>CANTUS010000015.1:53212500-54462500 GCA_947683365.1 Euphorbia pulcherrima
ATACTTCTCAACCTATAAAGCGGGCGATTATGGTACTATTAAAATGGGAAATAATGGTGTCTCGCAAATGGTGGGAATCGGCGATATCTGCGTGAAGACAAGTGTCGGATGCACATTAACACTTAAAAATGTGCGACACATTCCAGATCTTCGGTTGAACCTATTGTCTGTTAGTGTATTAGACAAGGAAGGTTCTCACAATTATACAGGCGGTGGAAATTGGAAACTCACCAAAGGATCGTTGGTGGTGGCTAAAGGGAGATTGTATTGCTTGCTATAAAAAACGCATGCGATAATATGTGCGGGTCAACTGAATACAGTTGGAGATGATGCTTCACCAAATTTGTGGCATAGGCGATTGGCGCATGTTTGTGACAAAAGGTTGAATATACTGGCTAAGAAGTCCCTCATCCCATTAGCTAAAGGAAAAATTAACCCGTGTGATCACTATTTATTTGGGAGCAACATCGAGTTTCATTTCAGAAAAGCTCTAGAAGGAGAAAAAAAAAGTTAGAGTTGGCACACTCTGACGCTTGTGGTCCTATGGATACAGAATCCATTGGAGGAAGAAAATACTTTCTTACCTTCGTTGATGATTTCTCAAGGAAGACATGGATTTATTTGCTACACACAAAGGATCAAGTATTCAATCACTTTCAACAATTCCATGCAATGGTGGAAAGGGAGACTGGAGTGACATTGAAGTGTTTGTGTACAGATAATGGTGGTGAGTATATCTCCAAGGAGTTCAAGGATTACTGTAGTCAACATGGTATCAGGAATGAAAAGACAGTTCCCGGTACACCCCAACACAATGGCATTGCTGAATGAATGAATCGCACCATTGTTGAAAGAGTTACATCCATGCTCAAAATGGCTAACTTACATAAGTCAATTTGGGGAGAAGCTGTCAATACTGCTGTCTATCTTACCAACCGGCTACCTTCAACACATTTGGATTTTGATGTTCCAGAGAGGGTCTGGACAGGTAGAAATATCTCATACTCTCACTTGAGGGTATTTGGTTGAAATGCATTTATGCATGTTCCTAAAGAGCAAAGGCTAAAGCTCGATGATAAATCAGTTCCTTGCACTTTTGTCGGTTATGGAGATGAAGAGTTTGGCTACAGATTATGGGATCCGGTGAAAAAGAAAATTGTACGAAGCTGAGATGTTTTATTTCATGAGAATGATATCATCAGTGAAAGATCTAAGAGTGACGGTGTTATCGATATTACACCAGAGAGCATTCTATCAAATGATGCCACAAAAAGATGAATGCATCAATCAGAACAAGATGGAGAAGAAGAGCAGTTGTGAGCGATCAAGATACGATTGTAGATGAAGATACGAATGAAGAGGGTATTGAGTAGGGGGAGCCAGAGAACCCCATTCTACCAGAAGAAGAACCTTAATTAAGGAGATCAATCAGAGAACGCCAACCATCTACAAAATACTCCAGTTTTGATTATATTTTAATCACTAATGAGGGGGAGCCTGAAAGCTTCCAAGATGTGCAATCTTGTAAAGATAAAGATTGTTGGATGAAGGCCATGCAGGAGGAGATGAGTTCTTTGAAGAAGAATGACACGTACGAGCTGGTGAAACTTCCTAAAGGGAAGAGAACACTCAAGAACAAATGGGTGTACAAGCTAAAGAAAGATGATGGAAACCTAGTGAGATTCAAAGCTCGATTAGTTGTCAAAGGCTTTACTCAAAAGAAAGGGTATCGACTTTCATGAAATTTTTTCACCAGTTGTGAAAATGAGTTCCATTCGAGTTGTGCTAGGTCTTGTATCCAGCTTGAACCTTGAGTTAGGACAGCTTGATGTAAAGACCGCGTTCTTGCATGGGGATTTAGAAGAAGAAATTTATATGGAACAACCAGAAGGTTTCAAGGTCAAGGGAAATGAGGACATGGCTTTTCGTTTAAAGAAAAGTTTGTATGGGTTAAAATAAGCCCCGCGACAATGGTATAAAAGGTTTGATTCCTTCATGATGAATCAAGGATACAAGAGGACAGAAGCTGATCCATGTATATACGTCTAGAAATTCCCTGATGGAAAATTTATCGTTCTTCTCTTATATGTTGATGATATGCTAATTGTTGGACTAGATGCCAAAATGATTAGTAAGTTGAAGTGTGATTTGTCTAAGGTGTTTGACATGAAGGATTTGGGACCGGCAATGTGAATTCTTGGATTGGAGATTACCCGAGATCGGAGGTCCTGCAGGCTATGGTTATTGTAAGAAAAATATATTGAACGAGTACTAGAAAGGTTCAATATGAAAAATGCTAAACCAGTTAGCACTCTACTTGCTCATTTCAAGTTGAGTAAGAAATCCTACCCTTCAACAGAGAAAAATAAAGAAGATATGTCAAATGTTCCATATTCTTTAGCGGTCGGCAGTTTGATGTATGCAATGGTGTGTTCGAGACCAGACATCGCTCATGCAGTTGGAGTTGTGAGTAGATTCCTGTCAAATCCCCAAAAGACACATTGGGAAGCAGTAAAATGGATCTTCAGATACCTGAGAGGAACTTCAAAGTTATGTTTAACTTTTGGAGTTAGAAAATCTGCACTTGTTGGTTACACAGATGCAGATATGACTGGTGACCTTGATGAAAGAAAATCTACATCGGGTTACTTATTTACGTTCTCAGGGGGAGCTATTTCATGGTAATCACGGTTACAAAAATGTGTTTCGTTATCAACAACCGAGCAGAGTACGTTACAGCAGCGGAAGTAAGAAAGGAAATGCTTTGGTTAAAGCGATTCTTTACCGAATTGGATGTGCAACAAGAAGAATACGTAGTTTATTGTGATCATCAAAGTGCATTAGACTTGAGCAAGAATACTATGTACCATGCACGAACGAAACATATTGATGTAAGGTATCATTGGCTCAGACTTGCCATTGAAGAAAAAGAGTTCAAGTTGCAGAAGACTCATACCAACAACAATGTTGTTGATATGCTAATGAAGGTCGTACCAAAAGAAAAATTCGATCAGTGCATTGAAGCAACCGGGATGGAGAGTCCCACAATGTAGTCGGGAGGGGGAGATTTGTTGAGTGGTGTCCCTCATTATTATGGAACCCACTGAATTAATTAAAAAAAAAGAAAAAGAGGTATGTCGGCAGAAGGTTTTTTCAAAAAGTGTACAGTAAAATTACTGTGCTCAATTCGGTCATACGCGTTTTAAATCTCCTATAAATAGAGGAGGTTTTGCTCATTTTAAGAGCAGAGAGCAAAAGAGAGCAAGAGAGAAGAAACACAGATGAAAATGTAATCTGTGTAGAGAGCCTTAGGAAAATGGTTCCTAAGAGCTGGGTAAGAGAGAAAAATAGTGAGGTTTTGGGAAATACTTGAGTGCCACTATTTTGGAATCTCTTGGTGTACCTACTATTATTTTTATAGTGGAAGAATTATTCGGAGTTTGTCCCGTGGTTTTCCCTAATTCATTTGGGGTTTCCACGGAAAAATTTGTGTGTCTTTTTATTGTGCTGCTATTATCTTTTCTCATAATCTATTATTGGCCCTAACAATTTTAAGCATTTATATCTTAAAACATAATAATAATTTCATATATTCATGATAATTTCAGGTGAGTATATCAACCCGAACCAAACACAAAAATTATAATGTCAATTTCTAGTCAACCATACATGGTCAATAACTTTATAAAATGATACACTAGACGGCTAAACTAGTCGTGATTCATGTGAAAATTGATACTGAATACCGAAAATAATTTCCCACACTTATTAGCTGATTCCATTTATAAATTGATATGTGTACTGTAAATCAAATTCAACACTTTTAGCTTTAATTCCATGGAATGTTTAAATTTCTACACCCAATTTTTATGTTATAAGAAATTTAAAATAAGGTTAAGTGTACCCATTTCCTAAGGCCAAACCAATGTAATTAAAAATGTATCATAACCGCCTGTAAAAGTGTGAACCGTGTTGCAAATCAATCATCCGGAAGACTTTGCAAAAACCTCAAGATAAGCATCCGAATCAAGGTTTTGAAGAAAACAAAACCCATAAGTCCAAGATGACCACATCCGGTTCAAAACAGAAGAAAACAAATCCTAAGTCCAAGAAGACAGCATCCGGAAAAGATCACATTGAAAGAGCATCCGGCAAAGCTAAAACCTGAAGACATTCGGAATACACAATTCACAAGATGAAATGGAATATTCAAATATTAAGTTTCCCCTCCAACTAGGTCTGAAGTCAAACTCACCTTTTTGCCTTGGAGAATGAAAAAGTAACATCTTGCACGAATTCAGCAAAGGACAAAAAGGGCTGACACAGAGAGAGAAAAAGGTAACAACCTTTTTAACATAGACCAATAGCAAGGCGAGTGGAGCTCATAAGGAGACAAACTTTGCACCGAAGTTTGCACTGCACAAAAAGTCAAATAAACGACGTCTGACATCTTCCGCACACCAATCCC
This sequence comes from Euphorbia pulcherrima, assembly GCA_947683365.1. Lineage (NCBI taxonomy): Eukaryota > Viridiplantae > Streptophyta > Magnoliopsida > Malpighiales > Euphorbiaceae > Euphorbia > Euphorbia pulcherrima. The sequence continues at coordinate 53,216,969 of CANTUS010000015.1, forward strand.
AACAAATTCAAACGGGACATTTATTGGGTCTAACGAAAAGATCAACGGCTCTGGAAGCGCCATCTCATATCTGATCAATGGTGAAGATTCAAGATCTCTCAATGGCTACATTAATGATCCAAACCTATAAAAGGGAAGCTTCACATGTTAAGAAGATGCTGGTTAATTTGAGAAAGCTATCATGTTGAGAAATTTGTTATTCAATTAGTGATCAAAATCCCTCTAAGGACTAAACCTTGAAAATCTGTTTGTAAGAACTCTCAAGTACAGTTATAAACTTGAAGAATTCAAAAACTCATCCTTGACAAGATAAAATTGTAAAATCTCATACTTGGGGTAAGTATTGAGACTGAGGACTTAGCTTGAACTAGGAAGAGTTTGAGTGGTATATCCCTTAGAGAAAAGGAATTAGCCAAGCTAGGTGTTAGCCATGGTAGTATATCCTACTTCCGGAAGAGAGAATCTACGGAGATAACCTACAAAGGACTTAGCCAAGCTAGGTGTTAGCTATGGTGGTATATCCTACATCGGGAAGAGAAGAAATCTCCGAAGACAACTGTGAAGGCTTGATTTATGCCCGTGAAAGAAATCTCACTAGTGGATTTAAGCTTGGAGGAGGAAACTCCAGGGATTGGACGTAGGCGAGGCCGAACCAGTATAAAATGACTGCATTTGATTTCTATTACTTAAATCCTTTAGTTTTAGTGCATTTTATATTGAACATTTGCATTATCCGGATTTTACTCCAGTAAGCTTTCGGTTCATCATTTGCAAGCTACGCAAAGACTTTTTAAAGTCTAAAATTCCGCAAAAAGGGTCATTCACCCCCCTTTGACCCTAGTAACACTCACTAAGGGACCAGTAAGTGGTATCAAAGCATATACTTATAACCAGAGAATTAACAATCTCGAGCTAAAGGTCCAACTTGATCTCAAAAATCAAGATAAGTTATAGTAACTCACAGCTTCTCCTAGAGGGTATGTCTATAACCCATCCCCTACTCTTCACCTGTGAACACTACACTTTCTGGAGAAATCGGATGAAGAACTTCAATCTGACACAAAGCATGCTGGTATGGATGGCCATCAAGGATGGCCCATATGTCCCTACTTATGAGGTTGAGGGTATTACAACTAGAAAACCCTCTTATCAATGGGGTGATAATTATTATAAAAAATTGCGTGAAAACGCAAATGCTATTAACATGCTTCATTTTACTTTAAGTGTAGCTGAATTTAATACGATCTTAGGCTGCGAAACAGCTCAGGAAATTTGGCAAAAACTTGAAGTGACCTATAAAGGAACCAACAAGGTCAAAGAAGCCAAGATTGATCTCATCCAGCAAAAACTTGAGAATTTCAAGATGGAGCCAAAGGAGTCAATCAACAGCGTGAACACCAGATATACAAATTTGGTAAATGAGATAAAGAGACTGGGAAAGGAGATCATAGAGGGGGAAAGGGTTAAGAAGATCCTCCGGAGTCTCAGCAAGGAGTGGGATAACAAGAAGACCGCTATTAAGGCTCATAACCTAAAATTTTACGGTTATGATGAACTCATTGGAAATTTGTTAACTCAAGAACTATCCTTAGAGAGATATAGCTAGCAAGAGAAGAAGCTTGAAGAGAAAAAGAAAAGAATTGCTCTCAAGGCAAACTCCTTCATAACAGAAAAACAATCAAGTGAATCTTCCTTTAAAAATGAAGAAATGACTATGCAGGCCAGACAATTCAAAAGATTCCTAAGGAAGGAAGAAAAAAGGGTCAAAGAGGAGCTCTAGAAGGTTCGACTCTAGAAGAAGGAAAGAAAGCACCTCCAGGAAGAATAAATATAGAAAAGGTCCGGAGGAAAAGAAAGATCAAGAGAAGGAGATGGCCTTCTTTGAATGTGGTGAGAAAGGACACATCAAAGTACAATGTCCTAAGCTTAAAAAAGGGAAGAAGTACAAGAAAAAGGCTATGGTGGCCACATGGAGAAATAGTGAGGAAAGCAGTAGCTCATCATCCTCAGAAGAGGAAGATGCTGCCAACTACACATTTGTGGCATTGATTGAGCCGAAAGCAGATCACTCCGGAAGCAGTTTACCTATGAGTCAGCCAGTACAGAGGTAAACTCCCACTCTAACTTTATTTCTAATAATGATCTTGCTGGAGCTCTAAGGATTGTGATCAACAATCTAAAGAATAACACCAAAGCCATCAAACTTCTTTAAAGACAAGTAATGGTGCTAACAGAAGATGCTGAGACAATGGGATAAGATATCAATCTCATAAGGGCTACAAAGCACTATGAGAATGTTGAAGAAAATTCAATAAGGTTCCAAGTCCAAATACTCAGTGCCAATTTATTTGGGCTTGAGAGAGAAATAGCCTTGATGAAGGAAGTTGAAGCAAGAAATCCAAAGCAAACTACCGGAAGGAATCCAAAACCTTGAAACCCAAGAAGGAAGAACATCAACAAACAACCTCAAGCACAAAGATATACAGGTGCTTAAAAGTGAAAAATTGTAATAATCTGTAATGGCCAACCAGTCAAGCAAAAGAAGAATCATATAGTGGAAATAGCTCCTCCAACGAGCTACCAGATGCAAACCAGACAAGCAGACATACAACTATCTAAAGCTGGATATTCTAGAGACTATAGAAAAGAAGATCTTGAAAAGATTAAGAAGAAGTTTGAATAGAATAAACCGATCTCAGGGTGCAGGTTTTGTGGTATAAATAACCATGTTACTAAAATGTTAGATTTGAAGATGGCTATTATCATGTCAATGCATGGCCGAAAATGGTTGTTAACCTAAGAGGACCCAAACCTGATTGGGTACCCAAACCCACTTGATTTGTTTTATAGGTATGCCTTATGTCCACCGAAGATCAACAAACTTGGTATATTGATAGTCGATGTTCAAGGCACATGACTGATGATGAAAGAGCCTTCATCACATTGACCCGAAAGAAGGGTGGAAAAGTAAGCTTTGGAGACAATAAAAAAGGATAAATCATTGGGCATGGAACCATTAGATCTGAATTAAAGATAGAAGATGTCTCTCTAGTTGATGGATTGAAATTCAACCTACTCAGTTTTGCCCAGTTATGTGACAAAGGGAGAAAGGTGATATTTGATTCCAATGGTTGCTCAATCATTGATAGTAAGTCCAATTAACTTATTCTTCATGCACCTAGAGTAAATAATATTTATTCCGTTAAATATTACAAACGAGAAAAAGAATAATATCTATTTGGTGTCTAAACAAGAGGAATCATGGCTATGGCACCGGAGGTTGGGATATGTTAGCATGAACCTCCTATCCAAACTAGCCAAAAAGGAACTAGTTGAGGAATTGCCTAAGGTTGCTTTTGATAAGGATCACATATGCACTGCATGTTAACTAGGAAAATAAACTAGGAAAAGTTTCCCTTCTATCCACTATATATATGCTGGAAGAGTTCCTGAACTCTTACATTTTGATCTTTTTGGTCCGATTAAACCAATGAGGTTAGGTAGAAGAGAATACACCATGGTTATTATGGATTATTACTCTTGCTATACCTGGGTAGCTTTCCTAGCCAGCAAGGATGCTGGCTTTGAACATTTCTCAAGAATATTCATTAGAATTGAAGTAGAACAAGGCATAAGCATTACACGCATCCAAAGTGATAATGGAGGAGAACTAAAATAAGCAATTTGCTGAATTTTGTGATTCCAAGGCCATTGAGAACAACTTCTCTGCTCCACATACACCTTAAAAAACGGGGTTGTAGAAGGGAAGAATAGAACTATAGTTAAAATGGCTCGAACAATGTTGAGTGAGAACAGCCTGCCTAAATACTTTTGGGGAGAGGCTGTAAATACTGCATGTCACATTCTTAATAGAGCTCTCATTAGAAAGAACATGGACAAGACCCCATTTGAAATTTGAAAGGGAAGAAACCCAAAATTGGGCACTTCAAAGCATTTGGATGTAAATGTTTCATCCTTAATGATAGAGAGCAATTAGGAAATTTTGATCCAAAGTCTGATGAAGCAATATTCCTTGGCTACTCAACACATAGTAAAGCTTATCGAGTATTTAACAAGAGAACTCAAACTGTGGTAGAGTCAATACATGTAGATTTTGATGACAAAGAGAAATCAAGATCCGGATGACATAACACTAAAGGAAGAAAATGCTCAGAAGCAGAATCAATGCAGATTTTGGAAATCTCTCAAGTAAAGAAGTACAAAGAAGAAGATGAAGGAATCAATTTCAACTCAGATTTGCCACTAGATAATCTCTATAATCACGAGATAAATTTCAATGATGATCAAGGAGACAATGAAGGAGTTAAAGAAAATGAAGAACCAATTCTAGTACAACATAGAGACTTGCAAAGATAAACCAGAACTCAAAGGAATCATCCAGTAGAAGCTATTTTGGAAAATGTCCAAAATCCAGTCAGAACCAGGGGACAGCTCAACAATGATGAGCCATGCTGCTTTTATCTAACTCATTGAACTAAAGAAGTTTCAAGATGCAGAAGGTGATGAAACATAGATGATGGCCATGCAAGAAGAGCTAGATCAGTTCACAAGAAATAATGTCTGGGATTTAGTACCACCTCCAGAAGGAAAAGTCAGTTATTGTCACCAAATGGGTATTTTGGAACAAACTGGACGAATCCGGAGTTGTGGTATGAAACAAGGCAAGGTTGGTGGCTCAGGGATACAACCAACAAGAAGGAATAGACTTCGAAGAAACCTTTGCTCCAGTAGCAAGACTAAAAGCAATAAGGATCTTATGTGCTTTTGCATCTTATATAGGTTTCACCCTATTCCAAATAGATGTCAAAAGTGCTTTCTTAAATGGAGTTATTCAAGATAAAGTCTATGTTAAGCAGCCACCAGGGTTTGAAGATTCAAAAAAGTCAGAACATGTCTACAAGCTGAAGAAAACTCTCTATGGATTGAAGCAAGCTCCAAGAGCTTGGTATAAAGGCTAACATCGTTTCTCATATCCAAGGGATATGTCAGAGGAAAGGCAGACTCAACTCTCTTCATCAAGAAGAAAAAGGATGATATCATTCTTTTCCAAATTTATGTGAATGATATCATCTTTAGAGCAACTGATGAAAGAATGTGTGAAGAATTCAACACTCAAATGAAGAGGGAATTAGAGCAACTGAGATGTCAATGATGGGAGAACTCAACTTCTTTCTTGGTCTTTAAATCAAGCAGAGTCCAAATGGGATTTTCGTAAATCAATCCAAGTATACCAAGGAGATTCTCAAGAAGTTTGACATGGACAAAAGCAAGCCAATGTCCACTCCCATGGGATCAGATACAACCCTTTCAAAGGATTGTGATAGAGAAGATGTAGATCAGAAGCTATATAGAGGGATGGATGGATCACTTCTACATCTAACAGCGAGTAGACAAGATATACACTATTTAGTGTGTTGTTGTGCAAGATATCAAGCTAATCCCAAAGAGTCACATCTTAAAGATGTTAAGAGAGTACTCAGATATCTACTTGGAACAATTGAAGTAGGCCTATAGAATCCAAGTAATGGAAATTTCACTTTGCAAGGGTACACTGATGCTGATTATGGCAGAGATACACTTGAAAGAAAAAGTGCATCAGGAGGTTGTCATTTTCTTGGAAATTGCTTGGTGTCCTGGTATAGTAAGAAGCAAACATCAGTGGCATTATCAACTACAGAAGCTGAATATATGGCTGCTAGAAGCTGTGTCGCTAAACTCATTTGGATCAAATAGAAATTGGAAGATTACAGAGTTCAAGCAGGATGTGTGGATGTGATGTGCGACAACAAAAGTGCAATTGATGAGTCAAAGAATTAAGTGCTAGATAGCAGGATGAACCATGTCAACATCAGACACTATTTCATCAGGGATCATGCCATGAAGAAAGATGTAATCCTTGTCTACATTCCAACAAATGAGCAAAGAGAAGATATCTTTACTAAACCACTAAGTAAAGATCAATTCAACAAGCTTAGGGAGGCAATTGGAATGTCAATTCCAATTGGAGAAGGAGTCCCGGAAAAGAAAAATCTAATTCAAAGTTGCAACTACAGAGGAAACAAGGAAGAAAGGTGAATTGCATTAATTCAGGTTCCGGAAGAAGAAAAATGCAAGCTCAGCAAACAAGAATTGACAAATGGCAGTGAAAGCGCTAAAAGTAACTATACATGTTTTAATTTCAAACGTTTATAGTACAGCCCACTCGCGGTAAACCATAACAGTTATAAAGAGAATAAGATTGTTCCCATTCTTTAGTTTTTATGCCATTAACTTCTCTCCCCAAAGTTAACAGACATGTCATCAATCCTATTAAAACTAATCGCTTCTGAATTACCAAATTACCCTCACCTTCAAAACTCTATAAAAAGCCCCAAAATCCATTATCTTCTTCACGCGAGAAACTATCTAATGTTACTCGGCAAAAATACCTTCAAAACCCTAAATTTCTTCAAACTTTCTTTCAAACACTCAAATGGCCAGAACTAAGAACTAAGCCGCATTCTTTCTAAGACATGAACAACTAGAAGAACACTAATGGACAAAGACTTCACACCAATCAAGTTAAAAAACGTAGATACTGTCGCTCCCTCTAATTATCTGGTCGATGAGTACTTATTTATAATAGAGCCTTATGTTCAACTACTCACAAAGGATCAAGACATGAGAGTATTCCTCTAGATGAAGAACCCAACTTACCCTCTATTGGTGAAGGAATTCTACAAAAATATGAGGGTTCAAAACTATGCTAATGCATTGAGGACTACTATCAGGGGAAGGTAATCACTATATCCATACAATTTTTCATTACCCACTTCAATTTGAAGAACCGTGGGGTAATATTAAGAAATGATAGAGATGAGCAAATGGTAAAGTACGACCCCCAAGATGTGGCTTCCAGAGAGATTCTTTGGAGATAAGTGCTTCACTCACTGGCCGAAGGTGCCAAGGTTGTTACAGTTTATGATGGAAAAACTGGTGTTGATCCAGAAGGGTCCCTCAACACTACATCAGCCTTCTAACACTGTGTAATCCAACACTGGGTTGAGAGCAAGGAGCTCAACATAACAGTACTACTCATCCATTATGTAAAGCAGCATAATTACTCCTATAGACCTATGGAGGACTCATCACTAAGATCCTCACTACAAGTGAAATTGATCTAACTAGAGTAGAGCAGATTGAAGGGAAGGCCATCCCCACCAAAAACTTCTAAAAGCTTAAATTCAATGAGACCTGGAATGAGGTAAAAGCCTTGGAGCTAAAAGAAGCTAAGAAAGGGAGGAGTAAAGTCAAAAGGGCTGGAGAATCAGTAGAGAAGGCTTCAGTAGCCAAGAGGACTAGAACCATAAGGCCCTAAGCTCAGAAAAAGATTGATCTAGAGCCTGTAGAGGAAGTAAATGAGGACTCTCTCACTCTCACATAGATTCTCAAGCAAACACTTGTAAATCCTACAAGGAAGCTAATAAAAGTTGCTGCCAAAGGAAGGATGAAAGCTGATGTTCCGAAAGAAACCACTGAAGTGATTATAGTTGTTGCTGCTACTGTAATCAGGGCAGGAAGAAAGAGGGGGGCTAAAAAAACCCTTGAGGAGATTATAGAAGGGGATACTCCTTTTGAGAGCAATGGTGAAGAAAAAGAGGCTATTCTCAAGCCAAAATTGGTCTAGAAAGGACCATCCCTTACTCAGGCCTTAAAGGCCAAGAAAGCAAAACTCAAAGCCGAGGTGAAAATTCTTGATGTAGAGAAAAAATAGGAGGCTGGAATCACAATCAAGGATCCTACTCCCAAGCCCTTAAAAGATGAGATCATAGCTAAGGCCCAGAAGGATAAATGGAAGAAAGTAGAGATAACAGCTACTACTTTACATCTGGAGGATCTAGAGTATGATGATATGATGGCTGCAATTAATGAGAATCAGAGAATGAATAAGCCTGTCGTCACCATCGAAGGACCCGAAGGCTTTTTTGGAGCAAGTAATCTAGCTGCTCCACCTATAGCACCAACTCCACCTATCTTCATGGCTCCAATGGATATAGATCATTTAAGAGAAGAACACAATGAGGAAGAAGTGGGAAGGCTGAATCTTCAGCCACGCCTAACCCCTATTTTGGAGTCACTCTTAATTCTAGAAAATGCAAATAAAGCCATCGAGGGAGTGGAATCCGAAAGTCCTAGAAAGGCAGAGGGAGTGGAAGATAAAAGTCCTTAAAAGGATATTGTAGAGGATATGGTGTTGGTAGAAAAAAAGGCAACTTGTATGTAACCGGATCTTTAGTTGCAACCAAGAGAGATGAGTCAAACATAGTGCCAACGCCAGAACAAACTTTTTGTTCTGGTAGAGTAGAAGCACAAATGCAGGGAGAGGATCTGGGTTTCAATGAGGATACTAAACTGGCAAACTCAAAGGACGAGGTCCCTCCGGAGGACCAGGAGAAACAGGAGGAAGAAAAGAAGGAAGAAGTGGAAATCTCTTCTAAGAGTGAGGACAATCAAGAGCAAGATGATGATGAGGGTACATTAAGTCCCAACTATTCCCCAGTAAGCTCATATGAACTAAAAGCGAGAGTTAGCTCTCAAATCCACCAAGGAGGAGAAACTGAAAAAATAGCCTTGAGATTATTAGAAGAACCTGCTGCTGAGGATAAAACCAACAACGACTCAAATCTTGAGCCAATCCTCAAAGATATATGCGCTAGATTGGGAGCAATTGAATCCTAAACTTAAAATCTGTCAATTCCCCAGGATGTAATAACTGAGTTGGAGGGAATCAGAATAGATTAACTACAATTGAACAGTGGGTAAACAACTTCCCCAGTGCAGAGCTAGTAGTAGAAACTGCACTTATTGGGAAACAATAATTTGGAACACAAACAATGCGGATCAGGTTTGAAGTGAACAGAAAACCTAAGTATAAAAAGACTTAAGTCACTTATCCGGACTCATATCCAAAACATCCAAAGTCCAAGACAAGTAAAGACAAATACCTAAGCATAAATGGAAGCATCCGGTTAAAGTTTGGAAAGGAAACAAACTTTGAACCGTCCAAAACAGCATCCGAAAGAACTGATTGCAGAAGCATCCGGAAGAAGACAAATCCGGATATATTAAGTCTGAAATCATCCAAAAGACTTAATTATCTAAACAAAGGGAATGATTCAAAAATTCCTTTCCCTCCATTCTTTTGGTCTTCAAGGCAAAGATCCTTTTCCCTAAAGCAAGACAAAAGTGACAGCTAGCACTTTTCATAAAAAGGACAAAGGACTGACACCAGACAGAGAAAAAGGTAACAACCTTTTTCACCTAGACTATTAAGAAGGCAAGTGGAGCTCACACCAAAAAGCTACCGGTATAAAAGCTGGTGTATCACTAAAATACAAGGAAAATGATCATTGACAACTTTTCAGCCTTAATCCTAAGGATTAAAATGGGTTAAAATCTTTGTCTAATAGATTGATCAATGCTTTCGGAAGCTCCACATCTTACCTGATCAACGGTGAAGATTTAAGTACAGCTCACCAACCTACAATGGCTACATTTATGATCAATGCCTATAAAAGGGAAGCTTCACATGTTGAGAAGGTGCTGGTTGATTTGAGAAAGCAATTAACAAGAGAATTCGCTAAAGCAATCAAAAAACACATCCCTCCAAGAATCAATCATTTCCAAATCAGTTGTAAGGATTCCCAAGTGAGTTATAAACTTGAGGAAGTCCAAAACCAAAACCTTTAAGAAAACAAAGTGTAAAGATCTCCAACTTGGGTGAGTTGTGAGATTAGGATACAGCTTAAAGTAGGTGCTTTGAGTAGGATCTCCCTGTAGGACTCAGCTTAGGTTCGGGTAGAAATCTAAGTGGTATATCCTACTAAAGACAAGAGGACTCAGCTAGGATTTGGTGCTTCTAGTGGTATATCCTACATCCGAAAGGGGGTACCATCCGAGACAAACTATGAGGCTTAATTTCTGCCAGTTGGAAAGAAATTACAGTAGTGGAAAAGCTTAAAGGAAGGAGCCTTTGGGGACTGGATGTAGGCGGGGCCAAACCAGTATAAATCTCTTGTGTTTGAATTTTCTTTACTTTGTCTTTACTTTATTTCAATTTATATTATTTGCATTATCCAGATCCAAAATATCTGGAACATTCAAATACTCTACATAAGACTTTTTGAAAGTCTATTATTTCTGGGAAAAGGGTCATTCACCCCCATTCTGACCTTATTAACGTAAGCACAGGGACCAACAAGTGGTATCAGAGCGAGTACTCAAACTAGAGATCTAACAATCTCGAGCTAAAGGTCTATATATTTTGATTCAAGAATCAAAATGAGTTTCCAAAACTCATAGCTCCTTCTGAAGGGTATGTCTATTACCCGACCTCCACTCTTCACCGGTGAACATTATATGTTCTAGAAAAATCGGATGAAGATTTTCATCCAGGCATAAAGCATGATTGCATGGATGGCAATTAAAGATGGTCCATATGAGCCTACTCATGAGGTAGATGGTTTAACCACCCGCAAGCCCTCGAGCTTATGGGATGAGATTGATTATAAGAGATTGCGTGAAAACGCAAATGCTATTAACATGCTTCATTGTGCTCTTAGTGCAGTAGAATTCAATAGAATATCCGGATGTGAAAATGCATAGGAGATTTGGCAGAAGCTGGAAGTGACCTACGAAGGAACAAGCAAGGTCAAGGAAGCCAAGATAGATCTGCTTCAGCAAAAGCTTGAATCCTTCAAGATGGAGCCCAAAGAATCCATCAGTAGCATGAACACTAGATACACCAATTTAGTAAATGAGATGAAGAGGCTGGGAAAGGAGATCTCAGAAGTAGATATGGTCAAGAATGTGCTTCGGAGTCTCACCAAAGAGTGGGATAACAAAAAGACAGCCATCGAGGAAGCTCATTGTGAGCACTGGATTTAACGATCCTTCTCATGAAATAATGATGAGAGCTATATGATGCAATGTCTTTCAGGTGTTGTCCATCAGAGGTGTTCCTACTACTACAGAGTTGAGTTTGGCCAAAGTTAGGAGACCTAGTCTACCCTTAGGGACCCATACGGGTTCTGCTTGGCGATACGGATCCATTGGAATACCCTTACGGGTCATCCCTTCCATGCACCAGGGGGGACCCGTACGAGTCCCTAGCACCCGTACAAGTACTCTTGTTGCCTAAACAAGCTCTTTTGGAAGGGAATCCTTTCCTATTTCGGGAAAAAGGCAGGTTATGAATGCGAATTATTGCGTTCAGACCTCATTTCCCCTATAAATAGGCCCCTTCTATTCACATTTTCAATAGACACACCTCATACAAAAAATTATACTAAAATTCTAGCAGTTTCTATAGGTATAGAAAAGTTATAGTAGAGGTATAGGAGGTATAAAATAGGGAGAAGACTCATCCTTTGAGGTTTTGTCCACATTTTATTCATTGCTAACTTCATTCACTAGGATTTAGGGGAGGTTCTATCCCCACAAATACCCACCTAAATAGTCCTATTCCATCTACTTTGGCCGGGCTCTCTCAACAGTAAAGGGATCACCTCAAAGTGGATTCACGCTGCAAAGGTAATGCTCCTGAGTTTCAAAGAGACTCACATCTCAATTATTTCCTTATTATTATTGTATGTTCCTTCTATTATATCCGTTCCTTTCATTTCTTGTTTTGGGTCTGGTCCTAACCCCGTATGAGCCTTATTGGCCCCACATATCCCTAAAGATATCAAATCGGTGCGCCATACTCATATGGAAGGTAATCCCTTTTTATTTTATTTTTTCTACCATCGATCCATTAATCTATTAATCTATAAATTGAACTGAACAGAGCTTCTGACTGGACCAGATATGACCCATACGGGTCCTCCCTAGCACCCGTATGGGTCCCACCCACCTGTACGGGTACCAGCCCCAGGCAGATTCCCGAACCCATAATTAACTGATTAAAAATCAACCCAACTCACCATTTGCCATGTGATCATTTTCACTAATAATCTGGTAAATCAATCCATAAAAAGATCAAACGTGTTTTAACAACAAAATATACTGAAGTGCTGATTTATGGTGTGCTATAAACTGTGCTAACATATGTGGATGCAGGGGAATTTATTTTCATTTTGTTTTATAACTTAGAACAAATGTATAGGTTCTCTTTGCAATTTCCCTCACTTTTCCCCCAGTTGTAATTTTTATTCCCCCATTTATTACTTGTGCTTTTATTGTAATATGTAAACGCATGTAACGAATGTGAAAGAGTGGAGAAATAGGATTTCTGTAATAATTCCCCAAATGATGGAAACTCAAACGGTTTTACTCGGTGAATGTAATTTTAAATTAGCTAAATGAGAAATAAGTGACTCATCCGATACCCCGAATCTCTGATCCAATAGGTATGAGTCTCCCGCCCAGAGGGGACCGTACCAAAACTCTTTCCTAAGTAGATAACTTGGGTGGCGACTCTATCAATTGTATTGGGATTTGGGTCTTGATTCTTTTATTCATTATAATTGGCTTATTTTGCAAACTTTAACTAGAAATTGTTTTATCACGCCTAAATCCAACCAAACCCCCATTGGGGCCCCCTCTCTTGCATATGTGCCAAAGGAGACCCACATGTCATTGACATCTCACAGTGGTGACTCTACTAGGGACATAATCTTTTAACTTACAAAATATTGGTCTATTTTAAAAGCTTAAAATATTAAGATGAGCACCGAAAATCATTTACTTGTTTCAACCCGTTTTTGTTTTCATCATTTGGGAAAATGATCATACTCTATCTTCTCATCTCCTTCTCTCTTTAATTAGATGCGCTCTTCTTGTAGCGCTAGTTTAGGGTGCCCTATTATTTTTGCGACACTCACAACGATGATTACCATGACTGCCAGGGATATTACGGACACCTTAGTGGATGGAGCACTCATTGCCATCTCCCTCCAAAAGATGCTTGATGCGATGGGAACCTTCTACATCAACTTTTGATATGTCCCTACACCATTCTTATCGAAAGCCATAGAATTTTACCCTCCAGGTACCCTAACTTCTGTATGAGATTAGATTAAGGAAGAATACCTTCAAACTCGGAGGGAGAAATAAGGACGGAATTGATCAATTGGAATGTGTTGTGTTATGTATCCTTGTAATTAACCCAGCCATGCATCGTTGTAATTTGTACATGTATAACTCATCCCAACCATGTATTGATCATTTGGTTCTCACTTGAGAAAGAATCAAAGTTTAGCAACCATCTCAAGTTCATTTGGTCTGCTTCTGAGTTTCTACTCAACGAAATTCAGTTCAGTTAAGGGATGAATCTCCGCCTCCGTCTCTTAGTAATCCATTGTCCACTTGGTTCAGATAGTTGGGTTCAGTTGGTCCAGGGGGTACAATAGTTCTACCAGCCATCAGTCATTCTATCAGCCTAGCCAAGGATCTGTGTCGCTAGTGTTTTAGTTTGGAGGATCTAGCCAAGGTCTCAACTGCATAGCCACGCCTAAGGGGATGAATTTCCATCTTCCAATAGGTCTACCCTTTGGCATGACTACAATTGCTCAACAACTTTCACCTCCGATCTAACCACAAGAATGGAAGATTGGATCCCCAAAAAGGCTGAAAAGTGGGAAATATATGAGGAATTGGAGTGCATTGATGAAACAAAAAGAGGACTAGTGCCAATACAAGTAGAAGCTCAGTATTGGGAGACTATAGATTCACTAATGGATCGTACCGAGATTAAAGATGAAGTCCCTCCACATCAGGAGGATGATTTCAAGGATGACATAACCTTTGCTGGTATTTTGATGCAAACAACGCTACTTATAAAGCATATCACAAATAAATTGATGCATTCATATTATGCTTGATTATTTCATTCTTAAAGATATCGTGCACTCATAAAATCAATATTCTTAAAAATTTCATCATGTTTATTAAAGAAATTGAATTTGGGTACATAGCAATGGCATAAGGTTCCCATGGTTAAAACTTATCACAAAAAAAGAGAGAGAGATGAAAAGTGCTTAAAAAACATGATAGCCTTAGGTCTTAGCTCATCTTTTTCCATAAGGGGAGAGGAAGATACACATCACTAAGAAAGAAAATCAAAAAACAAAAAGGGGGAAAAATAGAGGAAGATATACTCCACATCAAAAGCACAATTGAAGGAAAAGATCTTACAACACAAATCCAAAATCAAGGCAAGCCTAAATTCAATGCTCTTCCAAAGCCTTCAAAAGGATAAACCATCATACCCAACAAATAGGAATTTCTTATCAATGTAGGTACCTCCCTTGGACCTATATTCCCATCAAAATATCCCTCACAAAAAAATGCTTTCTTCATTTGTTTAAAAAGAAAGAAGACCCCTCACCCTACATAATAACCCCAAACCTTCCCCACAATAACTTGACCTCTTTCTTTCACAAAAGAGAGGAACATGTTCATTCCAACACTAAATGGACCAAGCTTACCCAAAGCAACCCCTCATGGAGGGTGATCTAATTCTCAAACAGCTACACCAAGTTAACACTAATGTTAGGGGCAAGTTCAGGCCTAATTGGGAAGAACAGTTCGTGGTTGAGAAAATCCTGGGTAAGGAAGGAATTAAGCTCAAGGATATAGATGGTGAATCCAGTGAATCAAGACAGGCTTAAGCGTTATCATGTCTAGGTTAAAAGAACTAAATCACAAAAAAAGCAGCACAATAAAAAAAAGAAATAAAGAATAAATCACCCGACGAGTGGTCCTCTACTACTCGGGCAAAAATTAGGGTGCAACCCGCTGATTGGTATTCCACCAGGAAAAAGTTAGGGTACTCCAGCAAAAAAAAAGCCCGCTAAGTTGAAAACTCAAAAAGGACGACTTAGGAAAAAGTTAGGGCATCGAGAGAAAAAACATCAGTTGCTTTCTGGAAAATTTATAAAAGGACCAGAAAGCAGCTAAGGGTTAATCATTGGAAACTATTGCCATTGCCTATGCACTCAAATTTAATTTTATCAATGAACATGTTATGATTTGCTAAGAATCCTGGTCTTATAAATGCATGCATGTCTTTAGGTGAAATAATCTCAAGTATGTGAACATCAGTTTTTCTACATCTTGTACTCTTTGTTGTTATCATTACTGCACGTGTATTATTCAACAAAAGATAAAAAAAATACCGATAGGTCATAAAAAAAAGGCCTATGCAAAAGTCGGAAAAAGTCTGCTGAACTGAGCAGCCAAGGACAGTTCAGGCAAAACTTAAGACAAAAGAAAAGAAAGAGAAAGTCTATTGAGTTGAGCCGCCAAGGATAATTTAGGCAAAAATTAGGACAAGAAAAATACAAAATCAGTTCGATAGATTGTATCACATCAAGAGGTCTATGCAAAAGTTAGAACTCAATTCAAAAATGCCAGTATTTTGCACTTACTTTTGTTCTTCAAGCATCATTTGTAATAGCAATGTTTCATAGTTGGGATCCCTCAAGTTTAGTTTTCCCACTGTGAAGCTACTCGATAGCACACATCATCCGAAGTGCCAAGTGCTTCCACTAGCATCATCCAGCTTGCACCATGTTACAGTTTGGACACCTAAAGGACACATTTCCCTGATGTGCAAAGAATGAATCTCATCCAATCAAGTCGCCAGTACGAAGAAGTATAGGCATCCATACAAGCCTGTACGAGTCTACAACAGGCATACGAATCTCATCCAAAATCGTGGTAATACTCATTGGTCTCAATCGGGCCAGTCTCTCAATAATCTAAAGCTTCAAAAGTTTGGTTATTAGTCAAATTCACCAGCAAATTAAGCCTTTATCAAAGAAGGACAAGACAACAATATCTTTGAGGCAAAGGATCAATCCAAGTATCAGACAAGTAAGAAAAAGCTAGCTAGATTGAAAACCAGAAAGGGCGGTTTACGCAAAAGTTAAAGTGAAGAAAAGAAAAGTCCGCTGAGCTGAGCCGTCAAGGACAGTTCAAGCAAAAATTAGGACAAATAAAAGTTCGATAGGTCATCTCACACTGAATGGCCTATGCAAAAATTAGAACATCATTCATAGAAGGGAAAGTTTAGCATACATAAAAGGGATCCGCCTTAGGAAAGGGATACACCATCAGTAGGAGAGTTATCCTCCGTAAGAAAGGGATACACCATCAGCAGGAAAGTCAATCCACCTTAAGAAAGGGATATAAGGAGAAGTCATCCGCCTTAGGAAAGGGATACACAGGCATTAGTTAAAGGAAAGTCATCCACCTTAAGAAAGGGATACGCACAGCAAAGGAGAGATGTTCTCCTGAAGAAAAGAACACCAAGGAAAGGAGTTTGCCTCAAGAAAGGAACCCATCCGTATCACAACATTATAAAGACCTTTACAGGGGCACATCTGGTCCAGAATCATGGCTAACCCCACTTCTCCTAAACTCAATCATTACAGTTATATTCAGGGTAAGCCCCCTAGCTCACCTTGATCCTTGATTGAAGGGGCAAAAATATTTTTTTTTCACAAAAGTCAATCAAGAATCAAGGTAAGCCATTTTTGAATTGGTCACTAACAAGGATGATTTTTGTGTACAGGTCCATCGCCAGCACAAGAAATTTTCCCTGGCAAACAAATCTTACAAGAAGAGATTTCCCCAGCAAAAAAGAATTCACCCAAAAAGAGCATTACTATACTCCCCAGCCGCGGAGTCAATCTAAGGGCATGCCCCCATTTCCTAGTAGCAAAATCATTCAATCTAGGGGCATCCCCCCTTTTTCCAGTAGCGAAATCATTCAATCTAGGGGCATCCCCCTATCTCCCTACAGCGAAACCAGTCAATCTAGGGGTATCACCCCATCATCGAGCCATCCAAGGGGCATTCTTTGAGAGGCGCCCTTCCAAGGGGAATTCCACCCCCAAAGCAATCGGGCCAAACCCAACATTTCTTGCACTTAGTTTTCAATTTATTTTAGGGGTAACCCCCAACCATACATCTTTATTCTCAATTGAAGGGGGCAAAAATATTTTTGTTTTCACAAAAGTCAATCAAGAATAAAGATGTGTCTGCTTGGACAATGACTAACTCGATGTTTGATTGTTGTCTCTTTTCAGGTTATTCAAATTCCCCAGTATAAGAGTCATCTGCCTTAGGAAAGGGATACATCACCAGTTAGGAAAGTCGATCCGCCTTAGGAAAGGGATACATCAGTCAGGAGAGTCATCCGCCTAAGGAAAGGGATACACCATCAGCCAAGAAGGTCGATCCGCCTCAAGAAAGGGATACACACACGTTCCTTAGTAGGGTCACTAGGGATGCACAGTAGTACAAGAAAGTCATCCACCTCAAGAAAGGGATACGCATCAGCAAAGGAAAGTCATCCACCTTAAGAAAGGGATACACAGTAGCAAAGGAAAGTCATCCGCCTCAAGAAAGGGATACGCATTAGCAAAGGAAAGTCATCCACCTCAAGAAAGGGACACACATCAGCAAAGGAAAATCATTCACCTTAAGAAAGGGATACACATTGGTAAAGGAAAGTCATCTGCCTCAAGAAAGGGATACGCATCAGTAAAGGAAAGTCATCTGCCTCAAGAAAGGGATACGCATCAGCAAAGGAAAATCGTCCGTCTTAAGAAAGGGACCCCTAGGAAAGGAGTTCACCTCAAGAAAGGAACTCACCCATATCATCAGTCTATGAGTACTAGATTTTAATGATCCTTCTCAAGATACAATGATAAGAGCTACATGATACAATGTCTTTTAGGTGTTTTCCATCAGAGGTGTTCCTACTACTACAAAGCTAAGTTCTGCTTGGTGGTACGGATCCACTGGCTGACCCATATGGGTCATCCCTTCCGTACGCCTAGGGGGGACCCGTACGGTTCCCCTAGTACCCGTACGGGTGGGCCCCCACCTGTACGGGTACTCTTATTGCCTAAACAGGCTCTTTTAGAAGGAAATCCTTTCCTATTTCGGGAAAAGGCATGTCATGAATGTGATTTATTGCATTTAGACCTCCTTTCCCCTATAAATAGGGCCCTTCTCTTCACATTTTCAACTGACACAGGTCATACAAAAATTATACTAAAATTCTAGTAGTTTCTATAGGTATAGAAAAGTTATAATAGAGGTATAGGAGGTATAAAATAGGGAGAAAACTCATCCTTTGAGGTTTTGTCCACATCTTATTCGTTCCTAACTTCATTCACTAGGATTTAGGGGAGATTCTGTCCACACAAATACCACCTAAATAGTCCTATTCCATCTACTTTGGCCAAGCTCTCTCAATAGTAAAGGGATCACCTCAAAGTGGATTCACGCCGCAAGGGTAGGGCTCCTAAGTTTCAAAGAGACTCACATCTCAATTATTTCCTTATTATTATTGCATGTTCCTTCTATTATATTTGTTCCTTTCATTTCTTATTTTGGGTCTGGCCCTAACCCGTATGGGCCTCATTAGCACCACATATCATTAAAGATATCAAATTGGTGCGCCATACTCATATGGAAGGAAATCCCTTTTTATTTTAGTTTTCTGCCATTGATCCATTAATTTGTTAATCTATAAACTGAACTAAACAAAGCTTCTGTCTGGACCAGAGAAGACCCGTACGGGTGCACCATACCCATACGGGGTCCTCCCTAGCACCCGTACTAGTCCCACCCACCCGTACGAGTAACAGTACTAGGTAGATTCCCAAACCCATAATTAACTGATTAAAAATCAACCCAACTCACCATTTGCCATGCGATCATTTTCACTAATAATCTGGTAAATCAACCCACAAAAAGATAAAACGTGTTTTAACAACAAAATACGTTGAAGTGCTGATTTATGGTGTGCTTTAAACTGTGCTAACATCTGTGGATGCAGGGGAATTTATTTTCAATTTGTTTTATAACTTAGACCAAATGTATAGGTTATCTTTCCAATTTCCCCCATTTTTTCCCCCAGTTGTAATTTTTATTCCCCCATTTATTACTTATGCTTTTATTGTAATATGTAAACGCATGTAACGAGTGTGAAAGAGTGTAGAAATAGGATTTCTTTGATAATTCCCCAAATGATGAAAACTCAAACGGTTTTACGATGTGAATGTAATTTTGAATCAACTAAATGAGAAATGAGTGACTCTTCTGATACCCCCAATCTCTGATCTAATAGGTATGAGTCTCCTGCTTAGAGGGAGCCGTACCAAAACTCTTTCCCAAGTAGACAACTTGGGTGGTGACTCTATAAATTGTATTGAGATTTGGGTCTCGATTATTTTATTCATCAAAATTGGCTTATTGTGCAAACTTTAACTAGAAATTGTTTTATCATGCCTAAATTCAACCAAACTGCTAGTAGGCCCCGCCTCTCACACAGGTGCTAAGGGAGACCCACACGTCATTGACACCTCACAGTCATGATTTAAACTTTAATAGCTATGATGAGCTTATTGGAAATCTCTTGACTCAAGAGCTGTCTTTAGAAAGATATAGCCAATAAGAGGAAAAGCCTGAAGAAAAGAAGAAGGCCATTGCACTCAAAGCAGAATCCACCAAATCAGCTTCATCCAGAGAAGAAAAGGTACTTAAGGAACCTCAATGCAGTAAGGAACAAATGGCCTTGCTATCTAGACAATTCAATAGATTCCTGAAAAAGGAAGAAAGAAGAAATTCTAGAAAGTATGATTCTAGAAGGCTTAAGAAAAGCCCATCTAGAAGGGATAAGTCCAGAAGGAATCCATAAGAAAATAAGGATATGGAAAAAGAAGCTGCCTGCTTTGAATGTGGAGAAAAAGGCCACTTTAGAACCAAGTGCCCCAAGCTCAAAAGAGATAAGAAATATAAGAAAAAGGCAATGGTGGCTACCTAGAGCAACAATGAGGAAAGCAGTAGCTCATCTTTGATAAAAGATGAAGAAACTACCAATTATGCATTGATGGCACTAACTGATCCAAAAGTAGAACAATCCGGAAGAAATGCCTTTAAGCAAGACATAGTACAAATCGAGGAATAAGAATCAGAAACAGCCAATACTGAGGTAAACTCTCACTCTAATTCTGTTTCTAACCATGAACGTGCTAGAGCTTTAGGGGTTGTGATCAATGCTGTGAAAAAGAACACAAAAGCCATCAAATCCTTAAAAAGACAAGTTATGGAGCTAACTGAAGATGCGAAAGCCTTGGCATAAGATGTTAACCTGATCAGAACAACAAAGCACATTGATAAAGTTGAGGAGAACTACCTGAAGAATCAAGTGCAAATGCTAAGTGCAAATCTGATTGGGCTAGATTGAGTAATAGCCCTAATGAAGGTGGCATCTGGATGGAGATCTGATCCTCCACAAAGAAGGAGAAATTCAAGGCATGCTACATCAAGAACTCGACATCAAGCTGCCAAGAAAAATCTAAATCCTCCCAACCAAAAGGGGAAGGGGGTTAGCAGGCAACCTCAAGCCCAAAGATACACTGCTGCATAAAAAGGAAAGGCTAAGGTAGTGTACACTCAACAACCTACCAAATAGAGAAGGATTTATGCAGTAGAAGTTCCACCCCCAACCAGCTTCCGGATACACTTCAGACCAACTACAAGTGTATAAGAAGCTGGATATAAAGGGAACTATGGGAAGGATGATCTTGAGAAGATTGAGAAGAAGCAAGGGCAGAGCAGACCCATCTCAGAGTGCAGGTTTTGTGGGAAAAACAACCATATTACTAAATTATGTAGATTAAAAAATGGCTATTATGATATTTATCCTTGGCCTGAAATGGTTGATAACCTGAGAGGACCCAAATCTGATTGGGTTCCAAAACCCACTTGATCTATTTTATAGATATGCCTTAGATCCACAGTAGATCAACACACTTGGTACATTGATAGTGGATGCTCAAGGTACATGACAGGTGATGAGAAGGCCTTTATCACATTAATCCGGAAGAAGGGAGGCAAAGTAAGCTTTGGAGATAATCAGAAGGGTCAGATCATTGGACATGGAACTATTGGATCTGAATTAAAGATAGAAGATGTCTCACTAGTTGATGGAATGAAGTTCAACTTGCTAAGTGTAGCCCAACTCTATGACAAAGGAAGAAAGTCACCTTTGATTTCGAAGGCTGCTCAATCTATATAGTAAGTCTAATCAACTCATTCTTTATTCACCTAGCGTAAACCATGTCTATTCTGTTAACATTAAAAATGAGAAAAAGAATATCTGCTTGGTTTCTAATGAAGAAGAATCATGGATATGGCACCAGAGGTTGGGACATGTCAGTATAAACCTCCTGTCCAAATTACCCAAAAAGGAATTGGTTGTGGTTTTGCCTAAGGCTGCTTTTGATAAAGATCATCTATGCACTGCATGTCAATTAGGTAAACAATATAAGAAAAGTTTTCCTTCCATCTCCTACATTCTTTCCAAAAGAGTTCTTGAGCTCTTGCATATTGATCTCTTTGGTCCAATCAAACCATTGAGTTTAGGTAGAAGAGAATACACCATGGTCATTGTGGATGATTATTCTCGCTATACCTGGGTTCTCTTGCTAGCAAGCAAAGATGAAGCCTTTGACCAATTTTCAAAAACATTCATCCGGATAGAAGTAGAACAGGGCATAAGCATTGCACACATCCGAAAAGCTAATTGTGGTGAGTTCAAAAATAAGCACTTTGCTGACTTTTGTGACTTTAAGGGCATTGAACATAACTTCTCTACCCCTCATACTCCTTAACAAAATGGAGTTGTTGAGAAAAAAAATAGGAACATAGTTGAGATGGCTAGAACAATGCTAAATGAAAATCGTTTGCCAAGAGCTCTCATTAGAAAGACCTTAAAAAAGACCCCCTATAAAATCTGGAAAGGAAGAAAACCCAAAATTGGGTATTTCAAAGCCTTTGGATGTAAATCCTACATCCTTAATGATAGAGAGCAACTAGGAAAATTTGATCCTAAATCTGATGAAGCAATTTTCCTTGGCTATGCAATACATAGCAAGGCTTATCGAGTCTTCAACCAACGAACCCAAACTATTGTACAGTCCATACATGTAGATTTCGATAAGACTAACCATGCATACAAAAGAACTTC
Organism: Euphorbia pulcherrima; assembly: GCA_947683365.1. Lineage (NCBI taxonomy): Eukaryota > Viridiplantae > Streptophyta > Magnoliopsida > Malpighiales > Euphorbiaceae > Euphorbia > Euphorbia pulcherrima. Next base: position 53,239,023 of record CANTUS010000015.1, read on the forward strand.
CATTCTGGAAGATCCAACTCTGGAAGTTGAAAACTCCGGAGAAGAGAAGAAAGCCAAAGTTCCTGATTCCTTCCAATTTAAGAAGTATAAAGAAGAAGATGAAGGAATATCTTTTGATTCAGAAGTACCATAAGTTAATCTCAATCCACATGAGATAAACTTCAATGATGGCCAAGAAGTGGAAGTTGAGGCTGAAGTGGAACAAGCCCCAATCCAGCATGAAGATCTGCCAAGAGAAGTTCGGACTCACAGGGATCATCCGGTTGTAGCCATTTTGGATAATGTCCAAAATCCAGTCAAAACCAGGGGACAACTCAATAAGATGATGAGCCATGCTGCTTTTGTCTCTCTTATTGAGCTAAAGAAATTCCAAGATGCAGAAGGAGATGAAAGCTGGATGATGGCCATGCAAGAAGAGCTAGATCAATTCACCAGGAATGATGTATGGGATCTAGTAAAACCTCCAAGAGGAAAGTCAATCATTGGCACCAAATGGGTATTCCAGAATAAGCTAAATGAATCCGGAGTAGTGGTAAGAAAAAAGGCAAGACTGGTTGCCCAAGGCTACAATCAACAGGAAGAGATTGACTTTGAAGAAACATTTGCCCCTGTAGCAAGATTGGAGGCAATCCGGATTCTATATGCTTTTGCATCATTCATGGGATTCACATTGTTCCAAATGGATGTCAAAAGTGCATTTCTCAATGGAGTTATCCAGGAAGAAGTCTATGTAAAGTAGCCACGTGGATTTAAAGACTCGAAACATCTGGATCATGTCTACAAACTGAAGAAAGCCCTCTATGGATTGAAGCAAGCACCAAAAGCTTGGTATGAGAGACTCACTACTTTTCTCATATCCATGGGATATATCCGGGGAGAAGCAAATATAACTCTTTTCATCAAGAAAAAGAAGGATGATATCATTCTAGTCCAAATATATGTGGATGACATCATGTTTGGGGCAATAGATGAGAAGATGTGTGAGGAATTTAGCTCTTAGATGCAGAAGGAATTTGAGATGTCCATGATGGGATAACTAAATTTCTTCCTTGGTTTACAAATCAAGCAAAGTCCAGATGGAATTTTCATCAAGCAATCAAAATATACGAAGGAGATTCTCAAGAAGTTTGAAATGGACAAAAATAAGCTAATGTCCACTCTAATGGGCGCAGATACAGTCCTATCCAAGGATTGTGAAGGAGAAGATGTTGATCAAAAGCTATATAGAGGAATGATTAGATCACTTCTATACCTAACAGCTAGCAGGTCTGACATACATTATGCAGTCTGCTACTGTGCAAGGTATCAAGAAAATCCTAAGGACTCACATCTAAAGGCAGTTAAAAGGATCCTTAGATACCTCCTAGGAACCACTAAAGTCAGGTTATAGTATCCTAGTAATGGAGAATTCACACTCCAAGGCTACACAGATGCAGACTATGACAAAGATACTCTTGAAAGAAAGAGTACATCTAGAGGTTTCCATTTCCTTGGAGATTGCCTAGTATCATGGTACAGTAAGAAGCAAACTTTAGTTGCTTTATCAACCACAGAAGCAGAATATATGGCAGCTGGAAGTTGTGTAGCTCAACTCCTTTGGATCAACCAATAACTAGAAGATTATGAAGTTCAATTCAGATGTGTAGATATAATGTATGACAACAAAAGTGCCATTGATGTGTCAAAGAATCCAATACTCCATAGCAGGATAAAACATGTCAACATAAGGCATCATTTCATCCGAGATCGTATGATGAAGAAGGATGTTGCATTGGTATATATTCCAACCAATGAACAAAGAGCAGATATCTTTACTAAACCGCTAAGTAAAGATCAATTTGGGAAGCTAAGGGAGTCAATTGGAATGGCTAATCCAATTTGAATGAATTCCAGAAGATAGTCCAAAGTTACTTGGCAAGACAAAGAATCCGAAAGTGAAGAAGAATTGAAGAAAGCTCAACTTCGGAGGGAATATTACCACGGCAGCAGACAGAAAGGACACATGGCAGTAAAGGCATTGAAAAGTAACTGTTACTTTTTGAATTTCAAACGTCTATTGGGAGTAACACACGCGGTAAATTTAATAGCTAGAATTTAAAACAAACCGTTCTCATTCTCCGGTTAAACGAAATTTGCCTCTCTCCTAAAACTTCACCTACCATGTCATCAATCTAGCCAAATTAACGGCATCCGGATTACCAAAATACCCTCACTTTGGAAATCCTATAAAAAAAAACCCCCAAAATCCCTATCTTCTTCACGCGAGCAACAATTCTCTACTGTTACTCTGCAATTTTGAAAACTCGAACCCATTACTCTTCAAAATTCTAAAATGGCTGCCATCATGACCAATGAAGGAATCACAATGCTTCCCCAAAAGAACTTCATTGAAGAATCTGCTCTCAACAACAAAGATTTCACCCCTATAAATTTTAAGCCCTCCGACTCTGTAATTCCCACGGACTATCTTGGAAATAACTTCCTATTTGAAACCGATCCTTACTCCAAGCTCATAGAAGATCAACACTTGACTAATTTCCTCAAGATCAAATGCCCAACCTATTCAGATCTAGTAAGGGAGTTCTATTCAAATCTCAGAGTACACTCCTTCCACGACGCTCTGAGAACCCAAGTTCAGGGAAAGGTGATTACGATTACTCCAAAATTCTTTGAAAAATTCATGAATATGAAAAATGATGGGGTCCAACTAAGAGTTGCTAAGGATAAACTGCAAGTGAAATACGAACCAAAGATGTGGCTGCACCCTAACTACTTTGGAGATAAATTTCCAACCTACTTTCTAAAAGTGCCAAGGTATCTCTAGCATGTACTTGCTAAACTAGTTCTAATCTGGAAGGGCTCTCTCACCATAGTGTCATCCTTTCAGCACTTTGTATTACAACACTGGGTGGAGAGTAGAGTAGTTAACATGCTAGTGCTAATCATCCACTACTTAAGATAGCACAGAAATTCCCACAGTGCACTTATCACTCGGATTTTGAATGCAAATGAGGTGAATGTATCCGGGTTCCAAGTTATCAACGGAAAGGAAATCCTGGAGAAAAATTTTAACAAGTTGAGCTTCAAAGAGACCTGGATTGAAGAAAAGGCTAAGAAGCTAAGGGATGAGAAGAAGACCAGGGACAGGAAGGCTGTGGATCCTGTAAAAGGGGCTCTGGTTCCTAAAAAGGCCAGAAGCAACAAGCCAAAGGGGCAAAATAGCATGTTTTGGTTCTGGTAGAGGAAGCTGATGAGGATACCCAAACCCTTGCTCAGCTATTAAAGAGGAGTCCGGAAAAGCTCAAGTAAAGGGGTAGATTGATTAAAGCTTCTGACAAAAAGAGGAAGTCTGAAAAAGCTCCTGAAATCATGATAGATGATGAGGAAATAGGGGATGAAGCCCCGGTACCTAGGAAGCAATTCACCCAGAAGGGGTGCACTTTTGATGAGGTAGTCAAACCTAAAAAGCTTAGAAAAAGAAAGCTAAGAATCCTGCGGACATTGTGATTGATGAGGAAGCTACAAAAAGGGCGCAAGAAGCTAAATTGGCCAAAGCCAAATAATCAAAGGGCAAGCATGTACCCGGATCCATTGAGGAAGTTCATCTGGGTGACCTCTAGTAGGATATAATGAAGGAAGCTATGAAAGACAATGATAGGATCAATAAGCTCAAAACTGAAGGACCCGGAGACTCTTTAGGAGCTCAAACCATTTTCATTGATCCTGTAGAGATGGCAACAATCTCTCGGGATCTAGAAGCTGATAATTTTTCATTCCTACCTCGATCCGGACCACTTTCAGATAATCTGCTTAATCTGAAAGCTGAGATTCAAATTAATGTAAGTCATGTAAAGGCAACTGGAGAGGGCATTGAGGACACTACCAATGCACCTGGGGGAGAGATTAGAAGTCCTAAAAAGGCATTTGTAGGGGTGACTGAGGACATTTCCAGTCATTCGAGGGTTGTGGAGATTAATGATGAAAGAAGAGAGGAGGCTACTATTCAGGATCAAACACCAATCCCTAAGGTAATCTCTGAATTTATGTCATTTGATATTAATACTGACATCACTGCTAGTATTGAAACAACAGTTGAAAATAGTGACAACTTAAATACACCTACTCCAAGTGTATCTAAGGAATAGGAGTCCAACCCGGAAGACACCATTCCGGAGGAGGGACACAATCTGAGACCCAAGGAGAACACTCCTAGAGTAGACTCAAAGAGCGAGGCTAGTCTAGGGGAACAGTTGGAAGAAGAGAAGGAAGAAGAAGAGGAATCTGTTAAGGCAGAATCATCTGAATCTGATGTGACCAGCAGTAGCTCTGGATCTGAGACTCCACTTGTAAGCCCAATCAAAATACCAACTTCAAGTGTCATCCCAACTAGAGGCAAAAAGATCTCCACTGCACTCAAAATCCTCCAAGAAGCTACTAATGAGGAACATGAGGAAAGCTACATTAAATAGAGCCTCCGGAACATATGCAAACACCTGAAATTAGTTGAGAAAGTACTACTTGGGCAATTCTCTCCTCTAGACTTAAAAGATGAAATTAGGGAACTAAAAGGGAGTGTCAAATAAATTGAGGAGAAAGTGGAAGACTTTTCCACTGCAGATGTAGTTGTAGAAGTCTCTCTTGCCAAGGTAAAGCCAATCTTTGAGCAAATAAACACCAGTATTGTCGGAGCTAACAGATCAGGCTAATACAGTAGCCATAAATAACTGCGCTACACTCATGGAAAAAAGCACTTCCTCATCCACTAATTTGTCCACAGAGCTGAAGGAGTACATAGATACCAAGTTTGAAAACTTGTCAAAATTCATCATAGAAAAGGAAGAAAAAATAGCTCTCCCCAAACTCAATGAAAGCTAGCAAGCAATTCTCAATAAGCTGACCAAGTTCAGAGAGGAAGATCTTCCTAAGATACTTATCAAACAAATAGCTGACATTGGAGAAGAACTTGCTGGACAGTTCGATAGCAAGGATTCAGTCATTGAAAGAATAAGAGATAATCTTTGCAAGGACCTGAGCACAGTTAACTCAAGCATCCACAATATTAGCAAGGATCTGGGGAAAGACCTTGACAATTTACAATCCAGACTGTCATATCTATCTATCTCTAGATCCTCTTCCTCTCCATCCATCCTAGAAAGCCAACTTCTTCCAGTCATCCAAGACCTGGTCCAACACATTGGGGACATAGGATTCTTTGGACATAAAGGCATCGCTACCCTTCTCAAAGCACTCTTCCCATATTTTGATGAGAAGGATAGGGAATATGTGCTAAAGATGCATCACTACATCACCAGATCTTACACCCAACTCTGGAACCTCTTCTGCCCTGTGCATCTATCTCCGACATCGATAGATCACATCCTAGAGTAGAGAAGGCAAGAAAACTCAGAATACTCCATCTACTCGAAATCCTGGCAGGAAAAGTGGGATGAAAAGACATATATGGTGATCAATCCCCTACTGGAAACAAAAAGGGGGAGAAAGGTGTAAAGAAGGAAAAAGGAAAAGAAAAGGAAGGAGGAGCATCCGGAAGGAATCAGACTAGCTATATATCTTGTAAAAATTTTGTAATAGCTAGATTCTTTTATATATTTCTGTATCCTATAATACAAAAACTTTATTGATGTTAACTATTGTTAACATCAGAAGTATATAGTGAATATCTAATTTCTTAAAAAATTGCTTCTAAAGTACAATTTGCTATTATACAACAAAAATATTAGAAGCTAGAATTGAGAACTGTTAGGGGAGTTAAGGGATGCTAGAATTATGGGGGAGTAAAAATTGTAAATGACTAAGTATCAAGAATCATACTTAGACCATAAAAACTCCTTTCCTTATGCTTAGACATCTTAGGTTTTTATTTCCATTAAATGGGGGAGATTGTTGGGAAACAATGATCCAGAACACAAACAATCCAGATCAGGTTTGAAGTAAATAGAAAACCTAAGTACAAAAAGACTTAAGTCACTTATCCGGACTCATATCCAAAACATCCAAAGTCCAAGACAAGTAAAGACAAATACCTAAGAATAAATGGAAGCATCCGGTTAAAGTTTGGAAAGGAAGCAAACTTTAAACCGTCCAAAACAGCATCCAGAAGAACTGATTGCAGAAGCATCCGAAAGAAGACAAATCCGGATATATTAAGTCTGAAATCATCCCAAAGACTTAATTATCTAGACAAAGGGAATGATTCAAAAATTCCTTTCCCTTCATTCTTTTGTTCTCCAAGTCAAAGATCATTTTTCCTAAAGCAAGACAAAAATGACAGCTAGCACTTTTCAGAAAAAGGATAAAGAACTGACACCGGACAGAGAAAAAGGTAACAACCTTTTTCACCTAGACCAATAAGAAGGCGCGTGGAGCTTACACCAAAAAGCTACCAGCATAAAAGTTGGTGTATCACTAAAATCCAAGGAAAACGATCATTAACAACTTTTCAGCCTTAATCCGAAGGATTCAAATGGGTTAAAATCTCTGTCTAACGGATTGATCAACCGTTTTGGAAGCTCCTATCTTATCCGATCAACGGTGAAGATTTAAGTACAGCTCAACAATGCAAAACAACTACATTTATGATCAAAGCCTATAAAAGGGAAGCTTTACATGTTGAGAAGGTGTTGGTTGATTTGACAAAGCAATTAACAAGAGAATTTGCTAAAGCAATCAGAAAACACATCCCTTCAAGAATCAATCATTTCCAAATCAGTTGTAAGGATTCCCAAGTGAGTTATAAACTTGAGGAAGTCCAAAACCAAAACCTTTGAGAAAACAAAGTGTAAAGATCTCCAACTTAGGTGAGTTGTGAGATTTGGATACAGCTTAAAGTAGGTGCTTTGAGTGGGATCTCCTTGTAAGACTTAGCTTAGGTCTAGGTAGAAATCTAAGTGGTATATCATGCTAAAGACAAGAGGACTCAGTTGGTGCTTCTAGTGGTATATCCTACATTCGGAAGGGGGTACCATCCGGAGATAAACTATAAGGCTTGATTTCTACTAGTTGAAAAGAAATCACATTGGGGGAAAGGTTAAAGGAAGAAACCTTTGGGGACTGGACGTGGGCGGGGCCAAACCAGTATAAATCTCTTGTGTTTGAATTTTCTTTACTTTATCTTTACTTTATTTCAATTTATATTATTTGCATCATCCGGATCCAAAATATCCGGAACATTCAAACACGCTACATAAGACTTTTTGAAAGTCTATTATTTCAGTGAAAAGGGTCATTCGCCCCCCCCTCTGACCTTATCAACATAAGCATAGGGACCAACAGCACTATCCAAGGTCACTCCGGTCTTGGAGCAGCTATCTCAAGGAGTTATTGGATCTAAAAGGGCTGCTTCCAAAGCTGAAACTGGAGTTGATACTAGCAGTGCTACTATTTTAGGACATGTCACTTCTGCTTCTAGAGACCTGAAAACTGAGCTAAAAGAGTTTTTAGAATAGAAGTTTGAAGATATGCTAAAATCCATTCCCACTATTGTTATTCAAGGCTCAAGGGCAATACCCTCCGAAATCAACACTCTAACAACTAAGCAAACATCCATGAAAGAGCAGCTCACAACCTTCCTTAAAGATGATTTGCCACCTCTCTTGTCCAAGACTGCTGAAGACATGGTTGAAGATTTTCAAACCGATCTCCATTCTGTGGATAAAACCATTGGCAATTGGCAAGATATCTTTAACATTGAGCTCCGGTATATAAATGAAAGCATTGACAACAGCATAAAAACTTTTTCAGAGGAAATTAAGCAGATCAACCTTGGCATGTCCAACCTGAACCTAAATGCTCCTTCAACCTCTGCTCGTTTAGGATACATCCATGAGAGTATGCTTCTCCCCTACTTCCAGTAATTAGTGCAACACATTGGGGATACTAGATATGGAGGCTATAAATGCCTACTAACCCTCATTCGGGGTATGTTCCCTTACTTTAAGAAGGAAGATCACAACTATGCTCTATCTATGCACCCAAACCGCACCAAATCCTACTCTCAACTCAGGAAAATTCTTAAACCACTACATCTTATGCCCTTCACAATGGATCGCATAATTGAGAAAAGGCTCGCACGAAATATGGACTACATTCTTCTACACTCTTCTATCTGAAGCATAGGAAAAACATTGGGAGCAGCGAAAGTACATTGAGGTAGACCCCCCATCTGCTGAAAACAATAAGCGGGAGAAGAAGGACGAGAAGGAGGAAGTAGCCAGAAAGGGCAAAGAGAAGAAGTAGAGTCGTAGCATAGCTAGCATTTTATTTTGTAAAATGTAATAGATAGCTATGTAATAATTTTCAATTATAATCTTCAGTGATTGTAATCGTGCTTCATTGATGTCAACAATTGTTAGCAGCAGAAGTTATATAGTTAAAACAAATTACTCAAATTTTGGTTCTAAGTACAAATATCAATTGTACTACAAAAACTTAGAAGCTCATATGCAAAAATTTTGGGGGAGTTAGGATGTTAGATTATGAGGGAGAATTAATGTAATTGACTAAGTATCAAAAATCGTACTTAGATCATCTTTCCATATATATAAATGCTTATGTCCTTAGGTTTTTATTTCCATCAAATGGGGGAGATTGTTGAAAATCAATCATCCGGAAGACTTTGCAAAAACCTCAAGATAAGCATCCGGATCAAGGTTTCGAAGAAAACAAAATCCATAAGTCCAAGATGGCCGTATCCGATTCAAGATAGAAGAAAACAACTCCTAAGTCCAAGAAGACAACATCCGGAAAAGATCACACTAAAAGAGCATCCGGCAAAGCTAAAACCTGAAGACATCCGAAAGACACAATTCACAAGATGAAAGAGAATATACAAATATTAAGTTTCCCTCCAATTAGGTCTGAAGTCAAACTCACATTTTTGCCTTAGAGAATGAAAAAGTAACAGCTTGCACAAATTCAGCAAAGGACAAAAAGGGCACACAAAGAGAGAAAAAGGTAACAACCTTTTTAACATAGACCAATAGGAAGGCGCGTGGAGCTCACAAGGAGACAAACTTTGCATCGAAGTTTGCATTGCACAAAAAGCCAAATAAACGACGTCTGACATCTTTCTCACACCAATCCCAACAAATTCAAATGGGACATTTATTGGGTCTAACGGAAAGATCAACTGCTTCGGAAGCGCCATCTCATAACTGATCAATGGTGAAGATTCAAGATCTCTCAACGCTACATTAATGATCCAAGCCTATAAAAGGAAACATTCACATGTTGAGAAGATGTTGGTTGATTTGAGAAAGCTATCATCTTGAGAAATTTGCTGTTCAAGCTAAGAACCAAACCTTGAAAATCTGTTTGTAAGAATTCTTAAGTAAAGTTACAAACTTGAAGAATTCAAAAACTCATCCTTGATAAGATAAAAATTGTAAAATCTCATACTTGGGTAAGTATTGAGATTGAGGACTTAGCTTGAACTAGGAAGAGTTTGAGTGGTATATCCCTTAGAGAAAAGGACTTAGCCAAGCTAAGTGTTAGCCTTGGTGGTATATCCTACTTCCGGAAGAGAGAATCTACGGAGATAACCTACAAACGACTTAGCCAAGCTAGGTGTTAGTTGTGGTGGTATATTCTACATCCGGATGAGAAGAAATCTCCGAAGACAACTGTAAAGGCTTGATTTCTGCCCTGTGAAAGAAATCTCACTAGTGAATTTAAGCTGGGATGAGGAAACTTCAAGGACTTGACGTAGGCGAGGCGAACCGGTATAAAACGACTGCGTTTGATTTCTATTACTTAAATCCTTTACTTTTAGTGCATTTTATATTGAACATTTGCATTATCCGGATCTTACTCCTGTAAGCTTCCGGTTCATCATTTGCATGCTACACAAAGACCTTTTAAAGTCTAAAATTCCGTAAAAAGGGTCATTCACCCCCCTCTGACCCCTAATAACACTCACTAAGGCACCAACAAACCGTTATTAGCTATGGTTCGTAGATTATAAACAACAATACAGGAAAATGTATGTGACCAATTTAAACCGGCAAATTGATAATATAGAAAAAATTATACAAATGTATTGATGTAAAATGAGGCAAATACATATTATATATATACTCGTGTATGCATTTTTACATTAAAATTATTTCTTTTTCAAACACTGATAATATTCGGTATAACAATTGGTTAAACTGAATTGAAATAGTCATTTTACATACCAATAATTCACTAGTTTGATATTTGATAAATTTAGGATAATTGGGCAGACTAAGCAACAAAGTTGGATGAGAGTTGTATATAAAATTTATAGATCTTCTTGTAATAGAAATTGAAATTTAACCAAGTGAGAATTTAAAAGTTCAACTATTTACTAAACCTAACTTAGGTTTTGTTCTAACTTTTAAGTAGGTATATTGACTAAACCAAATAATATTGAAATTGATTAAATAAAAAATAATTAATAATTTAAATAATAATAACAACGATACTTTAGATAATACTATATATTTTATAAAATTTATAATAAACAATAAAAAATAATAATAATAATTTTTAATTATTATAATAATTAAAATTATCATTATAAATTAATATTATATTTTCATTCTCGTGCAATTATTAATGTAATTGAAAGATAATAATAATAATAATAATAATAATAATAATAATAATAATAATAATAATAATAATAATAATAATAATATTATTATTATTATTATTATTATTATTATTATTTATGACATATTTTATAGTTACTTTATTTAACCATTACTTTATCTTTTTTATCATTGGATTAAAATAACCACCACTCATCTTATGGTAGAAAAGTGCAAAGTAATGAGCAATGTTATCAATACCGTACCAGGCCTCATATCGGCGAGGCCAATGGTAGGCGGTATAACCGGTATTACTGGTATTATTTAGGGTTTCTTGTGGCTATTGCAACTCTTTTTTGGGTCTTTCGCAATGCTGGTGTGTCTTTAGCTACGCTTTTAAGTTTTTAGCAACAATTTTCTGAGTCTTTAGCGACACTTTTATTTATTTCCAGAAGAATTTTGAGAGACCCCGGGTTTGAACCGGTACATCGGATTACCGGTTTTTTTCCCGGTTTTCTCGGATTTTTTACTAAAACCGGTTTTTATGCATACCGTACCGTAACCGTGGCTGGTTCATGGTAAAATCGGTTGAACCGACCAATACGATACGGTATTGATAACATTAACAATGAGTACTTTGTAAAAAATAAAGTAATTAAAAATAATTATTCAATAAAAAATCATAATTAAAATAATTTAAAATGTCATTGATATTATTTAGTTACTTTTCATTATTTATTTTTTGTGATTATTAATATATTTACGAATTTTGATACAACTTATAAACTAGAATTAAATGACTCATTATAGCTCATTCCTATAAGAATGTGAATTAATGTTGGATTAGGATTCTGAGGGTAAAGTTGAGTAATATCCAACCATTCATCACATTTTAAAGGACCGAGAGAATCCTTTCCTATTAATGTTTTATTTTGCTTCCTGGACCATTTGCTGTCTACTGGTCGCTTTGGACTTACTACAGCAACTCGGTTTCAAGGGCAATCGTCGTTTATCGAATTCGCTCCATACACATTTTCAGTATTTGTGTTGCATCTCATAATTAATGAATGGAGTTCCCCGTCTAACTCTTTGGATTGAATTACTATTTAAATACAAACAGAAAAATGGGTGTGGGGGATAATAAAACAGTACAAATGTTAGTTGGAATAGTAGACGGTTGGAAGAGAGAGAAGAATGTAAGGGCCACCTCCACCTCCTCCTCCAACTTCCCCTTGTATATATTCCTTTCCTTCTCCACTTCACTATCAATATTTCCCATTTCCAGGTTTCATTTTTCTCTTTTAAATCTCCAATCAAGCTCTCTTCTTTCATACTTATGTTTTATTTTTAATTTCGAAAGTTCCAGGTAAAACACGAGGATGGAAATTGCAAAACAGAGTTAATTAAAATGGGCAAACAGAGCTCCTGGTTTGGGCGGCTCAAAAGGCTATTTCTCTGTAAGAAACGATCCCAAATAACAGACAACAAGGTTGGTTGATATTCATGATTTATACAAGTAATAAATTCTATAAAAGGTTTAATTAATTTGAGCTTGTGTGATTAGAAAGCAAGGAAATGGAGCTGGTTTTCGATAGAAGAAAGGAAAATAAAAGAAGCAAATGAAAAGCAGAGGAAATATGCAGTACAAGTAGCGATTGCAACGGCTGCTGCGGCGGAGGCTGCTGTTGCCGCCGCCCACGCCGCGGCTGAGATCGTGAGGCTCACCGCCGCTAATTCCTCGCCGCCTTTTATTAAATATTCCATTTCTACTGACCAACAACACTTGGCTGCCATTCAAATACAGAGTGCCTTTCGAAGATATCTTGTAAGCAACACAAACATTACTTAACTCAACTCAACTCAGCTAATTAATGAAGGCTTGATGCATCGACACCCCTGAATTTATCCTAAACGCCCCCGAATTTTCAAGTGTTCTAATGAACTTTTAAAAAATGAACTATTTTGTCCACTTGTCAGCTTTTGGTTGGTTTGAATTTATAAAGACGTAGTTTTTCTTATTTTTCGGAAGCAGTTTTCATTGGGCTATAAACGAGTTCAAGTGGTGATTTGAAAAAGTTGAAAGTTGATGAATTAAACCATTAATGAAATAATTAAGGAATTGGGTGGATGATTATGAAATTTGAAATAGGGAAGGAAAGCATTGGTAGCTTTGAAGGGAGTAGTGAAGCTTCAAGCTTTAATTAGAGGGCAAACGGTGAGGCGACGATTTATGCACATGAAGCTTTCTACTGCTTCAATTTTTCACAATTTCTACCCCTACCGTTTCGGAGATTATTGCTCTAAGGTTTGTTCTTTTCTTCTTCTTTATGGCAGTAAAAAGATAAATAATACAAGATAAGGTCTAAAAAGGTAACTGGATGATAGTATAAGGACTGCAATGCCTTTTTGCATAAATTTGTTTGGCACATTAATTTCTTATGATTCTACGTATAATATTTGTAAAACTACATGTTTATTTTGAGCACATACAGGTCTCTAATGTCTTGATTTGAGAGCACATTTTTTATTTTGTGTTTTTGAAATAATGGAAAAATGTGAAATCAAACTCCATGAATCAGAAAAATGACATAAAGTGTCTTGAAAGTTTGGTCCAATACTAATGAAGATAAAAGTACTGATATTTTTTTTAAAAAAATGAAGCAGCAATAATACTCTTCAATTCAACTTATTATATCAAGTATAGCTTTATTATGAGTTTTTAGTATATTGTCATAGTTGCATTTTATAGTTAATTTGTTATCGTTGCGTCTCCTTTAGATTAAGGCTCTGTTTAACTTCTAAAAGTTGAACTGAATTGAATTGAAGCGGTTTGAACTGAATTGAACTTATTTCAGTGCAAATTTATAAGTACGCATAGCTGAACTGAACTGAACTGAAGTGGTCTGAACTGAATTGAATTGAACCGAAGTAGTTTGAACTGAACTAAATTGAATTGTAGCCCAAGAGAACAGGGCAGATGTTAGAATGGATTATGGCAATTAAATTGGTAAAATGTGACATATTGAATTTCTTTTTTCGATAATTTGTGACACATTGAATTGTAATGGGCAGCTTCAATCCAAAAGCCAAAGAAGATGGGATTACAACATGCTCTGTAAAGAAGACATGGAAACTCTCTTGTCCAAAAGAAACGATGCTAATCTCAAAAGAGACCGAACCATGAAATACTCCTTTTCTCACCGGGTAAATATGAAATTTCTTCATTTTAAATAGGCCACAAATGGTTTTTCTGGATTAATATTAACACATGAACGAACTTAGAAATTAAATGGGATCACAGCCCACCTTACAAATTTTGTGGCTTTAGGCGGAAAGTATAGATTTTAATAATTGTATAATCAATTAAAATAATATGCTAAATTTTATTAATAAGAAAATAATTTTATTTTCTTGAGAATATAAAAACAATTTTATATTAGAATTTAAAAATGACACTTATTAAAAAAAATTATTTGGCTTAAAAACAACAGTTAAAAAAACGGAGGGAGTAATAAATTTATAAAGATAAAATCTATTAGGGTCCTCAATATTTTAAGGCCCTAGATGATCGCTTTATTGGCTTCTATTGTAGTAGGACCGACCGTCGTATAACTAACACTTTTTAGGAAAATCAATGTCATATTTAAATTTGTATTTTAGGAGAGAAGAAACAAGCTAATGATGGAAGAGTCGCTACCAAAGAGGCCCGAAACTGCGAGACACAGACAAAGTCAATGCCTACAACAACCAATAACCAATGCCGCAATTCTATCCACACCTGATTTATTTGGTACATTACAAGTTAGAACAAGAAGCGGTCGTAAACAAGATCTAATCGAGGGATTGCATTCGCCAGTCTCATGTCCCAGGAGATCATTTTGTCGAACTCACCGAACCAGTACTGGTGTTGAGGAAACTTATGTCCCGAGTTCGCCAGTTTTTCCGGCATATATGGCTGCCACGGAATCTGCCAGGGCCAAGGCTAGATCTATAAGCACACCAAGGCAGCGAATTGGAATTCAAGATTTTTCCTCGGAAAATAAGAATCCGCGATTTTCACTCTGCGCTTCGTATAATGGCGACACATTTAGTAGTTATGGGGTAGATGATGTTTCACAACTCTCCCCTTACTCCTATAAGCTTAAATCTCCGTTCCTCGCTTGAATTTGCAAGGACTATAGCATATTGTCTTCTATGGCGTTTTCGGTGCATGTGTTTTTGTTCTTGGAATGAATGCGTTATGTTTTTTTTTTCCTTTTATTTTTGTATGTGGTGTAGATAAAAAGGTTGGACTTGAAATTTTGTTTTTTTTGTAAAATGGTTTGTTGTAAAGTTTGGGTTGTATTTAAGAGCTTTTCCAACTTAGAAACTTGACCAATGTGTATGTGCTCTTGTATAATTATAAGGTCAGGATATTACTCTCTTTTGATTTGGATTCCAATGACAAAGTTATTTGT
This sequence comes from Euphorbia pulcherrima, assembly GCA_947683365.1. Lineage (NCBI taxonomy): Eukaryota > Viridiplantae > Streptophyta > Magnoliopsida > Malpighiales > Euphorbiaceae > Euphorbia > Euphorbia pulcherrima. The sequence goes on from CANTUS010000015.1 coordinate 53,254,054, forward strand.
ATAGCGGTTGGTTTGAAGCTGTGATCTTAGAGGTCACATGTTCGAGTTCACATTCGGGTGGGGTGAAATTTTTCTTTGGGAAATTGTCAATAATATATATGTCCCTCTAAAATATTTACAAAATTCACCACTAAGTCAAACTAATTAATATCTACGGTAACACTATAAACAATTTCCAAATTAACAAAAATATGAGAAACTAATTACATGAATATGGTGTAATAGTTATCTGGTAATTATCTAATATTGTATAGTAGTTATTTAGTTTATTATAACTTCAAATGAATTTTTAATATATATATAAATTATAACATCTAATAGATATGTAGTAAACATTTAGTAGATTTGTAATAGACATGGTTTTCAGAACCGGACTAGCTACCGAACTGGTGAAGGCAGTGGTTCATGGATTTAAGGTTCAACCGAAATAAATCGGTGGTCGAACCGGATTTTCTTAAAACATGTAAAAATACTAAATATTTTATATAATTTGATATTAAACATGTAATATAAGTTATACTCATATAAAAATTAATAATATTAAATAAAATATTCTATAATTTAAAGTTATATTTCAAATAAAAAAAACACAAGATAATAACTAATATAATCTAATGAAAGAATTCAAACCGAATTCTATATTGTATAGATTGGATAAAAAAAAGTTAACAAATTTGACTTATGATATATAAAAATTAAGCATTAAAAGAATTAAAATTTATACACAATATCTAAAATATAAAAATTATATATCCATTTAATATAAATTTAATCAAAAAACTTAGAGTAACGTTATTTAAAAAATTTATATGTTATTTTGTTATGAAAAACATTCAAAGCTGTTACTGAAAGAGATATTTTAAATTTAATAAAATGTGTAGTCTATGAAATAAAAAAATATTTATTATGGTTTTTTATAATAAAATATTATTAAAATAATTTAAAAATTAACAATATATAATATAAAAGTATATAAGGAGAAAATGTTACCACTTGTGCGTGGTAGCTTAGTTGGTAGAGCATGTATTGAAACATGTGTTGGAGGTTTTGTATTCAATTTCCACCACCAACAATTTTTATTAAAACATGATTTAAGAGAACCGAAAACCGGTCATCGATTGAACCGACCGATCCGGACCAGGCATCGATTCCAGTCAAACCCAGTCCGACCGGCCGATCCGATTTTCAAAACCATGGTAATAGATATATATAATAGAGGTGCATATGACAATTTCATAAATTAGAAATATACTCGTATCTTTTTTACGATGATTAAATATAATATATATAGATATCTAGTAGATATATAGTATATCTATATTAGATATCTAGTAGATCTTAATTTTGATATTTTTTTATGAAATATTTCATAAAATATAATATTTAATAGATATATATTAGACATAGAGTAGATTTGTATCGTGTTAAGAAATCTATTGACATAGATATATAAAATTTTGCATTAATTTTAGATTCACATAGTTTAAACTATTAAATGATTGACATGTAGACTTTTTTTTTTCTTTATTAATTATCCAATGGTGGAGGTAATATAAATTTGGATCCTACTAGACTTTTAACTTACAAAATAACGGAAAAGAAAATTAAATGAGAAATTTAGAAGAAATTGCGTTTATCACAACTTCACAGAAGTCCAAAATTTATGAGACATACACATTCCCGCGTTGTTTACTTATACAACACGTCTAATCAGCTACATCAAAATTTTAAGAAGACGCACGATCATTAATCATATACTTCGGTGAGGTGTGATCCGATAAGGTTTCGTGGTCGTTAGGAAATCACAAGTAATGTGCAAGGTGAACCGGTCATGTTATTAGGCACAAGTGCACAATCTACCTAGGTTGTACGAACACGTCTTGAGTGTCTAACACGACATGCACACAAACATGCAGATACGGCAATTTTGAAAAATAGGTATTTGGATACTGATGCGGTGAAATTATGCTATGAAAATCATGCATTTTGATCTAACAATTTGTTGAAAAAGAATCAATTTCTATAGAGATCTCACAGATTTACAAATTTTTTGTTGAAGAAAGGGATCTCCATCATGTTGCTGCCAAAAGGACGAAAATCAGCTCAAAGACCTAGCTAATAATGGAGATTACTGTAATAGCATGGTAGCTGGTGGCTGACTTAACTTTCGTCAGAGAGAGAAGAGAAAGTAGAAAATGAGATTTTGACTAGTTTTGCTCTTTTCCCTTTTTACCTATTTCTAGAAACTTTCATGCAAGTGAGGATTTGTTTAGTATTATTTTTGGACAAATATCTAGATATTTTGCTTATTATGTAACATTTTATTTGGGATATTTTTCTTCTCTCCTTCGAGGATTGGCTCCTATATATATGGCGTCTTCTTCATTGGTGAGCAAGCTTTTGCTACCCAAAAAACTGACTGTAATTTATTTTCCTTCTGTGGCAAGTATTTTTTTTCAAAAAACATGAGTGAGTAGTCCTCCTCCCGGTGAGTCTGCTTAAGCAGACAGTCGAAGGAGATCTCTTCAACAGTTATGTAATGTATTTAACTCTGTAAACTTTATAATTCTTGCTGTGTGTGAGCCGACGGCCCCCGATCCCCTCGGCCGCATGGTAAGCTTTAATGCTCTTCGGCGTGGGGCGGAGAAACAACGAGCGCTGTGAAGCGTGCTAAGGGATGATCCTTATTTTAGCGTGATGAAAATGGATAATGGAAGCGATGTTGAAGTTGAAATTTAGTCCGATTTATGTGTTAAGGGATACGAGACTTAGAATCCCGTATTTTAAGATAGAGTCGCCATCCGGTTAAGCTTCACCTGAAATTTGGGTACGATATTCCCACCGGATGGTTGGACCGTACCTTGAAATAGAGATTCTAAGTTCGGATGATGTTGCTTACTTTTCAATTTTTAAATCAAGTCGATTATATTTTAATAAACGTGACCTTAGTTCTTATGCGATTTAATCCGATTATTGTTTGGTGTTTTTGGTTTATATGCCATACATCACAAGGAAAGCGATAAATAAACAAAGCAAGAAAATAAAATTATTACAAGGGTTTACGAATACCTATACATTTTTCCAATGCACGAAAATAAATAAAGCGATAAATAAATAAACGGGCGAAATCGGGTTTTAACAGAGTGTGAGCACAGGATTTTGCAGTCCCTCTCGCGAGACGATGATGACGTGTACCCGATTTTATTTCCTCGAAATAAAAGTTTTTTTAGAATTTTTATTACCAAAATAATATTCCTTGTGAATTTTATACGTGGTAGAATCCAGTTCGGCGTGGCTGAAAACGAGTCCGGTAGGAGCTCGAATCGATGATTTACACCCAAATTAAAAATACCCATTAAAATATAATTAAAATTCAAAAATATGTCTTTTGACCCACTTTCTTCCACTTTTGACCGTTTTTCACGACTTTTTAGGCATGTGGGCCCCGCTGGCTGTCGGCATGCTGGAGGCTGATGCCACCTGCCGCCGGCGGCATCACCATGTCGCCGGCGGCATGGCCTAAAACGGGCCCCTGCACAGACAGCCTTTCAGCCACTTTCAGCGAAATTAGTCAAAAAGGTCTCAAAAAACACCTCAATTTACCTATAAAAACACACCTTAGGCTGAATTGAAAAGTAGGGGAGCCAGGAGGGGTAAAAAATAGAAGCTGAAATTGGGAGAATAAGGCTAAAATTGAGAGAATAGATTTTAGTGAGATAAAAATTAGAAAACGTAGGAAAAATGATTCTAATCCATTTTTCTTGGTTTTTCTTCTTTGAACTCTCTGATTGTGAGCTTAAAATCAGTGGGTCTTTAAGTTAAAATCTGTAACACCCCCTTTATTGGGAGTGCCACAGTAACTATAAACACCCAATAAACAACTCTACTCCATTATATGAAGTTCAATACTTACAGATTTAATATGTACAAATACAAATATAATGTTTCCAACTCCAAATTATTTTTCAATGCTAATTATTCTCCAAATATTTCTCAATACCACTTTATATTTCTCACACTATCTAGTACATATCATTATTCTACAAACCATAATATTACATTAAAATGCAAATCCACCTCGAGTCTTTCCTTATATGCTCTTCAAGCTGATCCACTTATACCACTTTAGTCCAAGCTATCTACAATCTTTAGTATCTGCGTGTAGAAAATAAACTACACGCTAAGCAATTTGCTTAGTGGTGTACATAAAAGAAATATAACAACTTTGAACATTTTTAACACTTTAAAATAGAAACAAAGTATGTTTATAAGTCAAAAATAAATTAAACAACTTTATAAAACCAAAACACAAAACTTATATTATAAACCTTTCAGAGTACAATCAAATTTATATCCAATTTTTTGTAACACATTAACCATATATTGCCCAAAGTAAACAAGTCCTGAATAACAGTAAAATGGATACGGGGAGCGGACAAGCCCGAAGCCGAAACTTCAATATCAATGTATCGGTCAAGCTCGAAGCCGAAGCTTCAAAATCAATATATCGGTCAAGCCCGAAGCCGAAGCTTCAACATCAATATATATATATATATATATATATATATATATATATATCAGAATATTGGCCAAAGCCCGAAGCCAAAGCTTCAATTGTTTGTACAGTACAGTACTCCCCTTTATTGGCGCCAATCTACCCTGACCCGTATTCTACTCGTTTAATAAGGGCAATAAATGAAAGTAACATCTTAAAAATTCCAGTATAAACCATCAATCATAATTCAACATAACTTCAGTAGTTAAGAAATTCAAATCCCAAATTTTAAAGCATAAAACTTCAATTAAAACACAATAAAATCAATATTCATACTTTCCAAAAATTTCCATATTTCGTGACCTGACTTTCCTTGCATTTTTCACTATCAAAACATCATCCAATCGAAGAACTTTCTTCTAAACAGAATTATCCACATGTCTCAGCTTTCCAAAGCCACCAGAATCACAGAAATCCAAATTGTATAACCAAAGTTATGATCAAAATACTAAACAATGTACAAAGCTAAGATTTTCCGAAAACAGATTTCATGACTCAACTTCAAACGAAAATTTCACATTGAAAACGAACAAAATTCAACAAGGTATATTCTGAATATATATTCCTTACTTTCTGTAGACATCAATAATTCAAGAATCATTCAAATCGGATTTATATAACAAGAGAAAACATCAAAACAAAACGGGAGACAAATCTGGAAATTTTTTGAAAAACCGATAAATCGAAATTCAAGACACAAACCTTTTCTAAGCTCTTTCTAGCTTTCTTCTACCTCTTTACCTTTGATTTGCTTGCACTAGCTTCCTCTACAACAGCCATATATAATTCTATCTAGATATTGTATAAATAAACTTCCTAATACCATAAATATGCTTAATCTACCATGAATTCTACTAATTAAGCTTTAATTTCATAAAAAATCACTCACCTCAAATTCGGGTTACTATTCATCTGAACCTTAAAATCTAAAATCCTCCTCTTCTAGTCTTGATTCACTGAAATTGATGATGATAGAGAGCTCAAGGATTGATTTCTAACAAGAATTTGAAGTTGAATCAAAGAAATTGGAAATTTTTAGGTTAGGGAAATTTTTGATAAGGTTTAAGGGAGAATGAAGAAGATGGAGATGAAGAGGAGAAGGGGAGGAGATACGTATATGTTTATGGGATTTTTTTTTTAATTTTTTTTAATTTCCAATAATGCCATTGAACAAATAATTAAATGCCCAATTCATTCCTCTTACTTAATTAACTCTTATTTCCTCATGTCTTATATCCAATAACAATAATAATAACTACAAAAATAATTTCTATGATATTTTAATACCATAGTAATTTATTATAAGTAAATTTTGAAATTTAGGTTCATTACAATTCTCCCCCTCTTATGAATTTTCATCCTCAAAAATTACCTGAAAACAGTTGTGGATATTGAGTTTTCATTGTATCCTCCGGTTCTCAAGTTGCTTCTTCAACATTATGATTCTTCCAAAGTACTTTTACCAAAGGAATAGACTTGTTTCTCAATTGCTTAACTTCTCTCGCCAAGATTTGTACTGGTTCCTCTTCATACGTCAGGTCGGGTTTGATCTCTACGACATCAGGAGATAAGATATGTGATGGATCTGATCTGTATCTCCTTAACATTGACACATGGAACACATTATGAATTTTGTCGAGCATCGGGGGTAGTGCCAACCGATAAGCTACCGGTCCAACCTTCTCTATAACCTCATATAGGCCAATGAATCTTGGACTGAGCTTGCCTTTCTTGCCCAATCGCAGGACTTTCTTCCAAGGAGATACTTTGAGAAATACTTTATCCCCCACTACATAAGTAATGTCTTTTCTTTTTAGATTAGCATAAGATTTTTGTCTATCCGATGCAGCCTTCAATCTTTCTTGAATAAGCTTTACCATCTCTTTTGTCTCCTGAATCAAATCCACCCCCATAATCTTGTTTCACTAAGTTCAGTCCAATATAATAGAGTTCGACATTTTCTTCCATACAATGCTTCATATGGCGCCATTTGTATGCTTCACTGATAGCTGTTATTGTAGGCAAACTCCATGAGGGTCAAATACTTATCCCAACTTCCCTCAAATTCAATGATACAACTTCTCATCATGTCTTCCAACACCTGAATTACTCTTTCAGATTGACCATCTGTTTAAGGATGAAATGAAGTACTGAAATGAAGTTTACTACCTAAGGCTTCTTGCAACTTCTTCTAAAATCTCGAAGTAAATCTTGGATCTTGGTCAGAAATGATTGAAACAGGCACTCCATGTAGTCGCACTATCTCATCTATATATAACTGAGCCAACCGATCAAGTGAATAATCCATCCTAACTGGAAGAAAGTGGGCAGACTTTGTCAATCTATCTACAACAACCCACACTGCATCATGTTTCTTCTGTGTAAGTGGGAAAGGCGTCAAAAAGTCCATTGTGATTCTTTCCCATTTCCATTATGGAATTGTTATTGGTTGCAAAAATCTAGAAGGAACTTGATGTTCAACTTTCACTTGTTGACAAGTTAGACATTGAGCAACATAATTAGTAATGCTTTCTTCTCCCATTCCACTAATAATGGCTCTTCAAATTTTGGTACATCTTGTTTGCTCCTGGATGCATCGTATAAGGACTACTATGCGCCTCATGTAAGATATTCTTCTTTAATTCTTCCTTGTTTGGCATACATAGTCTATCTTTAAAACATAGACACCCATCTTCTCGAACCATATAGTTGTCTACGATACCCACTTGTGTCCTTGCTCGAATGACCTTCAAGTCATCATCTTTATTTTGTGCTTGCTTAACCTATTGTAGTAATATAGGTTGAATCTTCAATTCTGCAATTAAGGCTCCACCACTAGTAAGAGCTAACCTTGTATTCATAGCCCTTAGTGCCATCATTGTCTTTCTATTGAGAGCATCCGCCACTACATTAGCCTTTCCTGGATGGTTGTCAATAAGACAATCGTAATCTTTAATGAATTCCATCCACCTTCTTTGCCTTAAATTCAACTCCTTCTGTGTTGGTAAATATTTCAAGCTTTTGTGATTTGTGTAAATATAACATTTTTCTCCATAAAGATAGTGTCGCCAAATTTTCAAGGCAAAGACTATTGCAGCCATTTCCAAATCATGTGTAGGATAATTCTTTTCATGATTCTTCAATTGCCTGGAAGCATACGCAATCACTTTCCCTTCTTGCATCAAAACACACCCAAGACTACTATGCGAATCATCACTATAGATTACAAAGTCTTTTCCAGGCTCTGGTTGGGTAAGGATGGGTGCTTTTGTCAACATTGCCTTCAACTTCTCAAAACTTTCTTGGCACTTATCATTCCACTCAAATTTTGCATTCTTTTGAAGTAGTTTCGTCAGTTGGGCAACAATGACTGGAAATCCCTTCACAAATCTTCTATAATACCCTACTAAACCAAGGAAACTTCTGACTTCCGTAGGGTTCTTTGGTGGTTTCCATTCAACAACTGCTTCTATCTTTTTAGGATCCACTTTAATTCCTTCTATAGAAACAATATAGCCTAAGAAAGAAACTTCTTCAAGCCAAAACTCATATTTGCTAAGTTTGGTATACAATTTATTTTCCCTCAAAGTTTGGAAGACTATCCGCAAATGTTGATCATGCTCTTTCCGTGACTTAGAATACACCAAAATATCATCAATGAAAACCACTACAAACCTATCTAAATATAAGTAAAAGACATAGTTCATAAGATCCATGAATGCTGCTGGTGCATTAGTTAGACCAAATGGCATCACCAAAAATTCATAGTGTCCATATCTAGTTCGGAAAGCCGTCTTTGCAATATCATCATCTTTCACTCTCATCTGATAGTAGCCCGATCTCAAATAAATCTTGGAGAAGTATTTGGCACCCTTGAGTTGTTCAAATAAGTCTTCAATCCTTGGTAATGGATACTTGTTCTTCACTGTCAATTTATTCAACTCCCAGTAATCAATACATAATCAGAGCGACCCATCTTTCTTCTTAACAAACAACATTGGTGCACCCCACGGGGATATACTCGGGCATATGAATCCTTTGTCTAACAATTCTTGCAACTGGATCTTCAACTCTTTTAGTTCAGCAGGCGCCATTCTGTATGGTGCTTTAGATACTGGTGCGGTACCCGGCAATACATCAATTGTGAATTTTACCTCTCTTTTTGGTGGCAAACCCAGTAGTTCTTCTGGAAATATATCAGGAAAATCACATATCGTAGGAATATTCTGCAATTCTGACTCACCTTTCTTCAATTCTATAGCGAAGATTAGGTAGGCCTGACATCCCTTCCTAACAAGTCTTTTAGTCTTCATAAAAGAAATTATGTTACAGAGGGAATCTGATCTTTCACCCACGATAACTATTTCTTCTCCATCAGAAACTTGAAGTGACATTCTTTTGTTTTTGCAATCCACCACAGCTCGATGTTCCGATAACCAATCCATTCCCAAGATAACATCATAATCTCGGAAAGGTAACTCAATTAAATTTGCATGAAAAAGTTGATGTTGAATCATAATAGTGCAATTCATATACACTTTGTTTACTATCACACTGTATCCTAATGGACTAGTCACTTCAATATTTTCTCCTAATTCTTCTACATGCAACCCTTTCTCTTATGCTAATGCAGTACATATATATGAATGAGATGAACCGGGATCTATCAAAGCGTAAACATTATGATTAAAGAATGAAAATTTACCGACAATAACTTCAGTAGATTCCCGAGTCTCAGACCTTCGGATTGCATAAATTCGCGCCATTCCTCCCAGTCTACCACTCTACGGTGCTTGTTGAGCCACATTATGTCCACTTGCCTCACTAGCATTTCCTCTTCCCCTTCTTCTTCCACCTTGCATTGTAGGAGTAGGAACTACTATAGGTGCAGATGTACTTATCTGTCTTCGAGGACAATTTGCAATCAAATGTTCCCTCGAGCCAAATTTAAAGCAAACTCTACCTTTTCCCCAACATTCCCCTGTATGCATCCTTCCACAATTAGAACATTCTAGAATATTTCCTCTGCCTTGACCTAAAGGTACACTAGCCGCTGACCCCATATTTGTGGTTTGTCTCGGTAAAAACCCTCTGAAATGAGATTGTGTTTGTTCTGATGTTCCCTTCTGTTTCTTACTTGGAGATTCTGAACTAGCTGGACCCTATGACCCCTTTTAAAATCCAGATCCATTAGCCATTCTTTGTTGTCTATCTGAATTGATCTTCTCAATGCCCGTAGCAGCATCAACCAAGTCATTGAACACCCTAATCCTTTGTGCAAGTAAATGCACTCTAATTTCATCATTCAGCCCATCCTCGAATCTCTTACATGGCTTTACTTCACTATCAACGATATCACGATCATACCTCTCGAGTTTGAGGAATTGAATTTCATATTCTGATACAGTCATTCGTCCCTGTCTCAAAGATAAGAACAATTTCCTCTGCTCATCTTTGAATCGTTTACTAACGAACTTCTTGTCAAATTATTCTAAGAAAAGACCCCAAGTGATTTCTCTGGATCGCCTTTCTCTCACAATATTATCCCACCACCTCCTAGCTTGTTCTTTGAGTAGACCTTACACACAGTCTAATCTCTCTTCATCTATAAAATGAACCCTAGTCATACACCATTTAGTATGATCAAGCCAATCTTCTGCAAATGCTGGATTCACTGTGTCCCCTTCGAAGTCATCAGCCGGAAGCTTCTTCATTCTTTCAAGAGGAGTTCTCTCCTCTCTTCTTTCAATGTGAGGTACTATAGGAACTTAAGGGATTTGTATGTTTCAAAGTACTTGCGTGATTACTTCAGTAGTCATATGCTGAAGTAAAGCAGCTTGTGCTGGAGTAGGTTGTTCGGGAAAGCCATCAACTGGTGGAGTTTCACGTCTTTGTTAATCCCCTTATCTAATACGGACTGTACTCTCAGCATCCTCTTCCTCACTCTGGTTGTGACTACTACTAGCCATTACTTATTCCTGAAAATTAGACCAAAGTGGATCAAACAACTAACATAACATATTTATATCCTAAATGGCATGTACATACTAGTCCTAGAATCGCCTATACCTCGCTCTGATACCAACAGATGTAACACCCCCTTTATTGGGAGTGTCACGGTAACTATAAACACCCAATAAACAACTCTACTCCATTATATAAAGTCCAATACTGATAGATTTAATATGTACAAATACAAATATAATGTTTCCAACTCCAAATTATTTCTCAATGCTAATTATTCTCCAAATATTTCTCAATACCACTTTATATTTCTCACACTATCTAGTACATGCCATTATTCTACAACCATAATATTACATTAAAATGCAAATCCACCTCGAGTCTTTCCTTATATGCTCTTCAAGCTGATCCACTTATACCACTTTGGTCCAACCTATCTACAATCTTCAGTATCCGCGTGTAGAAAATAAACTACATGCTAAGCAATTTGCTAAGCAATTTGCTTAGTGGAGTACATAAAAGAAATACAAAAACTTTGAACATTTTTAACTCTTTAAAATAGAAACAAAGTATGTTTATAAGTCAAAAACAAATTAAACAACTTTATAAAACCAAAACACAAAACTTATATTATAAACCTTTCAGAGTACAATAAAATTTATATCCAATTTTTGTTCACACATTAACCATATATTGCCCAAAGTAAACAAGTCCTGAATAACGGTAAAATGGATACGGGAGCGGACAAGCCCGAAGCCGAAGCTTCAATATCAATGTATCGGTCAAGCCCGAAGCCGAAGCTTCAAAATCAATATATCGGTCAAGCCCGAAGCCGAAGCTTCAATATCAATATATATATATATATAAGAATATCGGCCAAAGCCCGAAGCCAAAGCTTCAATTGTTTGTACAGTACTGTACCCCATTTATTGGCGCCAATCTACCCTGACCCATATTCTACTCGTTTAATAAGGGCAATCAATCAAAGTAACATCTTAAAAATTCCAGTATAAACCATCAATCATAATTCAACATAACTTCAGTAATTAAGAAATTCAAATCCCAAATTTTAAAGCATAAAACTTCAATTAAAACACAATAAAATCAATATTCATACTTTCCAGAAATTTCCAGATTTCGTGACCTAACTTCCCTTGCATTTTTCACTATCAAAATATCATCCAATCGAAGAACTTTCTTCTAAACATAATTAGCCACATGTCCCAGCTTTCCAAAGCCACCAGAATCATAGAAATCCGAATTATATAACCAAAGTTATGATCAAAATACTAAATAATGTACAAAGCTGGGATTTTCCGAAAACAGATTTCATGACTCAACTTCAAACGAAAATTTCACATTGGAAACGAACGAAATTCAACAAGGTTTCTTCTAAACATATATTCCTTACTTTCTGTAGACATCAATAGAATCAAGAATCATTCAAATCGGATTTATAACAAGAGAAAACATCAAAACAAAACAGGGAGACAAATCTGGAAATTTTCCGAAAAACCGATAAATCGAAATTCGAGACACAAACCTTTTCTAAGCTCTTTCTAGCTCTCTTCTACCTCTTTTGCCTTTGATTTGCTTGCACTACCTTCCTCTACAATAGCCATATATAATTCTATCAAGATATTGTATAAATAAACTTCCTAATACTATAAAAATGCTTAATCTACCATGAATTCTACTAATTAAGCTTTAATTTCATCAAAAATCACTCACCTGAAATTCGGGTTACTATTCATCCAAACCTTAAAATCTGAAATCCTCCTCTTCTAGTCTTGATTCACTAAAATTGATGATGATCGAGGGCTCAAGGATCGATTTCTAATAAGAATTTGAAGTTGAATTGAAGAAATCGGAAGTTTTTAGTTTAGGGAAATTTTTTATAAGGTTTAAGGGAGAATGGAGAAGATGGAGACGAAGAGGAGAAGGGGAGGAGATACGTATATGTTTATGGGATTTTTTTTTAATTTTTTTTTCACTTTCCAATAATGCCCTTGAACAAATAATTAAATGCCCAATTCATCCTTCTTACTTAATTAACTCTTATTTCCTCATGTCTTATATCCAATAACAATAATAATAACTACAAAAATAATTTCCATAATATTTTAATACTATAGTAATTTATTATAAGTAAATTTTAAAATTTCGGTTCGTTACAAAATCAGCTTGATAGGATTTTGAGAGCTAAAATTCTTAAACTAACTACTAAATCATCGTTACAAGCTCCCCAAAAGTGTTTCTGTTCAGTTCACGAAGAGTTGGATTCACGACCCCGAGGTGAAAATCTTGAGTCTCATAGCTCTTTGGCATTAATATTACTGATTTATGTTGATTCTCGTTGATTTATATTCATTATTGGGTTTCGGCCATCTTTGACTGCTGCCCGCTGCTGCTGCAAGAAATTGAGGTCGCCGGAGACATGTGATGTCGCCGGCGGTATCACTCATGTCGCCAGAGACATCACTGATATCGCCGGCGGCATCATATTCCCCAGAGACCTCATTTTCTTGCGGGACCCTTTCTTTATGGTACTCAGAAAGCCTTGTAGCCTACCTGTATAATGATGTCGCCAGCAACACAATTGATGTCACCGGCGGCATTAGCAATGTCGCCAGCGACATCAGTTTCCTCGTCGGCGGCATGGCTTTCTGAACAGCAGTTTTATTTTTTCGTTTTTCCCGGACTAACTTATTTTCCAAAGCTAGGACATATAGTGTAACAATGGAGGTACAAAACCTCCTGAAAATAGACCCCACCCCATAAACGAGTGGCATTTTCACTTATAATCTGGTTAAAGCAACGATCGAATCTAAAATTTGGTTAAAAACGGAATTTCCCTGCAAACGATGTTCAAATCTCATTTTAGCCATCCAACTGGGCTTTATAATATTGTAAATAAAACACGCCATATCTGTGCTAATCATCTTCGGCAGGTAAGTGTATATCAGACATTCGGGTATTTTATTTATTGCATAGAAAAATGTACAGGACTTGGAAGCCTTGTAATAATTTTACTTTCCGCACTTATTTTTGGATAATGGTAATAACTTATTCATCGCTTCAATTGCCTTATAAGCGCGAAAACAACAAAATAACTGAAAACACAAATAAATAAGATGGATTAAACCAATTAAGAAAGAATGAAGTATCTTAACTTGGCCTAATGAAAAATAGATAACATCATCCGAACTCGGCATCTCTACTTAAGGTATGGTCCAACCACCCGGTGGGAAAATTGTACCAAAAATTTCCCGCTTGAGCTGAACCGAGTGGCAACTCTATTTTAAGTACGAGATCTCGTATCTTTTGAGCATTTAAATATGCAAAACCATTTTCCAATCACATCACGCGCATCTCCGCATCACTCCAAAGAAGCAGGCCCAACTGGCCCGACGTCTCAGCCGCCGCGTGAAACGTTGTCCGCTCACAGTGGCGACTCTACTGGGGACTGATCTGTTTAAACTTGAACTTTCTTTTAATAAAGCTTAAAAGATTTTGATGATGTATTGAAATCATTAGCCAAATTAAAACTTCATTCTCTTTTATAACGTTTTATCCTTACGCGTGTAGATAGTTCAGTAATTTTTAGGTGCCCCATTTTACCCGAGAAGCTCGCGAAGTGTCACTCATGCCCTGTTGGAATTGAGGATGCCTAGTGGGTGGATCACTCGTTTTAACCAACACGTAAAATCCTACAATCACACCTATTTGGGAGTGGTTGAGTAACTTGGAATCAAGGTAAATGAGAACCTTCTACATCAACAACCCTATACCAAACCTGCGCTAGAAAAAAGCCTTAGCACATCATTCCCTTAGGGTCACCAGAACAAATAAAATAATTGGGACGCACTTCTTTCACCATTACCGGTAAAGAAGCCCAAACTCCATCCTTCGAAAGAGGTGTTACGCGGGAGTCATAAGGTTGGAAGAGGGATGATTTACGTGCTATATACTTTGTAATCATGCACCCTATGCATCAGCTTTAAGAGCCGAAAATGAATCAACTTACCTTTACAACTTCCACCCGTGGGAGAAGTTTAGCAACATATGTAGGACTTCTCTTGTGCCTCTATTGTGTCACCACATATCACTATGGTGGCATGAGATACAAACGTCCCACGTATGTTGGAGGGATAAGCCATTGCATCATCTCTAACCACACCTACATGCAGCCATACATATCACGCACCGCTTCCCAAAAAACACAAAAAAAACACACAAAAAAAGCAAAAAAAACATACATACCATCCATAGCATCCATGCCATTTACAACCCATTCATGGTCTGACCCACAGTTTATGATCCCAAAACAGTCTTCCTCCAAAATTCGAACCTTCACCATGTCTCTTCCTTGCAATGACAACTCTGCCTCACCCAGAGGACAGGCTAGTCTTTCCCCCACCTCAGGAGGAACAGTTCACCCTTCGTCTCTTGGGTCAGAGATCACCTCCACTATCATCCAGTTTCTGAACTCGGATTAGTTCCAAAACATCATTCAAGAGCTAGTACGTGTATCCGTCAAGAGAGCCCTAGGAAGTCAGAACTTTAATCAGGTCATCCGATCTCCAGGCATGACACCCGATAATAATGCACTCTGGCAATCACCGCCAACCGCTTACCCTGGACAAAGGGAAGGAGCCCAGAGTTCAATTCTTCCATCATTCTTTAACATCCCGACTCCAATGTTGGTCACTCCATCACAGTTTAAGATCCCCGCTACCCCGACACCTCCTCAGTTTGACCAGGTCATGCAACATAATGTTGAGGCCCATTCGCTTTAATTGGTAATGGCAGGCTGCAATCAAAAAGAGGAAAAGGTCCAACCAAAGGGGAACCAGGTCTTTCAAAACACTGACTCACCCATACCCCCACCTCAAATTCTGGTGGACCAAGAGACCTCTCAGAAACTAGCACCAGCTGCCACCATTCAGCCAAACAATGGCTTTAAGTGTAGCACAAATCCATGGAATTTGCCGCTTAATGTAATCTTCACCAGATTAAGGGAAGCTGGCATTCTTAAACCTCTTCGCGAATTCAATCCTCCCACGAGAGAAGAAGGAAAAGGCTTTTGCAGATATCACATGCTGTTAGGTCACCACACCAATCAATGCAAAACTTTGGTTCGTACCATCCAACATCTGGTGAAGGATTAGAAGATTATCGACCCTGACAGAGCATCCAGTTCCTTACTAGAGTTTGGTGACCAGACACGGACAATTAATCCCGGCTTTCCTAAACAAGGGAATGCGTCGTAAGATCTCACCAAGGCCATCTACTCCATTGGTAAAGGAAAGTCTGGCTCCAACAGCAATGATAAAGAATCTTGATTTGCGATCCTTAGAGTTTAGACTTTTTAGCTCCAAGAGCAACTTCCATTTTTCTTACTTATGTCATGTCTCTATCATTTGATCCACGCATTCATATGAGTATACACACGATGCTTGCAGTATTCAAGACACTTTATTGAATAAAATCTAGCTGAGTACAGATGTAGGCTCTTATATGGTAATCAAATCCAATAATTTAACTCCTATCAGACACATGTGAGATAATAAAGTGCTTAAAGACCACGATAATGCTTTTGCTTGGTCCCTAGACCAATAATTATATTGTTGAACACCACGGGTCTCTTCTAATTAACTCAGCAACCCTGCAATGGTACACCTTCAAGCTACTAAAGAAGTATCAACTGGTCCCCTAAAACAGAAAATCGAGGCTTACACAAAACGACAACTAATGGAGCCCAACCTCCATCAAATAAACTTCATAGCCGAATCTCAGACCAATGTCACTGCCAAGGAAATGACCAAATTTGCAGAAAAACACATCTTCACCCAACACAAATCAACCCGCATCAAACCTCTCGACCAATAAAAATCAGAGGGAAACCACCATCTAAAGCATCAAGTCTAAAGGCAAGTACCTTCATCCAATGAGCTGCAAAGATGAGCGCACAATCGATGTCACGATCAGCTCATCGAATAAACCAATAAAACAAACTACCGCTTCACCTTTCAAAGGCACCAAGTGAAAGGCCCCCAAACCAAATATCACTTGGTCAAAAAACCTCCACCATCGGCACAAATGGCAAATGCAGGCCTAAACGGGAAGGGCTCTATGAATCGTAGACTAAAGGAGCAATTATAATAGCAATCATAATGGCAATCAAACCAGTCAAGGAAGCTCTGTGTAAGCTCCAAAACTCCCACAAACTAAAACCCCTTGCAATGTGGCCAACCAGAATCAAAACAAGGTTTCCCGATGTAACTTTGAAGGTCAGAATGAATCGAGTGACCCAGGCGAAAATCGAACGGGCGCTAAGGACCTTGGGGAATCTGCAAAGGCTCAATTGACCACACAACGGCAAATAGGATACCGAACGCGCTTACCAAGAGTCATAGGCCCGGCAAATAATGGAAACAAGGTCAACCAGGATGGTCATACTTCTGATACCGATGTTAAGTTCAGATCAAATCGAGAAGGTTGTCATGTGACAAAAAATGGTACTAAAATCAGTGGGGCTATTAAAGTCATGAGCACAGACAAGAGCGAATTCATCGGTCTAATCAATCAAGATAAGCTTAAGCATTATCGGGTCTAAACAGAAGAAATAAATTAGAAAAGCGGCACACAAAAAATATATATAATAATCGCCTGCCTTTCGGTCTTCTACTGATCGGACAAAAATTAGGGTGACACCCGATAGTCGGTATCCTGCAAACCGGCAGTACAAAAATTAGGGGATAAGTTAATAATGCCTGCTGAACTGAAAACCCGAAAAGGGCGGTTCAGGCAAAAATTAGGGCACGAGAGAAAAATAGTGAGATGTTAACTTGAAAACCTGTAAAGGCTGGTTAACACTAGGGATTCCATTAATGGAAATGATTGCCAACATCTTATACTCAAATTAGATTCACTCAATAAAAATGTCTTTCGTATAGAAACCTCTGTGTCTATTATTGCATGAATGTCTGGCGACCAAGTGATGGAAACATCATAAGTAAGCTTAATTGAAGAAGCTCCAAGCTCATCAAAAAAAAATCCAGGTAGACTGAAAACATCTAGGTCTCTAAAAGTTGGAATAAGTCTGTTAGGTCGAAAACTCAAAAGGACAGTCTATGCAAACGATAGAGTTAAGTTATAGCCCGAATTTGCCTGGTTCCCTCCAATCTATGTTCCCCAGACTCCTTAGGAAGTCCTATAGCTGTTAAGTTTGGCTTGATGTAGTAGAATTTGAAGAAATGGCCGAATCTGTGTTTCTGGAAAGTTGATACCGCCGGCGATATAAGCAATGCCGCCGGCGACATGGATTATTTTAGGCGATATCAGTTGATACCGCCGACAACATGGATATAGCGGTTTTGAGGTGATGCACCTAGAGATATGAATGATACTGTCGGCGGCATGGAGTTAATTTTCTGGGCGGCATCAGAAGCAGTATTATCGTTTCAGACTTGTACAGAACCTGTAAACAATCCTATACTATATTTCCAATGCCTTTTCAAATAGCAATCCATGTTTATTCAAAGTAAAAGCCCGCAGCCGCAAACCACTCAAATATCCCAAACATCTAGCGTACAACAAAACCAAATTATCCAAACCCCAATGTATCGAGGGTACAAGCAGAAATAAAAAGCAAAATGAAAATGTAAAACTAGGCATGCCCGCCCCTGCCGGCTGGGCGAGATGAAATGTCCTTGGGGCTCACTAGCTTGTCACCAATCTCATCCTCATCCTCCTCCCTGCCTTCTACCATTGAAACACTGCTAGACTCCTCAATCGCAGCAAATGCATGACGGCCAGCGGACATCTTCACTCCCCGGCGACTAGTGCTACCGGGGTGCACACGATCTAGATTTTGCTTGCTCCTCCATTCCTGAATGGTAGCTGCCAGTTGACCCTCAAGGTCACTCACACGACGCCGGAGTCCTACAGTCTCCTCCTCATATCTTCACCGGGCTACATCGGCATCTGATAAGGAAAGGGCCACAAAATCTTGCAAAGCGGAGAAAACATCAACAATGCATATCATTCATAGCATCCATACATGCATCTTATCTTATTTTAACATAGGCATAAATAGGGAATGTACCTGAACAAGGAGCAACTGCCCAATAAGTGTGTCCCGGAGAGCAAAGTTGTTCTCTTCGAGCTGCTCCACATGGCTTCATGCTACCTGAAAAATCCAAAAGGCAAATCATTAGACACTCGCATCCAAGGGTAAACAAGAAAACAATTATCAGGCCTTACGTAAGTAGTGTTTTCTGGCATAAAAATGGGAGCATGCCGGCTCAAGCCTATATTACTAGGGTGGAACTCGCCCTGAGAATTCATCAGTAGGAATATGATTTCCATCGAGTTGACCAGATGCCCCTCCACGAAATCTATACCCTCCGGTACACCGTAGTACTGGGTCCCACTTTGGTTATCCCGGCCTCTTTTCCTCACGGGTTCCTAAAAAACACGAAATACACACATCAGCAACCTTCCTAAACAATTTCAAAATCAGGGACACACACAATTATACCTCAAAAGAATGCTGCCCCCTTGGGAAATTGGCACGCTCCCGCCGGCTACATCCGCGCCTGCCTCATCCTCCCCCTCGGGCTCGATCCCAACATCACCTTCAAGCTCCTCATCTTCCTCGTCCTCTTCCTCCTTGAAATCCACAATACCTTTAAGGCGCCTTTTCTCCTCCTCTAGCCGTTGCTCATTATGATACTCAATCGTATCATTCATATGGATACGAGGACACAAGGGGAGTAGGCGCTGCTGGTGCTGCTCATAGAGGCTGGGGACGCTAGGGATCACTCAGTCGTTCCCCTCGATATAATCAGCCTTGTCGGTCTTGGAGGTGATAACCAAATGGGGCCACCATAAGCCCCTGGGAGGATCAGCAAGCACCGGTCTATCGGCAACCAGGATGGACCTCCAGCCCTGAACACACTCACCCAGATACTACTGCTGGGATAAAGGACACTCCATAACGAACCGACGGTCGTCCACCTCCCTTCTAACCCTCACAGCCTCTGTTAGATTCTCCACCCCATCGAATGGATCCAAGACAAGCTACACCAATAATCAACCAAAACAACCGATATAAGTTCATAAACACTTTTTGTTTTGTTCTAAGTGTAAAAAGAAGGACTAAATTAAAAATCACATACCGAGCTCAATCGCGTGCTCCTCAGGACCTCCCTATATTTGGTAGGGTACTTGGCCTTCCCACCAACACCCCCGTACCAGCGGGCGAGAAAATGGAAGCCTGGTAGCATAGTCTTCTTGAACTCGACTGGTGGGAGGATCTGATGCTCAAAAGCCCAAGCCTGCACAAGTAGAAATTGGTCGGCTTAAATAGAAAATAAGACGTCTATAATCAAGTAAAATGCTTCCAAAAAGATATACCTGAAGTAGCAGATGGCAGAGGCAAAGGGCTTTCACCTTCTTCCGGGCTCCCATGTCCAGCCCGTGGTACAGCTGATACAAGATAGCCCTCGGCCAATTCTTCCTCCTAATGCCCGCCACGTCCTCCACAACAGTTATCAGCACATAATTGATCTTGCTCCCTGAGATTGGGAAGAACAACACGGTGAGCAAAGAAATCACGAAAGACTGAACACAAGCCTCTCTCTCATCCTCAGGCACCACGTCTACCCGGGTCCAGTGTTGGTGCAACTCACCGTAAGACAGCCGCCCTGAAACGGGCTTTAAACCAAACACCTCCTTCTCCCGCCTCACCATAGGCTTCTCGACATGGTATTTATCCATGTAAGCATTAAAGTGAATGACCTCATCAGTCCAAGGAAGCCCGGTCATAGCAACGTCTTCGGAGGGCGTAATCGTCACTTCCCCGAATGAGAAGTGAAAAGTATGGGTGGTCTCAGATGACCTCTCGGTTAGGGCTGTCATGGCTGAATGAGAGAGCTTAGGCATTAGCTTTGGCATAATCCAGGCCAGGTCCCCGAATCCCGTATCGTTAATGGCGAGTGCAAGCTCCAGATCCTTCTCTGAAATATGGTGCCATCACTCACCGATGGTGCCCATCCCCCCAGTATAAGTCAGTTCATACGGTTGCAGAATTAGAAACAAAATATATAAGTCCTGCTTATTTTCTCATCACTGGAACCTGATAGAAAGCTGTTGATGTCGCTTTTGCTAGAAGCAATATCATCGGCGGCATGGATGATATCGCCGGCGGCATCGCTTCAAACAGAAGTGACATCAGACTTCCTTAGGCCTTTCTGCAAGGACTGATGCCGCCAGCGACATCACTCATGTCACCGGTGACATCAGTACCTGTGGGCAGAACCATTTTTCCCCAAAATCGCACCCATCTTGCCAAAATCACAAAAAATTGCAATCAATCAAACAATAAGCCTAAAAATAGTGAAAATCAAACCTAAAGCATGCAACATCAGTTTATAAACAATCTATTTCATGCTTATAAACTCCTATCATGGCATGATTTCAAGCCTAAAGCCGAATCAAAACTTAACCCAAAAAGAAAAAAGTTGGGATTTACGGGATTACCTGGACGTAGGAAAGATGTTTCTCCTTCTTAGGAGTCAGATTGGTGATGGGGGAATTGATCCCATACCCATACATCGTGGCCGTCCCTTCAGGCCATAAGCAATAGGAAATGAAAGGATTTTCAGCCCCTCGACAGAAGAATCAGGCAGGATCTCCCTAGCCCTAGCGGATTTTCCCTTGAAAGCCTTTGCAATTCTCTTCATGATTGGAAGGACGGAGAAAATCGGAAAATTTGGAGAAGAGAAGAAAGGGGGTACGGTTTCTGAATAATGAGGAAGGAGTTTTACTTCCTTTTAAACTGCCGCGCGAAATTCGAGGAGTTTTAATTTATCTGAAACTGCCCACTCATGCCGCCAGCGGCATCACGCCATACCGCCAGCGACATCACTTATGCCGCCGGCGACATCGCCCCCTCCGATTTAAATTTTAAAATTGCTTGACCAGTCAAAACTGCCGTATGGCATTGATGCCGCCGACGGCATAACGCCATATCGCCAGCTACATCACTTATGCCGCCGGTGACATCGCCCCCTCCGATTCAAATTTTGAAATTTCTTGACCAGTCAAAACTGCCATGTGGTATTCATGCCGCCGGCGGCATCACGCCATAGCACCGCGCGACATCGCCCCATTCAATTCAAACTTTGAAATTGCTTGACCAGTCAAAACTGCCACATGGCATTCATACCGCTGGCGACATCGCACCATATCGGTAGCGACATCACTCATGCGGTCGGAGACATCATCCCCTTCAATTCAAATTTTGTAATTGTTTGAACAGTCCAAGCTACCACGTGGCACTCAAACCGCCGGCGGCATCAATCCATACCTCCAGCGACATTTTTCATGCCGCTGGCGACATCAGATCCCTCCATGCTTTTTTCAGCCATCCTTGGTGAAACCCCAGCTCTAGCCCTGACATTCTAGAACTTGCACAAAGCCATAATCGCAAACCCAATATGCTCTTTCTGTAAACTACCCAGAGATTACGGTATGGCCCGATACATGTCACCCTTTGGGTTCATCCCAGAACACCAACTAAAGGTCCCTAATACAGTCTTTGTATTTATCACCCTTCGGATTCACCCCTAGAACGCCAACTGAAGGTCCCTGATACAGACCCTGTATGTATCACCCTTTGGGTTCACCCCTCCAAAATAGTAACACGACCCAGAAATACACTCCATAACTACACAAAGCATAAGCCCGACCAAAGGGCAATCTCCTCACAAAGTATAAGCCCAACCAAGGGGCAATCTCCTCACAAAGTGAAAGCCCGACCAAGGGGCAATCACGCTATAAAGCATAAGCCCGATCGAAGGGCAATCTCCTCACAAAGTGTAAGCCCGACCGAAGGGAAATCACTCCACATAGCATAAGTCCGACAAAAGGACAATCTCTCCACAGAGTGCAAGTCCGACCAAGGGATAAGCACTCTGCAAAGTGTAAGCCCAACCGAAGGGCAATCACTCCACAAACCATATGCCCGACCGAAGGGCAATCTCCTCACAAAGTGTAAGCCCGACCGAAGGGCAATCACTCCATAAAGCATAATTTCAATAAAAGGACAATCTCTCCACAAAGTGCAAGTCCGACCAAGGGACAAGCACTCCGCAAAGTGTAACCCCGACCGAAGGGCAATCATTCCACAAACCATAAGCTCGACCAAAGGGCAATCTCCTCATAAAGTGTAAGCCCGACTGAAGGGCAATCACTCCACAAAGGATAAGTCTGACAAAAGGACAATCTCTCCATAAAGTGCAAGTCCGACCAAGGGACAAGCACTCCGCAAAGTGTAAGCCCGACCGAAGGGCAATCACTCCACCAACCATAAGCCCGACCGAAGGGCAATCTCCTCACAAAGTGTAAGCCCGACCGAAGGGCAATCACTCCACAAAGCATAAGTTCGATCGAATGGCAATCTCCTCACAAACTGTAAGCCTGACCGAAGGGACAATATCTCCACAAAGCATAAGTCTGACCAAAGGACAATATCTCCACGGACAATCTCTCCACAAAGCATAAGCCCGACCAAGGGGCAACCAACCCACAAAGTATAAGTCTAACCAAGGGGCAATCTCTCCATGAAGCATAAGTCCGACTAAGGGACAATCTCTTCACAAAGCATAAGCCCGACCAAGAGGTTATTTCTCCGCAAAGCATAAGCCCGACCAAGGGGCAAACCACTCCATAAAGCTCAAGCCCGACCAAGGGGCAATTTCTCTACAAAACTCAAGCCTGACCAATGGGCAACCTCTCTATAAAGCACAAAGTCCGACCAAAGGACAAACTTCTCTATAAAACACAAGCCCGACCAAGGGGCAACCTCTCTAATAAGCACAAAGTCTGACCATAGGAAAAACTTCTCTGCAAAACACAAGCCTGACCAAGGGGCAACCTCTCTATAAAGCACAAACTCCGACCAAAGGACAAACTTCTCTATAAAACACAAGCCCGACCAAAGGACAAACTCTTCGCAAAGCATAAAGTCTGACCAAGGGACAATATCTCCACAAAGCACAAGTCTGACCAAAGGACAATATCTCCACGGATAATCTCTCCATAAAGCATAAGCCCGACCAAGGGCAACCAACCCACAAAGTATAAGTCTGACCAAGGGGTAATCTCTCCACGAAGCATAAGTCCGACCAAGGGACAATCTCTTCATAAAGGATAAGCCCGACCATGTGGCAATTTCTCCGTGAAGCATAAGCCCGACCATGGGGCAAACCTCTCTACAAAGCTCAAGCCCGACCAAGGGGCAATTTCTCTACAAAACTCAAGCCCGACCAAGGGGCAACCTCTCTACAAAGCACAAAGTCCGACCAAAGGACAAACCTCTCTATAAAACACAAGCCCGACCAAGGGGCAACCTCTCTACAAAGCATAAAGTCCGACCTAAGGACAAACTTCTCTACAAAACACAAGCCCGACCAAAGGACAAACTCTTAACAAAGCACAAAGTCCGACCAAGGGACAATATCGGACAATATATCCATGAATAATCTCTCCATAAAGCATAAGCCCGACCAAGGGGCAACCAACCCACAAAGCATAAGTCAGACCAAGGGGCAATCTCTCCATAAAGCATAAAGTCCGACCAAGGGACAATCTCTTTATAAAGCATAAGCCCGACCAAGGGGCAATTTCTCCATAAAGCATAAGTCCGACCAAGGGACAACCAATCCACAAAGCTCAAGTCCGACCAAGGGACAACCAATCCACAAAGCATGAGTCCGACCAAAGGATAATCCACAAAGCTCAAGTCCGACCAAGGGGCAACCAATCCACAAAGCTCGAGTCCGACCAAGGGACAACCAATCCACAAAGCGTGAGTCCGACTAAGGGATAACCTCGCTATAAAGGATGAGTCCGACCAAGGGATAACTAATCCACAAAGCGTGAGTCCGACAAAGGGACAGCCAATTCACAAAGCATGAGTCCGACCAAGGGACAACCAATCCACAAAGCTCAAGTCCGACCAAAGGACAAACTCTCCACAAAGCTCAAAGTCCAGCCAAGGGATAATCAATCTTCAAAGCGTAAGTCTGACCAAGGGGCAAACCAGTCATCCATCAAGTATCATTTCTATCCCTTGCTCTTTTTGTGCGATCATACTGACCAGTAGCAGCAGTGATCCCCCGAGGGGTAGCCTATGAGCACGGGATTTTGCAGTCCCTCTCATGAGACGATAATGACGTGTACCTGATTTTAATTCCTTGAAATAAAAGTTCTCTGTAGAATTTTTATTACCAAAATAATATTCCTTATAAATTTTATACTTGGTAGAATCCAGTTCGGCGTGGCTGAAAATGCGTCCGGTAGGAGCTCGAATCGATGATTTACACCCAAATAAAAAATACCCATTAAAATATAATTAAAATTCAAAGAGATGCCTTTTGACCCACATTTTTCCATTTTTGACCGCTTTTCACGACTTTTTAGGCTCCTGGGCCCGCTGGCTATCGGAATGCTGGAGGATGATGCCACCAACGGCATCAGCCATGCCGTCAGCGGCATTACCATATCCCCGGTGGCATCAACCATACCGCCGATGGCATCACCATGTCGCCGGCAGCATAGCCTAAAACGGGCCTCTACACAGATAGCCTTTCAGCCACTTTCAGCGGAATTAGTCAAAAAGTCTCAAAAAACACCCCAATTTACCTATAAAAACACACCTTAGGCTGAATTGAAAAGTAGGGGGAGCCAGGAGGGGTAAAAAATAGGAGCTAAAATTGGGATAATAAGGCTAAAATTGAGAGAATAGATTTTAGTGAGATAAAAATTAGAAAAGGTAGGGAAAAGGATTCTAATCCATTTTTCCTGGTTTTTCTTCTTTGAACTCTCTGATTGTGAGCTTAAAATCAGTGGGTCTTTAAGTTAAAATCAGCTTGATAGGATTTTGAGAGCTAAGATTCTTAAACTAACTACTAAATCATCGTTACAAGCTCCCTAGAGGTGTTTCTGTTCAGTTCACGAAGAGTTGGATTCACGACCCCGAGGTGAAAATCATGAGTCTCATAGCTCTTTGGCATTAATATTACTGATTTGTATTGATTCTCATTGATTTATATTCATTTTTGGGTTTTTGGTCATCTTTAACTGTTGCCCGCTGCTGTTGTAAAAAATTGAGGTCACCGGAGACATGTGATGTCGCCGGCGGTATCACTCATGTCGCTAGAGACATCACTGATACCGCCGGTGGCATCATATTCCCTAGAGACCTCATTTTCTTGCGGGACCCTTTCTTTATGGTACTCAGAAAGCCTTGTAGCCTACCTGTATACTGATGTCGCCAGCAATACAATTGATGTCGCCGGCAGCATCAGCCATGTCGTCGGCGATATTAGTTTCCACGTCGACGATATGGCTTTCTGAACAGTAGTTTTATTTTTTTGTTTATTCCCGGACTAACTTATTTTCCGAAGCTAGGACATATAGTGTAACGATGAAGGTTATAAACCTCCAAAAAATAGACCCCACCCCATAATGAGTGGCATTTTCACTTATAATCTGGTTAAAGCAACAATCGAATCTAAAATTTGGTTAAAAACGGAATTTCCCTGCAAACGCCATTCAAATCTCATTTTAGCCATCCAACCAGGCTTTATAATATTGTAAATAAAACACGCCATATCCGGGCTAATCATCTTCAGCAGGTAAATGTATATCAGACATTCGGGTATTTTATTTATTGCATAGAAAAATGTACAGGACTTAGAAGCTTTGTAACAATTTTACTTCCCGCACTTATTTATGGATAACGGTAATAACTTATTCATCGCTTCAATTGCTTGATAAGCGCGAAAACAACAAAATAACTGAAAACATAAATAAATAAGATGGTTAAACCAATTAAGAAAGAATGAAGTATCTTAACTTGGCCTAATGACAAATAGATAACATCATCCGAACTCGAAATCTCTACTTAAGGTATGGTATAACCACCAGGTGGGAAAATCGTACCAAAAATTTTTCGGTTGAGCTGAACCGGGTGGCGACTCTATTTTAAGTATGGGATTTTGACCTCTAGGCCGTGAATCTAACTCGGGAGACTCGAATCGGATGTTTGGCAAGCTTTTGATCATTTTTTGAAGGAATGGTGATGAAAATAGCGACGAAAATAGTGACAGATTATTTGGGTGGTATTTGAGGAAAAGTCTCTAAAATCCTATTTAATCCATTTTAACCTATGATTTCTAACTGATATTAGTGTTTAAGCTACGAGATCACGCCTAAGAACAACTAAGAATCGAGATTAGAGAGGATTAAACCCAGATTCTATGCTTTTCTTAAGCTTTCTCTCTCTAGTTCTCCCCTTTCTCTCTCTTATTCTTCTTTTTTCTCTCAAAAGTGATTTATAAATTCTAAATTTGAAGAAGAGTTCCCTAACCTCTCTCTTCGATTGGTTTAAACACTCTCACTCACAAAAATCCACCGACTTAGGTGAATTTTCGGGAAAAATACGTGGTCGAATCGCAAGCGAAGAGATAAATGAAGTGGCACGGCCTGAAACAGGCCGTGCTAAGCCTGACGCCGCCGTCAGGGCGGTGTTAGCCATAGGGGCGGCGGTCACCGCCATGACAACAGTATCCACCGCCACTACGGTGGCGGTGGCTGCTGCCACAAGAGGCGGGGTGGCCGCAATGGGGGTGGCCATCTCGGAGGTGTTCACCGCCATAAGAGTGGCGGCCACCTTCGCCAGAGGGCAGGCTACCACCGCCACCGCCGCCGTTTGTGGTGGCAGTAAAAGGGGGTTAGGGTGGCTGGTAGGGTTTAGATAATTAGGGTTAGGGTTTGGTTGATTAGGGTTTAGGTAGGGTTTGGTGGATTAGGGTTTTTTGGGGCAATTTTAGGGCAGATTTAGGGTTTTGGCTTCCAACGCCTACATCTTTCACTACGGTTATCCGATTGAGGCAATTCTTGACATTCTAGAAAGCTTGGAGAGTCCAAAATCCAATGACATAAACGAGACTCACTGAAAATGTTCAGATCTTATAGAAAATTGTGAAACAAATTACAGCGCATGAGCAGAAGGAAACGACTAATCCTAAATGCATGCGAATGATATTTAAGCGCCCCCAAAGGTCTGAAATCGTAAAAAATGTACTTGCCAAATGTGATTCGACCTTCCAAGAATAGAATAACTAGACTGTACGAGGTCAGAGCAACAAGTCATCATCGTTCCAAGGGTCATCGAAAAGCCCGTGCTCACAGGCTGCCACTTGGGAGATTACCACTTGGCGAGCCAAGTGTGATTTCATGAAAGAGCAAGGGATAGAGGGTTATACCTGACACGCGGATTCTTGAATCGGTCGTCTTTTGGGATTGCCATAAACAGACATATCAAGAATAAAATTCTGACTTGGAGATTGATTAGGTATTGCCTTCATTGCCTCAAACGGTTTTAGGATAGATTGGTTGGTTACTTTGGGAAAAAGAGGAGTAGGGATTTCTTGAGGCGGTTGTCTTTGGATCGTCATAGGACGCATCATCAATGGACCTATCGGAGGTGGAGGTTGAGTCAGGCATGTCAGAGATAAGGGGAATGCCAAGAATGCCGAGGGCTTCACTAAGAATGCTAAGAACTTCTAACGAGATCGGACTAGGGTTTGCTTGGCTTGAAACGCATGCCAAGAATATCAAGCGAGATCCCTAGACTGGAATACACACTAAGAACTTAAATGAAAGGTACCGAGGACTTCTAACGAGGACGGACTGGGATTTGCTTGGCTTGAATCGCATGCTGGGAATATCAAATGAGATCCCTGGACTGGAATGCACACCAAGAACTTAATTGGAAGGTACTGAGAACTTCTAACAAGGTCGGACTGGGATTTGCTTTGCTTGAATGGCATGCCGGGAATATCAAATGAGATCCCTAGACTGAAACGTACACCAAAAACTTAATTGGAAGGTGCCAAGAACTTCTAACGAGGTCGAACTGGGATTTGCTTGTCTTGAATCGTATGCCGGTAATATCAAACGAGATCTCTAGACTGGAATGCACACGAAGAACTTAACTGAAAGGTGCCAAGAACTTCTAATAAGGTCAGACTGGGATATGCTTGGCTCAAATCGCATACCGGGAATATTAAACAAGATCCCTAGACTGGAACGCATACCAAGAACTTAACTAGAAGGTGCCGAGAACTTCTAACGAGGTCGGACTGGGATATTATTGGCTTGAATTGCATACTAGGAATATCAAACGAGATCCCTGGACTGGAACGCACACCAAGAACTTAACTTGAAGGTGCCGAGAACTTCTAACGAGGTCGGACTAGGATATGATTGGCTTGAATCGCATGCCGAGAATATCAAATGAGATCCCTGGACTAGAACGCATATTAAAAACTTAACTGGAAGGTGCTGAGGACTTCTAATGAGGTCTGACTGGGATTTGCTTGGCTTGAAATGCATGCTGAGAATATCAAACAAGATCCCCAGACTGGAACGCACACCAAGAACTTAAATGGAAGGTGCTAAGAACTTCAAACGAGGTCGGACTGGGATTTTCTTGGCTTTAATCGCATGCCAAGAATATCAAACGAGATCCTTGGACTGGAACGCACACAAAGAACTTAACTGGAAGGTGCCGAGAACTTCTAACAAGGTCAGACTGGGATATGCTTGGCTTGAATTGTATGCCGGGAATATCAAATGAGATCCCTGGACTAGAACGCACACCAAGAACTTAACTGAAAGGTGCCGAGAACTTCTAATAAGGTCGGACTGGGATATGCTTTGCTCGAATCGCATGCCAGGAATATCAAACAAGATCCTTGGACTGGAACGTACACCAAGAACTTAATTGGAAGGTGCCAAGGACTTCTAACGAGGTCAGACTGGGATTTGCTAAAAAATGCTTGAGGAGACCGTTGGACTAAACGCATTGCGCCTACCATGAAAATTTTGAGATATTAGAGAGAGACATAAGCTGCGCTTTTGTTGCTTACTTGATTTTACTGAGACAAATATTTTTGCCCCTTCAATTAAGTAACGAAAATAGAAGAATGAAGCTGAAATAAAGTTGAGATTTTTTAGAGTCCGGAGAGATTGTCAAAGTCGAGCGCTGAGTCTAGCTGATATGCCCCTGGGTATTTGCATTAAGGTGCCCCTAGGTATTTGCATTGAGGTGCCCCTGGGAGAAACTTCTGAGTTCTGATTTTAGGATCCATTGGGTTGGTTGTCCTTCTGAATTGCCCCATAGTGTGCCTGTCAAGAAGGCTTTAAAGCATTAGTAAGCCATGTAAATCGAGTTTTTATTGCTTAATTGATTTTATGGAACAAAAATATTTTTGCCCCTTCAATTAAGCAATAAAAATGGAAGAAAAAGAAATAAGAGTTGAGACTTTCAGGAGGCCGGAGAAACTGCCAATATTGAGCACAAAGACTAGCTAATGTACCTCTGGGAGAAATTCTGTCTTCGAATGTAGGACAGAAGACAATTCTGAGATGCCCCTTGATACAAGCCCTTGCTTGGAGGTCGAGCGCATCGCCCGAGGATATTTTTCCTTGCTTTATTTCCTATGGAATTCAGCATAGAATAATAGACATGAACATTATGCATGAATGTATGAATGCATGAGATACTCGAACTGGTCATCTTCAAGCTGACTAATTAACTTGCTTGATCGACTTTGCTCAATTCGGGGAAAGATTGACTTGCTTGAAAAGGGAGAATACATGGAAATGCCTTGCGATATGAACAAGATAAGAATGCCCCTGGAGGAGGAGTATGGATGCATATTAGATGAGAATGCCCCTGGTGGAGAGCTAAGGAAGCCGCGGTGATTTGACTGTGAATTGATTGCTGGATCAGGCATGATGGAGACAAGGGGGTGCATGAAGCAGAGCTCAAGATTCTGGATAACGAACGACCAGACGCTATCACTACCAATGAATTCTACCAAGGGTGGCTTCAGAAGATTCAGATGTTGTGGAATCAAGATGCTCGGTTGTGATTAAGAATTGAGCAGACACAGGCGGAGGACGAATTTGAGTCCTTCGAATCTATTAGATCGGCGAACATATCCATGCATTCTGACACTGATGGCGATGATGCAGATATCTCGATGTAATCAATGGCAGTCATTAATCTTTGGTTTGGTTGTCTTAATTTTTACATAGACCCAAACATTGTGTTGGGCCCATCAGACTTGTTCATATTTTGCTTTTATGTTCTAATTTTTGCCTGGACTGCCCTTTTTGGGTTTTCAATCCAGCGAACTATCCCGGCTTTTGCATAGACCTTAATTATTTCAGTCTATCAGGATTTTTGCCTTTTATCTTTGTTTTCATTTCTTTTGAGGAATTGGGTTGACTGCACAGAACCCTATGTTCGACTTACTTGCAACATTTCGCCTTTAGGGCCCAATATATATTCATTCAAGCACAAACATAAAGGATTCAATAAAAGTGACAGTTCTATTAAATGAAGTAAGTTTGAGTACATGATGATGATAATCATTTATATTGACCCAAACTCTGGAGTTAACTAGCCTATGCAGGTTTTCTAGTCAACATACTCTCTTAGCTCACTTTACCCTAACTTTTGCCTAGACCGCCCTTTTTTGGATTTTCAATCTAGCGGGTTATTCTTGTACCCTAACTTTTGCCTGACCAGTTTGTAGAATAACGATTAGTGGGAGACACCCTAATTTTTGCCCGAGTAGTAGAGGGCCACTCGTTGGGTGATTGATTTATATATGCTTTTTATGTGCCGCTTTTATGGATTTGATTCTTTTTTATTAGATATGATAATGCTTCGACCTGATTTGATTGATAGGGTTTACAAACTTATTACCATCCAAAATCTTCATGCCCTTGGAACCGAGTATCTTTCTGATTATATAAGGTCTTTCCCAATTCAGTCAGAACTTCCCCCTTAGGTCAGTGCTGGTTGGCTTTGCTTGCTTTGGGATCAAATTATTGGCCTTTGACGGATATTCGATGCTTGACGCGATTGTTGTTCACCCTCGCTATGCGCTTTTGATATATCTGAAGGCTGTTTAAGCTACTCAGGCTGCACCTTAGTCCATGTGGGTCTCTTTGACACTGGGTTCAATACAACTCTCGGTTACGGTTGTCCCACTAGCTCGTTGGCAGTGCGGTGAAGATCTATGGGGCTCGGACCCAAATTTTTTATCGATCAGAGGGTGCCCCTTGGGATTGAAACCCCAATAATTAGGATAATGTGATGGGGTAGGCTACACCGAGTAAGGACTCATTTCTCGAGGAACTTGGCTATCTTCTCAACTATAATGTCGGTGAAAAGGGTTGGCTTCCCCCTATGCTGATGAGGGTTAAATCTTGTCGATCATATGCATCCCTCTCACCAAGAATGGCCAAGGAGGAGAGAAACAGGGAAGGTTTGGAGAGGTGGAAGAGATGGGGTATTAGGAAAAGGCATGGGGGTGGGAAATTTGAGAATAGATGGGCAAAGAAAAGATAAGCTACAACTCTGTCGAAGATGATCTAGCGATGCTCTTCCTCTATAATCGGCTGACACTTCTTCAATAGCTTGAAAATTGATTTGCATATAGTCGCGAGGCCGGCGATGGACCGATTGATATATTGGATCTATCCAAGGAGACTAAGCTTCTTTTGTTGTTTTAGGCATAGAGATGAGATGCCCGGGAATCCGATGACGAACCCTGGGTGTCTAGGTTGACTAGGCGAAAGCGTTATCATGATCTTTAAGCACTCGTTATCTCTCATTTTTCTTTCAAAGGTTAGGTCATTATAAAGTGGTTACCATTCTAGATTATCATCTGTACTCAAACTTATTTTAGTTAAAGAAACTTCATGAATACTGAACACATTATACTTGTGATGAAATGAATGCATGGACCCATCGGGCGAAACATCAAATAGATAAGCAAAAAGAGAGAGTCTTTCATTAAATTAAAGTGCCTTAAAGGTATAATTATTCACATCTGAATACTAGAAACAAAAAGAAAATTACACCATAGAAAAATCATCCTCCACAGGCGGAGGGTCTTGATTGGTAGACCCGGTAGACTAATCATCCTCGGTATATTTCATTGGCGCGTCATCCAGGACGAAGTCCAAACCCTTTACTTGCTCGGCTGATAACTTGTCTCCTTCATCCGCTAGAAACCTCGAGGGATTCTTGTCAGATTTGGTGGTAGAGTTGGCTTGTATAGGGGTATTGGCTAAACTGGAGGAGACTATAGCCAATACAATATCTTCGGGGAGACCGGAATTGATCACACCTACTTCATCGCCCGGGCTCGGTGATGGCTTCTCCTCAGGATCGGTCTTCCTAGCAGCCTGAGCCATTGTCCCTACTCACACCAAATACCAAATGGCCCTGCCTAGAGGCTTGCACTGATCCATTGTGTGTCCTCCCTGAACATGATAGCAATAAAAGTTTCCCCTTTCTTTGGGTGTGGGAGCACGATATTCATGAAGAGAGGTAAGCAAGCCTTTCTCGAGCAACTTGGCAAATAGAACACTAAGGGGAAGCTTCCACGGAGACACGAATACTTTCTAAGCAGGTGTCCGAGCAGGCTGAAACTGATCCGGGGTTATTAGGGTTAACGAAACCTGGTTCATACTAGTGCGAAAACTAGGCTTGAAGGTATGGGTTGAAGCCTGGGTTGGATAAGCAATTACGAGCGATTGAGATTGCGCGATATCCTGACCAAACTGAAATAGGATAGGTGGAGGCTGAGTGGGCTGCTGCACACACTGAATCGGTTGAATTGGTTGAACAGAAGACTGAGCCTGAAATGATGGAACCTGAACTAACCCACTTTGAGCGATCTCTGGTTGTCCCCGAGCTTGAATACCAATCATCGAAATCCTTTGAACATTTCTTTTCTCTTCTAAAACTGTACGGACCGAATCTTGGATTTGCACCTGAATTGCATCTCGAAATTGATTTGACCGAAGAAATACTGACAAAGCATTGGCAATCTCGGAACCTAAAGGAGACTAACCCTAATCAAGTAGGAGGAAAGGAGGAGAAGAAGAACCCTCGGATAGAACCCTATCCACTGGCGGTAAATCAAACATAGCAGAAAAAATAGATTCCAAAACTAAGCTTGACACTAAATTTGGGCCCACAGAATAGCAAACTAGATCGAATCTGACTGTAGCGGTGCCTTGGCCCAACTGAGAAGCCGGAAAATGATCAGCCCGAATCAAACCATGAATGAAATGGATGATCACATAATAACCCGAATGATGAATGCAACACATACGGGTGGTTTAGAGAGGTAAAGAGTAGAAGAGCTTATGATGCGAAGCTTAACCCCAAAATACATGAGACATACAAATTCCTCACTATGACTAGCAAACTAGATACAGGTCATCGGGACTCAAACGATATCAGGCATTTTGTGAAATTTCCCCTTCAAGCGAGGGGTGAGTAGTGGTAAGCGAAAACCGAAAATAAAGGTCAGCCACAACTGGCCTATGCATGAAGTGCGGATGCATGAGCACAGCATAGCTAGCACACGAAAGCAAATAAACCTCTTCCAACCTTATGACTCCCGCATAACTCCAATTTGTAGTCTGGGGTTCACTCTAGCGCTAGGAAATGACAAGAAAGTATTTTGGTGAGCCTAAAGGGTAGTTGCTATGGCTAGTTTTATCATGGTTCATAGTCTCAAACTGCTGGTGTCGCGAACGACACTATTGAAGCGTCTCATTTACCTTGATTCCATATAACTCAACCACTCCTTAAATGAGTGCGACCGCGGGAATTAGACATTGGTTGAAACGAGTGTTCCACCTATAAATATCCCCAACTCCTGGCGGGCATGAGGTATATAAGTGAGCTTCACAGGGGTGATAAAGATGGCACCGTAAAGCTTAGAATCTAACTAAAGCGATAGATCAAAAGGCATAAGAATTAAGCATTGATTTAAAAATGATTTAGGCACATCATCAAAATCCTTTAACTAAAGGTGAAAACAAGAGTGATTTTCAAGTTTTAAGTTAAAGGAAAATCCCCAGCAGAGTTGCCACTGTGAGCCAACGACCCCCGATCCCCCGCCCACATGGTAAGTTTTAATGCTCTTCGGCGTGGGGCAGAGAAACAATGAGCGCTGTGAAGCGTGCTAAGGGATGATCCTTATTTTAGCGTGATGAAAATGGATAATGGAAGCGATGTTGAAGTTGAAATTTAGTCCGATTTATGTGTTAAGGGATACCAGACTTAGAATCCCATATTTTAAGATAGAGTTGCCACCCGGTTAAGCTCCACCTGGAATTTAGGTACGATATTCCCACCGGGTGGTTGGACCGTACCTTAAAACAGAGATTCTAAGTTCGGATGATGTTGCTTACTTTTCAATTTTTAAATCAAGCCGATTATATTTTAATAAACGTGACCTTAGTTCTTATGCAACTTTAATCCGATTATTGTTTGGTGTTTTCGGTTTATATGCCATACATCACACAGAAAGCAATAAATAAACAAAGGAAGAAAATAAAATTATTACGAGGCCTTACGAATACCTATACATTTTTCTAATGGACGAAAATAAATAAAGCGATAAATAAATAAACAGGCGAAACCAAGTTTTGACCGAGCTTACCGACTCGGACCCGGCTCCAAACGAGGCAATAGATATACGGGACTAATCATAAATAAAGCATAAATAAAGAAATGCAGAAAATAAACATATAGCTTGAAGAAAAACGTATTTTTAGATTTTTCAGGACAAAAAAACATAATTTTCGGGCATTAATTAATTATCTAACAACCTCAAAAGGTGAAATAAATTAACTAAACATCCTAAAATCAGATTTAATATATTCAGAATATTTTTAAGATTTTTAGTTGGTGGAAAAACCTGTCCATTATTTTGATGGGGCCAAAAATTCACCATTCTTTGGCTTTAGATTATAATGGACTAAAGCAAAATGACTCATTAAACTATCTGAGCTTCTTTTATTGTGAAGTCACGGATAGCTGTTGCAACTCCACTTTAGGGTCAATTGGAAACAACCTCTTTGTAATTTAGAGGTAAGGTTGCATACACCCGATCCCCCTTACCCCACTTGTGCGAGAGCCTTCAAGGCATTGGGGTAGTGTTGCTGTTGTTAGTTGGTGGAAAAAGATTTATTTAGTTAAAAACGCTATTTTTAAGTCATTAAAATGCATATCAAATCAAATAAAAATAAAATAAAATCTAAAAATAGAATAAAATTAAATAAAAACAGTTTCAAATTATTCATGATCTTTTGGAAATTTTTCGGGTTGAAATCGGGATAAAAAAACGCAAGAAAACGGCGAAAAAGGGCTAAAAACAGCTTTTAGCGGCAAAGGGCTTTGGTGACAACCCTGACCGCCACTGCTATGGCCTTGGCTGCTACAGTGGCAGCGGTGAAGGCTATAGCGGCGGCGGTCAAGGCTGTCACTATAGCCTTGGCCGCGCTAAACCATTTTTAGGGGGGATACTGGTGTTTTTGCATCCATAAACTCGAAATCGTTGAAGTTTTAATTCATAATCAACTATATTTCAATAGATCCAGACTTAAAATACTCAAATAATGTTGATTATATGGATTTGGGTAAGTAAATACCCAAAAATCGTAAGAAATAACGGGACCTCTATAGGGGTGGAGTTCACCTCCATAGCTATAGCCTTCACTGCTATAAGAGTAGCGACCAAGGCTATAAGGGTAGAGGTGAAGGCTATCTCTATAGAGGTCGGATTATTTTCCGACGATTTTCCAAGAACACCAAGGAAAAACCAAGAAACAACACCAAAAGCAGCAAGAACAGCAACAAGAGACAATAAATGAAGTAAAAGGTCGAGGGAACTCAGTTTTGTTACCTCTAGGCTGTGAATCTAACTTGGGAGACTTGAATCGGACGTTTGGCAAGCTTGTCATGATTTTTCGACGGAATGGCGACGAAAATAGCGACAAAAATAGTGACAGATTTATTTGGGTGGTATTTGAGGAAAAGTCTCTAAAACCCTATTTAATTCATTTTAACGTATGATTTCTAACTGATTTTAGTGTTTAAGATACGAGATCAAGCCTAAGAACAAACTAAGAATCGAGATTAGAGAAGATTAAACCCAGATTCTATGCTTTTCTTAAGCTTTCTCTCTCTAGTTCTCCCCTTTCTCTCTCTTGTTCTTCTTTTTTCTCTCAAAAGTGATTTTAAAATTCTAAATTTGAAGAAAAGTTCCCTAACCTCTCTCTTGGATTGGTTTAAATATTCTCACTCACAAAAATCCACCGACTTACGCGAATTATCGGGAAAAATACGTGGCCGAATCGCAAGCTAAGAGATAAACAAAGTGGCACGGCCTGAAACAGGTCATGCCAAGCCTAACGGCGGTGACCGCCATAGGGGCGACGGTCACCGTCGTGAAAATAGCATCCACCGCCACTACGGTGGCGGTGGTTGCTGCCACAAGAGGCGGGGGTGGCTACTGCAGGGGTGGCCACCTCGGTGGTGTTCACCGCCACAAAGGGTGGCGGTGAACGCCACCACGACGACGGTGGCTGCCATAAGAGTGGCAGCCAATGTCGCTAGAGGGCAGGCTGCCACCGTCGCCGCCGCCGGCGGTGGTGGCAGCAAAAGGGGGCTAGGGTGGCTGCTAGGGTTTAGATAATTAGGGTTAGGGTTTGGTTGATTAGGGTTTAGGTAGGGTTTGGTGGATTAGGGTTTTTTGGGGCAATTTTAGGGCAGATTTAGGGTTTTGACTTCCAACGCCTATATCTTTCACTACGGTTATCCGATTAAGGCAATTCTTGACATTCCGGAAAGCTTGGAGAGTCCAAAATCCAACGACATAAACGAGACTCACTAAAAATGTTCAGATCTTATAGAAAATTGTGAAACAAATTACTGCGCGCGAGCAAAAGGAAACGACTAATCCTAAATGTCTGCGAATGATATTTAAGCACCTCCAAAGGTCTGAAATCATAAAAAAATGTACTTGCCAAACGTGATTCGACCTTCCAAGAATAGAGCAACTAGACTATACAAGGTCAGAGCAACAAGTCATCATCATTCCAAGGGTCACCGAAAAGCCCGTGCTCACACTGTGTTTGAATGCTTATTTCTTATGAGTCTCGGATCCAACTCATAAGGAGTTACATGTATAAGTCTACAAGGGACTTTTGTAATTAACCCAAACACACACTTATGATTCATGAGTCCGAAAGGAGATTGATTATAAGCGCAAGGTTTTAGATTTTATCTAAATGCTCAACTACACTTAATGCATTGTTATTTGCCTATTGAGTCTGAAAAAAGATTTAGGTTGAATAACTTCAGTGTCTACGATGGCCGAAGAGAATGCTTAGATTACCTTAGTTGAGATACTTAGGAGATCTTTATACTGCTTATTGATTATGCATGTTATGTCTGCTGTAGAGAGAACTCTATGACCGTGTAGCTGAGTAGACAAGTCTGGAATCCTTTAATATTGTTAATTTCATCATTTACTTTCTGCTCTTTAAGATTTATGTTTACAAGTACTTCATCCAAAATCATAGAAAACTGTTTAGCCCGTTT
The DNA here is from genome assembly GCA_947683365.1 of Euphorbia pulcherrima. NCBI lineage: Eukaryota > Viridiplantae > Streptophyta > Magnoliopsida > Malpighiales > Euphorbiaceae > Euphorbia > Euphorbia pulcherrima. The sequence goes on from CANTUS010000015.1 coordinate 53,292,144, forward strand.
ACTAGGGAGAACTCTAGGCACTTTACATCCTCCTTGTGAAAACGACACTTGTTCTTGCCATTGTACACAATATAGACCCTAGTATACTTGCTAAGTACACCTTTATGCATAAATCTTTATGCATAACAAATTCATATCATTCATAATCATTTGATCAATAAAACAACTAAAAAAACAACCGCAAAACTCATGGTTTTGAAATTCCGACCGAAATCGGTGGCTAGTCCGATCCAATTTCATCTGGTTCACAAAATAGTCAAGAACCGGTTGTACTGACTGATTCGAGCAAAAACCGGCTGGTTCGACCGATCTGGTTCTTGACTTCAATTATATATAAAAGTTAATTTTTTTTTGCTTTTTGTGAGTGTTGAACCTTGGACCTCTCTCCAAAAAAACTACATGTCTTACCAATTGGGCCATTGCATCAACTTGGTTTTCAATTGAATTTTATATTCTTATAATATAAAATATTAAGTAGTTAAATTATTTTAAATGAAACTTAATATTTATTTCAAAAAGATTTATGTATTTACATAGTGTATCTGTTTAATTATTATAGTTTGACTATAGTACTTGTTAAAAAAATTATTTAATAACAATCTAAAAATTTTTATATAACTAAATAATAATTAATACTATTTAAAAATTAAATTAACATTAAATCTTTTTCATAAAAAATAAAAATTATAACGAATAAATATCTTATTTTATTACATTTTATTTACAATTTAAAATTATATAAATTTATTGTGTAAATATGTAGTTTAAATGTTCTATAAATTAATTTTTTAATCTAAATTATAAAATATGATTTAATCTGAATTAAATTTAATTTATTAATATTATTTAATTTTTTCACCAACTTATATTGATTATTATTTGTATTATATTTTTATAAAGTAAGAATTATTAACATTAAATATTATTAATTATTTGTGTTGGATAACTTATTTACATGTTTAATATAAAATTATTAAAAATATTAATATTTTGACATATTTTAAAAAAATTCGGTTCGACCATTGATTAAATCCGGTTGAACCTAAAATTCATGACCCTCTCCCTTCATCAGTTCGTTGGCCAGTCCGTGTCTGACAACCATGCCAAAATAACTGAAGAGACAAGCTTGCATTCTCTACATCTTCGTTTAAAAATGTAATTTTATCTAACTCGGATTCGACAAGAGATATTTCGATGAATTCAAGCACATTAGCTTCCTCTAAAGTTCCAAAAGCTAGCATTTCCATCAACAAACCAATATTTAGATTTTCCTTCTTAATATTGAGAGGAACTCCTAGATAATAATCCATGATTATTATGGATATAAACAAGAACATCCACACTTTTTGGTAGTAACCTATTCCTGAGTTAATAAAGGCATGTCAATCTTGCATAGTGTGTCCCTTGAGTGTCCATTAAGTGTCCGGGGTGTGTAAATCCTACATTGCGTATCCCTTTAAAAATTGGTGTGTTAGACACGTGTCCGAGGCATGCCCGGAGAGTGTGAAGGACACTCCAAGTTTTGGAGTGTCGTGTATTATAGTAACTGACTTTTGAGAAGATCGCGTGTATATATTTTACTTCATCCGGTTCTAAAACTTAGTTGTTTTCGTCTTTTTTTTAACTTGGTTTGTACTTGTAATTTTAAAATATCAATGCAACTTTCACAATTTATTCTCTAATTAATCCTTATAATAATTAGTCTAGTTAGGTATTGATGAAATTATAAACTGGTTTTTCAAAAAAAAGAAAAATAATTTTAACAAAAATACATTAGTCATTTTAATGACGTATTGAATTTTTATTGATTTTGATGAAAAACATACAAAACGACTAGTTTTTGGAGCCGGAGAAAATACTAATATTAGAACATTTTAGACTTTACTATAAAAATAATGTATTTTTATGTAAATTCCCTATTAATACGGTTGCTTTGGATTTGAATTCTCTGGAATTATAATTCTCTAAAGTTTTATATTTTAGTTAATATAAATCATTCATTAAATTTTAATGGTCTAAATTTTATTGCACCTTACAGATTACTAAAATTGAATCCGAATAATTAAAAGTAATAAATAATTGAGAATGATATTACTTTTGCCAATTTCCCAAAAGTTAAAAACAAATTTCAGCACCTCCATATTTTCATTTCCTTTTGTTCCTTTGAAAACATACCAAAGTTGGCCAAACAAACAACCGCTTCCTCCTCTGGTAATTTCCTTTCCTATTTTCCATCCTTCTGTTTGAAATCCTACCGGAAAAATCATTTTCCGTTTCTCAATTTCTTTCTGCATTTTATTCTCTATTTTCTAATTTGTTCCATTTCTACTTTATTTCCTTGTCGGTGAAGAATCTTTTATTTGTGCTTTGGAATTTTTCTAGTTTCAGCTACGCATTCTGGAGTAGTTATTGGCTGTGTTGATTTGTAATTGAATTGGGCTTGTTGTTTCCTCTTGAATTTGTTCACTGTTAGAAATTAGGAGCCTGTAGGTGAGATTAGAAATTGGATTTAGTGAACACTGCTATAGAACTTCAAGAGAGGAGTTGCTCTTTTTTTCCTCGATAGGTATATAACAAATTTTAGTGTGACCCTGCTAGAGAATACTTGTATGTTAATATACAACCAATTCAGAGGAGAAAAGTGACATGAGTAATTATAATCAAGAACTATATTGATGAGAGCTTAGAAGGTACAGAATAAGATGTTATTATGAGCATAGTAAGTTGAGGAATTGTTTTAACACAAAATTTGTGACAATTTTTGTTATAGCTGCGAGGTTATTATGAAACTGAATTCAGTTAGGGATTATCAAGACATTTTATTTATAAGTTAGACAGAGAGTTATTGCATTCCTAGCAATAGATTAGCATATGAAAAATAAAAACCATGAACTCTGTATTATAGTTTACCTAGCACAAACTTGATATGTCTTTTCGAGTTGATTTTCCCATTCTCTGGGGTCTATTTGGATTTTGTTTAATCATCCTATGAAGGTTACCGTTGGATGATTAGTAGGAAGCTATGAAGCATGAACGCTTCAAAACCTGGAGTGTCCCCGTGTCGGACACCTACACTCTCCGGACACTCGTCGGACACGTGTCCGACACTTCAAATTTCAAATGGACACTCCACGTATGATGGACACTTCCCGGACACTCCGCGGACACACCTTGGACACTCCAGGAGAAGTTAATTATTCTCCTTTGTGGAAATATGTGACAAAAATAGACTAAAGTAGTGGAGATGGGGTAATACGGTATTTAAATGCAATAATGTAGGCAAGAAAAGCAAGAGTCATTCACTAGAGTTAAAGCATATATGTTGCACATAGCTAGTAAAAGTATTGGCATGTTCAATTAAGTCACAAGACATGACATAACAACAATTTTGGATTTGTTTTTTTGTTGTTTTCTAATTGATCAAATGACTATAGATGATATGGATTTTATTATCTGTGAATGCTTATGTTTGACAATTTACTTTAGTTGCCATGTTCTAGCCGTGTCCAAAAGCATATTTTTTCCAAATTACCGTGTCCGTGTGTCTGTGTCTGTATTGTGTCGGACACTCGAGGACAACCTAGGTAGGAGGTTATTTTTTTCATGATAACATCTGATTTTCTACCTTCTCAGCTCTCATCATAAATTTAGTACAACAAACCAACCAACTAAGCCTTAAATCCCACACCAGGTGGGATCGGCCTTATGAATCTTCTGATGCCATAAAGCTCTATCAAAAGTTAAATGTTCATCAATATATAGCAGACACATATATTGAAAGTTCTCACCAATTTAGTGCTTTATTATAATTACCCGTGTTTCTTTCTTCGTTCACTTTTCTCCTCAAAATTGGTTATATATTAACATACAACTATTCTGTAGCAAGGTCACACTGAAATTTGTTATTTACGTATTGATAAAAAAATATCAACTTCTCTCTTGAAGTTCTATTAGAAATTAGATATCTGCTTTTATTGAAGATTTGTCTTGATAGAAAATATTTTACTGCTTTATCTTCAAAGGATGTTGCTCACTTATGTTTTAAGGTTGTGCACTGTTAGATGTGTGAATTTATCATTAGCCATCTGATTTGATTGTAATAATAAGAAACCTACTCTTCAGGCTCTTCGTTTTCAGCAGGACATGTTTTGTTTATCATTAGTGAGACGGGGAATTTTATAATTCTTTTTACTGCAGATGTTTTTCTTTTGGTTGTTCCTGCCGTATAATACTGTTGTAGAATTGTGAAATTTGTTGCATCCTGCTCTGAGTTTTTTTTTTCTCATTTTAATTGATTGCAATGTTACTAATGCTACTGCTTTTACGAAAATTCTTGCAGACAATAGCTGACGATATTATCACCTCGGAAAGGGCCATCTGTGGAAGGTGTCGGTGCAATATGGAACATAAATCAGTTGAAATTTCTCATGGTACTTGTTTATTTTCTTTTGCTTTGCGTCATATGTGATTTGACAATTAATTTTGATTATTAGCAGTCACTAGGAAATGTCAGTTGTAATGATATTAAATCTGATGCCGTGTTAAAATTAAATTGATTTAAGATAATATCGGGATATAGATCTATTATGTGTAACCTTCAAAATAGAACGCTCTCTGTCTTGTTGTAGATAATGTTGAGAGTTGTATTCATTTGCGATTGAAGTTGAACTTTTCTGAAATAGTATTTTTTTTGTTGAAGGTCATTAATATATACTAAATACCTAATTTATAACTATGGACAATGGCAACATAAAGTTTGATTCTTCATCTTTTGGTTGGTTAGGATATGAGTTGTGGAACTGGTGTTTTTAAGAACATCTTCCGGATGTATGGGTGTTTGGGCTGCGATGTTTGCTTGTAGTAAAAGTCTTTAAGCATCTGTTCTTTTGAACCTTCAGTTTGGGCTGTTTAGCACCTTTTATTGAAGTATTGAAGCACACTTTATGGTTAATTGGAAATAACCTCTTTGTAACTACAGAGGTAAGGTTGCGTACACCCGACCTCCCTTACCGCTTGTGCCGGAGCCTTGTTAGGCATTGGGTTATGTTGTTGCCGTCATAGGACTCTATTTAAACTAAAAAAGTGTGCCGAGTACATATGTTTTTGCATCTTGAATTTGGGCTGTGATAGGACTCGTTGTGTTGTCAACCATATGCTCTCTTTTCTTTTGAACAATTAATATTAGAAAGAAATCAACATAAATATATTAAAATACATATTTTGTAATGTGTTTTGTCTTTCTTCTTCATGAATTTAACACGTCATGAGAGATTAAGGTTTTAATAAAAGAATATAATTTGAAATCACAATACAAGGGGAATCTTTCTTTCATTTCAAAATACTAGTCAAAATATCTGCTGACTTTGGACTATATATATGTGTTTGAAGTGAATGTGTCTTTGCTCTTAATGATGACAAATGTTAGTCAACAAAAATCAAAATTTATATAAGCTAAATGCCCACTTTGTTGACATATGGCTGTTTTTTTTTCGGAAGCAAGATTATATGTGTGTGTATTCAATTTTCATGTAAATGATATCTTCCATATTTAGCTGAGAATCCTAATGAATTTGCAAAATGAATGCAAATGTTTTGTCATTACCTCTTTTTGCAACATGAAATGTTATTCATATCAAGTGTCTGTTCTTCTCATTAGAGAAATTTCTTAAGCTAGTATGTACAAATGTAAGTTACCTAATATTTCTTAAATTAAAAGACCAACTATATGAGTATATGGGAAGTAACATAGATAAAGATGTTAGAATTTTTCAATTTGTCAAACTTCCTTTAGATTGTTAATTGAACAATGTTGATAGGCATTTAAGAATTCTGTGCTCATATACAATTTACCAAACAGGCAACATAGAAGTAAATAAAAAATTTAATATAACGAATCGGCCAGCTTGATTTTTTGGAAATTTGGTTTTCCTATTAACGTTGTCAACAAAAAGATCTCAATATCTAGGCAGGTGCCTGTTACAAACGTAAACGAGACGTGAAATCCTTTAATTGATTAGAAAAAACAAGATCTATTGGATTCTGGTTTTATTTCTGTAGTTCTGTACATGGAGAACATTGAACTAGAATGCAGCGGTCAAAATGTGAATTATTATTTTTTCTGAAATTTGTCATATACTAGTTTCTTTAGTTTCGTATGGTCCTTACAAAGATAGAAAATTAGATTCCTTGAAGCTTCAAAGCTCCTTTGAAACTGTCCATATTACTCTGCTTATAGAACATTAAAAATCCGGGATCGGGGCCGCCTATGAAGCATGGAAACTCCGGTGACATGCCGTTTCGGCGTTTCCAAAACGTTTCGGAAACGGAAACTCTCGGAAACCCCTACGAAACGTTTCCGGGCAGTTTCCTCAATTAAAGGAAGTTGGAAACTCATTTCTTCATATTCCGGAAACCGTTTCCTATAAATTACCTCAACTTTGTGACTCAATTTTGGTTCATTCTAAAACTAAACTTCCTATGCATTTATTGTGTAAGTCACTAAATAGTATACATAAATTATTTCCGAATTAGAATTTTTCAAACGCTAAGTGACCTTAGCAAGATGAATATGATACGATAGGTGTCTATTTATAAATGTTTACGATAAAATTGTTTTATAACTAATAAATATATTTTAAGTGTAGAGTATTTTAGCATTTCATTATTTTATAAAAGATATAAATTATATTCTTGGAAATTTATAATTTTATATATTTATACATATACCCCTATATTTTTATTATTTACACGTTTCTCCACAGTTTCCGAACCTATATTTTTTAGAAATGGCGTTTCCCGGTTTCCGTTTCCGTGTCCGTTGCCGTTTCCGTGCTACATAGGGGGCCGCTCATTTGAAACCTCTAGATAATGCCCCATTTCACTTTTATGCATGACTGGAGTTTGATTTGAACCTATGTTAAAGACAAAATTTGCATAAGGTTTGATGAGAATTTTTCTATTAACTTTATGCCTTGTTTCATCCATATGCTTGAATTCCTCTGGCATTATTATTTTTCTGTGCTCTGAACGCCACATGGTGCAGATGGAAAAAGCACTGGGGTGGAAGATACTAAATCCAGTCGTAATATCACAAAAGATGCTTCGAGATCACCTGGAGATTACTCGCACATTAACATTGGTGATTTGAAAGGTGATGATAAAGCATCTGCTGATGATAATAAATATGGGGATGTAAATATGGAGGCTTCTATAGCAACTGATGATGTTATAAGAGCTGGAGGTTTTGGAGCTAGAGATGACATAAATAGCTTTCTTCCTGGTGCCAGTGATTCGACTGACTTTGAAGCATCAATCCTTGATGCTAGAAACTATGAAGAACCACAGCAAGATAAATGCAGACATGGTCTTGGCTGGAGAGAATCGGCAGACCTGAAATAGCTCATTGCGAGTCATTGAAGTCATCTTTCTCTTGAATAGTTTTGCCTTAAGATTTTGTGGTATGCTGATTACTTATTACTGGTTTGACTTCGTATATGACATTTTGATGTCTGTCTGTTTTAAAACTAGGGGCAAATTAGGTATTTTCTCCTTGCTCTGCATGAATTGCAGAAAATTTAATTTTTTTTAAATATTTCTGTATGTTATGCTTAAAAATATCCAACATAAGGTTAATTAATGCTATATGTCCTTGTCACAAAATTTGCATAAGGAATTTTCAATTTAATTTACATCAATGTCTTACTAATTTCCCTGTATTGCTAATGCTGCTTGTGAAAACTCAACAATGTGTGAAAATTTATGGTAATTTTCATTTTTAGATGTCTTAAGTTCACATTGTGCATTTTGGTTCTTAATCATGGAGCTGTCATCAGAGGAAGGAAATCATCTTGTAAAGATTCTGTGCCCAGGAGCTAGGATTGCTAAAGGGTCATAAGTTGATTTCCGCTGCGCAAAAACTTCCCACTGAAACCCAAAGTGAGCTTTCCATTCTTCTTGAGTGCTGTAATGAGGCAAATATTGCTTAATACCAAGATTAGCCTCAGCGCAGAAATCTAGAATTCTTTGGTTTTGTGTTAAAATATGTTGCAAGCCATTTTTGCTCGTCGAAGATGGCACTGCTGAGGATAGGAAAGCCACTAGATAGAAAATATCTTCGTCTGGCGTTATTAGAGACAATTTGTTGTTCCACCTGCAATGACAAATGTAAAGTTAGGTTGATAAATTGGGGATTCATTTTGATATTTTTGAACTAATTAGTGAATTACTTGGACTTATTGACTGGATAAATGAGAATGGGACCATTGTTATTGTCCATAAGAATGTTGCCAAAGACCTCTTGGGCAAATTGAAAAATTTTGCCTTTAGGAACCATAACATTTATCCATGGGTGTGGAACTTCCCATGAGCCTTTTTCTCTAAGCTTTTTCTCAGATGTATGTACTCTCTCCAGGAAATCAACATAGGGAACTTCGGACAGGAAAACCGTGGATGGAATGTAACTTAGTTCAGACAGCAAATCCTCCGTTTTCTGTGTTTTGAGCAGACAGGTTAAAAACGACTCTGATCAACCGAACATTATGGATGTTTCATTAACATTATTGTTACACTTTTTTATGTTCTGAATCATTACCTTGTTCATGATATCGAACTCTTCTGGATTGAAGTATTTTGCGATTTCTAGACAGTACACAGTTCTTCCATTTGTAACTATTTCGCTGGCTTGAAAAGGGTCTTTGAGTTTGAAGGAAGACCTCCAATTTTTTAGGAGATCATTTCTGTTTATATTTACAAATCCTTCGATATAGTCAAAAGAATTTTGAGATGAGATTAAATGTTCTTGGTCATTGGAGAATTTGGAGAAGTCTGAATACAGTACCCTGATCCATCTCACCTGCCAAAAACGATTTATGACGTTATATATTTTTTTTCCTGTGCTGTTCTAACAAGAATATACATATTTATATGTATACATATAGTTTACCATTTTCGGGGCCCGTTCAACAGAGATTCTCGCCCGCGTGATTATACCGAACTGCCCTAGTCCTCCAAGAACAGCATAGAAGAGATCTGCATTCTGCTTCTCTGAACAGGTAACAACTTCTCCCTTTCCTGTACCAGAAAGTAGGAAACAAGTTTAACTTGTATTTAAGTTGAGTATGGTGGAAAATGAGGTGGGCAAAGATGTAAATTGAATGTTCTTTAGATATTTTTGGTTAAGTTGGTTTGTAAGACCAAGCTTTGACATTATTATGTACAAGGGCAAAACTGTCATTTCATTACCCTTCCCGTTTTGTCCTTATAGGACAATCTGTATATCTTGTATGTTGCAAAAACTGAGCTGCAAAAACTGAGCCCAAATATACCTGTTACAACTTCCAGCTGATGGACATTGTTGATTTGTGGTCCATGTCGGAATGCCTGTCCACTAATTCCGGCGTTCGATAAAGTTCCACCCACGGTTAAATGAAGGTAGTCGGTCCAAGATTTCGGTGCAAACCCATGTTTAAGAGTTTCATTCAGAACATTAATCCACAACTCGCCTCCCGAGACATCCACATAAGGCGACTCTCCGGTATGAATCCTCATCTCTGGACCTTTAAGTGATTCCATATTAATTACTATTCCTTGATGAGCCTGTGATTGCCCTTGAAGGGAGTGCCCGTGGCCTCTTGCAGCTACTGTTATATTTGAACTGGAACCCATATTGAAAACATGCTTGATTATAGAAGAAATATCCGAAACTGAATTTGGATATAGAACTGCTGCTGGTAGAAAACTGAATCTGTTGCCAAAGTCCTTAGCTGCATATTCAATATTGTCAAAATTTAAGTAACCATCTAGATTAAGTGTTTCTGATTGTGGGATGTTGTTGGAAGTTTTGTAGGATACCGCAGTTGAGTTCGGTAGGGACTTTTGTGAATATAGGTATGACTCCTGTGGTATAGAACATATGAATAAGATCATACAAATTCTGAGGAATATGATAGTGTTTTGTTTGAGGAAAGCATAAGGCTTTGATCCCATTTTTACCTTGCAAATGAAGAGAGAGAGAGAGAGAGGGAGTGAAAGAGGTTGACTGTTTATGTGGTTTGTGAAATATTGAAGAATGAGAGGTGGTGATGAGTAGAGGAAATGTAAGTGGGAGGACATTATAAAGGGGAAGGTTTTGGGGTCTCATACTTGAGAAATAAAAGATATTTTTTCGTTAGTCTATTATTATTATTACTATTATTATCTTTTGCTTAAAGACTTTATTTTATACACTCTAGTGGCACTGTTAGGGTGCCAAATGAAGTGGACACTCTTGCACTACTACTGCCTCTTTTCTTCACTACGCTGGTGGGTGGGTCACTAGACTAATATATAGGTTCAATCTCTGGTGGCTGGGTGGGGCCGGTGCCCAACTCAATCCCCCTGGCACTCTGGGGTCGATTATTCATTAGATCACTGTGTTATTCCTTCAGATACCCATTTGGGTAAATTGTACGGACCAAGTGTACTTGTTGATTGACATTGGGTGATTAATACACATCCTTCACTGTTCAAAAGGTTCAATTAGATAACGAAATAATGCAACACGAACCATTTAGGTAATGTTAATACCACATAGACCTAATAATTAATCGAGACAATAAAAAGTAATTTATTTTTGAATTTGCGTGAATGGGTCTAAGGCTTACATTAAATACAAAGAAGCCCTACCTCATCCCTGATGTGACTCGAACTTATTTGTTTGGCCTTGTTGAATTTAGAAAAAGAGTGAGATGTTGAGTTGGTTGTGAGTCATGTTGGGAGAGTGAATGATATTGTTTTGGCTTTGTAAAGTAAAATAGCAGATAAAAGTCACAAGAAAGTAAAATAGAATCAAAACATCTTCTTATCCTCGTCCTTTTTTCTCTGTCTGTCTGAAAATCAGATGCTGTTTCAGTTGGGCAAAATCCCTTAATGTGATTTTGTGCAGAAAAACTGTTGTCATTTTTGTGTGTACTCGTAAATTGAATTTCCGGTATCAACGGGCCGGCCCCTACTAACGTTGTATCTTGCTTTGCTCTGAGTGGTCATTGTGATGGTCACGTGATCTTCACGAGGACTTTGCTTTGTAAAATTTCCTTTTTGGCAGTGCTCTGCCTCTCTCTGATTGTAATATGCCAACTAACTTTGTTGGGCACATTTCCAATATTCTAATGATACGTTAGACTTTTGATTCCTTTTGAGTCCGTTGTTTCGGTTGCTTATAGAGCATATTTTTACATTTGTTTAATTACATTTACAAAACATGCTTTGGTGGTTGAGCAACTACACAATACTCGTGTAACACATTTTTTAATATACCTTGAACGAATAAGGTGGTATGAACATTGGCTACGAACACCGGTGGATGCTCTAGTCAGAAAGTGTTGGAAATGAAGACTAGAAAGCAAGTATAGAGGATAAGTAGACTCAAAATTACTTATAAGTCTGAAAACTATTTTGGAAGACAGGCATTTAGTTGTATTGGTGAACACATGCTATTGAGTAGTCTCACTTTTGTTGTTTATTTACACACATATAGACGCTGCTTTTTTAGTGTCTAATATATTGAAATTGCCTATTTGGTGCCTGAGCCTAACATATTAATTTTCTGCCCATTTGGTGCCTGACATAAGATTTTAGCACGGCAACTTAAGGGATAATTGAGGGCCAACAATTCTATGCATGATTAGCAAAGCATATCCATGCTCCAAATGACGATACATGTAATTTACGTTTTTTGTGTTGTTAAATGGACACTTAATGCACTAAAGAAAAAGATCATGAACCAAATAGGTAAATATTGAATTACTTGGGTTCTAAGTAGGCGAAAAATGAATACATCGGGCACCAAACAAGCGAACAATGAATACATGTACATCAGGCACCAAATAGGCGAAAAAATGAATACATCAGGCACCAAATAAACAATTTCTATAGGTTTGATTGGAGTTATAGAATAGGAGAAAAAAATATTTAACTCATATACACATTATTACAACTATTGCTTTATCTCTATAGATTAAAACGGTTGGGATATATAAAAAGTTAAAACTGGAATGGAACTTTTAATTCTTATAGTGCAACTAGATATATAATATTGTGGCAATAAGGTTTGGTCCTAGTGGTAAGTGTTGGAAATATGGCATATTAGATAATGTTGTGCATTATCTACTTTAGGCTAAATTACAATATGGATAAGTTATGATTTGAATAACATGAAATATGTCATTGCATTCTACGCTACAAGAGCTTTCCAACGATATATTATACGCAAAAAATGGATTGACGGTGAATGAGAAAGTGTAGTTTAAAGTTTGAACATCTGTCAAACTTAGATGCACTAAATCGGTGATTCGGTACTAAAAAATATTGTCTCATCATACTTTTTTCACCAGATTTTATTATGGATTAATGGGTGATAAATTCCTTAATCAATAATATTTTTCATAACATTCACCGGTAGCGGACGAATAATTGTCTTAAGGAAACTGAGTTTCAGGCCTCCGCAATAAGCTTCTTCTTGGGTAAAGGTTTAAGTATTATTATATTATAATTGTTACATTTCTATATCTTTGAAAATTACATTGTAATATGTACTTATTCTTAATGAAATATAATATTCTTTATTTTATTCAATACCGCTACTAATAAGTTTCTAACAATCTCAAGACAATTATATGTCTATTATTTTTTTTCTTAATTAATTGCAGGTTACTTTGGATTCTTGGAGACTTTTTTTTGGGACAAAACGTTGTTCACAAAGAAAAAATAGTAAAATTGGTTTTCATAAAAAAAATTCTCTTTCTTCTTTTTCTTGGATTTTCTCATTTACAAGTTTTTGACTTACTCTGTCAGATTGTAAATTAAGAATATTATGGATATTATTTTACCGATTGGAGGCAATGGTTCTGAAACGGTTCCAAGCCAGAATAGCCAAAATGGACAAATTGGTCATATTGATGCTGGACCTAATATGGAATTGAACTTTTGAGTTTAACGATTGTTATGCCTAATGATCATGAGGTTGCTTTGAGATTATATCTTATTTCAACTCTTAGGAGATCGAAGAAATTTTGTGGATCAAATTTTAAAGTTTGGCAACATAAAATGTTTTTCTATTTGACAAGCATGAGACACCATAATATATTGAAAGATGACCCTCCTTCTTTTAAATTATTTATAGATGGTTGGAATCATATGGATTTTATTTGCAAAAATCTTACCTTAAATGACTTAGTCATTGACCTATATGAGGTGTGTAATATTAAACGTATTGCAAAAGAATTATGAGATTCCTTAAATAGAAAATTTTCTAATGCTAATCAGGTTTTGGTGAAAGCTAACATGGTGAAGGTCATTAAAGACTCCAAAAAGGGCAAACAACATGTTAAACGTAAGTTTAAAATTGGACAAAACGGAAGCATATCCAAGAGACAAATGTTAAATGGAAAATGCTTAAATTGCAAAAAGATGAGACAAAATCATTTGTTTGTAAATTGAAAAAAATGATCAACAACATTGAGGTAAACGTTATGAAAGAAATTACAAAAGATGTATATGACATCAACGTATGTGTAATTTCTGAGGTCAATATGACTTACTCAAACCCAATGGAGTGGTGGCTTGACACTGGTACTACTTGTCACGTGTGTTGTGATAAAGAGTCTTTTACTAGATTGACTCTAATTGATATTAGGGAGAAACTCTTCATGGGAAATTTTGCTACTTCTAATGTCAAAGGACATGGAACAGTGATTCTGAAAATGACTTCCGGCAAAGAAGTAAAACTTCAAAATGTCTTGTATGTACCTGACATGAAGAAGAATCTAGTTTCTGGGAGCCTATTGAGTGCACATGGCTTCAAGATGGTATTTGAATCTCAGAAATTTATTTTGTCTAACAGAGACATATATATGGGAAAGGAATATGGATGTAATGGAATGTTCAAATTTAATTTTATCTCTTATAAGCAAAATTCTATTAATGAGAATAACGTTGTTGCTTATATGATTGAGTCTTTTAATTTATGGCATAGTAGACTTGGACACGTTAATTTTGATATGTTATGATGTTTAATTAACTTGAATCATATACCCACATTTCATATCGATAAATCACATAAATGTGAAACGTGTGTTGAGACAAAATTGACAAGATCTTCATTTCAATCCGTTGAAAGAAATTCAGAATTACTAGGTCTAATACGTGCCAACATTTGTGACTTGAAATACGTTCAATTAAGGGGAGGAAATAAATATTTGATTATCTTCATAGATGATAGCACAAAATATTGTTATGTATATTTGCTAAAAAGCAAAGATGAAGCTTTAGAGAAATTTGTACTCTGTAAGCAAGAAGTAGAAAACCAACTTAATAAGAAAATTAAGAAGGTTAGAAGTGATCGTGGTGGGCACCATTTGGCGAGTTTTTCTCTCAAAATGGAATTATTCACGAAGTAACACCACCTTACTCTCCATAATCAAATGGTGTAGCTGAAAGCAAAAATCGTACTCTAAAAGAGAGGATGAATGCAATGTTAACCAGTTCTGGTTTACCACATAATATATGGGGTGATGCTGTTTTATCAGCAAATTATCTTTTAAATAAGATACCACATAAGAAACAAGACAAAATCCCTTACGAATTATGGAAAGCTAGAAAGCCTTCTTATAATTACTTGAAAGTGTGGGAGTGTCTTGCAAAGTAATTGCATCATTACCTAAACGTATCAAAATAGGTCCAAAAATGGTGGATTGTATTTTCGTTGGCTATGCTAGTAATAGCAACGCATATCGGTTTCTTGTGCATGAATCTAAAAACCCTGATGTACGCAAGAACACTTTGATAGAGTCATATGATGCTTCCTTTTTTTTAAAGATGTATTTCCATGTAAGGGAAAAGGCGAAGGGTCGGGGACTAAAAGGTCTCGTGAACTTATTGTAAGTGACGATCAAGTTGATCAACAAGACGTTGATAACTATGACAATCTTCAATCATGATTGAAGAAGATGCTCAAAATTCTCAAGAAGAGAATAATACGGATCATGAGGTAGAACCTAGAACAAGTAAACGAGCAAGGGTTGAAAAATCCTTTGGTCCAGATTTCTTAACGTATATGATTGAAGTAGAACCTTAAATGTACAAAGAAGCTCTAAGCTCTATAGAAAGTCCTTTATGGAAAGAGGCCATAAGGAGTGAAATTGATTCCATTTTGCAAAATCACATGTGGAAACTAGTGGACCTTCCTCTCGGAACTAAGCCACTAAGTTCTAAATGGATTTTCAAACGTAAGCTAAAAGCTGATTGAGCAATTGATAAGTACAAGGCTTGTTTAGTCATAAGAGGTTATAGACAAAAAGAAGGCCTTGATTATTTTGAGACGTATTCTCCAGTGTCGAGAATAACATCCATTAGGATGATACTTGCAACTGCCGCTTTGCGGAATCTTGAAGTACATCAAATGGATGTGAAAACTGCTTTTCTAAACAGAGATCTTGAAGAAGAAATTTACATGGAACAACCCAAGGGTTATGTAGCTTTTAGTCAAGAAAGAAAAGTATGTAAGTTGGTAAAGTCTTTATATGGTTTAAACCAAACACCAAAACATTGGCATAAGAAATTTGATGATGCCATGATGGTAAGTGGCTATCGTATAAATGAGTGTGACAAATGTATATATGTCAAAACTAAAAATGAAGAACATATTATTCTATGTTTGTATGTTGATGACATACTCAATATTGGAAGCAATGAGAGAATGGTAAAGAGTACCAAGAATATGTTAAATTCTAAATTTGACATGAAAGATATGGGACTAGCTGATGTAATTTTAGGCATCAAAGTTCAATGTTCACCTAACAGTCTCATATTGACGCAGTCACACTATATGGACAAGATACTTGACAAGTTTAACAAAGGTGATATTAGTATAGCAAAAACACCATTAGATGTTAGTCTACATTTGTCCAAGAACAAAGGTGAATGCATGGACCAAGTGGAATATGCAAAGGTTATAGGCAGTCTAATATACCTTATAAGTTGTACAAGGCTTGATATTACTTATACCGTAAGTAGTTTAAGCAGATTTACGAGTAACCCGGGTAAAAGCCATTGGGATGCGATCGTGAGAATACTAAGGTATTTGCGATATACTCGTACTTATGGACTGCACTATACAAGAGAAATTGCTGTACTAGAAGCATATTCTGATGCTAGTTGGATAGCTAACATCAAGAATTCTAAAGGTACAAGTGGGTACATGTTCACTCTAGGAGGAGGAGCAGTATCTTGGAAATCCTCAAGGCAAACGATTATAACTCGTTCCATAATGGAAGCTGAGTTTGTAGCCTTGGATAAAATGAGAGAAGAACCTAAATGGCTATATAACTTCTTAGAGGATATTCCAGAATGGCCTAAGCCTATTCCCGTAATTTGTGTACATTGCAATGATCAAGCAATGATTAAAAGAGCACAAAACATAATGTATAATGGTAAGTCGAGAAACATGCGTCGTCGACATAATACCTTAAGACAGCTGATCTCAACATCAGTCATCTCTATTGATTTTGTAGGATCAAAGGATAACATTACGGATCCACTAACCAAAGGGTTAAACCGAGATCAAGTTGAAAAGACATCAAAAGGAATGAGACTAAAGCTCATGAATATTTAAGGCGCTATGTGAAGGAAAACCCAACCATGTTTGACTAGAGATCCCAAGATCTTGGTTCAATGGGACAACCTAATTGCATAGACCTTGTGTGGTCATTGTGGGGGTAACCCCGTGTCCATTCCTATGATGTAAACAGTGACAAAACAGGTTATGGTTAAGCTACATGCTTTTAATGATCCTTTGTGCATCACTGGTTGAGCAAAAGAGATCACCTATGAGATAGTGAAGTGGGGTCGCTTCAAAGGATACTATTGGGGCATAGTAGTCTAAAACTCTTGCAGAACCAGGAGATGTTCATGACCATAATGAACATAACCATGAGAACCAAAAATTGTGATGTGTAGGTATTTGTGTGGGGGTATATCATCGTTTACACAAATGGCAGAATAGTTCAAGGACATCGCGTCTAATAGTCAGCAAGTAAAGTAAATATACTTTCACAAAGGAAGGTTCAAAGGTTGTAGCCTACCTATCCTATACAGATATTGGCCGAAGAGCATTTTCATCCTTCGAATTTTGGAAAATG
Source organism: Euphorbia pulcherrima (assembly GCA_947683365.1). Taxonomy (NCBI): domain Eukaryota; kingdom Viridiplantae; phylum Streptophyta; class Magnoliopsida; order Malpighiales; family Euphorbiaceae; genus Euphorbia; species Euphorbia pulcherrima. The sequence continues at coordinate 53,309,315 of CANTUS010000015.1, forward strand.
TCCGTGTTGTTTTCAATTTTCATTTATGTGGGGGATTGTTGGATATATGACATATTAGATAATGTTGTGCATTATCTACTTTAGGCTAAATTACAATATGGAAAAGCTATGATTTGAATAACATGAAATATGTCATTGCATTCTACGCTTTGAGAGCTTTCCAACGATATATTATATGCCTAAAATGGATTGACGGTGAATGAGAAATTGTAGTTTAAAGTTTGAACATCTGTCAAACTTAGATGCGCTAAATCGGTGATTCGATACTGAAAAAAATATTGTCTCGTCATATTTTTTTACCAGATTTTTTTACGGATTAATGGGTTATAAATCCCTTAATCAATAATATTTTTCATAACATTCACCATAAATTTGTGGGTACAAAAGTTAATGTCTTTTAAACCTCATTAAGCCATGTTAATGCCATATACCGTATAAATACCATACTCTTGTATGCCTTCTATTTACACTTGTTCTTCTCTCTTTTACTTTAGAAAAATCCAGCTGGTATTTGTGTTTGTTTACTTTATGATTTATTTTCTGTTTTCATACTAAAAATATCTCTCAAAGTTTTCATTCCTTTTACAAGAAGGCTACTTCGTTTTAGGTTCTTGTGAATTGCTCTTCACACGGTTAGAGTTCGACTAACGATTGCAGTTGTATCCTAGGAGACAAATTCACCAGTAGCGGATGAATAATTGTCTTAAGGAAACTGGGTTTCAGGCCTCCGCAAAAAGCTTCTTCTTCGGTAAAGATTTAAGTATTATTATATTGTAATTGTTGCATTTCTATATCTTTGAGAATCATATTATAATATGTACTTATTCTTAATGAAATATAGTATTGTTTATTTTATTCAATACCGCTACTAATAAGTTTCTAATAGTAAGCAGCTTGGTATCGCTTAAGCAATGTCTCGAGTTTGAGTCATATTGAATGCAAAAAATCCTTATTGGGAGACTCATATACCACAGCCAAGTGCGCGACTCGGCTCGAATTTGGATGTAGTCGGAGCAAAGCTCCGATCAGATAGGCAATTAAAAAAATTGTGCACTTCCACATGGGTTCGATTCTTGTTGCCACTGTTGGAGTGTCTATTGGTAGATCAATATGTAACTTTATATGTTTGTAACAAAAAAGAACATAAATATCAAACTCGTAATGTAATTTTCACGAAAATTGAACTATTGTACTACATATATTGTACTTCACAATATATTATCTTTTATCCTTGCAACTATCATTATTTCGACAACGTATATATGGAGTTCATAATGGTACTATACGTCTACTTTTGTTTTCAAGTTTTTGGAAAGTAGAGGGGTAGGGTGTGTAGTGTAGGGGCCTGGGGAGAGGGTTGGCTAAGAGAGGAGGGCAAGTGGACAAAAAGGTCAACAAACCTACTACACTATCTAGGTAGCGTCTTGGAGTCTTAGATCCCAGCACTCAGGTTGCTTTGCCTGAAATCTATGTAGCACAGAAGTGGAAACAAAAAAAGGAGATTTAACTCGAAATGAAAACCGAAAAAAATTAAATATGGTGCGAGTTCAGGTTTCAGAAATAGAAAACCAGAATCGTTTGCCAATAATAGCTCCTTATTTTCCGAAGTGCTTTTACCGAAAACTGATGTGATAATGATTGTGTTAGTTTGATTCAAATTGGCCTTACACTTCTACGTCTGATGATTAAATTAAATGTGGTTCGAATATGTTTATTGAGTTTTTGCTACTCTTTCTTGAACAGTTGACATAGGTTGCACTGAAACTTTTTAGTATGTTTGCATCTTAAGGTCCCTGAACTTGTATGAATTTCACAATTGGTCGTCTGATAAATCATTTCAAATATATTGGATACATGATGTTGATTCTGTGACAACCTGATGCCCGCTGTGAGTTGGGGACCGCGCGAGGCACGAAGAGTTGAAAAGAGAATACGTGACTTTACGAAAATCGCTTTTTCAGGATAAAGAGGAAAATATATTAATCTTCAAGTACAACTACAACGGTGGGTGTTCTGTAATTTATGGGTATGATTTATTGAAGTATATGTAATATCATATTTGTGAACTAGATAAGAATTTTATAAATGAATAAATGGGTGTCATGTAATTATACGGCATGCATTTGTACATTGAATAAATGATATAATAAAGAAATGTTGTGACAAACCCGATCAAACATTACAATTACTCGAAAAATGTCGTTTGATCTTTCTTCTAATCGGTCTCCTCTTGCATGAATCTTTAGATTAGGATAAACTCTTGTAAAAAATTAAGGACAATATGATATTATTGATAAGCGTTTTGCAAGTACACTATCACACCAATCTATCAAGAATAACGAAGAAATCTATGAATGTAAGAAGATTTCTCTCTCGAGTTTACTATTTTCTCTATGTGAAAACTAATAAAAAAGAATCTCTCTCTATTGTATTTCTTGATATGGCCGAAATTTATATTCCTCAGAACCTAGATCTACTTAATAAGAGGACTATTCCTAAGATTAATCCTATGACCATTTATAAATATGGTACTTTTGAGAAAATAGGATTAAAACAAGTAGTTAAAACTACTGAAGAAACCATTTCGCTTAATAAGGACGAAATGACAATTAAATTATTAAATAATTCCGATGTTAATAAATATCGTAGAATTTATAAATTCCTACATATAGGACTAGTTCAGGTAGCATTTAAGCCTTTAACATTAGAAGGCTTACCTGAAAGTTTCATAGCTGCTTTGAGAGATGCTAGAAACTTAGACTGGAAACAGTCACTTATGGGCTTAATACAGTCCAGTTTGGCCCAAGGCCCGGTATACTTTAATGTATACCCAAACCTGCAATTATCATTGTCAGATATAAATATTTTAGATGCTTTAACATTAAATGTTAAGACTAATGGGTATAATTATGCCCCTGGATCAGAAGTCATATGTGTCTGTTACAGGATATATTTTAAGCCATTAATGACTTTAAATCCACACTGTCAGATAATTGACAAACCATTAAATGAAACGATTCTCATAGAATCAAATTACCATAGGTCAGAAATTACTACCCGCAGACCTATTAATTGGGAGGAAATAATATTTCCTGATAATTGGATTATAGAAAGAGCAGTACCAGCTACACCAATTACTCAGAATAATCCTACTAGGATTATTCAAACCCAAGAAGGAAATATCCTAATAAATTTTGAAAAACAGAAATTATTGGATAATATTCCAAGGTCAAAATCGTCAAGACCCAGCTTGAGCCATTTCCATATATCTCCAATTAATAGCTCAAGACATTCAAACAGTATTCATAATGCGGATAATGCACGCCATTCAATATCAAATATTGAAGGAATTCGTAATTCCAATAATTTTAATAACAGTATTCATAATACTGAAAATAAAAATCTCAGACATTCATTATCTGATATAAACAGAATTAATAATTCTGAAGTCAAGATTGATAATTTTGATGACTCATCTAGAGATTCAGATAGAGAATCAGAACTCGATCATAATAGAGTTAACAAAATACATGTTGATAAAAACAACATAGCATCAGGAATTTATGAAGTTCCGGCAGATATGACTGCCAGCGAAATGAATTTTACCATATGATAAGTAAAACTAAAATTGATTTTAGTCCTGGCTCACAAGCCAGAAAGGAAATCCAAATGGATTTTCAAAAAGATCATTGGAAACCATTTAGAACATGGTTTTTTAATAATTTCACTAAGGATGAAAGAAATAGCTTTCAACAAGAATTTTATGAGGAATTAACTCATAAGAATATCAAAGTATCATTTGTCTACTGGTTTATAGCCAATCATGTAGAAAAATTTATTTCTGTTATAGAAAGGGATTTCAAAAATCCAACAGGAGAAACTATAAAACAAGTATTTCCCCCGGTATATCCTTTCTCAATAGAAAGAGATAATGAAGTAAGACATTATAATGCTTTCCAAAAAACATTTGAAAATGAAATTATTCAGTCAACCACACAGCATATTAATGCCCTGGTTAAACAGAAAAATTTCACAAATATTTACCTAATAATATTAGGAGAAAAAGTAGTGGATATTCCTAATAGGGTGGAAAAAATAATTTCCCAAATCCATGAGTTAAAAAATATTGTTCATAACAATACTACTAATGTTACTAGGTCAAAGGCAAGTAGTAGTGCTGCCCCTAGTATACAGCCCCCTCCAGAAATAAAAGATTTTAAACTAAAATCTTTAGTTGATCTGGACAAACTGCTAACTGAAAAATTTAACAGTCTCCACATCAATACTCTTGAAGAAGAATTTAGTGATACAATAAGTAACACTAAAAATTATAAAAACGTTCTAATAGACGAAATAAATAAACTTCATAAGTATGCTGATAGGCCAAAACAAAATTTGTTTTATTACCCTAGACCTACACCACAGGATGTTCTTTTTGAAGAACAAGACCTAATAATGAATAATTCATATAGTGGTAAACAAATCTATGAATGGAACATAGATGGTTTTACTGAAAGACAGATTTAGAGTGCTGTCCACAGAATGCTTATGTATTCTACAATATGTAGGAATAATAGTAATACTGATAAAGTCATTGCTAACATGATTGTAGCAGGATTTACTGGCCAACTTAAAGCCTGGTGGGACAATTATTTATCTCAAGAAGATAGGACAAAAATTTTGTCAACATTAAAAGTTGAAAATAATATTTCAACCGAAAATGAAGTTTATACACTCATTTTAAATATCATTGAACACTTTACAGGCCGATGGTCTGATAATAGTGAAAATATTAGGACACTATTGCAAAATCTTAGATGTCCTACCTTGACCTCTTTTAGGTGGTATAAAGACACTTTTTTATGTAGAGTCATGGAATTACCTGAGTCTAATAGTGACCATTGGAAATCCAAATTTATAGATGGATTACCTTCGTTATTTGCGGAGAGGGTTAGAAAAAACCTAAGGAAAGGAAATGTACAGATTAATTACGCAAGTTATACTTATGGAAAATTTATTGGTACATGTTTACAAGAAGGTTTATCTTTATGCAATGAAATAAAGTTAAACCAACAAATTAAAAAGCATCATTTAAATGAAAAGATGCAACTTGGCCAATTTTGTGGTCAATTTGGGATTGATAATCCCTCTACTAGCAAACCCCGCAAACCTTCAAAAAGGGAGAAATATTATGCTAGTAATAAATTCTTGAAACGAAAAGCTAAAAGAGAATTTAGAAAGAAAAGAAGGTTGGAAAATAATCCATCTCCTGATAAGTCTACTGTTACTTGTTTTAAATGTAACAGAGAAGGACATTTTGCAAATAAATGCAAATTGAAGAAAAAGATTAATAATCTTAATATCAGTGATGACTTAAAAAATGCTTTATGTAAAATCATGATTAATTCATCCGAGTCAGAAAATAATTCTGATACTGAATACAGTTCTTCTTCAACTGACTCAGAAAATAATCTGACTAAGTTAAAAGATGAAAAAATACTTTCATCTGAAACGGATTGTAAATGTAAACAAATAACTAGAAATTCTAGTGATAGTGATAATGATAATATTTATCAAATTATGTCCCAATTTCAGGACTTAAAAATAAATTTAATAACTAGTGATAATATCCTAGACATTTTACAATGGATTAAGGATCCAGAAATAAGATTAAAAATCTTAGAAGAGTTTGCAAATAATAATAAACAAACTCAAACATCTAAAGAAGAGCAATATACTCTTAAAACTTCTGAACCATATTCTATGGCTGAAGTCAAAAAGATGCTAAAACAGAAACAAACTAGTGGAATTACTAGCACTAGTGATTTATCTGTCGAGGTTAATATCCTTAAAAATGAAATTAAAGACTTAAAATTAAATAATAAAAGTCTTAATGAAAGAGTTTCTAGACTAGAGAAACTAAAGGAGAAAATGCCTGTTGTTTATCCCTCATCATCGTCATCTGGAAATAGTTCAGATCATGACATTCATGAACAGGATGATTTTTTATCAACCATTGAAGTAATGACTTCACAAAAATGGTACATAAAAATTTCTCTTCTCATAGAAGGAAATTTTTTTAAAGATTTAATTGCACTAGTTGATAGCGGTGCAGATTTAAACTGTATACAGGAGGGTATAATACCCACTAATTATTTTCATAAAACCTCACAATCATTGAGACAAAGACTTAATATAAGTTTTAACATTCCTAGGGCTTATATATACAAAAATAAAATTTGCATACCAACCAATTTTATTTTGGTCAAAGATATAACAAACCAGGTTATACTTGGTACTCCTTTCATAAGGAGTTTATTTCCGCTAAAGAATATTGATTCTAATGGTTTCACAGGAACCTTTCAAGGTAGTAATATCTACTTTCAATTTGAAACAAAACCGGTTACAAGGTTTTTAAATCAAATAAAAGACTCTTTAATAAGGAGTAAGCAGAATCAAATCTCTTTTTTAAAAGAAGAAATTAATTTTATTAACATTGATAATATGTTAGAAAATCCTAAATTACAGGATAAGATTAGACTGATTAATAATCAGTTTACTTCAGAAATCTGTAGTGATCACCCAAATGCTTTTTGGAACAGAAAAAAGCATATTGTGTCTTTGCCATACGAAGAAGGATTTAATGAAAAATTAATTCCTACTAAGGCAAGACCGTGTCAAATGAATTCAGAATATCTGAATTTATACAAAGAAGAGATTAATAATCTCCAAAATAAGGGAATAATAAGACCTTCTAAATCTCCTTGGTCATGTACAGCTTTCTATGTTAATAAACATGCAGAAAAAGAAAGAGGTATACCAAGATTAGTAATAAATTATAAACCACTAAATAAAGTGTTAAAATGGATTAGGTATCCCATCCCAAATAAGAAGGATCTTCTTGACAGGCTTCATAATGCCTTAATATTTTCCAAATTCGATTTAAAATCGGGTTACTGGCAAATTCAAATCAATGAAAGCGATGTATATAAAACTGCTTTCAATGTACCTTTTGGCCAATATGAATGGAAGGTTATGCCATTTGGGCTAAAAAATGCCCCTTCAAAATTTCAAAATATCATGAATGATATTTTTAACCCTTATTCAGACTTTACAATAGTCTGTATTGATGATATTTTAGTATTCTCAAAGAATATTGAAATACATTTCAGACACCTCGAAATTTTTAAAAGAGTGGTCATTCAAAATGGTTTAGTAATATCTAAACCTAAAATGCAACTTTTTAAAACCAATATAAGGTTTTTAGGTCATAATATTGACAAGGGAAAAATAATTCCCATTGATAGAAGCATTGAGTTTGCATCTAAATTTCCCGATGAAATAAAAGATAAAACTCAATTACAAAGATTTTTAGGTAGTCTAAATTATATCTCACCCTACCTAAAAAATTTATCTAAAGATACTGCTATCTTATATGATAGACTTAAAAAAGAACCTAAGCCATGGACTAATAGTCACACAGAAGCAGTTAGGTCAATTAAACAAAAAGTTCATAACTTACCTTGTTTAATGATAGCCAATCCAAAATGGGATAAATTAATTGAGACAGATGCCTCAAATTTAGGCTTTGGTGGAATTTTAAAACAAATTTCACCTATAGACAAACAAGAATATCTTGTTAGGTTTTATTCTGGCAAATGGAATGACAGCCAGAAAAACTATGCTACTATAGCAAAAGAAATTTTAGCCATATTAAAATGTGTGTTAAAATTTCAAGATGAATTGTATAATCAAAAGTTTTTAATAAAAACTGATTGTCAAGCAGCCAAATATATGTTTGACAAAGATTTTAAACACGATGTTAGTAAACAAATGTTTGCTAGGTGGCAAGCTCAATTAGCCCCTTCTGATTTCACAATTGAATATAAAAAAGGGACAGATAATAGTTTGCCTGATTATTTAACTAGAGAATATTTATCTGAAACTAATAGTTTCTATTTACATGTTGCAGGATGAGCACCAAAGGCAATCGAAATAAGGGAAATTCCTCTCATAGAGGACAATCTTCCCAAGGCAGAGGCCAATATTCCTCTAATAGAGGAAATGTATTGGCACAGCATGGAAATTCTAGGCTCATAGCCCAGAATATTGCAACAACAGAAAAAGATTCCCTTTATAAGGAGTTTCTTGCTTTCAAGGCATCAAAACAACAACAGAGTAATACTCAAGGTGAATCAAGTAGTCAAACAGGACAGACTACAAACCCTTCCTATGCTAAAATAGTAGAGGATGATGAGTCTGATGACTTCCCCTATGTTAAGCATAGTGAGAAAGAAGTAATACTTCTACTCGAAGACAATGACATCAGAAGAAAGGATGATGTCTGGGGATTAATCCAAAAATATTTGGATTTGGAAACAGGTATAGCTTTTACTGCCGGCTCATATAAAGGCAGGACCCACTTTGAGCAAATTCTCAAAGTTACAGGATCGTGGGAAATAACCCATTTCAAAGCTGGAAGAATTTATACTTTTAGCAAAGCAATCGTCAGACGAGTTATATCTGCTGATGAATGGGGTCTCAGTACTTTTAAGGAAAGAGAGTATCTCCATGCTGATAATAAAACAGCAATCAAGTTCAATTATTGGGACTACGCGGAAGCATTCCACAAGGTTTTGTTATACCAGAACCCGGCAAAGAAACACACTTGGTTTCTAAAATTTTGCCAGAATATGTATTCTAAAGACTTCCTAAATTGGTTATATCAATGGTCGCAGTCCTTTGGCCCTGGAATTGAAATGCTACCAGGAATATTTAAGGAATTTTATTCAGAATGGGTTGACATATCACCCAAATTAATTGAAGCCCAGCATAATAATAAATGGGTTGAGGGTATGCCTATCTCTAATTTTTTCATTGAGTTTGGCATCCCATATATTTTAAAATGGGACATTGAATTTGGTCATACCAAACAGAATATTCCCTGCATATACAGGAATTTCTCATCAAAATTCTGGAAAAAGATGATGAGAAATAATGAGCAAGGGGTATTGGAAGCCCAAGAGACTATTGACCATATCAAGTCAAAGCTTGAACTTTATAAGTCCAGCATATCTCACATTGAGACCCCCAGTCCTTTCGAGACAATTTCAAGAAAAATGAAAATGAAAGGACCCATATCAAAGGAACAGATGGTTGCAGCCTATATGGAAGCAATGAAATCTGATTTAAAGAAAAATTTTGGCATTGAAATCCAGCCAGATATTTCTTTAACTGCTTCCTCCATTGGGGAAGACATAGTAATGGAAGCAGCAAATGCTACCAATGAAGCAATGCATCAAAACTCTCAAGACCCCTATGAGAGTGAATTGCCTTTAGATTAACTACTTGGTAATACCAAGCAGGACTCTGGAAAACAGTCCAAGGACAAAGGAAAATAATTACAAATTACTATTCCCTTTTATAAAGGTGAACAGTGAAAATTTTGGATTTTTGGGAAGGAGCATTAATAATGTAGTATTTGGCCGACAGGAATCTGTCCCCTTTTTCTTTTGACAGGAGATCAATAATATTGCCGGCCACATGTCCCTCTCCATGACAGCTGTATCCAGCTTCACCGGTCAGCCGCCCTCTTTCTCCTTTAGTCGGCCACCAAACCCTACGCGTCAAAGGTTCCGCCAGCTGCTAGCCACCTCCGTCCTTTTCTTTTTATCTTTTATTTAATCATTTTGTAATGTTTTTTGAGTTCTGTCTCTATAAAAATGGTTTGTGATTATTGATAGAGGCAGAACGAAAACTGCGAGAAAAAAATGACTTAGATTGTAATGATAGGCGTGTACTGTAATCATTAAGGAGGAGATATCAGACTCCCTCCACCGTGTGCTCGATAGGTATAATTCCTATCATTTGTAAATTTTATTTATATTAATAATATTTTGTCCATTCCCCCATAATATGGTGGGCTAATTTTCTTGTGTTAAATAATGCCATGAATGCCTCTAGAAAATAATATGTTTTTATATTATTGTTATGTAGACTAGATATACTTAATAGAATGCTTAAATTATTACATATTCTTAGTTGACAGAAATATTAGTTAGAATTTAATCTAGCAACAACTTTATAAGATGATTTTATGCTAGGCATTAGATATAAAAATAAATTGGGTTAAAATTATTAGAGCAGTCAGAACTTTATTAGTAAGCTCTTGTCGCATCTAGCCATTGAGCCGGGAAGGCGTTTTAGGCATTTTATGTTGACTATGCTGAATATAATGTTTGTTGACAGCTTTAATACCTTTGTAAAATTATTCCCATATTTAGCTATTATATTTACTAGCCTAGCATGATAACTGTTTTGTTAAGCTGTTATTAGATTTTATTCTGATAAATGTCTCTGCTAGATTAAGAATGTATAATAATCATAGTATTCTATTATGTATGGTCCGGTCCTGCATAGCATGGTATCAGAGCCAGTATTTTTTATGTATTCTGGTATTATTTAACACAATTTTCCTAATGAATATGATGAGGGCAAATAGAGATGCGGTTAAAAACAGCATGGAAGAGGAATATGATATTCCTCAGAACCTAGATCTACTTAATAAGTGGACTATTCCTAAGATTAATCCTAAGACCATTTATAAATATGGTACTTTTGAGAAAATAGGATTAAAACAAGTAGTTAAAACTACTGAAGAAACCATTTCCCTTAATAAGGACGAAATGACAATTAAATTATTAAATAATTCTGATGTTAATAAATATCATAGAATTTATAAATTCCTACATATAGGACTAGTTCAGGTAGCATTTAAGCCTTTAACATTAGAAGGCTTACCTGAAAGTTTCATAGCTGCTTTGAGAGATGCTAGAAACGTAGACTGGAAACAGTCACTTATGGGCTTAATACAGTCCAGTTTGGCCCAAGGCCCGGTATACTTTAATGTATACCCAAACCTGCAATTATCATTGTCAGATATAAATATTTTAGATGCTTTAACATTAAATGTTAAGACTAATGGGTATAATTATGCCCCTGGATCAGAAGTCATATGTGTCTGTTACAGGATATATTTTAAGCCATTAATGACTTTAAATCCACACTGTCAGATAATTGACAAACCATTAAATAAAACGATTCTCATAGAATCAAATTACCATAGGTCAGAAATTACTACCCGCAGACCTATTAAATGGGAGGAAATAATATTTCCTGATAATTGGATTATGGAAAGAGCAGTACCAGCTACACCAATTACTCAGAATAATCCTACTAGGATTATTCAAACCCAAGAAGGAAATATCCTAATAAATTTTGAAAAACAGAAATTATTGGATAATATTCCAAGGTCAAAATCATCAAGACCCAGCTTGAGCCATTTCCATATATCTCCAATTAATAGCTCAAGACATTCAAACAGTATTCATAATGCGGATAATGAATGCCATTCAATATCAAATATTGAAGGAATTCATAATTCCAATAATTTTAATAACAGTATTCATAATACTGAAAATAAAAATCTCAGACATTCTTTATCTGATATTAACAGAATTAATAATTCTGAAGTCAAGATTGATAATTTTGATGACTCAACTAGAGATTCAGATAGAGAATTAGAACTCGATCATAATAGAGTTTACAAAATACATGTTGATAAAAACAACATAACATCAGGAATTTATGAAGTTCCGGCAGATATGACTGCCAGCAAAATGAATTTTACCATATGATAAGTAAAACTAAAATTGATTTTAGTCCTGGCTCACAAGCCAGAAAGGAAATCCAAATGGATTTTCAAAAAGATCATTGGAAACCATTTAGAACATGGTTTTTTAATAATTTCACTAAGGATGAAAGAAATAGCTTTCAACAAGAATTTTATGAGGAATTAACTCATAAGAATATCAAAGTATCATTTGTCTACTGGTTTATAGCCAATCATGTAGAAAAATTTATTTCTGTTATAGAAAGGGATTTCAAAAATCCAACAGGAGAAACTATAAACCAAGTATTTCCCCCTGTATATCCTTTCTCAATAGAAAGAGATAATGAAGTAAGACATTATAATGCTTTCCAAAAAACATTTGAAAATGAAATTATTCAGTCAACCACACAGCATATTAATGCCCTGGTTAAACAGAAAAATTTCACAAATATTTACCTAATAATATTAGGAGAAAAACTAGTGGATATTCCTAATAGGGTGGAAAAAATAATTTCCCAAATCCATGAGTTAAAAAATATTGTTCATAACAATACTACTAATGTTACTAGGTCAGAGGCAAGTAGTAGTGCTGCCCCTAGTATACAGCCCCCTCCAGAAATAAAAGATTTTAAACTAAAATCTTTAGTTGATCTGGACAAACTGCTAACTGAAAAATTTAACAGTCTCCACATCAATACTCTTGAAGAAGAATTTAGTGATACAATAAGTAACACTAAAAATTATAAAAACGTTCTAATAGACGAAATAAATAAACTTCATAAGTATGCTGATAGGCCAAAACAAAATTTGTTTTATTACCCTAGACCTACACCACAGGATGTTCTTTTTGAAGAACAAGACCTAATAATGAATAATTCATATAGTGGTAAACAAATCTATGAATGGAACATAGATGGTTTTACTGAAAGACAGATTTATAGTGCTGTCCACAGAATGCTTATGTATTCTACAATATGTAAGAATAACAGTAATACTGATAAAGTCATTGCTAACATGATTGTAGCAGGATTTACTGGCCAACTTAAAGGCTGGTGGGACAATTATTTATCTCAAGAAGATAGGATAAAAATTTTGTCAATAGTAAAAGTTGAAAATAATATTTCAACCGAAAATGAAGTTTATACACTCATTTTAAATATCATTGAACACTTTACAGGCCGATGGTCTGATAATAGTGAAAATATTAGGACACTATTGCAAAATCTTAGATGTCCTACCTTGACCTCTTTTAGGTGGTATAAAGACACTTTTTTAAGTAGAGTCATGGAATTACCTGAGTCTAATAGTGACCATTGGAAATCCAAATTTATAGATGGATTACCTTCGTTATTTGCGGAGAGGGTTAGAAAAAACCTAAGGAAAGGAAATGTACAGATTAATTACGCAAGTTATACTTATGGAAAATTTATTGGTACATGTATACAAGAAGGTTTATCTTTATGCAATGAAATAAAGTTAAACCAACAAATTAAAAAGCATCATTTAAATGAAAAGATGCAACTTGGCCAATTTTGTGGTCAATTTGGGATTGATAATCCCTCTACTAGCAAACCCCGCAAACCTTCAAAAAGGGAGAAATATTATGCTAGTAATAAATTCTTGAAACGAAAAGCTAAAAGAGAATTTAGAAAGAAAAGAAGGTTGGAAAATAATCCACCTCCTGATAAGTCTACTGTTACTTGTTTTAAATGTAACAGAGAAGGACATTTTGCAAATAAATGTAAATTGAAGAAAAAGATTAATAATCTTAATATCAGTTATGACTGAAAAAATGCTTTATGTAAAATCATGATTAATTCATCCGTGTCAGAAAATAATTCTGATACTGAATACAGTTCTTCTTCAACTGACTCAGAAAATAATCTGACTAAGTTAAAAGATGAAAAAATACTTTCATCTGAAACGGATTGTAAATGTAAACAAATAACTAGAAATTCTAGTGATAGTGATAATGATAATATTTATCAAATTATGTCCCAATTTCAGGACTTAAAAATAAATGTAATAACTAGTGATAATATCCTAGACATTTTACAATGGATTAAGGATCCAGAACTAAGATTAAAAATCTTAGAAGAGTTTGCAAATAATAATAAACAAACTCAAACATCTAAAGAAGAGCAATATACTCTTAAAACTTCTGAACCATATTCTATGGCTGAAGTCAAAAAGATGCTAAAACAGAAACAAACTAGTGGAATTACTAGCACTAGTGATTTATCTGTCGAGGTTAATAACCTTAAAAATGAAATTAAAGACTTAAAATTAAATAATAAAAGTCTTAATGAAAGAGTTTCTAGACTAGAGAAACTAAAGGAGAAAATGCCTGTTGTTTATCCCTCATCATCGTCATCTGGAAATAGTTCAGATCATGACATTCATGAACAGGATGATTTTTTATCAACCATTAAAGTAATGACTTCACAAAAATGGTACATAAAAATTTCTCTTCTCATAGAAGGAAAATTTTTTAAAGATTTAATTGCACTAGTTGATAGCGGTGCAGATTTAAACTGTATACAGGAGGGTATAATACCCACTAATTATTTTCATAAAACCTCACAATCATTGAGATCTGCCAACGGACAAAGACTTAATATAAGTTTTAAGATTCCTAGGGCTTATATATGCAAAAATAAAATTTGCATACCAACCAATTTTATTTTGGTCAAAGATATAACAAACCAGGTTATACTTGGTACTCCTTTCATAAGGAGTTTATTTCCGCTAAAGAATATTGATTCTAATGGTTTCACAGGAACCTTTCAAGGTAGTAATATCTACTTTCAATTTGAAACAAAACCGGTTACAAGGTTTTTAAATCAAATAAAAGACTCTTTAATAAGGAGTAAGCAGAATCAAATCTCTTTTTTAAAAGAAGAAATTAATTTTATTAACATTGATAATACGTTAGAAAATCCTAAATTACAGGATAAGATTAGACTAATTAATAATCAGTTTACTTCAGAAATCTGTAGTGATCACCCAAATGCTTTTTGGAACAGAAAAAAGCATATTGTGTCTTTGCCATACGAAGAAGGATTTAATGAAAAATTAATTCCTACTAAGGTAAGACCGTGTCAAATGAATTCAGAATATCTGAATTTATGTAAAGAAGAGATTAATAATCTCCAAAATAAGGGAATAATAAGACCTTCTAAATCTCCTTGGTCATGTACAGCTTTCTATGTTAATAAACATGCAGAAAAAGAAAGAGGTATACCAAGATTAGTAATAAATTATAAACCACTAAATAAAGTGTTAAAATGGATTAGGTATCCCATCCCAAATAAGAAGGATCTTCTTGACAGGCTTCATAATGCCTTAATATTTTCCAAATTCGATTTAAAATCGGGTTACTAGCAAATTCAAATCAATGAAAGCGATGTATATAAAACTGCTTTCAATGTACCTTTTGGCCAATATGAATGGAAGGTTATGCCATTTGGGCTAAAAAATGCCCCTTCAGAATTTCAAAATATCATGAATGATATTTTTAACCCTTATTCAGACTTTATAATAGTCTATATTGATGATATTTTAGAATTCTCAAAGAATATTGAAATACATTTCAGACACCTCGAAATTTTTAAAAGAGTGGTCATTCAAAATGGTTTAGTAATATCTAAACCTAAAATGCAACTTTTTAAAACCAATATAAGGTTTTTAGGTCATAATATTGACAAGGGAAAAATAATTCCCATTGATAGAAGCATTGAGTTTGCATCTAAATTTCCCGATGAAATAAAAGATAAAACTCAATTACAAAGATTTTTAGGTAGTCTAAATTATATCTCACCCTACCTAAAAAATTTATCTAAAGATACTGCTATCTTATATGATAGACTTAAAAAAGAACCTAAGCCATGGACTAATAGTCACACAGAAGCAGTTAGGTCAATTAAACAAAAAGTTCATAACTTACCTTGTTTAATGATAGCCAATTCAAAATGGGATAAAATAATTGAGACAGATGCCTCAGATTTAGGCTTTGGTGGAATTTTAAAACAAATTTCACCTATAGACAAATAGGAATATCTTGTTAGGTTTTATTCTGGCAAATGGAATGACAGCCAGAAAAACTATGCTACTATAGCAAAAGAAATTTTAGCCATATTAAAATGTGTGTTAAAATTTCAAGATGAATTGTATAATCAAAAGTTTTTAATAAAAACTGATTGTCAAGCAGCCAAATATATGTTTGACAAAGATTTTAAACACGATGTTAGTAAACAAATGTTTGCTAAACAAATGTTTGCTAGGTGGCAAGCTCAATTAGCCCCTTTTGATTTCACAATTGAATATAAAAAAGGGACAGATAATAGTTTGCCTGATTATTTAACAAGAGAATATTTATCTGAAACTAATAGTTTCTATTTACATGTTGCAGGATGAGCACCAAAGGCAATCGAAATAAGGGAAATTCCTCTCATAGAGGACAATCTTCCCAAGGCAGAGGCCAATATTCCTCTAATAGAGGAAATGTATTGGCACAGCATGGAAATTCTAGGCTCATAGCCTAGAATATTGCAATAACAGAAAAAGATTCCCTTTATAAGGAGTTTCTTGCTTTCAAGGCATCAAAACAACAATAGAGTAATACTCAAGGTGAATCAAGTAGTCAAATAGGACAGACTACGAACCCTTCCTATGCTAAAATAGTAGAGGATGATGAGTCTGATGACTTCCCCTATGTTAAGCATAGTGAGAAAGAAGTAATACTTCTACTCGAAGACAATGACATCAGAAGAGAGGATGATGTCTGGGGATTAATCCAAAAATATTTGGATTTGGAAACAGGTATAGCTTTTACTGCCGGCTCATATAAAGGCAGGACCCACTTTGAGCAAATTCTCAAAGTTACAGGATCGTGGGAAATAACCCATCTCAAAGCTGGAAGAATTTGTACTTTTAGCAAAGCAATCGTCAGACGGGTTATATCTGCTGATGAATGGGGTCTCAGTACTTTTAAGGAAAGAGAGTATCTCCATGCTGATAATAAAACAGCAATCAAGTTCAATTATTGGGACTATGTGGAAGCATTCCACAAGGTTTTGTTATACCAGAACCCGGCAAAGAAACACACTTGGTTTCTAAAATTTTGCCAGAATATGTATTCTAAAGACTTCCCAAATTGGTTATATCAATGGTCGCAGTCCTTTGGCCCTGGAATTGAAATGCTACCAGGAATATTTAAGGAATTTTATTCAGAATGGGTTGACATATCACCCAAATTAATTGAAGCCCAGCATAATAATAAATGGGTTGAGGGTATGCCTATCTCTAATTTTTTCATTGAGTTTGGCATCCCATGTATTTTAAAATGGGACATTGAATTTGGTCATACCAAACAGAATATTCCCTGCATATACAGGAATTTCTCATCAAAATTCTGGAAAAAGATGATGAGAAATAATGAGCAAGGGGTATTGGAAGCCCAAGAGACTATTGACCATATCAAGTCAAAGCTTGAACTTTATAAGTCCAGCATATCTCACATTGAGACCCCCAGTCCTTTCGAGACAATTTCAAGAAAAATGAAAATGAAAGGACCCATATCAAAGGAACAGATGGTTGCAGCCTATATGGAAGCAATGAAATCTGATTTAAAGAAAAATTTTGGCATTGAAATCCAGCCAGATATTTCTTTAACTGCTTCCTCCATTGGGGAAAACATAGTAATGGAAGCAGCAAATGCTACCAATGTAGCCATGCTTCAAGACTCTCAAGACCCCTATGAGAGTGAATTGCCTTTAGATTAACTACTTGGTAATACCAAGCAGGACTCTGGAAAACAGTCCAAGGACAAAGGAAAATAATTACAAATTACTATTCCCTTTTATAAAGGTGAACAGTGAAAATTTTGGATTTTTGGGAAGGAGCATTAATAATGCAGTATTTGGCCGACAGGAATCTGTCCCCTTTTTCTTTTGACAGGAGAGCAATAATATTGCCGGCCACCTGTCCCTCTCCATGACAGCTGTATCCAGCTTTACCAGTCAGCCGCCCTCTTTCTCCTTTTGTTGGCCACCAAACCCTGCGCGTCAAAGATTCCGCCAGCTGCCAGCCACCTCCGTCCTTTTCTTTTTATCTTTTATTTAATCATTTTATAATGTGTTTTGAGTTCCGTCTCTATAAAAACGGTTTGTGATTATTGATAGAGGCAGAACGAAAACTGCGAGAAAAAAATGACTTAGATTGTAATGATAGGCGTGTACTGTAATCATTAAGGAGGAGATATCAGACTCCCTCCACCGTGTGCTCGATAGGTATAATTCCTATCATTTGTAAATTTTATTTATATTAATAATATTTTGTCCATTCCCCCATAATATGGTGGGCTAATTTTCTTGTGTTAAATAATGCCATGAATGCCTCTAGAAAATAATATGTTTTTATGTTATTGTTATGTAGACTAGATATACTTAATAGAATGCTTAAATTATTACATATTCTTAGTTGACAAAAATATTAGTTAGAATTTAATCTAGCAACAACTTTATAAGATGATTTTATGCTAGGCATTAGATATAAAAATAAATTGGGTCAAAATTATTAGAGCAGTCAGAACTTTATTAGTAAGCTCTTGTCGTATCTAGCCGTTGAGCCGGGAAGGCGTTTTAGGCGTTTTTTGTTGACTATGCTGAATATAATGTTTGTTGACAGCTTTAATACCTTTGTAAAATTATTCCCATATTTAGCTATTGTATTTACTAGCCTAGCATGATAACTGTTTTGTTAAGCTGTTATTAGATTTTATTCTGATAAATGTCTCTGCTAGATTAAGAATGTATAATAATCATGGTATTCTATTATGTATGGTCCGGTCCTGCGTAGCATGGTATCAGAGCCAGTATTTTTTTATGTATTATGGTATTATTTAACACAATTTTCCTAATGAATATGATTAGGGCAAATAGAGATGCTGTTAAAAACAGCATGGAAGAGGAATATGATATTCCTCAGAATCTAGATCTACTTAATAAGTGGACTATTCCTAAGATTAATCCTAAGACCATTTATAAATATGGTACTTTTGAGAAAATAGGATTAAAACAAGTAGTTAAAACTACTGAAGAAACCATTTCCCTTAATAAGGACGAAATGACAATTAAATTATTAAATAATTCCGATGTTAATAAATATCGTAGAATTTATAAATTCCTACATATAGGACTAGTTCAGGTAGCATTTAAGCCTTTAACATTAGAAGGCTTACCTGAAAGTTTCATAGCTGCTTTGAGAGATGCTAGAAACTTAGACTGGAAACAGTCACTTATGGGCTTAATACAGTCCAGTTTGGCCCAAGGCCCGGTATACTTTAATGTATACCCAAACCTGCAATTATCATTGTCAGATATAAATATTTTAGATGCTTTAACATTAAATGTTAAGACTAATGGGTATAATTATGCCCCTGGATCAGAAGTCATATGTGTCTGTTACAGGATATATTTTAAGCCATTAATGACTTTAAATCCACATTGTCAGATAATTGACAAACCATTAAATGAAACGATTCTCATAGAATCAAATTACCATAGGTCAGAAATTACTACCCGCAGACCTATTAAATGGGAGGAAATAATATTTCCTGATAATTGGATTATAGAAAGAGCAGTACCAGCTACACCAATTACTCAGAATAATCCTACTAGGATTATTTAAACCCAAGAAGGAAATATCCTAATAAATTTTGAAAAACAGAAATTATTGGATAATATTCCAAGGTCAAAATCATCAAGACCCAGCTTGAGCCAATTCCATATATCTCCAATTAATAGCTCAAGACATTGAAACAGTATTCATAATGCGGATAATGCACGCCATTCAATATCAAATATTGAAGGAATTCATAATTCCAATAATTTTAATAATAGTATTCATAATACTGAAAATAAAAATCTCAGACATTCATTATCTGATATAAACAGAATTAATAATTCTGAAGTCAAGATTGATAATTTTGATGACTCATCTAGAGATTCAGATAGAGAATCATAACTCGATCATAATAGAGTTAACAAAATACATGTTGATAAAAACAACATAGCGTCAGGAATTTATGAAGTTCCGGCAGATATGACTGCCAGCGAAATGAATTTTACCATATGATAAGTAAAACTAAAATTGATTTTAGTCCTGGCTCACAAGCCAGAAAGGAAATCCAAATGGATTTTCAAAAAGATCATTGGAAACCATTTAGAACATGGTTTTTTAATAATTTCACTAAGGATGAAAGAAATAGCTTTCAACAAGAATTTTATGAGGAATTAACTCATAAGAATATCAAAGTATCATTTGTCTACTGGTTTATAGCCAATCATGTAGAAAAATTTATTTCTGTTATAGAAAGGGATTTAAAAAATCCAACAGGAGAAACTATAAAACAAGTATTTCTCCCTGTATATCCTTTCTCAATAGAAAGAGATAATGAAGTAAGACATTACAATGGTTTCCAAAAAATATTTGAAAATGAAATTATTCAGTCAACCACACAGCATATTAATGCCCTGGTTAAACAGAAAAATTTCACAAATATTTACCTAATAACATTAGGAGAAAAACTAGTGGATATTCATAATAGGGTGGAAAAAATAATTTCCCAAATCCATGAGTTAAAAAATATTGTTCATAACAATACTACTAATGTTACTAGGTCAGAGGCAAGTAGTAGTGCTGCCCCTAGTATACAGCCCCCTCTAGAAATAAAAGATTTTAAACTAAAATCTTTAGTTGATCTGGACAAACTGCTAACTGAAAAATTTAACAGTCTCCACATCAATACTCTTGAAGAAGAATTTAGTGATACAATAAGTAACACTAAAAATTATAAAAACGTTCTAATAGACGAAATAAATAAACTTCATAAGTATGCTGATAGGCCAAAACAAAATTTGTTTTATTACCCTAGACCTACACCACAGGATGTTCTTTTTGAAGAACAAGACCTAATAATGAATAATTCATATAGTGGTAAACAAATCTATGAATGGAACATAGATGGTTTTACTGAAAGACAGATTTATAGTGCTGTCCACAGAATGCTTATGTATTCTACAATATGTAAGAATAACAGTAATACTGATAAAGTCATTGCTGACATGATTGTATCAGGATTTACTGGCCAACTTAAAGGCTGGTGGGACAATTATTTATCTCAAGAAGATAGGACAAAAATTTTGTCAACAGTAAAAGTTGAAAATAATATTTCAACCGAAAATGCAGTTTATACACTCATTTTAAATATCATTGAACACTTTACAGGCCGATGGTCTGATAATAGTGAAAATATTAGGACACTATTGCAAAATCTTAGATGTCCTACCTTGACCTCTTTTAGGTGGTATAAAGACACTTTTTTAAGTAGAGTCATGGAATTACCTGAGTCTAATAGTGACCATTGGAAATCCAAATTTATAGATGGATTACCTTCGTTATTTGCGGAGAGGGTTAGAAAAAACCTAAGGAAAGGAAATGTATTGTAGAATCTAGATAATTCTAAGATGTAGTATAATCTAGAATATATCTAAGTTGTAATCTATAAAGTCTAAGTTGTAGTGTATTCTAGAATGTTCTATGACCTACTATAAATATGTAAGTGATGTATTTGATGTAGTAATTAAATAAAAAACATAACCTCCATACCTCCATACTTCCTATACAACTCTCTAAACTAAGTCCTAGTAACCAACATTTGGTATCAAGAGCCAAAACACCCATAACAACCAAAACATTATAAACACCAAACTTTATCCATAACCTAAAATACTCAAAGCCTATTTCATAAAGTTTCTCCAATGGCAACTAGCGGCAACATCTCAACCATATCACCACCTATTTTCAATGGTGAAAACTACAACACTTGGGCGGTGAAAATGAAAGCCTACCTAAAGGGTATGCTTTTATGGGAAGCCGTAGAAACGGAGACAGAGCCCAAGTTTCCCGACAACACGACATTAAACCAAACTAAGGTTTATGAAGAAAAAGTCTCAAGAAAGTATAGAGCTCTTAGTATACTTCATGCTGCAGTTGATGAAACCATTTTCACAAGAATAATGGCTTGTGAAATAGCTAAGCAAGTTTGGGACAAGCTGAAGACCGAGTTTCAAGGAAGTGAGAAAACAAGGCAGATGCAAGTTTAC
Organism: Euphorbia pulcherrima; assembly: GCA_947683365.1. Lineage (NCBI taxonomy): Eukaryota > Viridiplantae > Streptophyta > Magnoliopsida > Malpighiales > Euphorbiaceae > Euphorbia > Euphorbia pulcherrima. Next base: position 53,331,152 of record CANTUS010000015.1, read on the forward strand.
AACTTGAGAAAAGAATTCGAGCTCTTATGAATGAAGGAGACAGAAAATGTAAAAGAATATATTGATAGAGCCATGAAGATTGTGAATCAAATCAGGTTGCTTGGTGAAGAGTTGTCCGAAAGGAGAATTGTCGAGAAGGTGATGGTAACTCTTCCAGAGAGATTTGAGTCGAAAATATCATCTCTTGAAGACACTTGGGACATCGATCAACTTACTTTGACAGATTTGGTGAACGCTCTTCAAGCTGTAGAACAAAGAAAGGCTTTTAGAGAGGAAGAAAAAGCAGCAGAAAAAGCCCTCCTTGCATCCCAAAAATCATCTTCTCAATCAGAAAGTGGCAACAAGAAGAATTTTCATGAGAAGAAAGGTAAGGAAAAGAAAGACCAACAAAATTTCAGAAGAAAATACCGAAAAGGAAAGTTTCCTCCATGTCCTCATTGTAAAAAAACAAATCATACTGAAAACCACTATTGGTTCAGACCAGGAATTCAATGCAAGGTCTGCAAGCAATTTGGACACTTTGAAAAGGTTTGTCCAAAGAATTTAAACAATCAATATCCATCACAATCAACCCATGTCACTGAAGGGGCTGAAGTAAAGGAGGAGGATGCTTTTGTTATAATAGTAGTTCAAGAATGCCATGTTGCAGCTAAAGATGCAAGTAAATGGCTCATAGACAGTGGATGCATAAATCATATGACAACAAATATCCAATGCTTCAAAACCATAGATAAAGGGCATCGCTCCAAAGTAAAGATCGGCGATGGGCGATGGCTTCAAGTAAAAGGAAAAGGAAATGTGTCTGTAAAGACTCCATCAGGTAACAAGATGATCATCGATGTTCTTTATATGCCTGAATTAAATCATAATCTCTTGAGTGTGGGTCAATTGCTAGAAAAGAATTATGCACTTTCTTTCAAAGATAAGTATTGTGAAGTGATTGATCCAAATGGAGTCAAGTTATTTGATATCAAAATGCAACATAGAAGCTTTCCTTTAGAATGGAGTCTTGCAACACCTAAAGCCCTCACTAGTGAAGTTGATGAGATAAATCTCTAGCATAAGAGATTTGGGCATACAAACTATATTTATTTGGAGAGGCTTCATACCAAGAACATGGTTTTAAATATGCCCACTGTTCATACTCAATCAACTATATGCGGGACTTGTCAGATGGGGAAATTAAGCCAATCCCCATTTCCCATAAATCAAGCTTTCCAAGCTACTGAGAAGTTGCAGCTAGTTCACACAGATGTGTGTGGTCCTATGAAGACGCCCTCAATCAATGGGAGTGTCTACTTCTTGTTGTCCATTGACGATTTCAGCATATATTGCTGGATATATTTTCTAAAACAAAAATTAGAGACTTTTTGATGCTTCCAATAATTCAAAGCAGAGGTGGAAAATCAAAGTGCTCATCTAATCAGGACTTTGAGGTCGAATAATGGCACAGAGTTCACATTTCGCCAGTTTGAAGAATTTCTCCAACAAGCAGGAATTCATCATCAACTCACTGTCACTTACACTCCGCAACAGAATGGTGTAAGTGAGAGAAAAAACATATCCATTATGAATATAGCCAGGTGCTTGATGATGGAAAAGGAACTTCCAAAGAAGTTTTGGGTAGAAGCAGCTAATACCGCAGTATACTTGCAGAATAGATTGCCAAGTAAAGCACTCGGAGATAAAACACCATTTAAAGCTTGGTTTGGTGCTAAGCCTTCGGTAGCCCATCTTCAAGTTTTTGGCAGTATTTACTACTCACTGGTGCCTAGTGTCAAGAGAGATAAATTAAACAAGAGAGCCGATGTTGGAATATTGGTTGGATATAGAAGTGTGTCAAACGGCTACAGATTTTATAATCTTTCAACAGATAAAATTTCAGTTAGCAGGAGTGTAAAGATCAATGAAGAAAGCAGCTGGAATTGGGAAAGCATGTCCATAAAAGGGCAACCAAGAATTCCTGAAACAACTATCAATGGTGAGGTTGAAGAGCCTGAAATTGACACAGATGATGAAGACTATGCAGTAAGAGGAACAAGAACATTAGAAGACATCTATAATAGATGCAATTTGGCTTTGTCAGAACCTAAAAGTGTAGAAGAAGCCTTGAGAGATCCAGCATGGAAAGCAGCAATGGAAGAAGAGCTTAGAATGATCGAGAAAAATGAAATGTGGGTTCTTACAGATAAATCGGTCGACAAACATATTATTGGCTTGAAATGGGTCTTCAAAGTAAAACTCAATGCAGATGGAACGATCAACAAATACAAAGCAAGATTAGTCGTGAAAGGATATGCTTAACAAGCTGGAATTGATTTTTCGGAAACCTTTGCACCGGTGGCAAGGCTTGATACTGTAACAATTCTTCTTGCACTCTCTACTCAATTAAATTGGGAGGTATATCAGCTAGATGTGAAATCAACTTTTCTTAATGGGAAGCTTCAGGATGAAATTTATATGGCACAACCTGAAGGCTTCATAAATGAAAAATTTTCCAACAAAGTTTATTTGTTGAAAAAGGCCTTATATGGTTTGAAGCAAGCACCAAGGGCCTGGTATGCAAAAATTAATGATTTCTTATTGAACTTGAAGTTCAAAAGAAGCTACAATGAGGCGACTTTGTATATCAAGGAAGAAGGGCTAGATATTATTATCATATCCATCTATGTTGATGATATCCTTGTGACTAACAACAATGCTAATTTATCAAAGGAGTTCAGAGACAAGATGAAATAGGTATTTGAGATGAATGACTTGGGGAAAATGACTTTCTTTCTTGGTATGGAGGTTAAACAATATCATTAAGAATCTTCATCTCACAAACCAAATATGCCAATGAACTATTGAAAAGATTTGGTCTTTCCAACTGTAAATCAACTAGCACACTTGCAGTACATGGAGATAAATTTGAAAAGGAAGATGCCTCGGGTCCTATCAATGCTACCATGTTTAGAAGCTTGATTGGTGGCTTATTATACTTATATGTAACAAGACCTAACATAATGTATATCATTGGAGTTTTATCAAGGTTCATGAACTTTCCTACCAAGAAACATTTTGAAGCAGCCAAAAGAGTAGTAAGGTACGCTCATAGCACTATTGACTATGGCATACTCTACATGAGGAGAACTTTGGTCAAACTTCTTAGTTTCTCGGATAGCGATCATACTGGTGCTTCAGAAGATATGAGAAGTACCACTGGATTTTGTTTTACTCTTGGTTCTGGAGTAGTGTGTTGGAGTTCCAAGAAGCAGAGTTCAATAGCACAGTCGACAGCTGAAGCAGAATATATGGCAGCTTGTGCAGCCGTGAATCAAGCAATCTGGATGAGAAAAATTAGAAGATTTAAAGTTTGTCTTGGACAAGCCTATTGAAATTCTTTGTGAAAACAAATCAGCTATAGCCATGGTCAAGAATCCAGTTTTTCATGGAAAAACAAAGCATATTAAAATCAAGTATCATGCTATACGAGAGCTGAAGCAGATAACCAAATTAGAGTTCTGCATTGTGGTATAGAAGACCAACTAGCAGATATATTCACAAAGGCTCTACAAAAGGCGAAGTTCGAAGCTTTCAGAGAGAAGCTTGGAGTTATAAGCAGCACCAACATCAAGGAGGAGTATTGAATAATACTACTTAAATATGATGTTGTTGCTTAGATATTTGTTATGGATAATTCTAGAATAATTAGTTTCTACATTGAACTAGAATGTATCTAGAATTGTCTTACATATACAAGATATTATCTTGTCGTAGAATCTAGATAATTCTAAGAAGTAGTATAATCTAGAATATATCTAAGTTGTAATCTATAAAGTCTAAGTTGTAGTGTATTCTAGAATGTTCTATGACCTACTATAAATATGTAAGTGATGTATTTGATGTAGTAATGAAATAAAAACCATAACCTCCATACCTCCATACTTCCTATACAACTCTCTAAACTAAGTCCTAATAACCAACAAATATGTGAAGAACAATGATATTATTGATAAGCATTTTGCAAGTACACTATCACACCAATCTATCAAGAATAACAAAGAAATCTATGAATGTAAGAAGATTTCTCTCTCGAGTTTATTATTTTCTCTATGTGAAAACTAATAAAAAAGAATCTCTCTCTATTGTATTTCTTGATATGGCCGAAATTTATCTATTTATAAATTTGAAAAGTCACGACTCTTTATCCTATTTGTTGTAGATGTTTTATCCAAAGTGTCAATTATAAGCGGTTACTTGGCGGTTGAAAAGAAGTTAATCAGCCACCATATGTTGGTGGATCGCGATCGTGACTGGGTGTCATGCTCATAGCCTTGACTGGATAGCCTTGACTGGTTGTACTTCTAGAACTTGTTCAAAGCTATGCCCACGATTGTGTATAAAGTCGTGATCTCCGAACGCCTTATTTCCTGAATCCTTCTTCTTTTGACTTAGCCAATTTATATATTTTCAACACTTAGCCAAATTTGCCTCTTAATAAGTCCTTTTGGAACTCTTTTGATATCTTTTCGAGCCAAATTCCATTATTTTCCATTATTTTATAGGTTTCATCTACATTTCACCTAGTTCCTATAATTGCATAAAAAAACTACGTACCAGGTGAAATCTTTTAAATGAAATCAATAAAGCCCAAAAATGCGTTGTGATAATAACAAATAAGTAAGTGTGTGTTATTTTGACTCTTATCAAATTCTTACATTTAACTTTTGCCTTATCCTCAAGGTAAAATTTTCTCATAATTGTAAAGATCTATCAATTTTAAACAAAATATACAAGACTTGAGACCATTGCAATAAGTACTTATATTCTCACGTGCATTACATAGGAAAATTTTCACAAGTAATGTGCAATTCATTTAGTCAAATTCACACTAGAATCATGCATGGAGAGATTACTAAGTCAAGTCCCTATGTAGTTATATGAAATGTTTGTCCAAAACTATCTCTTTATACCACATACAAAATTTAAGATACTTTGGACAAAGAAAAGCATACTTATATTGGTTGTAATCTCTAAGCATTTTTAAGCAACCTAGAAATACTATCACTCATAAGTGGTTGCATTTTATGTTCCATACCACTTCTCCTTTTTCTCACTCATTTTTCATGCATAGTTGATTTTTTTCCTACCAGAGAACTTCTTTTCTCTTGTAGGCTATGCATCTATTTTTTTTCACTTTTGAATGGTTTCATTTTCAGCTCCAAGCTATCAATTTCCTCACCCTTTTCAAAACTCATTTGCTATCCTCACATCACTCATTTTTTTTATCTCTCTCTCATGCAATAGTCTCATCCTTATTGATAAATATCTCAAGTATTATAGCTATAGTTTCCATCATGCTTTAGCTTTCTAATATGCTTAATAGGTTTTCAAATAAACCACAAGCAAAGTATAACATATTTGGACATACAAGCAAAGCATAACATATTTGGACATACTTGCAGATTTTTCCATTTATGAATTCAAGTAGATAACATAATGAATATACAATACTTACAATACTCATGTTGCATGAAATTTTCTTCCTGTATTCACCTGTATGCATTTGAATATGACTTATTACTCATCATATAATAGACATCTATAAACTCGAAAGAAACACTATAAGGTTTTCCTTATTAACAATACTAAAAGTTAGAATGGTTTTAGTATGATCAAACATATTTATCTTCTTCATTTTATTTTTTAATTTATGACATAGACATAAAGAGTACTAATTTTTCATTTTTATTTATTTACACAAAATGACAGTATTTGACACAATACATAAAAAAACAAAAAATTTATTCTCATCCCACACTGAAGTACACAGTGTCTCCATTGGGTGGAGTCACACAAAATCTACCATGAAAAAGGAGAATAAAAACTAATCCCAACACACAAACATTAACAAAAATGCAAACTAAACCAACTATAATCACCCCAAAATAAAAACAACATTTTTTTTCTTCTGAAATTTGATTGTATTAAAAAAAGAAACAAAATTATCTAAGTGGGAGAATATCTTCTTGACCTCCTTCTGGAGATGATATACCTTTCCGTGGAGTGCATCTTGATCCGATTGTATCATCTCCAAACGCTTCAACATGGTGTTTCTCTCCCCTATTTCAGCCTTCCTCTTCTCCTGTTCCTTTTCCTTTTCCTTTATCATTCATTTCCTATTAGGCCCAATAATAGATTACTAGAAAAATAATAGCAGTAAAGTAAAAGACACGCAGATTTTTATGTGGAAACCCCAAATGAATTAGGGAAAAAACCACGGGGACAAACTCCGAATAATTCTTCCACTCTAAAAATAATAGTAGGTACACCAAGAGATTACAAAATAGTGGCACTCAAGTGTTTCCCAAAACCTCACTATTTTTCTCTCTTTCCCAACTCTTAGGAACCATTTTCCTAAGTCTCTCTGCACAGATTACATTTTATCTGTGTTTTTTCTCTCTTCATCTCTCTTAAAATGAGCAAAACCTCCTCTATTTATAGGAGATTTAAAACGCGCATGGCCGAATTGTGCACAATAATTTTACTGTGCACTTTTTGAAAAAACCCTTTGCCGATATGCCTCTTTTTCTTTTTTTTTTTTAAATTATTTTTAATTAATTTAGTGGGTCCCACAATAATGAGGGACACCACTCAACAAATCTCCCCCTCCTGACTACATTGTGGGACTCTCCATCCCGGTTGCTTCAACACACTGGCCGAACTTTTCTTTTGGTACGACCTTCGTTAGCATATCGGCAGCATTGTTGTTGGTATGTATCTTTTGCAACTTGAACTCTTTTTCTTCAATGGCATGTCTGAGCCAATGATACCTTACATCAATATGTTTTGTCCGTGCATGGTACATAGTATTCTTGCTCAAGTCTAATGCACTTTGACTATCACAATAAACTACGTATTCTTCTTGTTGCACACGTAATTCAGTAAAGAATCGCTTTAACCAAAGCATTTCCTTTCCAGCTTCCACTGCTGCAATGTACTCTGCTTTGGTTGTTGATAACGAAACACATTTTTGTAATCGTGACTGCCATGAAATAGCTTCCCCTGAGAATGTAAATAAATAACCTGATGTAGATTTTCTTTCATCAAGGTGACCAGCCATGCCTGCATCTGCGTAACCAACAAGTGCAGATTTTCCAACTCCAAAAGTTAAACATAACTTTGAAGTACCTCTCACGTATCTAAAGATCCATTTTACTGCTTCCCAATGTGTCTTCTGGGGATCTGACAGGAATCTACTCACAACTCCAACTGTATGAGCGATGTCTGGTCTCGTACACACCATTGCATACATCAAACTACTGACCGCTGAAGAATATGGAACATTTGACATATCTTGTTTATTTTTCTCTATTGAAGGGTAGGATTTCTTACTCAACTTGAAATGAGAGGCAAGTGGGACATATTGTTAACTCACGATTCACATATCATCAACATATAAGAGAAGAATGATAAATTTTCCATCAGGGAATTTCTGGACATATACACATGGATCAGCTTCTGTCCTCTTGTATCCTTTATTCATCACGAAGGAATCAAACTTTTTATACCATTATCATGGTGCTTGTTTTAACCCATACAAACTTTTCTTCAAGCGACAAACCATGTCCTCCTTTCCCTTGACCTTGAAGCCTTCTGGTTGTTCCATATAAATTTCTTCTTCTAAATCCCCATGCAAGAACGCGGTCTTTACATCAAGCTGATCTAACTCAAGATTCAAGCTGGCTACAAGACCTAGGACAACTCGAATGGAACTCATTTTCACAACTGGTGAAATTTTTTTATCAAACTCGATACCTTTCTTTTGAGTAAATCCTTTGAAGACCAATCGAGCTTTATATCTCACTAGGTTTCCATCATCTTTCTTTAGCTTGTACACCTATTTGTTCTTGAGTGTTCTCTTCCCTTTAGGAAGTTTTAATAGCTAGTACGTGTCATTCTTCTTCAAAGAATTCATCTCCTCCTGCATGGCCTTCATCCAACAATCTTTTTCTTTATAAGATTCCACATCTTGGAAGCTTTCAGGCTCCCCCTCATCAGTGATTAAAATATAGTCAGAAATGGAGTATTTTGTAGATGGTTGGCATTCTATGATTGACCTTCTTAATTGAGGTTCTTCTTCTGGTAGAATAGGGTTCTCTGGCTTCCCCTACTTAATACCCTCTTCATTCGTATCTTCATCTACAATCGTATCTTGATCCCTCGCAACCGGCTCTTCTTCTCCATCTTGTTTTGATTGATGCATTCTTTTTTCTGTGGCATCATCTGATAGAATGCTCACTGGTGTAATATCGATAACACCGTCACTTGTAGATCTTTGGCCGATGATATCATTCTCATGAAATACAACATCTCGGCCCTATAGAATTTTCTTTTTCACTGGATCCCATAATCTATAGCCGTACTCTTCATCTCTATGACCGACAAAAGTGCAAGTAACTGATTTATCATCAAGCTTTAGCTTTTTCTCTTTAGGAACATGCATAAATGCCTTGCAGCCAAATACCCTCAAGTGAGAGTATGAGATATTTCTACCTGTCCAGACCCTCTCTAGAATATCAAAATCTAAAGGTGCTGAAGGTAGTCGGTTGATAAGATAGATAGCAGTATTGATAACTTCTCCCCAAAATGGCTTATGTAAGTTATCCATTTTGAGCATGGATCTAACTCTTTTGACAATGGTCCGATTCAATCATTTAGCAACGCCATTGTGTTGAGGTTTACTAGGAACTATCTTTTCATGCCTGATACCATGTTGACTACAGTAATCCTTGAACTCCTTGGAGATATACTCACCATCATTATCTGTACGCAAACACTTCAATGGCACTCCAGTCTCCCTTTCCACCATTGCATGGAATTGTTGAAAGTGCTTGAATACTTGATCCTTTGTGCGCAGCAAATAAATCCATGTCTTCCTTGAGAAATCATCAATGAAGGTAAGAAAGTATCTTCTTCCTCCAATGGATTCTGTATCCATGAGATCACAAACGTTAGAGGGTACCAAATCTAACTTATTATTTCTCGTTCTAGAGCTTTTCTGAAATGAAACTTGATGTTGCTTCCCAAATAAACAGTGATCACAAGGGTTAATTTTTCCTTTGGCTAATGGGATGAGGGACTTCTTAGCCAGTATATTCAACCCTTTCTCACTAACATGCGCCAGTCGCCTATGCCACAAATTTGGTGAAGCATCATCTCCAACTACATTCAATTGACCCGCACATATTGTTGCGTGCGTTTTATATAGTGAGCAACATAATCTTCCTTTTGCCACCACCAACGATCCTTTGGTAAGTTTCCAATTTCCATAACCTGTATGATTATGATGACCTTCCTTGTCCAATACACTAATAGACAACAGGTTCAACCAAAGATCTGGAATGTGTTGCACATTTTTAAGTGTTAATGTGCATCCGACACTTGTCTTCACACAGATATCGCCGATTCCTACCATTTGTGAGACACTATTATTTTCCATTTTAATTGTACCATAATCGCCCACTTTATAGGTTGAGAAGTATTCCCTTATTGGAACACTATGGTATGAGGCACCATAATCTAAATCCACTCGGTATCTGCATCTCCAACATGACAATAATCTGCATAATAAGATACTAAAGCCACCTTTCCATCTTTTATTGTGATTATAGCAGATGTATTTTTGTCATTATCATGACTTCAGTTTGCATTCTCTTGTTTAAAGGAATGACAATTCCTTTTGAGATGACCTTGCTTTCCACAGTGGTAGCATGACCTCTTCTCTCGGGACTTGGATCTATCTTTCGATTTTCCATTCCCACGACCTCTACTCTTGCTTCAGCCCCTATTCTCTATGACAAGGGCTTATGAACTGGTACTGGCAACGTCCCCTCTACAAAGTTCTTCATTAAGTAGGCTATTCTTTACCATAGAAATTGTTACCACACCATTTGGAGCTGAGTTACTCAATGATACGACAAGAGTATCCCAGCTATTTGGTAGAGTTCCTATCAAAAGACATGCTTGCATCTCATCATCCAAGGACATACCTGTGACTGCTAACTCACTTATGAATCATTCAATGTCATTCAGGTGTTGTGTCATTGATTGTCCCTCTGTCAGTTTCAAGTTCATGACTTTACGAATCATGAACACTTTTCCTTGAGCATTTTTAGCCTCGTACATATCCTTTAGCTTCTTCCAGAGAACTTTGTGATCTATTTCATTCCTCACGTGGTTGTACAGGCTAGCATCTATCCACTGGCATATTGTACTTAATGTCTACTTCTTCAACTTTATCCACTACTGTTCTTTCATATCCTTCGGCTTTGTGTCATCACCCTCAATTGGATCTTACAAATCTTTGCAATTGAGGTAGTCCTCCATTCTGGATTTCCACATTGAATAATTTGTATCCGTCAATTTGATCATTACACCGTTGTTCGCCATGTCGAAACTTTAAAAATGGCAAAATTTTACTATTCACAAATTTTAATATTCACGCAAATAGTGACTGTATATGTGAATAGTACCATATACCCAAATAATACTTGTATATTGGAATAGTAACAGTATGTCTCCGTATACTTAAATATGAATAGTATTATTCAAGTTACTATTTTACTAAGTAAATATTTTACTATTCGCTCAAATTGCGTATCTGCGACGGTTTTTTGAATGGATTGCGCCATCGGATTTGCTGTAATTTTTTCATCATCGTGGTATATTTATTTTTGAAAAATATATCCACGGGTTCTACTGATGAAACAACCTTCGGCTCTAGTACCACTTGTTAGGCCCAATAATAGATTACGAGAAAAATAATAGCAGTGGAATAAAAGACACGTAGATTTTTCCGTGGAAACCCCAAATGAATTAGGGAAAAAACCACGGGACAAACTCCAAATAATTCTTCCACTATGAAAATAATAGTAGGTACACCAAGAGATTACAAAATAGTGGCACTCAAGTGTTTCCCAAAACCTCACTATTTTTCTCTTTCCCAACTCTTAGGAACCCTTTTCCTAAGTCTCTCTGAACAGATTACATTTTATCTTTGTTTCTTCTCTCTTGCTCTCTTTAACTCTCCCTTAAAATGAGCAAAGCCTCCTCTATTTATAGGAGATTTAAAACGCGCTTGGCTGAATTGTGCACAGTAAACTTTTAGAAAAAACCCTTTATCGACATGGCCCTTTTTCTTTTTTTGTTAATTTTTCTAATTAATTCAGTGGGTCCCACAATAATGAGGGACACCACTCAACATTTCCTTCCCTTCCTCATGTCCATCTCAATTCTTTCCTCCCACCTTTTCTAAATTATCTCCATCTATTCACTTTATAAAAAATCTCACATCCAAGTACTTCCGTCGACAAACGGGGAATGTCACTCCTCTATGTTGAACACTTCATTATAATATGCAATTCTAGCAATTTGACAATGAATAGTTGCCATAGTTTTACATCCAAATTTCAGCGCATAAGGATTCTTAGAACCATTCATTAAAACATTCATCATGGTACCCAAGATATCAACTGCCTCTTTATTTTCAATACACTCCACAATAAAGAGATTTTTGAGATATACTCTAGATGCGTCTACTCTCCCAAACAGAGTGAAACTCAAGTAATAGTGCATGAATAGCTTGCTTAGGTCTTTGATCCAACTACTTGAAGCCAAATCTTGTTACAAGCATGGTTGACTGGTAAGCCTTCTCCACATAGGACATAAATTTAAAAGCAAAGAAATGTAAAGAGACATAGAATAAATCATGAAAATTATAAAGAGACTTGTAAAGTAAATAGTGAAACTAAGAGAATTGAAACTGAAAATTAACTTGTGATTATATTAAAGGAATCCGAAAACAAGAAATTGAAACAATAAATAAAATTGAAAGCTTTGAATCAAAAGTACTTAAAACTAAAGTAAAAGAAAGAACATAAAAACTAAAGAACAAAAGACTAAAACTAAACTAGGATTGGAAGTATAAAAGTGCGTGTCTCTTAACTGAGCCGGCCTTGATATTTATAGAGAGCCTTGCCGCCTCTCTTTGCTTCCCTTTTAGTCTTCAATTAGGTTTCTTTGTGTTTCTCCTTGATTAAGTTTCTTTCTCTTTAGTCTTCATCTTGATAAGGAATCCATGCTTATCTTGATCTTTCCCAAGTAGGAACCAATTAGGATTTTAGACTCCTTTCTTGATTAGGACTTCTCCTAAATAGGATTTACCTGAAATAGTGAATTTTCAGGTCTAATTTTGACGTGCTTGTTGTATTTTATAAGAACCAGAAGAACACGAAATGAAAGAATGGAATTGAAACATTGCAGGTTTGCAGTATATGGAGAATATAAGTTTTTTTATATGGGAGAGATATATTAACTGATAATTATAAGTACATTATATAGAAATAAAAATAAACTGCTCAACTATAAAGTAGGGAAATATTATTTGAATATAAACAAACTAAAGGATAAATGAGAGACCAAGTAAAAACTACTTGCAGGAATTATTCAACGTCAAATTAAATCAACATAATTAAGCCATAATTCAACACTCCTCCTTGGATCAAGGATGGTTGGTTTTCAATTCTTTGCATGTTTGATGGAAATTTTTGGTTATGGTCATTGGTCATTGGTCATTGGTGTTTGGTTTTTGGCTTTGGTCATTGGTCTTTGGCTCTGGTAACTGGTCATGTGGAGTTAAAACAACTCGTCCTCATCATGTTGATTGTTCATGGCAGCATTGGCTTCAATCAGTTTTCTGCAAACTTTCTCCCTGTGACCGATTTCACCACATCAAATGCATTTAACATCTGTTATCCACCAACACTTGTACGGTGGATGGTTTGTCTTCTTACAATGTGGACAAGCCTTCTGTTTTTCGCCAACCAATTTTGTTTGAAAAGCACCTTCCACTGTGCCTTCTTCTCTCATAAGTCGTCTTTGTTCCTGACCCTGTAAAGCACTACTTAATTCTGCCAAGGTAATTTTTGACATATCTTTGCTACTCTCTAAGGAGGATATATTAGCATCAAATCTTTCAGGAACAATTACAAGTATTTTTTGAACAATCCTTGAATCTAGAAAATTCAGAACCAAACAACCTTATTTTGTTAGCAATGTTGAGAAGCTTATCTGTATACTTCATGATTGTCTCTAACTCCTTCATTTGTTTCATCTCAAATTGGCGAATCAAATTCAGAACTTGCATTCCCTTGACTTTTTCATCTCCTTCATATTCAGCTTTAAGGAAATTTCAAACATCAAATGCTGATTTTTGGTTCATAAGTCTTGTGAAAATTTGTTGTGAGACAGCAGCAAACAAGGTTGTTTTCGCCATCAACTTTCTTGATTTCTTCTCCTTGTGATTCTTCATTTGAGCCATTGTTGGATATATAGGTAATGGAGGAATTTTGTAGTCCTCTTCCACAGCTTCCCATATATCATTCGCCTCTAGGCGAGCTTCAATTCTTGCTGCCCATAATTGATAATTTTCACCTTTGAATATAGGTGGAGCTAATGTTTTAAAAGGTGTTTTAGAATCCATTTGTTGGATGAATCAAGGAAGATAAGATTATTTGATAGGAGTTTATCTTGGCTGACTCACAAATCCCTTAAGAAATAGAGCTCTGACACCATGTTGTATTTTATAAGAACCAGAAGAACACAAAAATGAAAGAATGGAATTGAAACATTGTAGACTTGCAATATATGGAGAATGTAAGTTTTTTTAATATGGGAGAGATATATTAACTGATAAATATAAGTACATTATATAGAAAGAAAAATAAAGTACTCAACTATAAAGTAGGGAAATATTATTTGAATCTAAACAAACTAAAGGATAAATGAGAGACCAAGTAAAAACTACTTGCAGGAATTATTCAACGTCAACTTAAATCAACATAATTGAGCCATAATTCAACAGTGCTTCTAGAAGAATATTGCCTTTGTCATTCTGAATTGTTCTAGAATCACCGGGACCAGCTATTACTCATACTACCATGCATCCTGATGTCGGTGAAATTTGATTTTTCTCCCAAATAATGTATGTTTTCTCCAAATCAATTTAAAAACTTTAAAATATAGAAAAGAAAGTAATAGCAGCCAAAGAGACTAAATACATGGTCATAATGATGTGGAAATGACTTTAAAAACATGTTGGATTTATAGCCTATCATATCATAATTACACATAAAACAAAACTCACTTAACACAATCTCACTATGCTCTGGACTCCATGCTGGGATTCATCAAGAAATTTTGTACACAAATATCAATGAATATATTTTAACCAGTCATAATATATATAAACTATTGAAATTTGACTTTATAAGTTATTTTGAATAAGTTTAGATTTTATGTTAAGATTTAATATAAAAAAATATGTGATATGATTAGTTTCTTTTTGAACTTGAATTAAGCTCTCTGTTGGGCTGTAGTGTTGTCCCTTGCCTTATTTTGCAAGCCCGTTGAGAGCCCATTGTCTGTTGAAGCCTGCAAGCCAAAACTCCCCCTGATACTTTATGAAATGCAGCGTTTTATGGGTCCTTAGTATATAAGGCTTTCTATGATGGAATTAGGGTATTCTTTATAACCCTCTTTCCCTTTCTCTCTTGTCGCCTCTTGCTATTCTTCATGCTCTACCCTCTGTTTCTTCTGGATCCAATAGTGTGATGGTGATTTATGTGAAAGGCGGTTATTTGCTATTGGAATCCTATAAAGGTTACTCTATAATTTGTATTCCTATGCGCGTGTAAGCGATTTTCATTAAGTAATTTGTATTTAGGGTTCTTGGCTTGCAGTGTTTTCTGGGTTTTCTCTTCTTGCTGTTTATCTCCTTCGTTGAGAATCTTTTGATGCATGTTGATAACTCTGCTTGTAATTCTTTACCGTGGTCTTCTGTACCCTATGCTTAATAAAGTTGCTCACCTTCACCTGCAGACGTACCCTAATAATCGGTCTGGATTGTAAATCTGATTGGGGGGAACTGCCTAAAAAATCTTTTGTGTTCTTTAATTTTCCGCAATTATTTTACTGCTCTTGAATGTTAGATGTTAATATTTAAGTGAAATAAGAATAACATGTGGTATTAGAGCGTTTGATTTTCGATGTAGGGTTGCTTGCAATAGATCATGTGTTTCTATTTTCATAGAAATCCGTTTTTTTAGTTCTCTGCATGAGATAATTTTCTGCTAGGGTTTTACTTTGATTTGATCTTTTGAATTGTTTTCTTTATATATAATTTGTTTTAAAAGAAACTGTTAAATCTCTAATACTTGGTATTTTGTTAATCCGATATTCTTGACACGATTTGTTGCAATTTTCTAACTCAAAATTTCCTTCTTTTGTAATCTGCCTCTTAAAGTGTAATTTGAATCTAATTACCTCTTGCTTTCTTTCGAGGTTAATTTGGATTTGTCATTGGTATACGTTTCTAGAGGATAAATAAAAGTCATCGAGGTAATTCTTACTAACTTCTCTTTATTTCTTGCAATCTTTACACTATTAAAGGAAGACTCTTAAAAGTGGAGTATAATATAACAACCGCTGTAAGTATTTCTTTTTTTGAAGAATTAAGTTGATTTGCATGCTGGTGGACTTATTGGTAGAACTTCTAGGACTGATTTGTCTATCTCTAATTCTGCTTACTTCATTTCTTGAAGACTTGTTTGTTGATTGATTGGCTTTTACTGATTTCTTTGATCTTAGTAATCCTTTTGGGTTTTCTCTTAATCCCATATTTTCTTCTTAATCTGAGTGACTGAGATTAAGCTTTTGATTGCTAGGTCTTATTTATTTAGCTTTGCCAGTCTCTTGTTTGTCTTGTCTTCTCTATTTTCTTATTTCTGTCTCTCTAAGAATGATTTAGTCAATATGTCTATTGCTAAAGTCACCTTAGATAAGTTTGATGGTAAATCTGATTATACCATATGGAAAGATAAACTTACTGTTATTTTAATGCAACAAAAATGTCATAAAGCTTTGCTTGGTAAAAATAATTTCTTTGATAAACTCACTGAGGAAGAAAAAGAGGAGGCAATGGACATTGCCTACTCTACCATTATCCTTAACCTGACTAATAGTGTTCTTAGAAGAGTTAGGGGTTTTAAAACTGCACCTGATCTTATAGATAAGCTTGATGAGTTGTATATGACTATTAATACTGCTAAAATTGCTTTTCCTAAAGAACAACTTTTCAGTTTTAAAATGAACCTTTCTAAAAACATGGATGAAAACTATGATGAATTTCAAAAATTAATCATAGAACTTGAAAGTACTGAAGTCACTATTTCTGAAGATGATCAAACATTCTGTTATTAAATTCCATAACTGATAAGTTTAAAGGTTTAGAAGAGGCTTTAAAATATGGTAGGGAATCTTTAGAAGTTGATGATATTATATCTGCTTTGAAAATGAAAGAATTAGAAATAAAAACTGACTCTAAAGGTAAGGGCCGGAATGGTTAAGGCCTCTTTGTTAAGAGTAAAGGTAAGAAAAAAGGCGAAAAGTCCAAAGCTAACTCAAATGAGACAAATAACCAAGATGTCCAATCTAATTCTAATTCTAATCAGAATAAACGTGACAACACTAAACACAAAAAGGAGTTCATTTGTTTTTACTGTAATAAAAGGGTCACACTTCTAGATTCTGTAAAATTAGAATTAGTGGACAATCTAGACCTAATAATGATAACAAGAATGAAATGATTGTTAATAATCATGCGGGGAGTAATAAAATTGAAGCTTTGACCATTAGTCATGTCAGGGATTCTGAATCCTGGATTTTAGATTCAGGATGCACCTTTCACTTAGCACCAAGAAGGGACTAGTTTAATGAGTTTGAATCAATCCAAGGTGGTTAAGTTCTTATGGGGAATGACTCCTCATGTGAAATGCTTGGCATTGGAAGCGTTTTGATTCTATGTGATGATGGGTCTAGAGTTAATCTTACTAATGTTAGGTATATACCAAATATTAAGAGGAATTTGATTTCTCTCAGTTACCTTGATAGTAAAGGCATGATTTACAAGGCTCAAGGTGGAGTCCTTGAAGTTTATAAAAATGACAAATGCCTTATCAAAGGACAATTGTCCAATGGCCTTTATTATCTTCTTGGTTCTGTTATCACTGGGTCTGCTGCTTATATGTCCAATGTTGATAAAACTATTTTATGGCATAAAAGGTTAGGTCATATTGGTGAAAAAGGTTTTAATGCTTTGTGTAAAACTTCTAATATTGATCTTCCTAAATCTATCAAATTGGACAAATGTGATGTCTGTATCTTGGGGAAATCTCATAGAGTTTTAATACTGCTAAAAACATATCTAAGCATCCCTTAGAGTATGTCCATAGTGATTTATGGGGTTCCTCCTTTGTTCCTATGTCCTTGTCTCACTACCAATATTTTGTAACTTTCATTGATAGCTTTTCTAGGAAAATCTGGATATATTTCTTGAAAAATAAATCTGATGTTTTTGATAAATTTCTTGAATGGAAAGTTTTAGTTGAAAATCAATGTAACCACAAATTAAAGGTTTTAAGAACTGATAATGGTATTGAATTTTTCAACACTCAATTCAATGATTCTTGTACTAAATATGGCATTGTTAGACATAGGACCTATGTCTATACTCCAGTGTAGAATGGAGTTGCTGAAAGATACAACAAAACTATTTTGAATAAAGTCAGATGTCTCTTGATTGAATCTGGTTTGAGTCATAAATTTTGTGCTGAAGCAGCAGCCATTTCTTGTTATATCATAAATAGGACACCTAGTTCTGTCATCAACTTAAGTGTCCTAATGAGTTATGGTATAACAAACCTATGAATTACAATAATCTTAGGACTTTTGGGTGCCTTGCTTATGTTTGAATGAAGGGTCTAAGTTAGATCCTAGGGCTAAAAATGTATTTTTCTTTGCTATCCCTTTGGTGTTAAAGGATATAAACTATGGTCTTTAAATGATAGTAAGGACATTATTAGTAGAAATGTGTCCTTTAATGAAAATCTTTTTCCTAAGACTGTAAATGAACCCAATATTATTCAGCAGGATAGTGCTTCATTTGAGGTGGAGTTTGATACTTCTTTACAGAATGATCAAACTTCAGCTCATGATGAGAATCTTGAGATAAATCATGATAATGCTGTGAATAATGATTTTGTTCAAATTGATTTAACTCAAGTTGATAATCAAGGGAGTGATGTTAGTCATCAATAATTAGAATCTAAGTCATGTATTTGTCTATAAATAGTATGTTTGTCAATAAATCAACACATTCAGTTTTCCTTCCATTCTATTCTATCTTTATTCTCCATATTTAACAACATGGTATCATGAGCAATAGTTAATCTTAAGGGACCTATGATCAAAGAACACCCACCAAATTTATCTTCCTTCATACACAAAACCTTTAAGCCATAACCAAGTCCTTATAAACACAAAGCCAAATACCATGGAAGCTGTTGAAGAAGACTATGAAGTTCCTCCTTTAGCCAATGAATCCATTCTTTTAAAGATGATGAGCCACAAAGAAATGAAGCTGCAGAAGTTCATTGCTACATTGAATATCCAACAATAGGAGGAGAAGTTGTTTTGACTCCACTTCATGCTCATAATCAATGACCAACGACCAATGAAAAACGAACAATGACCAATGATGAATGCCCAATGCCCACAACCAATGACCAATACCTACAACCATAGCCATGCCTATGACTATAACCATGATCCTATCATGACTATAACCATGATCCTATCATGACTATAATCATACCTATATTTCCAAATGAATTTCACAACTTCAAAGTCGAGGAGGAGTGTTGAAATTTGACTTATTAAGTTGTTTTGAATAAGTTTAGGTTTTATGTTAAGATTTGATATAAAAAAATATGTGATTTGATTAGTTTCTTTTTGAATTTGAATTAAGCTCTCTTATCATGTATTTGTCTATAAATATTATGTTTATCAATAAATTAACACATACAGTTTTCCTTGCATTCTATTCTTTCTTTATTCTCCATATTTAACAACATAAACAATCATTGATATAAAAAAGATAATGCCTTTATTAATTGTAAATTGTTCATACAAATACTTAATTAAGACATATCGCCTTAATTGTCTTCTGGACATATATCATATCTAACAAACTAATGAGGTCCTTATCATTTACCATCCCTATCTGGTGCCAATTTTTATTTTGGCTGTAGTTGAGGATTTTTCAAGTCGGTGGGAATGTCTGTTGGCCGTTTGTCTGGTTTGACGGACTTGGATTGCTGTCCCTCGTTGAATCTTTGCTACCTCGATCTCCCCCTTATAAGAAGGGCTAGATTATCAACTTTCTTAGGCCATTTGTCATCCTTATTAAACTGTCATTTGTTTCACCTGCATTCATGGGTATCCAATGGACTCGCAAACCTTGTAGAAAGTTGGCAAGTTTACCTACATAATTTCAATCCAAATTTCCTTGCCCATTCGTTCAACCCCTATGGTCTGTGGTAGATCTGAGTTTAAATCCACATCGACGAGAAGCCTTGTGTAATGGCCTAAGTTACCTTCAAGAGTAGTTCTGTCAATCTGTAAAAGGATCCCAAAGCAGCTTGCAATTTTATTCAAAATTTATAGATCCTAGTATTCCCATCACAGGAGTGTAATCGTATCCAAACCAGAGCATTACTTGATTTCTAGGGATAGGGATCGAAATCAGGTACCCATGGTGGCAAGTGGGATATGCCCGATTTTAGGTTAAGGCTCCCTCGGCTCCAAATGGCATTTCTTGGCTCATGTGAACCTAACATCACATGATAGTATTCGCGACCAAGGGATATGAGTCTTCACTGTTCGGATAAACCCCAAGTCTTTGTCAGATGTTCCTTTAGATCATCAAGCTTCCTACGGTTTTTCACCTTTGTTTAGTATGATACGGCTAATAAGAGAGAAAGTCCATATCTTCCGTTTGATATAGACCTCCTAGGATATCCGGACGGATTTATATCTTCCCTTATCTAAGATGGTGCTACCGGAATCAGAGGGCCTGTGTCCAAAGACGTAGCATGGAGTGCAGCAACATACGAGGGTTTCTTGTCTTGTACAGTACGAGTTTGCGAGTGTTTCCGAGCTTTCAAATAAGAATTGCGGTCGAAGATTTGTGCGATACTAAGTCGGGGTGGGAATATGGTTGTGGGATGAGTGTTTGGTCTCGATAGTCGATCGATGGGTGGCGGCTGGCTAGGGTTTCGTCGCCTCTTAGAGTATTTTTCATCATCTTTCGGAAAAAGGTTTTTGTCCAATTTGTCTCACGTTCAAACTACGCATCATTATGTTTTATATTGTTATAGTAAATTGGAGCAATATTTTGTTTTCTCTAATGTTTAATATCCACACTTTGGTAATGAAACTCAATTATATTTTGTGGTCTGAACAAGGCTTAGATAGAGACAAAAAGTTTATTATTGCATTAAATGATGTTCCAAATTAACCACATATTGGATAAAGAATATATCGTTGAAGTGTAACTATAGGGTCTGAAAAATCCAAAAGCACAATCACTGAATATGTTATAGGTTAAAAAACAATTAAGATATAACTATCCACTTATTACATGCTTACTAGCAGGAGACCAACATTTGAAAATGGAGATAAAAAATTAGGCCAACCATATATTATATGTACTTCATGATCAACACATTGACACTTAGTTAAAAAGCCAATTTTCATGTTGCTTATATAATATTTCTTTTAAAAATTTTCTCAAAATAATCATTAACTTTTTAGTAAGAATCAAACATAAAATTTTTTATTAAATAACTTTTTACAGATTATGTTTTATCCACCTTGTGCATACATATTGAAATTTGATATGTTTGTCTCTATAAGTTGTCATCCAATTATTGATATTCCGATGTTTATAATAATCCGTTTTTAAATTATACTTATTTTTAGTGTTTATTTTATTTTTGTTTTAGATTGGATGCTACTAATTTAGAGCTTAATTTTATATTTCAGGAACTTTCGGTGCTTAAATCGGAATTTACATGGAAAAGTTAATTTTGGAGCATTTAATGCATTCTGGAGAGTTGTTTGTATTTTGGCCATAACTTCTTCATATGAAATCGGATTAGAGTGATTCAAGATGATTTGAAAACCTCAGAAACAGATCTAAATTTCGCATTAGATAGTCATCTTCGAATTCAGACTCTATCCTGGTGAAAAGTGGCGTTGAATTTACAACTCATGCGAAGAGTTCTGTTCGGGATTGGATTCTATCACTTTCCAGCTTTATCTAATCAAGAAGTTTGAGACAACCAAAATAGTACTATCTAATTAGGATTTTGTTACTTCCCATTCATATTTATCTTTTATTTTCTAGATTTTAATTTCTTATTAGGTTAGTAATTAGAATTCTATTCTAATTAGAAGCTTATTTCCTAATGGAATAGGAATTAGTTTATTATAGATAGAGCATTATGGGGATTTTCAGACAAAAAATAGTAATTTTCTCTCAATAATAATTTTAGTTTTATTTCCCCAACATGTGTAGCTAATTTTTTTATCTTTTGATTGTCAAGGTAGTTGCATGTTGCGAGGCCTGTTCGTAATTCTTTCTTGAATTCAATTTTCGAATAAAATCAGTTTTGCCTATTATTGTTGTCTTTTTATCTACTTCGAAGTGATCAATCGATGTTTTTGGATTTCCGACATATTGTTATTTTCATTATATTCATGCTATCATAATATGGTGGAAAATTTTAGATTTCTCTCAATTTATTCGGATCGGATTTCTCTTCAGTTTCATTTAAGATAAAAATCAAGAGGAATATGTCGCCCCTCTGTCATTACTGCTCTAGCCATCTTCTCATCTCCGATCGGTCTCGCCGGTGATTGCATCTTGTTTCTTCATCATCTTCGTCCTCTTGGTTTCATTTTCGATTGGTTTTTTCCTTTTCTGCAGTGCAATTTGACTTTCGATTTTTGTCATGGTTCATTCAAGAAATTACCGGGATAGGTAGGATCATGATCGCCTATTTAGTAATCGGATTTACTTCAAAAATTTCCCAAACAGCCATGATGCAGTGGCATTGAAGGGCATTTTTTTAAAATATGGAGTTCCAGGAGAGGTTTTTGTTGCACGACGGAAAAACACGAAGAATTTGAATTTCGGTTTTGTCTCTATCGATGGGTCTATCCCTATGCATGATGCTCTTTACAAATTAAATGCAGTTATGATTGGTTATATCAGGATGCGTTCCTTCAAAGCCAAATATCCTTCGTCAGGTAAACAGGCTATCCCTTCTCAACTTCCCCCTCATGCTCAGGCTAAGCCAAGACTAGTTTTTAGGGATTCGGCTAGGGATAATAGATCCTACGCGATAATGGTAGTTCTAGCCTTAGATTTGAATCAATCTAGGACTGTTAGTGATTTTCCATTATCGATTTGGGCAAGGTTTACTTGTTTGCTCCATGTAAAGGATATTTTGGTTGTTCTAGACTTGATGAAGATGGTGTCAAACGAGAATTTTTCTTTTGATTTTATTGCTCCAGCTGGTGGTAATCAAGTGGTTACGTCTTTCCTTTCATCTGATGCAAAGATAGCTTTCCTTGAGGGGGATTGGATTCATCTTCAGGATATCTTTTTAGAATATATGGATTTGATTTTCTGGGGATTCCTCTCGCTTTGATTACCAAACAACTAATCAATAGGCTCACGGCTGAGTTTGGATCACTTATGGCACCTGATTTTAACTACTTTTACCCCGATCGTTTAGATGTGGTATCTTGCTTAGTATCTGTGCCTATTGATAGCTCTAGTCGAAAGATCTCACTGCTGTAGGGAGATAAGGAGTACATGGTTACTATTAATTTCAGACAGGCTATTCTATGTGATAGGAATTCATCTTCGGACTCATCTAGGAGTGGACGGCTGCCTTTTGAGACAAAATCTACACGACAAAATGGTTTTGGGTTGACTGATAGTGTCCCCGGCTCTCATCCCCCCTCTATAGAGGATGATGCTAAAATTTCTGCTGAGCACCAATCTATGATGTTCATTGGGTTGACTGATAGTGTCCCCAGCTCCAACAAAGATGGAGCTAAAATTTCTGTCCAACATCATGGTCTAGGTTCTATCGGGTTGACTGACAGTGTCCCTAGCTCCTTTCCGCACAATAAAAAATGGAGCTGAAATTTCTGTCCTACATTTTGGTCTTGGTTATATTGGGTTGACTAAGAGTGTCCCCAGTTTTGGTCCTCAGAAGGTCGATGGAGCTGAAATTTCTATCCAATAGTGTGGGCTAGGTCCTATTGGATTGACTGATAGTGTACCTAGCTCCTTACCTCCTAGTGGTGGTGGAGTTAAATTTTTTTTATCATGAATCAGGGTAGAGGTTTAATCGGGTTGACTGATAGTGTCCCCAGCGCTCCTCCTATAAGGGTGGGGGAGAAGGCTGAAATTTCTGTCCATCGAGTTGAGAACACGCATTCTAGAATTGGGGAAAATGGGTTAACTAACAGTGTCCCCAGCAATCCTTCTTTGGGAATTTTGGCTAGACGAGTTTCTACCTCAGATTCACGGATTTCAGTTTCGAGGGAAGGAGTTGCTAAAATTTCTATCTTGCAAAGATCCTTGTCTCCTCAGGGTAACCAAGGTATTCGGCTGGGAAAGGAGAACTCACAGGGTCATCTACAAAATGCTATCTAGAGAACGTCCAACAATAATTTGGATTGTAGTGGGGGTACAGTGAATTAGGTGAATTGTATAATCCATGGTTTACCTGCGAATGTATTTAGACATGCAGGTGCAACGACCAAGCAAGGAACAACTTCAAGAACGACTTTAAGTTTGGACACCTCGGGACTAGATATAGCTAACAGAAATAGAGTCATTACCCGATCAAGAGCAAGACCGTCGAGCATATCGGAAAATAGGGAGACCTTTGAGGTAGGGAAGAAATTGGGGGGGGGGTTTTTTAAAGATAAGCACGCTAAGGTTATTTTATAGGCTTTGGAATCACGCAAGGCTTAAACGGTCCCAATCCAAGGTATTTTATGATTAATGTCGTTTAATTTTTTGAGTTGCAATTATCGAGGGGGCCTCCAAAATGGGGGGAAATAGGTGTTAGTAAAATCTTTGGCTAGAAAATGGAACTTGCATGCATTTGTTTTATTAGAAATGAAGTCTGTGGGGGTGTCGGACCAGGTAATTAGGCAATTCTAGGGTCATAATGATTTCGGATCTGATTGTGTGTATTGGCCATTGGCCTTTCCGGGGGAATTATAGCTTCATGGAATTCTTTATTATTACAAGGCCTAGTTATACAGGAGTCTGAGAGATGGGTTGTCATTCAGTTGAGTTCATCTTAGATTGAAGTCCATCTTGTTTATGTTTATGCTTATAATGATCAGGAAAATAGAAGACAATTGTGGCAAGATTTAGCTGATAGTATCATGGGCTTGAGTTCAGTTATTTTGTGTGGGGACTTTAATGAGGTTTTGCATGCTTCTGAGAGGTTTAGGGGGGATTCAACAAATTTAATGATGGAATTTCGAGATTTTGTAGATAATTGTGCTCTTTATAATCTACCTCTTAATGGAAGAGATTACACGTGGGCGAATTCTCTATCTTTTTCGAGAGTAGACCGGGTTCTTGTTTCATGTGTGATATTAGATCTCTGGCCATATATGTGCATCTCCATTGTGGGTTCGACACTTTCGGATAACTTCCCTATCATTTTCACGTCTCATCCAGCTGGAGTTAGGAGGAGGAGACCGTTTCGATCTCTCAATGTATGGTGGGATAATAGTGCCTTCTTGCCGTTCTTAAGATAAAAATGGCCCATTCTTAGTTCGACTTTCCCAGACTGTGACATTCATTTCAAATTGTGTAAGTTGAAAGACTTCATTTGGCCGTGGCATATTGATAATTTTGGATGACTAGAAGAAAGAATTTGCGAACT
Source organism: Euphorbia pulcherrima (assembly GCA_947683365.1). Taxonomy (NCBI): domain Eukaryota; kingdom Viridiplantae; phylum Streptophyta; class Magnoliopsida; order Malpighiales; family Euphorbiaceae; genus Euphorbia; species Euphorbia pulcherrima. The sequence continues at coordinate 53,356,084 of CANTUS010000015.1, forward strand.
AGAGGGACGTGTAATTAGTCTTACGTCGAGTTTGGCTATTCGGCTAGTGGATGGGGTGATAGGATCGGATCTTCAAGTTGCAAGGGCTGATTTGTGCACCATGAGGAAGAATTTGGAGAAACATTAAACATCAGCAATCGAGAGTCTCGTGGTCATTATTAGGAGATGAAAACATGGGATATTTTCTCAGGATAGCTTTGGCAAGAGCTAGAAACAATGCTATAAATCAACTTGAAGCGGACGGGGAATTGGTGAGCGACCCGGGAGTGATCGTTAATAAATTAGGGGCTTTTACTTAGATTTATTTAGTGAACGGCAGGTGGTACCATTTTTGTTGAGTTCGTTGAATTTTAGATCGGTTGATATTGCCTCAAACACTCGTTTAACGGTGAATTTTTCAGAAGGAGAAATTTAGGGTGCGTGCGCTTTGTTCTTATGGTGAGAAAAAGGCTCCTAGACCAGAGGGGTTTAACTTTTAATTTTATAAGAGGTTTCGGGCTGATCTTAGAAGGGATATATTGCAGTTTTTTGAGAATTTTTACACGTCGAACAGGCTGCCCGAAGCTATTAAGATGTAGTACATGGTGTTAATCCCAAAAGTACCTGGGTCATGTTCTTTATCTAATTATCGGTTGATTGCATTGATTTATGGGATGTGTAAACTTGTAGCAAAAGTGTTAGCTAGCCGATTACAACCCTATTTGTCAAAACTTGTTTCGGAATCACAATTTGGTTTCATCAAGGGACGGAACATACACGAGTGCTCATTTATTGCCTCAGAAGTGTTACACATGATTCATTATTGGAGGCAATCTTGCTTGGTTTTGAAACTAGACTTTCACAAAGCTTATGATAGTGTATCCTGGACTTATATTGATGAGGTAATGAAAAGAATGAGGTTTGATGATAAGTAGATTTTGTGGCTGAGGAATTGCAGAAGATAGTCAACTACTTCGATTCTTGTTAATAGGGTGTCGATTGATCAAATTGGTCTAAGAGGAGTTAAACAAGGAGACCTATTATCTCCTTTTATCTTTTTGTTGGCTGTTGAGGGCCTGAAATAGCTGCTAGATACGAGTGTTAGGGATGGCCTACTGCCTGGGTTTAGGGTTGACGACTCTTTAAGGGATATTTCAGTATTGCAATTTGTCGATGATACTATATGTTTTTTGCCTTCTGATGTGGATATTTTTCCTCTGTTCATTAGAGTACTTCGATGCTTCTAAATAATTTTGGGTCTAAGGATTAATTATGGTAAGAGTTCGATAATAGGGGTTAATGGACATGATCACGTGTTACAGGCATGTGTTGATTTTATTGGTTGTAAAGTTGAGAAGTTTCTAATTATGTATCTAGGAGCCCCTATCAGTTGGAAGAGATTATCGGACTCGTCTTGGAATCCTCTAGTGGTGAACTTTCAGAATAGACTAGTGGGTTGGAAGGGAAAGTGTTTATCGTATGGGGGCCGGCTTGTGTTGATTAAATTAGTGTTGTCATCGCTCCTAATTTATCTTCTAGCCTTATATAAAATGCCGAGATCCATCATCGACAAGCTAAATTGTTTAATAAGGAACTTTCTGTGGAAGGGAGATGCGAGTACAAGAGGCCTGTGAAAGGTTGCTTGGAGCACAGTTGTCTTGCCTAAGGAATTGGGTGGCTTATATATTAGGGACTTGAGGCTCTTTAATTGCAGTTTATTATTGAAATGGCTTTGGAGACAATGAGAGTTGAACCAATACTTGTTATGGTACGACATTTGTGTACGGTGTTATGGTTTTGACTCGTGGATGGCTTTTGAAAGGTCTGGATTATAAAATCTACCCCTATTTGGAAAGGTGTGTATTCGGTGTGCATGAAGGAGGGATCGTTTTGGACTCTCTTCAAAAATAACTCAAGGGTAGTTATGGGCAACGAGACTATGGCATCCTTTTGGCATGATAACTGGACCTCTAACTATCCCCTTTGCATTCTTTTTTTGGATATCCATTCTCTTTGCAATAGGAAGTCTTGCACGGTGCAACAAGGTTGTGAGTACTTGCTAGGGGTAGATCCTTTCGGTAGACCATTTTGGGAAAGGAATCTATGAATCATAGCTAGGGATCGTTGTTGGCAGCTGAGAACGTGGATTTATGAGGCATGTCCATCTCTTTTCTGTATGATTGGTTCGAGTTCAACGGGAGATATTGGCTTGGCGTGTAATTTTCCATGGGTGGCGGGACAGACTAACATGGGTGTCTGAGAATAATAAAGGTTATTCAGCGAGAGCTTTTTGTCATGCATATTATCGCTTACTAAGGTGGGACGCACCCCTTCTTAAATTTAGAAGAATTTTAGAGTCTACCATAATACCGAAGATTTGATTTTTTGGTTGGCTATTGTTCTATAATAGCTTACCAACAAAAACAATGTTGCTTATGGGGGGAAGTAGGGCTGTGGAGAATGATGTATGTCCCTTTTGCATGGATAATGAGATGATAGCACATGCTATATTCTTTTGTCCGCAAAGTCTTAGTATTTGCACCAGCTTTTTCGTTTATTCGAGATTCCGCTACCTATTCCGTCTTCGCCATGGGAGTTTTTGGAACTATAGAGCTCTTATTTTGTTGCGGTCCGAAAGGTGATTTTGCTATTGCACTATGGTTTATGATTTCATGGTCTATTTGGAAATGAAGGAACAAGATGGTCTTTGAGGGTGTCGCCACATCGGAGGATATACTTGTTACAAGTATTTACTATATCTGATTTTTATTTACTTGTAAGCGGTGTAATATGAGCTTTGTTATTTCCGATGTATTTACTTACTCGCAATTGGTACTCTCACGTACCTGATTTGGTTGATCACATCTTGTGATTAGAATTATTTATTTAATAAACGCCCGGACCAGCCGCAATGGCTACGTTCAGGGTGTATTCATTCAAAAAAATAATATGATGGAAAGTTTGTAACAAACAATTTCCTATGTTATCGTGGTTTTATTTGGTTTGATTTAATTCTTTGTGCTATCATGATTTATTGAGCCAAAATTGGTTCCTCAGATCTTAATGCTTTTTGAAGATTGAACCTTGTCAGCTATTTCTACAAGTGCGTCGAATGATCGAGGGAATTGATTTAGCTATCTACAATCAACCCAATTTTAGAACAAGAGTTAACTGTGCTATTACATAGTTAAAGACAATGAATTGATATTTCAAGAGTTATCTTTTTGCCCATGATCAATTATAACTATGTTGCGAAAATCCGTGATCAAGAGAACTTTACACTCATATTTTTTATTTTATATTTTGCAATTTATTTTCTTTTAACAAACAACAATTCAAAACGCCCCATTTTTATTTATTTTCAGTTTTAACTTTTTGGACATTAATTCGATTAAAATTGATTTAGTTAGTCTTTGTGCATTCGACCCTATTTATCTGACACTACAAGTTTTTATCGAACCATAATAATAGGATTATTTTTTGTGGATTCGACACCCATCAAATTTTGGCGCCGTTGCCGGGGACCAATACTAATAGGTTTAATTTATTTTGATGACCATGTTTGACCGAGGGAGTAACTCAGCCATGACTCTCGAGGAGATGACTATGCTCATGGCAGAAAATACGCTTCAGTTTCAACAATAGACAGAGTTAAGGCTTCAGAATTTGCAAAGGTAGATGGGTCAAATAGCCACCACTTTAAGTAAGTTGGAGGATCAATGTAAGTTTCAATCTCAAGATGAATTTGAAAACGAAATGTTAAACTGGAGTCCAGGGTAAGCGTCTGTGATAACTTGGACTCGAGTTTAAAGGTTGATCCAAAGAAGTAGATGAACCCCATTGATATTAATAAACCATATATGAAAATTACTAAATTTTTAGTCAACCAAATTCTTTTTCCGGAAAGGTTCTCAAAAACCATACAAGAAAAGGAAGATGGTGAGCTAAAGTTCATGTTTTTGGATGTTGAGATTGATGATTCGTTTATTGATTCTTTTAAATTGGGGATAATTTTATATGAAGAATTTGATGCTATTAACTTTGATCTTTTTTTGAATATTGAGCTAAAGGAAACTGTTAAAGGATTGAGCATAGAAGAGCATGGCTCGGAGAAACCACCATGGATACCGATTGAACAAAATTTATGTCGAGCTAAACGACATTTAATAAAAGCACTTTTTGGGAGGCAACCCAATTTTATTTTGTTCTAAGCTTTATTTTCTTTTCTTTAAATTATTAAATAAAATTTTTTTTGAAAATGGGCATTGGACAACATTTTAATTAAGGTTCCAAGCACTACTGCCTCGTTAGAAGCAGTAGCTCCCACTCAGCATGTGGGTAATTCCAACTCACCGAGTGGGCCTAATTTTTAAAAAACATTTTTCTTCTTTTAAATAGTAATTTGTTTATTTGTTTTTTCTTTATTTTTGTAGTTTATACAACTATCAGCTCCTAATTTTCAACCACTACTTGCACTTCTTATCGTCGACTACCACCATTATTCGGATCAAATTAAGTGGGTCGGCTCCTCCACCATCAGGTTGTACCCTTCTTTTCTCTCATTTTTTCATTTGATTTCTTTTTGTCTTGGGTATATAAATGAGGGAGTTTATGGTTTAAGTGTGGCGGAGGGAAATATTGTTTTGCAAGTGATTGTGCTAAATTAAAAAAATTGACCAATTTTTTTTTAATCTTTTGAAAATTTGCTTGTGTTTTGAAATTGTGAGCCTCTAAACATATGTTTTTAAACTTTGTTGACTATCTTGTTAAGTTAGTGAACATGAGAATCTAGATAACTTGGAATCTCTTAGTCAATAGCATAGATGCAGATTACAATGTTAGGTTTCGTGAGAAATTTAAAAGAGTTTGATTGTTTATAACCTGTTAAGCATGTAAAGTTCAAAATTTTTTAATTTTTACTTTAAGTAAGTAGCTAGGATCAATAGCACAACCCTTTCTTGGTAAGAATTTGAGCCTTTTTTGCATATATTATTCAATTGAATTTTTTTTGCTGAGTGGGCAAAGCCTTGTTGTTTTAGTTAGAACTTGCCATGGGAGATGCATGAAAAGCTTGTATATGTTTTTGTGTTAGTCTTGTCAAGACCACGGTTGAAATCTTATATTGGATGATTAAGGCACTTAGATTTTCACCCTTCTAGGCAAAAGCCTACCCTTTACATTATCCCTTAGTTAACCCCCTTAAACCCTTTTCTTCATTACATACATTACAAGTCTATTCCTTCACTTTGATTTCCTTAAAACACCCTAAGATCTTTTAGCAAAGGTCCTCATTATTTCAAGTAGCTAAAACGACAATAGAAGAAGATTATCATCATTAAGGAAGAACAATAAAGAGAGAAACAAGAGCTTTAAAGGCAGAAGTCGACTCAAGAGCACAATCTTTAAAATGTCAATGTAACATACGTGTGGTTTGTAGTTTTTAGATTTTATGCATTTTTGTAAAAGAAAAGAAAAGAAAAAAGTTGAAAAAAGAAAAAAAAAACAAAAAAAAAGAACATAGTTGGATTTTTATTTCAAGTAGAGTGTTTTTAGGAAGTAGTAGGATTTTGTTAGGTTGTCATGATCAAATCAAGTTAAGAAGAGTTTCTAAAATTTCCATCTACAAGGTATCCTCAAGTGCAACAGTAGAAGAAAAGTTCTCTACCAAGATCTTCTCAACTCAAAAGGAGCTGCCGCGATTATCAATTCTACTTATTGGCAAAAGATCTTCTTACACAAAAAATTCCTTTTATATTCATACCTTAACCCTAGCCAAGTTACAACCCTTACAAACCTTAGGACAATACACGTATTTTCAACCATTTTGTGGTGGAGACTTGACCGAGTGGCAAGCATATGGTCTGTTACTGTAGAGAATCTGGGGGCCTAAAGAGTGTTGGGCTCGATAGGTGAGTGAGCACACAAGTGGGGTTAAGCCCATCTAACACAAAACCAACTAGCTTGTGTTAAGGCTCAATCTACTCCACTTATATATCACTTAACAATCTCTTATAATTCCAATTTGGGATAACCAACCTCACATCTCCAACACTCCCCCTCAAGTGCAACTAGGCCTGAACCAGATTCTACCTGCCAAACATTCCTTGACCTATCTATTCTGAGGCTCAAGGTCATCAACTGGCCTAGTCCTCTCCACTAGCCCAACTCCACCTGGACTTTTTACGAAACCAGGATCATTGTTTATCAGGCCTTTTTCTACTCCAATACCATGTAGGGAATCCGTGGGCCTGAAGAGTGTTGGGCTCGATAGGTGAGTGAGCACACAAGTGGGGTTGAGCCCATCTAATACAAAATCAATTAGCTTGTGTTAAGGCCCAATCTACTCCACTTATATATCACTCAACGTCCTCTTATAATTCCAATATGGGATAACCAACCTCACATCTCCAACAATTACAGTTAAGTTTTACTAAGGAGTGATTTCTCTTTCAAGAACCAAATCACCGAGTGATAGTGAATCTTGTGAGGCTTTCTGATCTTGTTGATACTTAGTTGAAGTAATAAGTTTAAGTTTTCTTAAGTTGCATGTTTTTCATTGGTTCTTTAGGATCGGTCTTTCGAAAGTCTCCTTGCCCTAGTAGTGTTTTCTGAGCTTCTTCTTGAATGATGGAGTTTCCAGTTTATTCATATTTTCTTGTTTACTTCTTTGCATTGAATTGTCTCTTAGTTTTTAAACAGATTGCTCGAGGACAAGCCAAAGGCAAGTGCAGGGGAGTTTGTTAGGGTGTAAATTATACTTATTTTTAGTGTTTTTTTATTCTTGTTTTAGATTGGATGCTACTAATTTAGAGCTTAATTTTGTATTTCAGGAACTTTCGGTGCTTAAATGAGAATTTACATGGAAAAGCTCATTTTCGAGCATTTAATGCATTCTGGACAATTGTTCGTATTTTGGCCATAACTTCTTCATATGAAATCGGATTGGAGTGATTCAAGATGATTTGAAAACCTCCAAAACAGATCTAAAATGTCATATATAATAGTCATCTTCAAATTCAGACTCTATCCTGGTGAAAAGTGTCGTTGAAGTTACAACTCATGCGATGAGTTCTGTTTGGGATTAGATTCTCACTTTTCAGCTTTATCTAATCAAGAAGTTTGAGACAAGCAAAATAGTAGTATATAATTAGGATTTTATTACTTCCCATCTGTATTTATCTTTTATTTTCCAGATTTTAATTTCTTATTAGGTTATTAATTAGAATTCTATTCTAATTAGGAGCTTATTTGCTAATGGAAAATGTATTAGTTTACTATAAATAAAGCATTAGGGGGATTTTCAGACAAAAAAAGGTACTTTTCTCTCAATAACAATTTTATTTTTCTTTCCCCAACATGTGTAGCTAATTTTGTTTCTTTTGATTGAGGAATTATCAAGGCTAGTTGCATGTTGTGAGGCTTGCTCGTAATTCTTTCTTTAATTCAATTTTCGAATAAAATCAGTTTTGCATATTATTGTTGTCTTTTTATCTACTTTGAAGTGATCAATCGATGTTTTTGGATTTTCAATATATTGTTATTTTCATTATATTCTTGCTATCATAATATGGTCCAAAGTTTGTAACAAACGATTTCCTATGTTATCGTGGTTTCATTTCGTTTGATTTAATCCTTTGTGCTATCATGATTTATTGAGTCAAAATTGGTTCTTCAGATCTTAATGCTTTTTGAAGATTAAACCTTGTCAGTTATTTCTACAAGTGTGTCGGATGATCGAGGGAATTGATTTAGCTATCTACAATTAACCCAGTTTTAGAAAAAGAGTTAACTGTGCTATTTCATAGTTAAAGACAATGAATTGAGATTTCAAGAGTTATCTTTTTGCCCATGATCAATTGTAACTATGTTCCAAAAATCCTTGATCAAGAGAATTTTACATTCATATCTTTTGTTTTATATTTTGCCATTTATTTTCTTTTAACAAACAAACAATTCAAAACCCCCCATTTTTATTTGATTTCGATTTTAATATTTTGGACATTAATTCGATTAAAATTGATTTAGTTAGTCCATATGGATTCGACCCTATTTACCCGACACTACAAGTTTTTATCAAACCAGAATAATAAGATTATTTTTGGTGGATTCAACACCCATCAATATTTAGGGTAAATTTAAAAAACATGATATGTTCTTTGATCATTTTGTAAAATGGTGCCTTTAATTTTTTTAAACAGGGTGTTAGCACGGTCCGCTCGGCCCGATGAGGATTTATACCTATTTCAATTAGCGATTAAACAAAGAGCCAAGAAGTACCGAATTGTCACAAAAAAATTTAAAATTCCCATTCTTCATAATGTTTCAAGTTACATCTTGAAATGCTTTGAAATCCATTTCTGAACAGTCAAAATAGTCAACCAGTCAAATTACCCTGAAAACACAAAAAACACCGTTGAGCCGTTTTTGTCAAAAAATGGTCAAATAGGTAATGAGCCCACGAGCTGATTACCTATACCGAGATCTGGCGAGATTTTGGATAAGATCTTGTCAAATAGGCAACGAGCCCGCGGGCTCATTGCCTCTTTCTATAAATAGCGAGCCATTCTCTCATTTTACATAGAAATGTAAACGCTCAAAAAATCCTATTATGCTAGTTTTGTTCCGGGTGTCCTAAAAGCCCCGAAACTTTGCCAAAACACTTCCAAATCCGAGCTTTATCACCTACACTAGACATAAACTCCTTTTTCTGTCTTTTTAGATCCAGATCTTATAGTGATCTTCAGTCTAAAATGACCCAATTTCTCAAAATCCCTACATTTTCTCTTAGGAAAAATCCATGATTATAATCATAACTTCGGTTAAACCTATTTTCCAACCAAATCATGACCTTTGACAACTTCGGTCTTGCGCCGGCTCTCAAGTCATCCTGGACAGACGAAAAGGTAACTGAGGGTAATTGGCTCTAAGCCCAACTTTAGAATTCTTTAAAATTCATTTTATTGTTTTTCTTATTGCACATTGCATTCCATTTCTTTAGTTAAGTGAGTCACTGGAGCCACTTAAACTATAATCTATGTAAATAAGCTTGCAGGTATGGATAAAACATCCAGAATGTGAGGAAACTCTATCCGAGTTTTCAGGCCAAAACCCAAGTGCTGCCGTTACTCTGCCAAAATTTTGATAAAAAATATCAATTTATTATGCCGTTGTAATGCCCGTTTTATTTCTTAAATTCATTTCTTAAATAACGCCATTGTAATGCAGAAATTACCACACATTCCAATATTCCAAAATTAACTCAAACAATTTGAATAATATGAATACCTATTATGTCCGAACTCTGAATCTCATCTCTTTTTTGGAATAAAAATCCCATTTTGGACAAGTATACCACAATTAGTGGTGGAGCTGAACCAAGTGGCGACTCTATTTTATTTTTAAATAAAGTAAAAATGCTTTATTTTAAAAATATTATCTCTTAATAAAATGTGTAGATATATTTCTCAATATAATCACATTTTTAGCTTATGAAAGCCACATTTTTTTTCACATTCAATTACTTTACGTGAAAAATAATAAATAATTTTCTCTTTAATAAAACCAAGCTTTTTATTATAAAAGAGGCACACGCATCTAAGCAAACTAGATTTTCTCAAACTAAACCAAATATTGCGGTTTCCTCAAAATGGACTTAAACACGTCCCACACCCCACACCCTGCGTGCACCCATCCTACATTTATTTTTCGTCCGCTCATAGTGGTGACTCTACTGGGGATATCCACTGGATTTGCCGCTGGTGGGGGATCACTCATGTGACTACAGATGTTGCTAGAGGAGGTGTGGTTCTCATTGGTCTTTCTGAGATTATCACCTACTCTTCTAGTCGCTTGCGTAGGCAATATGGCTATTTTCAGGGGTTTCCAACATCTTTATGCACCCTTCTTGGCTCTAAGCTTACTTATACTCGGGTCTATCATCATGATGTGAGGTGGAGTAACCGTACTAGAGTTGAGGTGAATTATTCTAAGCCCTTTGACATTCAACCGAGCGAGGTTTATTGTATCTGGGTTGTTAGCACCCATGGGCTTACTACTCTTGAAGAAAGGCTTACCGAGAATAACAGGTTTCATAGCTTTCACTGAGGTCACTAAGCTTATCATCATGCATTTTTCATTTTCATGGAAGAATAAAGGCTTCAAGCCTCATTGTTTTCCCCCCCTTTTTTTTATTTCCATTTCCTGTTTGTAATGCACTTTATTTGAAATAAAGACAGAATTACTATTTGCATGCGTGTTTTATCAAACGATTCACAATTTCCATTTAATACACTCATGCAGTACTTTTAACATGAATATGTTATTATAAAAAGATATTATTTAAACAAGAAGGATAAATGACATTTATTCCCAAGAAATGTCCAAAAGGTTCCAAATGGATTTTACCTAAGGATTCGAATGGATTTTACCTAAGGCTGCACCCTTTTATTTTTGGAGTCTTTATTTTGCCCAAGAGCCCTCACTAACTCTTGACAGACTTTTATTATTATTTTCTTCTTTTTTTACTACACGAGATAGAGCTTCATCTTATCGCGATTGAGTGGATTCATAAATTCATTGTGGTCCAGATCTGAGATTTTGACTGCCCCTTTAGTGAGAGCCTTCTTCACCATATAAGGTCCTTCATAGTTTGTTTGGAATTTTCCTCGATCATCTATGTGCGTCTTATAAGTTTGCTTTAAGACTAGATCACTCTCTCCTAGAGGTTGATCTTGCCATTTAACTTTGCAATTGTAAGCCCTAGCCATACGCTGTTGGTATAATTGCAGATTCTCTAATGCGGCCAATTTTTTTCATCGATCAAGGTCAACTCTTCATGCCTCGCCCTTGCCCATTCATCTTTAGGAAGTTTTGCTTCAAGGGATACACGCAATGATTTGATCTCTAATTCCACAAGCAACACCATCTCCATCCTATAGATAAGAGAGAAAGGGTTTGTCACGTAGGAGTCTTGACACTGGCTTGTACCCCCATAAGGCATATGGCAAATGATCGGCCCAATCTTAGTAATTGGCAATCATATTCGAGAGGATCTTCTTGATTGCCTTATTCACTACTATGAGCGAACGACCTCTTTCCTGACGATGGGAAAGATAAAGCGCGGCGAAGCGAGCAAAAGGATTGATCATCATTTTAGAGGGCGTGATAAAAATGTTAATGAAAATCGATGTTGGAGTTGATATTTAGGTCCAATTTATAGGTTAAAAAGATAAGAGATCGGAATCCCATATTTTAAGACAAAGTCACCACCCGGTTTAGCTCTACTAGAAATTTGGGTATGATATTCCCACCGGGTGGTTAGACCATACCTTAAAGCAGAGATTTCGAGTTCGAAAGATGTTACCTACTCTTTGTTACAAAATAAAGCCATTTTCATTTTTTAGATAAAGATGCCATTTCATTCTTATGTGATTTAAATCCCTTGATTAGAGTTTTTGGTTAATATAATCCATACATCATGCAGCCCATCACGCAATAAAGCAGTAAATAAATCAAATAAATTAATAATTAATGGCTTTACAAATTCCTATATATTTTTTCTAATGCGGGAAAATAAAACGAATAAAATGAGAGGCCGAAATCGGGATTCAATCAAACTTACCAACACCGAATTGACTTCCAAAAGAGTAAATTACGCATAAACATGCACAAATATCACACAAATAATTTAAGGCAGAAAATTAAATTTAAATAAGGGAGAAAAGCATTTTTTAGGAATTTTTAGTGTTAAAAACCCATTTTTTAGTCATTAAGTAATTATCTAAGCAATCTAAAAATTAATTAAATGAGCTAAAATAGTCCTTAAATTAAATAAGAATATTAACAGAATATTTTTGGATTTTTACGTGGAACAAAACGATTTATTTGGTGAAAAAGCCAATTTAAGCCATTAAATTAACATTTAACCAATTAAATAATTAATAAATTATAAAAATAGATTAAAAAGAATATTATTTAGTTCTTGATTATTTAGGATTATTTAGAACATTTTTTGAGTTTTAAACGGGGTTAAAAATGCGATAAAATGACAAAATAGGGCCAAAAATAAAAAATAGAACATACAGGGACCAAATGAGAAATCTTTACTGGCAGGCCACTCGAGCGGCGCGGCTGGCCGCCCCATTGGGGCGGCCTGGATGTCACTCGGGCAGCCAGTCTATCCACCGGAGTGGTCGATTGAAAATTTTTTGCAAACGGAGGATTTTGGCATTTTTACGCCCAAAAACTCAAATTTCACATTCCAAGTTGTTCCCCACACTAAATCAGTGGATTTTGGCTTAAAACACTGGAATAATGTCGATTTTTTGACTTAGGGGAAGAAACTCAAAAAATATGGTGAAAAGGGGACTGGCCACTTGGGCGACGAACAAACCACTCCGACGGATCCCAGAGCGGCTAGCCGGAATCTCACCAAAAAATCTTGAAAATGCAAAAAAGGGGAGCAAAATGCCCCAAAAACCAAGCAAAAACGCAGCAACAAGAAAGGGATAACTTAAATAAATAGATTAGAGCTCAGAAATTACCTTTAGGCCGTGAATCTATCCTCGAGACCCGAATCAATCTTTGGCGAGCTCCTTTGACGAGTTTTTGATAAACACCGACGCACAATAACAGATTTAGTGATAGGACTACTAAGGGATTTTAGTGATTTTGATAAAAGTCTCTAAATCCTAGTTAAAATTGATTTCATCTTGAGTTTAAACCGATTTTTAGTTGTTTAAAACTAAAAGATCAAGCCTAATAATGTTTAGAAACTCGAAATAATGTGTATTTAGTCGGATTTCATCACCTTAAAAGGCTTTCTCTCTCTAGAAACTAAGAACCGTAAAAATGGTGATTGAAATGTTCAAATTGGCAAAAGTCCTTTTAACAGATGATTTTGGGGGTTTTTATAGACCCAAATGAGTGAAAATAATGCGTTTAGTCTCTTAAAAAAACAGATTTTGTGAAAATTGGACGAAAAAACAAATTTTTAGACAGAGAATGGGGTCAGAAACATGGATGAACTCTCCCCACATCAAGGCCGCGCCGCCTCTAGCCGCACCAAGCGGCGTGACCAGATTTCAGGCTGCGCTACATGGCGTGGCCGGAGTAGGCCACGATGTGGCTTCCCAAGCCATGCTAGGCCGCGCCACCAACCAGGCTAGTCACCCTAGTGGCGCGACCAAGCCGCTCTAGTGCCGGCCGTAGTCACCAGAATAGCGATACCAGCGCTGCTGCCGAAGGCGATGCTGGTAATACCGGAAGAGGGGAGAAATAGAAAAACATGTAGAGAAAAAAGCGGGAGACTTCAAAAAATTATAAATTTCACTACAGCTGTCCGGTTAAAGCGATTTTTAGCATTTTAAAACATTGGAGAGTCTAGAATCTAGGAAAAATAATGGGACTTGCTGAAAATGTTTGGATTTTATAAAAAACTATGAAACAAATTACTGCATGTGAGAAAGAGATTACGACTCATTTAAAATGCAAATTTTAATTATTTTTAATCGCGGACAAGGATCTAAACTCATCAAAAGTAACTTTCCAAACGTGATTCGACTCCAATGGATAGAACAACTGATCTATAAAATGTGAGAGCAATTTCCATCATTATTCTGCGAGGACACCGAAAACCCCGTGCTCATAGGCTGCCCCTTGGGAGATTATCATTTGACTCAGTCATATATGATCACACGAAAGAGCAAGGGATGAAGGGTTATACCTGAGTTTTGGATTTTGGAATTGGTTGTCAATTGGGATTGCAATCAACAGACCTATTGAGAATATGATTCCGACTTGGAAGTTTTGAATTAGTATCACCTTTGACCCCCAACGGATTTGAGATAGACTGATGATTTTCTTCGGTACTTCAACATTTTTATAGTCACCTCGGACTCTTCAAAATTGGCTTTAAATTTCAATGGTCACCTAGGACCTCTCGGTCACCTCGGACTCCTAGAAAATGGGTTTAAACTTCAACAGCCACCTTGGACCTTTCGGTCATCTCAGATTCTTCAAACTGACTCTAAACTTCAATGGCCACCTCGGACCTTTCGGTCACCTCAGACTCTTCAAAACTAACTTTAAACTTCAACGGCCACCTCAAACCTTTCGGTCACCTTGGACTCTTCAAAATTGACTTTAAATTTCAACTGCCATGTCGGACCTTTCGGTAACCTAAGACTCTTCAAAACTGACTTTAAATTTCAACGACCATCTTGAACCTTTTGGTCACCTCAGACTCTTCAAAACTGACTCTAAACTTCAATGGCCACCTTGGGTCTTTTGGTCACCTCAGACTCTTCAAAACTAACTATAAATTTTAATAGTCACCTTGGACCTTTTGGTTACCTCGGACTCTTCAAAACTGACTTTAAACTTCAATGGCCACGTCAAACCTTTCGGTCACCTCAGACTCTTCAAAATTGACTTTAGAATTCAACAGCCACCTCAGACCTTTTGGTCACCTCGGACTCTTTGAAACTGGCTTTAAACTTCAACGTCCACCTTAGGCCTTTCGGTCACCTCAAACTCTTTAAAACTAACTTTAAATTTTAATGACCACCTTAGACCTTTTGGTCACCTCAAACTCTTTAAAAATTAACTTAAATTTCAACGGCCGTTTCAGACCTTTCAAACATCTTTGCGGTCACCTTGGACACCTACAAAATGAACTGGAGATTTCTTGCTTTGACTATAGAATTTTGAATACTTGCAATAGTTGTCCATCGGGTTTGCCGTATGGTGTACCTAGTAAGGAAGGTTTTGAGACATTTGTAATTGACATGAGTTATGTTTTTATTGCTTAATTGTTTTTGTGGAAACAAAAATATTTTTGCCCATTCAATTTATTAATAAAAATGGAATAAGGAAATGCAAATTGATTTGACATTTCTAGGAGTTCGGAGAAGCTGCCAAGGTTAAGCACCGAGACTAGTTGATATGCCCTTGAATGCCCAATCTTTGAATGTAGGATAGAAAATAATTCTAAGATGCCCCCTGATACGGGTGCTTGCTTGGAGGTCGAGCGCATAGCCTGAGGATACTTTTCCATCCTTTACTTCCTATAAAACTCAGCATAGAAAAACAGACAGGGTATTCATTGATATTATGCATAAATGTATGAATGCATGAGCTGCTTGGACTGACCATCTTGCACATCCGAGCTAAATGATTGCTCACTTGATCCATTTTGCTTAATTTGGTTGTTTGCTAGGAGAGGAAATATACAGAATTGCATTGCTGTACAGATCAGGTGGGGATGCCCCTGGCAGAGGATCAAGGAAGTTATAGCGTACATGTGGGATCTTGTGTCCAGATATTGAGGCTAAGAAAGGCTACTTTCCTTATCACTTGTTGTTAGAGAGGGCAAGTCAACTGTGCAACAATCGCTAGAATGAGCATATCGAAGACAAGTGGGAGCTCGAAGCAACGCTCAAGATTCTGGATAATGGACAACCAGATGCTATCACTACCAATGAATTCTACCAAGGATGGCTTCAGAAGATTAGGACGTTGTCGACTTGAGATGCTCATTTGCTATCGAGATTAGAGTAGACACGTGTAGAGGATAGATTTGTGCCCTTTCGAGTCCATCAGGCTGCAGAGGATATTTCGGTACTATGACGATGATGGCCATAATGTGGGTACCTCGATATGACCGATGATAGTCATTAACCTCCATTTTTAATTGTCTTAATTTTTGTATAGATCCAAACATTATGATGAGCCTGTCAGACTTTTTATTATTTTTCTTTTATGTCCTAATTTTTACTTGGACTGCCCTTTTTGGGTTTTCAATCCAGCAGACTTTTCCCGGCTTTTGCATAGACCTCGCTATTTTTAGTCTATAAGGATTTTTGCCTCTTGGTATTATTCTTTTCTTTTGAGGATTCAGGTTGACTGCATAGAACCCTACATTTGACCTACTTGCAACATTTTGCCTTTTGGGGCCAATCTATTCATTCAAGCACAAACAAAAAGGATTCAGTAAAATGATATTTCCATTAAATGAATTAAGTTTGAGTATATAATGATGATAACCATTTCTATTGACCCAAACTCTAGAGTTAACTAGCCTATACAGGTTTTCTAGCCAACACACTCTCTTAGCTCACTATGCCCTACATTTTGCCTAGACCACCCTTTTTCAGATTTTAGGTCTAGCTAGTGATTTTTAACCCTAACATTTGCCGGAATGGTTTGCAGAATACCAATCAATGGGTGACACCCTAATTTTTGCTCTAGTAATAGAGGACCACTCGACGGGTGATTAATTCTATTTATTTTGCTATGTGCCACTTTTTTGATTTGGTTCTTTTGTTTAGATATGATAACGCTTCAACCTGTCTTAATTGATAGTGTTTACGAACTCATTACCGCCCATTTCCAGGATTTTCATTCCCTTTTACTGAGGACCTTCTTGACCATGAATGGTCCTTCCTAATTCGGTCTGAACTTCCCCCTAGGGTCAGTGCGGGTAGGCTTTACTCATTTTGAAATTAGATCATCAGCCTTTGGCAGACACCTCTGATGCTTGACTCGATTGTTGTAGGCCCTTGATATGCGTTGTTGGTATGTCTAAAGATTGTTCAAGTTGCTCGAACTATGTGGTAGTCCATGGGGGTCCCTTTAACTTGGATTTAGTGTGACTCTCAGGGACTTCATCTCGATTTTGCCTGGGATCATGGCAAATATAGCATAAACCAAAGAGAAAGGCATCAAATTTGTGGGAATTCTAACACTTGCTTAACATCTTCAAAAGGCGGATGATAACTCATCGACATAGTCTCTGTATCTTGCGGTAGTCTTGGAAATAAACTTCTTAATAAGCTACTTTATGGCTTCAATTGTCCCCTTAGCTTGTGGTTTGCATGGTAAAGATCTATGGTGCTCAATCCTATATTTCTTGGTTGAATCGGTGGTTGTCCCTTGAAACTGGAACTCATTTTCTAAGACTAAGTGGTGAAGTATGTTGTACTGTGGAAAGACGTGTTTCTCGATGTGCTTAGCCATCTTCTCAGTGGTAATGATGGTGCAAGGCTTGGCTTTCCCCCATTTTGAGAAGTAACCTGCCCTTGCGATGATAAAGCAGTGTCCATTGATTGATGAAGGCTAATTTTTGCCACTCACATTTACCCCCCATGCCAAGAATGGCCAATGAGGAGAGAAATAGTGAAGTTTAGGAATTAGAAGGCATTGGATAATGTGAAGGATCATTGCTGTATTAGGGGTTGGGGAATTGAGAATGGATGGGTAAAAAAAGGTAACCCTTAATTCTGTCGAATGGGGTCTAGTGATGCTCCTTCTCCACAATTGGCTGCCGCTTCTTTAGGAGTTTGAAAATAGGTTTGAACATAGTGGCATGCGATGAACCGATTGACATATTGGATCTATTCAAGGAAGAATTGAACTACTTTTTCTATTTTAGGAATGAAGATGCGATGCTTGGCAATTTGATGATGAACCCTGGGTGCATGTTCATGTGAGACCAGGAGAAGGCATTATCATGACCCTTAAGCGCTTAAATTATCTCTCTTCTTTCTTATCAGGGGTTAGGTCATTATAAATGGTTACCATTTTATGTTATCATATGTACTCAAATTTATTTCAGTTAAAGAAGCGTCATGACTACTGAATATTATGCTTATGATAAAATGAATGCATGGACCCATCAGGCAAAATATCAAGCAAATAAGAAAAATAAGAGTTTTTGATTGAATAAAAATGCCGTAAAGGCCAAGTTGTTCATATCTAAATACTAGGAAAAGAAAATTACATCATAGGTAGTCGTCCTCCATAAGCGGAGGGTCTTGAGCTGCGGTGATGGTAGATTAGGCATCCTCGATAGCTTCCATTGGTGCGTCATCCAGGGTGAGACCTAGAACTTTCAATTGTTTGACTGGTGACTTGTCTCCTTCATTCGCTAGAGACCTTGCAATATCCTTGTTAGTTTCTATAGTGCTCAATTTTCTAGCCGATTACTCCGCTTTTCCATCTCTAACTAAATGCCAAATGGCCTCATCCAAAGGTTTGCATTGATCCATTTTATATCGTACCTAAACATGATAGTGGAAAAAGCTCCCTTTTTCCTCAGGGGTAGGAGAACGATATTCAGGAAGAGGGTTAAGCATGCCTTTCTCTCACAATTTGGCAAACAAGATACTAAGATGGATTTTCCACGGAGACACGAATGCTTTCTGAGCAAGCGCCCGAACAGGTGTAGTTTTAGCTGTAGAGACATTCTCTTGAATGGTGACTTGAACTATAGGAGCCTTGCCCTTGGAGTAGATAGCCTTAATAAGTTCCTATGGTCCACTATTTCTTTTAGGTAAGTTAGAGTCAGTGATTCCTGCTTGGTTGTTGAGCTTCATTGAGGGGTTATCCATAGGGCTAGGCGCTCTTTCTGGCTCAACTCTCTTTCCCTTTTTTTACCAAACAATGGATGGCTTGAATCAAAGTCCAAAATTTGTTAGTGCCGTGACTTGGTTTGATATGATATTCATAAAAATTACCCTTCTCCTCAGTTATGGGTAATCTCCATGGGTGCAACGGTCAAATTATACCATCCTCTCTTAATTTTGCATATATAAGTTCCAATGGTGCCTTCCAGCGAAAAGTGTCGCTCTTTATTTTGGTTTCCACTTATGTAGGTGTTTGATCAATAATCTAAACCGGAGGAGGGGATATGCGACCCAACTCCCTTGAGTGCGAAAACCTTCCTTTCATTTCGGCCTGAGATGGGAGAGCATGCGGCCTACCAATCCCTTCACTCTCCTTAGGCTTTTCTTTGAGTCCTCCCTTGGTATTAAGAAGCAAGAACTTTCGTAGAAGATCCTTCATTTCAGGTGTCATGCCCAGAAATTGCAAGACCTAGTCGCTAGATTGAGAAATCATTGATTGACATGAGAAAGGCCCAGCTTCGGGTGTCATGCCCGAAGATTACATAACCTGGTCATAGAATGGAGTGGCCATGCAAAACTGGAATGGTGAAGGAAATAATGAAGCCTCAACTTGAGAACTAACTCATAGATTTGGATCAAAGGGATTTTGCGGGTAAGTGGTTCCTCTTGAAGCAACAATAAACTGGGCAGGAATGGGAGTAAAGGATAATGGAGGCATTAGAGATAGCACAAGCTCGTTAGATGGTATAGTCATCTAAAGTGTAAGGTCACCCGAGAAAGAAGAGAAAACTGAGCCCCGAGTAGTTGGTCTCGCGCCCTGAGTCGGTAAAGAAAAGTTTGAGGGAGCGAGAGCTGATTATGGTTGAGCTGAATTCTGACCAAGTTGGAATGGATCCGATTGGGACTGGATAGGTAGAAACGACTGAGCTAGCTGAAATTGATCTAGGGTTATCGGGGTCAGTTGAAGCTGACTCAAGCTATTAAGAAAATACGGCTTGAAGGTGAGGTCTGAACTCTGCCCAAATTGAAACTGACTAGGTTGAATGGGCTGAATGGCTTGAGTAGAAGATTAAATATGACACGGCGGAACCTAAACTAACTGAATCAAACCCTAACTATTCTGAGCTAGCCCTGACTGACCCTAAGCTTGAACTCTAAGTATCCCTATCTTCCATTAGATTGGAACAAATCTGATCTTGAATAGTAGTGCAAAATAGATTGGAACGGATAAATATGGCCATTACACTAGTAATCTCGGTACCGAATGGAGATTACCCCTGATTAGGTGAAGGAAGAGGAGGAGTTGGAGAACCCTTGGATCGAACCCCATCCACTGGCGGTGAATTAGCTATGGCTAGCAAAGCTGAATTGGAAATTTATCCTGCCACTAAACTTGAAATCGGATGAGGATGCCTTAACCTAGCTTTGAAATCGGAAGTTGAAATCGGAAGTTGATCAGCCCAAATTGAACCATGAATGAAATGAATGGTTTGTACATATATTCAGAGTGATGAATGTCATATACACAGGGTGGTTAAGAGGGATAGAGATTAGAAAGGCTTATGATGCGAAGCTTATCCCCAAACTATATGAGCTGCGTGAATCCCACATTATTCCTTAGCGGACTAGGTATAGTACCTCTCGACCCTAATGATCTTAGGCATTTTATTACATTCCCCCTTCAAGTGAGGGGATAGTAGAGGTAAGCGAAAGAATAAAATAAAAGTTGGCCACATGCGGCCTATGCATGAATTACGTATGAATGAACACAATATAAGTAGCATGTGAAAAGCGAAACCACTTCCAACCTTATGACTCCCGTGCGAGGCTGTTCAAAAATATGGGGCTAAACTCAAATGCCAACAAACGATAGTATATGGTCTCAAACTACTGATATTGTAGCATAATACTGTAGAAGGTTCTCATTTACCTTGATTCCACATAACTCAACAACTCCTCAAATGAGTGCTATCGCAGGAATAATGTGTTGGTTGAAATGAGTGATCCACCCACAAATATCCTCAATTCCTAGTGGGCATGAGGTATACAAGTGAGCTTCACGGGGTGAATAATGGCACCTTAACCTAGTATCTAATCTACGTGACTGATAAAAAAGGCATAAGAATAAAACGTTTTATTCGGTAACAATTTCAATACATCATCACATCCTTTAAACAAATTTGTAAAAAGAAAAGAGTTTTTAAGTTTAAGTTAGAAGGAAATCCCTAGCATAGTCACCACTATGAGCGGACGACCTCTTTCCCGACCCTAGCTGGCGGGAAAGATAAAGCATGGTGAAACGAGCTAAAGGATTGATCCTTAGTTTAGAGGGCTTGATAAAAATGTTGATGAAAATCAATGTTGGAGTTGATATTTAGGTCAAATTTATAGGTTAAAAAGATACGAGATCGAAATCCCCGTATCTTAAGACAGAGTCGCCACCCGATTTAGCTCTACTGGAAATTCGGGTACGATATTCCCACCGGGTGGTTAGACCGTATCTTAAAATAGAGATTCCGAGTTTGGATGATGTTACCTACTCTTCGTTACAAAATCAAGCCATTTTCATTTTTTAGATAAAGACATCATTTCATTTTTATGCGATTTAAATCCCCTAATTTAAGTTTTCGGTTAAAATAATCCATACATCACACAGCGCATCATACAATAAAGCAGTAAATAAAGCAAATAAATTAATTATTGCATGGCTTTACAAATTCCTAAACATTTTTTTAATGCAGGAAAATAAAACGAATAAATAATGAGAGATCGAAATTGGGCCTCAACCGAACTTACCAACACCAAATTGGCTCCAAAAATAATAAATCATGCACAAACATGCACGAATATCACACAAATAATTTAAGGCAGAAAATAAAATTTAAACAAGGGAGAAAAGCAATTTTTTTGGGAATTTTTAGAGTTAAAAGCACATTATTAGGTGTTAAGTAATTATCTAAGAAACCTAATAATTAATTAAATGAATTAAAACAGCCCTAACATTAAATAAGAATACCAACAGAATATTTTTGGATTTTTATGTGGAACAAAACGATCTATTAAGGATTTATTTGGTGAAAAAGCCATTTTAAGCCATTAAATAGACATTTAACCAATTAAATAATTAATGAATTATAAAAATAGATTAAAAAAAATATTATTTAGTTCCAAATTATTTAGGATAATTTAGGAAATTTTTTGGGTTTTAAACAGGGTTAAAAAAAGGATAAAATGACAAAATATGGCCAAAAACACAAAATAAAACATACAGGGACCAAATGAGAAATTTTTACCGGCAGGCCACTTGAGCGGCGTGGATGGACGCTTGAGTGGCACGGCTGGCCACCCCATTGGGGTGGCTTGGATGTCACTCAGGCGGCTAGTCCGTCCACCGGAGTGGTCGACTAGAAATTTTTTTCAAATGGGGGATTTTTGCATTTTTAAGCCCAAAAACTCAAAATTATTGACATTTTAAGTTGTTTTCCCCACTAAATCAGTGGATTTGGGCTTAAAACACCGGAATAATGTCAATTTTTTAACTCAAGGGGAAGAAACCCGAACAAACCGATGAAAAGGGGTCTGGCCACTCGGGCGACGGACAACCAACTTCGACGACATGGCTGGCCACGCCCATTAGGGCGTCCTGAGTGTCGTTGGGGCGGCCTACTGGTCACTAGAGCGACCAGTCAAAACTCACCTAAAAATTGTTAAAACGCCAAAAACGGGAGCCAAATGCCCCAAAAACCAAGCAAAAACGGAGCAACAAGCAAGGGAAAACTTAAATAAATAGATTAGAACTCAGAAATTACCTTTAGGCCGTGAATCTATCCTCGAGACCTGAATCAACCTTTAATGACCTCTTTTGACAATTTTGTGACAAAAACCGACGATCAATGGCGGATTTAGTGATAGAATAGCAAGGGATTTTAGTGATTTTGAGAAAATCTCTAAATCCTAGTTAAAATTGATTTTATCTTGAGTTGCAATCAATTTTTAGTTGTTTAAAACTAAAAGATCAAGCCTAATAATGTTAGAAGCCCAAAACTATGTGTATTAATTCGGATTTCACCACCTTAAAAGGCTTTCTCTCTCTAGAAGCCAAGAACCCTAAAAATGGTGATTTAAATGTTCAAATTGGCAAAAGTCCTTTTAACAGTTGATTTAATAATGCATTTAGTTCTTTAAAAATATAGATTTTGTGAAAATCGGGCAAAAAAATAGATTTTTGGACAGAGAAAGGGGTCAGAAATGTGGATGAACTCTCCCCGCGTAAAGGCTACTCCAAGAGGCGCAGCTTGCTTGGCGTGGCCAAGCCTTTGGCCGCTCCAAGTGGCGTGGCCAGATCTCAGGCCGCACCACAAAAGCGGCCTGAGTAGGCCACGCCGATCACCGTCATCGAAATGACGGCGCCGGCGCTGAAATGACAGCGCCGGTGCTAACGGCAGTGCCGGTGATACCGGAAGAGAGGAGGAATAGAAAAACATATGAAGAAAAAAGGGGCGACTTAAAAAAAATAACTTTCACCACAGTTGTCTGATTAAAGCGACTTTTAATATTTTGGAAACCTCAGAGAGTCTAAAATCTAGGAAAAATAACGGGACTCACTGAAAATGTTTGGATTTTATAGAAAATAGCAAAATAAATTACTACACATGAGAGAGAGATTATAGCTCATTCAAATTGCAAGTTTTAATTATTTTTAACTGCGGTCAAAGGTCCAAACTTGTCAAAAGGAACTTTCCAAATGTGATTCGACTCCAATGGATAGAAAATCTGGTCCGTAAAAGGTTAGAGCAATTTCCATCATCGTTCCACGGGGACACCGAAAAGCCCATGCTCATAGCTATTTCTATGGCTTCGTTAGCTTGGGGTCGATACGGTGAAGAGCGATGATGCTTGATCTCATGATTCTTAATAAGATCGGTCGTCTCCCCTTGGAACTGCACACCAATGTCACTTACTATATGATGAGGGATGCCATATCTAGTGAAGATGTGTTGCTGAATAAATTGAGCCATTTTCTTAGCCGTGGTGCTCGTATATGACTCTGCTTCGTCCCATTTGGAGAAGTAATCGACGGCTACTATAATGAAGTGATCGCCGTTAGTCGAGGATGGTCTTATTTCATCGATGATGTCGAAGCCCAAGCTGAGAATGGCCAAGGCGTCATTAAGTTCTATAACATCGTAGGGGGTAAGTGGCTCACATCCCCATATATCTAATAGGCATGGCAAGTTTTCACTTCTTGAAAACAATCGGCCAGCATAGTTAGCCAAAAGTATCCCATTCTTTGAATATTCTTTGCCATCATGACACCATTCATATGTGGACCATAGTCTCCCTAATGCACTTCTTTCATTACTTTCCTCACCTCTTGCTGAGTTAGACATTTTAGTAGAAGACCGTCAGATGACCTTTTGAACAGATCTCCCTTGATCAAGCTGAACTATACAACAAGCTTCCATAGTGTGTTCCTATCAGAATCTATAGCTGCAGCTAGGAATTCGCTATTTTAAAGGAAATTAACAATGTTAGAGTACTAGGGTTTTTCTTTACAAGTGAAGTTTACTATCACAAGGATGTAATATGGAGATCGAGTTGTTTCCGTAATAAGGGGCTTGATTGGCTGCCTTTGAGGTCCTTCCCATATCAAGGCTAGGGTGCTAATGTATCTGCCATCTGATTCTCTTCTTGAGGCATGTGACAAAACTCACATTCGCTGAACATAGTGGCTTTTCTCCATACGACTTCTAGGTAAGGTCTAAGAGATTCTTCCTTTAATTGCCAGTCTCCCGTGACATGATTGATGACCAAAGCAGAATCACCAATAATCTTGACTTTATTTGCTCTAAGAGTAACTAGAGCAAACATTCCGAATAAATAGGCCTCATACTCTGCCCTGTTATTCATAGTGGGGAATTCTAACCATTTTGAGAGAGCTATGAGTGCTCCATCTGGCGTAATGATGATAACTCCCAAACCAACCTCTCATTTGTTAATAGCACTATTGAAGAACATGATCTATTTTCTCGGATTCTCTGCTGTCGCTGCAAAACATTCATCAAGGAATTCTAGCTTTTTTGGTTCTCCATGTTTGAGTGGTCGATTTGATAGAAACTTAGTTACTGCTCTACCCTTGATGGTCTTCTTAGTGGCATATTCAACATCAAATTTTGATAGTAATAAGAGCCACCTTGCCAGTTTTCAAGTTAGCAAAGGAGCCTAACATAGATACTTCATTGGATCTACCTTTGCAACTACATAGATTTGATAAGATCGGAAGTAATGTCTGAGCTTCTTGGTTAGCCAAACCATTGCAACACAAGTTTTTTCCATGATGGTGTATCAAGTCTCATACTCTAGCAATTTCTTGTTGAGATAGTAGACTGCATGTGTCTTTTATCTTTGTGTTCTTGAACCAACATGGCCCTTGTTGGTTCCTATGCGTACACCCAATGAGTCAGAGGGGGGTGAATGACTCGCTCTAATAACTTAGGAAATTGTTTTGCGATTATATGAACTCCACTAAGTAGGTCAGCTGACTGAGTGGAAATTTGAAGAACTTCAAAGTAAAGGATATAGAGATTTTTATACTAGTTTGGAACCTATGCTTACCATTCCCAAAAGAGTGTCTTGGCTTTAATCCACTAATCTCAACTCCTTTACCCTAGGCGGAGAAGCCTTTCATAAATTTTCCCAATTACAGAAAGTACCCTCCAAACTGTAATCGCTCACCCGCTCAGTTGAATACCCTCTCCTACTAGAAACTCAACTAATTCTAAATAAGAGCTAGAATCAACTTATAGAAATGTTAATCCAGTTAAAAATAATAAGATACTATAATTTAAATGATCTACTCTAATCTCTCTAGTTTAAAGCAGATGCTGGCTGAGTAGTTGCTTTCTTGATTGGACTTCTTTAAAGCTTATAAATTGGAAGAGTTTTGCTTCTTAGAAATTTAGGTGTAATCACCAAGTTCTAATGATTGCCTTCTTGCTCCTTTTATAATTGAAATAAAGAATGTAGCCATTGAACTTGTCTTGGCATCTTCTAAAATTGACAGCTCATCAATCCACCCGTTGCTTCCTCAAATCAATCCGTTAGGAGATAGAATCACACCGTTGTAAGATAGAAAACTAATCCGTTAGAGATAGATTGAGATTTGAGCTTCAATTTCAATCCTTTTCATTTGATGCCAATCTTCTATTAGAGAGATCTCGCGCTGACTTGCCATGTGTCATCATCCCATTCCTTCTGGTAATCTGACATTTTGTAGAGAGTATTATTGATCTGCAGAATTTCCCAAATTGACAAATGACTTTTTGCAGCTTGATTTTGAAAGACTTTGTCCTTTTCTTCATAAACCAGAGTCTTGTCAACGCATTAATTCTTTTTGTCTTTGTCTCATTAATGTCCTGCAAAAAGCAAAACTAAAAGCAAAGATTCCATATTTCCTTAAACGAAAAAGTCAGTGCCATTGACATATATAAAGTAACTCAGTGAAAGATATAAACTGATGCATAGTTGAAAACACAATCTAAATATTAAGCGCTGAGTGAATAGTATTTAGTCAACGACTAACGTACATACTCAGCCAAGAACAACTCAGAGTTAAACTAGATAGCTAGGTCGGCGAAGACATAAAATTCTACCCTTGAACTTAATAACCCGCATATATTCATAGAATATTTATTTTAACATCATTATTGATTTAATTAATTCAAATTGAACTTAATTTTTATGATCAAAACTTAAACACTACTGAGTCATCCACTGAGTCAATTCAAACTTATGTTTGGTTCAACAATCTCCCCCATTTTGATCAATGGCAATTAACTGAGCGAGAATTAAATCAATAAGATATTTAGATCAGGGTTACCAGGCAAACATGCTTGATATATCACTGTTCATCATCTTCTTTTTTGCTTAGAATGAATGCTAACTCCCCCATAATCCTTGATACATTAAGGTCAGCATTCCTTAGTACTTCTCATATTTTTCTGCAAAATTAGAGACATATATATATAGCAAAAAAATACAAGAAGTTAAGAAGATCTTAACTTGGAATAGAATAAATAATCTTTATATATAACAATAACTTGAGTACAGATAACAAAAAGTTAATCTATACTAAGCTTTTGCAATTAGCACTATAGATTATAATACATTCTATTCTACTTAGGCATAGGTGGTCCTCCAAGATTCGCTCTTCTCTCTTCAAAATCTTGCTGATCCCACCTAGACGACTTCTTCTCTTTTGGGAGCGCAATCTGTTTTCCTTTCCTCTTGTGAGTCTCAAGATATTTCTTTTTAATTCGCTCCAGATCCTTGGACAGTTCATATACAAACTTAGCCACCCTCTGATCTCACTCTTTCTCCTATTGCTCTTGCTTCTCATGATCCTTCTCCCCCATTGCCATTGCCATTGCCATTGCCTTTTCCATTGCCATTGCATCCAAAATGGCTTGAGCTTGTTGATCAAATGAGCCCAAAGAAGCATCAAAATGCTTGAGTTCTCCATAAATATTAGCAGAAAAGTTCTGAACTAATAATTCATAGATCTCATATGAAAGAAAGTCCTACTCCTTGAGAAAAGTAGAGAGTGCTACAATAGCATGAGAATGAGATTAATTAACCCGGTATCGAGCGTTCAGTCCTTCCTTGGAAATCTGGGTGAAACTGGCTAGAGCCTTGGCTTGATTATTTTCCATTAAGATCCGCTCTACCATTGGAGTGCTTTTGATGTGCGAGGAAACTTGCTTATGAATCTGATCATTTGCTTGACCATCATTAATGACATCAGCATGAACAGCCTTGATTTGATCACGAATGTGACCAAGCTTCCAATGCAAAGATGGTTGTTGTTCAGCTTCTAACATAACAATGTTGCTACTCAGAGTGTCAGATATATTCAGCCTTTTAAGCGCCGCCAAAATTCCTTCCTCAAAGGCTTTAACTCCCTCCAAAATATCTCCCTTCATCTGCTTCAGCACATTGGAATTTCCTTGATTAGTAACTACAGTGATCATCACATTAATGGCATCTATAATTGCATCTATCTTGGAAGAATTGAGATCATTCTCCTTGCTTAGAATGCTGTAACCATTCAGCACAGCCTGCATTCCTTGCAACGCTGAATTGAACTTATCAATCATGGAATTCCTGAAGTCTCTTTCTATGTTCAGAACTCGGCAGTTGCTCTCATAAATCTTCTCCATCTTCTTTGTACGCTCGGCAACTTCCATCTTTAAATGCTCAGCCTGCCTACCTGTAATATTTAACAAAGGCAAAGTACAGGATACTATAGCCTTGACAAGAGAGAATTGTGTATGGACAGATTTGAAGTGAGCCTTCATCTCCTCAATAGCTACCAAAAAATCCTTGCACTGGCTCAACAACCTTTGTAATCCTCCTCAGAACTTCCTCAAACATCAATGATCTTGCAATTTCAGCATCTATCTCTGCATCTGTCCTTAGTCCTGGAAATCTAGCTCTTCCAAACCTCCTTATATCTCCTAATAGTTCAACTTGGGGGTTGAGGTTGTTGTGGTTGTTATGGTTTTGAAATCTCTTCAATAATTGGAGGAACTCTGTTGACTGGTCCTTCTAGAAGCAATGGTTCACACACAGGAGATCTAACTAAAGTTAAGATAGCTATAATAGCGGTTTTTAGAGTTTGGTCAGAGCTTGAAGTACTTGGGTGGTCATAATTGGATGTGGATGGTGTTTGGTTTTCAGGTAAGGGTTGCATGGATATTAGTGCAGGTGATAAGGGTGTTTTTGTGGATAGGTTAGGAAAAAGAAATGGGTCTTGGTTTTCTACAGGTCTTTCTCCTTTAGCATCTTCAACAGATGGCTCACTAACCTGAGCTAAAGTTTGCTTAGTCAACTGAGTTTCCTTCTTAACTACTATCTCCCCTTCCTCCTTATCCTCCAAATCTCCCTCATCTTCATCAAATACAACCTTCATCTTTTTTAAACAACCTTCTCTTCTTTTCCTTCTTTTCTTCCTTGGATTCATTAGCAGTCACACTGATCTGCTAGTCTTCTTTGTTCACATCAAACTCCACTACTTCCACTACTTCAACATCATCATCTTCCTACTCCTCTTGATTTTCAATTCCTTCTAGAGCTCCTGTCATCTACTTAGCTACTATAGGAACAACTTTCTCAGCCTTAGACTTAGCTATTGACTCTTCAGCTCTTCTCCTTATCTTCTCTTCTAAGTCCTCCTATCTTTTCTTTGTCCTCTCAGCCTCAGCTACCTTCAACTTCTCAGCTTCTTTAACATTCTAGATTACGTCAGTCAATTTCTTCACCATCAGCTTCTTCTTAGGCTGACCTACCTTAGGCACAGGAATGGATATAACATCCTATCATACAGCCTTCTCTCCATCAAGCTGAGCTTTCTCACTCTTCCTCTTCTTACTTCTGATCAGAGGCTTGTCCTCTCTCAATTCTTCCTATGCCTTATTCTCTTCTTCTTTCTCTTTCGCAAATAGCTCTCTAGTCTTCTCTTCCTTGGTTCCCTTTGTAGATCTTGACTTTCTAGGAATAGGGGCAACCACAAGATTAGAGCTAGCTAAGCTCACCTTCTTTGATTCTTTCTTAGAGTCTCTCCTGACCTCCTTCTTACTTCCCTTCTTCTCAGCATTCTCTTCACCTTGTTCTGCTCTCAACTTAGTTATCCTTACAGGCTCCTTAGCCACAAACTCATAGAGAATCTGATCTTTATCTTCAGGTTTGATTGGTCTCATTGGCATAATAGCTTTTAGATCCTTTACTCTAACCTCTCCTTGCTTCAACTTAATGTACTTGGAGTTCTTGGGCTTCTCTTCACACCTCAAGCCATGAAAGTGAGCATTGCTGAGTATTCTTGACTCTATCACCTTCAGAGTATTGTTACTTTTCTATGGCTATCCTTCTAAATCTAGCTCATAAGCCCTGCAAATCTCCATTACAAGATGACCATACACTATGTGTTTAGATACCTTCAAAAATCTGTGCACAATTGCCAGGGCCAGTTAATGCACATCCCTTCAATCAAAGCATAGACAAACACTCTCTCAAACTCAGAGCAGCTCCTTATAGATGCAGTCTTAGGTAGCAACACCTTTATAATTAGCTCATATGCCTGTTTTCCCTTCTTTGTGAACATAGAAGCAATAAGTTCACCAGCCTTATAGTCAGCGCAAACTTCATAATCTACAGGGATGAATAGAGCCTAGAAAATACATATGAATTCTCTTACATGTATGACTTACAATCCATGGTCATAATTCATCAGTGAGATTATATAGAGTTTACCGTGAGATTAATGATTGCGAGATACACGGGTTAAAAACACGTGAATATGGATTGTTTAAAACTTGCTACCATTTCTATCAATTTTGAATTTGAAAAGAAATCAGTGACAGTTTTAATGACGTGTCCAAAATTTAAGCGCGAAGAAGAAATACTTAACCTAATTCACTGAAGCTTAGAGTGTGCCCTAGAAATTTGCTCAGCTCCAGAATTGGTGAGCGGGAAATGAATTTCTTCAAATTGAATTGGACATTCCGATTAACTCTCTCAAGATGTTGAATTGAACCTTTCCAATAGGCTTCATGAAGATGTCAGCTCGTTTTTCTTCAGTAGGAATGTATGTGAGCTTGACCTCTCCTTTTAGCACGTGATCCCTTATGAAGTGATTTTTAATGTTGACATGCTTCATCCTGCTATATTGAATTGGATTCTTGGATAGGTCAATTGCACTCTTGTTGTCACACATGACTTCAAGACACATAGACTTTATACCATAATCCTCTAATTGTGCTTGATCCATAGAAGTTGTGCTACACAACTTTTTGAAACCATGTACTTAGCCTCAGCTGTACTCAGAGCCACAGAAGTTTGCTTTTTGCTATACCATGTTACTAGACAGTCACCAAGGAAATGACGTCCTCCAATGGTGCTTTTCCTTTCTAATTTGTCTCTTTCGTAGTCAACATTTTTGTATCCTCTTAGAGTGAAATTTGCATTACTTGGATACCATAAGCTTGCATCAATAGAGCCTAGAAAATACATATGAATTCTCTTAATAATAGCTAAGTGAGATCCTTTGGGTCAGCTTAATATCTTGCACAGTAACATGCAACATATTGAATGTCATGCCAACTAGCAGTTGAGTAAAGTAGAGAACCAATAATACCTCTGTAGAGCTCACTCTCTACAGGTTTTCCTTTCTCATCTTTACTAAGAATTGTATTAGTGGCCATGGCTGATGACATTAGCTTGATTTTATCCATGTCAAACTTCTTGAGTACTTCCTTTGCATACTTAGCATGGCTGATGAAGATCCCATCATCACCTTGCTTGATTTGCAAACCAAGAAACAAAAAGCTCTCCCATCATTGGCATTTAAAATTCTTTCTTCATCTGCTAACTAAACTCCTTGCATAGCTTCTCATCAATTGCTCCAAAAATGATGTCATCAACATAGATTTAGACAAGTAACACAACTTGATGCTTCCTTTTGATGAACAAAGTTGTATCTGCCTTTCTTCTGACATAACCTTTGCTGAGTAAAAAGTTATTCAGTCTCTCATACCAAGCTCTTGGAGCTTGCTTCAATCCATAGAGAGCCTTCTTAAACTTGAAGACATGATCTGAAGCCTTAGGGTCTTCAAAGCCTGATGGCTGTCTGACATAGACTTCCTCTTGAATATAACCATTAAGAAATGCACTCTTAACATTAATTTGATACAATTTGAAGTTCATATGAGATGTAAAAGCACAAAAAATTCTTATGGCTTCAAGTCTTGCTACAGGCGCAAAGGTTTCTCCATAGTCAATACCTCCTTGTTGATTGTAGCCTTGATCAACTAGTTTGGCCTTATCTCTGGCAACATTACTAGCTTCATCTAACTTGTTCTTAAAAACCCATTTGGTGCCAATGATTGCTTTACCTCTGGGTTTTTCCACCAAATCCCAAGCTTCATTTCTTCTGAATTGGTCTAGCTCCTCTTGTATTGCAATCATCCAGTTGTCATCAAACTCAGCATCTTAAAACTTCTTAGGTTCAATCAATGATACAAATGCTGAATGACTCATCATTCTATTCAGCTGATATCTGGTTAGCACTCGATTTTGCACACTATCAAGGATCTTCTTAACTAAGTGATCTCTCCTTCCTCTAACTTCTTTTAGTAGATCAGGATCAGCATGCTAAGCTACTATCATTGGTTGAGCATCATTATCATCACCAAAGTTGATGGATTGGTCCAAGTCAACTTCAAAATCTTCTTTTTCTGGAACTGGATCAAGAATTACAATGGGCCGGTTGATTGATCTGCTGACTTGTTCTTTTTCCTTTCCATCATCACCGGCTTCTCTACCTGTATTGTCAGTTCTCTTGACATACACTCATATGCCCTGCTGTGTGTTGGGTAACCTAGAATGATCCCTTCATCAGCCTTAAGGTCAAAATTAGCCAATTGGTCTCTAGTGTTTAATGTGAATCATTTACAACCAAAGGCCTTCAGATGACCAACCTTAGGCTTGCGCCCCTTCCAAAGTGAATAAGGAGTTTTGTTCAAAATTAGGTGAATTAAAACCCTATTTAGAATGTAACAAGCTGTGTTAAGAGCTTCTCCCCAGAAATATTTTGGTAGATTGTTATCACTCCGCTTAGAATGACCCATCTATGCAATAGTGCAATTCTTTCTCTCAACAACCCCACTCTATTGAGGTGTATAAGGGGCAAAAAAATTGTGGTCAATACCATGCTTAGAATAGAATTCCTCAAACTACCTGTTTTCAAATTCTCTTCCATGGTCACTGTGGATTCTATTAATTTAAGGTCTTTTTCATTCTTCATTTGGGTAGCTAACCTAGAGAATGATTCAAATGTTTCATCTTTGCTTGCAAGCAAGATAAATCCAACTGAACCTGGTTAGATCATCTACCACCACAAGGGTGTACTTCATTCCTCCTAGACTTGCTGGCAACACTGGCCCAAAGAATTCCATGTATAGAAGATCAAGGGGACGAGAAGAAGATATATCAGCTAAGGATTTAAAGGTCTTCCTAAATCGTTTCCCAAGTTGGCATGCTAAGTAGAGTCTATCTTTTCAAAGGCTAGATTGGGTAAACCCTCAACAAGTTCATTTCTAGCTAATTTGGATAGATTGGTCATTTTGATATATACTAACCTTCTATGCCATAGCCAAGAGTTTTCCTCCTTAGAAACTAAGCATATATCATTGAAGCTAGGGGATAAATCAATCATATAAACATTATTTTTTTTGGGAGCATAAAGAATAGTTTGGTCAGAGTTACCATCAATGACTGAGCAGCCTACTGAGTCAAATATCAGTTTCCTGCCTTTATCACATAGCTGTGCAACGCTTAGCAAGTTGAACTTTAGACCTTTCAGAAGAGACATATTTTAAATTGAAGGCTTGACTCCCACAGTTCCATTGCCAACAAATTTTCCTTTTTGGTTGTCTCCAAAAACGACACTTCTATTCCTCTTTTACGTTAATGCGATGAATTGCTTTTCATCACCTATCATATGCCTCAAGCATCCACTATCCAAATACCACATTTTTCTGTCATCAGTGGATCTCAGGCTCACCTGTGAAATAATTAAGTTTTCTTAGGTACCCATGCCTTTTTCTAGCTGGGTCCTCCCTTGTTAGTGGTGGTAATCCTTGTCTAGTCATACTCATTAAAGTAACCAATTTTGTGTCTACACATGACAACCGCATGTCCTGACTTTCCATAAAAGTTATAGACGGCCTTAGGATTAGGTTGCTCACTTTACTCTTTTGAGAAACCTTCTCAGAGTGGTGAGTGCAGTTACTCTGAGTATTTCTGTTAGGTTGAGGAGGGACCCGCACCTTTTTCAAAGCTGTTAATTCGGCAGCTAACTCATCCATTTTCTTAATGAGCTTGCTGTTATATCCATCATGTTACTCAGCTTTTTCCATAAGGTATAAGATGTCAAATGATGTAGAAGAATTGACATATTCTAGATCATCACACCTCCTATGGAGTACTTTGATGTATTTGGTTGACTTCTTAGTCACATTAATAACATCATTAAGTACTGCAGTAAGTTCCTCGGAAGATAAAGGGGTTTAAAATTTACCTCTATTCAGTTTCCCTTATCTCTGCTCTGGTCAACTGATTGATTGGCAATAGAAGTAGATGGTTGGTTAGCTGACTCTAAGTCAGGTTGATCATCCTTTTCAATAAGACACACATTTGCAGAATCTTATGCCTCTTCATCTGAGGATGACGACTCTTGTTCAGAATTACTCTAAGTAGTAGCAAGAGCCTTCTTATCCCTTTTCTTCTTGAATTTGTCCTTCTTAGCTTTAGGAAAGCCAGACTGGATATGCCATTTCTCACCACATTCAAAGCACTTGATATCTTTGTTATGCTCTTTGTTGAATTCTTTTCGTGGTCTCTCATCTCCTCCTTTCTTGTACTTACTGGGCCTTCTGAACCTTTGGAAGTTCTTATCTTTCTTCAAGAACCTATTAAAATTCTTAGTCATTATTGCTATATGTTCCTTCCTATCCTCTAGATATTCTCCTTCAGAGGATTCTTCTTCATTAGCCTTAACGATAATAGCTCTGCTAGAACTTTCTCTTTCCTTTTGCTTATGCTTCTTGGACTCATCTTTATATTGCTTCAAGGACATTTCATATGTCAGCAAGGTTCCGATTAGCTCATCAAAGTTATAGGTCTTCAAATCATGAGCTTCTTCAATAGCACTCTTCTTTGCATCCCATTCTTGTGTCAAACTGCACAAGATCTACTTGACTGTCTCTTCTTCTGTGAAGGTCTTGCCAAGTCTTTTCATCTCATTGATAATATTCATGAACCTAGTATTCATGTTGGAAATATCTTCATTGGGTTGCATATGGAACCATTCATAATCCCTCATGAGGATATTGATCTTGGACTCCTTGACCTTGTTAGTGCCTTCATAAGTTACTTCCAACTTCTTCCAAATCTCTCAAGTAGTTTCATAGCTTGAAACATGGTTGAACTTAGTTGCATCAAGAGCACAATGGAGATAGTTAATAGTAGATGCATTTTCTTTCAATCTGGCCAAGTCATGATTGTCCCACTTATCAGAGCACTTATTAACACGTACTCCATTCTTTACTATAGTAGGAACGTATGGCCCTTCAATAATAGCCATCCAAGCATGCATGCTTTGAGACTGGATGAAATTCTTCATCCTGTTCTTCCAATAAGTATAATGCTCACCATTAAACATGGGAGCCCTGGCAACTGACATGCCTTCTAGCAAAATATAGGCTTGGGCTCTTCCACTGGATTCTCCTCCTTTGTATGCCTTGGTCTTTATCTCAAGATTGTGAAATCTTTTTAATGAGAACTCACTCTGATACCACTTGTTGGTCCCTATGCATATGCTCAATGAGTTAGGGGGGGTGAATGACTCGCTCTAATAACTTGGGAAACTTTTTCGCGATTATATGAAATCCGCTGAGTAGGTCAGCTAGCTGAGTGGAAATATGAAAAACTTCAAAGTAAAGGACACGGAGATTTTTATATTGGTCTGGCAACCTGTGCTTACATCCTGTCCCAAGAGAGTGTCTTGGCATTAATCCACTAATCTCAACTCCTTTACCCTAGGCGGAGAGGCGTTTCACAAATTTCCCCAATTACTGAAAGTACCCTCCAAACTGTAATCGCTTACCCGCTGAGTAGAATACCCTCTTATACTAGAAACTCAACTAATTCAAAACAAGAGCTGGAATGAACTTATAGAAATGTTGATCTAGTTACAGATACTCATATACTACAATTAAAATGATCCATTCTAACCTCTCTTGTTCAAAGCAGATGCTGGCTGAGTAGTTTCTTTCTTGATTGAACTACTTTAACGCTTGTAAATTGGCAGATTTTTGCTTCTTAGAAATTCAGGTGCAATCTTCGAGTTCTAATGCTTGCCTTTTTGCTCCTTTTATACTTGAAATTGAGAATGTAGTTATTGAACTTGTCTTGGCACTATCTAAAATTGATAACTCATCTATCCACCAGTTGCTTCTTCAAATCAATCCGTTAGAAGATAGAATCACACCATTATGAGATAGAAAAACAATCCATTAGAGAAATATTGAGATTCGAGCTTCAATTTGAATCCTTTGCCGTTTGATTCCAGTCTTCTATTAGAGAGATCTCACGCTAACTTGCCACGTGACATCTTCCTATTCCTTCTAGTAATCTAACATTTTACAGAGTGCACGATACTATGTTATTGATTTGTAGAATTTCTCAAATTGGCAAATGACTTTATGCAGCTTCATTCTGGAAGACTTTGTCCTTTTCTCCATAAACCAGAGTCTTGCCATTGCATTAATTCTTTTTGTCTTTGTCTCATTAATGTTTTTCAACAACCAACACTAAAAGCAAAGATTCCATCTTTCCTTAAATGAAAAAGTAAGTGCCATTGACAGACATAAAGTAACTCAGCAAAAGATATAAACTGATGCACAACTAAAAACACAATCTAAATATCAAGCGCTGAATGAATAGTATTTAGTCAATGACTAACATACATACTTAGCTGAGAACAACTTAGAGTTAAACTAGGTAGCTAGGTCAATAGAGGCATAAAATTCTACCCTTGAATTTAATAACCCGTATATATCCATAGACTTTTTTATTTCAACATCATTATTGATTTAATTAATTCAAAATGAACTTAACCATTATGACAAAAACTTAAGCACTACTGAGTCATCCACTGAGTCAGTCCAAACTTGTGCTTGGTTCAACAGCCCCTATAGATGTTTCTTCAATCGCTAGATAGAGAATCAATGGCTTTCCGAGAATTGGTGGTTTTAGCATAGGAGGTTTCATCAAATAGGCCTAAATTCTGTCAAAAGCTTCCTGGCATTGCTCATTCCACTCTATCGGTTCTTGATTTCTTAAGAGCTTGAAGATAGGCTCACATGTGGCAGTCAATCAAGCTATAAAGTGGCTAACTTATTATTCGGATCCTAAGAAACTTCTTCTTTCTCAGTTCTTGGTACATGCAACTCCCTAATAGCCCTAGCTTTATTAGGGTCTATTTCAATGACACTTTGGCTGACCATATGCCCAAATAGCTTGCCTGATGTGACACCGAATATGCACTTCTTTTAGTTGAGGTAGAGATTGTACTTCTCAATTCTTATGAGGAATCGTTCCATCACGCTGGGTGTTCTTCTGGCATAGCGGATTTTACAAGCATTTCATCCACGTAAACCTCAACCTCTTTATGGATCAAATCATGTAGTAGCATTTTGACTACCCGCTGATAGGTTGCCCATGCATCCTTGAGTCCGAAAGGGATTCCACTAAAATAATATGTTCCCCATTCTGGGATGAATGTAGTTTTGAATTTGTCTACTAGATTTATAAGGATTTAGTGGTACCCGGAGAACCCATCCATAAAGGAGTACATGGATGCTCTGGCCGCACTGTCTACTAGAACATTGTTATGTGGCAGTGGAAAATCATCTTAGGAGTTGCCTTGTTCAGATCCCCAAAGTCGACACAGACTCTGACATCACCATTTTTCTTGGGTATGGGAACTACATTGGATAACCAAGTGGGATACTCAATGACTTCCACAAAATTGGCCCTGATCTTTTTGGCTACTTCTGCTTTGACTTTTTCTGCCCATTCTAGATGCATTCTTCTCATCTTTTTCTTCACAGGTCAGATCCTTAGGTCCGTGGGGATCTTGTGTTTGGCGATGTGCCGATCAAGTCCAGGCATGTCCTCATGAGACCAAGCGAAGGCTAAAACGTGATTTTTTTAATGTTTTTACTAATTTTCTCTCTTACTCAATTAGCAATCGATTGGAAATGTATACCATATTTGGATCATCCTCCGTATTTAAGTTAATTTTTTTTGTAATACCATCATTAATGTTAAAAATGCTAGATGAATGCTGTAATAGATACATGGAATCGTAATCAAAAACACAATCCAAATAAGCAAAGTTCTTCATCTTATTATCATCATAAAATACAATATTTATTTCAAACATATTGGAAATGGAAATGAAAGACTCATCCTGATCAATAGCCATCAGTTCTACACCAGAAGTTCCTTCCTCAGTAGCAAGCTTTAGCAGGATCTCCTCACCGTCTTCCTCTTCTACTTTTCCTTTACCTTTCATGACTTTGACCATGTCCATGATAGTTAGGCTTAGGCAACCTCCCTTGGTTTTTTCCTCCTCCACTATCTTGAGTTGGGCTTGGAAGTGCTTAGTCAAAGTGTTGAAGATTTCTTCTTCTTTGCTAACCTTCTTGATCTTCTTCAGACATGCTTGCTTCAGTGGGCCTGATCTAATCTAGAATTGCCTCAGTAAGCTGTTGAGAATCTGTCTTTTTTGCTACATAGGTGATAGGGCCTTTAATATATTATTATAGTCAACAACATTCGAAAATATCTCAAACCCTGAAACAGTCCTACCTAGATGAATAATAGGTTCAGGGGCTCTATTGTATGGTTGCTCAGACTGCCTCTAAAAAATTAGTTTGTTAGTGGTTCTTCTGACTCCTATACAACCGAGTCTTGCATATTTCCATTCTCCCGCCCTAATGTTAAAAGTTGGCATTCCCTGCTCATGGGAACCTAGTCATTTCCTGGGTCTATGGTGTTTCTGCATGTAACTTTGAATCCAAGGGCTCCAATACACTCCCAGTTGCCTGTTTAATCCTTAACCGATCATGACTGTGGTAAAGCCTTTCATATGCTTTTCAACCATTGTTAGAGTTGCCACGACTAATGCTTGGTCCACTTCCGAAGTGACAATCTTCCCTTGGAACATAACATTGACCTTTTGGTGAAGAGTAGATGGGACCCCTCCCAGAGTGTGGAACCATAGTCGCCTAAGTAGCATAGAGAAAGTCACTAAAATGTCTATGACTGTAAAAAGGATGATAGAAGAGATCTCTCAAATGGCAACTTCGGCTTTGAATGTACCTATGATGATTATTTTGGCATTGTCATAGGCTTTTATGACTATTGTGGGCCTTTTTAAGTCCTCCTTAGTTAATCCCATGATCGGCAAAATGTCCTTAGGACAGACTTTTAGAGCTGAGCCGTCATCCACCATCACGCATGGCATGATGCATTTGAAAACCCTTGCCTTCATATAGAGACCCTTGTTGTGTCGAATACCCTCATCTAGTAAATCAGAGCTAGAGAAGATAATGTCAGGGATGACTGTGCTGGTTTCAGCTTTAAGTAGTGTGCAAACCTATTTTGGCGATGCTAAAGGAGACGTCTCGATTTCCATGACCTTCTTGACAATAGCAAGCATGTGATCTTGAGAACTAAGGAGGAAATCCCAAATGCTCATCTTTGTAGTGGCATCTTTTAACTGATCCAAAATTGGGCTTTCCATCTATTTTGAAGACTTGACAAAAGTTAGGGGAGTCGGGGTTCCCATCCTTGACATGGTAGGAGCTACTGTCCTAGTAATCTTCCCACCTCTAGTAACTAGACTAACAGTCTAGATAGGCGAGTTTGTTATTTTGAAGACTTCGAATTCATCAAAATCTTCATTAAGTGGTATTTTCCCTAAGTCAATTAGCTTGTTCACCATAGGTGGCTCTTTGGTGACAAAAGGCCATTGCATAAAGGGTGCCTTCTCGTACTATCTTCCTGGGGTAGACAGATTCTCTTAAAGGATCTGGCATAAAATGAGATTGGAATCTTGCCCAATCATGTCGATGGATGAGGAAACTCCATCTAAGGTCATTACTACAACTCAGGTGTAAACTCATCAATCCATCTCTCCATGCATCGAATCATTGTCACAAACATTTACCAAATTGAGGAAATCTTATCAACTTCAGAGTATCAAGCCATTCAACCCACCTACCGCGGTTGATAGAGATAATTTTTGTGCATACTATGTGACCAAGGGGCATCACACTAATGAATGCCCTTGGTTGTTAAAAGATTTGTAGCAAATAATAGCCGATGTGAGAGCGAAGGAACCCGAAAAGAAACCAAGCACCTTGACTAATCCCTTGCCTAACTTCGAGGCCACGGTGAATGCCATCAATGTTTATGTTGAGGCCGATGATTTCAGTATCGATGTGATGGATAATTTCCAACATGACCCGGGATAGGGGGATAACATGATAATGGATAATATGGACATCATCTACATGGTTGAACAGTACATCTTGAGAATGAGAAGAGAGGGACTAGACTAATATCAGGTATCACCACATATATTCTGAGGTAATTCTGACCCAAATGAACATGTAGAGGGATTCCTTTGATTTATGCATGAATGAGGGAACGATATGATGGGCTTTGCACCTAAATTTCCTCATTTCTTAGAAGATCTAGCCATGGACTAGTATAATGCAATGCCAATGGAAGGGCACTGGAACTGGTATTATATGCAAAGATCCTTCATCCATTACTTCATTACTTCTCATTCCCACCTAGATGCCCTTTCCTAGTGGTTGGCACCTTAAGTAGATCAACGCAATGTTGGTTGGCAGGATATTCCTCCTCCTTCTCAGCCCCTTGTTTACACTCCTCCTGACTACATGAGCCCCAACTAGGTCAGAACGAATATGTTCCAATTTAGAAGTTCTTCTAGGATGACATGTCTTGTAGATCGGGAGTTGTATGACCTTGAGCACATCTAGAGTAACCATGAGGACTGGCAAAGATACCGCAGTATGATCCTAAGTGAAGTAGTGCAAGATCTAATTGCCAAACTTTGCGCTAATGTGGCACTAGAAGTAGACCGAAGAAATTAAGTGAACATCGAACAACTCTACCCATTTGAAGGATCCGTGTAGACATTGCGGCCCATGGTGCCCATATGGAGCATACATTCGCGTATATGCAAGGCATGATCTCTTACTTTTTCATAGCTATCGAAGGCAAAGAGGCCATAGTAGACATGATTGAAAATGCAATAGAAGAGAATCTTGAGGAGGATCCGGAGGAGGACCCAGAAGAGGATCCTAAGGAGGATCCTGAGGAAGATCCTAAAGAGGACCGCAGTCAACTCACCTTTAACCATAGAGTCAGCCTCCAAGTGACTAACGAGTCAACTCACCTTACACCATCGAGTCAAGCCTTCGAGTGACCAATGACTTAACCCACCTTTGACCACTAAGTCAAGCCTTTAAGTGACCAACCACCTTTGACCATTGAGTTAAGCCTTCGAGTGACCATCGAGTCAACTCATCTTTGACCACCGAGTCAACCCTTCGAGTGACCATCAAGTCAACTTACCTTTGACTATAGAGTCAACCTTCAAGTGACCAGCGAGTCAACTCAGCTTTGACCAGCAAGTCACCCTTTTGAGTGACAATCGAGTCGAATCACCTTCAACCAGCCAGTCGACCTTTCGAGTGATAGAGTCACCTGACTAATAAAGTCACCTTTAATCCCTGAGTCAATTCTAACTCAACCAATGAATTAATGAAAATTGGACAAGTAAGTCATGAAGCCCCGACCAATGACTCATCTAATCCCGACCAACGAGTCATCTATTCCCAACCAACGAGTCATCTAATCCCGACCACCATGTGATCTTAAACCCTAATAAGAGGCCCAAACCTTTTAGGATTCCCCATAAGGATAAACTAAGGAAACCTCATGATTGCTGAATTAAATCCCTCGGACTTCTTTGGCATTCCCCAATTGACCAAAGCTTTTTCGAAAACTAAGGAGACATAGTGATTGCCAAATTAATGTCTAGCGAGACACAATAGCTAAGTCATTCCTATAATGACTTGACCGAAAAGCCTAGGGGTATTCTATATGACCCTAACTTTTGTGCGTTCCTAGAATGACACAATTTTGAGTTATTCCCGCCACGAAAGAAAACTAAACCAAACCATGACACTTAAAGTGATCGCTTGACCAAACTTGATATTCCATGAGTATCAAAGACTTACCTCTTTTGTTATGCATTTCTTGAATGCTTTACTTTTATCAAATATTCCATGAATATTTGACCCTTAGGTAACATAGTGATTGCTGAAATGATACCCATTGAGGTACAAACCTTTTTGGCATTCCCCGAATGACCAAATCTTACGCAAACCAAGGCGATATAGCAATTTCTGAATCAATTTCCAGTGAGACACAACCTTTTTAGCATTCCTTGAAAGACCAAAATAAGTCCTACCCTAGGGGCATCCTAGATGATCCCAATGTTAGTGCATTCCTTAAATGACACTTCCTTGAGTTGTACTTTCCTTGAAAGACACTTGAATTTGCGCGTTCCATGAATGTGGTAAATAACCCAATTAAACCTTGTCACTATATGTGACCACCCGATCTCATTTGATATTCCTTGAATACCAAAATTCATAACCCTATTTAGTATCCCCATATACTTGACCATTGTCAAATACTCCCCTAATGTTTGACTCTCTCTTAAAACAAAAACTATTCAACATTCCATGAATGTTGAATTTTACACATATACATTTATTCATGTATGTACATGTAATTCATATATTTATTACATCCATTCATTCAATCATTAGAACTACCATTAGTATCCTTGTAACATGGGCGGCCCTAATTTTGTTTTTATGAAAAGGTTGGAAATGAGAAAAAAGCAGGCTGAGATATATCTCAAGCATTCAGAGGTTAGACCCCCATCACTAGTTGAGTCACTTGCGGATTTTTCTCAAATTCTGAATCTCAGAAGGTAATGGCGGATGATGATGCTATTAGCCACTCCCTCAAAAATATTTTGGATAGTCCTTAAGTCCATAATATCTTGTAGAGCTTGAATGCATCTAATTCTTAAAATATGAAAGAATAAGAAGCCAAATTGGCAGCATTAAAGGCAAAGATCAGTGACTTGGAGAACTCTTCCCTGAAGATAGAGAAATCCACGGCTTCCTCCATTGAGCAATATGTAGCCCAAAACATCTGAAGCACTTCCAGCCAACTTTATAATGCCATACGTAGCTCCCTACCATGGCACAGGGTCTCTACATGCCTACATTGAGGGTTACCTCTGGATAATGACCAGTATGGCAATCCCCAAGGTTCATATTGTCAATCTGTTTAAAGCCACTCTCTGTGGTCTAGCTTCTGAATGGTACACGAGGATGCCAACTAAGGTGAAGTATGATTGGAAGAAGTTATATTCTGCCTTCATAGAGAGATACACCTTTAATCTGAAGATAAGGACCACTCTACAAGACCTTGAATGGATAAAGCAATGTCCGAACGAGTCCTTTAAGTTTTACTATTTGAGATGAATGGCAGTCCTAGTGATGGTAAGTGGAGCCCCCAACCAAGAAGCTTTGATTATTAAACTAGTGGAGGGTTCTAGTTTTAGGTATAGGGACGAAATGAGAATGTAGAGATTTGAAACCTTCAATGATGTGGTAGATTATGCCAAAAAGCTAGAGAACTATGACGAGGAGGATCAATTGAAGGAAGGTGAGCTCCATAAAATTACGCAAAATGATAGCATAGAATATGAACAACTTGATCTTGTGGACCCAGAGTTTGAATATCATTCAGCTGAGGAAACTCAAGAAGATCAAGATGAAAGCTCAAATTGGGAATAGTATAGTAGCTACTCAGAAGAAGTGGGAGCTACGCTAAATAATGAAGATTGCTCTTTTGCTTTTATCTTTAGTGCTTTCATACTAAACAATTTAATAAATAATATTATGAATAAATCTTCTTACATATGCAATGTTTCTGATAATGATTCCGTGTATTCATTCTAGTATACATTTGACATATTCAACATTTATCATGCTCCAATTAAAGAAATAAATTTAGGAACATTTGACAAACCCAGAAATGGTATCTATTCCAAATAACTCGACCGCAGAAAAAAAGAGAGAAAAAAGAAGAAAAAAACATGTGGCTGGCTTTGCCTGATTCAATCAAGCATGTCCAATCAATAAAATTTCCATACTACTTGTAGGGGAAAATGAAGAAAAGATCATTGTAGAATCTGCTTAAGTCAATAGATAATTCACCAAAATAGGATCGAGAAAGAAAATCACTCGAACCATGCCTCAAAGCAATCTAGATGAAATCTACTCTGTGCTACACAAGGAAAACTCAGATGGTAGAAAGGTCCTCATTGACAACACAAACATAGTGAAAACCAAACCAATAAATCTGATGAGACTAATCTCTAAAGATTTGCTTTTCTTGATGGCATGCTACTCGACAAGAAGCATGAAAATCGATAAGGATCTTGCAAAACACATATTAACGAAGTCAAATCAGCCAAAAACATCTAGCAAATGGAATGTCTCCAAACAGTTGTACAAAAATGTCTCAACCAAGGGCATGACATCATTGAAATGACATATCCTTCATTTACTAAAGAGAATCGACATGAACCAAGCAAATAGGTCAAAGTCAAAAAATGCACCATTGAAAGATGATCAGGACATTAAAAATAATTGATCCTAAATCAAATGAAATTAGTACATGTTGATTCTAGGGAAAATTCCACCCAAGAGACCCAACACGTTAAAGAAAATTCCAATGAAAAAAAGGCTACATTTCAAAGGAAACGA
The DNA here is from genome assembly GCA_947683365.1 of Euphorbia pulcherrima. Classification (NCBI taxonomy): domain Eukaryota; kingdom Viridiplantae; phylum Streptophyta; class Magnoliopsida; order Malpighiales; family Euphorbiaceae; genus Euphorbia; species Euphorbia pulcherrima. The sequence goes on from CANTUS010000015.1 coordinate 53,400,044, forward strand.
ATCCCTCCAAAAAAAACAAGCTCAGGGAATACCACACAAACTAAAAAACTGTGTCTGCTAAAAGCTAGTGAGGGATTTTAGGCAAAAACAAAGACAAAAGAAAGAGAGAAATCAACCTGTAAAACCTAAAAAGGATTGTTGATAATAGGAGAAAGTTCCTGGGAATGGATACCAAACTTTTGCTCCTAAAAATATTTCTTTGACTGATGTGGCATATTGCTAAATTGTTAAATGTCTGCACTTAATGAATACACAAAAATGTTAAAAGAAACATTCATGTGAGAACTCTTATTCATGATATTGCATGCCCAAAAAATATAAAAGAAGAGCCTGCTGGATTGAAAACCCAAAAGGACAGTCCAGCGAAAAGCTAAGGCAACTCGATAAACTGAAACATTAAAAGGCGGTTTATGTAAAAATTATGGTTAAAAAAGAAAAAAATGCAAAGGCCGATGTGCTTCGGTTCAGGCAAAAATTAGGGCATAACCTCTGGATGCAAGCACAATCAAAGTTACTCATTGCGATGACTCACCAAATGACATCAAGCACAGTCACTCAATCCAAAGCCTTCTCAAAGGAGAAATATTGTTCACAAACACGAGCACATGAATCTCCCACATCTCTAAAATGTGAGAAGGAAATCTTGTTGCACGAAACTACATAAGAGATTTTTAGAACTGCAGATGCATGCCATAGTATCTATACAATTGCTAAAAGAATAAAATCTAACCTCCGTCAGTCCAAGCAACTGGAATTTACCTGCTAAGGCTCATGCTATATGCCACAAGGGGCAAAAGTTTTTGTGACTCGAGAATTCATTGGATTTGGGAAGGACAAATAAAACCTATATTATCCAAATAGTCAAGTACAAATAAAAATGTACGACCAATCCAACAATCAGAATGTAATGGATTCAAAGTACACACAACTAAAATGAAAACGACAAGCTCATCCCTTGAAGTTGTGAAGCCTACATCTAGGACTCAACCTCAAAGTCATAGTTTTCATCATCATTAAGAGTGATGGAAACTGAGAAGACGATAATTCAAGAGAATTCTGCTAAGAATGAAGCAAACATGCCTCATCTTACAACTACATGATTCAATGCATTACATAAACATGACATGCATTACACGTTACATGCATATTACAATTTTATATTTGCAAAGGCAACAAGTTGACTCACAGAAATTGTTAGTCACCCAACAAATACCAACTTAATGCATCATGCACTTGCAACAATCATCATACAACAGTAAATGTAGTACATCACATGCATCATTAAACAAGAATATATAAAACTATTTCGAAAGACTAAGTTTTACCATCCTCATCTAAAATTAAACTATAGGACATGAGAACCTTAGATCTGGTGAGATTTTACCCTGTCATATCATAGCCGAACCTTAGATATAGTGAGATCTTTACCTCGATACATTATAGTCAAGCTTTAGATCTAGTGAGATCTTTACCCTAGCACATCATAGCCAAACCTTAGATCCAGTGAGATCTTTACCTCGACACATCATAGTCGAACCTTAAATCTAGTGAGATCTTCACAATTCATGTCGATGACATGTAGTGTCATGTTAATTTATTTCAATGACGTGCAACACCATGTCAAGTCAAGTAGTATTAAGTTTTGTAGTGTCATGTATTGTGCTTATGGCATACAGTACCATGTTAGGTTATATTTGGAAGGAAATTTGAATAATAAGTCTATAGTGGCAGACAATGCCCAACTGCCTGATGAGAAAAATTGGTCAATGGCGGTGGATAGTGTCCAACTCCCTAATGAGAAAAACTGGTCAATGGCGGTAGATAGTGCCCAACTCTCTAATGAGAAAAACTGCTCAATGTATGGCTGACAGTGCCACACTCCTCTATGGGAAAACTGCTCGATGGTGGCTAATGGTGCCACACTCCCTGATGTGAATATTGGTCAAGACATGGTTGATAGTGCCATCTTTCTTGAAGAGAAAACTGATCAACAGATGCAACACTGCAGGTAAGCATGACCCTTAACTTATCTTTTACATCATGCAAAACCATGTTTTAAAATGAGTGGACCAAAATTTTCTATGTACCGTTTAGGACATGAAACTTTTCTTCCAACATGCCTTTTCTTTTGTCCCCAACGTATTTTCTTTTTACCTTTACTCTCCAATGGATTTTTGTTTAAAGATTTTCATTAACATTCTTAATCGAAGGGGCAAAAATTTTTGTTTTTCAAAATTATCGATTAAGAAATGTTGATTCTTTCAAAAAGAAGTTTTTCATGTCCTTATCACATAAGAACACTGATTCTGACAGTCACTCTTTCATCCGCGTACGTGTAATTTTACCTCCACAGTGAAAATTTGTACGTGAGGGGCAAACTATTAGTACGGTCTGCTCAGCCCGATGAGGATTTATACCTATTTCAAACAGCGATTAGACAAAGAGCCAAGAAGGACCAAATTGTCACCCAAAAAAATCAAAAATTCCAAAAAATTCCCATTCTTCATAATGTTTCAAGTTACATCTTGAAATGCTTTGAAATCTGTTTTCGAATAGTCAAAATAGTCAACCAGTCAAATTATCTTGAAAACACAAAAAAAGGCATTTGAGGGCTTAAATGACCATTGGGCCATTTCTATAAAAAATTGGTCAAATAGGTAATGAGCCCGTGGGCTCATTACCTATACTGAGATCTGGCAAGACTTTGGATAAGATTTTGGATAAGATCTTGTCAGACAAGCAATGAGGCCACAGGCTCATTACCTAGGCAATGAGCCCGCATGCTAATTACCTCTTTCTATAAATAGGGAGCCATTCTCTCATTTTACACAAAAACTAAAATGGACAAAAAAATCCTATTATGCTAGTTTTGTTCCGGGAGTCTTAAAAGCCCTGAAACTCTGCCAAAACACTTCCAAATCCAAGTTTTATCAACTACACTAGGTATAAACTCATTTTTCTATCTTTCTAGATCTAGATCTCATAGTGATCTTCGTGTCTAAAAACGACCCAATTTCTCAAAATCCCCGCATTTTCTCTTAGGAAAAATCCAAGATTATAGTCATAACTTGGGTTAAACCTATTTTCCCACCAAATCACGACATTTGACAACTTTGGTCCCCTACAGCTCTTAAGTTATCCTGGATAGATGAAAAGGTAACTGATGGTAATTGGCTCTGAGCTCAACTTTAAAATTCAATTAAATTCATTTTCTTAGCTCCAATGTCTCACTTAACCAAAGAAATGGAATGTAATGTGCAATAATAGAAATAATTAAAAAAAATGACGTGAGGTGGACTAACCATACTCGAGTGGAGGTGACTTATTCTAAGCCCTTTGACATTCAACCGAGTGAGGCTTGTCGTATATGGGTTGTTAGCATCCGTGGGCTTGCTACTCTTGAAGAAAGGCTCACCGAGACTAACAAGCTTCAAAGCTTTCTTGGAGGTCACTGAGCTTATCATCCTGCATTTTTTGTTTTTATGGAAGAATAAAGGCTTCAAGCCTCGTTGTTATTTCCATTTCCTGTTTGTAATGCAATCTATGTGAAATAAAGATAGAACTACTATTTGCCTGTGTGTTTTATCAAATGATTCACAATTTCCATTTAATGCACTCATGCAGTACTTTTAACATGAATATGTTATTATAAAAGATATTATTTAAATAGGAAGGATAAATTGTATTTATTCCCAAGAAATGTCCATTGTTGCCTAAGGTTCCAAATGGATTTTACCTAAGGCCTCACTCTTTTGTTTTCAGAGTCTATATTTTTGCTCAAGATCCCTCAGTAGCTCTTGACAGACTTTTATTATTAATTTCTTCTTTTTTTTACTATATGAGATAGTGCTTTAGCTTATCGTAATTGACTAGATTCATAAATTCATTGTCATCCAAATCTGAGATTTTGACTGCCCCTTTAGTGAGAGCCTTCTTCACCATAAAAGGTCCTTCCAAGTTTGGTTGGAATTTTCCTCGAGAATCCGCGTGTGTTTTATGAGATTGCTTTAAGACCACCGCTCTCAAAGGTTGATCTTGCCATTTGACTTTGCAATTGTAAGCCCTAGCCATATGCTGTTGGTATAATTGTAGATTCTCTAACACAGACAATATTTTCTCGTCAATCAAGGACAATTACTTGTGCCTTGCCCTTGCCCATTCATCTTTAGGAAGTTTTTCTTCAAGGGCTACATGCAATGATTTGATCTCTACTTCCACAAGCAACACCTCCTCTATCCAATAGACAAGAGAGAAAGGGGTTTTTCCCGTAGGAGTCTTGATACTAGTTCTGTACCCCCTATAAGGCATATGGTAAATGATCTACCCAATCTCAGTAATTGGTGATCATTTTAGAGAGGATCTTCTTGATTGCCTTATTAGCTACTTCAACAGCTTCGTTAGCTTGTGGTAGATACGGTGAAGAGCGATGATGCTCGATCCCATGTTTCTCAATAAGATCGGCGATATCCCCTTGGAACTGCACACCATTATCACTTACTATATGATGAGGGATTTGATATCCGGTAAAGATGTGTCACTGAATAAATCGAGCCATTTTCTTAGCCGTGATGCTCGTATATGTCTCTACTTCGACCCATTTAGAGAAGTAATCAACGAATACTATAATAAAGCGATGGCCATTAGTCAAGGATGCTCTTATTTCATCGATGATGTCAATGCCCCAAGTTGAGAGTGGCCAAGGCGTCATAAAGTTTTATAACATCGTAGGGGGTAAGTAGCTCACATCCCCATATATCTGACAGGCATGGCAAGTTTTTGCTTCTTGAATATAATCAGCCATTATAGTTATCCAAAAGTATCCCATTCTTTGAATCTTCTTTGCCATCATGACATCATTCATATGTGGGCCACAGTCTCCCAAATGCACTTCTTTCATTACTTTCCTTGCCTCTTGCTCAGTTAGACATTTTAGTAGCAGACCTTTGGATGACCTTTTGAATAGATCTCCCTCGATCAAGTAGAACTATACAGTAAACTTCTGCAGTGTGTTCCTATTAAAATCTATCGCTTTAGGTTTGAATTCACCATTTTCAAGGAATTTGATGATGTTAGAGTACCAGGGTTCTTCTTCAGCTACGGAGTTTTCTATCACATGGATAAGGGGCTTGATTGGCTACCTTTGATGTCTTTCCTATATCGAGGCTAGAGTGGCCAATGCATCTACCATCTGATTCTCTTCTTAAGGCATGTGACAAAAATCACATTCACTAAACATAGAGGATTTTCTCCATATGACCCTTGGGTAAGGTCTGAGAGATTCTTCCTTCAATTCTTAGTCTCCCATGACATGCTTGATGAGCAAAGCTGAATCACCAATAATCTTGAATTTATCTTCTCTGAGAGTTACTAGAGTGGACATTTTGAATAAACATGCCTCATACTCATCTGTGTTATTCATTGTGGGGAGTTCTAATCATTTTGAGAGAGGTATGAGTGCTCCATATGGCATAACGATGATAACTCCCAAACTAGCCCATCATTTGTTAACAACATCATCAAAAAACATGATCCATTTTCCTAGATTCTTTATTGTCACTGTAACACATTCATTAGGGAATTTTAGGTTTTTTGGTTCTCCATCTTTGAGTGGTTGATTTTCTAGAAACTCAGCTACTACTCTACCCTTGATGGTCTTCCTAGTGACATATTCAATATCAAATTCTGATAGTAATAAGAGCCACCTTGCCAGTTTTCTAGTTAGTGAAGGAGCCTGACATAGATACTTCATTGGATCTACCTTTGCAACTGCTTGGATTTGGTAAGATTCGAAGTAATGTCTGAGCTTCTTGGTGAGCCAGACCATTGCGGCACAAGTTTTCTCCATGATGGTGTACTGAGTCTCATACTCTAAGAATTTCTTATTGAGATATTAGACTGCATATTCTCTTTTATCTTTGTATTCTTGAACCAGCATGGCCCCTTAGATTTTCTTGGATCGCTAGATAGAGAATCGATGGCTTTCCGAGAGTTGGTGGTTTCAGCATAGGAGGATTCATTAGATAGGCCTTAATTCTATTGAAAGCTTCCTGGCATTGCTCATTCCACTCTATCGGTTGCTGCTTTCTTAAGAGCTTGAAGATAGGCTCACATGTGGTAGTCAATTGAGCTATAAAGTGGCTGATATTCTATACAGATCCCAAGAAACTTCTTACTTCTTTCTTAGTTCTTGGCACAGGTATTTACCTAATAGCCCTAGCTTTATCAGGGTCTATTTCTATGCCTCTTTGGCTGACCACGTGCCCCAACAACTTTCCTGATGTGACATCAAATATGCACTTCTTTGGGTTGAGGCAGAGATGGCACTTCTTAATTCTTATGAGGAATCATTCTAACACCACTGGGTATTCTTCTAGTGTGGTGGATTTTACAAGCATGTCATCCACATAAACCTCGACCTCTTTGTGGATCAAATCATGTAGTAGCATTGTGACTACCTACTGATAGGTTGCCCCTATATTCTTGAGTAAGAAAGACATTACACTGAAATAATATGTTCCACATTCCAACGTGAATGCATTTTTGAATTTCTCTACCACATTCATAAGGATTTGGTGGTACCCGGAGAACCCATCCATAAAGGAGTACATGGCTACTTTGCCCACGCTGTCTACTAGAACGTTGATACGTGGTAATGGAAAATAATCCTTAGGGGTGGCCTTATTCAGATCTCTGAAGTCTACATAGACTCTGACGTCATCATTTTTCTTGGGTGCATGAACTATATTGGATAACAAAGTAGGATACTCAATGACCTCCACAAAATTAGCCTTGATCTTCTTGGCTACTTATACTTTGACTTTTTCTACCCATTTCGGACTAATTCTTCTCGCCTTTTGCTTCACAGGTCAGATCCTTGGGTCCTTGGGGATCTTGTGTTTGACGATGTGCCAATCAAGTCCAAGCATGTCCCCATAAGACCAAGTGAAGGCTAAAACATGATTTTTTTTAATGTTTTTACTAATTCTCTCTCTTGCTCAATGTGTAGTTGATTAGAAATGTATACCATTTTTGGATCAACCTCTGTATTTAAGTTAATTTCTTTTATAATACCATCATTGATGTTAAAAATGCTAGATGAATGCTGTAATGGATGCATGGAATCGTAATCAGAAACACAATCTAAATAAGCAATGTTCTTCATCTTATTATCATAATAAAATACATTATGCATTTCAAACATATTGGAAATGGAAATGAAAGACTCATCCTGATCAATTAGCATTGCAGCTGCACCAGATGTTCTTTCCTTAGCAGTTGGCTTTAGCAGGATGTCCTCATCCTCATCCTCATCCTCTTCTATTTTTGCTTAACCTTTCATGACTTTGACCATGTCCATGATAGTTGGGCTTAGGCAACCTCCCTTGCTTTTTTCCTCCTCCACTATCTTAAGTTGGGCTTGGAAGTGCTTAGTTAAAGTGTTGAGGATTTCTTCTTCGATGCTCAGCTTCTTGATCTTCTTCGGACATGCTTGCTTAGTGGGCCTGATATGATTGAGAATTGCCTCAACAACTTGTTAAGAATCTACCTTTTTCTCAACACGGGTGATATGACCTTTACTATATTTATTATAGTCAACCACGTCCGAAAAGATCTCAAACCCTGAAATAGTCCTCCCCTAATGAGTAACAGGTTCAAGGGCTCCATTGTATGGTTGCTCAAACTACCCCTAAAAAATTGTTTTGTTTGTGGTTCTTTTGACTCTTGTATAATTTAGTCCTATACATTCTCTGCCCCTATGTCAAAAGTTGGCATTCCCTGCTCATGAGCACCTAATCCTTTCCTAGGAGTATGGTTTTTCTACATCTAACATTGAATCACAGGGCTCCAATGCACTCCTGGTTGCTTGTTTGATCCTTGATCTATCCTGACTGTGGCAAACACTTTCATATGGTTTTCCTCCATTTTTAGAGCAGCCACGACAGATGCTTCATTCATTTCCAAAATGACAATCTTCCCTTGGAACGAAACCTTGATCTTTTAGTGAAGAGTAGATAGAACCCCTCCTAAAGCGTGGAAAAATGGTCGCCCGAGCAACATAGGGAAAGTCACTGGAATGTCTATAACTATAAGAAGCATGATAAAAGAGAACTCTCCGATAGTAACTTTAGCTTCAAATGTACCAATAACGGTTCTTTAAGAATTGTCATAGGCTTTTATGATTGTTGTGGACCTTTTTAAATCCTTCTCGGTCAATCCTAAGATAGGCAAAATGTCCTTAGGACAGATATTCAGAGCTAAGTCATCGTCCACCATCGTGCATGGCATGATGTGTCCAAAAAAACTTTCCTTTAGATAGAGAGCCTTGTTGTATCGAATCCCCTCATCTCGTAAATTAGAGCTAGAGAAGATAATTTTAGGGACTGTGCTAGTTTCAGCATTAAGCAGTGCACAAACCTATTTTGGCGATGCTAAAGGAGATGTCTTGATTTCTATGAGCTTCATCACAATGTCAAGCCTATGATCTTGAGAACTAAGGAGGAGATTCCAGATGCTCATATTTGTAGTGGTGGCTTTTAACTGATCCACGATTAAGCTTTCCATCTGTTCTGAAGACTTGACATAAGCTGGGGGAGCCAGGGGCCCCACCCTTGACATGATAAGAGCTACTATCGTAGTAATCTTCCCACATCTAGTAACTGAAATGATAATCTGGATAGGCGAGTTTGATGTTTTGAAGACTTCAAATTCATCAAAATCTTCATCAAGTGGTATTTTGCCTAAGTCAATCAGGTTGTTCATCATAGGTGGCTCTTTAGTGACAAAAGGATAGTGCATAAAGGGTGCCTTCTCATACTATCTTCCTGGGGTAGATAGATTCTCCTGAAGGATTTGGCACAAAATGGGATTGGAATCTTGCTGAATCTTATGGATGAATGAGGGAGCTCCATTTGTTCATCTTCAACTATTGTTGCTTAAGGGTAAGTTGGTAGATTTCTTGCCTTGCTTTGTCATGTATGAGGGGCATTCTTCATTGATTTCCCACTACCAATTTGGCAGAATTTGATCGTCTGTATCTCTTTTAGGAGTAGGACCCCTTCGTGGGTCTACCTAAGTGTAATGTTTGATGAACTCTTTGGTGAGAACATTCCAGAATGATTTCTAGTAGAGTGTGAGTCCCTCGTACCAGATCCTAGCCTTGCCCCTCAGCATCACCTTGAAACATTCAGGCCACTGAGTGTAGTGAATGTACAGATTGCTCATCAGCTGGATGAATTTATTAATGTGGGCACAAGGCCTTCTAGTCCCATCATAGTATATGGGGTAGACTTCTCGTAAGTCAGGGTTTCAAATGTGGTAGCTGGCCCGAGCTATTTCATTCGTGGCTCTAATTCTCTCCATGATGTATTTCCAAGAAGATTCTTGCCCCTCATCTTGAATCATATTGTTAAATTTCTCATTGCCTGAGTCGAAGTCTGTAAAATCTCCAGAATCATCGCTCGCTATAGACTATAGTGCGCTTGGCGAATCATGCTCCAAAGATGAGGCATAGCTTTTAGCACCATCATAGTCAACTTTCATGCCATTAGGAAAGGGGACTTCATACTCAAAATCCCCTAGTGAATGGTTTAGCTCATCGTATATGAAGACTTTAGATTCCTACCCCAGATTATCCACTTCGGTTTTATCTTCATCGTTCGATTCACTAGAGTTCTCCAATTCCTCAACTTCTTTCTCTGAACCTGTGAAGGGTTGTTATTCATTCATTAGCTCAAAAACCCAATTTGGTACTTGTTGTATGGGTATATCATTATCAGTTTCTTCATCAGAATTTTCCTTTGGATCCTTCTTAGGGTTCTCTTCTAGATCCTATTTGAGGTCCACTTTAGAATCTTTCTTAGGGTCCTCCTCAGGATTCTCTTCTGGGTCCTCCTCGGGATCCTCTTCCATTGCATTTTCCATCATGTCTACTCCGAGCTTTATCCCTTTGATAGCTATATGAAAGTAGAGATCATTCCTTACATATTAGCGAATGTTTGCTCCATGAGAGCACCATAGGCCACAATGTCTACATGGATTCCTTCAAATGGGTTACACTGTTTGACGTTCACTTAATTTCTTCAATCTAGTTCTAGTGCCACATTAGCACAAAGTTCGGCAATTAGATCTTGCACTACTTCATTCAGGTTCATGCTGAGGTATCTTTGCTAGTCCTTATGGTAACTCCAGGCTTGCTTAGGTTTGCATAGCTCCTGATCTCCAAGACATGTCATCTTAGAAGAACTTCCAAATTCAAATTGATTCGTTCCGACATAGTTGGGTCTCATGTAGTCAAGAGGAGTGTAAATAGGGGGCTGAGGAGGAGGAATATCCTGCCAAACAACATTGTGTTGATCTACTAGAGGTCCTAATCAGTAAGAAAGTGCATCCGGGTGAGACTGAGAAGTCATGAAGTAATGGTTGAAGGATCTTTCCATATAATACCAGTTCCAACACCCTTCCATTAGCATTGCATTGTACCAGTCCATGGCTAAACCTTCTAAGAAATGAGGAAATTGAGGTGCAAAGCCCATTATGGCAATCCCTCGTACATGCATAAATCATAAGAATCCCTCTACATGTTTATTTGGGTCAGAATTACCTCGAAATATAAGGTGTGGTGGTACCTGATATTGGTCCAGTCCCTCTCTTCTCAATCTCAAGATGTACTGGTCAACCATGTAGATGATGTCCATATTGTCGAAGATCATGTTATCCCCCCATCCGGGGTCATGTCAGAAATTATTCATCATGTCAGTACCAAAATCATCAGTCTCTACATGAACATTGATGGTGTTCACTGTGGCCTTAAAGTTAGGCAAATGATTAGTCTGGGTGTTGGGTTTCTTTTCAAGTTCCTTCACTCTCCCATCGGCTATAATTTGCTCCAAATCTTTCAACAACCGAGTGCATTAATTAGTACGATACCCCTTGGTGACATGGTAGGCACAAGAATTATCTCTGTCAGCCACAACAGGTGGAACGAATGGCTCAATACTCTAAAGTTGATTAGATTTCCTCAATTTGGTAAATATTTATGACAATGATTCTGCCCATAGAGAGATGGATTGATGAGTTTGCACCTGAGTTGTAGTAACGACCTTAAACAGAGTTTTAGATGATTCAGAGCTGCCCTATTTGTAAGATCCCCCTTTTCCCAATACATAGGCTTAGTATGAGCCTACTGTTCCTGTTCTTTCAACCAGTCTTCTTCATGATATATCTCCTGCTTTTTGGTGTAGTCTATCACATCATTAAAGGTGTCAAACCTTTTCATTTTCATCTCATCCCGGTATCTCTGACTGGATCCTTCAACTAGTTTCACTATTAAGGCCTCCTGGCCAGGTGCCCTAGTCACAAGTACTCGAACAACCATCCATCTCAAGTAATATTCTTCAAAAGACTCATTCGGGCGTTGTTTGACCCTTTTGAGATCATGTAGAGTAGTCTTGACCTTTAGATTCAAAGTAAAATTTTCTAAAAATGCAAAGCACAGCTTTTTCTAGCCAGATTTCACATCTGTCTACATCCTCACGCACCATTCAAAAGCTGGACCACGGAGAGTGACTTGAAATAGATTGACTATGTGGACTTTAGGGATTGCCATACTAGTTATAACATGAAGATAACTTTTGACATGCGAATGAGAGACCTAGTGCTAGTCTATGGGGCTACGTAAGGCATCACAAAGATAGCCGGGAAGGCTTCAGATCCCTTCGGCGAGAACTTGTTAATGTCCACATATTGTTTGACAAAGGAGGTAATGGGCTTGTCTTTCATCGGACATAACCGTTCCATGTCTTCCATCTTCACCTTTAGGGTCGCTATCTCTGCTTATTGTTCTTGGACCCCAAGTAAGCTAGAAGCACTAAATCTTTCCCAAACGTCACAAAATTTCGGAGCATCTAGGATCCTTCTAAGAGATTGACCGACTATATTATCATTTACCATCGTGGTTTCAGGCTCTTGATCAGAGAAAGATCCGGCTAGTGATTCAACTAGTGGCGGGGGCTTGATTTTGATCTACTCGTGATACATCTCAATCTCCTTTTCTCTCGCTTCTAAGCTAAAATGTAAGAGATCAAGTGTTAGTAAGTGTTTCAGGGTGTGGTTCTGAGCCTTACTTACCTACATTAGCTATGTTGGTCCCTATAAGGGTCTAAGTTTGGTTAGAGGGGGGGTGAATGACCCTTTTTCGCGGAATTAACAAACTTTAAAAAGTCTTTGTGTAGCATGTTCGATTATGATCTAGGGGATAGATCTGGATGATACAAATATGCGATAGTTATGGAAGTAAAGAATAAGAAAATCCAACATAAGTATTTTATCCTTGTTCAGCCCCGCCTACCCCAGTCCCTGGAGTTTCCTTCCTCCGAGCTTTCAAACTAGTGGATTCCTTTCCAATTGGTAGGAATCAAGCCTTACAATTTGTCTCCGAATATTAACCCCTTCCAGATGTAGGATATACCACTAAAAGCACCAACTCCTAGCTGAGTCCTTTAGTCTTTAGTAGAATATACAACTTAGATTTCTACCCAAACCTAAGCTGAGTCCTACAGGAAGATCCCACTCAAAGCACCTACTTCAAGCTATATCCCAATCTCACTACTTACCCAAGTACGAGATCTTTACACTTTGTTTTCTCAGAGGTTTTGGTTTTGGACTTTCTCAAGTTTATAACTTCACTTAGGAATCCATACAACCTGATTTTGAATGTTTGGTTCTTGGAGGGATTTGTAAACTGATTTCTTTCTAGCAAATTCTCTTGTATATGCTTTCTTGAAATCAACCAACACCTTCTCAACTTATGAAGCTTCCCTTTTATAGGCTTCCATCATGAATGTGGCCATTATGGGTTGTTGAGCTGTAATCAAAACTTCACCGTTAATCAGGTAAGATGTGGCACTTCTAGAACCGTTGATCAATCTGTTAGATAGAGATTTTGACCCATTTGAATCCTTAGGATTAAGGCCAAAAAGTTGTTAGCGATTGTTTTCCATGTATTTTAGTGACTCACCAACTTTTACGCTAGTACGTTTTTGGTGTGAGTTCCACGCGCCTTCTTATTGGTATAGGTGTAAAAGGTTGTTACCTTTTTCTCTTTCCTGTTTAGTCCTTTTGCCCTTTCTATGAAAAGTACTAGCTGATATTTTTGTCTTGCTTTAGGGGAAAGGATATTTGACTTGGAGACCAAAAGAATGGAGGGAATTTAATAGTTTGAATTATTCCCTTTGTCTTGATATTTAAGTCTTCCGGATGTCTTTAGACTTAATATCTCTGGATCTTGTCTTCTTCTAGATGCTAGTGTAGTCAGTTCTTCCGGCTGCTGTTTTGGGCTGTTTAAAGTTTGTTTCCTTTCCAAACTTAAACCGATTGCTTCCATTTATACTTAGGTAATTGTTTTTACTTGTCTTAGACATTGAATGTCTTGGTTATATGTCCGGATGCAATGACTTAGGTCTTTTTGTACTTAGGTATTTGTTTACTTCAAACCTGATCCGGATTAATTGTTGTTCCGGATCATTGTTTTTAAAAATCTCCCCCATTTGATGAAAATAAAAACTAAGACATCTAAGTATAAGGGAAAGAGGATTTTATAATCTAAGTATGATTCTTGATACTTAGTCATTTACAATTTTTACTCCCCCATAATTTTAGCATCCTAGCTCCCCCAACATTTTTCAATTCTAGCTTCTAATGTTTTTGTAGTACCATTTCAGACTGTACTTTAGAAGCAATTGTTTGAAATAGATTTTCACTATATATACTTCTGCTCTTAACAATGATTTACATCAATGAAATTCATTATTACATGATACAGAAATACATAAGAGAAAAAATATGAAGGTAGCTATTACAGATTTTACATTGGAGCAAAATAGCTAGTCTATTGCAAAATTATTTCTCGCCGGATGCTTCTCCCTTCTTCTCTTTGCCCTTACTCTTTTCTCCCCTTTCAGCAGCTTAATCCCCTTCAGTATTCTCCCCCTTTTTGTTTTTAGTAGCTTGGGGGTTGATTTCTATGTATGTTTTACCATCCCAGCTCTACTGTGAAGTTGTGGAGTAGATAGAATAATCTACATTCCCTTTCCTTCTTCGATCGATGATTGTATCCACTGTGGCTGGAGCAAGATACAGGGGCCGAAAGACCTTTCGGAATTGGGTATAGGAATTTGTGATGTAAGGATGCATTTTGAGGACAAAATCGAGATCCTTCTCATCAAAGTAGGGGAAGAGAGCCTTGAGTAGGGTAGCAATTCCTTTATGGCCAAAGAACCCAATATCCAGATATTGACATATTTGACATATTTGCAAGTACTTTCTCAATTTCCGTCCCAATTCCTCTCCAGTAGTTGTTAACACTATCATTTACAGTCATAATATCTTTATAAAGCTCTTCCTTAGCATTATTAATGACTGTATCATGTCCGTTCATCTGGCTTGCTACCTCTTGGGTAATATCCTCCATCTGTTTGGCAAATAGCTTAGGCAGGTCTTCCTTCATGAACTTTGTCAACTTATTCAAGATTGCTTGCTGAGTTTCATTGAGTCTAGGGAGAGCAGAATTTTTTTCTTTTTTAGAGATGAATTTTGACAAGTTTTCAAACTTGGTATCCAAGAACTTCTTTATTTTTGTGGATAGCTCAGAGGAGAAGGAAGTGATCTTATCCATGATTGTTGTATAATTATTGGCAGCCCCTGTGTTGGGTTGATCTGCAGTGCGATTTGCCATTGCAAGGCTTGTTTTGATCTCAATTAGCGCTGGATTAACTTTTGCAAGAGATACTTCAGCCAATAAGTCAGTAGTGGGAAAATCCTCCACTTTCTATTCAATCTTCTTCATGCACCCCTTTAACTTCCCAATTTTTATCTTCAAATCCGGAGGAGAGAATTGTTGAATCAGTACTTTCTCCACTAATTTAAGATGCTTAAAAATGTTCCAGAGACTCTGTTTGATATAGCTCTCCTCATGTTCCTCATGCGTAGCCTCTTGTAGGATTTTTAGGGCTGTTATGATCTTTTTATCTCTGGCTTGATTGATGCTAGAAGTTGGTATTCTTATTGGACTAGCAAGAGGATGGGATTCAGATCCGGAGCTACTTCTGGTATCATCTGATCTAGATGATTCTTCCTCTATGGATTCCTTTTTTTCTTCTCCTTTCTTTTCTTCCAACTATTATCCCAGACTAGCCTTGCCCCTTGAGTTCACTCTAGGAGTGTGCCCTTGGGAACCTAGACCAAGTCCCTTCTATAAAGTAGTGTCTTTCGGGTTGGACTCTTGTTCCTTAGATACACTTGGAGCATGTGTATCTAAGTTGTCCTCTTTATCATCTGCTGTTTCAACAACAACACTAACATCAACATTAATATTAAATGAGACTGTGTTAGGAATTACCTCAGTTGCTGGCACTTCTGAATCGTTCTAAACCTATTGATTTTGTCATTGTCCTTCATGGCTTTCTTTATTATCTTCTAGTGAGGGTCATCCTGAGTGACTTCCTCAGAAGATCGGGCTCATTTTTCCCTTTTGTTCTCTTGGCCTTAGCCAATTCTACCTCTTCAGCCCTTTTTGCAGCATTTTCATCAATAGTGATTCCGACTGGTTTCTTTGCTTTGCTCTTTTAGGCCGCTACTGCCTCATCAAAAGTGCAGCCTTTCCGAGTGAACTACTTTTTAGGTACTGGAGCCTCATCCTCTATCTCTTCATCATCTACTACTACTTCCGAGATTTTTGCAGCTTTTCTTTTCTTATCTGCCACTTTTATCAATCTTCCCCTCGACTTGGACTTCTCCAGGATCTTTTTTCGCAATTGAGTGAGGGTTTTAGGGTCCTCATCAATTTCTTCCATCAGAACTTTTGGAAGATCCGATTGTGCTCTTGGCTTTGTTGTTCTAGCCCTTTTTGGAACTGAAGCATCTTCTACTGGATTAACTGCCCTCCTACCCCTGGTTTTCTTCTCATCCTTTAGCTTTTTGGCTTTTTCTTCATTTCAGGTCTCTCCTAAGCTCAGCTTTCTAAAATTTTTCTCCAGGATTTGTTTTTCATTTATAGCTTGGAATCCAGAGACATTTACTTCATTTGCTACTAGGATTCCGGTGATCAGGGCACCATGAGAGTTTTTATACTGTCGGAGGAAATGGATAATTAAAGTTGGCATGTTTACTACTCTACTCTCTACCCAGTGTTGTAGTATGCAATGCTGGAAGGAGGATATTGTGGTTAGAGAGCCCTTCCAGATTAGAACTAGCTTTGCGAGTGCATGCTATAGAAATCTTGATACTTCAGGGAAGTAAGTTGAGAATTTATTGCCAAAGTAGTTTGGATGCAGCAATATCTTTGGGTCAGACTTCACTTGTAGTTCATCCCCATTGCTTCTAAGTTGGACCCCATCATTTTTCATATTTAGGAATTTTTCAAAAAATTCCAGCAAAATGGTGATCACCTTTCCCAGAACCTGGGTTCTGAGAGCATCATGACAGGAGTGAGCTTTCAGATTGTGGTAAAATTTGTGCACTAAGTCCGAATAGGTTGGGCATTTGATCTTTGAGAAATTGCCCAAATGTTGATCTTAAATGAGCTTGGAGTAAGGGTCTATTCTGAATAAGAAAATGTGTCCCAAAAAGTCAGTGGGGACTACTGAGTCTGTGGAGTTTAAGGTGATGGGTGTGAAGTCTCCATCTTTGAGAGTAGATTCTTCAAAGATGCGCTTTTAAGAAAGTATGTGAATTTTGTTGTTCAACATGATGGCTTCCATTTGAGTTGTTGAAAGGAGTTAGGAAATTTAGGATTTTGAGTTTGGATTTTTACAGAGTAACTGTTGTAAGTTGCTCGCGTGAGGAAGAAGAGGAAATTTTAAGGGTTTAAATAGAATTTCCAAGGCGAGGGTATAATGGTAATCCGGATGCTATCAACTTTGGCTGGATTGATGACATGGCAGGTTAAAATTTAAGGGAGAGGTAAATTCCGTTTAATTGAAGAATTGGAATGGTTTATTTTTAAAATCAGCTGTTGAATTTACCGCACGTCTAACTCCCAATAAACGTTTTAAATTCAAAAGGAATAGTTACCTTTATGCGGTTTTACTACCATATGTCATTCTTGTCTGCTGATGTGGCAATATTCTTCTCCGGATCAGAGTTAACTTCATTTTCTCTTTACTTCCGCATTCTTTGTCTTGCAAAAATCCAAGTTAACTTTATACTATGTTCCGAATTTTCTTCAAATTGGATTGGACATTTGAATTGACTCTCATAGCTTCCCAAATTGATCTTTACTTAATGGCTTAGTAAAGATGTCTGCCCTTTGCTCATTGGTAGGTATATAAACCAATGCAACATCCTTCTTCATCACATGATCCCGGATGAAATGGTGGATGATCTTAACATGTTTCATCCTACTGTGGAGTAATGGATTTTCTAGCACATCAATGGCACTTTTATCGTCACACATTACATCCAAACATTCGGATTGGACTCCATAATCTTCTAGTTGTTTCTTCATCCATAGAAGTTGAGCTACACAACATCTTGCTGCCATGTATTCTGCTTCTGTGGTTGATAATGCAACCAAAGTTTGCTTCTTGCTATACCATAAGACTAATCAATCTCCAAGGAAATCATAACCTCCAGATGTACTCTTCCTCTCAAGGGTAACTCTGCCATAACCTGCATCAGTGAAACCTTGGAGTGTCATCAACATAGATTTGAACTAGAATAAAATCATCCTTCTTCTTCTTCATGAAATGAGTTGTATCTACTTTACCTCAGATATATCCCTTAGATATTAGAAATGTAGTGAGTCTCTCATACCAAGCTCTTGGTGCTTGCTTCAATCCATAGAGGGCCTTCTTCAGTTTGTATATATGATCCAGATGCTTTGGGTCTCCGAATCCAGGTGGCTACTTCACATAAACTTCTACCTGGATAACTCCATTAAGGAATGCACTTTTGACATCCATTTAGAATAGTGTGAATCCCATGAATGATGCAAAAGCATATAGAATCCGGATTGCCTCAAACCTTGCTACAGGGGCAAATGTTTCTTCAAACTCAATACCTTCCGGTTGATTATACCCTTGGGAAACCAATCTTGCCTTATTTCTTACCACTACTCCGGATTCATCTAGCTTGTTTCGGAATACCTATTTGTGGCCAATGATTAACTTTCCTTTTGGAGGTGCCACTAGATCCAATAAGTCATTCCTGGTGAATTGATCTAGTTCTTCTTGCATGGCCATCATCCAGCTTTCATCTCCTTCAGCCTCTTGAAACTTCTTTGGCTCAAAAAGTGCTCATCATCTAGTTAAGTTGACCTCTAGTTCTTACTAGATTTTGGACATTTTTCAAAATTGCTTCAACTGGATGATCTCTGCGAGTCCGGACTTCCTTTGGTAGATCTTCATGTTAGACTAGAACTTGTTCCACTTTTGCCTCAACTTCCTCTTCTTGACCATCGTTGAAGTTTATCTCATGTGGATTGAGATCAACTTATTGCACTTCTGAATCAAAAGATATTCCTTCATCTTCTTCTTTATACTTCTTGATTTAAAAGGAATCAGGAACTTTGACTTCCTTCTCTTTCCAGAGTTTTTAGCTTCCGGAATTGGATCTTCCAGGGTGGAACTTCTTTTACCTGCATGGTTAGTCTCATCAAAATCTACCTATATGGACTCAACCACAGTTTGATTTCATTTGTTAAAGACTTTGTAAGCCTTGCTATGTGTTGAGTAGCCAAGGAAAATTGCTTCATCAGACTTAGGATCAAATTTTACTTGTTGCTCTCTATCATTTAGGATGTAGCACTTACATCCAAATGCCTTGAAGTACCTAATTTTGGGTTTCCTTCCCCTCTATATTTCATACGAGATCTTTTCTATGGACTTTCTAATGAGAGCTCTATTAAAATTTAACATGTTGTGTTTACGGCCTCACCCCAGAAATATTTTGGCAAATAATTTTATTGAGCATTGTTCTAGCCATCTCAGCTATGGTCCTATTTTTTCTCTCAATAACTCCATTCTATTGAGGAGTATGAGGGGCAGAGAAGTTATCTTCAATGCCCTTGGAGTCATAAAATTTAGCAAAGTGCTTATTTTTTAACTCACCACTATTATCACTCCGAATGCGTGCAATACTTAAGCCCTGTTCTACTTCGATTCGAATGAATGTTTTTGAGAATTAGGGAAAGGCTTCATCTTTGGTTGCTAGCAAGATGACCCAGGTATAGTGAGAATAATCATCCATGATGACCAAGGTGTATTCTCTTCTACCTAGACTCAATGGTTTGATCGGAACAAAGAGATCAGTATGCAAGAGCTCAAGTACTCTTTTGGAAGGAATGTAGAAGATGGAGGGGAAGCTTTTATTATGCTATTTACCTAATTGACATGCAGTGCATGGATGATCCTTATCAAAAGTAACCTTGGGTAAACCCATCACCAATTACTTTTTGGCTAATTTGGACAGAAGGTTCATGCTGACATGTCCCAATCGACTCTTCTTCTTTAGACACCAAGCATATATTCTTTTTATTATTTTTAAAGTTAACACAATAAACATGATTTACTCTAGGTGCATATAGAATGAGTTGATTAGACTTACTATCATAGATTGAGCATCCTCCAGAGTCAAAGGTGACTTTCCATCCTTTATCACAGAGTTGTGCTACACTGAGTAAGTTGAACTTCAGTCTATCAACTAGAGAGACATCTTCTATTTGTATTTCAGATCCAATGGTTCTATGCATAATAATTTATCCCTTTTGACTATCTCCAAAGCTTACTTTGCCTCCTCTCTTCTGAATTAAAGTGATGAAGGCCTTCTCATCACCTGTCATGTGCCTTGAGCATCCACTATCAATGTACCATGTGTGTTGATCTTCTGTGGAACCATGGCATAACTAAAAAATAGATCAAGTGGGTTTGGGTACCCAATCAGATTTGGGTCCTCTCAGGTTATCAACCATTTTAGGCCAAGGATAAATATCATAATAACCATTTTTTATTTTACATAATTTATTAACATGGTTGTTTCTCCCACAAAACCTGTACCCTGAGATGAGTCTGTTCTACTCCTACTTATTCTCGATCTTCTCAAGATCATCCTTCCCATAGTTCCCATTATATCCAGCTTCATTTATGCTTGTGGTTGGTCCGATGTATATCCAAAAGCTGGCTGGTGGTACAATCTCTGCTCTCTAATTCTTCATTTGTTGAGCAGGTTGTTGATTATAGATTACCTTAGCTTTTCCTTTTTTAGGCAGCAGTATATCTTTAGGCTTGTGGTTGCTTGCTGACCACCCTCTCCTATTGGTTGGAAGACTTTGGATCTATTTTGGTAGCTTGATGTTGATTTCTTGATGTGGGTTGCCTTGGATTTCTCCTTCTTTATAGAGGATTTCCATCCGGATGCCTCCTTCATCAGGGCTATTTCTCTATCCAGCCCAATCAGATTGGCACTTAGCATATTCACTTGATTCTTCAGGTAGTTCTCCTCAACTTCATCTATGTGCTTTGTTGTTTTTATTAGGTTGGCATCTTGTGCTAAAGCTTCAGCATCTTTAGTGAGCTCCACAACTTGTCTTTTTATGGATTTGATGGCTGTTGTCTTCTTTCTCACAACATTGATCACAACCCCTAAAGCTCTAGGAAGTTCATGGTTAGAAACAGAATCAGAGTGAGAGTTTACCTCAATACTTTCTCTTTTTTGTTTTGATTCCTCAATTTGCACTGTGTCTCGCTTAAAGGAATTTCTTCCGAATTGCTCTACTTCCGGATCGATTAGTGCCATAAATGCACAATTGGCAGTCTCTTCTTCCTCTGTTGAGGATAAGCTACTGCTTTCCTCACTTTCGCTCCAGGTAGCCACCATTGCCTTCTTCTTATATTTCTTATCTCTTTAGAGCTTGGGGCACTTGGTTTTGAAGTGGCCTTTTCCTCCACATTCAAAGCAGGTAACTTGTTTTTCCGGATCCTTCTTTTCTTCCGAATTGCTTATGGGTTTCATCCGTTCTAGAGGAGCTTTTCTTTAGTCTTCTAGAATCATATTTTCTAGAGTTTCTTCTTTCTTCCTTCTTCCTTCTTCAAGAATCTATTGAACTATCTGGATAGCAAGGCCATTTGTTCCTTGTTCCATTGAGATTCCATAAGTAGTTTTTCTTCTCAGGATGAAGCTGATCCGGTGGTTTCTACCTTGAGTAAAATGTCTTTCTTCTTCTTTTCAGTTTTTTTTCTTATTGGCTATATCTTTCGATGGATAGCTCTTGAGTCAAGAGATTACCAATGAGCTCATCATAGCTGTAGAAGTTTAAATCATGAGCTTTCTTGATGGCAGTCTTCTTGTTATCCCATTTTTAAGTGAGGCGCTGGAGCATCTTCTTGACCATATCTACTTCTGAGATCTCTTTTCCCAGCCTCTTCATCTCATTCACTAGATTTGTATATCTAGTATTCATGCTACCAATGGATTATTTGGGCTCCTGTTGAAGGATTCAAGTTTTTGCTGAAGTAGCTCTATCTTAGCTTCCTTGACCTTGTTTGTTCCTTCGTAGGTCACTTCCAATTTCTGCCAGATCTCTTGTACAGTCTCACATCTTGATATCCTGTTGAATTCAGCTACACTAAGCACGTAATGAAGCATGTTAATAGCATTTATGTTTTCACGCAATCTCTTATAATCATTGTCGTCCAATAGACTTGAGGGATTGCGGGTAATTAAACCATCTACTTCATGAGTAGGCTTATATGGACCATCTTTAATGGCCATCCATGCCATCATGCTTTGAACCTGAATGAAATTCTTCATCCAATTTTTCCAGAATGTGTAGTGTTCACCAGTGAAGAGTGGAGGAAGGGTAATAGACATAACCTCCGGAAGGAGTTGTGAGTTTTGGAAACTCATTTTGATTCTTGAATAAAAATATATGGACCTTTAGCTCGAGATTATTAGATCTCTAATTTGAGCACTGGCTCTAATACCACTTTTTGGTCCCTGTGAGAGTCTGAGTTTGGTCATGGGGGGGTGAATGACCCTTTTTCATGGAATTAATAGACTATAAAAAGTCTTTATGTAGCATGTTTGATTATAATCCGGGGGATGGATCCAAATGATGCAAATATGTGATAGTTATGCAAGTAAGTAAAGAGTAAGAAAATCAAACACGAGTATTTTATCCTTGTTCGGCCCCGCCTACTCTAGTCCCCAGAGTTTCCTTCCTCTGAGATTTTCAAGTAGTGCATTCCTTTTCAACTTACATGAATCAAGTGTTACAATTTGTCTCCAAATAGTAACCCTTTTGGATGTAGGATATACAACTAGAAGCACTAACTCCTAGCTGAGTCCTTTAGTCTTTAGCAGGATATACCACTTAGATTTCTACCCAAACCTACGTTGAGTCCTATAGGGAGATCCCACTTAAAGCACCTACTTCAAGCTATATCCTAATCTCACTACTCACCCAAGTTCGAGATCTTTATACTTTATTTTCTCAAAGGCTTTGGTTTTGGACTTCCTTAAGTTTATAACTTTACTTGGGAATCCTTACAAACTGATTTTGAATGATTGGTTGTTGGAGGGATTTGTAAACTGATTGCTTTCTAGCGAATTCTCTTGTATATGCTTTCTTGAAATCAACCAACACCTTTTAAACTTGTGAAGCTTCACTTTTATAGGCATCCATCATAAATATAGCCATTGTGGGTTGTTGAGCTGTAGTCAAAACTTCACCATTGATAAGGTAATATGTGGTGCTTCTTGAACTGTTGATCAATCCGTTAGACATAGATTTTAACCCATTTAAATCCTTGAGATTATGGCTTAAAAGTTTTAAGTGATCGTTTACCTTGTATTTTAGTGACTCATAAACATTTACGCCAATACCTTTTTGGTGTGCATTCCACGTACCTTCTTATTGGTCTAGGTGAAAATGGTTGTTACCTTGTTCTCTTTCCTGTGTTAGTCCTTTTACCCTTTCTCTGAAAAGTACTAGCTATTATTTTTGTCTTGCTTTAGGGGAAAGGATCTTTGACTTGGAGATGAAAATAATGGAGGGAATTTAATAGTTTGAATTATTCCCTTTGTCTTGATATTTAAGTCTTCTGGATTTCTATAGACTTAATATCTCCGGATCTTGTGTCTTCTTCCGGATGCTATTGTAGTTAGTTCTTTCGGATGCTATTTTGGGTGGTTTAAAGTTTATTTCCTTTCCAAACTTTAACCGGATGCTTCCATTTTGCTTAGGTGATTGTTTTTACATGCCTTGGACATTAGATGTCCTTGTTATATGTCTGGATGCAATGACTTTGGTCTTTTTGTACTTAGGTATTTATTTACTTCAAACTTGATCCAGATTATTTGTTGTTCCAGATAATTGTTTCCAAAATGCAAAAATGAATGAGTTTAATGGATAAATGAATGAATGAATGGATGGATGGGTGGGTGCTAGTATACAAAGTTTAAGGTGTTGAGTGTGCGCTCACTATTCGGGGAATAATTAGCAAGGTTTTGTTTGCGACATTCGTGGAATGTTACTCACACGTGGTTCGAAGACCATGGTATTGAATCAAAACAGGTTTGACTCGAAGGTTGGTTGGATTTAGGATGACTTTAATAGTCGGGTAGCTCATTGGCCGGGTTTAGTCAATCTGGATGATTGGGCGAGTTCACTCAGTGGTCCAGGGTAAGTTGACTCGCTAGTTACTCGGGGGTTGACTTGGTGGTCCAGGATGAGTTGACTCGCAGGTTACTCGGGGGTTGACTCTATTGGGTACTAACAGTCAATTTGAACATGCATAACAGGCACGATGGAAATTCAAAATTTTTTCCCTTGTCCCAGGAACTCCTATTAGTTGCATATACATTAATTAAAGCCTTAACTAAATAAATGATCTACTTACATTAGCATGCATAGGCTAGGCATATCATATTTCTAAATGATATCCTAGCATGAAAATATTTTATTTCAAAAATGTTATAACTCTAAGTTATAGTCAAGGTATAAAATAAACTAAGCATGCAAAATAACCTAAGCATAATAATTATTAAGTCTTAAAACACTTAATAAACGGACTTCATAATGAAAAGAGAATTAAAGGACTTACCAGTTGAAGTGTGCTTTAGCATAACCTTTTTACACAAGCCTCCAAGTATAGGATTGCCTCTATGAGTATCCACACGAACCCTACCAACCGAAACCTCCCAATGAGGAAGAACCATAGAGTTTTGAGTAGCTACTAGATCACTCCAAAACCCACCCGAAATATTAACCAAAGGGACTTAATTTTATCTTTTAAGTTGACATTTAGAATCTCAAGTCAGAGCTCATAGAAAAATATGGTGCAAGAAATGAAGACGAGGGGGTAGCTTTATATAGGGGAAGCAAAGGCTCCCCGAATTTAATGCGGATTTAGTGCGGGATTAAATGCGGGTTAAATGTGAGATTAAATGCGGGATTAAATGCAGATTAAATGTGAATTTAATATGAGATTAAATTTAATCCTCCTTTCTTTAATTTATTTTATGACCCTAATAAAATTAGTTACCGTTGAAAATAAATTCTTGGCTTAACCGTAAAATAATTTATTGATTTTAATCAATACTTTAATTTATTTATGACCCTAATAAAATTAGTTACTAGTCAAAATAAATTCCTGGCTTAACCATAAAATGATCTAATCATTTTAATCAACACTTTAATTTATTTATGACCCTAATAAAATTAGTTACTATTCAAAATGAATTCCTAATCATTTTAATCAACACTTTAATTTATTTTTGACCCTAATAAAATTAGTTACTGGTCAATAAATAAAATCTCTGGTCTAACTAGGTAATATTTCAACCATCCCTTTAATACTTTCGTAATAGATCAAGTCTATTAATTCTTTACTCAGTCCGATGAAAATTTAATGTGTGTGACCTTATAGAATCCCATAGTATTGAGCTGTTAAATTTGACCAATCTTTGTTCTTTAGGAACTATTGGCTCGAGGTTCTAGACCGTGAATATAACTCGATTACCTTAAATGACTATAGCATGCCTCTAGCAAGGGTCCACCATCCACCATTGCTCGGAACATCATTTTGGCTTTTGACTTAATCCTGGTTAATGTAATAGTTACCCAATGTGTTGAACTCCTTCCATTCTTTAATATCAGTACCATCTGGTTTGTTGGGTTTGATTAAAGCGTTAACCCACCAATAGTAAGGTTGCTCAAAGCTATCCCAGTTATTTACTTGTTACTAAAGTACATTACTTTTTACCATAATATGTTTGACTAGAAACTATTTTTATCAATCACATGCTCTGATCAAAGGTTTATAGTAATAATCACTTCGACAAGCGGCCATGTAAAAACTCCTTAATATATCCGGAGTGATGGATTCTTTCCGACTATATAGCTTACCAACATATTGTCATCACTATACCCGTAATCACCCGTGGCACCCTAAATTAATGAGTGAATAGGTATGGCCCAAAGTATAGCAATAGTACCACACAAGGTAACCAATATCTCAAGTATGAGGATATTCGCAAAGTTACTGCATGAAGATAAACACTAACACATTGATATATATACCAAGTGTTTACCTTACTGCGGTCTCTAATATATCTTCCAAATATATCCATGTTTCAAACTCAAGGCACCACCTTCAGTCGTATGAGGTTAACTGCTCAGACCCTTTCCAAGAGAGTTGACCACATGCTAGTCTTACTGCTCCATCAATATCCTTTTTTGATGAAACTATGGCTAGAGATAGTTTAGACATAATCATAATTGCACATGAAACGGGTCTCACTACACATAGCCGCACTATAATATCTCTGAATTCATGCTATGTATTATGTCAAGGACCTTTGTACAAAGTTATCAGTGAATATATTTTAACCATACATAATTAAGATATATCACCCTAATTACCTTAAGGGCATACATCATATCTAACAAACTCCTACTTAAACTAAGGCTAATTAGCCATATGTCTTACTCCATATGCTTTCACATGCTGGTCATGTTTGACTTGCATCAATGGCTTTGCCAGACCATCCACGATGTTCTGATTAGCGGGGACATATTCTAATCTTATTTTCTTAGCATTAACAATCTCTTTGATTATATGATTCTTTCTAAGTACATGTCTATTTTTTGAGTGAGATCGTGATTCCTTTGCCTGAGCTATAGCACCATTGTTATAACAATACAAAGTAATTGGATCAACAATCTCAGGCACCACACCAAGATCACCAATAAATCCCTTTAACCAGATAGCTTCTTTTGCTGCTTCACAGGCAATAATGTACTCAGACTCCATGGTTGAATCAACAGTAGTTTCCCGCTTAGAACTTTTCCAGCATATTGCCCCTCCATTAAACTCATATATAAAACCTGACTGAGACTTAAAGTTATCCTTGTCATATTGAAAACTTGCATGAGTTTAACCTCTAATAGTGAGGTCACTATCTCTATATATCAAGAACTCATCTTTAGTCCTTCTCAAGTACTTAAGAATTGCCTTGATGACCATCTTGTGGTTTTCACCTAGATCCGATTGATATCTACTCATAAATCTCAAGGCTTGAGAGACATCTGGCCTAGTACATATCATAGCATACATGATGGATCCTATCGCGGATGCATAAGGTATATCCTTCATCCGCATTCTTTCCTGAGCTGTCTACGAACACTCAGTCTTAGATAGGTTTATTCTCTTTGTCATTAGGAGATATCCTTTCTTCGAATGCTCAAGGCTGAACCTATTCAGTACCTTGTCTATATATGTACTTTGAGAAATACGTAACAGCCTCTTCGATCTATCTCTATAGATCTTTCATGGAGAACTTCCTTGACAACCATATTTTAATACTTTGAAGAAGAGAAATGTCATTTCCTATTAGCAGAATGTCATCAACATATAATACTAAGAAAACGACTACACTCCCACTAGCCTTCTTGTAAACACAAGGCTCATTTATGTTTGGAAAGAAATCCAGTTCACAGATTGTCTGATCAAACCTAATATTCCAACTCCTTAGATTCTTGCTTAAGTCCATAAATGGACCTTTACAATTTGCATACCTTCGAGCCATTCTGAGATGTAAAACCCTCAAGTTGTGTCTTATACACATCCGAATCAAAATTCTCATTCAGGAATGCTGTGTTAATGTCCACCTACTAGATCTCATAATCATGATGAGTAGTAATGGCGAGGAGTATTTTGATGGATTTAAGCATGGCTACCAATGAGAAAGTTTCATCATAGTTAATAACTTCACGTTGACTATAACCTTTCACAACCAACCTTACCTTATAGGTACTTGCATTACCATCCATGTTAGTCTTCTTCCTGAAGACCCATTTGCACCCGACAGGTCTAACCTCTTATGGTGCATCGAAAAATTTCCAAACTTGCCTTTCATACATAGAATCCATTTCCAATTTCATGACTTCAAGCCATTTATCAGAATCTGAGCTTTTCATTACTTCATCAAAGGTTCTTGGTTCATCATCCTCCATTAGATATAGTTCTCTATCATCCATGATGATAAAACCATATCTTTCAGCACCTTTATAAACACGACCTGATCTTCACAATGATTGTGTTTCGACAAGTTGTTCTTTGATCACACCTTTTTCTGTATCTAGAATAGAGTCAATCAGCTGATTATCTGTTTCTTCTTCTTGAACCACCAGTTCAATACTGCTCCCACTAACTTTTACAAGTGAGTGTTCCTTTTCCAAAAAGTGAGCAATCCTAGACACAAGTACCTCCTATGCTTTGGGTTGGTAAAATAAATATCTGATAGTTTCCTTTGGATATCCAATGAACAGACACTTTTCATACTTAGCATCTAGCTTATCTGATGCTATCCTCTTTACCATAGAAGGATAACCCCATACTATAAGGTGACTCAGAGATGGTCTTTTATTACACCACCTTTCGTAAGGTGTAAAGCCAACTGATTTAGAGGGCACGCTATTTAATACATAAACTACACTCCCTCCTGCATATCCCCAAAAGAATTTACTGAGATTTGATTGGCTCATCATGGACCAAACCATATCTAATAAAGTCCAATTCCTCCTTTCAGACACACCTTGTGTTGGGGTGTAGAAGGAGGGGTCCATTGGGGAACTATCCCATTTTCCTTTAGATAATCCTGAAACTCTTGAGTTAAGTATTCTCCACCTCGATCAGATCGAAGTGCTTTAATACTTTTCTCAAGCTATTTGACTACTTCATTTCTGAATATTTTGAAATTCTCAAAACATTCAGACTTGTACTTCATTAAGTACAGATAACCATATCGTGAATAATCATCAATAAAGGTTATGAGTAGGAGTATCCTCCTAGTTCTTTAACACTCATTGGACCACACACATCTATATGTATAATTTCTAATGTACAAGTGGCTCCTTCACCCTTTCCCTTAAAGGGTAACTTTAAGATTTTTCCTTTTAAACAAGGCTCACAATCAGCATAAGACTCCACGTCTATTAGGCCTAAGTCTCCACACTTGTATATTTTAGGTAAGCAATCTTTGTTTATATGGCCTAAACGACAGTGCCATAAGTAGAAAAATTTCTCATTATCTAATTTTCTCTTAGCATCGTTTATATTGAGAATTTGATTTTTATAATTATGAAATATCATTTGTCATGTTACGATAAAATATCTTTCACAACTTTGATAATACCTTTTATCAAATTGGAATAAAATTCTATCTGCTGTTAAGTAGGAAATAATACTTTATAATGACAATTGAATACGATTTCCTTAGATTACAAATTTAGTCAAAAGGAGATTTTAAATTCCTATATTAATAGCAGCCAACAAGCTTCAATGATTTTCCATAGGTATAACTCTCCTTTTGCCAAACCTCTACTTCTCACTAATATCTATACCTTCACATGGATATGTGATTCTCATTAAGTATTCCATACCAATTTAGAATTCCCTTGAGATTTAGAATTTCTCACTATCAAACATCTTGAAGGGGAAGCTTCATGCCTCCTCTTCTCATGTTGTGAGACTTCAGCCATTTTACTTTTCTCTTCACTCTACTCTATCCTACTTCAAAACTTAGACACCATGTGTTCCTTTTACTTCTTTGAGATATGAACCATTTAAATTTCTGGCTAATTAGTCCACCAATTTTCCATCAAAAATATTTTTGTTCAAATCTTCTACCATAGAAAATACTTTCTCTAAGATGTAAAGACACAGACTTTCAACTCCATGATTTTATGATGCCCCTTGTAGCTAAGGTAACATGGATCCTAACATCTGCCTTGATGTTTATCCTTGTCTCCTTCTAGCTACTTAGATAAGGTAAAAAGTGTGAGCACGGGCTTTTTGGTGACCCTCGGAACGATGATGACTTTTTGCTCTAACCTTTTACGGTCTAGTTGTTCCATTCCTTTGGAGTCGAATAAAATTTGGTAAGTTCTTTTGTTGACATATTTATGCCTTTGACCCCGATTAAAAATAATTAGCTCGCGTTCAGATTAACCATTTCCCTTCCTCACCTGCAGAAATTTGTTTCATGATTTTCCATTAAATCTGAACATTTTTAGCAAGTTTCTTTTATATCATTGGATTCTTGACTCTCTAAGCTCTCCGGAATGTCAAGAATCGCCCTTTAGCGAATAACCATAGCAAAGTTGTAAGCATTTTGGGTTCGGCCCTCACCGATCCCCTTTCCCTATCCCTGCCGGTGCCCTACTTCGACGACGGTGGCCAGCGCCATTGCCGGATTGCAGGGCCGTGTGGTCTATGTACCGGGTTGCTTGGACCATGCAGCAGGTAGTATAAGCCTCGCGGTGGGCCATGTGGCTCACCCGGTCTTCTAGACAGCATCACTTGACATAGCTTATGTTGGGCCGCATCAAGTGACACGGCCTGGGCCGGGCCGTGTCACGTGACGCAATATACAGCCTTCGTGTAGGGAGCCCCTTTTCCTGCATTTTTTGGGTTTTTCTTGGCCCCCAAGTCAGGTTTTTGTGACTTTTTTTAGTCAAATTCCAACATTTGGAGGACTAATTGTGAGATTTTACACTTGAGGAAGTCTATAAAAACCCATTAAGTTTAGGTTTCAAGGGACTTTTGGCTGAAAATTAAGAAATATTCTAGTTTGAGAGATTAAGCAAATTTAGGAAGAACAAGTCTCATAAAGTGGGGGAAATCGAATCATTTTTAATTTCCTAAGCTTTATTAGGCTTCATTCTTTAGTTTAAAAAGCTAAAATCAATTAGACATCTTAGGTAAAATTGATTTAAATAGGATTTAGGGACTTTTTCCTTGCAAACCACTAAATCCCTTAATAAATTAGTCACTGTTTCATCGGGTTTCATCACAAATCTGTGACAAAGCTTGCTAAACGTCCGATTTGAGTCTCGAGGGTGGATTCATGGCCTTTAGGTAACTTTCTGAGTTCCAATCTATTTAATTTATCTATTTATTGTCTTTTGTTGTGTTTTGGATGGTTTTTCAGGCATTTGGCCCTTTTTTTCGTCTTTTTTGTGATCTTTCGGAGAAACTCCGGCTGACTGTTCCAGTGAACATCAGGCCACCTGAACGACATGGCTGGCCGACTCGGCGAGTAGGCCTACCACTTTGTTCAGTAGAGTTACGTGTCGTTCAAGTGGCCAATCATTGTTTCACCAAATTTTCTGGGTTCTTTTCCCCCAAACTAAAAAACCAAAGTTATTTTAGCATTTTAAGTCTGAATCTGCTGTAATATTGTGGGAAACGACTTGAAATGTTAATAATCTTGGGTTTTCGGGCACAAAGATGTCGATTCTGGCTTGATTAGATACTTTTCCGGTAGACCACTTCAGCAAGGCGAAGGCCGACTCAGTGTCATCTAGGCCACCTTGCTGAGTCGGCCTACCAACTCACTGAGTTGGCCTACCACCTCACTGAGTCAGTCTACTGGTAAAAAATGTCCAGATGGTCCCTGCTTGTTTTATTTTGTGTTTTTGGCTCTATTTTATGGTTTTAATGCATTTTCAGCCCCGATTTTCACCCGAAAAAATATCCAAAAATCACAAATAATCTAACATTAGTTATGGAGAAAGAGCATCGCTGGATCATCTTCGACAAAATCATGGCCTACATCTTCTTCACCACCCATTTCAACATCCCTACCCCCAACGCACCATTAACTCTTACTCAAACCACTTCCTTCCAAATCCCCAAACCGTCTTGCATTTCTCTCCTTAATGACCATTCTCGGCGAGTGGGACAAACATGATCGGTGAGATTCAACCTTCATCAACAAATGAACACTACTTCATCATCATAGGGGCAGGTCACTTCTCAAAATAGGGGGAACTCAAGTCTTTCACCAACATTACCGCCAAGAGGATGGCCAAGTTCATCGAGAAGTGCATCTTCACCTGGTATGGATTACTTCACCGCATCGTCTCAGATAGTGGATTTCAATCCGAAGGGGCAACCACCTGATTGATCAAAAAATATGTGGAACTAGATGTCACCGAGCCTTGTAGGATTTTGCATCACTGACCACGAGCTAATAGGTCAACCAAAACCGCCAACTAGCTTATCAAGAAGTTTGTTGCCAAGATTACTGCAAGGATTAAGGATTGAGCTGATGAGATATCATTCACTCTTTGAAGTTGTCAAACAAATGTTAGAATTCTTGCAAACCAAACACCTTTATCTTTGCCTACAAAATGGAAACCGTGCTACCAACTAAAACCAAGTTGAAGTCCTTAAGAGTAGTGTTGAACTAAGAGTCAAAGGCCCCGATAGACTAAAGTGATGTCCAAAAGGCTCAAACAGTCTTTAGATGTATCAAAAGCACGTAGCAAGGCCGAATAGCAATCGTGTTAAAGTGTTAGAAGTATCCATAAAAAACTGATAATCTTGTTCCGAAGCAAGTGGAGCCTTCTTACACCGATCCAAGGGGAAAGTACCAACCAGGTGTTGAGAAAGATGCTCAATATAAGGGGCATGAAGATTTTGGATGGTAATGAGTTCGTAAACCCTATCGATCAAGACAGGTTGAAGCGTTATCATACCTAACCAAAAGAATCAAATCCACAAAAGCGGCACATAAAAAATAATATAAAATAAATCACTTGCCGAGTGGTCCTCTACTACTAGGGCAAAAATTAGGTATCCCGTTGATCGATATTCTACAAACCGACCAGGAAAAAGTTAGGGTGCAAGAATAGCCCGCTAGACTAAAAATTTGAAAAGGGCGATGTAGGAAAAAGTCAGGGTAAAAGTGGCCTACGAGAGTATGTCGACTAGAAAGCCTCCATGGGCTAGTTAACACCAGAGTTTGGGTCAATAAAAAGGGTTATCATCAACATATACTCAAACTTACTTCATTTAATAAAAATGTCATTTTACTAAATCATTTATATTTGTGCTTGAACGAGTATATTGGGCCCAAAAGGTTAAATGTTGCAAGTAAGTCGAACGTGGGGTTCCATGTAGTCATCTTGATTCCTCAGAAGAAAAAAAAGTTAAAAGGCAAAAATTTCAATAGACTAAAAACATCTAGGTCTATGCAAAAGCCAAAAAGTCCGCTGGATTGAAAACCCAAAAAGGGCGGTCCAGGCAAAAATTAGGACATAAAAGCAAAATAAACAAGTCTAATGGGCCCAATGCAATCCTCAGGTTTATGCA
The DNA here is from genome assembly GCA_947683365.1 of Euphorbia pulcherrima. Taxonomy (NCBI): domain Eukaryota; kingdom Viridiplantae; phylum Streptophyta; class Magnoliopsida; order Malpighiales; family Euphorbiaceae; genus Euphorbia; species Euphorbia pulcherrima. The sequence continues at coordinate 53,432,698 of CANTUS010000015.1, forward strand.
AAAATTAAGACAAATACAAAGATAAATAGCTGTTGTCAATCACATCGAGATACCCGCATTTTTGTCATCATCATCATAGTGCCTGAATATCTTCAGCAATCCGATAGACTCGAGGGGCTCAGCTACGTCCTCTGCGCGTGTCTACTCCATGTTCGGCCATGACCGAGCATCTCGAGTTCAATATATCTGAATCCTCAAAAGCCATCCTTGGTAGAATTCATTGGTAATGATATCGTCCAATCGTTCATTATCCAAAATCTTGAACCTTGCTCCGTGCGCCCCCTTGTCTTTGACCTGCTCGATCCAACAATCAATTTGCAGTTAACTCACCACTTTATGTGCATCGTGGCTCCCTAATGATCCACCAGGGGCATTCCCACCAAATCTATGCGAACACCCCCAATCCTCTGCTAGGGGCATTCTCGTCTTGTTCATGCCGCAAAGCAATTCCATATATTCTCTCTCCGAACTAGCAACTAAGTTAAGCAGAATCAATCAGGCGAGCAATCATGTAGCCTATGTGTGGAAGATGATCAGTCCAAGCAGCTCATGCATTCATGCATCCATGCATAATATCCATAAATGTCATATCTTGTCTATTTTTCTATGACAAATTCTATAGGAAACAAAGCACAGAAAAGTATCCTTGAGCAATACACTCAACCTCCAAGCAAGCACCCATATCAAGGGGCATCTCAGAATGGTTTCCTATCCTGCACTCAAATATTGAGTATCCAAGGGGCATATCAGCTTGTCTCAATGCTCAACCTCGGTAGCTTCTCTGAACTCCAGGAAATCTCACCTCAATTTATATTTCATTCTTCCGTTTTTATTGCTTAATTAAAGGGGCAAAAATTTTTGTTTCACAAAATCAATTAAACAATAAAAACGCATCTTATATCATTTACTAATGTCTCAAAACCTTCCTTACTAGGTACACCATGTGGATAACCCACTGGACAACTACCCCAAGGATTTAAAATTCAATGCTCAAAATTTGAAATCTCAAGTCCATTTTTGAAGTGTCCAAGGTGACAATAAAGATGTTCAAAGGTCCGAGGTGACTGTCAAAATCTCGAGTCCATTTTTGAAGTGTCCGAGGTGATCGCAAAGGTGTTTGAAGGTCCGAGGTGACCCTCAAAATCTCAAGTCCATTTTTGAAGTTTCTTATGTGACCGTTAAGGTGTTCGAAGGTCCGAGGTGACTGTCAAAATCTCAAGCCCATTTTTGAAGTGTCCGAGGTGGCCGTAAAGATGTTCAAAGGTCCAAGGTGCTCTTCAAAATCTCAAGTCCATTTTTGAAGTGTCCGAGGTGACCACAAGGATGGTCGAAGGTCTAAGGTGACCGTCAAAATCTCAAGCCCATTTTTTAAGAGTCCGAGGAGACCGTAAAAATGTTCGAAGGTCCGAGGTGACAGTCAAAATCTTGAGTCCACATTTGAAGAGTCCGAGGCGATGGCATAAATGTTTGAGGGTCCGAGGTGACCATAAAATACCAGAGTACTATATATAACTAACAACTCATCATAAGTCTGTTACGCACAACAAAGGCAATGTTGATCCATCTCCTAAATCTATCTGGTTGTTGATAGGTCTGTTTATGGCAATCCCAGAAGACAACTGGTTCGAGAATCCCAACCTCAGGTATAACCTTCTATCCCTTGTTCTTTTGTGAGATCACACTTGGCTCGCTAAGTGGCAATCTCATAAGGGGCAGCCTGTAAGCACGGGCTTCTTGGTGACCCTCAGAATGATGATGACTTTTTGCTCTAACCTTTTATAGTCTAGTTGTTCCATTCCTTTGGAGTTCAATTGCATTTGGCAAGTTCTTTTATTGATGTACTTGTGCCTTTGACCCTGATTAAAAATAATTAACTCACGTTTAGATTAACCGTTTCCCTTCCTTTATGTACTTTTTGCATATCTATTTTAAGTAGAATTGCTTGCATCATGTTGTTTAGATTTGGGCTTAAACAACATACATGTCAAGCTAAAGCTTTTGAGGATTATCCTCACATTTCTAAACAAACGCTTGAACCTAGAACCAATTAAAATTAGTCATCAACTCAAACTTTTGTACTTAAATAAAAATTTCAACCAAGATATTAGAAAAGAAAAAAATTGTTTAGACTTTAGTATATAGTATATATATTTAATATAAGGACTTTCAATTAAATACTTTTATGCTACCATTTTTGGGGCCTAATTAGTCTTTGAATTTATTCATGAGATATTCTTTTCCTTGTTGGTGAGGATTTCTTTAGCCTATTTAAGGATGGATTTTTAGCAGAAAAGGGATCATCTCTCATCTCAACTCTCTCTTGTAAAAACGTGGTTCTTAATTTGTTCTTATGCTTTCAATAAGAGTTTCAGTTATTCTTATTTCAATTATGAGTAGTTGAATTTCTTATCTTTCGGTTGAAGAGTAATCTCGAAGGTAGTTGTTAATTATGAGGCTTGTGCTTAATCTTCTTTCAAATTTAAGTTTTCGATTAAATCGGTTACATCTTTCTCATTATCTTTTTAATCTCTTCAATGTGGCCAATTGTTGTTTTTGGAATTATAATGAATTATTATTTTCGTTGAATTTATGCTCATCATAGTTTTAATGGAAAATTGTAACAAACGATTTCTTTAACAAGTTTTAATGGTTTATTCGATTCAAATCAATCATGTATGCTCATCATAAATTTTGGCTTAAAGTTGGTTCTTCAAAACATAATGCTTTTTTATAACTAAATATTGTCAGCTTCTGCAAGTGCGTTTGATAATCGCGGGTTTTTGGTTTAGCTCATCTAAAATCAATCCCATATTTAGAAAAAGAATTTAACTCATGCTCATCATGGTTATAACAACTAACTGAAGTTACTAAAATTTATGTTTTGTGCCTATGATCAATTGCAACTAAGTTGATATTATCCTTTACTGAACGAGTTTTCAATCTTATATTTTTTCTTTAATTTTTAGCATTTTTATTTTTAAGCATCCAACTAAATCTCAACCCCCCCCCCCCTTTTGATCTATTTATTTATTTGTATTTTCTTGGTTGTTAGATTGAATAAGATTGATTACTAAGTCCTTATGGATACAATCCTGCTTACCATTGCTACAAATTTAATTGTTCAAGAGTGAAAAGGTTTTCATATTTATTATTAGCGATTTCGACGCTCGTCAAATATTGGCACCGTTGTCGGGGACTTGAGTACTAATTAATTTTGTTTTGTTTGATGACCAGGACTGATCGTGGAAGTGACCAACTCTTTGATCATGAAATAGAGAAGACAGCTAGACACTTGAGAAAAATCACGGAGCTGAATAAAGGAATTGAAAGCTCATCAAACGTAGGAGGGCTGAATTTTAACCTGGACCATCAGCAGTCTGAAGAGGTAAATAGCCCTAAATCTGAGCATTCAGAGCAATTTGAAGAGAAAGTTGAGATGGCAGAAAACCATATGCTCCATGAGCTAGCAATTCAAAGGCCGAACACACCCAGCTTTTGCATCAATTTTCCTGCAAATCAAAATGATTTTGAGCTTAAATCGAGTCTAATCCATCACTTGCCAAGATTCCGTGGACTAGAAAGAGAAGATCCGAATAAGCACTTAAAGGCGTTTTATGGTGTTTATGCCAGAATGAAGCCTCAGGGAGCTTCTAATGACCAAATTTCATTACGTGCTTTTCCTTTTTCTTTAGAGGATGCTGCTAAAGAATGGTTGTATACTCTTTCTGTAGATACTATCACTTCGTGGCCCGTTCTCAAAGCCGCATTCTTGGAGAAATACTTTTCGATCATCAGAGCAATCACAATAAGGGTGGAAATCACATCCTTTAGGCAAAAGGAGAGAGAAACTCTTAACAAGTATTGGGAAAGATTTCAAAAGCTTGTGAAGGCATGCCCAAATCATGACATTTCAGGGATAGGGCTAGTTGAGTACTTCTATTATAGATTGCTTCCTTTAGAGAGGAAATTCATTGATGCAGCTTGTAATGGAACTCTTATTAACAAAACTCCTACCGATAGTAAAAAGCTCATCTCCACTATGGCTATAAGTTCGCAACACTTCGGTGACCCACACTACACTTTACCGAGAAAAATCAATGAGGTAAACACTTCAGCCATTGAAACTAAGTTAGCTAAACTCACTTCTCTGATGAAGTCTTTGCAGGTAGGAAATTTTAATCAAGTACCCGTTTGTGAGATTTGTTCGGTCATTCATCATAAAATGAACACTTGTCCAACTTTCTATGGAGATGAATAAGTGAATACTATTGGTGGATTCAATAGGAAGCAAAGGAGATATGACCACTCAAACACCTACTACTCGGGGTGGTGAGATCACCCAAATTTTAGCTATATGCAAAGGAGGCAATTTCCTCCATAAAATGTCATGCCAAAGCAGCAAAATCTCTAACCTTAGAGCCAACCTCAGTCCAATAAACTATCAATCTCGATCGAGGAGATGGTAACAACAATGGCAGCCAGTACGCTCTAACACCGATAAAAGACAGATATAAGCATTCATAACCTGGAGAGCTAAATGAGTCAAATTGCAACTAGATTGAGTAAGTTGGAGAATCAAGGTATGCTTCCCTCTCAAACTGAACTTTGTTGGATATGATGTATGCCCTTAAGGCAATTAGGGCAATATATCTTAATTATGTAATAGTATGAATATTTGGTTTAATTAATAAAGGCATTTAATCTTTTGTTTATATCGATGTGCTTATAAATATATTATAGCTAGTTAAAATATATTCATTGATGTACGTATACAAAAGTCCTTGACGTATCATAGCATGAAGTAAGAGAAATTATAGTTGGACTATATTTGGTGGAACCTGCTTCATATGCAATTATGATTTTGTCTAAAATATCCCTAGTCATAGTTTCATCAAGAAAGGATATTGATGAAGCGAAAAGAGTCCAAGAAGTCAATCTCCTAAGGACTAAAGGTGGTGCCTTAAGTTTGACACATGGATATATCTAGGAGATATATTGGAGACCGCAGTAAGATAAAAACTTAGCGTATATATTAATGTGTTTGTGTTTATCTTCATGCAATAAGCTTTGCGAATATCCTCACACTTGAGATACTAGTTACCTTATGTGGTACTATCTCTATAGTTTGGGTCATTCCCACACACTCATTAATTTAGGGTGTCACGGGTGATTACGGGTATAGTAATCACAGCACGTTGGTAAGCTGAGTAGTTGGAAAGAATCCATCACTTTGGATATATTAAGGAGTTGTACCTTGCCGCTTGTTGAAGTGATGATTGCTATAAACCTCTGATCAAAGTATATGTTTGATAGAAATAGTTTCTAGTCAAACACACTATGGTAAAAGCCAATATACTTCGATAACAATTTAATAACTAGGATAGCTTGGAGCAACCTTGCTATTAGTGGGTTGATACTTTAACCGAACCCTATAAACCAGATAGTACTAATATTAAAAAATGGAAAGAGTTCATTGCATTGGACACTATTGCATTAACCGAGATTAAGTCATAAGCATAAATGAAGTTTCGAGTAATGGGGGATGGTTGACTCTTGCTAGAGGCGTACTACAGTCGTTTAAGGTAACCAAGTTCTATTAACGGTCTAGAACCTCAAGCCAATGGTTCCATTAGAACAAGGTTAAGCCTTAACAGGTCAATACTTTAGGATCCTATAAGGTCACACACATTGGATCTTCTTCGGACTGAGTAAAGAACTAATAAATTTATTCTATTACAAAAATATAATATAAATAATAATTAGATTATTATTTAATTGGTTAAAATGATTATATCATTTTGGATTGACCAAGGATTTTATTTTTTGACCGGTAACTAATTTATTAGGGTCATAAAATAAATATTTAATTTGAAAAGGATTTAAAGGGAATTTTTTTGTGAATAGGTTAGAACTGGTAGATAATTGCTGGATAATTTTTGAATTACTAAAGGGACTGTGGGCTAGTAGCATGCTGCTAGGCAGCGTGCTTGAGAGCCCACAATGTGGGCTTTGAAATTCTTGCGCTGGGGAGCCCAACGTGAGATTCACCACAAGCTGGGCTTGCGGGAAAGCTCGTAAGCCTAAGCTTGCAGTGGCGCACAGCATGCATGGCATGTTGTGGGTGTAGGTGCAACCCGCGGATCCAGATGGATCTGCGGGTCAAAACCGTGTGGGTGCACATCCCTCAATGGAAAAAGGGGGAGATTTTTTTCTCCCACAAGCCTATATATATGCTTCTTCATTCCCCCTTTCAAAGTGCACCAAGCTAAAAGTTAAATCCTTAGTTGAGATTTGCAAAGATTAATCTCTTGGGTAATTAAGCAAGTTATTAATAGGAGCTTGAATTTTTTCGGGCACCTCTAGTTCATATATTCGGGTGAGGCTTCTGGAGTAGTCTAGCAACTACTCGAGGCCTCTTAGTTCTCCTCTCGGGGAGGTTTTGTTTGGTGGGGTTCGTGTGGATACTCATAGAGGCTATCCTAAACTTGGAGGCTTGTGCAAGAAGGTTCAGCTAAAGCACGCTTCAACTGGTAAGTTTTCTTTCTTTGTCGTTTTATTATTAGGTCTTTTCTTTAAACATTTTTAGACTTAATAATATGCTTAGGTTGTTTTGCATGCTTAGTTTATTTTATGCTTACATTATAGCTTAGTGTTATAACATGCTTAGATTATAGCTTAGAGTTATAACATGCTTAGGTTATAGCTTAGAGTTATAACATGCTTAGCATAAAATATACATGCTAGGATATAATTTAGAATTATGGTATGCCTAGCCCTTTTGCATGCTAACCTAGGTAGAGAATCATTTAGTTAAGGCTTCATTTAATTTATATGTATCTAATTCCTAGGGACAGGGATAAAATTTTGAATTTCTCCCATGCCTGTTATGTATGTTCAATTTGAGTGTCCGTTCCTAACAAAGTTAACCCAAAATAGAATGCTTGTGCTATAACTCTTCGTAATGGGAAACAACTTGTCAATGATAAATCTGAATTTGTCATTGTTAACTTAGAGTCCAGGTTGAGAACACCTAATGAATTGAATTTAAACTCGAATTAAAATTCAAAGAAGGAGATAAGTATTAATGACACCAATAGGTTCGGTACAAAAATCACTGAACCTTTAGCTTGCCCACCCCCTTTTCCTGAAAGGTTGTCAAAGACTAAAAAGGAAAAGGAAGATGGTGAACTAATGAAAATTTTCTAAAACTTGGAAATCAATATCCCATTCCTCGATACCATTAAACAAGTCCCAAAATATGCTAAGTTTCTCAAAGAATTGTGTTATAATAAAATGAAGTTGAATGGGAATGAAAGAATTCAAATTGGAGAGAATGTTTCGGCCATTCTTCAAAAGAGGCTACCTAGAAAGTTCAAGGACCAAGGTATGTTTTCTATCCCTTATAAGATTTATGAGGTAAGTGTGAAAAATGCTATTTGTGACTTGGGTGCTTCTATAAATGTGATTCTTTTAAATGCTATTTGTGACTTGGGTGCTTCTATAAATGTGATTCTTTTATCCATGTATCAAACTTTACATACTAATCCTTTGAGTGAAACTGGTGTTGTGCTTCAATTGGCTAATTTGTCTTTGGTGTATCCTGAAGAAGTTTTAGAAGATGTTCTTGTCCAAGTCAACTAATTAGTGTTTCCCGCTGATTTTTATATGTTAGATATAGGTGACGATAATTCATCTAATTCTCACAATTTTGTTCTTGGGCAGGCCATTTCTAGTTACAGCTAGCACAAAAATTAATGTTCGCACCGGCATGCTTTCTATGGAATTTGATGATGAAATTATTCAATTTAATATGTTCGATGCCATGAAATTTCCATGTGATATAGCTCGTCTCTGTGTTGTTGATATGGTTGATGATACGGTGGAAAAAGCTTTACCTTTGTGTAGTGATGATGAGATGCAAGTTTTGTTGACTTCGAGTTTAAGTGATATAGGGGCTAATTCTATTTCTTTGATAAATAATGACTTCAAGGATATTATTCACGAGCTCAATGCCTTAAAGTCAGTTTATACAACAACCCCTAGCACCATGTTTTCACCTTCTAACTCAAAACTTTTACCTTTTATTGTGCAGGCACCAATCTTAGAGCTTGAAGAGCTACCTGAGCACTTGAAATTCATCTATTTTAATGATAATATGATGTTGCCAGTGATAATTTCCAGCAGACTCAGTAACGATGAAGAGGGTGATTTGATTCGGGTTTTAAAAGAGCACAAAAAACCTATAGGTTGGATGATAGCCGACATTAAGGGATTGAGTACATCGACTTGTATGCATCATATCTTACTAGAGGAAGGTTCAAAACCCAAGTGAGATGCACTTCATTGAACCCGCCTATGATGGAAGTTGTCAAGAAAGAGGTTCAAAAGCTCCTTGATTCTGGTATAATTCATCCGATTTCAAATAGTGTGTGGGTAAGCCCGGTCCAAGTAGTCCCGAAAAAGATGAGAGTTATAATAGTGCAGAATAAATCCAATGAATTAGTTCCCACCCAAGTTCAAAATGGGTGGAGGATTTGTACTGACTATCATAAACTTAATGCATCAACTAGAAAGTGTTAATATTTTAGTGTAATTGGATCAACTAGGTTGACCAATGCGATCGTGACATTTCACCGAACAAGTATGGAGAGTGCGGAGTGCACACTTGTTCGGGTACTATTTATGATTTGGGGGGTCCGGGGGCAGCGCCACCGGGTGCGAGGTCCAAGGGGCGGCAGCCCCTGGCGGGGTCTAGGGGCAGTGCCCCTAGGCAGGGTCCGAGGGCCGACAGCCCCTGGCAGGGTTCTGGGGCAGTGCCCCGGGCTGGGGTCGAGCTTCCAGGTCAGCTCAAAAAAATTTTATTCCTAAACCCACACATCCTTTGGAAAAATTCATCAGAAAATGAATTTTATCCGAAACAGTGTGTCTGTTGGACACAACTGAATCTCGGAAGAAACATGTCTTTTGGACATGGCTGCTACCCCAAACAGCATGTCTGTTGACATTTTTTGCTATTTAATTCACCAAAATGATGTTGGCCTAACATAGAAGAACTCGGTTGAAATTTCATCGTAAACAAATTCTTGTTCTTGATTCTCTTTCTGATTTTATCCGATTGAAAAATTTGGTAAACCGGCCAAATAAATTTCAATCTGACAGTATTTTTTCGTGACTTCAGAAATATCCAAGTAATCCCAGATTTCCAACAAAGATTGAAATTTATTTTTCTGAAGATGTCGAATGCTGAAACTGTTAAGGAGATGTCCAGTAAATTTGCAAAACTGGATAAGTTTGAGGGTCAAGATTTTTGAACATGGCAGAAAAAGATGCATTTTCTGTTGACAACACTGAAAGTGGTTTATGTTCTGAGTTCTCCCATGCCAAAAATCATAGGGAATGAAATTGTGGAACAAACAAGGAAGCGCTGCCAATGGGAGAATGATGATTACATCTATCGTGGGCACATTCTAAATGGTATGTCTGATTCCCTATTCGATATATATCAAAACATTGAATCTGCAAAAGAACTATGGGATTCTCTTGAATCAAAGTATATGGCAGAGGATGCTTTTAGCAAGAAGTTTCTGGTTAGTAATTTCATCAATTATAGGATGGTTGATACTAGACCTGTCATGGAACAATATAATGAATTGTTAAGGATTCTGGGACAATTTGTTCAACATGATATGAAGATGGATGAATCCAATTCTGTTTCTAGTATCATTGACAAACTGCCACCATCTTGGAGAGATTTCAAGCATACACTGAAACATAATAAAGAAGAGTTGACTCTGGTTCAACTTGGCAGTCATCTTAGGATCGAAGAATCCATAAGGGCTCAAGAGAATGAGAATAATCCTAAGAGCAAGAACCAAGTTGGTACTGTTTCTATAAATATGGTTGAAGAAGGTGGATTTTCTAAGAATCCAAACAGTGACAAAGGCATTAAATGCAAGTTTAAAGGAAACAACAATAAGTTCTCCAACAAGAAGCCTAAAGTGGCGTGTTTGATGTGTGGCAAACATAGTCATTTCAAGAAGGATTGCCGATTTGGTAAAGGGAAGAACAATTCTGGTTCAAGTGGATCTAAGGATCCTGAAAAGCAATAAGGTTAGATTTTAATGCAAAATTGTAATTCTAATTAGAATTATGTGTCTTTAATATCTGAAGCATTTTATGTACAGGATGATGATGTTGCTTGGTGGATTGATTCGGGTGCAACAAGTCATGTTTGTAAGGATCTTCGTTGGTTCAAAGATTTTCAACCAATCGAAGATGGATCTATATTAAAGATGGGAAATGTTGCGACTGAACCAATCAAAGGACTTGGAAAAGTAGATATTGTCTTTACTTCTGGAAAATATATTTGTTTAAGTAATGTATTGTATGTTCCTGGGATTCGAAAGAATCTGTTATCTGGTGTTGTATTAAATAACTGTGGGTACAAACAAGTGTATGAAAGTGGCAAGTATATCTTGTCGAAACATGGTACTTTTGTAGGATTTGGATATTTATGTAATGGTATGTTTATGCTAAATATTAAAGTTTCTTTTAGTGATCAATCTTCTTTTGTGCTTTCCTCTAGTGATAGTAAAAATTTGAATAAATCAGAATTATGGCATGCTAGACTAGGACATGTACATTAAAAAGATTAAAAGATATGTCTAAAATGAGTCTTATACCCGCCATTGATTTAAACCATGAGAAATGTAAAACTTGTATGTTGACAAAGATAACCAGAAAACCTTTCAAGAATGTTAACCGAGTGACTAATGTATTGGATCTAATACATAGTGACTTGTGCGATTTTCACTCTACGCCTTCAATAGGAAATAAAAAGTACGTTATTACTTTTATTGATGATGCATCTAGATATTGCTATATTTATCTATTATATACAAAGGATGAGGCTCTTGATAAATTTAAAATCTATAAACAAGAGGTAGAGTTACATCAAAGTAATTTCTTTAAAAGTTTACGCACAGATAGGGGAGGTGAGTATTGTGATCCAGTATATTTTCAATCTACTGGTATAATACATCAAACCACAGCTCCCTATACACCACAACAAAATGGTGTGGCAGAAAGGAAGAATAGAACCTTGAAAGAAATGGTTAATTCTTTGTTGTCCTATTCAGGTTTGAGTGAAGGATTCTGGGGTGAGGCTATGCTAATAGCATGTTATTTATTAAATAGAATTCCTAATAAAAGGAATAAAATTACCCCCTATGAATGTTGGTTTAAAAAGCCACCAAAGTTGAGTTTTCTAAGAGTTTGGGGTTGTAGAGCAGTGGTAAGAATCACTGAACCGAAAAGACGAAACTTGGGTGAAAGAGGTATAGACTGTATCTTCATTGGGTATGGAGAGCATTCCTATGAATATAGGTTCTATGTAATAGAATCTAATGACTATGTATCTGTAAACTCGGTTGTAGAGTCAAGAGATGTTGTTTTTGATGAAGATAGATTTACATCTATATCTAGACCAACAGACATGATTCAGAATTCATGTAGTGAGAACCCTGTTCATTCTGAAAGTTTATCTGGTGGAAATGTTTCCTTACCTGGGCCATCTAGGAAAAGTACTAGAGTTAGAAAAGTTAAATCTTTTGGAGATGACTTTCATCTTTATTTAGTTGAAGGATCGAGGGATGAGGTTGAGAATCAATATCAATATTGTTTTATTGTTGAAGAGGATCCAAAAACATTTAATGAAGCTATGGCTTTGAGAGATGTTGCATTCTGGAAAGAAGCAATCCAGGATGAGATGGACTCTATCATGCACAATAATATATGGGAATTGGTTGATTTACCACCCGGATGCAAACCACTAGGAAATAGGTGGATCTTCAAAAGGAAATTGAAAGTGGATGGTACCATAGAAAAGTATAAAGCCAGATTGGTTATCCAAGGCTTTAGGCAAAAAGAAGGAATTGACTTCTTTGATACTTATGCTCCTGTTGCAAGGACTTCTACTATTAGGTTGTTGATAGCCCTGGCAGCTATACACAACCTTGTAATTCATCAAATGGATGTTAAAACTGCATTCCTAAATGGTGAATTAGATGAGGAAATCTATATGAAACAACCGAAAGGGTTTGTTGTGTCAGGTTATGAAAATAAGGTATGTAAGTTGAAGAAATCCTTATATGGATTGAAACAAGCACCCAAAGCTTGGCATAAAAAATTTGATGATGTGGTTTTGTCTAACGGTTTTCATATCAACCAAGTAGAAAAATGTGTATATAGCAAGTTTGATCTTTCTGGTAAAGGAGTCATGATTTCCTTATACGTGGATGACATGTTGATTTTTGGTACTGACCAAAATCATGTTAATGAAACAAAGAAATTTTTGTCATCTAGTTTTGAAATGAAGGATTTGGGGGAGGCTGAGGTGATTCTTGGTATACGAATTAAGCGGAAGAACAATGTTATTTCAATCTCCCAATCTCATTATATTGAGAAGATTTTGAATAAATTCAATTTCAAGGATTGTTCTCCAGTTAGCACTCCCTTGGATCCTTGTGTTAAGCTTCTGCCTAATAAAGGTGTTGCAGTATCTCAACTTGAATACTCGAGAGCCATTGGTAGTCTTATGTATGCCATAATTAGCACTAGGCCTGATATAGCCTTTGCTGTTGGAAAACTTAGTAGGTATACTAGTAATCCTAGTTCACATCATTGGCAAGCTTTAAGCCGAGTATTCAAGTACTTAAAAGGAACCAAGGATTATGGTTTGACCTATACTGGATTTCCTTCAGTTTTTGAGGGTTATTCAGATGCAAGTTATATATCCAATGAAGAAGATAGTTCTTCCACAAGTGGATGGGTATTCCTTCTTGGGGGAGGCGCTATCTCTTGGGCGTCAGAGAAACAGACTTGTATCGCTGATTCAATAATGGAATCTGAATTTGTTGCATTAGCAGCAGCTGGTAAAGAAGCTGAATGGCTGAGAGATCTCGTTTATGATATTCCATTGTGGCCTAAACCAATATCACCTATATCTATTAGGTGTGATAGTGAAGCTGCCTTGGCCAATGCTTACAGACAAGTATATAAGGGCAGGTCTAGACATTTAAGTTTTAGACATAGCATGATTTGGGAACGCATCATGCAAGGTGTCATATCACTAGAGTTTGTAAAAACTGAGCAAAATTTAGCCGATCATTTAACTAAAGGGTTAAGAAGAGATCTTGTGCACAATTCGGCTATGGGGATAGGATTAAAGTCCATCTGAAATCTCTCATGTTGAGATACCCAATTCCCATCCAATTTGACATTAGATGTAGAATTCAATGTGGAAAGCTTAACATTTGGAGATTGGAACACATTAGTAACATCATCCCAAGGTATATGTTCAGACCTGCAAGATAAAGGAGGTTGAAGTTTATCTTCTTAATAGTTCTTTTGAAAAATTGCATATGCAGGTGCTAGAGTAAAAGAGCTACCTATGTGAGCATGAAGTTTAGCTGCTTCAAGAAGCTTGGACTTGGCTTTGATATGCTTACGAAGGATAAGGACACAAAGCTAGTAAAAGATAGTGTCAAGTTAGAACTTTTAGAATTTTGACTTATGTGTATATTATCTTCATGTATTCATAATGAATAACTAAGGTTCAATCCATAGTGACACCTTGGTATTCGAATATTTGGTACGTGTAATATACTAAGATGAAATTCAATCGTCACGATATTTCATTTATGCATAAGTTTGTTATTTGTTGTGATTTTGTTTAGTTAATCAAGGATTACACTAAAATGGGGGAGAATTGTTAATATTTTAGTGTAATTGGATCAACTAGGTTGACCAATGCGATCGTGACGTTTCACCGTACAAGTATGGAGAGTGCGGACTGCACACTTGTTCGGGTACTATTTACGATTTGGGGGGACTAGGGGCAGCGCCCCCAGGTGCGGTCCAAGGGGCGGCAGCCCCTGGTAGGGTCCTAGGGTAGTGCCCTGGGCTGGGGTCGAGCTCCTAGGTCAGCTCAAAATTTTTTTATTCCTGAACCCACTCATCCTTTGGAAAAATTCATCAGAAAATGAATTTTGTCCGAAATAGTGTGTCTGTTGGACACAACTGAATCTCAGAAGAAACATGTCTTTTGGACATGGCTGCTACCCCAAACAACATGTCTGTTGACGTTTTTGGCTATTTAATTCACCAAAACGATGTTGACCTAACATAGAAAAACTCGGTTGAAATTTCATTGCAAACAAATTCTTGTTCTTGATTCTCTTTCTGATTTTATCCGATTGAAAAATTTGGTAAACCGGCCAAATAAATTTCAATCTGATAGTGTTTTTTCGTGACTTCAGAAATATCCAAGTAATCCCAGATTTCCAACAGAAAGGACCATTTCCCTTTGCCTTTTATTGATTAAATTCTTGAACGATTGGTAGGAAAAACTCACTTTTGTTGTCTTGACGGTCATTTAGGTTTTTATCAAATTCCGATTGCTCCCGAGGACCAAGAGAACACAACGTTTACTTGCCTGTTTGGAACATTCGCATATCGACGCATGCCTTTCAGTTTGTTCAATTCCCCTTCAACCTTTCGAAGGTGCATGGTAAGTATCTTTTCTGAGTATGTAGAAAATTGCATCAAAGTGTTCGTGGATGACTTTACTATTTATGGAGAATTAATTGATGAATGCTTAGATAATTTGGGTAAGATTTTGAAAAGGTGTTTAGAGTCAAATCTGATTTTGAACTATGAAAATTGCTATTTTATGGTTGTAAAAGGTTTGATACTTGGATATATTGTTTCTCAAAAAGGGATTGAAGTGGATAAATCAAAAATTGAAGTCATAAAGTCTTTTCCTTACTCCTCTACTGTGAGGGAAGTTTGTTCTTTTCTTAGCCATGCAAGTTTTTATAGGAGGTTCGTCAAGGACTTTTCTAAAATTACTTAACCGATGAGCCAACTTTTGCAAAAAGATGTGGACTTTGACTTCAATGATAAATGCAAATCCACTTTTGATGAGATAAAGGAGAGGCTGATTTCTGCACCCAATATGCAGCATCTGAACTGGGACAAACCGTTTGAAATCATGTGTGATACAAGCAATTATGTGGTGGGTGCTGCTTTGGGTCAAAGAGTTGATGGAAATCCTCACGTCATATACTATGGCTCTAAGACACTTGACACTGCCCAACGCAATTATTCTATAATGGAGAAGGAGATTTTTGACGTTATTTTTACTTTAGAAATACTTCAATCATATTTATTGTGTACTAAAGTGAGTTTTTATTCTGACGATGCAGCTCTTAAGTACTTGCTCGAGAAGAAGGAGGCCAAACACAGATTAATCCAATGGATTCTACTTTTGCAAGAATTTAATTTAGAGATCAAAGATAAAAATAGGGTCAGCAAATCTCCCAGCGGATCACTTGAGCAGATTGGTGAATGGTGAGGAAGAAACACCAATTGAAGATGACTTCCCAGATGAGGACTTGTTTTCTATCAAACAAACAACCCCTTGGTATGCTGATATTGTGAATTTCCTTGTGACTGGTACCTTGCCTAAGGAACTAACTAGAAATGAAAAAGATAAAATTAAAAAGGGGTCAAATTATTATATGTGGGATGAACCTTGCTTGTGGAAACATTGTTATGACCAAGTAAGTAGGCGATGTGTACCTTTAAAGGAAACATCATCTTTCTTACAATTTTTTCATTCTTATGCTTGTGGTGGTCATTTTGGTCCTAAAAGGACAGCTCAAAAAGTGCTTGAATGTTGATTATATTGGCTGAATATTTTTAAGGATAGCTATATGTTTTTCCATGATTGTGATAATTGTCAAAGGATGGGTAACTTAACTCATAGAGATCAAATGCCTCTAACGTCAATTTTATCTTGTGAAATTTTTGACATATGGGGAATTAATTTTATGGGTCCATTCCCAAATTCTTTTGGCAATTTATATATTCTTTTAGCTGTTGAATATGTGTCAAAAATGGGTTGAAGAACAAGCCACTTGTGCTAAAGATTCTTGAGTTGTTGCAGATTTTGTGAAAACTAACATTTTTTAAGGTTTGGAGTACCACAAGTTCTAATCAGCAATAGAGGAATGCACTTTTGCAATAAAATCTTGGCATAACTCTTAAAGAAGTATGGAGTGGAGCAGTGAACCTCTACAACCTATCATCCTCAAACAAACGGTCAAGTGGAGATTTCTAATCGAGAGGTAAAATCTACAATTTGGAAAACAATAGGTCCAAATTTGAAGTAATGGAGTCTACGACTCGATAATGCTTTGTGGACTTACCATACTGCATTTAAAACTCCAATTATTATGTCTCAATTCCGTTTAGTTTATGGTAAGGCTTGTAACCTTCCTGTTGAAATTGAGCATAAAGCATATTGGGCCATTTGCCACTTTAATTTCAAATTAGATGAGGCAGGTAAGGAACGAAAATTGGAAATACAAGAGCTAGAGGAGTTTTGCAAAGAGGAAACAAAAGCCTTTCATGACAAACTAATTTCTCATAAACAATTTTCAATTGGGCAAAATGTTTTACTAGACAATTCAAAATTGAAATTGTTTCCCAGGAAACTACGTTCTAGATGGATATGACCTTTTGTTGTTACTAATGTTTACTCTCATGGTGTAATAGAAATTCAATGTTTGGAATCATGTAAAATTCTCAAGGTTAATGGATATCGCCTTAAACCCTTCTATAAGGGATTTCAGGCAATAGCGACTGAAGAGTACAGATTGGATAAACTAAGCTCTGTGCCGTAATAGGCAACGATAATGTCAAGCTAAATGACGTTAAACAAAGGCGCTTTGTAGAAGGCAACCCAATTTTTTGTTTTTGTTTTTGTTCTTTTTTCATTATATTTTTTTTTGTTTTTTTAGTTTTCCTTTTTTAGGGCATAAGATTAAATTTTCTATTGTCTTCAAGCTTGGTTTTGGTCTGATAAATTTTTTGTTTTTAGGTGCAAATTTTTGCTTAAATGGAGGATTAAGCATAATGAGCTAAATGGGTTATAATTGAATGATTAATAATGAAATGTTAAGGCGGCTCATGATTGAGCCATTGATGTAGCTCATTGATTAATTCTAGCTTGTTTAGTTCTAGCAGTAGCAACCTCAAGTCTTCCCACATTCCTTCTACCCACTTCAGGTTGTACCTTTCTTGCCTTTCATCTTTATCTGCCTTGCTTTTGTCATAAATGAGGACATTTATGGTTTTAAGTGTGGGGAGGGGATTTTTGCTGAAATTTTTGAATTTTTGACACTTGCTTTTAAAATGGGTTTTGATTTTGATTGTCCTTAGTAAACACAACTCGAGTAAAAGGGATGTCACTTAAATGGACTAATTAAATAAGTACCAATTCTGATTTATGCAGCCATATTTTAATATGGAGAACCAATTTAAGAAATGAATGCCCAATTGACTGAAATCTAAAAGTTGCTTTGTAAGATTCTTAGCCTCGATCGAGTGTAGAAAAGTGAAACATGATTGTATAATTTGCATGTTCTTAACTTGGACTTAGCCTATGTTTAGATTCTTTGTAACATGGAAGCTTTATCGAGACCTTTCATTATCTCTAGTATTGATATTGGTGGTTATTTTTGTTTTTTGAGTTCCATAAATAAACGAAACGAGCCTGACGTGGCTAGCAACCGGGTAAAGTGTCTTTCATATAACTGCTAGAGGAAGAGCAAACTGCGGCTAACAATCGAGTGAAGACTCTTTCATAGGACCACTAGAGGAAGAGCAAACTGTGGCTAACAACCGGGTGAAGACTCTTTCATCAGAACGCTAGAGGAAGAGAAAACTACAGCTAACAACCGGGTGAAGACTCTTTCATGGGAAGAGAAAAATAGAGTATGTGTTCAAAAAATGAAAAAGTAGAAAAAAGTAGAAAGTTTGCTGTAGAAAAGAAAAGAAAAGGATAAAGAAAAAAAATGTTATGGCTAGTGTCTAGGGACCTCACCAAGTGAAATGTACAATAAATTCTATAAAAGATCAGAATAAGTCTTCTCATGGCTACAAAACACTCTAAATAGGAAGCTAAGGTAAACTCTCAACTTTAAGTTCAATTAACTTCATGTTTATGTTTATAATTGGTAAAAATTCTTGGGGTTAGGTTTTCGAGCAAGGTCGTATGCTTTCTAAAAGGAAATCTGTCAATTGGTCTACCGTAGCTTTAAAAGGCTCTATATTAAAATATTGGCGAAAATAAGTCGGCCTTTGTGAAGATTTTTAAGGTCTTTTATTTGATTTAGTTCCTTCTTCTTTGAGTTCTTATTGTTTGCTTGAGGACAAGCTAAAAGCAAGTGTGGGGAGATTTGATAATGTGCAAATTATACATACTTTGAAGTTATTTTTTGGATGGTTTGCTGCATATATTGGATTAAATTTGTGCTTGTTCAGGTGTTGGGTTGATTTGGTAAGCTTGGAGACTATTGAGGCATTTTTGGAGCTATTTTGGAGCTATTCATTATTTCTTGAAGAATATTTGGAAACTTCAATCTTTACCATATCAAGAGAATTCCGGATTAGCTTGAGAATTTATTCTCATTTGTCTCTTTTCTCATCTTTTCTCATCTTTTCCTATTTATTAAGCTCTTTATGACTTTTTTTGAGCCAAATTAGTCTTTGAATTTGTTCATGAGATATTCTTTTCCTTGTTGGTAAGAATTTTTTAGCCTATTTAAGCATGGATTTTTAGCTGAAATGGGATCATCTCTCATCTCAACTCTCTCTAGTGAAAATGTGGTTCTTAATTTGTTCTTATGCTTTCAAAAAGAGTTTCAATTATTCTTATTTCAATTATGAGTAGCTAAATTTTTTATCTTTCAGTTGAAGAGTAATCTCGAAGCTAGTTTAATTGTGAGGCTTGTTCTTAATCTTCTTTCGAATTTCAGTTTTCGATTAAACCCGCAACTTCTTTCTCATTATCTTTTTAATCTGTTCAATTTGGCCAATTATTGTTTTTAGAATTATAATGAATTGTTAATTTCGTTGAATTTATGCTCATCATAGTTTAATGGAAAACTATAACAAACAATTTCTTTAACAAGTTTTCGTGGTTTATTTAATTTAAATCAATCTTGTATGCTCATCATAAATTTTAGTTTAAAGTTGGTTCTTCAAAACATAATGCTTTTAGATAACTAAATCTTGTCAGCTTCTGCAAGTACGTTTGATAATCGATGGTTTTTTATTTAGCTAATCTAAAATCAATCCCATATTTAGAAAAAGAATTTAACTCATTCTCATCATGGTTAAAACAACTAATGGAAGTTACGAAAATTTATCTTTTGTGCCTATGATCAATTGCAACTAAGCTGAGATAATCCTTCACTGGAAGAGTTTTTAATCTTATATTTTCTCTTTAATTTTTAGCACTTTTATTTTTAAGAATCCAAACAAATCTCAAACACCCCTTTTTATTTATTTGTATTTTCTTGGTTGTTAGATTGAATAAGATTGATTACTTAGCCCCTATGGAGACGATCCCGCTTACCACTGGTACAAATTTATTTGTTCAAGAGTAAAAGGTTTTTATATTTATCTTTGGCAATTTCGATGCTCGTCATTTGGTCTAGCTAAATTTCTAAGTAGGTAGCATCTACAACTAGTCTAATAGGACCCCCAATTTAATGAGTCAAGCCAGATTAGTAAGTTGTAGTTGGAACTCCATTCCATTTAAATCGTATGCAATTGCAAATTTATTAAAGTTCCCTAATTCCAAGGGACGTGTGCTCTTATTATAGCATCTCTTTGAACGTGACACAGTCCTGCAGCTAGCCCCCAATTTTAGGGTAAACTACCCATTCTTGTTAAGGCAGACCCTATCTCAATTTTTATAACCGGTCGATGTAGACGAAAGGAACACTTTGTGCAACGCTCTATAGCTGAAAAAGATCGTATCATAAATTTGAGTAAGGAAGACTTATAACTTCCCTTAATATATTTACTTTCGGATTTTATTGGTGTTAAACGTCTCACCCAATCTAGGATTTATTAGATTGACATACTTATAATAATATTTTATATTAATTCAGGGATTTTTAGAATTAATTTATAATGTCTAGGTTCGGTGGGTTCAAGCTCTTTATTATAATTATTCCATCAACCTAGATTATATGCAAAATAATGAACATTTGTATTTGTTATACTTATATTGCATTTCCCTTAAGCTTTTATTCAATAATTTAATATTTACTTTATTATAGAAACATATATACTAGAAATAAATTAGTCCATATTTAATCCCCTCGTTGTTAACTCAAGCCGCACCGATATATATTCCCAGGTAGGAGAGGTGCCCTATGAGGAGTAGACACCTTGTCCAATCCTTGCTAGAACATATATGGGGACAAGCTTGAAAGACATGGATTCTCTTGGACTAATAAATTTCATTCTTGTAATTCATGTAAATTGAAAGCATCTATAACCCATGAAATTTATATAATTTATTAAGTCTTTGATAACTTTGAGTAAGTTGAGCAGGCTTATTTGAAATTATCTATATCCATTTTGTAACCTTTGAAATAAAATTCTAACTTCTACTATTGTTCCAAACAATTCAATAAACTTTAAATTATTCCATACAGAAACTAAAATTCAGTTTGTCTTTAACTTAATTATGCACTAAATAGGCAGGCTCATGATACCACTATTGGGAACTGATAGTCAATTTGAACATGCATAACAGGCATGACGGAAATTTAAAATTTTGCCCCTTGTCTTAGGAACTCCTATTAATTGCATATAAATTAATTAAAGCCTTAACTAAATAAATTCTCTACTTAGATTAGCATGCATAGGCTAGGCGTACCATAATTCTAAATTATATCCCAGCATAAAAATATTTTATTTTAAACATGTTATAACTCTAAGTTATAGTCAAGGTATAAAATAAACTAAGCATGCAAAATAACCTAAGCATAATAATTATTAAGTCTTAAAACGTTTAATAAAAGGACTTAAGAAATAAAAGAGAATTACAGGACTTACCAGTTGAAGTGTGCTTTAGTAGAACTTTCTTACACAAGCCTCCAAGTATAAGATAGCCTCTATGAGTATCCACATGAACCCTCCCAACTGAAACCTCCCAATGAGGAAGAACCGCATAGTTTTGAGTAGCTACTAGACCTCTCCAAAAGCGACTCGAAATATTAACCAAAGGGACTCCTTAATTTTATCTTTTAAGTTGACATTGAGAAAATGTGTTAGATTCTCATGTCAGAGCTCATAAAAAGATATGGTCGAAGAAATGAAGAAAATGGGCTAGCTTTATATAAGGGAAGTAAAGGCTCCCCAAATTTAATGCGGGATTAAATGGGGATTTAATGCGGGATTTAATGCGAGATTAAATGCGGAATTAAATCAGGATTAAATGCGAATTTAATATGGAATTGAATTTAATCCTCCTTTCTTTTAGTAATTTTAATGACCCTAATAAAATTAGTTATCGGTCAAAATAGGCTTAACCATAAAATGATGTAATCATTTTAATCAACACTTTAATTTATTTATGACCCTAATAAAATTAGTTACTAGTCAAAATAAATTCTGGCTTAACCATAAAAAGATCTAATCATTTTAATCAACACTTTAATTTATTTATGACCCTAATAAAATTAATTACTGGTCAATAAATAAAATCTCTGGTCTAACCTAGTAATATTTCAACCATCCCTTTGATATTTCCGTAATAGACCAAGTCTATTAATTCTTTACTCAGTCCGAAGAAAATTCAACGTGTGTGACCATATAGAGACGTGGTTAGTTTTCACACAATCATAATGTTTATGATGTCCGTTTTTTAGTTTATATTTATTTTTGAACCTGTAAAGGTAACAAACGGTTGGATCGTGCCTACCGCCCTTTTAACTCCATTTGGCTACTTCGCTTTAATGCCAACTGGGGGCTCAGCGAAGTTTGCTCACATACACTCAAGGTATTCGGGTAAATCTAGGGGAAAGTGTCGATAGTTCATCTATATGTAGGTTCCGGTCTCAAGATTGCGTGCGATCGAGTACCTTGCACCTTTATGTACCGAGTCCCAATGGCACTGAGCAAACTAAAGGAATCTTTTCCATATATAATATACTCGGGTAGTCTTGCCCTTAAGCGAACAAGGCCCTCGTATGTTACGCAAGAGGTGTGATTGGATCCATACCCCACAAGCCCTGAAGCGAACTTAGAGATACTTCACCAAAAGACTCCTAAATTGGTTTAGTGGTAAAGAATGCAGATGTTATGCGACACTAAATTTGTGTAATGCCTGAAATTACTACTTATTCCATAGTTCCAAAATTTAATTTGAACATTATTTTAATTATTATGTCAAAAAAGGATTTTTATAAAAATCAGGTTTTTATAAAAAAAATTATCCTTAGCAGAGTCACCACTGTCAAGAGAGCCAAAAAGGACCGAATTGTCATCCAAAAATCAGAAATTCGAAAATCCACATTCCAGGGAAGTCTTGAGTTAGCATTTTTTACCAAAAAACCAAAAAGTCAAAATTTTTGTCAAAGTAGGCTTTGAGCCCGCAGGCTCATTACTCATGAACAGTAAAAAAATTAGATCTCAGTAAATCTTTGGAGATTTACTGACAGATTTGCAAGATTTGTAATCAAGTGCGCGATGAGCCCAAGGGCTCATTGCCACTTTGTATAAATAGTAGCTCACCCCTTCCCATTTTCAGTAAATTGAAAAGTAACGTAAGATCATTCTTTCCATTTTGGTTCTAGGAGTCCGAAAAGCCCCGAAACTCTGCCAAAACACTTCCAAATCCGAGCTTTATCACCGATATTAGGTATAAACTCGATTTTCTGTCTTTTAAGATCTAGATCTCACAGTAACATTCGGTCTAAAATGACTTAATCACTCAAAAAACCTACATTTTCATTAGAAATAATCCAAGATTATAGCCATAACAAATCTATTTTCCAACCAAATCACAATGTCTGACGACATTGTTCCTGCACAGGCTCTTAAGTCATCCTGGACAGACGAAAAGTTAAATTAAGGGTAATTGACTCTAATCCCAAATTTAAAATCCATTAAAATTCAATATTATTATTTTTATTATTGCACATTGCATTCACAATTGACTGGTTAAGTGAGCCTCTAGAGCCACTTAAACTATAATATGTGTAAATAAACGTGCAGGTATGGATAAAACACCAAGAATGTGAGGAAACTCCATCAGAGTTTCTGGGCCAAAACCTAAGCGCTGTCGTTACTCTACCAAAATTTCGGAAGAAAATGTTAATTTATTAAGCTGCTATAATGCATGTTTTATTTCTTGAATTAATTTCTTAAATAAAGCCATTATAATGCAGAAATTACCACAAATTCCAAGATTCCAAAATTCGTCCAAATAATTTGAACAATAAGAGTAACTATTATGTCTGAACTCAAAATCTCATTTTCTTTTCGGATCGGCATACCACTATGAGCTAGCGACCTCTTTCCCACCCACAAGGACCACGTGAGATGCATAGCATGGGGGGGATAACGAGTACTATGAAGCGTGGTAAGGGAGAATCCTTATTTTAGGCATGATGAAAATAATAATGAAAAAGATGTTGATGTTGAATTTAAGTCCAATTCACGTGCTAAGGGATACGAGACTTGAAATCCCGTATTTTAAAATAGAGTCACCACCCGGTTCAGCTCCACCGGGAATTTGGGTACAATATTCCCACCGGGTAGTTAGACCATACTTTAAAACAGAGATTCAAAGTTCGGATGATGTTGCTTACTTTTCAATTTTTAAATCAAACCGTTTATGTTTTAATAAATGCGACTTTAGTTCTTATGCGATTTAAATCCGATTATTGTTTGGAGTTTTCGGTTATATGCCATATATCACACAAAAGCGATAAATAAAGCAAATAAATAATTATTACAAGGCTTTACAAATACCTATACATTTTTCAAATGCGGAAAGGTAAAAGAAAGCGGGTAAATAACATGAATAAAGAGAGACTAAAATCGGGCCTCAACCGAACTTACCAACACCGATACAGCTCGAAACACGATAAATAAATGGCCAATAATCATAAATAATTTAAAGGAGAAAGTATAATTATTATGGAGAAAAATATTTTGGGCAAAAATTGGGGTAAAAAATGTAAGAAAGCGCCCAAAAAGGACTTAAAATCAAATTTCAGAAAGCTATGGCAACACCCTTGACCGCCGTCACTATAGCCTTGACATAGTGACAGTGGTGAAGGCTATAGCGGCGGCTGTCAAGGCTATCGCTATAGCCTTAGCCATCAAGATTTGTTTTTAAGGGGGAAATCGGTGTTTTTACATCCATAAACTCGAAACCATTGAAGTTTTAAGTCGTAATCAACTATATTTCAATAGATCTAGACTTAAAACACTCATATAATGTTGATTTTATGGATCTGGGTAAGAAAATACCCAAAAATCGTAAGAAATAAAGGGACCTCTATTGGGGTGGAGTTCACCTCAATAGCTATAGCCTTCACCGCTATAACAGTTGCAACCAAGGCTATAGGGATAGAGGTGAAGGCTATCCCTATAGAGGTCGGATTATTTTCCGACGGTTTTTCAAGAAAACCAAGGAAAAACCAAGAAATAACACCAAAAGCAGTAAGAACTACAACAAAAAATAATAAAATAAAGTAAAAGATTAAGGGAACTCAGTTTACCTCTAGGCCATGAATCTAACTCGGGAGACTCGAATCGGACGTTTGGCAAGCTTTTGATTATTTTCTAATGGAATGGCGACAGAATCGGTGACAAAAATAGCGATAGATTATTTGGGTCGTATTTGAGGAAAAGTCTCTAAAATCCTATTTAATTCGTTTTAACCCATAATTTCTAATTGATTTTAGTGTTTAAGCTACGAGATTAAGCCAAAAAACAACTAAGAATCAAGATTAGAATGGATTAAAAGATTCTATGCTTTTCTTAAGCTTTCTCTCCCTAGTTCTTCCCTTTCTCTCTCTTGTTCTTCATTTTCTCTCAAAAATGATTTCTAAATTCTAAACGAGAAGAAAAGTTACTTAATCTCTCTCTTGGATTGGCTTAAATACTCTCACACTCAAAATCCACAGACTTAGGCAAATTTCAGGAAAAATACGTGGCAAAATCACAAGGAGAGAGAGAGCGAAGTGGCACGGCCAAAAAATGGCTATGCCAACTCCACCACCACTATCACGGTAGTGGTCGCTGCCATGGTGGCGGTGAAGCCACCATAGAGGTGGGGGGTGGCCACCCCGGTGGCATTCACCGCCATAAAGGGTGGCGGTGATCGCCACCATGGAGGCGGTGGCGGCCATACCAGTGGTAGTAACCGCCGCCAGAGGGCAAGCCTCCGCCACCGCTGCCGCCGGTAGTGGCGGTAGTAAAGAGGGCTAGGGTTTTTCTTAGCTTAGGTTTTAGGTAATTAGGGTTGGGTTTGTTTGGGCTTTTTTGGTTAATTAGGTTAATTAGGGGGCAGATTACGGTTTAGGTTAATTAGGGGGTAGATTAGGGTTTAGGTTAATTAGGTGGCAAATTAGGTTTTAGGTTAATTATGGGGTAGATTAGGGTTTAGGTGAATTAGGTTAATTAGGGGGCATATTAGGGTTTAGGTTAAGTACATTGATTTTGGGGCAGATTAGGGTTTGAACTTCCGATGCCTATAACTTTCACTACGGTCATCCGATTAAGGCGATTCTTAACATTCCAAAAATCTGAGAGAGTCTAGAATAAAACGAAATAAACAAGACTCATTAAAACTCTTCAAATCTTATAGAAAATTGTGAAACAATTTACTATGCACAAGCAAACGAAAACCGTTATTTCTAAATGCATATGAATGATATTTAAGCACTGCCAAAGGTCCAAAATCATCAAAAAGGTACTTGCCAAATGTGATTCGACCTTCAAAGAATAGAACAACTAGACCATATGAGGTCAGCACAACAAGTCATCATCGTTCCAAGGGTCACCGAAAAGCTTGTGCTCACAGGCTGCCCCTCAGGAGATTGCCGCTTGGCAAGCCAAGTGGCATCTCACGAAAGAGCATTAGATAGAAGGTTATACCTGAGATACAGATTCTCGAATCGGTTTTCTACTAGGGTTGCCATCAACAGACTTGTCAAGAATGAAATTCTAACTTGGACATTTTGATTCGGTATGCTTTCGATTCCCCCCAAATGATCTTAGGATGGATTGTTGGTTGCTTCGGGAAAAAGGGAGAAGGGAATCCTTGTATTGGTTGTCTACGGACGGTTTGGGGATGCAACATCAATAGACCTATGAAGAAAATTTTGAAACATTAGCAGTCAATGTGGGTTATATTTTTGTTGCTTAATTGATTTTGTTGAAACAGAAATTTTTTCCCCTTCAATTAAGTAATAGAAATAGATGCAAGGAATACAAATGGAGTTGGAAATTCTCAGGTATCCAAAGAAGCTCGCTGCTCGGTCGGTCTTTTGAAATTGCATCGAGCTGCCCCTAAAGTATTGAAGGCTGCATCGAGGTGCCCCTGAAGAATTGAATGCTACATTACGGTGCCCAAAAAGGATTGAGAGCTGCATCGAGGTGCCCTTGAAAAGATTGAAAGCTGCATAGTGGTGCCCTAAAAGGATTGAGAACTGCATCAAGGTACCTCTAAAAATATTGAAAGCTGCATAGCGGTGCCCTAAAAGGATTAGAAGCTACATTATGGTGCCTCGAAAGGATGGAAAGCTGTATAGCGATGCCCTGAAAGGTTGAAAGCTGCATAGCAGTGCCCCAAAAGGATTGAAAGCTGCATCGAGGTGCCCCTGAATGGTTGAAAGCTATATAGCGATGCCCTGAAAGGATTGAAAGCTGCATTAAGGTGCCCTTGAATGGATGAAAGCTGTATAGCGGTGCCCCGAAAGGATTGAAAGCTGCATCTAGGTGCCCCTGAATGGTTGAAAGCTACATAGCGGTGCCCCTAAAGGATTCGAAGCTGTATAGTGGTGCCCCTAGATGATTTTTGAGTTTTTTAATTTTGGATCCTCGGGCTGATCATCCATGAGGATTGTCGTATGGTGCACCTATGAAGGAAGTTTTTGAAGCATTAGTAAGTGATATAAATTGTGCTTTTATTACTTAACTGACTTTGTGGAACAAAAATATTTTTTCCCCTTCAATTAAGCAATAAAAAT
Source organism: Euphorbia pulcherrima (assembly GCA_947683365.1). Taxonomy (NCBI): domain Eukaryota; kingdom Viridiplantae; phylum Streptophyta; class Magnoliopsida; order Malpighiales; family Euphorbiaceae; genus Euphorbia; species Euphorbia pulcherrima. The sequence goes on from CANTUS010000015.1 coordinate 53,459,832, forward strand.
GAAAGAATGAAATAAGAGTCAAAATTTGTAGGAGTCTGGAGAAGCAACTGAGGTTGAGCACATAGCTCATAGTTATTAGTCGACATGCCCCTTGGGAGTGGCCTCGGATGTAGGATTGAAAGCAATTCTGAGATGCCCCTTGATACGGGTGCTTACTTGGAGGTCGAGCGTATAGCTCGAGGATACTTTTCTGTGCTTTGTTTTATGTAGAATTCAGCATAGAATAATAGACATGACATTTATGAACATTATGAATGAATGTATGAATGCACGAGATGCTCGGGCTGATCATCTTCAAGATGACTGATTTAGTTGCTTGATCGACTTTGATCGGAGAGAGATTGACTTGCTTAAAGAATGAACATACAAAATTGCTACTATACAGATCAAATTCGAATGCCCTTGATGGGGAATTAGGGATGTCGCACAAGACCAGAGAATGTATTCAGGCACTCTAGTGACAATGATGATAATGTAGATATCTTGATGTGATTGATGGCAGTCATTTATTTTTGTTTTGATTGTCTTAATTTTTGCATAGACTCGAACCTTAAGATGGGCCTATCAGACTTCGATCATTTTGCTTTTATGTCCTAATTTTTGCCTAGACCACCCTTTTCGGGTTTTCGATCCAGCGGATTATCCCAACTTTTGCATAGACCTCGCTTCTTTTCAGTCTATCAGGATTTTCACGTTTTGTTATCTTTCTTTTATTTTGAGGAACTGAGTCGACTGCACATAACCATTCGTTCGACTTACTTGCAACATTTTGCCTTTTAGGCCCAATATATTCATTCAACCACAAACATACTGAATTCAATAAAATGACATTTCAATTAAATGAAGTAAGTTTCAGTACATAATGATGATAACCATTTCTATTGACCGAAACTCTGGTGTTAACTAGCCTATGTAGGTTTTCTAGCTAACATGCTCTCATTACTCACTTTACAATAACTTTTTCCTAGACCACCCTTTTCAGGTTTTTAGTGTAGAGGGCATTTCTTGCACCCTAACTTTTGCCTGACCGATTTGTAGAATACTAACTAGCGGGATACACCCTAATTTTTCCCGAGCAGTAGAGGACCACTTGCCGAGTGATTGTATTTTTATCTATTTTCTATGTGGTACTTTTCTGTATTTGGTTCTTTTGGTTATATATGATAATGCTTCAAACAATTCTGATTGATAGGGAATCACGCCCCTTGGATCGAATGATTTTCTGAATATGCGAAGTCTTACCCAATCTGGTCGGAACTTCCCCCTTAGATCGGCATTGGCAGGCTTTGCTTGCTTTGGAATCAGATCATCAGTCTTTGACGGTACCTCTGACACTTGACTCGGTTGTTGTTCGGCCTCGCTACATGCTATCGGTATGCCTGAAGACTGCTTAAGCTGTTCGGACTGCGCTTTAGTCCATGGTGGTCTCTTTCACTACAACTCCTAAGGACTTTGTCTCGGTTTTGGTTGGTAGCACGGTCTCCATTTTGTAGGCAAAGGAAAGAGGTGTTCGATTTGCAAGAATTATAACACTTGTTTGACATCTGTGAAGGGTGACTGATATCTCATTAGCTCAATCTTTGATCTTTGTGGTGGTCTTAGAAATAAACTCTTTGATAAGATGGTTTGCGGCTTTGGTTGCCTTACTAGCTCGTGGTCAGTTGGGTGAAGATCTGCAGTGCTCGGACCCAAATTTATTGATCGATCAGTGGTTTGCCCCTTGGGACTGAAACTAATTTTCTGAGACCAAGCCGTGAAGTAGTCTATACCAGGTGAATATGCATTTCTCGATGAACTTGGACATTCTCTTGGTGGTAATGTCGATGAAAGACTTGGCTTCCCCCTATGTTGAGAAGTAACATGCCCCTACGTCGATGAAGCAATGTTCATTTGCTGATGAAGGTCAAATCTCATTGATCATATGTGTCCCCTAGCCGAGAATGGCCAATGAGGAGAGAAATAGGCAAGGGTTGGGGAGTTTGAATGGATTGGGATACGGGTAAGAATAAATGGTTATTGGGGTGGGAATTTGGAGAATGGATGGGCAAATAAAAGGCAGGCCTTTATTCTATCAAAGATTATCTAGCGATGCTATTTCTCCATCATTGGCCGACGCTTCTTCGGTATCTTGAAAATAGGTTTACACATAGATGTGAGGTCAGCGATGAACCGATTGACATATTAGATCTATCTAGGGAAGGACCGAGCTTCATTTTTATATTCTAGGCGTGAAGATGCGATGCTTGGCAATCTGACGATGAATCACAGGTGTGACTAGGTATGACCAAGTAAAAGAGTTATCATGATTTTTAAGCACTTTATTTATCTCTCTTTTTTCTTTTAGTGGTTATGTCATTAGAAAATGGTTTCAATTGCATGTACTCATATTTATTTTAGTTAAAGAAATGTCATGAATACTAAACACGTTACGCTTATGATAAAATGAATGCATGGACCCATCGGGTGAAACATCAAACAGATAAGCAAAAAGAGAGTCTTTGATTGAATAAAAAATGCCTTAAAGGTAGAATGTTCACATCTAAATACTAGGAAAGAAAATTAAATAAATAGATAGACAGTCATCCTCCACAAGTGGAGGGTCTTGAGTTGCGGCGTTGGTAGATTAGGCATCCTCGGTAGCTTTCATTGGACCATCATCCAGGACGAGATCCAGAATTTTCACTTGATCGACTGATAACTTATCTCCTTCATTTGCTAGAGACCTCGCGAGATTCTTTTCAGATTTGGCAGTAGAATTGGATTCCATAATAGTGGTATCAGCTGAATTGGAGAAGACCGTAGCTAACACAAATTATTCAGGCAGTTCAAAATTAATCATATTCACTCCACTATCAGTACTAGTCTGTCTAGCTGGCTAATCAATTTTCCCTCCTCTTATCAAAACCCAAATGGCCTTGCCTAGAGGTTTGCATTGATCTGTTTTTTGACCTGCCTGAACATGATAGCGATAGAAATTCCCTTTCTCTTTGGGTATAGGAGACCGACATTCATAAATTGGGCTAATCATACCTTTCTCTTGTAACTTGGCAAACAGGACACTAAGAGGGAGTTGCCACGGGGATATGAATGCTTTCTGAGCAAGTGTCCGAATAGGTGCAGCTTGAACTGTAGAGGCATTGAGTTAGATTACGGGAGCTTTGTCTTTAGAATTGACGACCTTAATGAGCTCTTACGGACCACTAACTCCTTTTAGTGTGCAAGAAATCAGGGTTGAATCCTGACATTCATCAATGCGGTGGCCTAGTTTGACATAATACGCATAAAAGTTATGCTTCTCCTCTTCCTTAGGGGGTCTATGCTCATGAAGGGTTCTAAGGAGGCTGCGCTCCCTTAAGGCGACTAAGATTACACTGAGGTTTAACTTCCATGGACACGTAATACCTTTGGGGTTATTGCTTTGCTGGATGGCGGTAAGTATGACTGGTGCCTAAGCAATCGTCCGATCCTGAGGTAATGGTCCACGATTTGACTTACTAGCTCAAGAAAGCTTCTCCTTCTCCTCAGCCCGAGATGGGACAGCATGTGGTCCTTCACTCTCTTTGAGCTTTGCATTTTTACTTCCTTTGGAACAAAAGAGCGAGAATTTATATAGAAGAGCCTCCATTTTGGGTGTCATGCCCAGAGATTGCTTGACCTGGTCGTTGGATGAAAGAGTCGCTAATCGATGCGCGAGAGCTTTAATTTTATGTGTCATGCCTGGAGATTGCATGACCTAGTTGCTAGAGGGATGGGGTGCGACAAACTGGAATGGTGAAGCAGGCGATGAGGTTTTGACTTGAGAACAAACCCTTGGATTAGTATCGAAGTGGTTTTGCGGGTAATCAGCCCCTCTCGAAGCAACTATAAACTGAGTAGGAGGAGGAGAAAAGGGCTTTAGAGGCATTTGAGGTTGAGCTAAATCCTGATCCAGTTGGAATAGACCGGTTCAGGACTGGATGAGTGAAATTGACCGAGCGGGCTAAAACTAATCTAGGATTATTGGGGTCAATAGAGACTAGCTCACACTAGTAGGAAAATCTGGCTTGAAGGTGTGGCTTAGAGCCTGGGTTGGATAAGTGAACACGGGCGACTGAGATTGCATTATATCCTAACCAAACTAAAATGGGATAGGTGAAGTTTGAATGGGCTATTGTAAACACTAAACCGGCTGAATTGGTTGAACTGTAGACTAAGACTAAAATGACGGAACCTCAAATGACCCATTCTGAGCGGTCTCTGGTTGTCCCTTTGGACACGTCTTTTCTCTTCCAAAACTGCATGGACCAAATCTTGGATCTGCCCTCGAATTAGATCTCGGAACTGATTGGATCAGAGAAATACTAACAAAGCATCGACAATCTCAGAACTTAATAGGGACTGACCCTGATTAGGTGGGAGGAGAGGAGGAGAAGAAGTACCCTCAGACAGAACCCCATCCACTATCGGCAAATCAGACATAGCAAAAAGACCATATTCTAAAACTGAGCTTGAAATTGAATTCGGACCCACAGAATAGTGAACTAGAGGATGATCAAGTCTAATGGTAGTGGCGCCTTGGTCTAACTCTCTGAAACCATGAATGATTATATAATAATCTAAATGATGAATGCCATATATACGAGGGTGGTTTAGAGAGGTAGAGAGTAGAAGAGCTCATGATGCAAAGCTTAACCTCAAAATACGTAAGACGTATGAATTCCTCGCTATGCCTTGCAAATAGACCTAGGTCATTGGGACTCCAATGATCTCAGGTATTTTGTTAAATTTCCCCTTCAAGCGAGGGGAGAGTAGCGGTAAGAGAAAACCAAAAATAAAGGTCATCCACTGGTGGCCTATGCATGAAGTGCGTGTGCATGAGCACAACATAAGTAGCACATGAAAGCAAATAAGCTTCTTCCAACCTTATGACTCCAGCGCAGCACCAATTTGGAATATGGGGTTAACTCTAGCGCTAGAGAACGGTAAGAGAGTATGCAACCTAGTTCTAAATTGTTTTGGTGAGCCTAAGAGGAAATTGCTATGGCTAGATTTATCGCGTTTCATAGTCTCAAACTGCTAGTGTCATGGAATGACAATGTAGAAGGGTCTTGTTTACCTTGATTATGTGTAACTCAAACACTCCTCAAATGAGTGTGACCATGGGAATTACACATTGGTTGAAACGAGTGTTCCACCCACAAATATCCCCAATTACTAGCAGGCATGAGGTATACAAGTGAGCTTCACAGGGTGATAAAATGGCACCTTAAAACTTAGAATTCTAACTGAGTTGTGGATTCAAAAGACTTAAGAAATAGAGTGTTGATTTAAAAATGATTTAGGCACATCATCAAAAACCTTTAATGAGTTCGAAAATGAAAGCGATTTTCCAAATTTTAGTTAAAAGGAATTCCCTAGCAGAGTTGCCACTGAGAGCTAGCGACCTCTTTCCCACCTGGGAGGACAACGTGAGATACGTAGCATGGGGGGCAGAAAAATAACGAGCGCTGTGAATCGTGCTAAGGGAGAATCCTTATTTTAGGCGCGATGAAAATAATAATGAAAAAGATGTTAATGTTGGATTTGAAGTCCAATTTGCGTGTTAAGGGATACGAGACTTGAAATCCCTTATTTTAAAATAGAGTCGGCACCCAAGTTAAGCTCCACCGAGAATTTGGGTATGATATTCCCATTGGGTGGTTAAACAGTCTCTTAAAATAGAGATTCCAAGTTCGGATGATGTTGCTTACTTTTCCATTTTTAAATCAAACCATTTATGTTTTAATAAATGCGACTTTAGTTCTTATGCAATTTAAATCCTTTTATTTTTTGGAGTTGTCGGTTATATGCCATACATCACACAAAAGTGGAAAATAAAGCAAATAAATAATTATTACAAGGCTTTACAAATACCTATACATTTTTTTAATGCGGAACGGTAAAAGAAATCAGGTAAATAACACAAATAAAGAGAGACCAAAATCAGACCTGAACCGAACTTATAAACACCGATATAGCTCGAAACACGATAAATAAATGACCAATAATCATAAATAATTTAAAGGAGAAAGTAAAATTATTGTGGAGAAAAACATTTTTTGGAAATTTTTTAAGTTAAAAAGGGATTTTTAGGCATTTTTAGTTTTTTAATCAATTAAATAATTAAATAAGTAAAATAAATCAGATTAAAAATATTATTAATTTATTCTAGAATTTTTGTGACTTTTAGAAAATATTTTGGGCAACTATCGGGGTAAAAAACGTAAGAAAATGGCAAAAAAGGACTTCAAATCAAATTTCGGCGGTCAAAGCTATGGCGACAGCTTTGACCGCCATCACTATAGCCTTGACCGCTATAGTGGCAGCGGTGGGCTATAACGGCGGCGGTCAAGGCTATCGCTATAGCCTTGGCCGTTGAGATTTGTTTTTAAGGGGGAAATCAGTATTTTTGCATCCATAAACTCGAAACCATCGAAGTTTTAAGTTGTAATCTACTATATTTCAACAGATCTAGACTTAAAACACTCAAATAATGTTAATTTTATGGATCTGGGTAAGAAAATACCCAAAAATCGTAAGAAATAACGGGACCTCTATAGAGGTGGAGTTCACCTCCATAGCTATAGCCTTCACCACAATAACAGTAGTGGCCAAGGCTATAGGGATAGAGGTGAAGGTTATCCCTTTAGAGGTCGGATTATTTTCCGACAGTTTTCCAAGAACACCAAGGAAAAACTAAGAAACAACACCAAAAGCAGCAAGAACAGCAACAATAAAAACTAAAATGAAGCAAAAGATTAAGAGAACTCAGTTTTGTTACCTGTAGGCCGTGAATCTAACTTCGTAGACTCGAATCGGTTGTTTGGTAAGCTTTTGATGATTTTCCAACGGAATGGCGATGGAATCGGCAACAAAAATAGTGACAGATTATTTGGGTCGTATTTGAAGAAAAGTCTCTAAAACCCTATTTAATCCGTTTTAACCTACAAAATCTAATTGATTTTAGTGTTTAAGCTATGAAATTAAGCCTAAGAACAACTAAGAATCGGGATTAGAATGGATTAAACCCGGATTCTATGCTTTTCTTAAGATTTCTCTCTCTAGTTCTTCCTTTTCTCTCTCTTGTTCTTCATTTTCTCTCGAAAGTGATTTCTAAATTCTAAAATTAGAAGAAAATTCATTTAATCTCTCTCTTAGATTGGCTTAAATACTCTCACACTAAAAAATCCACCGACTTATGTGAATTTTCGGGAAAAATATGTGGCAAAATCACAAGAAGAGAGAGAGCAAAGTGGCATGGCCAAAAAATGGTCATGCCAACTCCACCACCGTAGTCAAGGCAGTAGCCGCCATAGGGGCGGCGGCCATTGCTATGACAATAGCAGCCACTGCCACAAGGGTGGTGGTGGCCGCTGCTATGGTGGCGGCGAAGCTACCATGGAGGCGGGGGGTGGCCACAACTGGGTTCACCACCACAAAGGGTGGCGGTGACCTCCACCATGGCGGTGGTGGCTGCCATAACAGTGGCAGTCACCACCACAGGGGGGCAAGCAGCCGCCACCGCTGCCGCCGGAGGTGGCGGCAGCAAAGGGGTTTAGGGTTTTACTTAGCTTAGGTTTTAGGTAATTAGGGTTAGCGTTTTTAGGGTTTTTTTACTTAGGTTAATTAGGGGGTAGATTAGGGTTTAGGTTAATTAGGTTAATTAGGGGGCAGATTAGGGTTTATGTTAATTAGGTTAATTAGGGGGCAGGTTAGGGTTCGAACTTTCGATGCCTATAACTTTTACTATGGTCATCCGATTAAGGCGATTCTTGACATTCTGAAAATATCGGAGCATCTAGAATCCAACGACATAAACGAGACTCACTTAAATTGTTTAGATCTTATAGAAAATTGTGAAGCAAATTATTGCACATGAGCAAACAAAAATGGTTAATTCTAAATGCATACAGACGATATTTAAGAACCGCCAAAGGTCAAAAATCATCAAAAAGATACTTGCCAAACGTGATTCAACCTTCAGAGAATAGAACAACTAGACCATAAGAGGTCAGAGCAACAAGTCATCATCATTCCAAGGGTGGTCACCGAAAAGCCCGTGCTCACAACCTCGATTCCGGATGGAGCTGAACCGGGTGGCAACTCTATTTTATTTTTAAATAAAGTAAAAATTCTCTATCTTAAAAATATATTCTCTTAATAAAATGTGCAAAAATATTTCTCAATATAATCACATTTTTTGCTTATAGAAATCCATGTTTTTCACACTTAATAAGTTTACATGAAAAATAATAAAAATAATTTTCTCTCTAATAAAATAAGGCATTTTATTAACAAAGAGGCATATGCATTTAAGCGAATCAGATTTTCTAAAATCAAACCAAATGTTGTGGTTTCCTCAAACTGCACCAAACCGCAGCCCATGCATAACCACTCAACGCTAAAAAGCTCACCCGCTCAGTGTGGCGGCTTTGCTGGGGATAATTATTTTTCTAAAAACCCGATTTTATAAAAAATCCTTTTCTGACATAATAATTAAAAATATTGTTCAAATTAAATTTTGGAAAGATGGATTATGTGGTAACTTCAGGCATTACACAATTTTAGGGCATATCATTTGCATTCTTTACCCCTAAACCAATTTAGATGTCTTTTGGTGAAGTATCTCCAAGTTCGCTTTAGGCCTTGAGGGGTATGGATCCAATCACACCCCTTGTGTAACGTACGAGGGCCTTGTTCACTTAAGGGTAAGACTACTTGGGTATATTATATGTGGAAAATATTCCTTTGGTTTGCTTAGGGCCACTGGGACTCGGTACACAAAGGTACAGGGTACCCAATCCCACCCAATCTTGAGACTGAAACCCGCATATAGATGAACCGTAGACACTTTCCCGCAGGTTTACCTAAAAACCTTGAGTGTCCGTGAGCACACTTTGCTAAGCCCCTAGTTGGCTTTAAAGCGAAGTAACCAAATGGAGTTACAAGGGTGGTAGGTACGATCTAACCATGTGGTACATGTGTAGGTTTATTAAATATAAATAAACTAAAAATGGACATCATGAACATAACGATTGTGTGAAAACTAACAACATCTTTATGCAGCCATGACATTGATGTATGACATACCATATTGCATCCTTAGTTATAGGAGCCTAAAAGTGACGTAGACCATTGAGTCCACCCACGCATAACCCATAAGCCTAAACATATACAACCTTCGAATGACCAGCGAGTCAACACACCCTCGACCATAGAGTCAACCTTTGAGTGACCAGCGAGTCAACTTACACTCAACCATAAAGTCAACCTTCGAGTGACCAGCCAGTCAACTCACCTGAGACCATTGAGTCCACTTAGGCTCAACCCATGAGCCGAAACACATAAACCCTATTGAGTGACTAGCGAGTCAACTCATCCTTGACCATAGAGTTAACCCCTTTGAGTGACCATCGAGTCAACTCACCTTTGACCAGAGAGTCAGCCTCTGAGTGACCAATGAGTCAAATCACCTTTGACCACTAAGTTAGTTCAATTTTGACCGTAGAGTCAGCCTCCGAATGGCTAATGAGTTAACTCACATTTGACCATAGAGTCAGCCTCGAGTGAGGAGTGAGTCAACTCACCTTTGACCATAGAGTCACCCTTCGAGTGACCAAGCAAGTCAACTCACCTTTAACCATAGAGTCAGCCTCCGAGTGACCAATGAGTCAACTCACCATAGAGCATCTAGTTAAAGCCTTCAAGTGACCAACGAGTCAACCTACCTTTGACCAATGAGTCAAGCCTTCGGACCAATGAGTCAACTCACCTTTGACCACCAAGTCAAGCCTTTGAGTGACCATCGAGTCAACTCACCTTTGACCATCGAGTCAACCCTTGAGTGACCAGTGAGTCAACTCACCTTTGACCATAGAGTCAGCCTTCGAGTGACCAGTAAGTCAATGCGCCTTTGTCCAGCGAGTCACCCTTTTGAGTGATAATCAAGTCAACTTACCTTCGACTAGCCAATCGACCTTTCGAGTGACCATTGTGTCAACTCACCTTTGACCCCCAAATCAACCTTTGAGTGACCATTGACTCAACTCACCTTTGACTATCGGGTCACTCGACTGTTAAAGTCATTTTAAAACCTTACTAGTAAGTCACCCAAATATTAAAGTCATTCCAAAACCTGACTAGCGAATCAATTCGACTAGTGAGTCACCCAACTGCTAAAGTCACCTTCAATCCCCGAGTCAATTCAAACTCAACCAATGAGTTGATGAAAAGTGGACTAGTAAGTCATCAAGCCCCGACTAGTGAGTGATCTAATCCTGACTAGTGAGTCATCTATTCCCAACCAGCGAGTCATCTAATCCCTACTCCCCAAGTGGTCTTAAACTTGAATGCGAGGCCCTAACCTTTTAGCATTACCCAAATGGATAAAACCTAGGAAACCCTATGATTGCCAAATTAAATCCCACGGACTTCTTTGGCATTCCCCAAATGACCAAAGCTTTTCCAATAATTAAGGAGTACAGTGATTACCAAATTAATGTCCAACAAGACACAATAGCTAAGTCATTCCTACAATGACTTGATCGAAAAACCTACGGGCATTCTACATGACCCTAACTTTTGTGGGTTCCTATAGTGACACAATTTTGAGTTATGCTTTCCACAAAAGAAAACTCAACCAAACCTTGACAATTAAAGTGATCGCTTGACCAAGCTTGATATTCCATGAGTATCAAAGACGTACCCCTATTGTTACGCATTTCTCGAATGCTTAACTTTTATCAAATATTCCATGAATATTTAACCCTTAGGTAACCTAGTGATTATTGAAATGATACCCATCGAGGTACAAACCTTTTTAGGATTCCCAGAGTGACCAAATCTTACCTAAATCAAGGCAATATAGCGATTTCTAAATCGATGTCCAGTGAGACACAACCTTTTTGGCATTCCTTGAATGACCAAAACAAGTCCTACCCTGGGGGCATCCTAGATGATCCCAATCTTAGTGCATTCCTTAAATCACACTTCCCTGTGTTGTACTATCCCTGAAAGACACTCGAATTTGCGCATCCCATGAATGTGGAAAATAACCCAATTAAACCCTATCACTATATATGACCACCCAATCTCATTTAATATTCCTTGGATACCAAAATTCATAACCTTGTTCGGTATCCCCAAATACCAAACCATTGTCAAATACTCCCCGAATGTTTGACTCTCTCTTAAAACAAAACCTATTCAAAGTTTTATGAATGTTGAATTTCACACATATACATTCATTCATTTATGTACATATCATTCATACATTTATAATATCCATTCGTTCAATCATTAGAACAACCATTAGGTCCTTATAACATGGGAGGCCCTAATTTTGTTTTTATGAAAAAATTGGAAATGAGAAAGAAGCAGGCTGAGACATATCTCAAGCATTCCAAAGGTTAGACCCCCGTCACTAGTTAAGTCACTTACCGGATTTTTCTCCATTTTTGAATCTGAGAAGATGATGGCGGATGATGATGTTATTAGCTGCTCCCTCAAAAGAATCTTGGATACTCCAAAATTCCATAATATCTTGGAGAGCTTGAATGCCGCTAATTCTAAAAAGATGCAAGAACAAGAAGCCAAATTAGCAGCATTAAAGGCAAATATCAGTGACCTAAAGAACTCTTCCCCGAAGACAGAGAAATCCACTACTTCTTCGATCGAGCAATATGCGGATATTGATAAATTTGCGTCCAGCAAATCTGAAGCACTTCCATCCAATTTCATAATGCCATACATAGCTCCCTACCATGGCATAGGGTCTCCCATATGCGCCCATTGAGGGTTACCTCCGGATAATGACCAGTATGGAAATTCTCGAGGTTTATATTGTCAATCTATTTCAAGCCACTCTCCATGGTCTGACTTCTGAATGGTACATGAGGATGCCAACTGATGTAAAGTTTGACTGGAAGAAGTTATATTCTGCCTTCATAGAGAACCATATCTTCAATATGAAGATAAAGACCAGTCTGCAGGACATCAAAAGGATAAAGAAATGTCAAAACGAGTCCTTTGAGGATTACTATTTGAGATTGATGGCAGTCCAAGTGCTAGGAAGTGGAGCCCCTGAATAAGAAGCTTTGATTGTTAAGCTAGTGGAGGGTTCCAGTCAAAGGTATAAGGCTGAAATGAGAATGGAGAGATTTGAAACCTTCAATGATGTGGTAGATTGTGCAAAAAAGCTTGAGAAGTAAGACGAGGAGGATCGATTGAAGGAAGGCGAGCTTTATGAGATGATGCGAGATGATAGCATAGAATATGAACAGCTTAATCTTGAGGACCCAAAGTTTGAATATCATTCAGATGTTTAAACTCTAGACCAAGATGAAAGCTAAAATTAGGAATAGTATGGTAAGCAGCAACTACTCAGAAGAAGTGGGAGTTATGCTTAATAATGAAGATTGCTCTTTTGCTTTTAAATCTAGCTCTTTGAAACCAAACAATGCAATAAATAATATTATGAATAAATCTTCTTACATATGCAATGTTTCTGATAATGATTCCATGTATTCATTCCAACATACATTTGAGATATTCAACATTTATGATGCTCCAATTGAAGAACTAAATTTAGGAACATTTGACATACCCGAAAATGGTATCTATTCCAAATAACTTGACCCCTGAAAAAAAAGAGAAAAAAGAAGAAAAAAAACATGTGGCTGCCTTTGCCTGATTCAATCAACCATGTCCAATCAACAAAATGTCCTACTACTCGTAGGGGTAAATGAAGAAAAGATCATCAGAGAATATGCTTAAGTCAATAGATAATTCACCAAAATAGGATCAAGAAAGAAAATCACTCAAACCATGCCTCAAAGCAATCTAGATGAAATCTACTTTGTGTGACATAAGGAAAAATCAGATGGAAGGACCTCAACAATAACACAATCATACTGAAAACCAAAGCAACAAATCCAATGAGACTAATCTCTAAAAATTTGCTTTTCCTGATGTCATGCTACTAGATAAGAAGCATGAAAATCGATAAGGATCTTTAAGAACACATATGAACAAATTCAAATCAGCCAGAAATGTCTACCAAATGGAATGTCCCCAAACAGTAGTACGAAAATGTCTCAACCTAGGGCATGCCATCATTGAAATGACATATGCTTCCTTTACCAAAGAGAACCGACATGAACCACGCAAACAGGTCAAAGTCAAAAAATGTGCCAATGAAAGATGATCAAGACAATAAATATAATTGACAAGGTCTACATCAAGACAATTGATCCAAAATCAAATGAAAGAAGCACATGTTGATTCTAGGGGCAATTCCACCGAAGAGACCCAACACGGTAAAGTAGATTCCAATGAAAGAAATGCTAAACGTCAAAGGAAACGAGTTCATGAATACCTAAAAAAAATAGGCTCAGGGAATACCACATAAACTAAAAAAATGTGTCTGCTAAAAGCTAGTGAGGGCTTTTAGGCAAAATAAAGACAAAGGAAAGAGATAAATCAACAGGTAAAATCTGAAACGGATCATTGATAATAGGAGAAAGTTCTTGGGAATGGATACCAAACTTTTGTGCCAAAAAATATTCTTTTGACAGACATTTTGCTGAATTGTTAAATGTCTGCACTTAATGAATACACACAAATGTTAAAAGAAACATTCATATGAGAACTCTTGTTCATGATATTTCATGCCAAAAAAGACTAAAAAAAGAGCCTGTTGGATTGAAAATTCGAAAGGGCAGTCCAGGCAAAAGTTAAGGCAACTCGATAAACTGAAAACATGAAGAGGTTGTTTATGCAAAAATTAGGGTTAAAAAAGTAAAACATACAAAGCCCATTGTGCTTTAGCTCAGGCAAAAATTAGGGCATAACCTCTGCATGCAAGCACAATCAAAGTACTCATTGTGATGACTCACCAAATGATAGCAAGCACAGTCACTCAATCCAAAGCCTTCTCAAAGGAACAATATTGTTCACAAACATGCCCGTACGAATCTCCTACAACTCTAAAATATGAGAAGGAAATCTTCTTGCACTAAACTACACAAGAGATTTTGAGAACTGTTGATGCATGTCATACTATCTACACGGTCGGTCAAAAGAATAAAATCTAAACTCCGTCAGTCCAAGCAACTGGAGTTTACCTGCTCAGGCTTATGGTATATGCCAACAGGGGAAAAATTTTTCCAACTCGGGAATACAATGGATATGAGAAGGACCCAAAAACCTATATTATCCAAATGGTCAAGTACAAAGCAAAATGTATGACCAATCCAGCGATCATAATGTAACGGATGTGAAGCGCACACAACTACAATGAAAATGACATGCTTATCCTTTGAAGTTGTGAAGCCTATATCCAGGACTTAAACTCAAAGTCATAATTTTCATCATCACTGTGAATGATGGAAATAGAGAAGACGACAATTCAAGAGAATGCTCCTAAGAATGAAGCAAGCAGGCCTCATCTTACAGCTACATGATTCAATGCATTACACGTTACATGCATATCACAATTTTACATGTGCAAAGGCAACAAGTCGCCACACAGAAATTGTTAGTCACCAACAAATTACTACTTAATGCATCATGCACTTGCAAAACTCATCTTACATTAGTAAATGTACGACATCACATGCATCATTAAAAAAGAAAATATAAAACTCGTCTAAAAGACTAAGTTTTATCATCCTCATCCAAAATTAAACTATAGGACACAAGAACCTTAGATCTAGTGAGATCTTTACCCCAGCACAATATAGCCAAACCTAAGATCCAGTGAGATCTTTACCTCGGAACGTCATAGTTGAACCTTAGATCCAGTGATATCTTTACCCCAACACATCATAGCCAAACCTTAGATCCAGTGAGATCTTTACGTCCGCACATCATATTCGAACCTTAGATCCAGCGAGATCTTCACAATTTATGTTGATGACATGTAGTGTCATGTTGATTTATTTCAATGACATGCAGTACCACATCAAGTCAAGTAGTATTAAGTTTTGTAGTGTCAAGTATTGTGCTTGTTGAGAACTAACAGTTACTTTGAACATGTATAACAAGCATGGCGGAAATTCAAAATTTTATCCCATGTCCCAGGAACTCCTTTTAGTAGCGTATAAATTAATTAAAGCCTTAACTAAATTAATTCTCTAGTTAAGTGAGCATTCATAGGCTAGGCATACCATAATTCTAAATTATATCCTAGCATGAAAATATTTTATTTTAAACATGTTATAACTCTAAGTTATAGTCAATGTATAAAATAAACTAAGCATGCAAAATAACCTAAGCATAATAATTATTAAGTCTTAAAACGCTTAATAAAAGGACTTAATAATTAAAAGAGAATTAGAAGACTTACTAGTTGAAGCGTGCTTTAGCAGAACCTTCTTACACAAGCCTCCAAGTATAGGATAACCTCTATGAGTATCCACACAAAAACCACCAACCGAAACCCCCCAATGAGGAAGAACTGCAGAGTTTTGAGTAGCTGTAGACCACTCCAAAACCCACCCAAAATATTAATCAAAGGGACTCCTTAATTTTATCTTTTAAGTTGACATTGAGAAAACGTGTTAGAATCTCAAGTCAGATGTCATAGAAAGAGATGGTGCAAGAAATGAAGAAGAGGGGCTAGCTTTCAATAGGGTAGCAAAGGCTCTCCAAATTTATTGCGGATTCAATGCAGGATTAAATGCGGATTCAATCCGGGATTAAATGCAGATTTAATACGAGATTAAATGAGGGATTAAATGCTTATTAAATGCAAATTTAATATGAGAATAAATTTGCTCCTCATTTCTTTTAATTTATTTTATGACCCTAATAAAATTAGGTACCAGTCAAAATAAATTCTTGGCTTAACCATAAAATGATTCAATCATTTTAATCAACAATTTAATTTATTTATGACCCTAATAAAATTAATTACTGGTGAAAATAAATTACTGGCTTAACCATAAAATGATCTAATCATTTTAATCAACACTTTAATTTAGTTATGACCCTAGTAAAAGTAGTTACTGGTCAAAATAAATTCATGTCTTAACCATAAAATGATCTAATCATTTTAATCAATACTTTAATTTATTTATGATCCTAATAAAATTAGTTACTGGTCAAAATAAATTCATGGCTTAACCATAAAATGATCAAATAAATTTAATCAACACTTCAATTTATTTATGACCCAAATAAATTTTGTTACTGGTCAATAAAGAAAATCTCTAGTCTAACCAGGTAATAGATCAACCTTCCCTTTAATATTTTTACACTAGATCAAATATATTAATTCTTTACTCAGTCCGATGAAAGGTCAATGTGTGTGACCTTATAGGATCCCATAGTATTTAGCTATTCAGGTTTGACCAATCATTGTTCTCTAGGAACTATTGGCTCGATGTTCCAGACCATGAATAGAACTCGATTACCTTAAACGACTGTAGTACGCCTCTAGCAAGGGTCCACCATCCCCCATTACTCGGAACATCATTTGTGCTTGTGACTTAATCTTGGTTTATGCAATAGTTGTCTAATGCAATGAACTCCTTCCATTCTTTAATCTTAGTTCCATCTGGTTGGTTGGGTTTGATTAAAGTGTTAACCAACCAACAGCGAGGTTGCTCGAAGCTATCCCAGTTATTTGCTTGTTGCCGAAGTATATTACTTTTTACCATAATGTGTTTGACTAGAAACTATTTCTATCAATCACATACTCTGATCAGAGGATTATAGTAATCATCACTTCAATAAGCGGCTAGGTAAAAACTCCATAATTTATCTAGGGTGATGAATTCTTTTCGACTACATAGCTTACCAATGTGCTATCATCACTATACCTATAATCACTCGTGGCACCCTAAATTAATGAGTGAATAGGTATGACCCAAAGTATAGTAATAGTACCACACAAGTTATCTAATATCTCAAGTATGAGGATATTCATAAAGCTACTACATGAATATAAACACTAACACATTGATATATATACTGATTGTTTGTCTTACTACGGTCTCCAATATATCTTCCAGATATAGCCATGTGTCAAACTCAAGGCACCACCTTCAGCCTTAGGCGGTCAACTGCTTGGACCCTTTTCAAGAGAGTTGACCACATGCTAGTCTTACTGCTCTATGAATATCCTTTCTTGATGAAACTATGACTAGGGATAGTTTAGACATAATCATAGTAGTCATAGTTGCACATGAAGCATGTCTCACTACACATAGTCCCACGATAATATCTCTCACTTCATGCTATGTATTATGTCAAGGACCTTTGTACAAAGATATCAATGAATATATTTTAACCAGTCATAATATAAATGAACACATCAATATAAACAAAAGATTAAATGCCTTTAATAATTAAACAAATTGATCATACCAATACATAATTAAGATATATCGCCCTAATTGCCTTAAGGGCATACGTCATATCTAACAAACTCCCACTTACACTAAGGGCAATTAGACATATATCTTATTTCATATGCTTTCACATGCTGGTCTTATTTGACGTCAGACCATCGGCGAGGTTCTGATCAGAGGGGACATATTCTAATCTTATTATCTGAGCATCAACAAACTCACTAATTGTATGATACTTTCTAAGTACATGTCTATTTTTCTGGTGAGACCATGGTTCCTTTGCTTGAGCTATAGCACCATTGTTATCACAATACAAAGTAATTAGATCAACAATCTCAGGCACCTCACCGAGATCACAAATAAATCCCTTTAACTAGACAGCTTCTTTCGCTGCTTCACATGCAGTAATGTACTCAAACTCCATGGTTGAATCAATAGTAGTTTCCTCCTTGGAACTTTTCTAGCATACTACCCCTACATTAAACACATGTATAAAACCTGACTGAGACTAAAAGTCATCCTCATCATATTAAAAACTCGCATTAGTGTAACCTCTAATTGTGAGGTAACCATCTCCATATATCAAGAACTCATCTATAGTCCTTCTCATGTACTTATAAATTGCCTTGACGGCAATCCAGTGCTTTTCACCTAGATCCGATTGGTATCTACATGTAAAGCTCAAGGCTTGAGAGACATCTGGCCTAGTACATATCACATCATACTTGATGGATCCTATCGAGGATGTATAGGGTGTATCCTTCAAGTGCATTCTTTCTTAAGCTTTCTTTGGACACTCAGTCTTAGATAGGTTTATTCCCTTTGTCAACGGGGGATAACCTTTCTTCGAATGCTCAAGGCTGAACCTATGCAGTACCTTGTCTATATATATACTTTGAGAAATACCTAACATCCTTTTGGATCTATCTCTATAGATCTTTATACCTATTATAAATGCTGCTTCTCTAAGGTCTTCCATGGAGAACTTCCTTGACAACCATATTTTAATACTCTGAAGAAGAGAAATGTCATTTCCTATTAGCAAAATGTCATCAACATATAATACTAAGAAAATGATTACACTTCCACTAACCTTCTTGTAAACACAAGGCTCATTTATGTTTGGACAGAATTCCAGTTCACGGATTTTCTGATCAACCTAATTCCAACTCCTGGATGCTCGCTTGAGTCTATAAATGGACCTTTACAATTTACATACCTATGAGCCATTCTGAGATGTAAAACCCTTAGGTTGTGTCATATACACATCCTAGTCCAAATCCCCATTCAGGAATGTTGTTTTAACATCCATATGCCAGATCTCATAATCATGATGAGCAGTAATGGCACGTAGTATTCTGATGGATTTAAGCATGGCTATCGGTGAGAAAGTTTCATCATAGTCAATACCTCCATGTTGACTATAATGTTTCCTAACAAACCTTTCCTTATAGGTAATTACATTACCGTCCATGTCAATCTTCTTCTTGAAGACCCATTTGCACCCAATAGGTCTAAACTTTTCTGGTGCATCGACCAATTTCCAAACTTGGTTTTCATACATGGAATCTATTTCTGATTTCATGGCTTAAAGCCATTTATCATAATCTGCACTTTTCATTACTTCATCAAAGGTTCTTAGTTCATCATCCTTCATGAGATATAGTTCCCTATCATCCATGATGACAAAACCATGTCTTTCAGGACCTTTACGAATAGGACCTGATCTTCATAGTGATTGTGTTTCGACATGTTATTCTTGGATCACACCTTCTTGTGTATCTAGAACAGGGTGAATCAGCTAATTGTCTGTTTCTTCCTCTTGAACATCTAGTTTAATACTGCTCCTACTGACTTTTGTAAGTAAGTGTTCCTTTTCGAAAAAGTGAGCACTCTAAGACAAAAATACCTTCGATGCTTTGGGTCGGTAAAATAAATATCCAATAGTCTCCTTTGGATATCCAATGAACAAACACTTAGCATCAAGCTTATTTGATGCTATCCTCTACACCATAGTAGGACAACCCCTTACTTTTAGGTGACTTAGAGATGGTATTTTATTACACCATCTTCTGTATGGTGTAAAGTCAACTAATGTAGAGGGCACTCTATTTAATACATAAACTGCACTTTCTAGTGCATATCCCCAAAATGATTTAGGATCTGGTTGGCTCATCATGGACTGAATCATATCTAATAAGGTATGTTCCTCCTTTCAGACACTTCATTGTGTTGGGGTGTATAAGGAGGGGTCCACTGGGGAACTATCCTATTTTCTTTTAGATAATCCTGAAACTCTTGACTTGTATTCTCCACCTCGATTAAATAGAAGTGCTTTAATACTTTTCTCAAGCTATTTCTCAACTTCATTTTTGAATATTTTGAACATTTCAAAACTTTCAAACTTGTGCTTCATTAAGTACAGATAACCATATCGTGAATAATCATCAATAAAGGTTATAAAGTAGGAGTATCCTCCTAGTGCCTTAAAACTCATTGGACCACACATCTGTATGTATAATTTCCAATGTACTAGTGGCTCGTTCACCCTTTCCTTAAAGGGTAAATTCATTATTTTTCCTTTTAAACAAGGTTCGCAATCACCATAAGACTCTAACTCTATTGGGCCCAAGTATCGATGCTCATGTAACTTGGTTGAGAGATCTTCGTTTATATGGCCTAAATGACAATGCCATAAGTAGAAAGATTTCTCATTATCTAATTTTTTCTTAGCAATTTTTGTACTTAAGAGTATGATTTTGTAATTAAAAAATATCATTTGTCATATTACAATAAAATATCATTCATATTTGATAATACTTTTTTTTTATCAAATTGGAGTAAAATTCCATCTCCTGTGAAGAAGGAAATAATATTTTACAATGATAATTGATTATCACTTTGTTTACAAAATTTAGCAAAATGGAGATTTCAAGTTCCTACATCAATAGCAGTCATCAAGCTCTAATGATTTTCCATAGGTACAACTCTCCTTTTTGCCAAAACTCTACTTCTCAACAATATCTATACTTTCGTATTGATATACGATTCTAATTAGGTATTCCAAACCAATTTAGAATTTCCTTGAGATGCAGAATTCTCAGTGTTAAACATCTTTAAGTGGAAGCTCTAAGCCTTCTCTTCTCATGCTATGAGACTTTAGCCATTTTGATCTTATTTCCAATAACCCATATTGAAATGAAGATTTTGTTTTCAATATTTCATATTGAAAACTATTGAAAACAATCATTTTGTCTCCTAGACAAAATTCTTAGTATTCTTTTTACTTTTCTCTTCAGTCTGCCCAATCATGTGTCCCTTTACTTCTTTAACATATGAACCATTTGAATTTCTTACTAATTGGACCTACCAATTTCTATCAAAATATTTTTGTTCAAATGTTCAACCTTGGAAAATCCTTTCTCAAAGATGTAAAGACATAGACTTTCAAGTCCATGATTTTACGATGCCCTTGTAACTTAGGTAACATGGATCCTAAAATCTGATCTGATGTTCATCGTTGCCTCCTACTAGCTACTTACATAAGGTAACAAGGATGTTATCAACCTCCAAGGTGTTGTATCCTGGTTTCCTTTATGTATTTGATGCAAATCTGTTTCAAACAGAATTGCTTGCATCATGTTGTTTAGAATCGGGCTTATACATTATACAGCCAAGCCCACAACTTTGAGGACTATCCTCACATTTCCAAACAAACCCTTTGAAGGTAGAGCCAATCAAAATTAGTTATCAATGCGAACGTTTGTATTAAAATAAAGATTTCAACTAAGATGTAAGAAAAGAAAAAATTGTTTAGACTTAAGTATATAATATATGTATTTAATATAAGGACTTTTAATTAAATACTTTTATCCTACCAATTTTTTGAAATTTGCTATAGCCCATTCTATTGAATTCGGGAGGTTTAGGGCACCTAAAATTTCCAAGTAGGTAGCATCTATAACTAGTCTAATATGACCCCCAATTTTATGAGTCAAGCCATATTAGTAAGTTATAGTTGGAATTTCATTCAATTTGCATCATATGCAATTGCTAATTTATTCAAGTTCCCTAATTTCTAGGGACATATGCTCTTATATTAGCATCTCCCTGAACGTGTCCCAGTCCTGCGGCTAGCCCCCAATTTTACGGTAGAGTACCCATTCCTGTTAAGGCATACCCTATCTCAATTTTTATAACCAGTTGATGTAGACGATAGGAACACTTTGCGCAACACTTTATAGCCGAAAAAGATCATATCATAAATTTGAGTAAGGAAGACTTATAACTTGCCTTAATATATTTACTTTGGGATTTTTTTGGTGTTAAACGTCTCACCCAATCTAGGATTTATTAGATGGACATACTTATGATAATAATTTATATTAATTCAGGGAATTTTAGAATTAATTTATAAGTTCTAACCTTAGGTGGGTTCAAGCTCTACATTATAAGTATTCCATCAACCTAGATTATGTGCAAAATAATTAACATTTTTATTTGTTATATTTATATTACATTTTCTTTAATCTTTTATTCAATAATTTAATATTTACTTTATTATAGAAACATATATACTAGAAATAAATTAGTCCATATTTAATCCCCTGTTTGTTAACTAAAGCTACACCGATATATATTCCCATGTAGGAGAGGTGCCCTATGAGGAGTAGACACCTTGTCTAATCCTTGCCATAACATATACGGGGACAAGCTTGAAAAACATGGATTCTCTTGGACTAATAAATTTTGTTCTTTTAATTCATATAAATTGAAAGCATCAATAACCCATATAATTTATATAATTTATTGAGTCTTTGATAAGTTTGAGTAAGTTGAGCATACTTATTCGAAATTATCTATATCCATTTCCTAACCTTCGAGATAAAAGAATAAGTTTATTTATTGTTCCAAACAATTAAATAAACTTTAAACTATTTCATATAGAAAATAAAATTCAGTTTGTTTTTAAATTAATTATTCACTAAATAGGCATGCTTTGATACCACTATTGGGAACTGACAGTCACTTTGAACATATATAACAAGCATGGAGGAAATTCAATATTTTGTCCCTTGTCCCAGGAACTCCTATTAGTAGCATATAAATTAATTTAAACCTTAACTAAATTAATTCTCTACTCAAGTTAGCATGCATAGGCTAGGCCTACCATAATTCTAAATTATATTCTATCGTAAAAATATTTTATTGTATACATGTTATGACTCTAAGTTTTAGTCAAGGTATAAAATAAATTAATCATGCAAAATAACCCAAGCATAATAATTATTAAGTCTTAAAATGCTTAATAAAAGGACTTAATAATCAAAAGCGAATTATAGGACTTATCAGTTGAAGCGTTCTTTAGTAGAATCTTCTTACACAAGCCACAAGTACAAGATAGCCTCTATGAGTATCCACATTAACCCCACCAATCAAAACCTCCCAATGAGGAAGAACCACAGAGTTTTGATTAGCTGCTAGACCGCTCCAAAATCCATCCGAAATATTAACAAAAGAGACTCCTTAATTTTATCTTTTAATTTGGCACTGAGAAAACGTGTTAGAATCTCAAGTCAGAGCTCATAGAAAGATATAGTGCAAGAAATGAAGAAGAGGGGCTACCTTTTTACAGGGGAAACAAAAACTCCCCAAATTTAATGTAGATTTAATGCAGGTTAAATGCGGATTAAATGCGGGATTAATTGCAGATTTAATGTGGGATTAAATGCAGATTTAATGCAAGATAAAATGAGGGATTAAATTTGGATTGAATGCGAATTAAATATAAGATTAAATTTAATCCTCCATTCTTTTAATTTATTTTATGACCCTGATAAAATTAGTTACCGGTCAAACTAAATTCTTAACTTAACCATAAAATGATTTACTCGTTTTAATCAACACTTCAATTTATTTATGTCCATAATAAAATTAGTTACTGGTGAAAATAAATTCTTGGCTTAACCATAAAAAGATCTAATCCTTTTAATCAATACTTTGATTTATTTATGGCCCTAATAAAATTAGTTACTGGTCAAAACAAATTTCAGGCTTAACCATAAAATCATCTAATCATTTTAATCAACACTTTAATTTATTTATGACCTTAATAAAATTAGTTACCAGCCAAAATAAATTTTTGGCTTAACCATAAAATGATCTAATCATTTTAATCAACACTTTAATTTATTTATGACCCTAATAAAATTAGTTATTGGTCAATAAATAGAATATCTGGTCTAACCTGGTAATTGTTTAACCATCCCTTTATTATTTTCCATAATATATCAACTCTATTAATTCTTTACTCAGTCCGAAGAAAATTCAATGTGTGTGACCTTATAGGATCCCGTAGTACTGAGCTATTAAGATTTGACCAATCTTTGTGCTATAGGAACTATTGGCTCGGGGTTTTAGACCGTGAATAGAACTTAATTACCTTAAACGACTGTAGTACGCCTTTAGCAAAGGTCCACCATCCCCCATTACTCGGAATCTCATTTGTACTTATGACTTAACCCTGGTTCATGCAATAGTTGTCCAATGCGATGAACTCCATCCATTCTTTAATCTTAGTACCATCTGGCTTGTTGGGTTTGATTAAAGTGTTAACCCACTAATAGCGAGGTTGCTCCAAGCTATCCTAGTTATTTGCTTGTTATCGAAGTATATTACTTTTTACCATAATGTGTTTGACTAGAAACTATTTCTATCAATCACAGACTCTGATCGGAGGCTTATAGTAACCATCACTTCAATAAGTGGCTAGGTAAAAACTCCTTAATATATCTGGAGCGATGGATTCTATCCGACTACATAGCTTACCAATGTGTTGTCATTATTATACCCGTAATCACCCATAGCACCCTAAATTAATGAGTGAATAGGTATGACCCAAAGTATAGCAATAGTATGACACAAGGTAACCAATATCTCAAGTATGAGAATATTCGCAAAGCTTCTGCATGAAGTATGTGTTAGTGTTATCTTCATGTAGTAGCCTTGTGAATATGCTCACACTTGAGATATTAGTTACCCTGTGTGGTACTATTGTTATAATTTGGGTCTTACCTGTTCACTCATTAATTTAGGGTGCCACGGGTGATTATGGGTATAATGATGATAGCACGTTGGTAAGCTATAAGCTATGTAGTCAAATAGAATCCATAGCTTTGGATATATTACGGAGTTTTTATCTGGTTGCTTGTTGAAGTGATGATTACTATAAACCTCTGATCAGAGTATGTGATTGATAGAAATAGTTTCTAGTCTAACACATTATGGTAAAAAATAATATACTTTGGTAACAAGCAAATAACTGGGATAGCTTAGAGCAACCTCGCTATTCGTCGTTTAACAATTTAATCAAACCCAGTAAATCAGATGGTACTGATATTAAAGAATGGAAGGAGTTCATCAAATTGGGCAACTATTGCATTAACCAGTGATTAAGTCATAAGCACAAATGACATTCCGAGTAATGGGGGATGGTGGACCCTTGCTAGGGGTGTACTACTGTCATTTAAGGTAATCAAGTTCTATTCAAGGTCTAGAACCTCAAGCCAATAGTTCCTATAGAACATAGATTGGTCAAATCTTAACAGCTCAATACTAAGGGATCCTATAAGGTCACACACATTCAACTTTCACCGGACTGAGTGAAGAATTAATAGACTTGATTTATTTTGAAAATATTGAAGAGATGGTTGAACAATTACCTGATTAAACCAGACATTTTATTTATTGACCAATAACTAATTTTATTAGGGTCATAAATAAATTAAAGTGTTGATTAAGATGATTAGATCATTTTATGGTTAAGCTAGGAATTTATTTTGACCAGTAACTAATTTTATTAGGGGCATAAATAAATTAAAGTGTTGATTAAATTGATTAGATTATTTTATGGTTAAGCCAGGAATTTATTTTGACCATTAACTAATTTTATTAGGGTCATAAATAAATTAAAGTATCGATTTAAATGATTAAATCATTTTATGCTTAAGCCAAGAATTTATTTTGACCGATAATGAATTTTATTAGGGTCACAAAATAAAATTAAAAGAAAGGAGGATTAAATTTAATCTCATATTAAATTCGCATTTAATCCGCATTTAATCCCGTATTTAAATCTGCATTAAATCCCGCATTAAATCCGCATCAAATTTTGGGAGCCTTTGATTTCCCTATATAAAGCTAGCCCCTCTTCCTCATTTCTTACACCCAATCTTTCTATGAGCTCTGACTTGAGATTCTAACACGTTTTCTCAATGTCAACTTAAAAGATAAAATTAAGGAGTCCCTTTGGTTAATATTTCAGGTGGGTTTGGGAGTGGTCTCATAGCTACTCAAAACTCTGCGGTTCTTCCTCATTGGGAGGTTTTGGTTGGTGGGGTGTCGATACTCATAGAGGCTATCCTATACTTGGAGGCTTGTGTAAGAAGCTTCTGCTTAAGCACACTTCAACTAGTAAGTCCTCTAATTCTCTTTTAATTATTAAGTCATTTTCTAAAGCATTTTAAGACTTAATAATTATTATGCTTAGGTTTTTATGCATAATTTATTTGATATTTAAATTGCAACTTAGAGTTATAACATATTCAATATAAAATATTTATGCTAGGATATAGTTTAGAATTATGGTATGCATAGTCTATGCATGCTAATCTAAGTAGAGAATTTATTTAGTTAAGGCTTTAATTAATTTATATGCAACTAATAGGAGTTCCTGGGACAAGGGACAAAATTCTAAATTTCAGCCGTACTTGTTATACATGTTCAAAGTGACTGTCAATTCCCAACAGCAGTATAATGCTAGCTTGTATTTTGCAAGAAATTTCAATAACAAGTCCATGGGGGCAGACACTACCCAACTTGATGGTGAGACAAACTGCTCAATGGTGGCAGACAGTGCCCAACTCCCTGATGAGGAAAATTGCTCAAAGTACCCGACTCCTTGATGAGAAAAACTGGTCAATGGCGGGCGCGAGACAATGCCCAACTCCCTGAAGAGAAAAATTGGTCAGTGGCAGTAGACAGTGCCCAAATCCCTGATGAGAAAAAACTGGTCAATAGCTGCAAATAGTGCCTAACTCTCTGATGAGAAATACTACTTAATGGTGGCTGACTGTGCCACACACCCCGATGAGAAAACTACTCGACAGTGGCTGATGGTGCCACACTCCCCGATGAGAAAATTAATCAAGACATGGCTGACAGGGTCATCTTCCTAGAAGAGAAAAAATTGATCAACAGATGCAACACTGCAGGTAAGTATGACCCTTAACTTATCTTCTGCATCATGCAAAACCATGTTTTAAAATGGGTGGACCAAAATTTTCTATGCACCGTTAAGGACATGAAACTTTTCTTCCAACATGCCTTTTCTCTTGTCCCCAACATATTTTCTTTTTACATTTACTCCCCAACAGATTTTTGTTAAAAAATTTCGTCAAAATTCTTAATCGAAGGGGAAAAATTTTTTGTTTTTCAAAATTCTCGATTAAGAAATGTTGATTCTTTCAAAACCAAGATTTTCATGTTCTTATCACATAAGAACACTAATTTTGACAGTCGCTCTTTCATCCGCGAACATGCAATTTTACCTCCACGGTAAAAATTTTGTACACAAGGGGCAAACTGTTATCACGGCCCTCTCGGCCAGATGAGGATTTATACCTATCTCAAACAGTGATTGGACAAAGAGCCTAGAAGGACCAAACTGTCACAAAAAAAAATTCTCGTTCTTCATAATGCTTCAAGTTACATCTTGAAATGCTTTGAAATCCATTTTCGAACAGTCAACCAGTCAAATTATCTTAAAAACACAAAAAAGCCATTTTGAGGGCTTAAAAGATCGAATTGGGCCGTTTTTGTCAAAAAATGGTCAAATAGGTAATGAGCCCTGAGGCTCATTAGCTATATCGAGATCTGGCGAGATTTTGGACAAGATCTTGTTAGACAGGCAATGAGCCCGTGGGCTCATTACCTAGGCTACCACCTTCTATAAATAGGGAGCCATTCTCTCATTTTACACAGGAACAAAAACGCACGAAAGATCCTATTATGCTAGTTTTGTACCGGGAGTCCTAAAAGCCCCGAAACTATGCCAAAACACTTCCAAATCTGAGCTTTATTACCTACACTAGGCATAAACTCGTTTTTCTATCTTTTTAGATATAGATCTCATAGTGATCTTTGGTCTAAAAATGACCCAATTTCTCAAAATCCCAGCATTTTCTCTAGGGAAAAATCCAAGATTATAGTCATAACTTGGGTTAACCCTATTTTCCAATCAAATCACGACCTTTTAAAACTTCGGCCGGCACTGGCTCTCAAGTCATCCTGGACTGAGGAAAGGTAATTGAGGGTAATTGGCTCTAAGCCCAACTTTAAAATTCATTTAAATTCATTTTTATTACTTTTATTATTTCACATTCCATTCCATTTATTTGGTTAAGTGAGCCACTAGAGCCACTAGAGCACTTAAATTATAATCTGTGGAAATAAGCTCGCAGGTACGGATAAAATATCCAGAATATGAGGAAACTCTATCTGCGTTTCCGGGCCAAAACCCAAGTGCTGCCGTTACTCTGCCAAAATTTCGGTAGAAAATATCAATTTATAATGCCGTTATAATGCCCGTTTGATTTCTTGAATTTATTTCTTAAATAAAGCCATTGTAAAGCAAAAATTACCACACATCAAAAATTCCAAAATTAACTCTAACCATTTGAACAATATGAGTACCTATAATATCCGAACTCAGAATCTCATTTCCTTTTTGTTATAAAAATCCCGTTTTGATTAGTATACCACAATTCCCTGTGGAGCTGAACCGGGTGGCGACTCTATTTTATTTTTAAATAAAGTTAAAATGCTGTATTTTAAAAATATTTTCTCTTAACAAAATGTGTAGATATATTTCTCAATATAATCACATATTTTGCTTATGAAAGCCACATTTTTTTCACATTCAATAAGTTTATGTGAAAAATAATAGAATAATTTTCTCATTGATAAAATTATTATAAAAGAGGCACACACATCTAAGTGAACACACACATCTAAGTGAACAGGATTTTCTCAAACCAAACCAAACATCACGGTTTCCTCAAACTGCACCGAAACGCGCCCCACGCACCGTACCCCATGAACACCCATCCTAGATTTATTTTTCGCCCGCTCACACAGGGTATGTGGTTTCAAAGGTAATCAAATAAAGGAAAAACATATGATCTAATTTTGAAAATTCGTTTTTTTTAATAATACACCAGTTATTTTAACTAATTCAACATTCATATATATTAAGAATTATATATCAAAGATTTGATTAAGTATTCAAAAATTTCCATTTAATTTGTTATGATTTTCTTTATAGTTACCATCAATTTTTAAGTAAAAAAATATTTGTACTTCTCAAGAAATTTTAAAATTTATTATTAACGTGTATTGTATATTTATTAACTAAGCTGCAAAATTTCACTTCAAAATAAATAAGATTACCTTTCAAAATGTGGTTTCAAAATTTTGGAATCTTTTCTTTTGGCTAAATTTTGAAACCACATGTACTATTTTGAAAAAATAATTATCCAAGGACTTTTTTTGACAAAACACTCAAACTATATGACATGCTTTTAAAGTATACCCTAATATTCAGTGTAATTCACTTGGTTTGTACTTCTTTCCTCTTCTTGATGACCTATTTTGATAATATCGGTGGTGTAGGTTGGTGCACGGATACCCATCCTTCTCTCCAAGCCACTTTTTCTATTAAAAAAATGCACCAGATTTGTCGCAGAGCAGCTTTCAATTATACAAAATTCACATATCAAATGTATTGATTTTTATATGTCAAATATAAAATATCTAATTGCAAAGAATCAGGTATCGAAAATGCATAAAACGGATAGTATATGAGCTTAAAAGATCTTTTAGTTTGTCGCAAACACATTGGAACCTATAAGCTAAATGTAACCAGTTAACAGTTATCAAACAAATTTTTTAATCTATGTTGACAATACGAAAACAGTTAGAAGTTAGTTAGGTTAAAAATATAGTCCTTACTGTATGTGAGGGTATTTCAGTAATTTCCCTTGTAAATATGTTATAGCCCCTAGTTATAAGGCTTCCCCTTCTTCCCCATATCAATAATTCTAATATCTGTAATTTCTGAAGTTTTTCTCTCCTTTAATAAAATAGAAAGTTCTCTCTCTTTCAATTTTGTTATCTTTACATAGTATCAGAGCGAACCGCTCTTCGTTCTTTGTTTTTTCGTTTGTAGGGATTTAGATTTCCCGATCTCAAGTTCTTCAAAAGCTTCCGCGATTTATGTTATTGAAATTTTCCTTCGGATTTCATTATTTGTAAAAATCAAGTTCATAGACGGTAGCATCCAAAAACTAGCTTTGGTTTCTCCCCTACTCGATCATAATAACTATCACTCATGGGCTCACAATATCAAGATGGCACTTACGAGAAAGAACAAACTAGAGTTCATAGACGGTAGCATCCAAAAACTAGCCTTTACAGATCCTATCTTCAGTTCTCGGAGGAGATGCAATAACATGGTCTTCTCCTGGCTTATTCGCTCCATGAGGCCGTCTATCGCACAAACTGCTGTGTCATGTGAAACAACACTCAATCTTTGGTAAAAATTGAAAGAAAGATTCGCACAAAGTGACGTTTACAGAATTGCAAATCTTCAGAGTGAAATTTTCAATATCTCACAAGGTAATCATTCTACTACAGATTTCTTTGCTCCACTTCAAGTTCTATGGGATGAGTACAATACTTTGAATCCATTACCGTCTTGCACTCGCAATGGTTGTTTTTGCAATGTCACTATCTCGATTAGAGGAAAGCAAGAAGTGAATCTAGTCATCTGTTATCTCAAAGGATTAAGTTCATCCTTTTTCAAGTATCAAGTCTCAAATAATGGCTACAAATCCGCTGCCTCCAATGAACAAAGTTTTTTCTCTTGTTCTTCAATATGAACAGTAAGTTAATGTGGTGACAAGGAGAATTCCATACAAGATATTACTTCTTTTGTCATAGAGGAATAGGGGTTTTTATACCTAATTCACAGAATAGTCATTTCCAAGGGAATGGAAGGCAATCGAGTTGGTCTAGGGTTCCAAAATAATGGCAGTAACCACTTTAACGGGAACAAGCTTGGTAATCTTCCATCCAGTTTAGAAGACCTCAATTTCACAACTATGGAAAGAAACCATGCTGTTCGTTTTGCAATGGAAGTCAGTTGGTGGTAAATTACTAGAAAAAGAATGGCTATCCACCCAATTTCAAGTCAAGATTTATCCAAGCCAATTCAGTTGCTGGATTGGAGAATTTCTGTGAGCAATGCCTTCAAGATCAGGAAGTTTATGAAGCAAATCAAATTGAATTGATCAACTCTGTTGACCATTACAATCCTAGCAACCTATATGGAAATAGTGACATAGCTACCACATCCTCAACCATTGCTCATACACAAGTTGTGTTCTCTCAAGAACAATTGGCACAGCTGGCTCAACTCATACAAGCACATACACAAAGCAACAACTATGTCAATGCAGCCTCTACTCGAGTAGAATGCTCCTATCAAGTAAACTGTAAGGATTCCAGTGAATTAGGTAACTCTCTCTCCCTAAATAAATCTACTTGGATTGTTGATACTAGTGCAACCTGTCATATTGCAAATTCTAGCACAAATCTTATGAATATAAAAAGTGTGTCCAATTGGCATCTTGTTTTACCTAATAATGTAAAGTTACAGAATGTGTCTAAAGGGGATGTGTATCTCACTAGTGACTTAATTCTTTATGATGCGCTTTCTCATGATTTCCACTATAATCTACTGTCAGTCACTAAATTATCAAAAACTCTAGAATGTGAACTAGTTTTCTCATCTATTGGTTGTGTGATTCAGGAAACTTTGAGCAAGAAGAAGATTGGTTCAGCTAAGGCTTGCAATGGAGTATATCACTTTGATGTTCCCATTAGCAATAGCTTTACTAGTAGCATAGCATTACTTTCTAATTCTGTTAATAGTGAACCTACTTGTAATAACAGTGAGTTGTGGCATTACAAACTAGGCCATGTTTCAAATTCAAGTTTATCAATAATACAAAAATCTTTTCCTTTCATTTATGCCTTCAAATTTAATTTGTGATATTTGCCATTGGTCCAAACAAAAAGGTTACCTACACTTAATGTTTCCAGGTACTTTCTAACCATTGTAGATGATTTCTCTAGATTTACTTGGACTATAATGACGAGTAACAAGAGTGAAGTAGCTACTTTATTTCAACATTTTCACGCTATAATAAAATTCCAGTTTGGTAAGAATATCAAATTTGTTAGAAGTGACAATGGGCCTGAGTTTAATTTGGAAAGTTTTTATGGGCTTAATGGAATTATTCATAAAAATCTAGTGTAGAAACACCTGAGCAGAATGTCATTGTAGAAAGAAAGCACCAACACATTCTTAACATAGCTAGATGTCTGAAATTACAAAGCAAACATCTTGTTAGTTTTTGGAATTACTTTGTTGGCCATATTGTTCATATTATAAATAGATTGCCTACTCCTTTACCTAATAATGTCAGTCCCTATGAAAAATTTTATGGAATTATCCCCGATATCAGTAATCTTAAGAGTTTTGGTTGCTTGGCATTTGCTAGCACTTTGAATAGGAATAGGACTAAATTTCAAAACATGGCTGATAAATGTGCGTTCTTGGGTTATGAAAGTGCTTTGAAATGTTATAAATTGTACAACATTATTGATCACGAGTTTTTTGTTTCCAGAAATGTGTAGTTTTATGAAAATGTCTTCCTTTATACTAATGATGATGATATAGATGGAAATGGCATGGTGGTTATTAACAAAAATGACGCTGATGATATTATTACAGAAAAGGCCAATAATGATTAAGTGTCAAAAAGGCCTTTATTGAAACATAAGCAACCCTCTTATTTGAATGATTATCATTGTTTTCTAATGAATGATATTTCTACAGATGAGCTAGAAAAAGGAAAAATCTATCCTTTGTCTAAAGTTCTCTCTTATGATAGATTGTCTGCTTAACATAGAGCTTTTTCCCTAGCTATCAGTATATAAGCTGAACCTTCAACTTATTCAGTTACTTCTAAAAGTTAAGAGTAGCAAGAAGCCATGAAAGATGAATTGCAAGCCCTGGTAAAGAATCAAATATGAGAGATTATGTCTCTGCCAGAAAACAATAATCAAATTGGCTGCAAATGGATCTACAAAATCAAAAGAAAGCCAGATGGCACAATAGAAAGATACAAAGCAAGGTTGGTTGCAAAGGGATACACACAGCTATTAGGACAGGTCCATTTCGACCCGATGAGGAATTATGCTTGTTTCAATCAGTGATCAAATGAAAGAGCTAAAAGGACCGAATTATCATCCAAAAATCAAAAATTCAAAAATCCACATTCTAGGGAAGCTTCAATCTAGCATTCCCTATCGAAAAATCAAAAAGTCAAATTTTTTGTCACAACAGGCTTTGAGCCTATAGACACATTACCCATGAACAATAAAAAACTGCATCTCAGAAAATCTGCAAAGATTTACTAATATATTAGAAAAAATATGCAACCAAAGGCGCGATGAGCTCGCGGGCTCATTACCTAGGCTTTGATCCTAGGAGCTCATTATTCCTTTCTATAAGTAATAGCCCAAACTTTCTATTTTCAGCAGAAGCAGAAATAAAAAAAATTAAGGTAAATCCATTCTTTCTATTTTTGTTTTGGGAGTCCAAAAAGCCCTAAAACTCTGCAAAAACACTTCCGAATCTAAGCTTTATCACCGACATTCGATATAAACTCATTTTCCGTCCTTTTAGATCTAGATCTCACAATGATCTTTGGTCTAAAAATGACTCAAATTCTAAAAAATCCCCACATTTTCCGTAGAAATAATCCAAGATTATAGCCATAACTTGGGTTAAATCTATTTTCCAACCAAAACTTAACCGCAACTTTGGTCCCCCACCAGCTCTCAAGTCATCATGAACAGGCGAAAAGGTAAACTGAGGGTACTTGGCTCCAAGCCTAAATTTAAAATTCATTTTCATTACTTTTATTATTGCACATTGCATTCCATTTCTTTGGTTAAGTGAGCCATTAGAGCCACTTAAACTATAATATGTGTAAATAAGGATGCATGTATGGATAAAACACCCAGAATGTGAGAAAACTCTATTCGAGTTTTTGGGGCAAAACCCAAGTGATGCCATTACTCTGTCAAAATTTTTGTAGAAAATACCAATTTATTATGCCGTTATAATGCCCGTTTTATTTCTTAAGTTTATTTCTTAAATAAAGACATTGTAATGCAGAAATCACCACATAAAACATAACTTCAAAATATATCCAAACAATTTGAACAATATGAGTACCTATTATGTCCGAACTCACAATCTAACTTTCTCTTCGGTATGAAAATCCCATTTTAGATCGGAATACCACAATTCTCTATAGAGCTGAACTGGGTGGCGAGTCTATTTTATTTTTTCTAATAAAGTAAAATGCTTTAGAAATATTTTCTTTTCATAAAATGAGTAAATATATTTCTCAATATAATCACATTTTTGGCTTATAGAAAGCCATTGTGAGCAGGCGACGTTCTAAGCAGCAGCTATGAAGCCGAGCCAGTGGGCCAGCCTCTTTAAAATAGTGGGGAAGTGAGTGATGTGATTGGAAAATGGTTTTGCATATTTTAATGCTCAAAAGATACAAGATTGGAATCTCATTCTTAAAATAGAGTTGTCACCCGGTTCAGCTCAACCGGGAAATTTTTGGTACGATTTTTCCCCTAGGTGGCTGGACCATACCTTAAGTAGAGATTTCAAGTTTAGATGACGTTATCTATTTTTCATTAGGCCAAGTTAAGATACTTCATTCTTTCTTAATTGGTTTAATCCATCCTATTTATTTATGTTTTCAGTTACTATGTTGTTTTCGCGTTTATCAGGCAGTTGAGGCGATCAATAAATTATTGTAGTCATCCGAAAATAAGTGTGGAAAATAAAATTATTACAAGGCTTCCAAATCCTATACATTTTTCTATGCGGTAAATGAAATACCCAAAGGCCTAATATACGTCTACCTGCAGAAGACGGTTAGTACTGATACGACACATCTTACGAGATGTGTTACGAATCGTGTATAGTTAGCAAACCAAAAAAGACCTGAGTTAGCGCGGATGTGACATATTTTATTTACAGTATTATAAAGCCCGGTTAGATCGCTAAAATGAGATTTGAACAGCTTTTGCAGGGAAAATTCCATTTTTAACCAAATTTTATATTCGATCGTTGTTTTAACCAGATTATTAGTGAAAATACTGCATGTTATGTGGTGGGATCTATTTTTAGAAGGTTTTGGACCTCCGTCGTTGCACTGTATACCCTAGTTTCCAAAAATAAACTAGGTTAGAAATAAAAGAAATAAAACAGCTGTCCAGAAGGTCATGCCGCCAAAGACATGGCTGATGCCGCCGGCGACATCATTGATGTAGGTAGGCTACATGGCTTTCTAGGTACCATAAAGAAAGGGTCCTACAAGAAAGTGAGGTCTCTGGGGAATGTGATGCCACCGGCGATATCAATGATGTCTCTAGCGACCTGGATGATACCGCCGGCAACATCACATGTCTCCAGTGACCTCAATTTCTAGCAGCAGCAACGGCCAGTAGTAAAAAATGACCGAAAAGCCAAAAATGAACACGAATCAATGATAATTAGCACAAATCAGTAATATTAATGCCAAAGAGCTATGAGACTCAGAATTTTTACCTCGGGGTCGTGAATCCAACTCTTCGTGAACTGAAAGAAACACCTTCGGGGAGCTTGTAACGATGATTTAGTAGTAAATTTAAGAGTTTTAAGTCTCTAAACCCTATCAAGTTGATTTTAACTAAAAGACCTACTGATTTTAAGCTCACAATCAGAGAGTTCAAAGAAGAAAAACTAGGAAAAATGGATTAGAATCCTTTTTCCTGCCTTATCTAATTCTTATCTCATTAAAATCTATTTTCCTACTCTAGAATTAAGTTTTTCCATCAATTCCTCTCTAATTTCAGCCTCTTCTTTCTCATGGATCCCCCCTCACTAATTTCAGCCTAAGGTGTGTTTTTATAAGCAAAATGGGGTGGTTTTCGAGACCTTTTTGACCAATTCCACCGACATTGGCAAAATAGATGTCTGTGTAGGGGCCTATTTTGGGCCATGCCACTGGTGACATGGTGATGCCGCCGGCGGTATGGCTGATGCCACCGGCGACATGGCTGATGTCGCCGGTTGCATCAACCTTCGGCAAGCCGACAGTTAATGGGCCCATGAGCCTAAAAAGTCGCAAAAAGTTGTCAAAAGCCACCTTTTTAAATTTTAATGATATTTTAATGGGTATTTTTTTAATTTGGATGCAAATTATTGGTTCAACCTCTTACCAAATGTGTTATCGGTCATGCCGAACTAGATTCTACCAAGTATAAAATTCGTAAGGAATATTATATTGGTAATAAAAATTCTAAAGAGAACTTTTCTTATGAGGCATTAAAATTGAGTACACATCGTCATAGTCTCACAAGAGGGACTGCATATCCCATGCTCACAGGCTGCCCCTCGAGTGATCACTACTGCCACAAGTCAGTATAATCGCACGAAAAAGCGAGGGATAGGAATGATACCTAATGGATGACTTGTTTGCCCCTTGGTTGGGCTTGTGCTTTATGGAGATTGTCGCTTGGTCGGACTTGAGCTTTGCAGAGATTGTCCCTTACTTAGACTTGAGCTTTGGGGAGAGGTTGTCCCTTAGTCAGACTTATTCTTTGCGGAGAGGTTGTCCTTTGGTTGGACTTATCCTTTGTGGAGAGATTGTCCTTTGGTTGGACTTGCACTTTGTAGAGAGTTTGTCCTTTGGTCGAACTTGTGCTTTGTGGAGTGATTGTCCTTTGGTTGGACTTGTGCTTTGTTGAGTGATTGTTCGTTGGTCGGACTTATGCTTTGTGGGGAGATTGCCCCTCGATCGGGCTTGTGATTTGTGATGATGTTGTCCCTTGGTCTGACTTGTGTTTTATGGATAGATTATCCCTTGGTCGGAGTTATACTTTGTGGATTGGTTGCCCCTTGGTCGGACTTATGCTTTGCAGAGTAATTGCCCCTCAATCGGGCTTGTGCTTTATGGCATTATTGTCCCTTGGTCTGACTTGCGTTTTATGGATAGATTGTCCCTTGGTCTGACTTGCATTTTATGGATACGTTGTCCCTTGGTCGGACTTATGCTTTGTGGATTGGTTGCCCCTTGGTTAGACTTGTGCTTTGCGGAGTGGTTGTCCCTTGGTCGGACTTATACTTAGTGGAGTGATTGTCCTTTGGTCAGACTTGCATTTTATGTATAGATTGTCCATTGGTCGGACTTATGCTTTGGAAATTGGTTGCCCCTTAGTTGGAGTTGTGCTTTGCGGAGTGGTTGTCCCTTGGTCAGACTTGCACTTTGTGGAGAGATTGTCCTTTGGTCAGACTTGTATTTATTAGAGAGATTGTCCTTTGGTCGGACTTGTGCTTTATGGAGAGATTATCCCTTGGTTGGACATGAGCTTTGTGGATTGTGCAGTGTAGTTCTGGGTCATGTTACAATTTTAGAGGGGTCATGCCAGGACCTTCAGTTGGCATTCTGAGGGTGAACCTAAAAGGTTGATACATGCAGAGACATATCAGGGACCTTCAGTTGGTATTTGAAGGGTGAACCAACAAGGGTGTTATGTATAGAGACTATATCAGGGACCTTCAATTGGCATTATAGGGATGAACCCTAAAGGGTACTATGTATAGAGACTATATTAGGGACCTTCCGTTAGCGTTCTGAGGAAGAAGCCAAAGGGTGATACGTAGAGAGACTATATTAGGGACCTTCAGTTGGCGTTCTGGGGTGAACCCAAAGGGCGATACATGTAAAGACTGTATCAGGGACCTTCAGTTAGCATTTGAAGGGTGAACCAATATGGGTGATATATACAAAGACTATATCAGGGACATTCAGTTGGTGTTCTAGGGTGAACTCGAAGGGTGATATGTGTAGGGACTGTATAAGGGACCTTCAGTTGGTGTTCTAGGGGTGAACCCAAATGGTGATATGTACAACGACTGTATCAGGGACCTTCAGTTGGCATTCGAAGGGTGAACCAACAAGGGTGATACGCACGAAGACTGTATCATGGACCTTCTGATAGTGTTCTGGGGTGAACCCAAAGGGTGATACGTATAGGGACTATATCACGGACCTTCAGTTGGTGTTCTAGGGGTGAACCCAAAAGATGACATGTATCAGGTCATGATAATCTCTGGGTAGTGTACAGAATGAGTGTATTGGGTTTGTGATTGTGGCTTTCTGCAAGTTTTGGAATGTCAGGGCTAGAGTTGAGATTTTACCGAGGATGGCTAAAAAAAGGCATGGAGAGATCTGATGTCGCCGGCGACATGACTGATGTCACTGGCGGTATGGAATGATGTCGCCGGCAGTATGAGTGCCACATGGCAGCTTTAATTGGTCAAACAAATTCAAAATTCAATTTGAATGAGGTGATGTCACCAGCAGTATGGAGTGATGCTGTCGGCAGCATAAGTGCCACCGGCACCTTTGACTATTCAAACAATTTCGAAATTTGAATTGAAGGAAGTGAT
Source organism: Euphorbia pulcherrima (assembly GCA_947683365.1). Classification (NCBI taxonomy): domain Eukaryota; kingdom Viridiplantae; phylum Streptophyta; class Magnoliopsida; order Malpighiales; family Euphorbiaceae; genus Euphorbia; species Euphorbia pulcherrima. Next base: position 53,497,917 of record CANTUS010000015.1, read on the forward strand.
GTCGCCAGCGGCATGGGTGATATCGCTGGCAATATAGAGTGATGCCAACGGCGGCATGAGTGCCATGTGGTAGCTTTGACTAGTCAAACAAATTGAAAATTCAAATTGAAGGAGGCGATGTCACTGGTAGCATAGGTTATATCGCTGGCATTATGGAGTGATGCCGCTAGCGGCATAAATTGGGCCATTTCAGATAAATTAAAACTCCTCGAATTCCATGCGGCAGTTTAAAAGGAAGTAAAACTCCTTTCTCTTCCTCATTCTGCAAAACCGTACCCCTCTATGCTCCCTTCTTCTCGAAATCTTTTAATTTTCTCCGTCATTCCAAACATTAAGAGAATTTCAAAGGCTTTCAAGGGAAAATCTGCTAAGGCTAGGGAGAGGCAACCTAAATCCTCTTTCCAAGGGCTGAAAATCCTCTCGGTTCCTGTTAGTTATGGCTTGAAGGAGACGGCCAAGATGTATTGTTACGAGATCAATTCCCCTATCACCAACCTGACCCCGGAGAAGGAAAAGCACCTCTGCTATGTTCAGGTATTCCTGCAAAACCTGAAGTTCTTCTTTTTGGGTTGAGTTGTGATTCAACCTTAAGCTCAAAATCGTGCCATGGTAGGAGTTATAAGCGTGAAATAGATTGATTACAAAATGGTGTTGTATGCTTTAGGTTCGATTTTCACTGCTTTTAGGCTTATGGTTTGATTGATTGTGATTTTTGTGGTTTTGGCATGATGGGTACGATTTTCGGGGGAAATAGGTTCTGCCCGTAGGTTATGATGTCGCCGGCGATATGAGCGATGTTGCCAGTGGCATCAGGCCTTGTAAAAAGGCCTAGGGAGGTGTGATGTCACTTTTGATTAAAGTGATGTTGCCGACAACATCTTCCATACTGCCAGCAGTATGGAGTGATGTCACCGGTGACATTGCTTCTAGCAGAAGCGACATCAGTAGCCTTCCATCAGGCTCTGGTGATGAGAAAATAAATAGAGACTTATCTATTTTGATTATGATTTTTACAGCTGCATAAACTGACCTATATTGGAGTTATGGGCACCATTGGCGAGTGGTGGCACTATAATTCTGAGAAGGATCCTAAACTGGCGTTAGTAATCAACGAGACGGTATTTAAGGACTTGGCCCAAATTATGCCGATGTTACTGCCCAAGCTCTCCCATCCGGCCATGACAGCCCTTACAAAGAGGTGGTCTGAAACCAACCACACCTTTCACTTCTCATTTGGGGAAGTGACAATTATGGCCTCTGATGTTGTAGCTATGACCGAGCTCCCCTGGACGGATAAGGTCATTCACTTTGATGCCTATATGGACAAATATCACATTGAGAGGCCCATGGTGAGGCAGGTGAAGGAGCTATTTGGTTTGAAGCCCACCTCGGGGTGGCTATCTTATGGTGAGCTACACCAATGCTGGACTAGGGTAGATGTAGTGCCCGAGGATAAGAGAGATGCTTACGTCCGCTCCTTCATGATTTCTTTGCTCACCATGTTGTTTTTTCCGATGTCGGGGAGCAGGATCAACTTTGGATTGATATTCGCTGTGAAGGATGTGGCGGGCATTAGGAAGAAAAATTGGTCGCACGCCATCCTGGAGTAGATGTACCATGGGCTGGATGTGGAAGCTCGGAAGAAGGTGAAGGCTCTCTGTCTCTGCCATCTGCTACTCCAGGTATATCTTCTTGGAAGCATTTTACTTGATTGTGCACATCTCATTGACTTTTTAAGCTGACCAATTGCTACTTACGCAGGCTTGGGCTTTTGATCATCAGATCCTCCCGCCTATCTAGTTCAAGAAGATCGTGCAGCTGGGTTCCCATTTCCTTGCCTATTGGTGTGGTGGTATTGGTGGAAAGGCCAAGTACCCCAAGAAGTACAAGGTGGTCTTGAGGAGTGTGTGATTGAGCTCGGTATGAAATCTTTTGATTTAGTCCTTGTTTTTACAATTAGAACAAAATAAAAAGTGTTTATGAATTTACATCAGTTGTTTTGGTTAATTATTAGTGCATCTTGTCTTGGACCCATTTGATGGGGTGGAGAACTTGTCAGAAGTTGCAAGGGTCAGGAGGGAGGTGGACGATCGTCGGTTTATCATGGAGTGGCCTTTGTCTCAACACTAGTGTTTGAGCGAGTGCGTCCGGGGTTGGCGGTTTGTCCCAATTGCCGATAGACCAGTACCCGCTGATCCTCCCAGGGGCTTATGGTGGCGCCATCTGGTGATTACATCCGTGGCTGACCAAGCCGAATATATCGAGGGGGATGGCCGGGTTATTCTGAGAATTTTGGGTTCTTATGATCGGCACTAGCAGCGCCTACTCCACCTGCGCCCCCCACATCCATAGGAATGATATGATTGAATACCACAATGAGCAAAGGCTAGAGGAGGAGAAGAGGTGGCTCAAAGGTATTGTACACGCTGAGGAGGAGGAAGAAGAGGAGGAAGAGGAGAAGATTGAAGGCAATGTTGGGATTGAGCCTGAGGGGGCGGATGAGGCAGGCGCAGATGTAGCTAGCGGGAGTGTGCCGATGTCCCAAGGTAAGTTGCACTCTTTTGAGGTATAATTGCATTTATGTGCATGACTCGCAAATGTTTAGGTTTAGGAATGTCGCTTATGTGTGTTTTTTGTGCTTTTTAGGAACCTGCAAGGAAGCGAGGTCGAGATAACCAGAGTGGGATGCAGTACTAAGGTGTGCCGGAGGGTATAAATTTCATGGAAGAGCATTTGGTGAACCCAATAGAGAGCCGGTTCCTCCTAATGAACTCCCGAGGCGAGTTTTAACCCAGGAACATAGGCCTGAGCTAGCATGCTCTGATCTTTATGCCAGAAAGCACTACTTATGTAAGGCCTGATAATTGCTTTCTTGTTTACCCTTGGATGCGGGTGCTTAGTGATTTGCTTTTTGGATTTTTCAGGTGGCGCGGAGCTATGTAGAGCAACTTTTAGAGAACAATTTTGCTCTCTGAGATACGCTTATTGGGAAGTCACTACTTGTTCAAGTACATTCCCTATTTATTCCACGCCAAAATAAGATAAGATGCATGTATGGATGCTATGAATGAAGTGCATTGTTGACATTGTCCTTGGTTTGCAGGATTTCTTGGCCCTTTCCTTAGCAGATGCTGATGCGGCCCAACAGAGATATGAGGAGGAGACTACAAAACTCCGGCATCATATGAGCGACCTTGAGGGTCAGCTGGAGGCCACCATTCACGAATGGAGGAGCAAGCAAAATCTAGATCGCACGCACCTCGGTTGCACTAGTTGTAGGGGAGTGAAGATGTCCGCCGGCCAAGTCCATTTGTTGCAGTTAAGGAGTCCAGTAGTGTCCCAATGACTGAGGGAAGAGAGGATGATGATGTTGATGATTGGCAAGTGAGCCCTGAGGATATCTCATCTCTCCCGGCCGGCAGTGCCAGGCATGCCTAGATTATGCTTTCATTTCGCTTTTTATTCCGGATTTTTGTTTATACCCACAATACATTGGGGTTTAAATAATTTGGATTTGTTGTTTGGTTTTGGTTTGGTAGGCCAGATGTTTAGAATATTTAAATGGATTATGCCCCCGAGCTGTTTACTTTAAATAAAAATGGATTGCAGTTTGAAAAGGTATTGGAAATGGAGTACAGGATTGTTTATAGGTTTTGTATAGGTCTGAAATGATGAAATTGCTTCTGATGCCACCTAGAAAATTAACTCCATGCTGCAGGCAGCAAGATTCATATCGCCAGTTGCATCACCTCAAAACTGCCTATACCCATGTCACTAGTGGCATCAACTGATATCGCCCAAAATAATCCATGTCACCGGCGGCATCGCCCATATCCCTGGCGGCATCAACTTCCCAAAAATACAGATTCGGCCATTTCTTCAAATTCTGCTATAGTAAACCACACTTAATAGCTATGGGGCTTCCTGCAGAGCCCAGGGAACGTAGATTGGAGGGAATCAGAGAAATTCAGGCTCCATCATGACTCTAACATTTACATAGACAGCCCTTTCGGGTTTTTAACCAAGCAGACTTACTCTGACTTTTGCATAGACCTAGATGTTTTTAGTCTATTCAGATTTTTTTACACTGATAAGCTCAGAGCATCCTCGATTAAGCTTACTTGAAATGTTTCCATCACTTGGTCACCAAACATTTGTATAATCACAAACACAGAGGTTTCAGTAGAAAAGACACTTTTATCGAGTGAATCTAATTTGAGTACAAGATCTTGGCAATCATTTCCATTAATGGAACCCCTGGTGTTAACTAGCCTTTACAGGTTTTCGAGTTAACACCACACTATTTTTCTCTCGTGCCCTAATTTTTATCTGAACTGCCCTTTTCGAGTTTTTAGTTCAGCGAGCAATATTAACTTATCCCCTAATTTTTATACGATTAGTTTGTAGGATACCGACCGTCGGGTGTCACCCTAATTTTTGTCCGATTAGTAGAAGACTAAAAGGCAGGCGATTATTATACATATTTTTTGGTGTGCTACTTTTCTGATTTATTTCTTTTATTTAGACCTGATAATGCTTAAGCCTGTCCTAGTTGACCGTATCGATGAACTCACTCTTGCCTATGCTCATAACTTTAATAGCCCTGGTTATTTAGTACCATCTTCGGCCAATTGACAGCCTTCTCGATTTGATATGAAGCTTTTCATTAATGTCGGTGTCAGAAGGTCTCAGACGCTTCAGTGCCGGGTCTATGACTCTTGGAGAGGGTGTTGGGTATCTAATTTGCTCTTGTGTGCTTGGTTGTGCCTTTGCAGATTCTCTAAGGTTCTTAGTGTCGATTCGATTTTTTCCTGGATTACCCGATTCATTCTGACCTTCAAAGTTACATCGGGTAACCTTGCTTTGAATCTGATTGGCCACATTGCAAGGAGTTTAGTTTGTGGGAGTTTTGGCGCTTACACGGAGCCTTCTGGATTGGTTAGATTGCCATTTTGATTGCTATTCTGAGTGCACCTTCAGTCTACGGTTTATAGAGTCCTTCCTATTTAGGCCTAAATTTGCTCCTTGTACCGATAGTGGAGGGTTTTGACCAAGTGATATTTAATTCGACTGCCTTTTACTTTGTGCCTTTGAAAGATGAAGTGGTAGTTTGTTTTGTTAGTTGATTTGGCGAGCTGGTCGCGACTTCAGTTGTGAACTTATCTTTGTCGCTCGCTGGATGAAGGTGCTTGCCCTCATACTTCATGCTCTAGGCGGTGGTCACCCTCTAATCTTTATTGGTCGAGGGGTTTGATGCAGGTTAATTTGTGTTAGGTGAAGATGTGTTTCTCTGCAAATTTGGTCATTTCCTTGGCGGTGGCATTAGTCTGAGATTCAGCCACAGTGTTTATTTGATGGAAGTTGGGTTTCATCAGTCGTTGGTGGGTGTATGCCGCAATTTTCCATTCCAGAGCCCCAGTTGATACTTCTTTGGTAGCTTGAAGGTGTACCATTGCAGGGTTACTGAGGTAATACTAGAAGAGACCCCGTGGTGTTCAACAATCTGAGTATTGATCTAGGGACCAAGAAAAAGCATTATCGTGGTCTTTAAGCACTTATTATCTTATATGTGTTTGACAGGAGTTAAATTATTGGACTTGATTACCACATAAGAGCCTTCATTTGTACTCAGATTAATTTCATTCAATAAAATATCCTGAATACTAGAAGCATCAGGCGTATGCTCATATGAATGCGTGGATCAAATGGTAGAGACATGACATAAGTAAGGAAAATGGAAGTCATTCATGGAGCTCAAAGTTTGGTACCTAAAAATTCTAAACTCTAAGGATTACAAATCAAGGCTTTTCATCCTCTATAAGCGGAGGGTCTTCGGTGTTGATGTCGGTGGAGAGCTAAGTCTCATTGTGCTTGGGACTTGAACGAGGTGCCTCTTACTTGACTTGGCTCCTCAGTGAGGACCTCGGTGAACTACCTCATGGCCTTGATTACCGAGTTCTTCATTTCATTTTGACCATGCTTCTTTGCTAAGACTGTCATGGCTTTGATCATGGAGGTCATAACCTCCTTGGCTTCTTCATCCTTGCTAACAGAGCGAGACTTTCCCTTACCATTGGAGTAGATGGCCTTGATGAGATCTTGCGGCGTATTCCCTTATTTAGAAAAGTCGGGATAAATCATCCATGTCTGGTCGCCAAACTCTGGTAAGGGGCTTGATGCTCTTTTAGGGTCAATGATCTTCTTATCCTTTACTAGACGTTGGATGGTGTGAACCAAAGTTTTACATTGTTTGGTGTGGTGACCTGACAGCATGTTATATCTGTAAAAGCTTTTTCCTTCTTCTCTTGTAGGAGGATTGTATTCGAGAAGAGGTTTGGGAATGCTAGCTTCCCTTAATTCGGTGAAGATTACATTAAACAACAGTTTCTATGGATTTATGCTACACTTAAGACCATTGTTTGGCTGAATACTATCAGCTGGTGCCAATGTTTTGAAAGACCTGGTTCCCCTCTAGTTGGACCCTTCCCTCTCTCTGATTGTAGCCTACTATCACCCATTGACATGAGAAGGCTTCAACTTTATGTTGCATGACCTGGTCTCACTGAGGAGGCGTCGGGGTAACGGGGATCTTAAACTGTGATGGAGTGACCAACTTTGGAGGCAAGACGTCAAAGAATGATGGAAGAATTGGACTCTAGGCTCCTTCCCTTTCTCCGGGGTAAGCGGTTGGCGGTGATTGCCAGAGTGTATTACTATCGGGTGTCATGCCCGGAGATCGCATGACCTGGTCAAAGTTCTGACTTTCTAGGGCTTTCTTGACGGATACCTGTATCAGTTCCTGAATGATATTTTGGAATTGATCCAAGTTCAGAAACTAGACGATAGCGATGGTGATTTCTAACCCAAGAGATGGAGGGTGAACTATTGTTTCTAAGGCAGGGGGAGGACCAGTCTGTTCTCTAGGAGAGGCAGCGTAGTCATCGCGAAGAAGAGACTTATAAAGCTTCGGATTTGGGAGGAAGACTGTTTAGGATCATGAACCGTAGGTCAGACCATGAATGGGTTGTAAATGGTATGGATGGTATGTATGCTTTTTGTTTTTGGAAGCAGTGCGTGATATGTATGGCTGCACGTCGATGTGGTTAGAGATGATGTGATGGGTTATCCCTCTAACATATGTGGGTCATTTGTATTTCACGCCACACATAGTGATATGTGGTGATGCAATGGAGGCATAAGAGATGTCCTACGTGTGTTGCTAAACCTCTTCCACGGGTGGAAGCGGTAAGGGTAAGTTGATTTATTTTTGGCTCTTGAAGCTGATGCATGAGGGTGCATGATTACGGAGCACATAGCATGCAAATCGTCCCTCTTACAACCTTATGACTCCCGCGTAACGCCTCTTTGGAAGGATGGAGTTTGGCTTCTTCACTGGGAATGGCGAAAGAAGTGCGTCCCAATTATTTTATTTGTTCTGGTGATCCTAAAGGAATGATGTTCTAAGGCTTTTTCTAGCGCGGCTTTGGTATAGGGTTGTTGATGTTGAATGTTCTCATTTACCTTGATTCCATGTTACTCAACCACTACCCAAATAGGTGCAATTATAGGAGTTTATGTGTAGGTTAAAACGAGTGATCCACCTACTAGGCATCCTCAATTCCAACAGGGTATGAGTGATACTTTTGTGAGCTTCTCGGGTAAAATGGGGCACCTAAAAATTACCGAACTATCTACACGTGTGAAGATAAAACGTTATAAAAAAGAATGAAGTTTTAATTTGGCCAATAATTTCAATACATCATCAAAATCCATTAAACTTTATGAAAAGATAAATTCATGTTTAAATAGATTAGTGCCCAGCAGAGTCGCCACTGTGAGCGGACGACATTCAACGCGGCGGCTACTAAGCCAGGCCAGTGGGCCGACCTCTTTAAAATAACAGGGAAGCGAGTGATGTGATTGGAAAATGGTTTTGTATATTTTAAAGCTCAAAAGATTCGAGATCAATATCTTGTTCTTAAAATAGAGTCGCCACCCGGTTCAGCTCAACCGGGAAATTTTGGGTATGATTTTCCCACCGAGTGGTTGGACCATACCTTAAGTAGAGATTCCGAGTTTGGATGATGTTATCTATTTTTCATTAGGCCAAGTTAAGATACTTCATTCTTTCTTAATTGGTTTAATCCATCCTATTTTTTTGTGTTTTTAGTTATTATGTTGTTTTCGCATTTATCAGGCAGTTGAGGCGATGAATGAATTATTGCAGTTATCCGAAAATAAGTGTGGAAAATAACATTATTACAAGGCTTCCCAATCCTATACATTTTTCTATGCGGTAAATGAAATACCCAAAGCCCTAATATACGTCTACCTACAGAAGACGGTTAGTACAGATACGGCATGTGGTACGAGATGTGTTGTGAAGCGTGTATAGTTAGCAAACCAAACAAGACCTGAGTTAGCGCAGATATGACATATTTTATTTACAGTATTATAAAGCCCGGTTGGATGGCTAAAATGAGATTTGAACGATGTATGCGGGGAAATTTTGTTTTTAACCAAATTTTAGATTCGATCGTTGTTTTAACCGGATTATTAGTGAAAATGCCGCATGTTATGGGGTGGGGCCTATTTTCAGAAGGTTTTAGACCTCCATCATTGCACTATACACCCTAGATTCAGAAAATAAACTAGGTCGGAAATAAATTAAATAAAATAGTTGTCCAGAAGGTCATGCCACCAAAGACATGGTTGATGCCGCCGGCGACATGGTTGATGTCGCTGGAGACATGGCTGATGCCTCTGATGACAACATTGGCTGATGCCGTCGGCGACATCATTGATGTCGTTTGTGGCATGGCTGATGCCACCGGTGACATCATTGATGTCGCTAGTGACATCAATATATAGGCAGGCTACATGGCTTTCTGGGTACCATAAAGAAAGGGTCCTACAAGAAAGTGAGGTCTTTGGGGAATATGATGCCACCGCCGATATCAGTGATGTCTCTAGCGATATAGGTGATACCACCAGTGACATTACATGTCTCCGGCAACCTCAATTTCCTGCAGCAGCAGTGGGCAGCAGTAAAAAATGACCAAAAAGCCAAAAATGAACACGAATCAACAATAATTAGCACAAATCAATAATAGTAATGCCAAAGAGGTATGAGACTCAGAATTTTTACCTCGGGGTCATGAATCCACCTCTTTGTGAACCAAAAAGAAACACCTCCGGGGAGCTTGTAATGATGATTTAGTAGTAAATTCAAGAGTTTTTAGTCTCTAAATCCTATCAAGTTAATTTTAACTTAAAGACCTACTGATTTTAAGCTCACAATCAGAGAGTTCAAAGAAGAAAAACTGGGAAAAATGGATTAGAATCCTTTTTCCTGCCTTATCTAATTCTTATCTCACTAAAATCTATTTTCCCACTCTAGAATTAAGTTTTTCCATCAATTCTTCTCTAATTTCAGCCTCTACTTTCTGATGGATCCCCCCTCACTAATTTCAGCCTAAGGTGTGTTTTTATAGGCAAAATGGGGTGGTTTTCGAGACCTTTTTGACCAATTCCACCGAAAGTGGCAAAATAGCTGTCTGTGCAGGGGCTCGTTTTAGGCCATGCCGCCGGCGACATGGTGATGTCGCTATTGGCATCAGCCTCCGGCAAGCCGACAGCCAGCGGGCCTAGGAGCTTAAAAAGTCACAAAAAGTGGTCAAAAGTGGGTCAAAAGGCATCTTTTTGAATTTTAATGATATTTTAATGGTTTTGTTTTAATTTGGATGTAAATTATCGGTTCAAGCTCCTACTGGATGCGTTATCGGCCATGCCGAACTAGATTCTACCAAGTATAAAATTCGCAAGGAATATTATATTGGTAATAAAAATTCTAAAGAAAACTTTTATTATAAGGCATTAAAATCGAGTACACATCATCATCGTCTCACGGGAGGGATTGCAAAATCCCATGCTCACAGCCATATTTTTCACAATCAATAAGTTTACGTGAAAAATAACAAATAAATTTTCTCTTTAATAAAACCATCCTTTTTAGTATAAAAAGAGGCACACACACAAACCAAACCAAATGTCACGGCTAAACCGAAACTCACCCCGTGTACCGCACCCCATGTGCATCCGCCAACTAGAAGACCCCCCGCCCACTCATAGTAGTTACTCTGCTGGGGACTATTAAAATTATTTTTATAAAAACCAGATTTTTATAAAAAAAATCTTTTATTACATAATAATTAAAATATAGTTCAAATTAAATTTTGGAACTGTGGAATATGTGGTAATTTCAAGCATTACACAGTTCTAGGGTTGCATAGAATCTGCATTCTTCACCCTTAAACCAATTTAGGTGTCTTTCAATGAAGTATCTCAAAGTTTGCTTAGTGCTTCAAGGGTATGGATCCGATCACACCCCTTGCGTAACGTACAAGGGCCTTGCTCGCTTAAGGGCAAGATTACCAGAGTATATTATATGTGGAAAAGATTCTTTTGGTTCGCTTAGGGCCACTGGGTCTCGGTACACAAAGGTGCAGGGTACCCAATCATACCCAATTGTAAGACCAAAACCCATATATTGATGAACCATAGACACTTTCCCGTAGGTTTATGCCGAAAACCTTGAGTGCACGCAAGTAGACTTTGCTAAGTCCCAAGTTAGCTTTAAAGCAAAGTAACCAAATGGAGTTAAAAGGTCGGTAGACACGATCTAACAGGTTGCTACCTATGTAGGTTTATTAAATATAAATAAACTAAAAATGAACATCATGAGCATCATGATTGTGTGAAAGCTAGCCATATCTTTGTGCAACCATGGCATTGATGTGTGACATACCATTTTGTTTCCTTAGCTATAGGAACCTAAGATAACTAAGACAAGAGAGTCCACCTAGGCTCAATCTATGATCTGAAATAATCAAGACCAGTGAGTCTGCCTAGGCTCAACCCATGAGCCGAAATAATCGAGACTAGTAAACTCACCTAGGCTCAGCCCATGAACCAAAATATGCAAACCTTTGAGTGACCAGCGAGTCAACTCACCTTTAACCAGCGAGTCAACTTCCTTTTGACTATAGAGTCAGCCTTCGAGTGACCAACGAGTCAACTCACCCTCGACTATCGAGTGACCAGCGAGTCAACTCACGCCCGACCATTGAGTAACCAGCGAGTCAACTCACCCTCGATCATCGAGTCAACCATCAAGTGACTAGCGAGTTAACTTACCCTCGACCACTGAGTTAACCTTCGAGTGACCAGTGAGTCAACTCACCTTTGACCATAGAGTTAGCCCTCGAGTGACTAGCGAGTCTACTCACCCAGTCATCTAGATTGACTGATCCGGCCAATGAGCCACTTGACTATCAAAGTCATCCTAAGTTTGATCCATCATTGAGTCAAACTCGATTAGATTCAGAACCCTAATCTTTGAACCACGTGGGAGTAATATTCTAAGAATATTACAAACAAACCCTTGCTAATTGTTCCTTGAATAGTTGGTACACACTCAACTCCCTAAAATTTGTATATATCCATTCATTCATTTTCATTCACTCATTTAATCATTCATTCATTCACATTGATAGACAAAGGTAAGTAAGGCTCAGAGCCACACGCGGTATGTGTACTAACACTTAATCTCTTACATTTCAGGTTGGTAGCGAGAGAGAAGGAGGTTGAGGTGTATCACAGGTAGACCAACAGTCAGGCCCTTGCCACTAGTTAAATCACTAGCAGGATTTTTCTTCCACTCAGAACCCAAAATGGTGATGGAAAATGATGATGCGGTCGGTTAATCCCTTAGAAGATTCTTAGATGCCTCAAAGTTCCATGATGTTTAGGAAAGATTGAGTGCTCCTACCTCACTGAGGGTCCAAGAATAAGAAGCAGAAATAGCGGCCCTAAAGGCAAAGGTGGTAGACATGGAGAAGCGATCCTAACAAAAGACAAGTCCATTGCTTCATCTATCGAGCAATACGTGGACACTAGCAAGTCCTCATCGAAGGAATCTGAAGCCCTTCCAGCTTACTTTGTGATGCCTTATGTAGCTTTATATACTGGCACTAGGTCTTCTCATGCACATGTAGAGAGTTATCTTCGTATCATGACTAGTATGAAAATTCCCAAGTTCATATAGTCAATTTGTTTCATACCACTCTCCATGGTCCAGCTTCTGAATTATACATGAGGATGCCAACACAAGCGAAATTTGATTGGAAAAAGTTGTTTTATGCATTCCTAGAGAACTACGCTTTCAATCTAAAGGTCAAGACTACACTATAGGATCTTGAAAGGGTTAAACAATGCCCGAATGACTTCTTTTAAGAATATTACTTGAGATGGATGGCTGTTTGCATATTGTAACTGGGGCACCTAACTAGGAGGCCTTAATAGTGAAGCTTGTTGAAGGATCCAGTCAAAGATACCGAGACGAGATGAAGATGAAAAGGTTCGACACATTTAATGATGTGGTAGACTATGCCAAAAAGCTAGAAAAGTACGATGAAGAGGACCGACTGAAGAAACAAGAACAACATGTTTACACTAAGCCTTGGTATTAGGAGAAGGGAGCTTCCACCAAATAGAACAACTCCGAATCCTCTAAGAGCCCGACTAAGGTCGTAGCTACCACTCAGGTATAAATTCATCAATCCATCTCCCCATGAGTGGAATCATTGTCATAGATATTTACCAAATTAAGGAAGACCAGTTAGCTTTAAAGTATCAAGCCATTTGTCCCACCTACTGAGGCCAATATGGATAATTTTTATGCCTACCACACGACCAAGGGTCACCACACCAATGAATGCACTCGATTATTAAAAGATTTGTAGCTAGTGATAGCTGATGGGAGAATGAAGGAACCCGAAAAGAAGCCCAGCACGCAGACTAATCCCTTTCCTAACTTTTAGGCCATGGTGAATGGTATCAATGTTCATGTAGAGGTCGACGAGCATGGTATTGATGTGATGGATAATTTTTAACACGTCCCAGGATGAGGGGGTAACATGATCTTCAACAATATGGACATCATCTACACGGTTGACCAGTACATCTTGAGAATGAGAAAGGAGGGACTTAACCAATATCATGTACCCCCACATTTTTTATTATGTGGTGATTCTAACCCGAATGAGCACATGGAGGGATTTCTCAAGTTTATGCATGAGAGAGGAATCGTGATGATGGGATTTGCGCCGCAATTCCGTCGCTTCTTAGAAGGTCCGACTGTCGAATGGTACAATTCAATGCCCATGGAAGGTTAATAGAATTGGTATTATATGGAGAGGTCATTCACGCACTACTTCATGGTTACATATCCCGAGGCAACCGGTATTTACTGGTGGTTAGTGCCTCAGGTAGATCAACGCAATGCTGGTTGGCAGGCTGTTCCTCCTTCTCAACCCCTTATTTATACTCTGCCAGATTACATAAGCCCTAATTATATTGGTGGGAATCGTTTTGAGTTTGGAAGTTCTTCTGGGATGGTCCATCCCATGAGGCAGGAGCTGTACAATCTTGAACAAGCTTGGAGTAAGCACGAAGACTAGCAATGATACATCGGTATGAACCCAAATAGAATGATGAAAGACCCCTTCGTTGAGCTTCGCACTAATGTAACAGTAGTAGTGAATCAAAGGAACAAGATCAATGTTGAACAACGAGAACTATTTGAAGGAATTCATGCACACATAGCAACATACAATGCTCAAATGGAACAAACATTTGCTAGTACGCAAGGGATGATCTCTGATTTCTATATGGTCATTAGGGGAATCCAGACCGAAGTAAACATGGCAAAAAATGCAATTGAAGAAGATCCTGAGGAATATTCCGAGGAGGATCCCAAAGAAGATCCTTAGGAAGATCCCGGGGAAGATCCTGAGGAAAATCCCATGGAGGATCCTGAGGAAGATCCCGAGGAGGATGCAGAGGAAGAAACTAATGATTACATACCTGTGCAATAATCACCAGTATGGATGTTTGAGCCTATGAATGAGTAATAAACCTTTGCAAATTCAGACGAAGAAGTCAAAGAATTCAAAGACTCTGGCAAGTCAGATGATGAAGATAAAAGCAAAGTAGATAATCTGGGGTACAAATCTAGAGTCTTCATAGATGTTGAGCTAAAATACTTACTAGGGGATTTTGAGTATGAAGTCCCCTTTCCAATGGCATGACATTTGATTATGAAAGTGCCGAAAGCAATACCTCATCTTCGGAGCATGATTCGTCAAGCGCTCTATGGTCTGCAACGAGTGATGATTCTGGAGATTTTACATACTTTGTCTCAGGCAACGAGCACTTTATCAGTATGATTCAAGATAAGGGACAAGAACATTCTCAAGAGTAAACATAAAGAGAATCAGAGTAGAAAAAATTTAGCTGGGGTTAGTTATCAATTTCAAAACTCGAACTTAGGAGAAGTCTATCCCATATACTACGATGGGACTAGAAGGCCCCGTGCCTACATATATGAATTTTTCCAGATGATGATCTCTATGCCCATTGGCCTGAGAGGTTCCACCTGACTCTTTAAGAAAAGGCAGTTGTATGGTACGAAGGGCTAGCATTTTATCAAAAATGTTTCTAGAATATGTTGGCTAAACAGTTCATTGATTACTTCACATGGATCGATCTACCAGAGGACTCAACCCTGAACTAGACAAGCATGGAAACCCATTGTTGTATTAGGAATCAAAAGCAACTAATGCGGTCTGTCCAATGTCTATGGAGTCCGCTAAGGAGTATCCTTGGTACGTGAATAAGCATGATGATGAGCTAGAGAATTCAGTTGTCAACAACGAAGCTTCCTCATCCATTCACATGATTTGGCAAGACTCTAATCCCATTTTGTGCTAGATCCTCCAGGAGAACCCTATTGTCACCGGAGGACAATACAATAAAGCACCCTTTTTGCAATTGCATTTTATCACCAAGGGATCACCCGTAGTGAACAAGCCAATTGACTTGGGAGAAACACCACTTGATGAAGAATTCAACAAATTTAAAGTCTTTCTTAGACTGTTAGTCTAGTCACTAGAGGAGGGAAGGTCAATGGATTGGTAGCCCCTACTATACCAAGGGCACAGCCCCCGGCGCCCTCGATGTTTGTCAAGTCCTCGGAGCATATAGAAAACCCGATTGTGGACCAGCTAAAAGCCATCCCAACAAAGCTGAGCATATTAGATCTCCTCCTAGGTTCTTAAGATCATTGTCTTACCATTGTCAAGAAGCTCATGGAGGTTGAGACATCTCCTTTAGCATCGCTAGAGCAGGTTTGTGCAACGCTTAATGCTGAAACTTGCATAGTCATCCTTGATATCATTTTCTCCAGCTCTGATTTACCAGATGAGGGGATTTGACACAACAAGGCTCTATACCTAAAGGCAAGTACCTTTGGATGCATCATGTTGTATGTGATGGTGGATAACGGCTCAGCCTTAAATGTTTTTCCCAAGGATATTCTACCAATCCTGGGATTGACCGAGAAAGACTTAAAGAAATAGACAACGGTCATAAAGGCCTATGACAACTTCAAAAGAACCATCATTGGTACATTTGAAGCTGAAGTTACTATTGGAGATATCTCTTCCATTATGCTTTTTATAGTCATCGACATTCTAGTGACTTTTTCTATGTTACTCATGAGACCATGGTTCTATAGTCTAGGAGGGGTTCCGTTTACACTTCACTAAAAGGTCAAAGTTCCATTCCAAAGGAAGATTATTACCTTTGAAGCAAAAGAAGCATCAGTTGTAGCCACTCTAAGGATTGAGGAAAGCCATATGAAGGGGTTTACCACAGCCACAATCAGTCAAGGATCAAACAAGTAGCCAGAGATACATTGGGGCCCTTAGATTCAAGGTTGCATGCAGAAGCACCATACCCCAGGAAAAGGACTAGGTGCCCATGAACAAGGAATGACAACTTTCAACATGGGGGCATGGGAATGGAAACCTACAGGACTTAGTTATATAAGCTCCAAATGAACCGCCAACAAGGCAATCTTCCAGAAATGGTTACAGTAACCATAAATTCGAGCCCTCAAACCTGTTACTCATCAAGGGAGGACTATTCTAGGGTTTGATATCTTTTTGGATGTGGCTGACTAAAACAAACATGATAAAGGTAGTGCCACCTATGTGATGGAAAAGGCAAGTTCTCAACAAGATGTTAGGCAATTCTTGATCAAATTAAGCCCATTGAGCAAGCATACCCAAAGAAAGTCAAGAAGTAAACCAAGGAAGAAGAGATCCTTGACACTTTGACTAAGAACTTCCAAGCTCAACTCAAGATAGTCGAGGAGGTGAAGAGACGGGAGGTTATTATAGCCTAACTATGTTAGACATGGTTAAAGTATTGAAAGGTATAGCAAAGATAGAAGAGAAGACAATGAGGACATCATGAAGAAGCCACCTGCTATGGAAGAATCATCCACTTCAGAACCAATCGCTACTGATCAGGATGAGTCTTTCATTTCTATTTCGGATATGTTTCAAATAAATAATCTATTTTATGATGATAATAAGATGAAGAACTTTACTTATTTGGATTGTGTTTCTGATTATGATTCCATGCATCCATTCCAACATTCATCTAGCATTTTTAACATTACTGATGGTATTACAAAAGAGATTAACTTAAACATGGAGGATGATCCTAAAATGGTATAAATTTCCAATCAATTGCCCATTAAAAAAGAGAGATAATTAGTAAGAACATTAAAAAATCACGTTTTAGCCTTCGCTTGGCCTTACGAGTACATGCCTGGGCTTGATCGGCACATCGTCGAGCACAAGATCCCTATAGACCCAAGGATCCATCTTGTGAAGTAAAAGATAAGAAGAATGCATCCAGAATGGGCTGAGAAAGTGAAAGAAGAAGTAGCCAAACAAATCAAGGGTAACTTTGTGGAAGTAGTCTAGTATCCTACTTGGCTCTCCAACATATTCCCAGTACCTAAGAAGAATTGTGACGTCAGAGTGTGTGTTGACTTCAAAGATCTGAGCAAAGCTAACCCCAACTAAGATTCCCCCTTGCCGAACAACGATGTCTTGGTGGATAGCTATATGCTGCCATCTACTCCTTTATGGATGGATTTTTTGGGTATAACCAAATGCTCATAAACATGATAGATAAATTCAAAACTGCATTTATCTCAGAATGGGGAACATATTGCTTCCGAGTAATTCTTTTTGGACTCAAGAATGTAGGAGCAACTTATCAGTGAGCATTCATAATGATACCACATTACTTGATTTATAAAGTGGTTGAGGTTTATGTGGATGAAATGCTTGTGAAATCTGCTACCCTAAAAGAGCATCCGACAGTACTAAAACGTTTTCTTATAAGGATTGAGAAGTACAATTTCCACCTCAACCTGAAGAAGTGCATATTCTGTGTCATAGCAGGTAAATTGATAGGGCATGTGGTTAGTAAAAGAGGCATAGAGATAGACCCCGATAAAGCTAAGGCCATTAGGGAAATGCCCATACCAAAAATGGAGAAAGAAGTGAGAAGTTTCTTAGGATCCATAGAGTATGTCAGCTGCTTTATAGCTTGATTGACTATGATATGTGAGCTCATCTTTAAGCTCTTAAGAAAGTACCAACCGATAGAGTAGGATGATCAATATCAGGAAGCTTTCAATAGAATCAAGGCCTATCTAATAAATCCTCTTGTGCTAAAACCACCGATCCTCGAGTAGCCATTTATTCTCTATCTGAAAATCAAAGAAACATCTATAGGGGCCATGCTAGTTCAAGAACACGAAGATAATAGAGAACATACAGTCTATTATCTTAGTAAGTAGTTGCTAGAGTATGAGACTCAATACACCATCATGGAGAATAGTTGTGCCTCAATGCTCTAGCTCACCAAGAAGCTCAGACATTACTTCCAGTCTTACCGAATCTAGGTAGTTGCAAAGGTGGATCCAATGAAGTATCTATGCCAAGTTCCTTTGCTAATTGGAAAACTGGAAGGGTGACTCTTGTTGATGTCAAAATTTGGCATTTAATACATGACTAAAAAGACCATCAAAGGGAGAGCAGTGGCCCAATTTCTGGCCAACCAACCGTTGGAAGATGGAGAACCAGAAAACGTATAATTCCCTAACAAATGCTTTCCAGTAGCAACGGAGAATCTGAGGAAGTGGATTATGTTCTTCGTCGATGTTGTTAACAAATGAGAGGCCAGTTTGGGGTTATCATCATTAAGCTAGTTGGAGCACTCATACCTCTATCAAAATAATAAGAATTCCCCACGATGAATAACGGGGCAGAGTATGAAGTTCATTTATTTGGAATGTCCGCTCTAGTTACTCTTCAGAGTAGATAAAGTCAAAATTAATAACAATTTGGCTTCGGTCATCAAACGTGTCACAAGTGACTAGAAACTAAGGGAAAAACCTCTTAGACCTTACGTAGAAGCCATATGGAGAAAAACTATTGTGTCCAGCGAATGCAAATTTTGTCATATGCCTTGAGAAGAGAATCCAATGGCGGATGCGTTGGCCACTCTAGCTTCAATATGGGAAGTGCGTCAAAGATAGCCAATCAAGCCCCTCATTATGGAAACAACCCGGTCCTTGTACTACGTCCATGCGATAAAAAGCTCTGATGATGAAGAAGAACCGTGGTACGCTAACATTGTCAAGTTTCTTGAAAATGGTGAATTCCTAACTGAAGCTACATATTCTGATAGGAGCACACTATGGAAGCTCACTATGCAATTTTGCTTGATCAAGGGAGATATACACAAAAGGTCAACCGATGGTCTACTACTAAAGTGTCTACCTCAGGAAGAAGTGAAGAAAGTGATGAAAGAGGTGCATTCAGGAGACTATGGTCCACATATGAATGGCATCATAATGGCAAAGAAAATCCAAAGAATTGGGTACTTTTGGTTAACCATGCTGGCCGATTGTACTCAAGAAGCAAAGGCTTGCCATGCTTGTCAAATATATGGAGATGTGAGCCATTTCCCCCCGATGACATTG
The DNA here is from genome assembly GCA_947683365.1 of Euphorbia pulcherrima. NCBI lineage: Eukaryota > Viridiplantae > Streptophyta > Magnoliopsida > Malpighiales > Euphorbiaceae > Euphorbia > Euphorbia pulcherrima. Next base: position 53,516,890 of record CANTUS010000015.1, read on the forward strand.
CAAAGTTTAGCAACTCCTTGGTTTTCTCAGCGTGGGGCATCGATATCATTGGCAAAATAAGAACATCCTCAATAAATGGTCATCACTTTATCATAGTGGGTGTGGACTACTTTACCAAATGGGTTGAAGTAGAGTCATATACGAGCATCACGTCTAAGAAAATGGCTCGGTTTATTCAGTGACACATATTTGCTAGATACGGCATCACTCACCACATAGCGAGTGACAACGACGTACAATTCTAAGGGGAAATGACCGATCTCATTGAAAAATATGGGATTGAGCACCATCACTCTTCACCATATCGACTACAAGCTAACGGAGTTATAGAAGCAGCTAATAAGGCAATCAAGAGAATCCTTTAGAAAATGGTTGCCAATTATTGGGACTGGGCTAATTGGTTGCCTTATGCTTTATGGGGGTACCAAACCAGCATCAAAACTCCCATAGGACAAACTCCTTTCTCCTTGGTGTATGGGATAGAAGCGGTATTACCTATGGAGGTGAAGATCAAGTCCTTGTGTATCGTCCTTAAGGGAAAACTTCCTATAGATGAATGGGCAAGGGCAAGGCATGAGGAATTGATCCTGATCAATGAGAAATGATTGGCAGCATTGGAAACCCTACAATTATATCAATAGTGTATGGCTAGGGATTACAATCGCAAAGTGAAATGGCAAGATCAACCTCTAAAAGCAGGTGAGCTGGTCTTAAAGCAATCTCATAAGATGCATACAAATGCTCGAGGAAAATTTCAACAAAATTGGGAAGGGCCTTATGTGGTAAAAAAGTCTCTTAGCAAAGGGGCAGTGAAAATCTCAGATCTAGACGACAATGAATTTATCAATCCAGGCAATCACGACAAGATGAAGTGCTATCTCGTGTAAAAAAAGAAAGAATGTATAAATAATATAAGTCTGTCAAGAGCAATTGAGGGCTCTTGAGCAAAAATAAAGACCAAAATAAAAGAGTGAAGTCTTGGGTAAAATCCCTTTGGAGCCTTAGTCGACAGTGGACATTTCTTGGAAATAAATATCATTTGTCCTCTGTTATTAATAATGTCTTCTATAATAACATGTTCATGTTGAAAGTACTACATGAGTTCATTAAATGGAAACTATGAATTGTTTAATAAAACACACATTCAAATAACATTTCTTTCTTTATTACACATAAAGGGAATTATAAATAGGAAATAGAGATGAAAAAGATAAACAACAAGGCCTAAAGCCTTTATTCTTCCATGGAAACGAAGGATGCACGATGATAAGCTTAGTGGCCTCTAAAAAAGCAGCAAAGCCTGTTAGTCTCAGCGAGCCTTTCTACAACAGAAGCGAGCCCACAGGTGCTTATAACCCAAATACAATAAGCCTCACTTAGATGAATCTTGAAAGGTGCAGAGTAATTCACCTCCACCTGAGTGTGGTTAATCCATTTCACATCGTGATGGTACACCTAGGTGTAAGAAAGATTAGAACCAAGGAGAGTGCACAAAGATGTCGGAAACCCATAACAGTGGCCATACTGCCTGCATAACCGACTATAAGGGCAAGTGATAACCTCTGAGAGACCAATGAGGACTACACCCCCTCTAACAACATCCATGGTTATATGAGTAATCCCTCACTAGGGCCAAACCCAATGGATATCCTCAGCAATATGACTCTTCATGAACTCGATCCACTCTTAGATAGTAAAGTGTCTATGGGAACAATCGCCGATGTGAACCAAGGAGACCCATGCCCAATATGACTTTGGCTAATAGTCCATGATCATAGGAACAAACAGTACGGAAAGCTTATCCCAGAGCCAAAGCTACAAAAACATAAAATGAATAAAAAACATATTAGTCTGGTTGATTGAAAACCTGAAAGGGTGATCCAGGCAAAAGTTAAGGCAAGCCTGATAAATCAAAAACCCGAAAGGGCAGTTTATGCAAAAGTTAAGGCTAAAATAAATTTATCTGAAGGAGGAATCTACTACACTTAGTAGTTGCTTCAATCCCATTTCTAGTGGAATGCATGAAAATCAGTGTCTCAACCAGACTTAGTGCAATAGGAGATTTTTACTTTAGTATCAAATCAATGATAGTCAAGTAAGCAAAGCTGTAAACAATAGTCGGAGTTTCACAAAGAAACACTCCGAACAAAAGTAAACAAATGAGCTGGACCCAGCTTGCATTGCTAGAAGGAAGAGTCCTAACTATGTCAAAAGCCACGTCTAGCCTCAAGCCTTCATTCCTGGGGGTATTGCTGATCAACCGACGCCTATCATACCACTGTAAGTGAAACTGATTCATCAATAGGTCATAAAACTCAGGGCAATCTATTGAGATGGTAGGGGGTATGCTGATTAGAAACCTCAATAGCCCATAGAATTCCTCATATAAGGGGCATAGCTTATGATATTGAAAACGAAAAATGTTGTCGATGGGATCCCAAAACCTGACGGCAGCCTGAATCACATTGTCCTCAACAAATATGAGGTAGCACTTTTTCATGTGTGACAAAGCACACATTCTAAGATGATCCCCAACCATCAAAATCCTAGAGATAAATGATCAAATCTACACAAAAGCAGATAAAGTCCTGCATGGTGAAAAGTTCTAAAAAGGGGAAGGTAGCAGTTTGCTTTACGTAGTTTATGGGGCAATCTGTCAATATCTGGCAGATTACCCTAATAAATTCAATTATCATAAAAAGAGAAAAATCAACGTGAAGCATAGGCATTGGTGTAAAAAAGAAGAAAAAGAAACTCTTTCATTAATAGAAAATTTTCGTACAAGAACAGCCTTACAAAAGGCTTGAGAAAGAAAAGCAACAAAAAAGAAAAGGCGTATCTACTGTCTACTGCTCGAACCCGCTAGCTAGGATTAAAATATAACGAAGGAGGAGGATACCCACCCTATGGAAAGAATCCGGGAAGATCGCCCTATCCTTGTTGAGGCTGCTGCTACTGGTCGTCGACTTGAACCGTCCCCAGCTACGCTCGAAGCCGTCGGATCTCCATGTACAGCATTTTAACACATTTCATTCAAATGCATTTTATAACATGTCATGCATCATCACATAATAAAATAAAAAAAACATACCACTATATTAGAATTTTGGTTCATGATGAACCATTGTTGTCTGGTTTACTCATGTATTACACTGGTTTGGGGAACCTAGTGGATAGTTGCGATGGTTCATCTATATGTGGTATTGGGTCTCGCAATGAGAGTTTAGGGATTATCTTGTGCCTCAATGTACTAAGATCTAATGGCCCCTAAAACAAACCAAGAAACCCTTTCTAAATCTTTACCCCAGAATAATGACCCTAAGCGAGTCAAAGACTGAAAGTAAGCATCACAAGTGGGTCAATCAGCTCCATACCCTCAAACCCTAATACGAGTAGGAGGAATAGTTCACCGAAAGACACCGAGGGTGTTCAAGGTTGTCCAAATGCAAATGCTCATGCAATCCTAGTACAATGATGATATTATCAAATTTGTAATAGTCTTCAAACAAAGTGTGAGTTCATTATTTTATCAAAAAGAAAAAGCAAAATGTGAAAACAAAAATTAAAACAAAGCTTTTTTTGAAAAGTTCCCAGCAGAGTCGCCACTATAGAGTGAGGTTTTTAGGTAGAAAAGGGTTTAATAGAAAATCTAGTTTATGGAAATAAGTTCAAGAAAACTTGTGTCAATTTAACTTTCTAGATAGAAAGATAAAATAATTGTCTAAATAGGTAGGATTTTACTAAATCCGGATTCTAAAAATAATGCAATCATATTGCAAAATATAGTTATATAAATAATTATATGAATAATAATAATGTTCTTTTTGAGAAAATAAATATATATTTATTCCTTTTTCTTAATAAAAATAGAGTCACCACATGGTTCAGCTCTACCGGAAATTATGGTATACCAATCCAAAATGGGATTTTAATACCAAAAGATGAGGTTCTAGGTTTGGATAAAATACTTACTAATCACACTTTTTTTATTTGAAGACTAAATTAAATTTGATAAGTGCATCATGGGTTTAATTGAAATAAATTAAATGGGAAAAGATAGAAATACTTTATAGTGGGTTTTTGAGCTTTAATGGTACAAGAATGACCCCTGGTTACTTTCCTACAAGCTTAATCTTTAGGTTAATGCAATTTAATGGAAATCTGCAAATAAATAAGCTAAAATGAAATTAATAAGAAGAGAGTGATAAGAAAAATAACATAAACGTGAGAGATCAAAATAAAATAAGAGAAAGTTGACTTTTCAGCGATATTAACTTCACTTTACCTTTTCGTTTCTCCAGGATGACGTGAGAGCCGGTTAGGAACTATAGTTGTCATTTTGAGTTCTTAAGTAAATTGAACAATTAAATCAACATTATGAATTCCAAATGTTGACTTTTAGGGGGAATTTTGGCAGTATTTTAGCTTTAATTCGATACTATGAATATCAAAAACCCAAGAGTATTTCGGCTGTGATTCAATATTATGAATTTGAAATATTAAATCTCAGAGAGTGAATTTTGGCAGTATTTTAGCTTTAATTCGATACTATGGATTTCAAATATTGAAAACTCGAGTACATTTTGGATGTAGTTTGATACTATGAATTCCAAATATCAAACTTCCGGGAGTATTTCGATTGTAGTTTGATACTATGAGTTCCAAATATCAAACTTCCGAGTGCTGATTTAAAATTTTTTTTAGAGATCTGAGGGGGCACTTAGTTTGGGGAACTTAAGTGTTAGTCCCTGTGTAAAGTTATAAGGAATACCTAGTTTAGGGAACCAAGCTACTAGTTTTCTGGGGAAATCTCAAGAGGCTTGAGTGATTTTGATAGAGTTTTAAGATATTTTAGGGATTTTGATACCGAATATGGACAAGGTATAGACAAAGGATAAGTGAAGGGCTTAAAGGGCTTCTTTCTCTCTCTAAGCTTGAATTCTCTCTATATTCCAGCTCTTATAGGCAAAGTGAAAAGGATGTCTTGTGTTGTCTTAAATGGGAAGGAAAAGTGTCTATTGATGTTTGTCCTTATGAGGATCATAGGGGGGGTGAATGATCCTTTTCACTGAATTAATAGACTTTAAAAAGTTTTAGTGCAGCGTGTTTGATTATGATCCAGGGAATGGATCCGGATGATGCAAATATGACAATATAATGCAGTAAATAAAAAGGTAAGAAAATCAAACACAATGATTTATACTAGTTTTTGCTCGCCTAGGTTCAGTCCCCTGAGTTTCCTTCCTCCGAGCTTATCCACTAGTGGATTCCATCCCAACTGGCAGGAATTAAGCCTTACAGATTGTCTCTAGATGGTAACCCTTTCTGAATGTAGGATATACAACTAGAAGCACCAACTCCTAGCTGAGTCCACTTGTCTTTAGCAGGATATACCACTTAGATTTCTACCCATACCTAAGCTGAATCCTATAGGAAGATCCTACTCAAAGCACCCACTTTAAGTTGTATCCCAATCTGCCAACTTACCCAAGTTGGAGATTTGTACACTTTAGTTTTCTCAAAGGTTTTGGTTTTGGGCTTCCTTAAGTTCATAACTCACTTGGGAATCGTCACAACTGATTTAGAAATATTTGATTCTTAGAGGGTTGAGTTTCTGATTGTTTCAGCAAATTCTCTTATTAATTGCTTTCTCAAAATCATCCAGCACCTTCTCAACTAGTGAAGCTTCCCCTTTATAGGCTTTGATCATAAATGTAGCCGTTGTGGGTTGGTGAGCTATAATTTAATCTTCACCATTGATCAGGCAAGATGTGGAGCTTTTGGAGCTGTTGATCAATCCAGTAGATAGAGACTGGAAACCCATTTGAATTCTTGGGATTGGGACTGAAAAGTTCTCAGTGATCGTTTTCCTTGTATTTTAGTGATACACCAACTTTAACCTGTAGCTTCTTGGTGTGAGCTCCACGCACCTTCTTATTGGTCTAGGTGAAAAAGGTTGTTACCCTTTTCTCTATGCGGTGTCAGTCCTTTGTCCTTTCTCTGAAAAGTGCTAGTTGTCATTTTTGTCTTGCTTTAGGGAAAAAGGATCTTTGACGTGGAGACCAAAAGAATGGAGGGAATGGAATTTTTGAATCATTCCCTTTATCTGAAATATTAAGTCTTTCGGATATCTTCAGACTTAATATATTCGGACGTGTCTTCTTCTAGATGCTTTTGCAATCAGTTTTTCCGGATGTTGTTTTGGATGGTCCAAAGCTTGTTTCCTTTCCAAACTTTAACAGATGCTTCCATTTATGCTTAGGTAATTGTCTTGGATTTAAGAGATTACATATACTTACAAGTTTTGTTTTCCTTAAGCTAATAAGTTTTTGTTTTCTTTAAACTCTATTTGGACAGATTCTTGTTTGTTCTTCCGGATTATTATTTTCCAACAATCTCCCCCATCTGATGGAAACAAAAACTAGGCATAATTAAGCAAAATGGAATATGATCTAAGTATGATTTTTGATACTTAGTCATTTACAACAGTTACTCCCCCATAATCTAAGCATCCTTACTCCCCCAATATTTTTGCTTTTTTGTCTTCTATATTTTTTAAGTACAATTACAAATTGTACTTAGAAGAATTTTTATGTAAATGTGTTTCACTACATATACTTCTGTTGTTAACAATTGTTAACATCAATGAAGTTCTGGATTACAAATATAGAGTACATATAAGTGAAAATTTTCAAAGCTAGCTATTACAAGATTTTTAAATGATATTAATAGCTAACTACCTATTTACCTATCTGTATCCATATCCTTTCCTCCTTTGCTGGTTGTGCTCTTCTCCCCCTTATTGTTTTTCATCTGATTGGGGATCCCACCATATATGAGTGCTTGTCCTAGCTCTTCTACCACACCTCTGAGTAGATAGAATAGTCTACATTTCCTTGTGAGTGCTTCTTAAATATTGTTTCAATAGTGGCCAAAAGGAGTTGATAGGGCTTTAAAAAAGCCCAGAGCTCTTTATAGGGTTTTGTCATGTCCGGAATCATCCTTAGTGCATGGGCTTGATCATCTATATCAAAAAATAGAAACATGCACTTAAGGAAAGTTAAACAGCACTTGTACCTAAAGAATCCAGTGTCGCCTATGTGTTTGATAAGATCATTGACAACTGGAATGACAAGACTATCCTGGATTGAGGAGGAAGATCCGTATGAGGAGTGTGATAGATTAGCCATGCTTGACTTTAAAGCTTTAATATCTTGGCAGATATCTCTCCGGACACTATGGATACTGGTGTTAAGCGTAGTGAGATCCCTATAGAAAGCCTCTTGAAGAGCTTTAATCAAGTCATTTGTCCCAGATGAATGGCTTCCATTGTCATCACTTATCTCATCCACCTGCTTTTTTAGTAGATTGGGAAGAGCCTCATCAAAGAAATTTGTGAGCATTTCTTATGCAGCTTGATGCTCCACATTTAGCAGTTTAAGTGCAGAAGTAGTATCCTTTCCACGTTCTATAACAGCTTCCAGAATGAATTTTTCCAAGCTTTCAAACTTGTTATCAATGTACTCCTTAAGCTCTATGGACAGATCTGTGGAAGAGGAAGTGATCCTTTCCATGACTGTAGTGCAGTTATTTGTGGCTACAATATTAGCCTGATCTACTGATCTGTTAGCTTTGATAATGCTTGTGTTTATTCATTCCAAGATTGGTTTTACCTTGGCAAGGGAGACTTCTGGATTCAGGTTGGTAGTGGGAAAGTCCTCCACTTTTTCTTCTATTTTCTTAACTCTCCCTTTTATCTCCCTAATTTCATCGTTTAAGTTCGGAGGTGAGAATTGTGCAAAGAGTACTTTCTCCACTGACTTCAAGTGTTTACATATGTTCTAGAGGCTCTGCTTAATGTAGCTTTCCTTATGTTCCTCATGAGTAGCTTCTTAGAGGATTTTGAGTGTAGTGGAGATCTTTTCTCTGGTTGGGTTGACACTTGAAGTTGGTATTTTCATTGGGCTTACAAGTGGAGTTTTTTATCCTGAGCTGTTACTAGCATCATTAGATCCGAATGTTTGTTCTTCGAAGGAATTCTCTTCTTCTTTTTCCTTTCCATCTTCCAACCGTTCCCCCAGACTAACCTCACCCTTGGATTCCACTTTAGAAGTGTGCTCTTTGGGTCCTAGACTAGTTTCCTCCTTTGGAACTTTATGTTTCGGGTTAGACTGGTTATCCTCAGATGCAGTTTGGGTGTTTGCGCCCAAGTTGTCCTCTATCTCAACAACATCACCTGCTGGAATATCATTAGCAGAAGGGATAGGTGGAAGAATGATTACCTAATTATTGGTTTAAGGATTAATATTAGATTCCTCATTAGACTCTGGTACTTCTCCATCTAGCAGACTAGTATTGTCCTCAGTCTCTGCTCCTTATGCTTGTAAAGGACTTGCAACAATGATCATTTCTTGTCCCAAAATGGTAGAATTATCCTTACCATTCCCTCCAATTTCCTTTTCAAGACTTTCCAGCTCCAACACTTCTGGATTGATATTCAGCAAGTTATCAGGAAGACGCCCTGATCTAGCTTGAAAATTTAGTAGGACCTCATCCTAATACTTGGCTTCTTTAAAAAGCTCTAGATCCTTTGGTGTTAGAAGGATGGGTGGGCTATTTGATTCTGCTGCACCAGATGAGCCTCTGTGTCCCTCTTCGGTCAAAAGATTAATCTGTTGAATGTTTCGCACAACAAACATCATTTCAACAAATTGAGGATCTTCCGAAAATATATTGTCTTTAGGTGTCGGCCTTTGGATGAATAGTACAATTTCCTTTCCTTTCCCTGATTCAACTGGAGTAGCAATTATGGGTGTTGGTTCCATGATGGTTATACCGGAAGCATATTTCATGATTGGGAGTTTGGCCCTTGCTTTCTTTTCCTTCAAAGCTTCTTTGAATATTAATCCCCTCTTCTGGAGTTGCCTTATAGGGGTTGGTTCCCTATCTCTGGTCTCTTCACTATCAGACCCATGCTCCTCCGTTAGTATATCTCTTATGCTTCTTTTCTACCCCTTCTTATATCCTTCTCTAATTGCAGCAGTAACTACTGTAATAGTTTCTCTTACTTCCAGCTCACATACTGTTTCTTCAGCTTATCAGCGGCTTTAATTAGTCTTCCTCTTATCTTTTTGGCTAGAGATTTGGCCATTAATTGGGTTAAGGACAAAGTGTCCTCATTTTGATCCTCAATTTCTGGCTGGATGTTGAGTTTCTTTTGAGCTTTAGGCTTGGTCATTCTTGGTTTCTTAGCTTCCGGTTCATCCTCAGCTTTGCCCTTCCTAGCCTTGCTTTTCTGTTTCTTTTCATCCCTTTGTCTAATTGCCTGTTGTTCATCCCACTTTTCTCCAAAAGATAGGTTTTTGAAGTTTTTCTCCAGAATAGCCTTCCCATACACAGATTCTTCCTTGGAGACATCAATTCCAATTTTCCCCAATGTCTTATTAATGAGTCCTCTATGGCTATATTTATCTTGCCTAATGAAATGAATCAGAAGCACTGGCATGTTGACTATTGTGCTATCAGTCTAGCGCTGGATTAGACAGTGTTGAAATAAGGAGATCGTAGTGAGGGATCCCTTCTGGATGAGCACAAACTTTGCTAGCACAAATTGTAGAAACCTCTGGCCAATAAGTGGAGCATTTGTCTCAAAAATACCTTGGTGAGCCACTTCAATGGTACATACTCAACTTTGTGTTTGTGTCCATCTGATCTCAATATTACTCTATCATTCTTCATTTTGAGATGAGTGATAAAGAATTTCAGAGTCAGAGTTATTACCTTTCCATCCATAATGGTCTTGAGGGCATCATAGTAGTTGTCAGCCCTAAGGTTGTCATAAAACTACTTTACAAACACCGAATAGGTGGGGTTATGCATAGTGAGGAAGGTTTCCAATCCCTGATCCCTGAGAAAGCTAGTTGAATGGGTCAGTTGAGAATAAGTCGTTGTCTCCTAGAAAATCTGAAGGGACGACTGTATCTGAGGCAGTTTTCTTTACTATAATGAAGTCAGAGTCAATAAGGTCCTCTATCTTGAAGCTGTTCTTTGAGGGAAGGATGACTTTGGGTTGAGATTTTATGGTGCCATTTGAAGGTCTGGAAGAAATTTGAGGATTGAGGGTTTAGATTTTTGATTTTTATAGAGTAACAATAGATAATTACTTGCGCAAGGAAGAAAGGGATTTTTGGGGGGTTTATATAGAATTCCAGAGTGAGGGTAATTTGGTAATTCGGATTCCGCTAAGTTTAATTGCGTTGAGGATATGGCAAACAAATATTTGAGAGAGAGATAAATGGCATTTAATCAGAGAATGGGAACGGTTTATTTTTTAAATAGCCTTTTATGTTTTGCGCGAGTGTGGCACCCAATAAACGTTTGAAATTAAAAAATTATAGCTACTTTTCAGTGCCTTTACTGCCATTTGTCCTTCATGTTTGCTGGTGTGGCAATATTCACTCCAGAGTAGAGGTTTCTTCAATTCTTCTTCTCTTCCGAATTCTTTGCCAAGGATCCAAATTAACTTTTGACTATCTTCCGGAATTTTTTCAAATTGGATTAGACAACCCAATTGACTCCCTTATCTTGACAAATTGATCTTTACTCAATGGCTAAGTAAAGGTATCTGCTCTTTGCTTATTGGTTGGAATGTATACGAATGCAACATCCTTCTTTATCACATGGTCTCGGATGAAATGATGCCTTATATTGACATGCTTCATCCTGCTATAGAGCACTAGATTCTTTGAGACATCAATGGCATTTTTTTGTCAAACATTACATCCACACATACGAACTAAACTCCATAATCTTCTAGTTGTTGCTTGATCCAAAGGAGTTGAACCACACAACTTCCAGCTGCCATATATTATGCTTCTGTGGTTGATAAAGCAACTAAAGTTTACTTCTTGTTGTACCAAGATACTAATCAATCTCCAAGGAAATGGCAACCGCCGGATGTACTCTTTCTCTTAAGAGTGTCTCTGCCATAGTCTGCATTAGTAAAGCCATGAAGTGTGAAATCTCTGTTACGAGGATACCATAGCCCAAATTCAGTGGTTCCTATGAGGTATCTAAGGATCCTCTTAACTATCTTAAGATGATAGTCCTTAGGATTGGATTGATATATTACATAGTAGCAGACTATATAGTGTATGTCAGGTCTACTAGTAGTCAAGTATAGAAGTGATCCAATCATTCCTCTATATTCCTTATGATCAACATCTTCCCCTTCACAATCCTTGGATAGAGCTGTGTTTGATCCTATTGGAGTAGACATTGGCTTGCTCTTGTCCATTTCAAACTTCTTCAAGATCTCTTGGGTATACTTGGATTGATTAACGAAAATCCCATCCGAACTTTGCTTGATTTGTAAACCAAGGAAGAAATTTAGTTCTCCCATCATGGACATCTTAAACTCCTTCTGCATTTGAGAGCTGAATTCTTCATACATCTTTTCATTCATTGCTCCAAATATGATGTCATCCACATATATTTGGACTAGGATGATATTATTCTTCTTTTTCTTGATTAAGAGAGTTGTATCTGGTTTGCCTCAGATATATCCTTGGATATGAGAAATGTAGTAAGTCTCTCATATCAAGCTCTCGGTGCTTGCTTTAATCTATAGAGGGCTTTCTTTAGCTTATAGACATAATTCAGATTCTTTGAGTCTTCAAATCTAGGTGGCTGCTTTACGTGGACTTCTTCTTGAATAAGTCTATTGAGAAATGTGCTTTTGACATCCATTTGGAACAATGTGAATCCCATGAATGATGCAAAAGCACATAGAATTTGGATTACCTCCAGTCTTGCTAAAGGGGTAAATGTTTCTTCAAAGTCAATCCCTTCTTGTTTATCGTAACCTTGGGCAACCAATCTTGCCTTGTTTCTCACCACTACTCCGGATTCATCTAGCTTATTCTGGAATTTCCATTTGGCACCAATGATTGACTTTCCATTTGAAGGTGCCACTAGATCCCACATATCATTTCTTGTGAATTGATCTAGTTCCTCTTGCATTGCCATAATCCAGCTTTCATCTCCTTCAACATCCTAAAATTTCTTTGGCTCAATGAGAGAGACAAAAGCAGCATGGCTCATCATCCTATTGAGTTGTCCTCTGGTTCTGATTGGATTTTAGATGAATGGCTTCTACCAGATGATATATGTAAGTTCGGATTTCCCTTTGTAGACCTTCTTGTTGGAATGAAATTTGCTCCACTTCTTCCTTAGCTTCTTCTCCTTGGTCATCATCAAAGTTTATCTCATATGGAATGAGATCCACTTGTTATACTTCTTGATTAAAGGACATTCCTTCATCCTCTTCTTTAAACTTCTAGATTTGGAAGGAATCAAGATCTTGAACTTCCTTCTTTTCTCGAGAGTTTTCAGCTTCCAAAATTGGATCTTCTGGAGTGGAACTTCTTTTTCCTGCATGGTTAGTCTCATCAAAATCTACATATATAGGCTTTACCATAGTTTGGGTTTGTTTGTTGAAGATTCTATAAGCCTTATTATGTGTTGAGTAGCCAAGGAAAATTGCTTCATCAGACTTAGTATCAATTTTTCCTAGTTGCTCTCTATCATTTAGGATGTAGCACTTACATCCAAATGCCTTGAAATACCCAATTTTGGGTTTTCTTCTCTTCTAGATTTCATAGGGGGTCTTTTCTAGGGTCTTTCTAATGAGAGCCATATTTAAGATATATCATACTATGTTTACGGCCTCTCCCCAGAAATATTTTGGTAAACAATTCTCACTTAGCATTGTTCTAGCCATCTCAAATATGGTCCTATTTTTTTTATGTCAACTACCCCATTTTGTTGAGGAGTACGAGGGGCAGAGAAGCTATGTTCAATCCCCTTGGAGTCACAAAATTCAGCAAAGTGCTTATTTTTTAACTCACCACCATTATCACTCCAGATGCATGCAATGCTTATGCCCTATTGTACTTCTATCTGGATGAATGTTTTTGATAATTGGTCAAAGACTTCATCTTTTCTTTCTAGCAACAGAACCCAGGTATAGCGAGAGTAATCATCCATAATGGCCATGGTGTATTCTCTTCTACCTAAACTCAATGGTTTGATTGGGCCAAAGAGATCAATATGCAAGAGCTCAAGCACTCTTTTGGAAGGAATGTAAGAGATGGAAGGGAAACTTTTTTTATGTTGTTTACCCAATTGGCATGTAGTAAATAGACGATCCTTATCAAAAGCAACCTTAGGCAAGCCCACAACCAATTCCTTTTTGGCTAATTTGGATAGGAGGTTCACGCTAATATATCTCAACCTCCGGTGCCATAGCCATGATTCTTCTTCTTTAGACACCAAGCAGATATTCTTTTTCTCATTTTTAATGTTAACAAAATAGACATTGTTTACTCTAGGTGCATAAAGAATGAGTTGATTAGACTTACTATCATAGATTGAGCAGCCTCCGGAATCAAAGGTGATGTTTCTTCCTTTGTCGCAGAGTTGGGCTACACTTAGCAGGTTGAACTTCAGTCCAGCAACAAGTGAGAAATCTTCTATCTTTAATTCAGATCCAATGGTTCCATGTCCAATGATCTAACCCTTTTCACTGTCCCTAAAGCTTACTTTGCCTCCCTTCATCTGGGTTACTGTGATGAAGGCCTTCTCATCACCTTATGTGCCTTGAACATCCACTATCAATGTACCAAGTGTGTTGATCTACTTGAGAACTAAGGCATTCCTGCAAAATAGATCAAGTGGGTTCGGGTACCCAATTAGATTTGGGTCTTCTCGGGTTATCAACCATTTTCGGCCAAGGATTAACATTATAATAACCATTTTTAAATCTACATAATTTAGTAATATGATTGTTTTTCCCACAAAACCTACACCTTGAGATGGGTCTGTTCTTCTCCTGCTTCTTTTCGATCTTCTCAAGATCCTCCTTCCTATAGTTCCCTCTATATCTAGCTTCTTGTACACTCGTAGATGGTCTGGTGTGTATCTAGAAGCTAGTTGGGGGTGCAACTTCTATTGCATAATTCCTTCTTTGTTTGGCAGGTTGCTGATTGTATACGACCTTAGCTTTTCCTTTTTAAGCAGCAGTGTATCTTTAGGCTTATGGCTGCCTGCTAACTTCCTTCACTATCTGGTTGGAAGACTTTGGATTTTCTTTGGTAGCTTGATGTTGATTTCTTTGTGTATTCTGCCTTGGATTTGTTCTTGGTTGTGAAGGGCCTGACCTCCTTTCGGATGCTTCCTACATCAAAGCTAGCTCCCTTTCTAGCCCCATCAAGTTAACACTTAATATTTGCACTTGATTTCTCAAGAAGTTTTCTTCAACCACATTGATGTGCTTGGTAGCTCTTATTAAATTGACATCTTGTGCCAATGCTTCACCATCTTCAGCAAGCTCCATCACTTCTCTTCTTAGGGATTTGATGTCTTTTGTGTTCTTCCTCACATTCTTGATCATAATAGCTAAAGCTCTAGTAAGTTCAAGGATAGAAACAGAATTAGAGTGAGAGTTTACCTCAATACTAGCTATTTCTAATTCTGATTTTTTGATTTGCACTGTATCTTGCTCGGAGGTATTTCTTTTGGATTACTCTACATCCGGATCGGTTAATGCCATAAATGCACAGTTATCAGTCTCCTTTTCTTCTTCTGTTGAAGATAGGCTATTTCTCTCCTTACTATTGCTATAGGTGGCTACCATTTCCTTTTTCTTATGCTTCTTGGTTCTTTTAAGCTTAGGGCATTTGGTTCTGAAGTGGCCTTTCTCCCCACATTCAAAGCATGCAGTTTCCTTTTCAGAATCACTCTCTTCTTTTGGATTCTTTCTAGGCCTGTCTCTTCTAGATATGCCTTCTCTTGTTCTTCTGGATTCATATTTTTTGGAATTCCTTCTTTCTTTCTTTTGCAAAAATCTACCAATGTATTTGGTGAGTAGAGCCATTTGCTCTTTGTTACTTTGAGACACCTTGAGTTGCTTTTCTTCTCTGGATGAAGCTAATTCGGTGGATTCTACCTTTAGTGCAATGGCCTTCTTCTTTTCTTCTGGCCTTCTTTCTTGCTGGCTATACCTTTCCAGGGGCAGTTCTTGAGTCAAGAGATTGCAAATGAGCTCATCATAACTGTAGAAGTTTAAGTAATGAGCCTCCTCAATGGCAGTCTTATTGTTATCCCATTCCTTGGTGAGTCTTTGAAGTATTTTCTTGACCATGTCAACCTCTAAAATTTCCTTCCTTAGCCTCTTTAATTCATTTACTAGATTGGCGTATCTAGTATTCATGCTATTGATAGATTCTTTGGGCTCCATATTGAAGGATTCAATCTTTTACTGAGTAGATCTATTTTGGTTTCCTTGACCTTGTTTGTTCCTTCATAGGTAACTTCCAGCTTCTGCCAAATCTCCTGCATAGTCTCACACCCAGATATTCTATTGAATTCTGCTGCACTAAGAGCACAATGAAGCATGTTAATAGCATTTGCACTTTCACACAATCTTTTATAATCATTCTCATCCCATAAGCTCGAGGGCTTGCGGGTGGTTGAACCATCTACCTCATAAGTAGGCTCACATGAACCATCTTTAATGGCCATCAATGCCATTATGCTTTGATCCTAAATGAAATTCTTCAACTGGTTTTTCCAGAATGTGTACTGGTCATCAATGAAGAGAGGAGCTCGGGCAATAGACAAACCCTCCAGAAGGAGCTGTGAGTTTTGGAAACTCATTTTGATTCATAAATCAAAATATATAGAACATTAGCTAGAGATTGTTAGATCTCTAGTTTGAGCACTTACTCTGATACCACTTGTTAGTCCCTGTGAGGGTCAGAGCGGGGTGAATGAACCTTTTTCACAGAATTAATAGACCTTAAAAAGTTTTAGTGTAGCCTGTTTGATTATGTTCCAGGGGATGGATCCGAATGATCCAAATAAGACAATATAATGCAGCAAATAAAAGGTAAGAAAATCAAACACAATGATTTATACTGGTTCGCCCCTGCCTACGTCAAGTCCCCGGAGTTTCCTTCGACCAAGCTTATCCACTAATGGATTCCTTTCCAACTGGCAAGAATCAAGACTTACATATTATCTCCGGATGGTAACCCTTTCCAGATGTAGGATATACCACTAGAAGAACCAACTCCTAACTGAGTCCTCTTGTGATTACCAGGATATACCACTTATATTTCTACCCAAACCTAAGCTGATTCCTATAGGGAGATCCCACTCAAAGTACCCACTTTAAGCTGTATCCCAATCTCACAACTTACCTAAGTTTGAGATTTGTACACTTTGATTTTCACAAAGGTTTTGGTTTTGGGCTTCCTCAAGTTTATAACTCACTTGGGAATCCTTACAACTGATTTGGAAATATATTATTCTTAGAGGGATGAGTTTCTGATTATTTTAGGGAATTCTCTTATTAATTGCTTTCTCAAAATTAACCGGCACCTTCTTAACTAGTGAAGCTTCCCTTTTATAGGCTTTGATCATAAATGTAGCCGTTGTTGGTTGGTGAGCTATAATTCAATCTCCACCGTCGATCAGTAAGATGTGGAGTTTCTGGAGTCTTTGATCAATCCATTAGATAGAGATTTTGACCCATTTGAATTCTTAGGATTAAGGCTGAAAAGTTGTCAAAGATCGTTTTCCTTATATTTTAGTGATACACCAACTTTTATACCGGTCGGTTTTTGGTGTGAGCTCCACGCGCCTTCTTATTGGTCTAGGAGAAAAAGGTTGTTAACTTTTTCTCTATCCAGTGTTAGTCCTTTATCCTTTCTCTTAAAAGTGCTAGCTATCATTTTTGGCTTGCTTTAAGGAAAAGGATCTTTGACTTGGAGACCAAAAGAATGGAGGGAATGGAATTTTTGAATCATTCCCTTTATCTGAAATATTAAGTCTTCCGGATGTCTTCAGACTTAATATATGCGAACGTGTCGTCTTCCGAATGCTTCTACAATCAGTTTTTCCGAATGCTATTTTGGACGGTTCAAAGTTTGTTTCCTTTCCAAACTTTAATCGGATGCTTCCATTTATGCTTAGGTAATTGTCATGGATGTAAGAGATTATATATACTTACAAGTTTTGTTTTTCTAAAGCTTATAAGTTTTTTTTTCTTCAAACTTGATCAGGATAGATCCCTTTTTATTCTTCCAAATTATTGTTTTCCAAAAATTGATAGATTGTAAAATACCCGGACGGGTAATTCCTTGGGTAAATTCCCGATCGGATAACTTTGGCCTAATCCGTTTATCCAAAATAGTGAATTTGGAAAATACTCAATCAGATGAATTTCAAGGAAACTATCTGGTCGGATAATTCTTACTTAAATCCAAAGTAGTATTCCTACATTATCTGAATGGATAATTACCATTAGAGAGAAACTACCCGATCGGGTAGTTTCTATAGTTGACATTTTTAGGGTAATGAAAACCCTAAAGTAAAAGATGGAAGCATTTGAGTTTAGATTTGCCGAATTTTGAGTATCATTAGGATATTTGAGCTTTTTAGGACATCAGGGGGTTTCTCAATACTTTGCAATTTATGTACAAAAGGAAGACTTTCAAGAATCTTATCATCATATTCAGGGAATATGAGAGATTTTTAGAGATAAGGAAAATAAAGATTTCACAACTTTGGTTCCATTTCTAGCTCTTTATCTGATCGCTGCGATGAATATGGTTTATAACATCATTAGCCTGGAGTGGATCATGCTAACACCAGCTAAGTTGAAAACCCAAAAAGGGCGGCTTAGGCAAAAGCTAGGGCATCGAGAGAAAAATGTCAGTTTCTTTCTAGAAAATCTGTAAAAGGACCAATAGGCAGTAGGGGTTAACCATTAGAAATTATCACCGTTGCCTATGTACTCAAATTAAACTCATCAATGTACATGTTTTGATTTGCCAAAAGTCTTTGTCTTATGAGTGCATGTATTTCTTTAGGTGAAATAATCGCAGGTATGTGAACATTAGTTTTTTTTTCTACATTTTGTGCTCTTTGTTGTTATCTTTACTATGCGTGTATTATTAAACAAAAGAAAAAAGTACCGATAAGCAACAAAAGAAATAATGTTTATGTAAAAGTTGGAAAAATCTACTGGGTTAAGCCACCAAGGACAATCTAGGCAAAAATTAAGACAAAAGAAGAGAAAGAAAGCTTGCTGGACTAAGCCGCCAGGGGCAGTTTAGGCAAAAGTTAAGACATAAAGAAAATAAAAATAAATGTTCGATATGTCATCTTAAATTGAATGATTTATGAAAAAAATTAGAACTTAAATTTCAAAAATTCCAGTATTTTGCACTTGTTCTTTTATTTTTAAACATCATTTGCCTTAAGCACGTCATAGCTGGGATCTCTCGAACTTAGCTCCCCTACTATGTAGTTGCACAATCGTGTCATCTGAAGTGCTAATCTCAACCAATCAACCTTGGTAATACTTTTTAGTCTAAATTGGGCCAGTTTGTGTGATTAGGAACTTTGAGTGTTCAACGGTTAACTTACTTGCTTATGGTGTGCTCTAAACAATCCTCGCTGGTTAGTCAGTCACGAAGTTCTTTTAGTTGTGTTATATTGATTTTCACCATTCCCAGCCACCGCCAGGATTCTATGATGTCAGTTTTTTTAGCAATTCATGCCAAAGGGGCATCATGGATTAACAAGTAGGAAAATTCAGTGTTTTCAGTACGGAAAAGGAAAATTTAGCGTACATGAAGTAAAGCAGCAAAAGTATCTATGTGAACATCATCCATGTTTATACTAAAATGAGCTATGCAGGGCCAAAAATATCATGAAAAGAAAGTCAGAATGATCCTAATCTAAGTTGTAGGTGGATCCTAGGTCTGGTCATGAGTGTCCGTGAGCAGGTTAGCTATGTCAAACAGCACCTGATCCCCCCTGGCGCCATCCATGGCAGGAAAGTAAGGCACTCCAATCCCTAAACCTCCAACATCTCCCTCAGAAGTAGTCCTAGTCACCCCGGTATCATCTATAGCCTGCTCCTCCACTCACCACTCAACCTCATCTCCTCCAGCTACCTGAGCAATAGTCGGTGCCACATGATACACTGAGCAATCATCCTTAGAAAAAGAATTGGACGACTTTGGTGTCATCATACTCTCTATAAGTAAAGTCAATTATGCCCACAACATCTTTAGCTCAGCTCTCACTTGGGTAGTCTCCACCCTAGCTCTCTCAGCCTCAATAGTGGTCGTTCGTAGCTACTCCTCCAGGAACCTAGCTCGCTCCTTAAAAGCATCCAAGTCCTTAGTAGACTTTTCATGCTCCATGGCCAATAGAGTCTATAATGAAAACCTAAAGATCAATACACAAATGTAAACGTCATGTGATGCATCATGTATAGTTTGTTGAATTTTGTAGGTAGATAAAAATAACCGAGGCTAGTGCATCCTGAGCTAATAGCAAGTCCTGGAAGCAGAAAAATCCCCTAAAAATCCTATCCACTATAACCACAGTCACTTGAAAAGGAAATCATATCTGTTTGAACCAAGACATTGCAGACAACTATTGTAAAAGCTAAGTCTAAGAGCTGAGAATTCCTAACATTGGTAGAGCCAAAAGGAGTGAAGAGAATGGTGTGGACCGACTCCTCAAGCTCCCTGATAGCTCTCTTCCCTGAATGGTCGAGGAGTCAGAATGAAGTGTCCAGGTCCATTTGGAGGATGCCCGCTATCGCCTCCCTAGAAGTATGAGACTGCTTCGCCGGTGGCTTTGGGTTAGTAGGAACAGCAACAGGTCTCTTCCATATAGAAGCAGAAGGCTACAACAAGTAATCATTCATACTCATACTCACAATCAATTTTAGAAAGGAATAAAAGTTTTCAAAAAAGTCTCAGAAAAATACTAGAAAAGAAGGGGTGGCAGACCTAGGCAGGCCATCAGTACTCTAAACCAGGAAGGGGCCCCCATGATTCCCCCTACTCCATCCTCATTGTCATCCTCATCGTCATCATTGTTTTCCCTATATTAAAACTTGAGGGGGTCATCCTCAAAGTGGAGCCCCTCGCATGGGGGAAGGAGCGAGGACTCAATGAACTCAATATAAGGGCCATCCTCTGACTCTATCCGGGCCCCCTCTCCTAGCAGGTATAGCCCCTGATTCATCTTAGGAAGTAGGTGTGGCCAGAAGACCCCATCAAGAATTGAGGGAGGGATTGGCCTCTCTACCATTGCACTCATCTGCAAGCCACGCCCGCCCCCATCCCCTCAATATTGTCATGGATGACCATCCTCTCCCATGGGTCTCGAAGGACCTGTACAAAGTAAATGCACTGTAAGGATCCTAAACTTTGAAAATACAGTTTTCACTAACAATTTGTTGAAATGTGAAGCACATGTTTAGTGTAAGAAAGTTTACCCGATCGGAGTGCAGCTAGCGAAGGAACTCCTTGTACCAATGGTCCCGACCTTCTGCTGCCAGGGCCTCCTCCACTTAGTGATAATGTACAGAGTCTAAGGCTGACCCGATAAACTCGGTCTAGGGATGAACTGGTGCTTGAAGGCCTAGATCTGCAAAATGTGTCAATGTCAATCACAAAACAATTCAAATAAAGGGTTAAAGCACAAAAGATAGAGTTTGGGAATTATTAGAAGAATTAGGTGGTAGAGCTTCAGCTCAGACTGCTGGCCTCGAACCCCAACATCTAGCCCGTATTATAGCTATACTAGGATGGCCTAACATCAATTCTTGCCTGGCTTGGTAGCAAGATCCTCGACGGTATATAGCAAT
This sequence comes from Euphorbia pulcherrima, assembly GCA_947683365.1. Classification (NCBI taxonomy): domain Eukaryota; kingdom Viridiplantae; phylum Streptophyta; class Magnoliopsida; order Malpighiales; family Euphorbiaceae; genus Euphorbia; species Euphorbia pulcherrima. The sequence continues at coordinate 53,537,630 of CANTUS010000015.1, forward strand.
CCATAATTGAGACTGTTGGAGTAGACAGGGAAGAAGATGGTGGAGTGGAAGTTCAGCAAGAGGGACCGAGCATATTGATCCCTCCTCCCCTCAGTAATAGGTCTCGGCTGCCCAATCCAATAATCATGCAACTTCCTATACTTGAGCGTGTCCTTACCTCTAGGATGAAGCCCAAGAAGTCTCTCCACATATGCCTTCACCTTAGGTTGAGAGTGATATCGGTTGGCATAGACATCGAAATGGATGACAGTTGCTCACCAAGTCAACCCAGTAAGTGTGCACATGTCTGAGGGGGTGGTGGTGACCTCCTCGATTGGCAAATGGAAGGTATGGGTCATCTACGACCATCTCTCTATCAAGGCTGATATAGCTCAAGGGGCAAGCATCTTTAGCGCCTAAGGATTAGCTCGAATTATGTTAGTAAACCAAAATGAATCAATAAGAGCCAGCAACTTAGTGTCCTCTGTAGTCTGAATCTCCTTGTACCACTTTCTATAGAAGCTTAGAGCTTCCATAGTCTTGTTCGGGGAATTGTAAAGGAAAAACAACAGTTTAACAAGGTTAGAATATAGCGGATAAGTAAAAAAAAGTCACAGAAAATTGAATTTTAGACATTCTATACTAGAAAAAGGGACTCGTACAGGTCCATCCCACCTGTGAGGGTCCAAGAAGCCCACCTATGTGAAAAACAGGATCCGTATGGGCCCCCCCACCCCTACGAGTCCCCTACAAACATGTCCCTCATCCAAAAATTCCTGAATAATCCAAATTCATCCAAAATCAACCAAAGGTCAACCAAAACTATCCTCAAATCTCCCTAGACTAAAGTTACATGCATTGGGCTTAGTTCAAGGCTCTAAAACAACCTAAATCATGCCAAAATTGAAGGAGTTGAAAAAATCACAAAAATGGAAAAAAGGGGAGTCAAGCAACTTAGTTGGAATTTTGAGGTGTGAGTAGTAGGAGATGGAATCAAAGGCACCTCTGAGGTTGGGGTAAGGCCGAGGAATAAGTCTCCCCCATGAAAAGCATACTCTATTGAAATCAAGCGTCATCAAAACTCTGAATCACTAACTCTTTGCAAATCCTAGCATCTCGCAGGGAATCAGCCGGTGTTTGTCACTTTCTTATACATCTTTGGTCAGATTTTAGGTAGAAATTGCACGAGTGTAGGTATTTAGGAGAGTTTTCTATAAAGTAGGAAGTATAGAGGTCTGCGGCTTAAAAGACCACCCCCCCCCGGTCACCACCCGTACAGGTCCGTAGCACCTATACAGGTGCCCCTTCAACAAGTCAAGACCCATACGGGTCCCCTTTTACACATTCAGGACAATTTTTTAAAGCAAAAGTGGAGCTCCTCAATAGTAGGGACACATCTAATCCAAACTAGGGGCTAACTCCTATGAGGTGTCCATGACCTATAGGTCTCCCTTGGCGCTTAGGTGAGAGGCGGGGCCCACTATGGGTTGGTTGGATTTAGGCGTGATGAAACCTTTGTAGTTCAAGTTTGCACAATTAACCAATTTTATTGAATAAAAGAATTGAGACCCAAATCTTGATACAAATGATAGAGTTGTCACCCAAGTTGTCTACTTGGGAAAGAGTTTTGGTACGGTTCTCACTGGGCGCGAGACTCATACCTTTTGGATCAGAGATTCAGGTATCAGATAAGTCACTTATTTCTCTTTTATTTAATTCAAAATTACATTCGCCGTGTAAAACCATTTTGTTTTCATCATTTGAGGAATTATCACAGAAATCCTATTTTTTACACTCTTTCACACTCATTACATGCGTTTAAAGATTACAATAAAGCACAAGCAATAAATGGGGGAATAAAAATTACAACCGAGGGAAAATGGGGAATTGCAACAGAACCTATACATTTTTTCTATGTTATAAAACAAAAATGAAAATAAATTCTCCTGCATACACAAAGATAAGCACAATTTATAGCTCACTATAAGTCAACATTTCATTAGGAAAAATGTGAGTATATTAGAGTGGCGGTTTCGCGATCGATAGTGCCGGACGGCTTCTAGGATCGGAGGGAAATAATGAGTATTCAACCTATTTTATTATAAAAACACATTTTAACTTTTGTGGGTTGATTTGTTGGATTATTAGTGAAACTGGTTGCATGGCGAATGGTGAGTTGGATTGATTTTAACCAATTAAAGATGAATTCTCGATTTTGCCTGGGGGCTGGTACCTATACTGGTGGGTGGGACCCATATGGCTACCAGGGAGGACCATTATAGGTGTGGGGGATCCGTACAGGTCCTGTCTGGTCCCGGGGAGAAACTTTGTTTGATTTAATAGACAGATTAATTGATGAAAGATAAAATAAAAATGGGATTTCCTTCCTTATGAGTATGGTGCACCGATTTAATATCCCTAAGGATATAAGGTGCCAACAAGGCTCATGTGGATTAGGACCAGACCCAAAATAGGAAATAAAAGAGCAGATGTAACATAAGAGGTAGAGAATAAAGATAAAATAATTGGGATGCAAGTCTCTTTGAAACTCAGGAGCATTACCTTTACGGGATGAATCCACTTTAAGGCGATCCCTTTCCTATTGAGAGAGTCTAGCTAAAGTAGATGATGAAATGAATATTTCAGGACTAGTTAGGTGAGTATTTGTGTGAACTGAACCTCCCCTAAATCCTAATAAATGTAGTTAGGAATGAATAAAATGTGGACAAAGCCTCAAAAAATGGGTTTTCTTCCTATTTTATGCCTCCTAAACCTCAACTGTACCCTTTCTATCCCTACAGAAATGACTAGAATTTGCCTATAATATATGTGTTATGTGTTGTATATTGTTCCCCCTTTGAATGGTGAGGAAGTTGCCCTATTTATAGGCTAAAAGGAGGTCTGAATGCAATAAAGCGCATTTGAGACCTGCCTTTTCCTGAAATAGGTAAGGATCTCCTTTCATAAAGCCTAATCAGGCAACCATAGGACCCGTACTAGTGGGGCCCTACTCACACTAGTCTTGGGGAATCCGTACATGTCCCCTCCAGCCGTACAAAATGATATGACGTGTATAGGTCCGCTAGTGGATCCATACCACTAGGCAGCACCAGTACAGGTCCCTAAGGGTGGACTAAGTTTCTGAACTATAGGCAAACTCAAGACACCTACAAAAGAATGCATTATATAGCTCTCATCATAGTTTCGTGAGAAGGATCATTAAAATCCAGTGCTCAAAGACTACCCTTCGTAGGATCATTGCATATACGGATATGTATAATCTCACGATGTGAGCAAGGGTTTAAAAATTATACCTGAGGTGATGACATGGGTGAGTTCCTTTCTTAAGAAGAACTTCTTTCTTGGGTGTCCCTTTCTTGAGGTGGACGGCTTTCCTTTTAGTATCCCTTTCTTGGGGCGGATCGACTTGCCTTGCCAATGCGTATCCCTTTCTTAAGGTGGATGACACTCCTTTGCTAATGCTTATCCCTTTCTTGAGGCGAATGACTTTCCTTTGCTGACACGTATCCCTTTCTTGAGGTGAATGACTTTCCTTTGCTACTGTGCATCCCTAGTGACTCAATTGGAGAAGTTATGTGTATCCCTTTCTTAAGCAGATCGAATTTCCTGGCTGACAATGTATCCCTTTCCTAAGGCGGATCGACTCTCCTGGCTTACAATGTATCCCTTTCCTAAGGTGGATTGACTCTCCTAGCTGATGTATCCCTTTCCTAAGGCAGATGACTCTCCTGGCTGATGTATCCCTTTCTTAGGGCAGATAGACTTTCCTGGCTGGTGTATTCCTTTCCTAAGGCGGATGCCTTTCCTAACTGATGTTGTATCCCTTTCCTAAGGCGGATGACTCTCTTGGTTGATGTATCCCTTTCCTAAGGCAGATGACTCTCGTGGCTGATGTATCCTTTTCCTAAGGCAGATGACTCTCTTAGCTGATGGTGCATCCCTTTCCTAAGGCTGATGACTCTCCTAGCTGATGGTGTATCCCTTTCCTAAGGCGGATGACTCTCCTACTAAGGATTTCAAATGACCTGTAAAGAGACAACAATCAAACATTGAGTTGGTCATTGTCTAAACAGACACATCTTTATTCTTAATTGTCTTTGTGATGAACAAAATTTTTTGCCCCTTTAATCAAGAATGAAGATGTGTGGATGGGAGGTTGACCCCTAAAATAAACTGTAAATAAATTGTGAGAAATTTTGGGTTTGGCAAGATTGCTTTGGAATGGGATGCCCCTTGGAAAGGGTACCCCTTGGAAGGCTTAATCGACTAATTCTTGCTACTGGGGAATGGGAGGAATGCCCCTGGATTGGCTGATTTCACTATTGAGAAATGGGGGGATGCTCCTGGGTTGGCTGGTTCCACTATTGGGAAATGGGGGAATGCCCCTGGAATGGTGGGGAGTGCCCCTTGTTTGACTCTACTACTGAGGAGTAGAGTAATATCCTTTGGTAAAACTTCTTCTGCTAGGGAAGTCTCTCCTTGTAAGATTTGTTTGCTGGGGAAAAATTCCTGCGCTTGGACAAACCTTTACACCAAAATTACCCTTGTTAGCGATCAATTCAAAAATGACTGACCTTGATTCTTGATTTACTTTTGCAAAGACAAAAAAATTTTCCCCTTCAATTAAGGATTAAGGTGAGCCAGGGGGTTGGCCCCTAATGTAACTGAAATATAGAGTTTAAGAGAAACAAGGTTGGCCCCGAGTTTGCGCGGATGCATCTCTGGTGCTTCCATGAAGTACCAGTTAAAATCTGCCCCTAGATGGCAAAAGAAGACCCGTACAGGTAGGCCAGGACCCCATACGGGTGGCAAGCTCAAAGAAAGGGACCCATACGGGTGTGGTGGGACCTGCATAGAGTTGATCAGACCCCTCACATCCCGCCTTATGCTAAAAATTTCCATTTTGCAATCTCCTGCGATTCTCTCCCTAAAATTTATCAAAATGTATGAAAAGATCCCAAAGACTGTACGTTTCTCCGTTAGGTGTAAGGATTTGCCCCTGGTGGGTGATTCAGAGCTTCGGGAATGCCTGGTTTCCATCGGGCAACCTTTTTCTGAGGGGGACTCGTTTATGGGGCACACTCCTATATCTGAAGTTTCTTTGATCCCTTCTCCTGATACCCATGTTTCAAAACTCTAGGTATTTCTCATAATTCCCCATTTTCCATTTTTGAGTTCTTAGGGCAATTCTTAATTTTTAGCATGATTTAGGGTGCTTTAGACCTTGAAATAGAGCTTGATGCATGCAATTTTATTCTAGGATGCTTTTAGGATAGTTTTGGATATGTTTTGATTGAATTTGGGTGGTTTTGGGATTTTTGGGAGGTTTTTTAGTACTGTTTGTAGGGACCCGTATGGGTGAGGGGGCTTATGGGGACCCGTACGAGTGGGGCAGACCCGTACTGGTCCTGTCGTCAAGGACATAACGTTGATTTCTTTGAATTTTGCAATTCTTTTCTGATTTCTGATTTATCCACTGGATCCTAACCCTGTTGAACTATAATTTTTTTCTTTGTAGTTTCAATATAAGACTGTGGGAGCCCTAGTCTTCTGAAATGGTATGAGGAGATCTATACCACAGGGGATACCGAGTTGCTGGCCTGTATTAATTCTATTGGGTTTAGCGACAATTTCAGGGCCATCCCTCAGGCTCCTAAGTTTTTAGCCCTGTGTGCTATTTCAGCTTTTATGAAGAGGTGGTCAGAGATGACGTGTGCTATTTCAGCTTTTATGAAGAGGTGGTCAGAGATGACTCACACATTCCACCTACCAATCAGGGAGGTCACCATTACTCCCTCAGACATGTGCGCCCTAACAGGGTTAGATGGTAGAGGAGACATTGTCCATTTTTATGTTTATGCTGATAGGTGGTATTCTCGGTATGAGGTGAAGGCCTATATTGTGAGATTACTTTGGCTTTGTCCTAGGGGGACGAATAAGCTCAAGTACGGGGAATTGCATGATTACTGGATCAGGTAGCCATGCCCCGTTGCTATGAGAGGAGGAATCAGTATGCTCGGTCTTTCCTGCTGACATTCCTTACTACCCTCTTCTTCCTAGTCTATTTGAGCAACCTCAACTATGATTTGCTCTCTACCGTAGAGGATCTTATCACTGTGCCAAGCAAGAATTGGTGTCGAGCCATCCTAGCATAATTATACTATAGGCTAGACATTGGGTTTCAAGGACAGCAGTCTGAACTCAAGATCTACCATCTGGTTTTGCTGGTAATTCTCAAACTAATCTTTTGAACTTTAACCTTTTATTCAAACTGTGTTGTAGCTAATTTTTACTTTGTCTTATAGATTTAGACCTTTAAGCATTGGTTCATCCCAAGACCAGGCTTGCCCATGCAACCTAAGATGTCACATATCATTTCCAGGTGGATAGGGCCTTAGCAGGGTTAGGGTTTGACTTTTGCGCAGTACAAGGATTTCCTTCGCCAGCTGTGTTCTGATTGGGTAAACTTCTTTCATGCCAAACCTGCATCTTACATTTCAACAAGCCATTAGCAGAAACTGTATTTACAAGGTTTTGATACTTATAGTGCATTCATTTTGTGTAGGTCATCCGAGACCCATAGGATAGGTTGGACTCCTATGGGGATATTGAGAGGATGCGGGTTGGCGTGGATGACTGCCACTTTTTCCTAGAGTCACCACTCTCCTTCGAGTGGTATTTTGGTGAGTAGGTCTGAGGGCGGAGGACCAGTACCATGGTAGAGAGACTGATCACTCCCCTGATCCCAGCAAGCATCTTCTGGCCACACCTAATATCGGGGACAGACCAGGGGCTGTACTGGCTAGGAAAGGGAGCTCGAGTGCTATCAGTGGAGGGCTCCTATGCTGAGCTTATTGATTCCTTACTCCTTCCCCATATGAGAGGATCCATCATAATGACCTCCCACTTGAGTTCCACTGGAGAGACATCGATGATGATGATGATGATGAGCGGCGACCGTGGGGTCCTTTCATAGTCCAAAGTGCCAAGGGTACAACTAGGTCCACTACCCCTTCTTCTTAGTTATCCTTCTAACTTAGCCTTTGTGAATACCTTGATACTTCTTGAAATTGATTGTAGCACTGTGTGTAATCTTTTATTACTACAGCCTTTGGCTTCCTAGTGAAAGAGGCCTACTGCTGCTGCTGCTCTTAAGTCATCGACAAAATGGTCCCTTGCTTTGGGGACCTTGAGAGAGGGAGTCCTCCGACCGGAGCTAGATACCTTCTTTTGACTCCACGATCATTCGGGGAAGCGAGCTTTCAAGGAGCTCGAGGAGTCATTCCAGCCCATTCCTTTATCCTTTCCAACTCCACACATGTAAGGAATTTCCCGCTTTAACTTTATCCATTATAGTGACTACTTAGAATATCCCATCCTGAAGTGATTTTCTCTCTTAGGTGACCATTTCTGAGGCTGAGAGGATTACTAGGGGCTACTTCTCTATGTGGGACCTATTGTTAGCCCAAGATGTGCGAGCCTTGATGAATTTCTTTTACCTGCAAAATTTAACAAACTATGCATGATGCATGCCATGACATTTATCCATGCTTTCTGATCTTGTGATTTCTATTGTAGACTCTCCTGGCCATGGAACACAGTAAGTCCGCTCGGGACTTGGATGCTTCTAAGGAGAGAGCAAGGTTTCGGGATGAGCAGCTGCGGGAAGCCACTCTGAGGCTGACCAGGCTAGGGCAAAGACTGCCTAAGCAAGGGCCGAGGTAGAGGCACTGCAAGGCCAGCTGGCGAGGATGACCAAGGATAGACAGACACCTTTTCCATCCAATTTTGAGTCTGAGGATTATCTTACAGCCTACTTAGTGGCGTCGATAGTGACTCAAAGGGTCGAAGATGAGCTGGAGGTGGATCAGCATGCTGAGGGAGTTGATGTTGCTGCTGAGGATGCCGTAGGAGCTGAGGACCATGTGATGATCGACATGGATGATCTGCTGGCAGGTGCATAAGATATAACTTCGTAGGAATACCAGGGATAGGATTACCCCTTAGCTTAGATTGATATGCACTTTTATTTTCTGAACATATGATACTTTTGGGCCCTACATGGCTTATTTTGGTGTAAAACTTGGATTGTTACTTTTGACATTTAACTTTTATACATGCTAATTTTTCTTTTTAAGAACTTCGATCATTAAGTATTGCTACTTTGCAAAACCGTATTACTTCCACCTTGTGATTTCGTAGCGAGGGGAATAAGTGATGTTCTAACTTTTGCATAGGCCATTCGATGTGAGATGACCTATCAAACATTTGTTTTCTTTTCTTTTTGTCCTAATTTTTGCCCGAACTGTCCTTGATGGCTTAGTCCAGCGGACTTTACTTTTTAGCCTTAAATTTTTCCTAGACCACCCTTTTGAGTTTTCAATCTAGCAAGCTTTTTCTTTATTATTTCCCCTTAATTTGTGCTTGGACTTCCATTGCAGGTTTTCAATCAATTAGGCTTTTTCTTTCTTTTCCCTTGCCTTAATTTTTACCAAGACCGTCCTTTCAGTTTTTTGATCTCGCAGGCTCTTTCTTTCTTTTCCTTTTGTTTTGTCTTACCTTTTGCCTGGACTGCACTTTCAGGTTTTCAATCTAGTAGACTATCTTAACTTTTTGCTAAATTGTCCTTGGCGGGTCAATCCATCAGACTTTTTCCGATTTCTTTTGTGACTTATCAGCACTTTTTTCTTTTGTTGGATAACATGTACAGTGAAAAGAATAACAATGATTCATAGCATGTGGAGGAAAATTGATGCTCACATACCTGCGATTGTTTCTCCTAAAGACAAGCATGCATTTATAAGACCAAGATTCTTAGCAAAGTCATAACATGTTAATTGACGAGATTAATTTGAGTACATAGGCAATGGTAACAATTTCCAATGGTTAACTCGTACTACCTACTACAGATTTTCCAAAAAGCAGCCAACATTTTTCTCTCGATGCCCTAACTTTTTCCTAAGCCGCCCTTTTCAGGTTTTCAACTTAGCGGGCTTTATTTGCTTTGGAGTACCCTAATTTTTTCCTGATCGGTTTGCAGAATACCGATCAACGGGTTGCACCCTGATTTTTTATGGAGCAGTAGAGGACCACTTGTTGGGTGATTTATTCTTTATTTCTTTTTTATTCTATGTTGTGTTTTTTTATTATTTAATTCTTTTAACCTGGACATGATAACACTTAAGCCTATCTTGATTCACTGGATTCACGAACTCAGTTCTGTCCATATCCATAAGCTTGATTCCTCCTTTGCCAAGGACTTTTTTAACAATAAATGGTCCTTCCCAGTTAGGCCTGAACTTGCCCTTAGAGTCAGTGTTGACCTGACATAGTTATTTGTGAACCAAATCTCCCACTTTGAGAGGTTATTTCGGGTATCCGACTATATTATTGCAAGCTCAAGCCATACGCTGCTGGTACATCTATGGGTGGTTAAGTTCGTTGAGTCGCTTTTCATCTATTGAATTCAACTGCTCATACCTAACCCTTGACCAATTTGACTCCTTTAACTAGGCTTTGAGTGCCACTCTTAGAGATCTTGCTTCTGTTTCGACTGGTAACACAACTTTAATTTAATATACCAAGAAGAAGGTGTTTGATCATTGGGGGTTCTTATGCTGGTCCTATACTCCCAAATTGTAAATGGAATTCTATCAGCCCAATCCCTGTAAGTGTCCACTATTTTGACAAGATTTTATTGGCTGACTTATTGGCGGCCTCAACTACCCCATTAGCTTGTAGCTTATACGGAGAAGATCTATGATGCTCGACATTGAACTTCGCAAATAATTCTATCGTGGCCCCTTGAAACTGAACCACCATTATCAGATACCACATGATACGAAACCCCATATCAAGCAAAAAATATGCTTCTGTATGAACTTGGCCATTTTCTTTGCGGAGATACTGGTGTAAGATTTGGGCTTTACACATTTTGAAAAATAATCAACTGCGACTATGATGAATCAGTGCCCATTGATTGATGATGGCCGAATTTCACTAATTATATCTATCCCGCACACCAAGAAAGGCCAAGGATAGACAAATTATGAAGCTCAGAAGGGGGTAAATGCTGTATATCCCTATGAATTTGGCATTCATGACATAACCTGACCTTTTCCACACAGTCGGCGTTCATCGTGGTCCAAAAGTACCCCATTCTCTGAATTTTTCCCGGCAAAGCCATTCCATTCATATGCGGGCTGCAATCCCTTGAGTGTACCTGAGTTATTACCCTATCTACTGCCTCTTCTGTTAAACATCGCAACAATAATCCTTCAGCCGTCCTTCTAAAGAGCTCATCGTTAACTAGTCTGAATTGTGTCGCTAAGCTTTTGAGAGTCAGGCGTTCTTAACCTGATGACCCTTTAGGACATTTCCCTTCTTTCAGAATCCTTTTGATGTTGTTATACCAACAAACCTTTTAATCCTCAATGGCCACAACTCAAATCTTTTTGTAAAATAGGGAATGAGTCATTTCTATTATGATCAGAGTGATGGTTTGAGCCTCTTCTCCCTCCAATATCAAGGCTAAGGTAGCTAAAGAATCTGCCATCTGATTCTCATCCCTTAGTATATATTGGAAGAAGCATTGACTTAACTACACTGACAAGTCCTAAATTGCTTCCACATATGGCCTGAGCGACTCTTCCTTGATTTCCCATTCCCCTACATCATGCTTTGTCACCAGTGTAGAATCTCCCATCACCCTAACTTCCTATGCCCCTACTTCTAAAAGTGCATCAAGACCAAAGAGACAAGCTTCATATTTGGCCCCGTTATTGGTGACTAGAAATTCCAATAGCTTGCTCAGCGGGATAACCTTAACTTGTAGTGTGATGATGATTACCCCAAGACCGACACCCTTTCGATTCATAGCCCCATTGAAATACATGATCCATTCGACCTTCTCCACCTTTACAGCTGCTAACTGCTCATCAGGGAAATCCAGATTTTTTACATAATCAGACTCTATAGGTTGACTTGCCAAAAATTCAGCCACTACTCTCCCCTTAATGACCTTCATTGTGACATACTCGATATCAAATTCAGAAAATAACAGGAGCCAATGAGAGAGCTTCCCTTCCAATGTTGGGGATTGATAAAGATACTTCATTGGGTCCACTTATGCAACTGCTTGAATTTTATAGGACTCGAAGTAATGCCTGAACTTCTTGGTTAACTATACCATTGATGTACACATCTTCTCTAATACTATGTATTTCATCTCATATTCTAATAATTTCTTACTCAAATAGTAGATAGCATGCTCACTTTTATCATCTTGATCTTGGACCAACATTGCCCCTATAGATGACTCCTCTATGGCTAAATAGAGAATCAATGGCTTATCGGCCGTCAAAGGTTTCAAAACTAGAGGGTTCCTGAGATAAGCTTTCATCTTATCAAAGGCTATATGGCACTGCTCATTCCATTCTATCGGCTATTTCTTTCTCAACAACTTAAAGATTGGTTCATATATTGTTGTTAACTTAGCGATCAAACAGCTCGCATACTGAAGCGATCCAAGAAACGACCTGACTTCCCTTTTGGCTCAAGGAATGGGCATTTCTTGAATAGCTTTAACTTTGTTAGGGTCAACCTCGATCCCCCACTAACTGACAATATGGCCTAGGAGCTTCCCGGAAGTAACCCCAATCACGCACTTCTTTGGATTCAAACACAGGTTGTATTTCTCAATTATGGTCAAGAACCTTTCCAAGATCTTAGGGTCCTCTTCCCTAGTGTTTGACTTTACTATCATGTCATCTATATAAACCTCAATCTCTTTGTGGATAATGTCGTGCAGTAAGGCCATCACGGCTCTCTGATAAGTTGCCCCAACATTCTTTAACCCAAAAGGCATTACCTTATAGCAATACACCCCCCATTCACTGATGAAGGTTGTCATAATCTTATCGATGATGTCCATTAGGATCTGATTGTACCCAGAAAACCCAACCAAGAATGAGTATATTATAGCTTTGGCGGCACTATCTACTAGTACATTGATATGTGGCAATGGGAAATCATCTTTTGGTGAGGCCTTGTTTAAATCGTGAAAGTCGACATACATTCTGACTCTTCCATCTTTCTTAGGGACTGGGACAACGTTCGCTAACCATGTTGGATACTCGATTACTTCAATGGATTTAGCTTGTAATAACCTAGCAACTTCAGGTTTGATTTTATCCGCCCATTCTTGATGCAGCCTTCTTAATTTTTATTTAACTGGTTGGAACCTAGGGTTGATTGGGATATGATGCTCAGTGATTTGGTGATCTACCTTTGGCATGTCCTCATAGGACTACGCGAAAGTGTTAACATGTTTTCAAAGCACTTTTATCATCTCTCTTTTTTATGGGGGTTAATTCGTTGGATATAGTTACCATTTTTGGATTTTCCTTAGTTCTCAAATTGATGTCATGCAATGAAGTATTACGAATGCTAAAAATGTTATGCGTATGGTCAGATGAATGCATGATGCCGTTAGCTAAAACATCAAATAAGTAAGCAAAATCACTATCATTATTATCAAGATGCCCAAAAGCTACATCATTTTCATTGTATATGATTACATTTTCATCCTTCACAAGCGGAGGGTCTTCTTGGTCGCTCATCAGGATATGAGTCAGGTGACGATCCAGATCTTGGAATTGCTTCTCTGTCAATATGTTATCCACGGTTTCTCTTGTGACTTGGGTTGGGTTCTTCAAGGCTTCCTAAATAGGCGTCTTCTTCTTACCTCCCAAGCATAATATGGTGTATATTGAAGTAATAAGGGTATCTATAGCTTTGTCCACTTCAATCTTTGATGGGTCGCTGTCTTTCATATTCTTGAAACATATTTCCTCTTCTCTGGCAGCTTCATAACTCTCAGAAATGGTCTTCTTTCACAAATGCCATCTTTCGGAGCTAAGGAGATAACCTGAAGATGAATCAATAAGTTAATTCCTTCTCCTGAGGTTTCCTTTTAATAGCTACCAAGACTGTTAACCATCTCTAAAAGTAATCATGGACAAGTACTCTAGTCCATTGCCTGATTGCTATAAGGTCAAATATGGATGATACTTCTCTTTCTTTATTAGCTTCTATGATGCACTTCCATACCTCCTATTCTTCTAATCCTGAACTGATCATGTCTACTTCCTCCCCTTTTTTCTAGGGTTCACAAACTTTCCCTTTATCATTGAGTACCGTGATGGCTTTGAGGAGATCCTGACATACTTTAGTTGGATGATCAGAACTAATATGATAAATTGCCCTTCTCCTCAGGATTTACCTGGACATATGATTAAAGATGATCAATCAACTTGTACTTCTTCAGCTTTTTTAAGAGGCTCAAAAGAGGAGAACTCCAAGGTGAGATGTCATCAAGAGTCATATGATGAACCTTCTGGTCGTGAGTTATACCATAGGGTAAACCCATGAAATAAGGGAGGATTATCCCCTTTGGCATAGCCATAAAGACAGGCAACTGACTCGGATCCTTGTTACGGTCAACTTGCAACATGGCCTCTCAACGGAGCAGGTGGGACTCATTATTAGCTATGTGGAGCGCTGGATTCGCTTGCTGAATAGACTGACCATATTGAGACATAGACGAGCTTGAGAGTGAGGAAACTTGTCAAATCTTGAACTGAGGTGGTAACCAAAAGATTAGTACATGCATGGGATGCGTTATGCATGCACAAATTACAATGATGCATGGCTGGGTTAATTACAAGGGAACGTAACCCAAGCCATGTGAATTGATTGATTTCGTCCTTATTTCTCCTGCCTGTTCTAAGGGTATTCTTCCTTAGTCTAATCTTACACAAAAATGGGTACCGAGAAGGTAAACATTCTAAGGCTTTCAATAAGAATGGCATAGGTACGTATTGGAAGTTTGATGTTGAACTTTCCCATCACATCAAGCCTCTTTTGGTGGAAGACAGCAATGAGTGCTCCACTCACTAGAGTGTCCACAATTCCTGGCAGGCATGGGTGAAACTTTGGTAAGTTTTGCTGAAAAATAGGGCACCCTAACCTAGCACTAGAAGAAGAGTGCATCTAGCTAATAAGAGAAGGAGGTGAGAAGATAGAGTGTACTAATTTTCCCAAATGATGAAAAAGAAAATGGGTTGAATTAAGTAAATGATTTTTGGTGCTCATCTTAATCTTTTAAGCTTTTAAAACAAACCAAAATTTTGTAAGTTAGAAGATTATTCCCTAATAGAGTCGCCACTGTGAGATGTCGAAGACGTGTGGGCCTCCCTTGGTGCTTGGGTGAGAGGCGGGGCCCACTGGGGGTTGATTGGATTTAGGCATGATGAAACCTTTTTATTTCAAGTTTGCATAATTAACCAATTTTAATGAATAAAAGAATTGATACCCAAATCTAGATATAAATGATAGAGTGGCCACCTAAGTTGTCTACTTGGGAAAGAGTTTTGGTACGATTCCTATTGGGTGAGAGACTCATACCTTTTGGATTAGAGATTTGGGTATCGGATGAGTCACTTATTTCTCGTTTAGTTAATTTAAAATTACATTCAGCGAGTAAAACCGTTTCATTTTCATCATTTGGGGAATTATCACAGAAATCCTATATTCTACACTCTTTTACACTCGTTACATGGGTTTAAAGATTACAATAAAGCACAAGCAATAAATGGGGGAATAAAAATTACAACCGAGGGAAAATGGGGAGTTGCAAGAGAACCTATACATTTGTTCTAAGTTACAAAAAAAATGAAAATAAATTCCCCTGCATCCACAAAGATTAGCACCATTTATAGCATGTCATAAGTCAGCATTTCATTAGGAAAAATGTGATTATGTTAGTGTGGCGATTTTGCAATCAATAGTGCCCGGATGGCTTCTAGGATCAGAGGGAAATAACGAGTCTTCAACGTATTTTGTTATAAAAACACATTTTAACTTTTGTGGGTTGATTTATCGGATTATTAGTGAAACTGTTCACATGGCAAATGGTGAGTTAGATTGATTTTAACCGATTGAAGATGAATTTTGGGTTTTGCCTAGGGGCTGGTACCCATATGATTGGGTGGGACCCATACGGCTACCAGGGTGTGGGGGACCCAAACGGTCTTGTCTGGTACGGGGCAAAAACTTTGTTCGATTTAACAGATCGATTAATGGATGAAAAATAAAACAAAAATGGGATTTCCTTCCGTATGAGTATGGCGCACCGATTTAATATCTCTAAGAACACAAGGTGCCAACAAGGCTTATGTGGATTAGGACCAGACCCAAAACTGGAAATAAAAGAGCAGATGTAACATAAGAGGTAGAGAATAACAATAAAATAATAGGGATGTGAGTCTCTTTGAAACTCAGGAGCGTTACCTTTACAGTGTAAATCCACTTTGAGGTGATCCCTTTGCTGTTGAGAGAGTCTAGCTAAAGTAGATGACGAAATGAAGATTTTAGGACTATTTGGGTGAGTATTTGTGTGGACCGAACCTCCCCCAAATCCTAATAAACGAAGCTAGGAATGAATGAAATGTAGACAAAACCTCAAAAGGTGGGTTTTCTCCCTATTTTATGCCTCCTATACCTCAACTATACCCTTTCTATCCCTATAGAAACTACTAGAATTTGCCTATAATATATGTGTTGTGTGTTTTATATTGCTCCCCCTTTGAATGGTGAGGAACTGGCCCTATATATAGGGTGAAAGGAGGTATGAATGTAATAAACTGCATTCAAGACCTGCCTTTTCCTGAAATAGGAAAGGATCTCCTTCCATAAAGCCTAATCAGGCAACTATAGGACCTATACGAGTCCCCGCCAGGCATACGGAAGGATATGACCTGTACGGGTCTGCCAGTGGATTCGTACCACTAGGCAGCACCCGTACGGGTCCCTAAGGGCAAACTGAGTCTCCAGACTTTGGCCAAACTCAACTCTACAGTAGTAGGAACTCCTCTGATAAGGGCACCGACCGAGGGGCATTCTAGCCCAAAAATAGTTGGGCCAAACCCAACATTTCTAAAGCTAGTTTACAGTTCATTCAAGGGCAACCCCTATCCACACATCTTCATTCTTGATTGAAGGGGAAAAATTTTTGCTTACCACAAAGTCAATCAAGAATTTAGACATATCATTTCAGGCAGTAACTAATGTAATGTTTGTGTTATTTTTTTTATAGATAGATCCAAATCCCCAGGAGGAGAGTCATTCACCTTAAGAAAGGGATACACCATTAGAAGGAGAGTCATTTGCCTCAAGAAAGGGATACACCACCAGCAGAAGAATCATCCTCCTTAAGAAAGGGATATGCCATCATTAGGAGAGTCATCTGCCTTGAGAAACGGATACACCATTAGTAAGAGAGTCATCTGCCTTAAGAAAGGAATACACCATCAGTAGGAGAGTCATCCGCCTTAAGAAAGGGATACACTATCAGTAGGAGAATCATCCGCCTTAGGAAAGGGATGCACTATCAACTAGGAAAGTCAATCTGCCTTAAGAAAGGGATATGAGTAGAATTCATCTGCCTTAGCAAAGGGATACACTAGCATCAGTCAAAGGAAAGTCATTCACCTTAAGAAAGGGATACACACAGCATAGGAAAGTCATACGCCTCAAGAAAGGGATACGCATTGTGAAGGACATCGTCCATTTTAGGAAAGGGATACCAAGGAAAGGTTTTCACCTTAAGAATGGAACCCACCCATATCATCACCTCAGGTATGATTCCTGAACCCTTGCTCATATCATGAGATCATACAGATCCATATCTACAGTGATCCCATGAGGGGCAGTTTATGAGCACTGGATTTTTACGGTCCTTATTGTGAAATAATGATGAGAGCTAGATAATGCAACCTTTTATAGGTGTTATCCATTAGAGGTATTCCTACTGCAACTGAGATGAGTTTAGCCCAACTTTGGAGACCTACGCTGCCTATAGGGATCCTTACGGGTGACACTTAGGGGTACCGGTCCACAGGTTGACTTGTGCAGCCCAAATCCCCCACATGCCTTGGAAGGACCCCGTACGGGTCCTCCCCCACTTATACGGGTCCCATTTGTGATCAATAAGACTAGTCTGATAGCAATCTTACCATATCCAGAGAAAATCAGTCATACATTGTCTTTATTGCATTCAGACTTGGTTTTCTACTATAAATAGAGGCATTTTTCCTCACTTTCAAAAGGATCCAATTCAAAAACATTTTATACACTATACTTAATCATTTCTTGAGCAATTTATAGTAATAAGAAGGGTATAGACGAGTTATAGGAGTTATAAAATAGGGGGAAAACGATTCCACATTGGTTTTGCCCACATTTTATTCCTTTCTAGCTTTATATTTAGGATCTGGGGGAGGTTCTATCCGCACAAACACTAACCTAAATAGTCCTAAATCCATTATTCCATCATCTACTTTGACTAGACTCTCTCCCAGTATTGGGATCTCTTCAAAGTGGATTCACGGTGTAAACGTACGGTCCTTAGTTTCAAAGAGGCTCACTTTTTGATTATTTTATTTTATAGTCATTTTAATTTATTTGCTTTGATCTGTCCTTTGATATGTTTTGGGTCTGGTCTTGACCATATGGGCCTTGTTGGCATCTTTATGTCCCTAGGGAGACTAAATTGGTGCACCATACCCATATAGAAGAAATCCCATTTTTATTCAGTTCTTTTTCTATAAATCTGTTAAATTTAATCGGAAATGAGATTTAGTTTGGGTCCAAACAGGACCAGTACGGGTATGCACACACTCGTGTAGGTCCCCCTAGTAGTCGTACGGGTGCCCACCACCCATACAGGTACTAGCCCCCAAGGTAGAAGGTCATTTCCCCTTTAATTTGTTAAATGGACCTAACTCTACTATTTGCAAGCGATCAATTTCATTAATAATCCGGTAAATAAACCTATGAAAAGTTAAAATGTGTTTCCATAACAAAATACATTGAAGCCCCATAAGTTCTTTTTGATCCTAGAAGCTACCTGGGCACTATCAATCGCAAAATTGCTATGCTAACAGAATCACATCTTTCCTAACAAAATGCTGACCAACAATGTGCCGTAAACTATGCTAATCTTTGGGGATGCAGGCGAATTTATTTATTTTGTTTTATAACTTAGAATAAATGTATATGTTCCCTTGAAATTCCCCAATTTTTACCCAGTTGTAATTTTTATTACCCTCTTTGTTATGCACTTTATTATAAATTGTTGAACGCATGTATTGAGTTTGAAAGAGTATAGAAAAATAGGATCTCCGAAATAATTCCCCAAATGATGAAAAGAAAAACGGTTTAACAAGGCAAATGTAATTTTGAATTTGTTGAACCAAGCACAAGTTTGATTGACTCAGTGGACTTACTCAGTAGTGCTTAAGTTTTGATCATAACAATTAAGTTCAGTTCGAGTTAATTAAATCAATAATTATTTTAAAATAAATAGTCTATGGTTGTACAAGAGTTAGTAAATTCAAGGTAGAATTTCAAGTCTTCCCTGACCTAGTTATTTAGTTTGACTATGAGTGATCTGGGCTGAGTATTTACTTTAGCCGCTGACTAAGTTATATTCACCTAGCACTTGATATTTAGATTTTGTTTCAGCTATGCTTTTCAATAAATTATTTTATTGAGTTACTTTATGTCTGTCAAATGTATTGATCTTACCATTCAAGGTAAAAAGGGATCTTTGCTTTTAGTATTGCTTTTTAAAGGACATTAATGAGACAAAGACAAAAAATAATTAATACCTTGACAAGACCTAGTTTAATGAATAAAATGACAAAGTCTTCCATGTTCCATCTGGAAAACCCATTTGCCAATTTAAGCAATTCTGTAGAATCAATTACATAGTATCACGCGCTTTGCATCATGTTGGATTACCAGAAGGAATGGGAAGAAGACACGTGGTAAGTCAGTGCAAGTTCTGTCTAATGGAAGACTGGCATCAAATGACAAAGGATTCAAATTGAAGCTCAAATCTCAATCTGACAGATTGATTTTCTATCTCACAATGGTGTGATTCTATTTCTTAAAGGATTGATTTATAGAAGCAACGGGTGAATAGATGAGCTACCAATTTTAAAAGATGCCAAAGTTAGTTTAATAGCTACTTTCTTAATCCATCTATCAAAGGAGAAAGATGGCAATCGTTGGAACTTGGCGATTACACCTGAATTTCTCAGAAGCTAAATCTTTTTCAATTTGCAAGCTTTAAAGAAGTTTAAGCAAGAAAGCAACTACTCAGCGAGAATCTGCTTTAGCACAAGAGAGAATAGTATAGATCACTGAATTGTAATATTTGATTATTGTAAGTGCATCAACATTTTCTAAGTTGAATCCAACTCTTGTTAAGACTCTTATTGAGTTGCTAATAGAAGAGGGTATTCTACTCAGCGGGTGATCAATTACAGTTTGAAGGGTACTTACTGTAATTAGGGAATTTGTGAAAGGCTTATCTGCCTTGAGTAAAGGAGTTAAGATTAGTGGATTGAAACTGAGACACTCTCTCAGGACTGGATGTAAGCACAAGTTGCCAAACTAGTATAAAAATCTCAGTGTTCTTTACTTTGAAGTTTTTCCAGAATTTTCACTCAGCCAGCTAACCTACTCAGCGGAGCTTAATACTATCGCGAAAAAGTTTACAAAGTTTTTGAGTGAGTCATTCACCCCCCTCTGACTCATTACGTGTACGCGTAGGGACCAATAAGTGGTATCAGAGTAGTTCTCATATCAAAGATTTAACAATCTTGAGACAAAGACCATGGCATACAAAGGAGGAGAATCTAGTGGAAGAACCCAACCCTATATTCTTCTTAAAGGCATGTCAATCACCAGGCCTCCTATATTTAATGGAGAGGATTATACCTATTGGAAGAACAAGATGAAGAATTTCATCCAATCTCAAAGTTTGCACACTTGGATGGCTATTGTTGAAGGGCAAAATGTTCCTACCATCATGAAAAATCGAGTAAAAGTAGAAAAGTACTCTAATGAGTGGGATAGTCAGGACTTGGTCAGATTGAAGGAAAATGCAGCTGCTATAAACTATCTCCGTTGTGCTCTTGATGCAACTGAGTTTAATTGCATTTTAGGAAGTGAAACTGCCAAAGAGATATGGAAGAAGTTGGAAGTCACTTATGAAGGTACTAACAAGGTGAAAGAGTCCAAGATTAATATCCTTATGGGGGATTATGAATTGTTCGACATGAAACCCAAGGAGGATATTTCCAACATGAACACCAGGTTCATGAATATTTTCAATGAGCTGAAAAGACTTGGCAAGACCTTCACAGAGGAAGAGACTTTCAAGAAGATCCTTAGAAGCTTGACTTAGGAATCGGAAGAAAAGAAGAGTGCTATTGAAGAAGCTCGTGATTTGAAGACTTATAAGTTGATAAGATGATTGGAACCTTGTTGACTCATAAGATGTCATTAAAGCAATATAAAGATGAGTTTAAGACACACAGGTATAAGGAAAGAGAGAGCTCAAGTAGAGCTATTGTTCTAAGAGCTGATGATGAAGAAGATTCCTCTGAGGAAGAATATCCAGACGATAGAAAAGAAGAAATAGCACTAATTTCAGAAGGTACTTGGGAAAAGACAAGAACTTCCAAAAGTTTAGAAAGATAGGCAAGTACAAGAAGGGAGCAGATGATAGACCACGAAAGGAGTTCAACAAAGAGCATAACAAAGATATCAAATGCTTTGAATATGGTGAAAAAGGGCATATTCAGTCTAGTTATCCTAAAGCTAAGAAGGACAAGTTCAAGAAGAAAAAGAATAAGAAAGCCCTTGTTGCTACCTGGAGTGACTCTGAACAAGAGTCATCATCCTCAGATGAAGAGGCATAAGATTCTACCAATGTGTGTCTCATGGCTAAGGATGATCTATCTAACTCAGACTCAGCTGACCAACCATCTACTTCCACTGCCAATCAATCAGCTGACCAGAGTAGTGATAAAGGGAAACCATACTGAGGTAAATTATGAACCCTCTTTTTCTTCAGATGAGCTTTCCACAATACTTAATGATTTTATTAATGTGACTAACAAGTCAACCAAATACATCAAAGTACCTCATAGGAGGTGTGATGATCTAGAAGATATCAATTCTTCTACGTCACTTGACATCCTATACCTAATAGAAAAAGATGAGTACCAAAGTGGATATAACACCAAACCCAGTAAGAAATTGGATGAGCTAGCGATTGAATTAACAGCTTTGAAAAAGGTGCAGGTCCCTCCTCAACCTAGCAGGAGTACTCAGAGTAACCGCACTCACCACTCTGAGAAGGTTTCTCAAAAGATTAACGTAAGCAGGCCTACTCCTGAGGCTGCTTGAAATTTTTGTGGAAAGTTAGGACATGCAATAGTCACATGTAGACACAAAAATGGTTACTATGATGAGTATGATTGGTCAATGATGACCACCACTAACAAGGGAGGACCCAGCCAGAAAAAGGCATGGGTACTTAAGAAAACTTAACTATTTTACTAGTGAGCCTGAGATCCACTTATGACAGAAGAATGTGCTATTTGGATAGTGGATGCTCGAGGCATATGCAGGTGATAAAAAGCAATTCATCACATTGGAGCGAAGAAGGAATGGTAGTGTCAGTTTTGGGGAAACAAAAAGGGAAAGATTGTTGGCAATGGCACTGTAGGAGTCAAGCCTTCAATTGATAATGTGCCTCTTGTGAAAGGCATGAACTTTAATTTGCTAAGCGCTGCTCAGCTATGTGACAAAGGCAGAAAAGTGATATTTGACTCAGTGGCAGGTCAGTTACTGATGGTAACTCTTCCTAAACTATACTTTATGCTCCTAGAATTAATAATTTTTATATATTTAATTTATCCCCTAGCTCAAATGATATATGCTTAGTTTCTAAGGAGGAAAATTCATGGCCATGGCACAGAAGGTTAGGACATATCAATATGACCAATCTGTCCAAATTAGCCAGAAATGAGCTTGTTGAGGGATTACCCAATCTAGCCTTTGATAAAGATAGACTCTGCTCAGCATGCCAACTTGGGAAACAATTTAAGAAGACCTTTAAATCATTAGCTGATATGTCTTCTTCTCATCCCCTTGATCTTCTACGCGCGGATTTGTTTGTGCTTATTTTGCCATCAGGTCTAGGTGGAATGAAATACACCCTTGTGGTTGTAAATGATCTGACCAGGTTCACTTGCATTGTCCTGCTAGCAAGCAAGGATGAAACATTTGAATCATTCTCTAGGTTGGCTACCCGGATCATGAGTTAAAAAGACCTTAAAATTAATAGAATCCATAGTGACCATGGAAGGGAATTCAAAAACGGGCAGTTTGAGGAATTCTATTCTAAGCATGGTATTAACCAAAAATTTTCTACCCCTTATACACCTCAGCAGGATGGGGTTATTGAGAGAAAGAATCGCACTATTGCAGAGATGGGTATTTCTATGCTGAGTGATAACAATATGCCAAAGTATTTATAGGGAGAGGTTGTTAACACAGCTTGTTGTATTCTAAATAGGGTTTTAATTCACCCAGTTTTTAATAAAACTCCTTATGAACTTTGGAAGGGGTGCAAGCCCAAGGTTGCTCATCTTGAGGCCTTTGGTTGTAAATGCTTCATATTAAACACTAAAGACCAATTAGCTAGACCCCAAGGATGACGAAGGAATCTTTCTTTGTTACTCAACACACAGTAGGGCCTATAGAGTGTATGTTAAGAGAACTAGTATCTTAGAAGAGTCTATGCATGTAGATTTTGATGAAACTAAAAGTGCAGGTAATGAAGCCAGTGATGATGAAAGAGAAAAGGAATGAGTCAGTGAATAAGTCGGTTAGCCCATTGTTATTCTTCATCCAGTACCAAAAAAAGAAGATGAAGAAGTTGACTTCGACCAATCCATCAACTTTGGTGATGATGTAGATGCTAAACCAATGTCAGTAGCTCAGCGAGCTGATCCTGATCTACCGAAAGAAGTCAGAGCAAGGAGAGATCACCCAGTTGAGAAGATTCTTGATAATGTGCAAAATATAGTGCTGACTAGAGGTCAGCTAAATCGAATGATGAGTCATTCATCATTTGTCTCATTGATTGAACCAAAGAAGTTTGAAGATGCTAAGTTTGATGACAACTGGATGATTGCAATTCAAGAGGAGCTAGACCAATTCAGAAGAAATGAGGTTTGGGATTCGGTGGACAAACCCAGAGGCAAGTCAATCATTGGTACCAAATGGGTTTACAAACACAAACTAGATGAAGCTAGAAATGTTGTCAGAAACAAGGCTAGATTAGTTTCTCAAGGCTACAATCAACAAGAAGACATTGACTATGGAGAAACCTTTGCACCAGTAGTAAGAATTGAAGCCATAAGAATTCTCTATGCTTTTGCATCTCATATGAATTTCAAGTTGTTTCAGATGGATGTTAAGACTACATTTCTTAAAGGTTATATTCAAGAGGAAGTCTATGTCAGACAGCCCCCAGGCTTTGAAGCCAAAGTATCCAGATCATGTCTTCAAGCTGAAGAAGGTCTATATGGACTGAAATAGGCTCAGAGAGCTTGGTATGAGAGACTGACTAACTTTTTACTTAGCATAGGTTATGTCAGAGGAAAAGCAGATACAACTCTATTTATCAAGAAGAAGCATCAAGATGTATTGCTAGTCCAAATCTATGTTAATGACATCATATTTGGAGCAACTAATGAAAAGCTATACAAAGAGTTCAGCTAGCATATGAAGAAAAAGTTTGAAATGTCAATGATGGGAGAGCTTAATTTCTTTCTTAGTTTGCAAATCAAGCAAGGCAAGATAGAATCTTCATCATCCAAGCTAAGTATGTTAAGGAAGTACTAATGAAGTTTCACATTGATAAAGATAAGCCAATGTCAACACCCATGGCCACTGATATGATTCTGAGTAAAGATGAGGAAGGTAAACCTGTATAGAGTAAGATCTATAGAGGTAGTAATTGTTATCTGCTTTACTTAACTGCTAGTAGGCCAAACATTCAATATGTTGTATGTTATTGCATAAGATATCAAGCTGACCCCAGAGAATCTCATTTAGCTGCTGTTAAGAGAATTCTCAGGTATTTGCTATGCTCTATTGATGCAAGTTTATGGTATCCAAGTAATGCAAATTTTGCTCTAAGAGGATAAACAGATGCTGACTATGGAAGATA
Source organism: Euphorbia pulcherrima (assembly GCA_947683365.1). Lineage (NCBI taxonomy): Eukaryota > Viridiplantae > Streptophyta > Magnoliopsida > Malpighiales > Euphorbiaceae > Euphorbia > Euphorbia pulcherrima. Next base: position 53,561,790 of record CANTUS010000015.1, read on the forward strand.
CAAACTTGACAGGAAAAGCACCATAAGAGGATGTCATTTCCTTGGTGATTGTCTATTAACATGGTATAACAACGAGAAGACTTCTGTGGCTCTAAGTACAGCTGAGGCTAAGTACATGGTTGCAGGAAGTTGTGTAGCACAACTGCTATAGATCAAGCAGCAATTGGAGAATTATGGTATAAAGTCTAAGTTTCTTGAAGTCATGTGTGACAGCAAGAGTGCAATTGACCTATCCAAGAACCCAAATCAACATAGCAAGATGAAGCATGTCAATATTAGACATCACTTCATAAGTGATCATGTGCTAAAAGTTGAAGTCAAGCTCATATACATTCCTACAGAAGAACATTGAGTTGACATATTAACAAAGTCCATTGGTAAGGATCAATTCAACACTCTGAGAGAGATGATCAGAATGTCCAATCCAATCTAGAGAAATACATTTCCCGCTGACCAATTTTGAAGCTGACCAAATTAGGGCATATTCCGAGATTCTGCGAATTAGGTTAAGTATTTCTTTTTAGTGCTTGAATTTTGGACACGTCATTAATTAAGCACCGGTTCCTTTTCAAATTCAAAACTGATATAAACGGTAGCAAGTTATAAAGCAATCCATATTCAGTTGTAGTTATCCCGTGTTTCTCACTTTCGTTAATCCTATGGTAAACTCTATGTAATCTCACTGTTAAATCTTATGACCATGGATTGTGAGTCGTACACGTACCTTTGTAGGGCTTAACAAAGAGACCTTGGCTATTTAAGGAGAAATTCATAAAGAGGAAAGGTTACTTTACCAAATCTCCCCTTCTACAATTTCTTTCTCAAAATCCCCAACTCTCTAATTTTATTCAAAGCATTCTCAATCAATGAGTTCTTTAGGCAGATTATCTGAATCCAGTGCTAAGAATTCTTTGTTCATAAGAGATGAGAAGGATACTTGTTGGATTACAATGGTAGATCATATAGTGCAAGTAGCAACTGGAACCAAGGAACAAGATAAACTCCTACAAAGTCGTGTTTCATTGAAGGAGCAGGAGTTCAGGAGCCCATGATTGTAGATATGCATAATTTCTCAAGTGATGAGACATTTAGGAGATGGACATGCCAACATCACTTAAGAGGATTTTTTAAGCTTCCTAGTGGCTGCTATGAATAGATAGTGCTAAGATTCTTCCATGGAATCCACATGGTTGAAGGTCAGAAGGACCTATTTATGACAACAATGATGGGGAGGAAGGTGTACGTAACCCCTAAGCTTACTGCTGGTTTACTAGGTATAAGTGAGAGAGGGCTGAGGATGCGAGTCATCAAAGATGAGGAGCATGTGGACATACCTATTGACTATGAGGCCCCCACTGATTATAAAGCAGGTGAACCCATAGCATCCATGTTCCCCAAGGAAGGGAAACATGCATATGAGCTTGTAATGAAGGTATTGCTACCCAAGACAGCTTCAATAAGAAGCTACTCTAAGCTTGAGAGGGTGCTCATCTATTCTTTGACCCCTGGGATGTGCAAAAATTGGTCACTGGCAATTTTGCATAGATTCTTAAAAGTGTTTAAGCATATGGTGCATGAACAGCTGGTGATGGAGATATGCAAGGCATATGAGTTGGACTTAGAAGGATAGGCGCAGAGGAGTAGAATCACCTTGAAAGTGATTAAGTCCAGGATTCTGAGCAATGCTCATTTTAAAGGCTTGAAGTGTGATGAAAAGCCTTCTAACACAAAGTACATAAAGCTGAAGATAGGAGAAGTAAGGGTGAAGGATCCCAAGGTTACTATACTGATGAGACCTATTAGACCTATTGAGGAGGATCAGACTTTGAAGGATTTTGTTGCCAGGGAGCTTTAGAGGATTATCAAGCTTAGAGCAAAAAAGGAGAAGATATGGTTGAGAAGAAGGGTAATAAGAAGGCGGTCAGGAAGGACTCTAAAAAGGAAGTGAGGAACGGGAGCTCAGTGAGCTCAGTTCCTATAGTTGCCCCCGTTCCCAAGAAGACCAAATCCACAAAGGGAAGAGGAAGGCTGAGGAGGAGCTGAGAGAAGAAATGCCTTTTTAAAAGGTAGAAGAAGAGGAAGAGTTATGGATCTCAGCTAGACTCTGAGACTACTCAAAGATAGGAGGCTATATCAATTCCTATGCCTAAAGTAGGTCAGCCAAAGAAAAAGCTCATGGTGAAGAAAGCAACTGGCATGGTCCAGCATCTAGAAGAAGTTGAGAAGGTGAAAGTTGCTGAGGAGGAGAGAATTAGGAAAAGGCAGGAAGAGATAGGAGGAGAGATAAGGAGAAAGGCTAAGGAAGCAACAACAAGAGCAAAGGCTAATACTGAGAAAATTCTTCAATCTACAGTAGCTAGTCTTGCTGAGAGAGAAGTTCATAAAGTTGTGGAGGAAATGATTAGGGCTCTCGAAGGGATTGAGGATCTAGAAAAGCAGGAAGAGGATGAAGTTATGGAAATTCGGGCTATTGAATTCAATGTACTTGAATTAGACCAGCATATCAGTTTGATTGCTGAGGAAATTAAGGAAGTAAGGAAGGAGAGGAAGAGAGGATTGTTAAAGAGAATGAAGGTAGTGATTGATGAAGATGGAGGAGACTTGGAGGATAAGGAGGATGATGTTGTAGTAAAGCAGGGAGCTCAGCTGACTGAGCAATGTCAAGCTCAGGTCAGTAGGTCTGCTGTTGAAGGTGCTGAAGAGAGGGAAAGGGAGAACCAAGAGCCATTCTTTGCCAACCAATCTACTGAAACACAACTCTCACCTACACCCATATATGCCATACCTCTACTAGAAAACCAAACACTATCCACATCCATCGCTAACCAACCAAACACCTCACACTTTGACCAAATAGCCATCATTCCATAACTATCACGTATTGGATCTCATGAACAAGAACCATTACTATTAGAAGGACCCATTATCAAAGGGCCTCCAATCATTGAAGAGATTTAAAAACCCCAAAAATCACAACCACCTCAACAAACATAACCCTAATTCAACCTACGGGCTGACCTGTTGGGAGATATAAGGAGGATAGGGAGCGAAAGATTTCAAGGACTTAGGACAGATGCTGAAATAGATGCTAAAATAACTAAATCTTTACTGTGTGAGGATGTCCTGAGGAGAGTTGCAAAGGTTGTTAAGCCAGTGCAAAGGTTTGTAGAAGCAGTTGAGGAGATAAAGGCCCATTTTAGATCAGTTACTACCCAGTTCTCACTGGTCAAAGCAATTGTGTCCTATATATTGCCTTTCCTAAATATTGTGGGAAGGAAAGCTGATTATTTGAAGATGGAAGTTGCAGAGCTCAAGAAGAAGTTGGAGAAGATTTATGAGAGCAACTGCAAAGTTTTAAATGATGAAAAGGATTTCAGGAATTCGATGAAAGATAAATTTAATCCCCTTTTAGAAGCAATGTAGGCAGTCCTAGATATATACAGCATTTTGAGGAAGGAGAATGGAGAAAACACAACTCACTTAGATGCAGTTGTTAATGTTATCAATGCACTGATCATAGTTGTTACCAAACATCAGAGTATACATACTGAGCTGAGGACTATGAAGGAAGAATTGCTAAAGGGAGTCAAGGACTCAGAGGGAGAAGTACTAAAAGCCTTGAAGAGGCTAAATATTTTTGATGCTCTGACTAGTGATATTATAATGGCAGATATTGAACAAGAACCATCACTCCATCAGAAACTTGGTCACATTCATGATTAGATCAAGAAGGTTCATTCAAACATCACCAATAATGGTCAAGCCATTAATCGAATTCATGAACAAGTCACTACTCATATAAGGACCACTCCTATGCTAGAGCAGCTTCTGAAAGAAAATAATCAAGCTAAGGCTCTAGCTAGTCTCACCCAGATATCCAAGGAAGGACTAAAACCTCAGTATCAAGTCAATCAGTCTAAATCTTTTGCTTTAGTTAGCTTATTTGCCTTTCCCAAAGAATAGGGCGTCATCTCAGATGATATCTATGTGTTGCTAGTGCAAAATTTTTCAACTAATATCTATGATTAGCTTAAGACTTTTGAAGATTCTCTGAGCTTGTTTGATCATCAAACCTAAGCCATTTTGGATACAATGTCAATGGGGGAGAAAGATTGTGAGAAGCGTGAGCAAGAAGAAAGGGAGAGAGATCAAAGGATTGCTGATTTTTCATACAATTTGTCCAAGGATCAAGAGCGCATTCAGGAGATCGCGCTGCCCAATGAGAGGAAATCAAAATAGGATCAGCATGTGTATGAAGAGAGGCAAGCTAACCTTGGAGGACCACCATTGCCTAAGTAGAATAGAATCTTTGTAATCATTAGCGCTGATTGTAAAACTTAGTATAGATTAACTCTTCGTTGTCTTTACTCAAGTTATTTGTTGAATGAAAAGATTACTTATTCTGTTCTAAGTTAAGATCTTCTTAACTTCTTATATTTTCTACTGCGAATATATGTGTTGATCTTTTTGCAGAGATATATGAGAAGCGTTGAGGAATGCTGAACTCTGAAGAATCAAGGATTATGGGGGAGTTAGCATTCACTGTGAGTAACTTGAAGATGTTGAACAAAGTCATATCAGGCATAAGTATAAGGCAACTCTGATCTACATATCTTATTGATTTAATTCTCACTCAGTTAATTGTCATTGATAAAAAAATAGGAGAGATTGTTGAACCAAGCACAAGTTTGACTGACTCAGAGGACTGACTCAATAGTGCTTAAGTTTTGATCATAGCAATTAAGTTCAGTTTGAGTTAATTAAATCAATAATAATGTTACAATAAATAATCTATGGTTGTATGGGAGTTAGTAAATTTAAGGGTAGAATTTCAAGTCTCCGCTAACCTAGTTATTTAGTTTGACTCTGAGTGATCTAGGCTGAGTATTTACTTTAGTCGTTGACTAAGTTATATTCACTCAGAGCCTGATATTTAGGTTTTGTTTCAGCTGTGCTTTACAATACATTATTTTGCCGAGTTACTTTATGTCTGTCAATGGTACTGATCTTGCCATTTAAGGTAAAAAGGGATCTTTGCTTTTAGTGTTGCTTTTTACAGGACATTAATGAGACAAAGACAAAAAGAATTAATGCCTTCACAAGACTAAGTTTAATGAAGAAAATCACAAAGTCTTCGATATTCAATCTGCAAAAAGTCATTTGTTAATTTGGGCAATTCTGCAAAATCAATGACATAGTATAGTGCGCTCTACATCATGTTAGATTACTAGAAGAAATGGGGAGAAGATATGTGGCAAGTCAGCGCGAGTTCTCTCTAATGTAATAATGGCATAAAACGACAAAGGATTCAAATTGAAGCTCGAATGTCAATCTAATGGATTGATTTTCTATCTCACAATAGTGTGATTCTATCTCTTAACAAACTGATTTGAAGAAGCAACGGGTGAATAGATGATCTGTCAATTTCAGAAGATGCCAAAGTAAGTTCAACAGCTACTTTCTCAATCCATCTATAAAAGGAGCAAGAAGGCAAGCGTTAGAACTTGGTGATTACATCTGAATTTCTCAGAAACTAAATCTCTGTCAATTTGCAATCTTTAACTAAGTTCAAGCAAGAAAGCAACTACTCAGCGTGAATCTACTTTAGAATAAGAGAGAATAATATAGATCATTGAATTGTAATATTTGATTATTGTAACTGGATCAACATTTTATAAGTTAAATCAAGCTCTTGTTTAGACTCTTATTGAGTTGCTGATAGAAGAGGTTAACCTACTCAGCGGGTGAGCGATTGTAGTTTGAGAGGTACTTACTGTAATTTAGGAATTTGTGAAAGGCTTCTACGCCTAGGGTAAAGGATTTGAGATTAGTGGATTAAATCTGAGACACTCTCTCAGGACTGGATGTAAGGATAGGTTACTGAACTAGTATAAAAATCTCAACGTTCTTTACTTTGAAGTTTGTCTACAATTTTCACTCAGGTAACTGACCTACTCAGTGGAGCTCAATACTATCGCGAAATAGTTTACAAAGATTTTGAGTGAGTCATTCAACCCCCCTCTGACTCATTGAGTGTATGCATAGGGACTAACAGAATTAACTAAATGAGAAATAAGTTACTCCTCCGATACCCAAATCTCTGATCCAAAAGGTATGAGTCTCCCACCCAATCAAAACCGTACGAAAACTCTTTCCCAAGTAGACAACTAGGGTGGCAACTCTATCATTTGTATTGAGATATAGGTCTGGATTCTTTTATTCCTTAAAATTGGTTAAAATGTGCTTACTTGAACTAAATGGTTCCATCACGCTTAAATCTAACAAGCCCCTTGTGGACCCAGCTGCAAGGTGCCAAGGGAAATCCACATATTTTTTACCATGACACATCACACTACTGCTAATAGGATTTTGCGGAATCTAAAAGGGAAACTAGCATAAGGTCTATTTTACTCTTCCAATGTAGGCACATAGATACAAGCTTATACAGATGCAGACTGGAGAAAGTGTAAGGAATCTAGAAGATCAATTACTGGGTTTTGTGTATTTCTTGGAGACTCTCTTGTTAGCTGGAAATCAAAAAGGCAAAGAACCATAAGTAGGAGTTCTACAAAAGCTGAATATAAGGCTATATCTGTTAGATATGATGTATGCCCTTAAGGTAATTAGGGCGATATATCCTAATTATGTAATGGTGTGAATAATTCATTTTATTACTAAAGGTATTTCATCTTTTGTTTATATCAATGTGTTCATATATATTATGATTGGTTAAAATATATTGATTGATATCTGTGTACAAAAGTCCTTAAAATATCATAGCATGAAGTGAGAGAAATTATAGCTGGACTATGTTTAGCGAGACCTTCTTCATGTGCAAATATGATTATGTCTAAACTATCCCTAGTCATAGTTTCATCAAGAAAGGATATTGACGAGACAATAAGACTAGCTTGTGGTCAACTTTGTTGGAAAGGATCCAAGCAGTTAACCTCCTAAGACAGAAGGTGGTGCCTTAAGTTTGACAAGTGGATATATCTAGAAGATATATTGGAGACCACAATAAGATAAACACTTGGTAAATATATCATGGTGTTAGTGTTTATCTTTATGTAGTAGCTCTGCGAATATCCTTATACTTGAGATACTAGTTACCATGAGTGGTACCGTGAGCACTCAACTTTAACTATCCTTCTCACAAAATGATTATGAGATCTATTTGATGCAATGTCTTTCAGGTATTGTCCATCAAAGGTGTTCCTACTACTGTAGAGTAGAGTTTGGCCGAAGCCCGGAGACCTAGTGTGAGCATGAGATTTTACAGTCCCTCTCGCGAGATGATGATGACGTATATTTGAATTTTAATCCTTATTCAAAATTCATTTTGAATTTTTATTACTGTTTATAGTCAGTTCGGCGTGTCCGACTAAGCGTCCGGTGGAAGCTCGAACCGATGATTCTCACCCAAAATACCCTAAAATATCTCTAGATATATTAAAGTGGCTTTTAAAATTCAAAAAAATTAGCTTTTGACCCATTTTCCCACTTTTTTCAACTTTTTCAGGCTATGGGCCCCATTTGGCAATCTGCCAGCAAGGGGCTGAAGCCGCCAACGGTATCAGCCCATGCGGGTAGTCAGCTCCTTTTCCCTGTTGATAGAGTTTTTTGCCATTTCGGTGAAAACTTCGTCCAACTCACCCAGATTCATTTCGAGCTCTATAAAAGACCTGATTTAGGGTTAGAAAGGGGGGAACATTAGTAAGAACTTGAGAGAGTTTTAGGAGTGAGAAGGAGAGATTTAAGAGATAGAAAGGTAAGAAAAGGTAAGAAAATGGATTAAGTTCAAGTTTTCTTGGTTTTTCTTCATCTAATCTCTTAGTTTACACTTATAACCGGTAGAAATCCTAGGTTAAAATCAATTTAATAGGATTTTTAGAGACAAACATTGTTTGATCTTAAAATCACTACCCAAATCATCATTCAAACTTCCCTAAGGTGTCATTTGGCTCACGAAGAGGTGGATTCAAGGCCACGAGGTAAATTCCTGAGTCTCTTGAGCTCTTTGGCATTATTTCTTGTTGTTTGTTGTACTATTTGGTGTTCGTTTTTAGAGTTTTAGGTCATTTCTGACCTTCTGAATCTTTTTCTGCATATTTCAAAATAGCTGGCGGTATCACCCATGCCCCGGTGACTCCACTATTACCGCCAGCATATGAAGCCACTAGAGACCTCTCTCAGGTTGCCGACGACATCACCCATGCCACCAGTGGCATGTGTTTTTGGGCAGCAGCCCTATTGTTGCCCTTTCGACCTAGTTTCTCTTTTTTCATATCTGGCACGTATAGTATCACGATGGGACTCCAGAATTCCCCCAAAACAGTCCAAACACCATAACATGTGGCATTTTCACTAATAATTTGGTTATAACAATAATCGTGTCCTAAATGAACTTTTCCCTAAAATTCATCCGGAAAATGAATTTTTTAAAGGGAACGTACATTCGACCCCAGCCTGGGGCTCTACCCTCGGACCTCGCCAAGGGCGCTGCCCCTTAGACCCCGCAAGGGGCTACCGTCCCTCAACCCCATAAGGGGCACTGCCCTTGGACCCCTACGAGGGGCTACTGCCCCCCAACCCTGCCGCTGAGGATGCCGGTTTATGTGACATACCTCGTACAATGTGTCGTATCTGTGCTAACCATTTTTTATAGGTAGATTTAAGTTAGATGTATGTTAGGCCTTCAGGTATTTTATTTATTGCATAGACAAATGTATAGGATTTGAAAAGCCTTGTAATAATTTTAATTTCAACATTTATTTTTAGATGACTGTAATAATTTATTTATTGCTTTGGTTGCTTGATAATGCGCTAATAATATATAAACCGAAAACACAATAAATAGGGTGGATTAAATCCGATTAAGAAAGAATGAAGTATTTTAACTTGGCCTAATGTAAAATAGATAACATCGTCCGAACTCGAAATCTCTACTTAAGGTATGGTCTACCACCCGATGGGAAAATCGTACCAAAATTTCCCAATTGTGCTGAATCGGGTGGCGACTCTATTTTCAGTACGGGATTTCAATCTCGTATCCTTCAACATACAAATTGGACTTAAAATTCAACATCAACATCAGTTCTTTTATCATGCTAAAATGAGGATCGATCCCTCGGCAGGCGAGAAAAAGGTCTTCTACTCATAGTGGCGACTCTTCTAGGGATTGATCTCTTTAAACTTGAAATTAAAATTTTCAATAAGTTTAAAGGATTGTGATGATGTATTGAAATCATTGGCCAAATCTAAACTTCATTCTTTTTTTGTAACGTTCTATCCTTAAACATGCATGTAGATAGTTTGGTAATTTTTAGGTGCCCCATTTTACCCAAGATGCTCGCAAAATTATCACTCCTGACCTGTTTGGAATTGAGGATGCCAAGCGGGTGGATCACTTATTTTAACTAACACGTAAACTCCAACGATAGCACCTATTTGGAGAGTGCTTGAGTAACTTGGAATCAAGGTAAACGAGAACCTTCTACATCAACAACCCTATACTAAAGCTGCGCTAGAAAAAGCCTTAGCACTTCATTCCTTTAGGACTACAAGAAAAAATAAAATGATTGGGACGCACTTCTTTCACCATAATCGGTGAAGGAGCTAAACTCCATCCTTCCAAAGAGGTGTTATGCGGGATTCACAAGGTTGGAAGAGGGACCTTTTGTGTGCTATGTGCTACGTGCTCATGCATCACCCATGCATCTGCTTCAAGAGCCAAAGTTCAACTTACCCTTACCGATCTCCATTCATGGAAGAGGTTTAGCAACTTCTGTAGGACTTCTTTTGTACCCCTGTTGGGTCATAACATATCACTATGCATGATAAAGGGAACGAATGCCCCATGAATGTTGGAGGGATAAGCCTCAGCATCACCGCTAACCACATCTACGTGCAGCCATACATATCATGCATCACTTCCCAAGAACAAAAGCATGCATACCATCTATAAGCATCTACAACCCATTCATGGTCTGACCTATGGTTCATGATCCTAAATAGTCTTCCTCCAAAATTCGGACCTTCATCGCTAGCCATGTCTTACAACGACAACATCGCCCACCCAAGGAACAAATTGGCCCTACTCCTACCTCGATAACGGTTCACCCTTCATCTCTTGGGTCAAAAATCATTGTCGTCATCATCCAATTTCTAAGCTCAGATCAATTCCAAAACATCATTCAAGAACTAATTCGGACAACTGTACAGGCATCTATCAAGCAAGCCTTAGCAAACCAGAACTTTGACTAGGTCACACAATCTCTGGACATGGCACCCTCAGTTGTGACTACCCTGCAACAGTCATCCATCCTCCGAACTAGCGACCAGGTCGTGCAATCTCTAGGCATGACACTCAATGGTGAAACACTTTTCCAATCACTGCCATCTGCTTACCCTGGGCAAAGGGAAGGAGCCCAGAGTCTAGTTCCTCCATCATTCTTTGGCATCTCGCCTCCAACATTGGTCACACCATCACCATTTATGCTATTCATGGCCCCGATGCCTCCTCAGTATGACCAAGTCATGCAACCTCCAGGCATGACACCTGAAGTTAAAGCCTTCTTACATCAGTTGGTGACAGCTGACTGTGATCAGAAAAAGGAAGGAGCCTAAACGGAGGGAGATCGGGTCTTCCAGAACCCTGACTCATGTGTGTCCCAATCTCAAATCATGACGGGTCAAAAGACCTCTCAAAAGTTGGCACCAACTGCCATTATTCAGCCAAGCAGTGATCTTACGGTTAGCACAAGTCTATGGAAGCTGCCGCTTAATGTAATCTTCACCAAATTGAGGGAAGCCCTTCTCAAATCCCTTCATGAATACAGACCCCCCCACGAGAGAGGAGAGAAAAAGCTTTTATGGATATCATGTTTTGTCAGGTCACCGCACCAATGAATGTAGGACTTTGGTTTGCACCATCCAATGTCTAGAAAGGGATGGGAAGATTACTGAACCCCGAAAGAGCATCCAGTGCTATGAACTGCTCCTTGTCGGAGTTCGACAACCAGACAAAGACGACCAATCCTAGCTTGCCTAAATAAGGAAATGGGTCACATGAACTCATCAAGGCCATCTGTTCAAAGGGCAAAGAAAAATCATGCTCCAATGACGAGGACGAGGAGTCAATCGATGAAGAGGCCAAGGAGGTTATGGCCACCATCATCAAAGCCATAACAGTTTTACCAAAGAAGAATGGTCAAAGAAAAGCAAAGAACCCGATGATCAAGCCCATGAGTCAGTTCACCGAGGTCTTCACCGGGGAGTCGAGTCAGGTGAGAGACACCTCGCCTAGTACCAAGCAAAATGAGACACAGCTCGCCATCGACATCAACACCGAAGACCCTCCGCGTGTGGAGGATGAAAAGCCTTGATTTGAAATCTTTAGATTTCTTTATGCTTTCAGTTTGAACAATGTTATGTTTGTAGCTTTTGGCTCCATGAGCAAACTTCTATTTTGTTACTTATTACATGTTTTGACCATTTGATCCAAGCATTCATATGAGCATACGCATGATATTCAAGATACTTCGTTTCATGAAATTAATTTGAGTACAATTGGAATTTCTCAAGTGGTAGCCATTTCCAATAATTCAACTCTTGTTAAAAAATGAGAGATAATAAAGTGCATAAAGATTAGGATAACACTTTCGCCTAGTGATGACCAAAATTGACAAGCATCAAGAAAGAAGTTTGATCTCGCCTAGAATTAACTCAACAATCTCGCAACTTTTGCGCAAACCTATTAAAGAAGTTCAACTTGTTTCATGGAATGAAAAATCAAGGTGTACATTTTTAGCCCACCCATTTCCCACCCTCGAGCCTTCTCTCACGCTTTGCCCAAAACTTCCCTGCTCTTTAGACATTCTTAGTGTGGGGGCAAATAGGATTGACAAACTTTGGCCTTCATCAAAACAAACACAGCCACATCTTACAGCCAAGAAAATGACTAAACTCACAGAGAGACACATCTTCACCCAGCACAAATCAACTCACCACAAGCACCTCAAGCAGACCAGCTAAATGAGCTACCATTCGCACCTTTTGAAGGCAAACCCCCAAAGCAAATGTCACTTGGCTTACGTAAATAAGATACAGTTGAAGCCCTCCACCACCTATACAAGGGGCAAAGTCAAGCCTTACCAGGGAGGACCGTACTAACCACAGACTAAAGGAGCAATCAGAAGAGCAATCGAACCAATTGAGGAGACACTTTATAAATACCAAAACTCCCAAAAACCATGCTCCTTGTAATGTGGTCGATCAAAATCGAAGTAGGATCACCCAATGTAATTTTGGAGGTTAGAATGAACCGAGTAATCTAGTGTCTTGGTCGAACGAATGCTAAAAGCATTAAAGAATCTGCAAAGGCACGACTGAATACACAATAGTAAGTGAGGTACTTGATACCCTCGCCAAGAGTCATAGACTCAGTATTAAGTCATCTAGAATCTTCCAACACCGACGTCAAGAAAAAGTTCAGATCAAATTGGGAAAATCATCATGTGGCCAAAAATGGTACCGAATGAACGTGGCAATCAAAGTCATAAGCATGGGCAAGAGCAAATTCACTGACCCGATCGACTAGGATAGGCTTAGGCGTTATCTTATCTGAAAAAAAGAAATAATTCAAAAAAAGTGGCACAATAAAAAAAATAAACGTGATAATCACCCACCTTCTACTGATTGGGCAAAAACTACGGTGACACCCAATGGTCGATATTCTACAAACTGGCCATACAAAAATTAGGGGATGAGTCAAAATCGCCCGCTAGATTGAAAACCCAAAAAGGGAGGTTCAGGAAAAAAATTAGGACATGAGAGAAAAATAGTGAGATGTTAACCTGAAAATTTGTAAAGACTGGTCAACACTAGGAGTTTGATTAATGGAAATGGTTACCAACATCTTGTCAAATTAAATTCATTCAATAAAAGTGTCTTTCGCACTGAAATCTCTGTGCTTGTGATTGTATGAATGCCTGGCAACCAAAGGGAAGGAAACATCACAAGTAAGCTTAATTGAAGATGCTTCGAGCTCATCAGTGATTCAATTTGAAAATTCGGATAGACCAAAAAGATCCAGGTCTATGCAAAAGTCGAAATAAGTCTGCTGGATTGAAAACATGAAAAGGGCAGTACAGGCAAAAATTAGGACAAGACTCGATAGATTGAAAACCCCTAGGGGCACCCTATGCAAAAGTTAGAGTAAATAAAGACAAGAAAAAATAATAAAAAGGAATAAAAGAAAGCAAAAGAGAAGTTCAAATCTATAAATCTGGAACTAATAACGCCGATAACTTAGTGATGCCGTAGGCGGCATGAATGAAACCGCCAATGACATGGGCCAAGCCGCCACTAGTGTGATGCTTCCCCTGCAAATTTTAGACCTGTTTTAACCATTTCATACCTGTGGAAAACCTATAAAAACCCGGTATTCTATTCCCAGGCATATTTCAACCCCAAAATCCGAGTTTTATACAAACCAAAGCCCAAAGGTGCACAAGTTGTTCGTACATCCAAGCCTAAGCCTAAACAAATAAAATCCAAATCACCCAAAGTCAAAACCATAAACCGAAACACAAGTTCAAAATAACCAAACCAAACCAAGATCCCAATATAAAAGAGGTAACAAATCCAACAAGAAATGAATAAAATCTAAGATTGCCAGCCTCTGTCAGTCAGGCGAGATGAAAACTATGTGTCGTCCACAAGTTAGAGGTTGGTAACATCTTCATCCTCCTCTTCCATCCTACTCTTAGTCAGTGAAAGGCTCTATGAACCCACATTCTCGGTGGTAGGGCGTCGACCAGCTGTTTTCTTCTTCCATTTTTGGCTAGCCTCGGGTTGAGGGGTGCAGTCCAGGTTGAGCTTACTCCTCCTCCTCTCATAAATGGTGGCATCCAATTGTTGCTCCAATTCTCCAAACTGATGCCTAAGTTCCTGGTTTGTGGCCACCTCTTCCTGGTACATTGCCTGGGCCAGGTCGACATAAGATAGAAACATCGTCATAAATTCTTGAAAATAAAACAACGATAACCACATCATTCATAACATTTATAGATGTACTTTTTACTATTAAAACATCATGTGAACACGTAGGTACCTTAGTAAACAGAGTCTAAGAAACCAAGGTATCTCTAAGGGCAAAGGCGTTCCCCGCTATCCGCTCTACTTCCCCGTGTGTAACTTGTAAGATCCAAAAAGGTGCAACCAAATGAATTATCTTGATAAGGAGGATTGCATGAGTTTTCTTAGGAAGCTTACATGTGTGGTTTCCGGAGGTGCAAATTCCAGTGAGTGGGTGCTCAGAGAAATCTCCCTAACTCGAAAGTCAACGCTAGGGCCCAAAATCATAAAAGACTTCTCCAAGGCTATTGAGAGGCGCCCTGGCACTATATCTATGCCACCATACCAGCCCCGGTCTCATACCCCGCTCGACTCAGGTCGGCTCCTCTTATTAGAAGGTGGCTGAAAACACAACAAAAGCAAAAGCAGATATAAATGTCAATGATGAATAAAAAAGAAATATGTTGAAAGATTGCGATGTTTACCTCAGAGGAATAATATCCCTCATGAACCGGTGTCTCCTCGGCACCGCCGCCATTGTCATCATCCTCCTTGTCATTGTCTTCCTCTTCATCCCCCTCGCTACCCATGCCCTCACTAATCACCTCACCAAGGGCCCTCAGTTCCCTTTTCTTGTTATGGAATGTGATTGCAACATTAGCATGGATATGGGGGCAAAGGGGGAGCAACTACAATGTAAAGTGAACATAAACACCGGGAACACTCACGACCACCCGACCATTTCCCTCAATAAAGTCAACCTTATCGACCTCATTAGTAATGGTCAACTGTGGCCACCATAAGCCTGTTGGGGGAACCGGAGGCACAGACCTAATAGGGGGCAAGACATCCCTTCACCCGTTCACTCTCTCACCCAGGTATCACTTCAGAGATAAGGGGCACTCGATCATAAATTGCCTATCATCCACATCCTCCCTCACTTTTTGAGCAACCGCCAAGTTAGAAACTTCCTCGAAAGGGCCCCTTTTCACCTACATAGACTAACTAGAACAACCAATGTAAGTATAGTCAATGATATACATTTATACTAAGAGTTTGTTCAAATTTTAGATAGGATCAAAAGACCGCTTATCGCGCCTATTTTCAAATGTCGCAACACTTCTCTATAACCACTCTTCCACCTATAAAAGTTCCCAACGCTCCCACACCAGTGAGCAAAGAAGTGAGCATCAGCTAGTACCTCTATCAAGAAGGCCATTACAGGAAGAATCTCATGCTCAAAATCCCATGCTTATACCCTGTACATCGATGATTACCTGGCTGTGGGAGAGATGATCTTCTTTTTCTGGAATGAGGTACAACCGCAAAGGGCAAGCTAAATATCCTTATTTAGGCCATGCGCACACCGAACATGGACTAAAGGTCCCTGATACACTCTCCGTATGTATCACCCTTTCGGTTCACTCACTGGAATGCTAACTGAAGGTCCCTAATATAGTCTCCGTGCATGTCACCATTTAGGTTCACCCCTAGAATGCCAACTGAAGGTCCCTGATACAGTCTCTGTATGTGTCACCCTTTAGGTCCACCCCTGGAACACCAACTGAAGGTCCCTCATATAGTCTCCGTATGTGTCACCCTATGGGTTCACCCTTGGAACACCAACTGAAGGTACCTAATACAGTCTTTGTACATGTCACCCTTTGGGTTCACCCCTGGAATGCCAATTGAAGGTCCTTGATACAGTCTCTGTACATGTCATCCTTAGGGTTCACCCCTAGAACGCTAACTGAAGGTCCTGGCATGACCCCGTACATGTTGCCTTTAGGTTTACCCCTCTGAGATCGTAGCATGACCCTGTACACGCGCTTTTAGTTTCAACCGCCATCTGACATCCCAAGACTTCTAAAACCCTTGTACTTTTTATTATTGCATTTTTACTATTGATCAAAGGGACAAAAATATTTTTTGTTTGACAAAGTCGATCAAGCAGTAAAAATGTCATTTAAAAATCTATCTAATCTTGTACTCGTACTACTCCTTGCAGGTATAACCACAGCCGTAAACCCAATATACTAGTTCACTATGCCAACCAGAGATTACGACATGACCCTGTACATACCAATCTCTGAATTCATCCCTAGGAACATAATTGCAGATTACAAAATGACCCTGTATGTTCTGATCTTCAAGTTCACCCCTAGAATGCTAATTGAAGGTCCCAGCATGACCCCGCATATATCACCTTTAGGTTCACCCCTCCAAGATTGTAGCGTGACCCTGTAAATGTCGTTTTTAGTTTCAATTGATCATCCTATCATCAAAGACTTCTAAAACCCTTGTACTTTTTATTTTTACGTTTCTACTGTCGATCGAAGGGGCAAAAATATTTTTTGTTTCACAAAATCGATCAAGTAGTAAAAACATCATTTAAGAATCGGTCTAATCTTTTACTTGTCAATTGTTGCAGGAACTACGCTCCACCAAATATACAAAGCATAAGTCCAACCAAGGGGCAACCTCTTGGAGAAGCCCAAGTCCGACCAAGGGGCGACCAATCCACAAAGCATAAGTCCGACCAAGGGGCAACCTCTCCGTGAAGCTCAAGTCCGACCAAGGGGCAACTAATCCATAAAGCATAAGTCCGACCAATGGGCAGCCAATCCATAAAGCGTAAGTCCAACTAAGGGGAAACCTCTCTATAAAGCATAAGTCTGACCAAGAGGCGACTAATCCATAAAGCATAAGTCTGACCAAGGGGCAACCTCTCCATAAAGCATAAGTCCGGCTAAGGGGCAATCGATCCACAAAGCATAACTCCGACCAAGGGGCAACCAATCCACAATGCGTAAGTCCAACCAAGGGGCAACTAATCCGCAAAGCATAAGTCCGACCAAGGGGCAACCAATCCATAAAGCATAAGTTTTACCAAGGGGCAACCAATCCTCAAAGCATGAGTCCGACCAAGGGGCAACCGATCCACGAAGCATAAGTCCGACTAAAGGGCAACCGATCCACAAAGTATAAGTCCGACCAAGGGGCAACCTCTCTACAAAGCATAAGTTTTACCAATAGGCAACTGATCCACAAAGCATAAGTCCGACCAAGGGGCAACCAATCCACAAAGCATAATCCGACTATGGGCCAACCTCAATCTACAAAGCCCAAGCCCGACCAATAGGAAACTCGACCGCAAAGCTCAAGCCCAACTAAGGGGCAAACCGGTCATCTAATAGCTATCATTTCTAACCCTTGCTCTTTTATAAGATCATATTGACATGTGGTAGCAGTGATCCCCGGAGGGGCAGCCTGTGAGCATGAGATTTTATAGTTCCTCTCACGAGACGATGATGACGTATATTCAAATTTTAATCCTTATTAAAAATTCATTTTGAATTTTTATTAACGTTTGTATTCAGTTCGGGGTGTCCAACTACTCATCCGGTGGAAGCTCGAACCAATGATTCTCACCCAAAATACCCTAAAATATCTTTACATATATTAAAGTGCTTTAAACATTCAAAAAATTAGCTTTTGAACCATTTCCCCCTTTTTTCAGCTTTTTCAGGCTGCGCGCCCCGTTTAGTAGTCTGACAATAAGGGCATGAAAGCCACCAGCGGCATCACCATGCCTCCAGCCAATTCACTCAGGCTGCTAGCTGCCTGAGCTGTGCCACCGACAATATGAGCCCCTGCAGTTAGTCTGCACCTTTTCCCTGTTGATTGAGTTTTTTGGCATTTTGGTGTAAACTTCGTCCAACTCGCCCAGATTCATTTCTAGCTCTATAAAAGACCTGATTTAGGATTAGAAAGAGGGGGAACATCAGTAAGAACTTGAGAGAGTTATAGGAGTGAGAAGGAGAGATTTTAGAGAGAGAAAGGGAAGAAAAGGTAAGAAAATGGATTAAGTTCATGTTTTCTTGGTTTTTCTTCATTTAATCTCTTAGTTTAAACTCAAAACATGTAAAAATCCTAGGTTAAAATCAATCTAATAGGATTTTTAGAGACAAACAATGTTTGATCTTTAAATCACGACCCAAATCATCATTCGAGCTTCCCGAAGGTGTCATTTGGATCATAAAGAGGTAGATTCACGGCCCTGAGATAAATTCATGAGTCTCTTGAGCTCTGTGGCATTATTTCTTGATGTTTGTTATACTATCTAGTGTTTTGGGTTCGTTTTAGGAGTTTTTGGTCGATTCCAACCTTTTGAATCTATTTTTGCATATTTTGAAACAGGCGACGGTATCACCCATACCGCCGGCGGCTCCACTATAACCGCCAGCATGTAAGCCACTAGCGGTCTCGCTCAAGCCGCCGGTGGCATGAGTTTTTGGGCAGTAGCCCCGTTGTTGCCCTTTTGACCTAGTTTCTCTTTTCTTGTATTTGACATGTACAGTATCACGATGGGAATCCAGAATTCCCCGAAAATGGTCCAAACCCCATAACATGTGGCATTTTCACTAATAATTTTGTTATAACAATAATCTTGTCCGAAAAGGACTTTTCCCTAAAATTCTCCGAAAAATGAATTTTTTAAAGGGAACTTACATTCGAAAATCAAAAATTTTCAAGCTAACCTAGTACCTTGACCCTAGCCTGGGGCCCTGCCCCCGGACCTTGCTAAGGGCGCTGCCCCTTGGACCTCACAAGAGGCTACCGTCCCTTGACCCATCGATGGTGCTGCCCATCTACCCCGCAAGGGGCGCTGCCCTCAGACCTCCGCACTGGGCTACTGCCCCCCGACCCTGCCGCCAGGGATGTCGCTTTGTGTGATATACCTCATACAATGTGTCGTATCTATGCTAACTATTTTCTACAGGTAGATTTAGGTTAGATATATGTTAGGCCTTCGGGTGTTTTATTTATTGTATAGACAAATGTATAGGATTTGAAAAGCCTTGCAATAATTTTAATTTTTGCGTTTATTTTTGAAGGACTGCAATAATTAATTTATTGCTTTGGTTGCTTGATAACGCGCTAACAATATATAAACTGAAAACACAATAAATAGGGTGGATTAAAACCGATTAAGAAAGAATGAAGTATTTTAACTTGGCCTAACGTAAAATAGATAACATCAACCAAACTCGGAATCTCTACTTAAGGTATGGTCTACCACCTGGTAGGAAAATCGTACCAAAATTTCCCGGTTAAGTTGAACCGGGTGGCGACTCTATTTTCAGTACGGGATTTTAATCTCGTGTCCTTTAACAGACAAATTGGACTTAAAATTCAACATCAATATCAGTTCTTTTATCACGCTAAAATGAGGATTGATCACTCAGCACGCTTCATAGCACCTATTATTTTTCTCCCCCATGATACGCATCTCACGTGGTTCTCGCGGGCAGGAAAATGGTCGTCTACTCACACCTAGTCTGCCCTTAGGTACCCGTACGGGGTTTTGTCTAGTGGTACGGATCCACTGCCAGACCCATCTAGGGATTACCTTCCATACATGTGGAGGGGACCTATACAGGTGGAGCCCCGCCCATACGGGTCCTCTAATTGCTGAATCAGCCTCTTTCGGAAGTAATCTCTTACCATTTTTGGGAAAAGGTAGGTCTTGAATGCAGTTTATTGCATCCAGAGCTCACTTTCACACTATAAATAGGGCCTTTTCCCTTCATTTCATAACACACATTCATATTAGAAGAATTATAGTAAAAGTTCTAGCAATTTCTATAGGTATAGAAAAGGTATAGTGGGGGTATAGGAGGTATAAAATAAGGAGAAAAACTATCATTTGAGGTTTTGCCCACATTTTATTCATTCCTAACTTCATTCATTAGGATTTAGGGGAGGTTGTGTCCACACAAATACTCACTTAAATAGTCTTATTTCACCATTTACTTAGGCTGGACTCTCCCAATAGTAAAGGGATCACCTCAAAGTGGATTCACGATGAAAAGGTAACGCTCCTAAGTTTCAAAGAGACTCACATTTCAGTTTTATTATTGTTGTTACTTTCTGCCTCTTCTATTATATGTACTTTTTCTATTTCTTGTATAGGGTCTGGTCCTAACTTGTAGGAGCCTTGATGGCACCTTATATCATCGAGATATTAGATCGGTGCGCCATACTCATACGAAGGGAAATCCCTATTTATTTTATTTTCCTACCACCAATCCATTAATCTATTAATCTATAAATTAAATTGAGCAAAGTCTCGGCTGGACCAGATAGGACCTATACGGGTACTCCATACTCGTATCGGTCCTCCCTGGTAGCCATACGGGTCCCACCTACTAGTATGGGTAGCAGCCCCACGCAGATTCCAGAACTCATTTTAATTCCATTAAAAATCAATCCAACTCTCCACTGGCCATGCGATCAGTTATACTAATAATCTGGTAAATCGACCCACTAAAGTTAAAATGTGTTTTCATAACAAAATATGTTGAAGACCAGTTATTTCTCTCCGATCCTAGAAGTTTCCTGGGTACTATCGATTGCAAAACTGCAATGCTAAGATAATTACATTTTTCCTAATGAAATGCTGACCTATGATGTGCTATAAGTTGTGCTATTCTTTGTGGATGCAGGGGAATTTATTTTTATTTTGTTTTATAACTTAGAATAAACGTATAGGTTCTCTTGCAATTCCCCATTTTTCCCCCGGTTGTAATTTTATTCCCCCATTTATTGCTTGTGCTTTATTGTAATATGTAAACACATGTAATGAGTGTGAAAGAGTGTAGAAATGGGATTTCTGTAATAATTCCCCAAATGATGAAAATAGAAACGGTTTTTCTCAATGAATGTATTTTTGAATCAACTAAATGAGAAATAAGTGACTCATCCGATACTAGAAATCTCTTATCCAATAGGTATGAGTCTCCCACCTAGAGGGAACCATACCAAAACTCTTTCTCAATTAGACAACTTGGGTGGCGACTCTATCATTTGTGTCGAGATTTGGATCTCGATTCTTTTATTCATTAAAATTGGCTTATTATGCAAACTTTGGTTAAAAATGATTTATCACGCCTAAATCCAACCAACCCTCAGTGGGCCCCACCTCTCACACGGGCACTAAGGGAGACCCACACGTCATCGACACCTCACAATGGTGACTCTATTGGGGACATAATCTTTTAACTTGCAAAATTTTTGTTTGTTTTAAAAGCTTAAAAGATTAAGATGAGCACCGAAAATCATTTACTTGATTCAACCCATTTTCTTTTTTATCATTTGGGAAAATTATCACAAACTATCTTCTCATCTCCTTCTCTCTTTAGTTAGATGTGCTCTTCTTCTAGCGCTAGGTTAAGGTGCCCTATTATTTTCGTGACACTCACAAAAGTGTTACCCATGCCCGACAGGAATTGGGGACACTCTAGTCGGTGGAGCACTCATTGCTATCTCCCTCTAAAAGAGGCTTGATATGATGGGAACCTTTTACATCAAACTTCCAATATGTCCCTATGCCATTCGTATCGAAAGCCTTAGAATTTTACCTTCTAGGTACCACCTGATTTCTGTGTAAGATTAGACTAAGGAAGAATACCCTCGAACTCAACAGGAGAAATAAGTCGCTTCTCTTATATTATGTTACATGCCCTTGTAATTAACCCAAACATGCATTATCGTAATTTGTGCATGCATAACACATCCCATGCATGTACTGATCTTTTGGTTATCACCTCAGCCAAAATCAAACCTCAATGAGAAAGAGTCTGGCCATGTTCTCAGGTCCATTTGATTCACATTCTGACTCCTCCACCATCATCTCTTCCTTCAGTTCAGTTAAGGGTTATTCCGTCTCCATCTACGCGTATTTCATCCAGAAATTAGTTTAGTCTGGTTGATATTTTTGCCTACCATCCTGAGCTCATATCCTGACTCTAGAGGGTTAGATTGATGTTAAGTTTGAGAATGTTGCTACAGGTGATGAGGTAAATGCATCAAGGGTCGATGTTAGGTCGGAGATCGTAAATGCCATCTCATAGTACTTGGGAAGTGATCAGTTCTTGGACCTATTAAATGATAAGATGTTGGCCTCCCTCAGGGTGATCATGGCCGAAGAGAGAATGGCCAATGCTCCTCATAGCGTGCCTGTCAATGCTCCAACAATGAATGCAGTGATTAGTGAACAAGTATCGAGGGTTACTCATAATCCGTTCACTTAGTTTTAGTTGCCACTTGTGCGGAATTATAGGGTTTCTTCCAGTTAGTTTGGTCAGTTGGGTTCTTTGGGTCCATTTGGTTTAGTTAGCCAGTTATTCCAATTACTGGGTACAGTGGCTCCACCAGATGTCAGTCAGTTTTCTCAGCCTAGTCAGGGATTTGTACTGCCTCCATTTTAGTTTGGGGCATCTGGCCCACCCCCCAATTTTATGGTCACACCTAAGGGACAACCTTTCCTTAATCAATAGGTTTACCCTTAGGTATGGTTACTTAATCAAAGGGGTCATCCTTGTCCATAGAATTGCGTGATCTTCTTCAAAAATTATTGGCTGACAATCCCAGCTCTTAGCCATCATCACTATCAGTTCAAACTGCTAGAGAGGAGGAATGGGTCCCTGAAAACTTTAGTATGCCTAGTATAGTAAAGTATAAGGGAACTAGACCACCTCAATCTCACATCACCACCTATTAGAGGGTTATGAGAATCAGAAAGTTAAGTGATAAAGTACTAGCTAAAATGTTCCCTTACACCCTGGAATGCCATGCTATCAAATGGTACAATACTCTATCAGATGATGGGACTGAAAATTAGAAAGCTTTATTTGAAGCTTTCATTGAGCCATATGGTTTCAATGCCACCATTAAAACTATCATACAGAATTTTGAGGCTAACAAGCAAGCCCCTAATGAGAAATCTAAACCCTATTTTGAAAGATGGATGGCCACTCAGGTTCTATTGAAAGATAGGTTAAGTCTCCCCAAGATGATTGTGAAGTTGATGGATGGTGCCCTGCCTGCTTATCGTAAGGTTCTTGGTATGGATAAATTCTCTAGCTATATTGAGCTCTTCAAAAAAGCTGAAAAATGGGAAAGAATAGAGTTAGAGAAGGCGAGTGTATTGGCCAAACCTTTATTCATAAAGAGTGACCCTTCGGCCTCAGCCAAGGCTTCTAAATCAAAGTCTGGTTCCGATCCTAAAATAGCGGTAGTGCAAGAAGAAGTGGTTGCAGTCCGTACCATCAAAGATGGCATCTCCCCTTACAAAGCATCTCTACCCGACATCTTCACTAAGTTGAGGGCTCTTGGCCTTCTTCAAAGTATTAAAACTTATATCCCGTCCAAGCCTAAAGACAAGGATTAGTTTTGTGCTTATCACTTCAGTAAGGGGCATCGTACTGGTTCTTATAGAGCCCTACTTGAGGCTATTCATGGTTTGATTAGGGATAAGAAGGTATAAGAACCTGATCTTAAGCCTAGCACTATGAATAACCCCCTGCTGAATTTTGAGAAACAAGTTGCAATTGTCGAGTCAGGGTTGCCCTCCTACCATGTCCTCAATATGATCTCGTGGGCTAATCATATGGTTCACTCAGTAGTGGCTTTACCTAATGAACCAGTCCCTATTGACATCGATGCATTCGAGTTAGAATGAATTCATGACGAGAAAGCTATGTTGGCTCAACCAGAGCCAATCGATATCGATGCTTATATATTAGAAAGTGATGAGCTCAAAGGACCTACCTTGTTAGTGGAAACTTCCAAAGGGAGAAGTTATATGAAAAAAGGGTGTTGCGTGTTACCCAAAGTGGAAGGATCCCTCCTAACCCTATCCCAAAAAGAAGAAGGGGCAGAGACGTGGATATCTAGGTCATTCAAAATATTGATCAGGGTCCAATATTTATGCCTGCTACTAATACTCACATTTCGATCAGTACTAAAAAGAAAGTCACCCCTCTCATCCGACAATTGCAAGTTACCCCTACTAGGTACAACATTTGGCATCTTCTCATTGACTCTGAAGATCATCGCAAAGGTCTGATAGAAAAGTTATTGAGCATGGAGGCTACACCTTCTACCACTCTGGTTGAAGTATTTTCAGTTATCGGTGGATCTTCTCCCGATCAAGTTAAACCCATTAAGTTTTATCCATTGAACATCCAGGCCAAAGGTAATAAGCATAACAAGGCACTTTTCATTAAGGTGAAAATCTTTGACCGTTCTATCCGATGTGTTATAGTGGATGATGGTTCCACCCTTAATCTCTGCCTTGCCAAGATCCTTCCTCACTTAGGGCTGGATAATCCATGTTGGAAAAATCCAATACTGTTATAAGGGCATATGATGACACAAAGAGGAGTGTCATTGGGGTTTTTAAAACTGAAGTTACAGTTAGGGGAGTGAAATCCAAAGTCTTATTCACTATTCTCGAAATTCCTATTTCATACTTGTTATTGTTGGGTCAACCTTGGCTCCAAGCATTAGGAGTCGTCCCTTCCATGATCCATCAGAAAGCTAAGCTTATCCACACTGGCAAACTAGTAACCATTAAAGCTGACAAACCTATTAAGTTTTATCCATCTATTATAGCAGCTCTAGAAGCCGAAGAAAAAGAATCTAGGGTGGCTGTAGCTCACCAGGATACAAAAATTTTTATCAGATAGTACATATCGCTTAAAATCAAAAAGATTATGATGAAGCAAGGTTATATAAAACGTAAGGGGCACGGAAAGAATCTACAGGGTATGCTGGAACTTATTTTACCTCTTTCGTGGCCATTCAAACTTTGTTTGGGGAACCGCCCAAGTGCTAAGAAATCTAAACCCCAGTCCTGCCTCATGATAGGGGCTAATGTCAGGCAAAAGGTATTCACAGGTGGGGAAGAACCTGTTGAAGTTTGGGGCAAAAGGGTCCCTAGTTTTGAGATCTTCAATGATGTATATGATTTCGAGAAAGGCTACATGATTGAAACGTCGGTTTCTGTTGAAGTATGTGGTAATGCTGAAGAAGATGAAATGAAAGATGCAATTGAGTCCATCACCAAGGCACTAGTAGTACTTATAAGGAAGAATTGAAAGGGAAGTTAAAAGGGAAATCCCATCAGCAAGGCTATTAAAGACTTAGCAAGAGCAGAAGCTAAAGAAGCACATGCAAATACCAGCTCAACTATCGGTATTGCCAAAGTCGATCAACAAGGCCGTCCGCCTGTTGAGGATGATTCAAAAGGTGTAATTTTTAATGTTGCAAATATTTTTGATGCAAACAATGCAGCTTATAAGGCATATCATGGATAAGTTGTAACATCAGTACTTTTCAGCATGTCATGAATAAATTAATGCATCCCTTATTCACATTTCACTTAAGTATTTCATCCTGATTACACCATGTATTCATAACAACAACGTTCTTCAAATATCATCATATTCATTAATGAAGTTGGCCTTGACATTGCAATTGTATAAATATCCAATGGTTAAAACCTACCAAAAAAAAGAGAGATAATAAATGTGCTTAGCAAACATGATAACAATAAGTCTTAGTTCATCTTTCTTTATGTAGGGGGAAAGGGGCATAAAGGTACATTTCGCCAAGAAAGAATACCACAAAGACTCATAAGAACATCAACAATAGGCTAGCCCAGGTTACGAAAAAAGATAATGCACATATGGGGTCCTAAAAGATGCCCAAAATCCCTTATAAGCTCTAAAGGGAAGCTGATCATTGATAAATCAAAAAGAGCCTATCTAAAAACAATGGCAACCTATAGGGACTAGGCTGATAAACTCGCATTTGCAGTTTGGGGGTATAAGAACCCCCACTGATCAGATGCCAGTCTCCTTGGTTTATGGAATGGAAGTTGTGCTACCAGTAGAAACAGAAGTAAGATCTTTAAGGGTGGCACTTAAAGCTCAGTTAAAAGAATCAACTTGGGCAAGGGCCAGGTATGAACCATTGAACCCAATAGATGAAAAGTGACTCAAGGCACTTGACCACCTACTGATGTACCAGTAGCACATGGCTTGAGCTTACAATAATAGAGTCAGATACCCGGAGCAACCTCTCAAAGCGGCTGATCTGGTTCTCAAGCAGCTACGCTAAGTCAGCACTGACACTAGGGGCAAGTTCAAGCCTAACTAGGAGGGGTCATTTGTTGTAAAGAAAATCCTGAGTAAGGGAGGAATCAACCTCATAGATATAGATGGAAATAAGTTAGTGAATCTAGTAAATCAAGATAGACTCAAGTATTATCATGTCTAGCTTAAAATTAAATCATAAAAAATAGCACAAAGAATGAAAGAAATAAAGAATAAATCACCCAGCGAGCAGTCCTCTACTACTCGAGAAAAAATTAGGGTGTAGCCCGCTGATCGGTATTCCGCAAATCGGTCAGGCAAAAATTAGGGCACACCAAAGCAATAAAGCCTGCTAAGCTGAAAACCCAAAAAGGTCGACTTAGGCAAAAGTTAGGGTACCGAGAGAAAAATGTCAGTTGCCTTCCAGAAAATCTATAAAAGACTAGTAGGCAGTAGAGGTTGACCATTGGAAATTGTTACCATTGCCTATGTACTCAAATTAATCTCATCAATGAATATGTTATGATTTTGCTAAGAATCTTGGTCTTATAAATGCATGCATGTCTTTAGGTGAAATAATCACTAGTATGTGAAAATTATTTTTTCTCCACAGGCTCTGCATCATTGTTATTTATTCTTTTCATATGTAATCCAACAAAAATAAAAAGTTCCAAAGAAATCAAGCATATGTAAATTTAGAAAAAGTCTGCTGGATTGAGCCACCAAGGACAATTCAGGCAAAAATTAAGACAGTCTGTTGGATTGAAACTAAAAAGGGTGGTCTAGGAAAAAGTTAAGACAAGAACAAAAGAAATGTCTGCGGGATTGAAAACTTGAAAGGGCGGTCTAGGCAAAAATTAAGGCAAAGAAAAGAAAAAAGCTTGCTAGGTTGAAAACTCGAAATGGCGGTCTAGGCAAAAGTTGAAGCTAAAAAGAAAAAGTCCGCTGGACTGAGCCGTTAAGGACAATTCAAGCAAAAATTAGGGTAAAAAGAAAGAAAAATAAATGTTCAATAGGTCATCTCGCATCAAGTGGCCGATGCAAAAGTTAGAACATCACTCGGTCCCTCAGTATAAAATCACTAGATAAAATACGGGTTTGCAAAGCAGCAATACTCAATACTCTCAATTCAAAAAAAGACATCATGCATAAAAGTCAAAATGTCAAAAGTACCAATCCAAAATTTACAATCAAAACAAGCCACATAGGGCCCAAAAGTACCAATAGTTCAGAAAGTAATCATAGCCTAAGCTACTGAGGGATCCTATCCCTTGTGACCCTCCTGAGTCTGGCCCTGAGTATCCGCCAGTACATAATCCACACCTATGGTCATGTGATCCTTAACCTCCTTAGTATTGATAGCTGGCTGACCAGGGGCCCTAGTCTCTAAAGTCCCTGTAGCAGCTCCAACAGCATCAGCACCCTCAACGGACTGATCTCTGCCCCTCTTAGTCACCCGGTATGCAAAAAGATCATCCGCAAACTCATCATTAGAAGGAACCAGCGTCTGCCTATCCCCAGTCATCCTAGTAAGCTAGCCCCTCAGCATCTCAATCTCAGCCCTCACCCAAGCAGTCTCAACCCTAGCTTGGTCAGCCTCAGTGGTAGCTGCCCGCAGCTCCTCCATGAACTGGGCTCTCTCCTCTGAAGCATCCAAGTCCTGGGCAGACTTGCTGTGCTCCATGGCTAGCAGGGTCTGCAATGGAAATCATAAGATCAGTACATATGTAAATGTCATAGCATGCATGCATAGTTTGCTAAATTTTTTAGGAAAAAGAAACTTACTGAAGCTAATGCATCCTAGGCTAGTAGTAGATCCCGCACTAAAAAGTAGCCCATGGCAATCCTCTTAGCCTCTGAGATAGTCACCTAAAAGGGAAAGGCCACATCAGGATGAGACATTCTAAGCAATGACAGTGATGGACAAAGATTAAGGCCAGAAATTCCTTACATGAGTAGAGCTAGAAGGAGTGAAACCAATAGGCCAGACCAACTCCACGAGCTCCTTGAATGCTCACTTCCCTGGAAGCTTGAGACCGATTTACCAAAGGCTCAGGGGCAACAGTAGCAGTAGCGGTAGATCTCTTCCACATAGAAGTGGGAGGCTGTAGCAATAAAGAATAATATTCAGAATCACATTCAAATTCAGAAAGTAGTAAAGTATTAACAAAGGCTAAGTTAGAAGCATACCTAAGAAGAAGGGGTAGCAAACCTAGCCGAGCATCTAACATCCCAAACTATTTGTGGCCCTCCGCAGTCACCCATCGGTCCACCCTTTTTATCATCATCATCGTCGTCATCCTCACTGTCACTCTAATGAAACTCGAGAGGGACATCATCGTGGTAGATCCTCTCACAGGGAGGAAAAAGTGAGGAAGTGACAAACTCAGCATAAAAACCCTCCACAAATATCACGCAAGCCCCCTTGCCCAATAAGTACAGCCCCTGGTTGGTCCCTGATATGAGATGAGGCCACAAGATGCCCATCGGGATCGGGGGAGGGATCGGTCTCTCCACTATAGCACTTATCCTCCACCCTCAGACCCACTCACCAAAATACCACTTATAGGAGAGTGGTGACTCCAGGATAAAGCGGCAATCATCCATGCCAGACCACATCCTCTCGATAGCCCCATGTGTGACTAATCTCTCCCATGGGTCTCAAATAACCTGTACATAATGAATGTACTATGAGTATCACAACCTCGTAAATACGGTTTTGACTAATGATTTTTTGAAATGTAAAATGTAGGTTTAGTAGGGAATAAGCTTACCCGATTTGAACATAGCTAGAATGGGAACTCTCGGTATTGCACTGTAGTCAAGAGCTAACCCTGCTAGAGCCCCATCCACCTGAAAATAATATACGGTGTCATGGACTGCAGGGGCAAACCCGGCCTGGTGATGAACCGGTGCTCAAAGGCCCAAATCTGAAAAACAAAATAAGGATTAGTCATAGCACAATCTAAGTAAAAGGTTAAAGCATAAGAGATCAGTTTGGGATTTACCAATAGTATCAGATTGTAGATGTAAAGCTCAGACTACTTGCCCCGGACTCTGGCATCCAACCCATAGTATAGTTGTGCCAGAATTGCCCGACACCAGTTCTTGCCTAGCACAACAGCAAGGTTCTCCACAGCAAAGAGCAAGCCATAGTTGAGGTTGCTCAAGTAGACATGAAAGAAGATAGTGGTTAGATATGTTAGCAAAAAAGATTAGGCATACTAGTCCATCCTATCAGCTGCAACTAGACTTGAATGCCTGATCTAGTAACCATGCAAGTCCCCATACTTGAACTTGTTCGTCCCTCCTGAAAGAAGCCCAAATAGTTTGGCAATATAGGCCTACACCTCAGGCCAAGAATGCTATAGGTTGGCATAAACATAAAGTGGACAATATCATCGCTCCACTCCAAGCCCGTTGTAGCACACACATCTGAGGGAGTAATGGTAACCTCCCCAATAGGCAAGTGAAAAGTATGGTTTATCTCCGACCACCCCGCTGTCAGAGCTAAAATGGTACCCGGGGTCAACATCATAGGAGCCTAAGGGATGGCCATGATAATGTCACTGAAGCTAAAGGAATCAATATTGGTCAGCAACTCCGTATCTCCCATAGCGTGAATCTTCTTGTACCATTTCTTGCAGAGGCTCAGGGCTCCCACAGTCTTGTATTCAATTTGTACAGGTAAAATTACAGTTTAGCAGGGTAGAAATATAGTAGATAAGTCAGAAATCGGAAAAGGATTGTAGAAAACAAAGTAAATAACCCTCTAAACCTGAGGACAAGACCCATACGGGTAAGCCCCGCCTATAAGGGTCCACAAGTGGCACCTGTATCATAAATAGGACCCGTACGGTTCATCCCTCACCCATACGGGACCCCTACGAGTAGTCCCTCTGCCAAAAATCTCCCTAAAAATCTGAATTCATCCAAATTCATCAAAAGCTCATCCAAAACTATCCTAAAAGCATCCTAAGCTAAAGTTACATGCATGAGGCTCTATTCTAAGGTTTAAAACACCCTAATTCATGCCAAAATCCGAGAAATACTCAAAGGTTTAAAAATAGAAAATGGAGAATTGAGTGAAATTGCTTGGAGTTTTGAAGCGTGGGTCTCAAGAGAAGGGATCAGGGGCACTTCAGTGACAAGACTGAGCCCCAAAAATGAGTCTCCCTCATGAAAAGCATACAGGATGGAAATCAAGCATTCTCAAAATCCCGAATCACCCACCGGGGGCAAGTCCTCAAGTCTAAGCGAGAAGTGGCCGACCTGTGGGATCTTCTTATACATTTTTAGTTGATTTTAGGGGAAAAATCACCGAAGTTGCTAAAAGGGAAGTTTTGGTATATGGCAGGATTTGAGGGGACTGATCACACTTTTGAACCCCCCATCAAGGACCCGTACGGGACCCAACCTAGTCGTACAAGTCCCAATAGTTGATCACCCACCCATACAGGCCCTCTCTTGCCATCTAGGGGTAGATTTTTCAAACAAGTGTTTCACAAAGCACTAGAAATTCATTAAGTCCAAGCTCGGTGCCAACCACGCTTTTTTCACCCCTATATTTTAGTTATATTTGGGGCAACCCCATGCTCACCTTGATGCTTGATTGAAGGGGCAAAAATATTCTTCTATCCACAAAAGTCAATCAAGAATCAAAGTAAGCCATTTTTTAATTGATCACTAATCAGGAAAATTTTTGTCTACAGGACCATCCTAGCACAGGAGTTCTTCCCCAGCAAACAAATCCTATCAGAAATGACTTCCCTAATAGAAGAAGTTTTGCCAAAGGATATCACTTTACTCCCCAGTAGTACAATCAGCTAGTCAAGGGGCATATCTCATATTCCCCAGTAATAGAATCAGTCAAGGGGCATACCCCATATCTCCCAATAGCATAATCATTCAAAGGCCATCCCCCCACCAATCTAGGGGCATTTCCTCGTCTCCCAGTAGCGGAATCAGCCAATCCATGGGTATCCCTCATTCCCCAACAGTGGAATCAATCAAGAGGCATACCCCCTATCTCCTAGCAGTGGAATTAATCAAGGGGCATCCCCCCATCCTCTAGTGGCAGAATCAGTCAAGGGGCATGCCCCTATCATAAAAAATCCTAGGGGCACCCACCCTAGAGGCATTCCCTAGCAGTTGAACTAGCAGCGATCAGGCAAAACCCAACATTTCCTGCACCTAGTTATTTCATCCACACATCTTTATTCTTAATTGAAGGGGCAAAAATATTTTTTGCTTTCACAAAAGTCAATTGAGAATAAAGAGGTGTCTGCTTGGACAATTACTAACTTAGTGTTTAATTGTTGTCTCTTTTCAAGTTATTCAAATTCCCCAGTAGGAGAGTCATCCGCCTTAGGAAAGGGATACGCCACTAGTAGGAAAGTCGATCTGCTTCAAGAAAGGGATACATCAGTCAGGAAAGTCGATCGGCATTAGGAAAGGGATACACCATCATCCAGGAGAGTCGATCTGCCTTAGGAAAGGGATACATGCACCTTCCCTAGTAGATTTACTAGGGATACATAATAATAAAGTTAATTCATCCACCTTAACAAAGGGATATGCAGTAGTAAAGGAAAGTCCTCCACCTCAACAAAGGGATATGTAGTAGCAAAGGAAAGTCATCCGCCTCAAGAAAGGGATACGCATTATCAAGGAAAGTTATTTGCCTCAAAATAAGGGTTACAAAGTAGCAAAGGAAAGTCATCCGCCTTAAGAAAAGGATATGCATTGGCAAGGAAAGTCATCCGCCTAAAGAAAGGGATACGCATTGGCAAGGAAAGTCATCCGCCTCAAGAAAGGGATACGCATTAGCAAAGGAAATCCGTCCGCCTCAAAAAAGGGACCCCTAGGGAAAGAGTTCACCTCAAGAAGGGAACTCGCCCATGTTATCGCCTTAGGTATGATTTCTAAACCCTCGCTCACCTCATGAGATCATATAGATCCAAATCTGAAATGATCCCATGAGGGGTAGTCTATGAGCACTGGATTTTAACAATCCTTTACACGAAATGATGATGAGAGCTATATGATGTAATTTCTTTCAGGTGTTGTCCATCAAAGGTGTTCCTACTACCGTACAGCTGAGTTTGGACAAAGTTTAGAGACCTAATCTTGCCTTAGTTACCCCGTACGGGTTCTGTCTAGTTGTGCGGATCCACTAACAGACCCCGTACAGGGATTGCCTTCTATACATATGAAGGGGACCTGTATGGGTCCCCATGTACCTGTATGGGTGGGGCCCTACTCATATGGGTCCTCTGATTGCCTAATCAGCCTCTTTTGAAATTAATCTCTTACCATTTCGGGAAAAGGCAGGTCTTGAATGCATTTTATTGCATTGACCCCTGACTTTCACCCTATAAATAGGGCCTTTTCCCTTCATTTCATAACACACATTCATATTAGAAGAAAACTATAGAAAAATTATAGTAAAATTTCTAGCAATTTCTATAGGTATAGAAATGGTATAGTAGGGGTATAGGAGGTATAAAATAGGGAGAAAACCCAGCATTTGAGGTTTTGTCCACATTGTATTCATTCCTAACTTCATTCATTAGGATTTAGGGGAGGTTTTGTACACACAAATACTCACCTAAATAGTCCTATTTCACCATCTACTTTTGCAGGATTCTCTTAATAGGAAAGGGATCACCTAAAAGTAGATTCACGCCCCAAAGGTAACACTCCTGAGTTTCAAAGACACTCAAATTTCAATTTCATTATTGTTGTTACTTTTTGCCTCTTCTATTATATCCATTTTTCTATTTCTTGTTTTAGGTCTGTTCCTAACCCGTATGAGCCTTGTTGGCACCTTGTATCGTCGAGATATTAGATTGATGCGCCATACTTACATGGATGGAAATCCCTTTTTATTTTATTTTTCTTCTGCCAATCCATTAATCTGTTAATCTATAAACTAAAGTGAACAAAGTCTCTTCCTAGACCAAACAGGACCCATACGGGTACACCATACCTATACCGGCCCTCCATAGTAGCCGTAAGGGTCCCACCCCCCCGTACTGGTACTTACCCCAAGCAGATTCCAGAACTCATTTTAATTCGGTTAAAAATCAATCCAACTCACCACTTGCCATGCGATCACTTTCACTAATATTCTGGTAATTTACCCACTAAAGTTAAAATGTGTTTTCATAACAAAATACATTGAAGACCAGTTATTTCTCTCCAATCCAAGAAGCTCCCGGGAACTATCGATCGTAAAACCACCACGCTAACATAATCTCATTTTTCCTAATGAAATGCTGACTTATGATGTGCTATAATCTGTGCTAATCTTTATGGTTGCAGGGGAATTTATTTTTATTTTGTTTTATAACTTAGAACAAATGTATAGGTTCTCTTAGAATTCCCCCATTTGTCCCCCGGTTGTAATTTTTATTCCCCCATTTATTGCTTGTGCTTTATTGTAATATGTAAACGCATGAAACGAGTGTAAAAGAGTGTAGAAATAGGATTTCTGTGATAATTCCCCAAATGATGAAAACAAAATTATTTTTAAGCAGTGAATGTAATTTTGAATCAACTAAATGAGAAATAAGTGACTCATCTATTAGCCGAATCTTTGATCCAATCGGTATGAGTCTCCCACCCTGAGGGAACCATACCAAAACTCTTTCCCAACTATAAAACTTGGGTGGTGACTCTATCATTTGTATCGAGATTTGGGTCTCGATTCTTTTATTCACTAAAATTGGCTTATTGTGCAAACTTTAACTAAAAATGTTTTGTCACGCCTAAATCCAACCAACCCTTAGTGGGCCCTGCCACTCACACAGCACCAAGGAAGACCCACTCGTCATCGACACCTCATAGGTACTATCGCTATACTTTGGGTCATTCCTATGCACTCATTAATTTAGGGTGTCAAGGGTGATTACGGGTATAGTGATGACAACACGTTGGTAAGCTATGTAGTAAAAAAGAATCCATCGCTTCAAATATATTAAGGAGTTGTACCTGGCCACTTGTTGAAGTGATGATTGCTATAAACCTCTTATCAGAGTATGTGTTTGATAGAAATAGTTTCTAGTCAAACACATTGTGGAAAAATAAATATACTGCGGTAACAAGTAAATAACTAGGAAAGCTTGCAGCAACATCGCTATTAGTGGGTTAACACTTCAGCCGAGCCCAACAAACTAGATGGTACTGATATTAAAGAATGGAAGGAGTTCATCACATTGGACAACTATTGCATTAACCAGGATTAAGTCATAAGCACAAATGATGTTCCAAGTAATGGGGGATGGTGGACCCTTGCTAGAGATGTACTATTGTTGTTTAAGGTAATCGAGTTCTATTCATGTTCTAGAACCTCGAGCTAATAGTTCCTATAGAATAAGGATTGGTTAAACCTTAATAACACAGTACTTCGAGAACCTATAAGGTCACACACATTGGACTTTCATCAGACTCAGTAAAGAATTAATAGACTTAGTATATTATGAGAATATTAAGTTTGGAATAGCTAAACTATTACCTGGTTAGACCAAAGAATTTATTTTGACCGATAACTAATTTTATTTGGGTAGTAAATAAATTAAAGTGTTGATTAGATGATTAGACCATTTTTTGTCAAGCCAGGAACTTATTTTGACTAGTAACTAATTTTATTAGAGTCATAAATGAATTAAAATGTTGATTAAAATGATTAGATCTTTTTCTAGTTAAGCTAGGAATTTGTTTTGATCGGTAACTAATTTTATTAGGGTCATAAAATAAATTAAAAGAAAGGAGGATTAGAAGGAAATTTTTTGAGGGACCTATGAATTTATTCATAGAGTCTATATATACAAAAAGGGCCAGCCCATAGGGCTTGCCGCAAGCTGGGCTTGCCGCAAGCTGGGCTTGCCGCAAGCTGGGCTTGCCGCAAGCTGGGCTTGCCGCAAGCTGGGCTTGCCGCAAGCTGGGCTTGCCGCAAGCTGGGCTTGCCGCAAGCTGGGCTTGCCGCAAGCTGGGCTTGCCGCAAGCTGGGCTTGCCGCAAGCTGGGCTTGCCGCAAGCTGGGCTTGCCGCAAGCTGGGCTTGCCGCAAGCTGGGCTTGCCGCAAGCTGGGCTTGCCGCAAGCTGGGCTTGCCGCAAGCTGGGCTTGCCGCAAGCTGGGCTTGCCGCAAGCTGGGCTTGCCGCAAGCTGGGCTTGCCGCAAGCTGGGCTTGCCGCAAGCTGGGCTTGCCGCATGAGCCGCAAGCCCAATCTTGCGGCCAAGGCAAGCCTAGGACTTGCCATGCACCGGCTTGGGCGGAAAGCCAAGCTTGTGCTTACCGCGTAAGGCTAAGGGTGGTGTGAGCGGACGACCTTCACCCGTCCCTTAGAGGCGCGGGAAAAAATAAGCGCTGTGAAGCGTGCTATAAGGGATTGATCCTTATTTTAGTGTGATGAAAAGATAGATTGATAAAATCGATGTTGATGTTGAATTTAAGTCCAATTTGCATGAAAAAGACATGAGACTTGAAATCCCGTATTTTAAGATTGAGTCACCACCCGGTTTAACTCTATTGGGAATTAGGTTACGATATTCCCACCGGGTGGTTGGACCGTACCTTAAAACAAAGATTCCAATTTCGGATGATGTTGCTTACTTTTCATTTATTAAATAAAAACGTTTACATTTTAATAAGCGTGGCTTTGGTTCTTATGCGATTTAAATCCGATTAATGTTTGGAGTTTTGGGTTTACATGGCCATACACCACATAGAAACAGTAAATAAAGGAAGAAAGGTAATTATTACATGGCTTTACAAATACCGATACATTTTTCAAATCTGGAAAAGCAAAGAAAGCGGGTAAATAAATAAAAGGGCAAAACCGGGTCCTAACCGAGCTTACCAAATCAGACCGGCTCTAAACTAGGTGAAATATTCACAAACGAGCATGAATAATGCAAAAGTAAATAAATGCGGTAAATAAGGGCAAACAAGGGAAAATAACATGTTTTTGGATTTTTCGGGAGTTAAACACAATTATCGGATATTTAAATGAGCATCTAAACAACCTAATAATCAATAAAATTAACTAAACAATCTTAAAATGAATAAAGGAAATTACAGAAAATATTTTGGTATTTTTAATTGTTATAAATGATTTATTTAGTAAAAACACTTTAAGCTAGTAAAATGAATATTAAACAAAACAAACAACAAATAAAATCTAAAAACAGATTAAAAATTAATTAGAATATAATTACAGATTATATAGAAAATTTGGAAATTTTTCAGGTGAAAATCGGGTTAAAAAACATGAGGAAACAATAAAAAAAAGGGCCAAAAACATAAAACAGGGACCTTTCGGAATTTTTGCCAGTCCAGACGCTAGAGTGGCACCTGAGATGCTATAGTGGCAACCCCAGACGCTACCATTGCAACGTTTCAAGCTACGCTGTATAATCTCATTGCTCACCGGAGCATCTGGCCCGAAAAAATGTCAAAAAGTCCAAATTCGGTATTTTTACACCTGAAAATTCAAAGTTATTGAAATTTTAAGCTGATCCCCACAAATTTTCAATAGATCTAGACTTAAAATGGCGAAATAACTTCGATTTTGTGACTTTAGGATAAAAGACGGAACAAAAAATATTGGTGAAGATATTTGTAAAAATATTGAACAAAGGGAAAAAAATCAACAAATCACAACCAAAGACAGCCAAATAATAAACTAAAATGAATTAAAGTAGATTGGAACTTAGTTTTGTTACCTAGAGGCCGTAAATCCACATTTCGAGACTTCAATCGGTCGTTTGGAAAGCTTTGTGATGAATTTGTGATGAAATCCGACGAAACAGCAACAAAAATCGCGACGAACATAGTGACGGAATTTAGTGATTTTGTGAGAAAAAGCCTCTAAATCCTAGTTAAGCTCATTTTAACTTATGATTTCTAATTGTTTTTAATGATTAAGCTAAAAGATTAAGCTAAATAACCCTTAAGAGTCCGTATTAATTAGATTTCTTAAGTTTTAAATAGGTTTCTATCTCTAAGACCTAGAAGTTTCTATATGAGAATTTAAATGTCAATTTGGCAAAAAATCCTGAATTATGTGATTAAACGGGTTTATATAGGCCTTATTCACTTCAAATAACTCAATTAGTCCATAGAAATCCATAGATTCCTAAAAAAATTGAATTTATCTGAAGTTAGAGAGAGAAATATGAACTAGCGACGGAGTCTGGAAGCCCACGCAGCGTCTCGGAGTGAGACACTACAACGGCAGCATCTCACCATAATTTTGCATGGTGAGACGCCGCAATGCGCCGCGAGACGTTGTGGCGGTAGCGTCTCATAGCACGTTGCCGTATCTCAGTGACGTGGCCACACTGTGGCCACGCCTCACCGAAATGAGACGGAGCGCGATGAGATGCACGCAGCGGCGCATCTCATTGCCCCCCACAGCATCTCGAGACACTGCTGGAGCATCCCACCGCTTCAGCGATGCCGCCAGCGAGGGGGAGGTGAGATTATTTATTTATTTTATTTATTCTTTTTATTTTTCTTTTTTTACTTATATTTTTATATATTTTTTAATAATTTTAATGCACCTATTTCAATTAATCGGTTAAGGGGAACAACACGATTAAAATCTCAACTTTTTCCCGAGAATATGTGCCAAACGCAATTTGACTCTGAAATAATAGAACAATAGGCAGAATATTAGGTCAAAGCAAAATGTCATCATCATTTTTCAGGACACCAAAATGCCCGTGCTCATAGGTTGCCCCTCGTGAAATTATCATTTGAAGGGTCAAATGTGATTTCACAAAAGAGCGAGGGATAGGAGGTTATACCTGAGATAAGGGGACCTCGAGTCGGTTGTCTATGGATGGTCATGGGATGCATCATCAACGGACCTATCGGAGGCAGAAAGCTCTGACTTGGAAATTTTGATGCGAACTGCTAGTTGCCTTATGTCACCGTAACATTACCGAGGATTGAACGCCTGGTCGAATGGCATTTTATCGCTCAATTACAGAAATTTTTGATTTTGACTACATCTTGCCTTACGTCACCATAACATAACCGAGGATTGAATTCCCGGTCAAATGGCATTGCGTTGCTCCATTACAGAAATTTTCAATATTTGGATTCTCAAATCGGTTGCTTATTGGGGTTGCCATCAACATACCTGTCAAGAATGAAATTTGAGAAGTTAGTATGCGATAAATATGTCCACTTTTATTGCTTAATTTATTTTGTGGAAACAAAAATTTTTGCCCCTTCAATTAACAATAAAAAGGTGGAATATTAAATGACTGAGTTTAGAAGCATCCGGAAGCCGGAAAGAAATAACCGATTAGAGGGTTTTGCCCCTTGTGCTGAAAAGAATATTCCCAAGAATATGCTAAGGCATTAAATGACAAAAAGGAATATATTCTATTTCCATTATATATCCTTTACTTCTTCTTCTTTCTCATTTCACACTTTCAAATTTTAGACAAAAATGTATGCCAAGAGAGAAGATAGGAAGCGTTATGTGATTCTTCATGATGCACTACAGGAAGGGTGACATGGACTATGGGTTTGCCCGGTCCCTTGGGCATACAATATTCAAGATACTGATACTTACATGGGCTATATGCCGACATCTCAAGTTTGAATATTCACCCAACAAGGAAAACACACCTTTGTGTGCTAGGTAAACTAACAAAACCTAAACTTCGCTTCATTTTTCTTGGAAAACAATTATTATGCCACTAACCCAAACTTTAAATTTTGGTTTTTTGAGGCCCGAACTTGGATGAGATAGGGTGTATAAATGCATGTAGAATACATTAATTGGTGTTTTGGAACTGAATTGGTTGGATTTTGGGTCGAATTTGAACTGAATGGGGTAAAATGAAATTTTGGATCTTAGGGAAAATTCCAGTCATCGGCGTCGGCCCGAGTAGCGAGACACTGCGGTGGCTGGTAAGATTAGCTCCGGCATCTCAAACGCTGCCATTGCAGTGTCTTACCTGCCACCGGGGTGTCTCGCCTCTGGCGGTGACGTCGGTGGTCAGTGACTATGGTGACGGTAGCCAGCCACTAGGGAGGCCCGGAAAAATCTTTGGGGAGTCCATTCCCATTTCCTTTTCACACTGATTTCAATTTTGGGGTTGAAATTTTATCTAAGGTTGTCTTGATGATGAAATTTGAGCTTTTCTCTGATTTTGTAAACTTTAACCATAAAAATTTATTATTGGATTTTATTTTGCAGCCAG
Source organism: Euphorbia pulcherrima (assembly GCA_947683365.1). NCBI lineage: Eukaryota > Viridiplantae > Streptophyta > Magnoliopsida > Malpighiales > Euphorbiaceae > Euphorbia > Euphorbia pulcherrima. The sequence goes on from CANTUS010000015.1 coordinate 53,601,041, forward strand.
CCGAAGTTAAACCATGGGGTCACTTTAACGATGTGCGGATTAGTGGCACGACACTAAGACTCAAGCCACAGCATTGCATGAGGATTCGATTGTTCAGGCCATTTGGGGCCTGGGATTAGACTGGATGTCAGATGCACTGCCAATGAATAGTCAGTCGATGAGCCCCGCTATCCTAGCTAGCTTGGTTGACTGCTGGAGCTAGAGCATACATACTTTTCACTTACCAATGTATGAGATAATGATCGACCCGTCATATATAGTTACTATGACCGAGCTACCTTATGATGTCTTAGTCATATACTTTGATGTCTATTTAGAGTGGTTTCGCATGAAGCTAGCTGCCCTTGTCCTTATAGCAAGCTTACTTGGGGTCACTGTGGCAGATAACTGTGTGGTGAGGTATAGTCAGTTGCATGATCATTGGATTAAGGCAACTAACATCAGCGAGGACTACATTGATCAGTACTTGCCATCATTCCTTGTGACATTACTGACATGCCTCTTCTTTTCTACCGGTGCGAGTTGAGTTACTCCTGGATTGCTATGTGTCTTAGAGAGATCGACTGACTTCAAGATGTGGAACTGGCGAGCCATCCTTGGGCAGATATGCTATATGCTTGACTCCCAATTGTCGGTTCTAGTGAGCGGCTTTATCCTTTGGTTTTAGCCACATTGCTTATTCGGCTTACTAATCTTTTCATTTTCATGTCTTTATAGATGTGGGCATTTGAGCACTTGATAGTTCCCCCACACTTGATGCACGACAACCCCTGGGGTCACATGTTATTGCTCATTGGATGTGCGGGTGGTCTGATTTGGAGATAGTGGATGCACATGCATGGTATCGGGAGTATTTGCGATAACTTAGATGCCATCGGGTAACATTATTTCCTACGCATTTTTACCCATTAGTTCAAAACTGTGTGGACAAATAAGAGGATACTTACAATGATTTATTGCGATGTTTCTTTCAGCTTACTGTCGAACCCTAGAAGAGATTGTCCTATTATCATGAAATCAAGATTATCTGGCGCATAATGGATGGATGTCGGTTCGTCTTAGAGTACCCCTCCTCCCAGGAGTGGTATTTTGGGGAGCGAGTTCGTCGATGGAGGACGAGTACTATAGCTCAGATAAGAGTTCCCCCAGATGTGCCGGTTGGTGCTTTCTAGCCTCATCTCATGTCTACTAGCACACAAGCCCAATTTTTAGATGATGACAGCTCTAGGGTGCCTTCAATCAGCTGAGATTACACTAATTTCCAGAGGCACCTCATTCTAGAATGTCTGAGGAAGTCCAGGACTGACGTTCCTTGGGATTTCAAATTCAAGGATAATGACATTGTGACCGAGGGTAGTGAGGGGTTTGACAACGGCGATGACGATGATGATGAGCCTCCCTCGGAGGATGATGGGGCTAGAGATGCCAAGAGGCATGACAATACCGGAGATGCTAATTCGAGCTTTGATCTAACTATCCTTTACCAAGGGTGGCGAAAGAGGGTATATTCTTTAAATCCTGACCATTCCTAGCAAATACTTTTGCAATTCTGACCCACCTTGCTTATCTGATGTTATATTTCCTCTTTTATAATTATAGGGGTCCCATAAGAAGAGGAGGGGTGGTCCTGCTACCAGCACTAAGGGACCTGGAGGGCCTTCTTAGCAATACACTACTGATCTTGAGACTATTTCCATGGAGCCGATCCCGCCTACTCGGGGTAGCTCCTTCACTGGAAAGAGTTGATGAAGTCATGATGAACCAGTTAGATACCTCATTCTCACTGATGTGTCGACTAAGATTTCACAAGGAGATGCCTATTAGGGAGTCGAAGGAGCCGCTATACTATGTTCCACAAGACACCACACATGTAAGAATGCCAACTTACACACTTTACTAGTCTTTGCTTGCTATTATCTGACCGTACTGATCATTTGATTCTACCTTTATATTTGATCCTATAGGTGCCCATTTTTGAGATTGAGGATGTGGCTCGGGGATACTATGGTGTGAGGGACTTGCTGCTTGCACATGATTCTATGGGGTGGGTAGTGACTCTATCTTCGGGACTATAAGCATGCGAGGGTGGAAATATGCACGAGCTCGATGATATCTTTATTGATACGAGAGCTTTCGAGCGCTTTAGACCTTCAGCCGCCATGCTGGAGGATTCGATGGCATAGCTTATGGGGGCAATCTTTCCACCAGGACTAGATATTAGGAGAATGCATATGACTTTGCATGGCGAGGAGGTGGATGACGACGTCAGTCGTTATCTTAATACAGAGCAAGAATATCATACCTGACGACCATTATCTTATCTTGCTTTATTGTGCTCATTTGTTGACTTTGATGATTGTCTGATACATGACTTGATACTTGGCTGTTTATTTGCTTGATTGGATCGATTTCTTGATTGCTTTGTTTTCTCGCTAGATGGATGCTAGGTGCGATAGATGCTTGACTAGGAAAAAATTGATTAATCTCTACAACCATCCAAATTAATAATAGTACTTATTTGTTAGGCGATTAGTAGATAGAGATCACCGATGGCAACGCATAATGCATGGCTGAGGCACTTCTTCGCACTTTAGCAAGCTCTAATTGGGAGAGTTTGGAGGTTTTCGGACTCGCAAGGCTCCAATATATTGCTAGCGGGCTGGTGAATGTGGCCTCCCTTTATGCAGCATTCTTCTAGTGGGACCTGATGGACCATGTGTTTCACTTCTTGGATTTTAACCTGTTTCTGATGATGGAGGAGTTTCATTCTATTCTCGAAGTGACTTGCTTTCACGGGGATGCGATTTGCTATGCCGGAGGTGCATTTTGGGGTCGAGGATCAGTTGACCGAGTTATGGAACCTGGATACCCCTACTACTTTTCTTTCACAGATTCCTGGGTCACAGGGTTTGATTAGTAGGGTACTTGATTAGTGTATAGCTACCCCTCGATCGCACATTTCTTATCCTTTCATTATGGCTCTACTACTCATGGCCAAGTTCATTCATGGCCAAATAATAAACTAAAATTAATTAAAGTACATTGGAACTCAGTTTTGTTACCTAGAGGCCGTGAATCCACGTTTTGAGACTCAAACTAGTCGTTTGGCAAGCTTTGTGACGAATTTGTGACGAAATCCGATGAAACAGAGACAAAAATCGCGACGAACTTAGTGACGGTGGCGCCGGCGTGAGGGAGGCGAGATTATTTATTTTTTTATTTATTCTGGTTCTTTTTCTTTTTTTACTTATATTTTTTTTATTAATATTTTTATATATTTTTTAATAATTTTAATGCACCTATTTTAATTAGTCGGTTAAAAGGAACAACGCGATTAAAATCTCGACTTCGTCACGACAATACTTGCCAAATGCAATTCGACTCCGAAATAATAGAACAATAGGTCAAATATTAGGTCAGACCAAAATGTTATCATCATTCCGCAGGTCACCAAAAATCCCATGCTCACAGGCGGGATGGGTATTTTACCCATCCCACATTAATGGGGGGAGCTATCCCATCTCCCTATAAAAGTAGCTCTCGTCCTCCTCATTTCAACGCACCACTTCTTCCTATAAGCTTTGACTTGAGATTCTAATCCATTTTCTCAAGTCAAATTAGAAGAATAAACCAATTGGGTGTAGTTCAATTGGTACACCACTCAATGTTAGTGGTGGGAGGTCCTAGGTTCAATACCTATCCTCTTCAAAATTCTTCAAAAAACTTAAAAGAATAATACTAAGGAGTCCTTTTAGTTTATATTTTTAGGTTGGCTTTTGGAGTGGTCTAGCGCTACTCAAAGCTCTGCAGTTCTACCTCATTGGGAGTTTTATGTTGGTGGGGTTTGTGTGGATACTCATAGAGGCTATCCTACACTTGAAGGCTTGTGTAAGAAGGTTCTGCTAAACCATGCTTCAACTGGTAAGTCTTCTACTTCTCTTTTAATTATTAGGTCTTTTTCTTTAACGTTTTTAGACTTAGTAATTATTATGCTTAGGTTGTTTTTTATGCTTAGTTTATTATATGCTTAGATTATAACTTAGAGTTATAACATGCTTAGTGTAAAATATATTTATACTAGGATATAATTATTGTAAGCCTAGCCTATGCATGCTAAAATAGGTAGAGAATTTATTTAGTTAAGGTTTTAATTAATTTGTATGCAACTGATAGGAGTTCCTAGGGAGAAAGTACCAAATTTTGAATTTCTGTCATGCATGTTATGCATGTTCAAAGTGACTGTCAGCTCCCAACAATGGTATCAGAGCCTGCCTATTTAGCATATAATTAAGTTAGAAGCTAACTGAATGTTATTTTTTATATGAAATGATTTAAAGTTTGTTAAATTGTTTAGAACAATAGATTAACTTAGGCTTTCTTTTCAAGGTTAGAAAATGGATATAGATAATTTCGAATAAGTCTGCTCAACTTACTCAAAATTATCAAAGACTCAATAAATTATATAAGTTACAAGGGTTATAGATGCTTTCAATTTACATGAATTGAAAGAATGAAATTTATTAGTTGAAGAGGATCCATAGTCTTCAAGTTTGTGCTCGTGTTTGTTCTGGCAAGGATTGGACTTTGTGTCTACTTCTCATAGGGCACCTTTCCTATCGAGGAACCTATATTAGTGCAGCTTGAATTGACCAAGAGTGGATTAAATATGGACTAATTTATTTCTAGTATATAAGATGGTACTTATATATGTTTCTATAATAAAGTAAATATTAAATTATTGAATAAAAGCTTAAAGGAAATGCAATATATATATAACAAATAAAAGAGGTTAATATTTTGCATATAATCTAGGTTGATGGAATATATATAATAAAGAGCTTGAACCGACCCAAGGTTAGACCTTATAAATTAATTCTAAAAGTCCCTGAATTAATATAAATCATTATTAATATGTCCATCTAATAAATCCAAGATTGGGTGAGATGTCTAACACCAATAAAATCCCAAAGTAAATATATTGAGGCAAGTTATAAGTCTTCCTTACTCAAATTTATAATACGGTCTTTTCCGGCCATAAAGTGTTGTACAAAGCGTTCCTTCCGTCTACATCAGCCGGTTATAAAAATTGAGATAAGGTCTACCTTAGTAGGACTAGTGTAGTCCACCATAAAATTGGGGGCTAGCAGCAGGACTGAGACATGTTCAAGGAGATGCTATATAAGAGCACAAGTCCCTTAGAATTAGGGAACTTGAACAAATCAACAATCGCATGCGATGCAAATGGAATGGGGTTCCAACTACAACTTACTAATATGGCTTAACTCATAAAATTAGGGGGTCCTATTAGACTAGTTGTAGATGTTGCCTACTTAGAAATTAAGATAGGCTACACTTCTCAAATTCAATAGAATGGGCTATTGTAAATTTTGAAAAATGGTAGGATAATAAATACATGTACTATATACTAAAGTCAACACATTTTTTTGTTCTTACATCTTGGTTGAAATCTTTATTTAAATACAAATGTTCACATTGATGACTAATTTTGATTGGCTCTAGCTTTAAGGGTTTGTTTATAAATGTGAGAATAGTCGTCAAAGCCTCAGGCTTGGCATGTACATTGTAGAAGCCCGAATCTAAACAACATGATGCAAGCAATTCTGCTTAAAACCGATGTACATGAAATACATAAAGGAAACTAGGATACAACACCTTAGAAGTTGTTAACATCCCTGTTACCTTATGTAAGTAGCTTGCAAGAGACAACGATAAAAATCAAGTAAGATGTTAAGATCCACATTACCTTAGCTATAAGGGTATCATAAAATCATGGACTTGAAAGTCTATGTCTTTACATCTTAGAGAAAGGATTTCCATGGTGGAAAATTTGAATCAAAATATTTTGGTACAAATTGATAGGACTAATTAGTCAGAAATTTAAATGTTTCATATCTCAAACAAGTAAAGGGACGCATGGTGTCTAATTTTGAAGTAGGATGGAGCATAGTGAAGAGAAAAGTAAAAGGAATACTGAGAAATTTATCTATGAGACAAAATGATTGTTTTCAATATGAAATATTGGAAACAAGATCTTCATTTCAATATGGATATTGGAAATAAGATCAAAATGGCTAAAATTTCATAGCATGAGAAGAGGAGGCATGAAGTTTCCACTTCAAGATGTTTGATATTTGAGAATTTCTACATCTCTAGAGAATTCTAAATTGATACGAAATACATAATTAGAATCATATATCCAAATGAATGCATAAATATTGTTGAGAAGAAGAGGTTTGGAAAAAGGAGAGTTGTATCTACGAAAAATCATTAGGGCTTGCTGGCTATTGATGATGCAGGAACTTAAAATCTCCATTTGACTAAATTTGTAAAAGGACGAAATGCAATTATCGATGTAAACTATTATTTCCTGCTTCACAGCAGATGGAATTTTATTCCAATTTGATAAAAGTTGTTATCAAAGTTATGAATGATATTTTATTGTAATATGACAAATGATATATTGTAATTACAAAATCATATTCTCCAAACAAATGATGCTAAGAGAAAATTAGATAAAGAGAAATCTTTCTACTTATGGCACTGTCGTTTAGGCCATATAAACAAAGATCACTTAGCTAAGTTATACAAGCATGGATACTTAGGCCCAATAGACATGGAGTCTTATGGCGATTGTGAACCTTGTTTAAAAGGAAAAATGATGAAGTTACCCTTTAAAGGTAAGGGTGAACGAGCCACGAGTACATTGGAGCTTATATATACTGATGTATGTAGTCCAATGAGTGTTCAGGCACAAGGAGGATACTCTTACTTCATAACCTTTATTGATGATTACTCACGACATAAATCATAAGTTTGAAAGTTTTTATAAGTTCAAAATATTTAGAAATGAAGTAAAGAAACAACTTGAGAAAAGTATTGAAGCACTTCGATTTGATTGAGGTGGCGAATACTTAAGTCAAGAGTTTTAGGATTATCTAAAAGAAAACGGGATAGTTCCCCAGTGGACCCCGCCTTACATGCCCTAATATAATGGAGTGTCCAAAAGGAGAAATTAAACTTTATTAGATATGGTTCGGTCCATAATGAGCCAAATAGATCTCCGTAAATTATTTTGGGGATATGCACTAGAGAAGGCAGTTTAGGTATTAAATAGAGTGCCCTATAAATTAGTTGATTTTACACCTTATAAAAGATGGTGTAATGAAAGGCCATCTCTGAGTCACCTAAGAGTATGGGGCTATCCTACTATTGTAAAGAGGATAGCATCAGATAAGTTGAAAGCTAAATCTGACAAATGCCTTCTCATAGGATAACCAAAGGAAACTATCGAATATTTATTTTACATACCCGAGGCATAGAAAGTATTCGTATATCGGAGTGCTCACTTTTTTAAAAAGGAACACTTACTTGCAGAAGTTAGTGGGAGCAATCTTGAACTGGAAATTCAAGAGGAAGAAATAGACAATCAACTGATTGACCCCATTCTACATACACAAGAGGGTGTGATCTAAGTACAACCTGTAGAAACATAATCATTGTGAAGACTAGGTCATATTCATAAAGGTCCCAAGAGCTATGGTTTCATCATCACTGATGATAGGGATCTGTATCTCATGGAGGATGATGAACCAAGAAATTATGACTAAGAAATAAAAAGCTCAGATTCAGATAAATGGCTTAAGGCCATGAAATCAGAAATTGATTCCATGTGCGAAAACCAAGTTTGGAATTTTATCGATGCACTAGAAGAGGTTAGACCTATTAGGTGCAAATGGGTCTTCAAGAAGAAGACTGACATGGACAGTAATGTGATTACCAATAAAGTAAGGTTGGTTGCAAAAGGCCATAGTCAACGCGAAGGTATTGATTATGATGAAACTTTCTCATCGGTAGCCATGCTTAAATCCATAAGAATACTCCTCGCCATTGCTGCTCATTATGATTACGAGATCTAGCAGATGGATCTTAAAATAACATTCCTGAATGTGGATTTAGACCAGGATATGTATATGACACAACATAAGGGTTTTACACCTTAGAAGGCTCGAAGGTATGCAAACTGCAAAGGTCTACATATGGACTTAAGCAAGCATCCAGGAGTTGAAATATTAGGTTTGATGAGACAATTCGTGAACTGAATTTCTGTCCAAACATTAATGAGCCCTGAAGATTAGTGGGAGTGTAGTCATTTTCTTAGTATTCTATGTCGATGACATTCTACTAATAAGAAATGACATTTCTCTTCTTCAAAGTATTAAAATTCGGTTGTCAAGAAAGTTCTCCATGAAAGACCTTGGAGAAGCAGCATTTATAATAGGTATAAATATCTATAAAGATAGATCCAAAAAGCTATTAGGTCTTTCCCAAAGTACATATATAGACAAGGTTCTGAATGGATTCAACCATGAGCATTCTAAGAAAGTTTATCTGCCAATGACAAAGGGGATTAACCTATCTAAGGCTGAGTGTTCGAAGATAACTCAGGAGAGAATACGCATGAAGGATATACCCTATGCATCTGCAATAGGATCCATGATATATGTATGATATGTACTAGGATGGATGTCTCTCAAGCTTTGAGCTTTACGAGTAGATATCAATCGGATCTAGGTGAAAAGCACTGGATGGCAGTCAAGGAAATTCTTATGTACTTGAGAAGGACTAAAGATGAGTTCTTGATATACAGAGATGGTGAACTCAAATTTAGAGGTTACACTGATGCGAGATTTCAATCTAACAAGGATGACTTTAAGTCTTAGTCAGGTTTTGTGCATGTGTTAAATGGAGGGGCAGTATGCTAGTAGAGTTCTAAGCAAGAAACTACTGTTGATTCAACCACAGAATCTGAGTACATTGCTGCCTATGTAGCAGTAAAAGAAGTTGTCTGGTTCAAGGGATTTCTTGGTGATCTCAATGTGGTGCCTGAGATTATTAATCCAATTGCTTTGTATTATGATAACAATGGTGCCATAGCTCAGGCAAAAGAACCATGGTCTCACTAGAAAAATAGACATGTATCCAGAAAATATCATATAATAAGGGAGATTATTGATACTAAGATGATAAGATTGGAATATGTCCCAACTGACCAGAACCTCGCGGAAGGTCTGACGAAGCCACTAAGGCAAGTCAAACGTGACCAGCATGTGAAAGCAAATGGATAAAGACATATGCCTAATTGGCCTTAGTGCTAGTGGGAGTTTGTTAGATATGATGTATGTCCTTAAGGCAATTAGGGCAATATATCCTAATTATGTAATGGTATGAATATTTAATTTTATTAGCATTTAATCTTTTGTTTATATCAATGTGTTCATATATTATGACTGGTTAAAATATATTTATTAATATCTGTGTACAAAAGTCCTTGACATATCATGGCATGAAGTGAGAGAAATTATAGTTGGACTATGTTTAGTGAGACCTTCTTCATGTGCAAATATGATTATGTCTAAACTATCTCTAGTCATAGTTTCATCAAGAAAGGATATTGATGAGACAGCAAGGCTAGCATGTGGTCAACTTTCTTGGAAAGGGTCCAAGCAGTTAACCTCCTAAGACTTAAGGTGGTGCCTTTTGACATATTGATATATCTGGAAGACATATTGGAGATCGCAATATGATAAACACTTGGTAAATATATCATGGTGTTAGTGTTTATCTTTATGCAGTAGCTTTGCAAATATCCTCATGCTTGACATACTAGTTACCTTGTGTGGTACTATCACTATACTTTGGGTCATTCCTACGCACTCATTAATTTAGGTTGTCATGGGTGATTACGGGTATAGTGATGACATCATATTGGTAAGCTATGTAGTCGAAAAAATCCATCGCTCTGGATATATTAAGGAGTTGTACCTGGCCACTTGTTGAAGTGATGATTGCTATAAACCTCTAATCAGAGTGTGTGTTTGATAGAAATAGTTTCTAGTCAAACACATTATGGTAAAAAGCAATATACTTCGGTAACAAGTAAATAACTAGGATAACTTGGAGCAACCTCACTATTAGTGGGTTAACACTTTAACCAAGCCCAACAAACCAGATGGTAATAATATTAAAGAATAGAAGGAGTTCATCGCATTGGACAACTATTGCATTAACCAGGATTAAGTCATAAGCACAAATGACGTTTCAAGTAATGGGGGATGGTGGACCCTTGCTAGATTTGTACTACAGTCGTTTAAGGTAATCGAGTTCTATTCATGGTCTAGAACCTCGAGCCAATAGTTCCTATAGAACAAGATTTGGTCAAACCTTAATAGCTCGATACTTCAAGATCCTATAAGGTCACACACATTGGACTTTCATCGGAATGAGTAAAGAATTAATAGACTTAGTCTATTACGAGAATATTAAACGTGGAATAGTTAGACTATTACTAGGTTAGACAAGAGAATTTATTTTGACCCGGAACTAATTTTATTAGGGTCATAAATAAATTAAAGTGTTGATTAAATGATTAGATCATTTTTTGTTAAGTTATGAATTTATTTTGATGAGTAACTAATTTTATTAGAGTCATAAATAAATTAATATGTTGATTGAAATTATTAGATCATTTTCTTGTTAAGCCAGAAATTTATTTTTACCAGTAACTAATTTTGTTAGGGTCATAAAATATATTAAAAGAAAGGAGGATTAGAAGGGAATTTTGCCATGGACCTATGAATTTATTCATAGGGTCCATATATGCAAAAAGGACCTGCCCATGGGGCTTGACGCAAGCCCAAGCTTGTGCTTGCCGCCCAAGCTTAAGGGTGGGATTGGTATTTTATCCATCCCACATTAATGAGAGGAGCTCTCCCCTCTCCCTATAAAGGATATCTCCTCCTCCTCATTTCAACGTACCACTTCTTCCTATGAGCTTTGACTTGAGATTCTAACTTGTTTTCTCAAGTCAACTTAGAAGAATAAAATTAAGGAGTCCCTCTAGTTAATATTTTTGGGTGGGCTTTTGGAGTGGTCTAGCGGCTACTTAAAGCTCTGCAGTTCTTCCTCATTGGGAGGTTTCGGTTGGTGGGGTTTGCGTGGATACTTATAGAGATTATCCTACATTTGGAGGCTTGTGTAAGAAGGTTCTGTTAAAGCACGCTTTAACTGGTAAGTCTTCTACTTCTCTTTTAATTATTAGATCTTTTTCTTTAAGCGTTTTTAGACTTATTAATTATTATGCTTAGGTTGTTTTGCATGCTTAGCTTATTTTATTCTTAGATTATAACTTAGAGTTATAAAATCCTTAGTATAAAATATATTTATCCTAGGATATAATTATGGTAAGCCAAGCCTATGCATCCTAACCTAGGTAGAGAATTTATTTAGTTAAGGCTTTCATTAATTTATATGCAACTGATAGGAGTTCCTAGGGAGAAGGTACAAATGCATGTTATACATGTTCAAAGTGACTGCCAGTTTCCAACAATGTCCGCAACAGTAGCAGAGATACAATGGATCCTATAACAACTTAGAGATTTCAAAGACGAACATGAAAACCTGCAATCATGCAATGCGACAACATTTCAGCAATACATATTGCTAAAAATGCAATGTTTCATGAACACACGAAGAATTTGGAAACCGATTGCCACTATGTGAGGTCAAAAGTCCAAGACCAAATCATTCACTTAATGCCTATAAGAACAAAGGCTAGCATATTCTTTAACTAAGGCCATGCAATCTCCATCACACAAGGAACAAATCAAAAGGCTTGGATTGCTTGATGTTCATGATATTGGTCTTGCGTGGGAATGATGAGATATATAAAATATCGTTTATGTATTATTAGTTACCATTAGAATAAGCTAGGGCATTTTAGTAAAATTTATATTTTTGTAGTATAAAAGTTGTTAGTATCCATCGTAGTTAGTTAATTAGGTTTTCTTTCTTCTTCATCTTTTTAGAGAACACAGTTCTTTTCTTCTATAATTTGTTTCTTGGTCATTAATGAAATCTTGTTCTTATTCTTCAAAAAGTGTTTAATTCATAGAAAAATATTGAATTAAATAAATCAAAATAAAGGGTTTAATGCATCAAGAATCTCTTCAACTTATCCTTAATTGCCCCTCACCCTCCTGAACTTGTCCAAAGTGTACCTCATAACCCCTTTCGGCTGACGTGGCAGGTCATTTGGTAATGTTGAAAAGTCAATGCCACGTCAGCCGAAAGGGGTCATGAGGTGCAATTTAGACAAGTTCAAGGGGGCGAGAGGAACTTTAGACAAGTTCAGTGGGGCGAGATGAACTTTTGAAAGTTTAGGGGGGCGAGAGGTGATTGGGGACAAGTTCAGGGGGCTCATGATGCATTTAGCCAAATAAAAGGGTTAAGTTCAAAAACATGACTTGTAGTCTGAGTGTTATGTAAAATGGTGTATGTGGATTTTTTTTTTCCAAAACATCAAACAAATAACCTTCAATATAAATTATGTCACGACAAAAAATAATTTTGAACTAAAAATTTGTAGGCTAATTAATAAAAATATAATACATTACACTGATATATTTAAAAAAAATTAGAAGTGTAAATTTTTTAATTAAACGATAATGATAAGCTTTGAAAAATCATAAAATGTTGGAACTTATCCTCTAAAGAGGTTCTCGAAAGAGAATTTTAAAGATATCTAAAATTGTGTTTAGAAAGACAAGTGTCTCAGAAGATGAAACCAATAAATCAGAATAAGGGGTCATTGATAATAATCTTAGATATACTGATCACTCGTAAATACTTTAAAATATTTTTCATTTAATATTTCTTATTATAAGATTGATCATGAACTTTTTAATGAAACCTTAAGACCCTTAAAATGCCAACACTAATCATAATCACACATTTAAAATAAATAAAATTAATAAGTAGCATATAGTAGTCTATATTAAACCTTAACGAAAGCTAATTAATTTTATATTACGAGTTGTACTCCATATATTATTATCTAATAATATAACAAAGTTAATACCATCTAGAACCACATGTATTCTCTAAAGCTATAATTGACTAGCCTTACCACTTATCACAAGTTATTTCCTTTCTTGTTTTTTTATTTGGATTTCAATTGCATTATTTTTCTCATATCACTTCTCTTACCAATTTGACATATTATTTATCTTATGCATTTCTTTTTTCACGTTTAAATCAAATACTTCCTTTTCATTTTACTTTTTCACTATACATATCTCTCTCTTTCGGTTTGAAGATTAGGATAGCTTTAGCTAATGCATTATTTGATGTTCTAATTGTAGAGATAATAATAAAAAGTTAATATAGAGCTTAGCTATCAGTTCAATGAAATGATTTTTTGACATGGTAGTATAACATTATGCTTGAATATGACGTTTAACTGTTATTTTACATACTTCAAATCCAATGAGTATTTGAGTAAATGATTGTTATTTATACTTCAAATTCAAGTGTATGTACAAAAACAATATTGAGCACCAACCATTTTGAATTTTTGGCCAATTACATCTACACCCTTGAATTTGACAATTTTTACCAGATGTATTTGTTCAAAATTTTATAATGGTTTCTCTGATTTATTTTTTTCTTCTGCAGATTGAAATGAGTACACAATCTTTCTCTTTTCATAATATTGGCAACTTGATATATATTCTTATCTTACTTGGTTGCGTTATGTGTTAACTAACGCGTCATACATCGTTTTAGAAATAGTAGTAAACTTTAGAGCATCTTTAATAGACTGTGAATTTCGGAATGATGAAACATGTAAAATAAAAGTTCATATTAACGACGTGTCATTATTTTAGAAATAAACAAAACATATTTTAAAGATAGCTACCATTGATACTCTATTCTCACTTTGAATTGTTATTTTAAAAAAAAACAATAAAAAGACTTAATTAACGTGATTAATATCCAATCAAACTATCTAATTCAAATTTCCCTCTTTTGCTCAGGTTTTCAAATATGGTATCAGGTATTAATACTCTCCTTCAATCCAACGGTTGAATATTTATAAGGAACTATTTAATTAAGATGAAAAGAATATATAAATATACTTTCATAAATATCCAACCGTTGAATTGGAGAATGGTATTAAATACCCGGTACCATATATAATTTCCCCTTTTGATATCGTCTAAAACGTAATTTTGGCATTAAAATAATAATATATTTAATGACTCATCTTTCCATTTGATTGTCTATTTGTAAAAGATCAAATAAACAATATTTAAAATTTGGGATAATATACGTCATATTAAAAATAATAAATAAAGTGACAAGTGTACTATAATTTTTTAATAAATTATCTATTTTAATTTAGATAGTAATAAAAATAATAAATTAAATATTCTATTGAAAATGCTCTTACCATTCATGGAAATGTTTGAAATATACTACTTATAAAGACGCAAAATATCCAAAATAAAATAGTACATTTATTTTAATTCCGCTGTCTACAAAATTTCACTATGCGCTTGTTAATAAATTCTAGAACTCATATAAAAAAATACTATCAAGTTTGGATGTAGTAAGATAAATTGAATATCCGTGAAAATTTATCATTGTAGTCTGAACATGTGCCAAGCATGATATATAGTCATCCTAGTCATGATTATTAAAAAGAAAGAAAAGCAATGGCTAGGGAACAATGTGTTGTGTGTAAAGCCCCTATGGCCTATACTACACTTGATATTTTTTAAATTAAAAATCTCTATAGGTTTTTGAGAATTCACCCAATACAAAATTATCTTGTTCCCTATCATTCTTACATTCTACTCTTGTCATGCTCATTTGTCTTGTCTTGTCTATGTTACCCACTTTTTTTATTTAATTTCTTTTCCACCTCTTTAGGCCTTGCAATCATCCTTGTTGTCAATATGTCCACAAGTAAATTTATCTTCTTCAAATATTTAAATACTTCAAGCATAATCACCACATGTCCTAATAATACGTCAGCATAGTGAGTCTTTTAGGTTCACAAAATGTACATCTTTAAAATTTCAAAATTAGAATTTCATTAAACATCAAAATTTGAAGTACATTTTGACTAATACATTTTGACTAATACATCAGTAATACAGTTTAAATAAATCAAACACAAGACAAAAATTAGGAAAAATAGAATAGTGAGAAAGAAAAAACTTGTTATAAAAGTAAGAGGATATCGTAAAGAAAACTAAAAAAACAGTCACTATGTTGCAACATGTATTTTTTCCACCTCTCATTATCAAATATCACACAACCATAAAACTCTGACGTATTCCATAACACCAACCATGTTTGCAGATCTAGAAAAGAGATAGATCTGGGTACGTAATTAGAAGATCAACATGTATCTTTTAATTACCATTTTCAAATGGCGTCCAATCAATGATACAGCTATCGAAGTCGTGTTATATAATAACATATCCACATTGTGAAAAGACGATTACAAGCTCAATAAAATATGTGATGTAGATTATTTCATACAAAAACTAAAGACACGGAAGCTATAACAATAGAGGATGATGAAGAATTCTGAAAATAATATTCTTCATGCTAAATATAAGATTTTGTTCAAAAAAAATACAGAGATGAGAAGAAGAAAAAGAAGAAAGATGTCTACAGTTTTAGAATTTAAAAAAAAACACTTAAATCTATTTTTTAACCGTACGTGTGTGTGTATATATATAAGCAATGAAGTTTTAACAGACTTTTTTACTTTTATATATTTTAAAAAAATTTATTCTTATACATTTTACATATATAGATTATTATTTTATTATATATATATATAATAATAAAAATAGAAAATAGAAAATATTAAACCTAAAAAATATATTATAGTGTGTATCAAATTAAATTGCAAAACAAAGAGTCACATTAATTCTTAAATAAGATTATAATCAATAGAATAGAATTATATGAAATCAAGAATAATAAATTAAATTTTTTACAAAAATAGATTTATGAGATATATTAGTTGATAGGTATAATTAATGGATAATTATGAAATTTGAATTCACTTGATCAAATAATTAAAAATATTTTATTATTATCATGAAAATGAGTAAGTACTATCATAAAATTTAAATTTGCTCTTAAATATGATTGTAATTCTTAATTTCAGCAGTCATCTTATTATTCTTTGTCCAATATTTGATGAGAAATAAAGACTCACATTAATTCTTAAATATGATTATAATTGACATAATACAATTAAATAAAATCAATAGAATTAAAGGAGAAAATACTATTGTACGATTATAATCAATATTCAAATTTTTTCTTAAATAGGATTATAGCCAACATAACTAAATAAATTTAGAACCACAAATTAAATTTTAAAAAATAGATTTATGAGATATATTAGTTGATAATTAGGCATGTAATCAATTAGTCTCTAAAAGGTATAAGGATAAAAAATCTTTTAGGACTCCATTGCTCTAAAAATATTTCATTATTATCTATAAGAAGGAATACGTACTATTATATAATTCAAATTTTTTTCTTAAATAGAATTATAATTTATACTTTTCTGCAGTTAACTTGTGATTCTCTGTCAAACATTTGATGGGGAAAAAGACTCACGTTAATTATGAAATAGGATTATAATCAATAGAATACAATTAAATGAAATTAGTAGAATTAAAGAAAAATTATTATTGACTAATAAGATTATAATCAATATTTGATTGTAATTAATATTCAAATTTTTTGTTAAATATAATTATAATCAACATAATTAAATAAAATACGGAACAACAAATCAAATTTTAAAAAATAGATTTATGAGATATATTAGTTGATAATTAGGCATGTCATCAATTAGGCTCTAAAAGGTATAGAGACAAAAGAAGTCTTTTAAGATTTCATTGCTCTAAAAATATTTCATTATTATCCATAAGGAGTTAGTACTATTATAAAATTCATTTTTTTTAAATAAGGTTATAATTTATACTTTAATGCAATTATTTTATGATTCCCTGTCAAATATTTAATGAGGAAAAAAAGTCACATTAATTCTTAAATAGGATTATAATTAATTGAATAAATTAAATTTTATTTAATTTTAATCAAAATTTTATTTAATTTTATTCTATTGATTATAATCCTATTTAATAATTAATATGACTCTTTTTTCTCATCAAATATTTTATTATTATTATTATTATTTTATTTATACTTTAATGCAATTATTTTATGAATCCCTGTCAAATATTTAATGAAGAAAAAAAAGTCACATTAATTCTTAAATAGGATTATAATTAATTGAATAAATTAAATTTTATTTAATTTTAATCAAAATTTTATTTAATTTTATTCTGTTGATTATAATCCCATTTAATAATTAGTATCACTCTTTTTTCCTCATCAAATATTTTATTATCATTATTATTATTATTATTATTACTATTATTATTTTATTTCAATTTTATATTTTGGTATTATAATTATTATGAATATAACCGAAATATAATTTTTTATTATTTTTATATATTGTTTGTTATTTTGTTTTTATTAATTAAAAAATAATAATAATTTAATTATTATTAATACTGTTTGTAGTTAAGTTTTATCATTTATTATTCATATCGTAAGTAACATTAATTAGTAATATATATATGTAAAAGGTATAAGGATAAAAATCTTTTAAAAGGTATAAGGGTAAAATAGTCTTTTAAGACTTCATTGCTTTTATATATATAGATTTATCCTCATATATTTTACATATATAGATTACTAATTAATGTTACTTACCATGAATAATAAATGTTGAAACTGAAGTCCTAAAGAATTCTTTTACCCTTATACCATTTAAAAAAATTATCCTAATACCTTCTACATATATAGATTATTAATTAATGTTACTTACCATGAATAACAAATGATGAAATTAACGATAAGTAGTATTAATAACAAATAAATTATTAATTATTTTAATGAATAAAATCAAAATAACAAATCTATATATAAAAACAAAAAAAATTATATGTCAGTTATATTCATAATAATCATAACAATACCAAAATATGTTTTCAAAAAAAATAATACCAAAATATAAAATTGAAATAAAATTAAAATAATAATAATAATAATAGTAATAATAATAATAATAAAATATTTGATGAGGAAAAATAGTCACATTAATTCTTAAATAAGATTATAATCAATAGAATCATATTTTTTAAAATTTCAATTCGTTGTTTATATTGTCCAATTGTTTGAAAATTTTTTTACAAGTTGATTCTTAATTTTATTACCAATGTGAATATTTGATCTATTATTATCAACTTTTTCAATTATTTGTTGGCATATAAAAGCTTTCCTTACTTTAAATGATTTTACACTATATACGAGTAGATTTTATTCCCGTCTACAATAATTATTAAATTGAATATTTTTTCATAAATTTAAATCAATATTAAATCAATGTTCTTCAATTGGAGTTTTAGGAAATTGATTTTAATATATTTTCTGAATAGGTTTGATTTAGAAAAATGATAATGATTAATAGCAATAACTACTTTTTATAAGGAAATAATTAATTAGGGAGAATTATAGTTATTGTTATACACTTATAAATTGTGACCAATTTTCGCAGTCAATATAAACATTTGTATCAAAGCACATATAGTAAAAATGAAAGACTACACGAGTTTGATAAGCACGGAAGCTATTGAGATAAAAATTTATAATTTAATATTTGTCGTTATGGATTCATACATGTTAGTCTTTTTTCAACTGAATACAAAATGCCTATTTTACATACTTCGAAGTTGAAACGAATCAACACAAAAATTATAAAATATAATTGTACTTTTAATTTAAATATACTTTGATTTTAAACTTTTGTGCATTATTTTGGTTTTCTAGGAATATATATATAATATCTCTAATTGACGTGTTGAATAATATAGTCACTACCTACTTTAACGAAATGAAATATGTACTATGAAATAGATTTTTTTCAGTTTGGACTTACTTATCATTGATATACTTATTACGAATAGCCTATTCGTGGATCGCTTGGGTACTACACTAGTATATATGTAAAAAAAGAAGTTCTAAATTACCTTTTTACCCCTACACCTTTAAAAAAAAAGTAACATTGTATTATTAAATTTATTTTATTTATTACCATATTATTCCAATGTATATTACTTATATATATAAATGGTTACTATTATTTGAAAATATTACTATAATAATGGTATTTTAACTCATCTGACTTAGATTACCTTCCAATGGTGCGGTTAGAGTAGACACATCTTATATATATATATATATATATATATATAGAAATTGGTTAATTTCTCTATACTAATGGTAATTAAAATTGGTTAATATTCTTACTAATTATAACAATACCAAAATATAAAATTAAAATAATAATAACAACAACAATAGTAATAATAAAATATCTGATGAGTATTTAAAATTGGTTAATATTCATACTAATCATAACAATACTAAAAATATAACACATGTTGATTACAAAATTAAAATAATAATAACAATTATAATAATAATAAAATATTTGATAAGTAAAAAATAGTCAATTAATTTTTAAGGAGTCACATTAATTCTTATAGAGTCACTTTAATATTACTATAATAATGGTCTCATAATAATGGTTATTACTATTTGAAAATATTACTATAATAATGGTATTTTTAACGCATTCGACTTAGATTACCTTCCAGTGATGCGGTTAGCGTAGACACATCTTATAGAGCCACATTAATATTACTATAATAATGGTATTTTTTATGAATAAAATTAAAATAACAAATCTATATATTAAAATAATAAAATTATATTTCAGTTATATTCATAATAATAATCATAACAATACCAAAATATAAAATTGAAATAAAATTAAAATAATAATAATAATAACAATAATAATAATAATAATAATTTATTTGATGAGGAAAAAAGAGTCACATTAATTCTTAAATAAGATTATCAATAGAGTCATATTTTTTAAATTTTAATTTGTTGTTCTTATTGTTCAATTGTTATGAAATTTTTTTACAAGTTGATTCTTGTTTTTTTTACCCATGTGAACATTTGATATGTTATTGCCAACTTTTCCAATTATTTGTTTTACACTATATATGAGCAAATTTTATTGCCGTCAACAATAATTATTAAATTGGATATTTTTCATGAATTTAAATCAGAATTTTAGGAATCTGATTTTAATATATTTCTCGAATATGTTTGATTTAGAAAAATGATAATGATTAATAGCAATAACTACTTTTTATTAGGAAATAATTAATTAGGGTGAATTATAGAAATAAATTAAAATAATATATATCTCCTAAATCTATTTATTTAAAATTTAATTTGTTGTTCTTGATTTAATTCTGTTGGTTATAATCCTATTTAAGAATAAATTTGAATTTCGCAGCAGTACTTGCGCCTTCTTATTTAAGTCCCTGTGTGACTCCTTTTTCCTCATCAAATTTTGACGGAAAGGCACAAGATAATTGTAGAAAAGTATATTGTTCATTATGTTGAAGCAGAACACAATTCGGTGGATGATATCAACCCACTTAGGGTGCAACTGAAGAAGGATTTTATATGCGATATAAATCCAACTAAGATGCAATGGACCCTCAAAGTACGTGTTCTCCACCTTTGGACCATTCCAAAATGAAATAAACCAAATTCAATATTTACTATTGAAATAGATTTTCAAGACAAAAAGGTATGTTAATAAATTATTTGTAATTGAGTATTAAAATTTTTTATCACACTAAATGTTTAATAAAATTGCATAACTAATAAAAAATTCTATCCTTTTTTCTGTTTTGTAATATTGCAATAGGGAGATCTCATTCAAGCGACAGTAACAAAAACAAATATTTACAGGTTTTTTTATAATATGTAAGAACTTAAGGTGTACAACTTGAGTAACTTCATTATCAACAGAATAATATTAAAACACCTAAGCCAACAACAATGGAGGTTAACATTTTCGTCGAGGATGATTGTTCTGGAGGTCAATGACCAAACTTTTAGTTTCAATTTATTTGAATTAGTCCCTTATATAGAATTGCTTGATCCAAACAAAGTCAATGAAGATTTTAGTCCCTTATTCTCAATTAAAACGTGTTAAATAATTTCTTCTTTTTTCCCTCAAATCATGCATAAATAAAGGATGCATCACAATTATTTTTATGATGATTTTTACAATTATTCAGGAAGGAGTTTTTTGGATTGTGGTAAAAATTGTTGATTTAGAGTGCCAAAATGGTTGGTCATATCCGAGATGTAGAAATAGCAAATGTTTCAAATAGGTAGAAGTAAATGGCAACAAGTTCTTTTGCCAAAAGCGTAATCGTTTTGATTACTCGGCTTTCCACATCGATTAGTATGAAGTGAAAATTTCCTTTATATTTAATGTAAGTACGGTTGTGTTTTTATCAAATATTTTCCTTCAAAATTTTTTTAGTAGTAAAAATATTTTTTTTCATTAAATATGTGATGATAACTTTAAAAAATGATAACATAAAATTGTTAAGACTTAATCAAATCTTGATATATGATTCTTAAATAACATAGTTAAAAAATAGGAATGTTGAATTTATTAAAATAACGGGTATAACATTAAAAAAACTAGTTTTAAAAATAGATCATGTGTTATTCCTTTGTTTGCTAATTTTTAAAATCACATACCCCTTTACTAATGAATTGGTGTTTGTTTACAGTGATGATTTTACTTGGTTGCATGATATAGACAATTTTAAAGGCATAAGTAAGTAAATGCTATGTAAACTAAAATAAATACAAAGTTTTTTATACTGGTTCGTTCCTGTCTACCTCAAGTCCTTGGAGTTTCCTCCCATCGAACATAAATCCACCATATGAAGCTCCTTCTGAGTCGGAGAAGCCTTCACAAATCTTGAATCCTATGTACACACAGAGAACCTTCTCTTGCTACTTCTGACTCCTCACTCTAAGAGCACTCCTCTTAGAGTCTTCTATCTCACAAACTTATCCAAGCTGTGATTAGAGTCGAAGACCTCAACACTCTCACTTAGTCTGTTATGACTCAGAAGCCTTGCTAAGTCCCCCTTACCTACCTTCTGATCACCTTCTTCTTGAGTGGATTGATAAAGGATTTCTGCTCTTGTACTTTGTTATCAAGTAGCACTTACAATAGATTTGAAATGTATTGTTCTTGATTGAGCTTTTGTATCACAAACAGATTGTTAGTGAAATTGTTTGCCTGATGAGATATAAACTGCTTTAATGAATTCTGCATTTATGAAATTTCTTGAAAATTTGATGGTTGTGGATAGAGGCTTATATATAATCCATTTGTTGTAGTTTGACCTTTGATGTGTGCCTAATTGAGAGAGTTCTTTTGACCATTGTAATTTGACTAGTACATTCCTTAGAACGGCTAGATTCTGAGGAGCCTTTTTTAAGTTGTCTCTAAAATGACTTTTTTCCTTGTGACCATTGAATTTGTTGTTAGACTGAGATCAATCTTTCTATTAGCTGATTCCAAACTTGATCATCTTCGTTCTTACTCTTACTTCTGCCAATTAAACCATTTTAGTGCTTCCAGCTTTCTATGTGTTAGGTGTTTGGTGGTAGAAAGTAGATTTATGCTCTTATTAGTCAACTCACTTTTGCAAAGGTGTCATATCTCTTTTTGTGAAAGTCAGATAGCCAACTTTATTGGTTTATAGAGATTAAGACATCAATTCTTGTTAAAGATGAAATCACAGGAGTTGCCTGGGGATTATCAAGTTCTCAAAGATGCTAGTTGGTTCTGAGAACATTGATGCTGCCATTCTTTTTGTCCCTGAAGTAATGTCCTTCGGAGCGTTTTAATTCCTTAGTTGAGTTGGACATCCTTTGTTGGAGTTGCTTGAACTTTTGGCGCATATTGTTAGATATGATGTATGCCCTAGACGCAATTAGGGCGATATATCTTAGATTTATTTGTACAAACAAAGTTATGTTAATACATGCATTCTTTTGTTACATTAATGACTGTGAAAATATATTATGGCTGGTTTATAATATATTCATTGATATGTTTGCAAAAGTCCATGACATAATCGTAGCACGTATTGGAAGGGCATCGTGGGACTATGTTGGTGAGCACTGGTTCATGTGCAATTCTTATTTGTCTAAATATCTCAAGTCATAGTATCATCAAGACTGGACATTGATGAATACGGATAAACTAGCATGTGTCATCATACCTATTGAATCTGATTCAGAGTAGCATATCTCCAGTTCCAGAGGGTGGTACCTTGGGTTAACATATGAATGTATTCAGGGAAATACGTTAGAGACCGCTATGAGACAACACTCGGTAATCTATATTATGTGTTGGTGTTTTATCGTCACATTGCAATAGCAATACAAATATCATTAGACCTGCCATACTAGTTACCTTGTTCAGATGTTGCTACACTATGGGTCATACCTAAGTAATCTATGGACTGGATGATACAGGGTGATTACGGGTATAGTTGATGTCTGTCCATCGGTAAGCTGAGTAGTCAAGATGGAATCTATCACTCCATTATAGCAACATAAAGGAGATGTACCTTGGCCACTTGCTGGAAGTGACACACTCGTAAACCTATGAGCAGAGTATGAGTTGACAGGATGAGATCCTAATCAACACATTAAAAATTGTTGAGTGGTGAACTTTTGTAGCAAGACTAAATACGGTGGTAGCCATTAAGGCTACTAGTGGACTAACACTTAAACCAAATCCTAGAAACTAGATGGTACTTAACCACTGTTAGAAGGAGTGAATTGTATTGATACTATTACAGAACTAGGATTAAGTCACAATGCACGTGACATTCTAAATATTGAGGGGTCATATGCCCTATGCTAGAGAGCCACTATGACCGATCAAAGTCATTGGAGTCCACAATAGTCTGGAGCTCTGAGCTAGTCAATTCATGAAAGGAATTAAGCTAGGTTAAACTTTTGACGGCTTGATATTACGGGGATCCTATAAGGTCACACACTTTGAGTTACGACCGAGCTATGTAAAGAACCACTAGACTAGGTGTTAGCACAGGTTCTTTCCAGCCCGATGAGGAATAATGCCTATTTCATTTAGTGATTCGACAAGAGAGACAAAAAGGACCGAATTATGATAAAAAAATCAAAAATTAAATAATTCACACTCCAGGGAAGCCTCGATTTCGCATTTCCTACCGAAAAATCAAAAAGTCAAATTTTTTGTCAAAGTGGTCTTTTAGCCCACGGGCTCATCACCTCTACAATAAAAAAATCATATCAAATCTCGGTAAATATTTTGTGAGATTTTCTGATAGATTTAAATTAGATTTGCACTCAAGTTCCCCTCGGGCTCATTACCTAGTCTTTTGGCATGCGGGTTCATTACCACCTTCTACAAATAGAGGGACACCCCTTTTCCATTTTGAGCAGTTAAAAAGTTACGTAAATCATTTCTTTCCACTTTTGTTCTGGGAGTCCAAAAAGCCCCGAAACTCTGCCAAAATACTTCCAAATCTGAGCTATATCATCTAAATTAGATATACACTCGATTTTCTGCCTTTTTTTATCCAGATCTCACAGTGATCTTTGGTCTAAAAAAACCCAATCTCTCAAAAATTCTGCATTTTCTATAGAAATAATCCAAGATTATAGTCATACCTTGGGTTAAATCTATTTTCCAACCAAATCACAATCTCTGACAACTTCGGTCCTGCACCGGCTCTCAAGTCATCCTAGACAAACGAAAAGGTAAACTGAGGGTAATTGGCTCTAAGTCCAACTTTAAAATTCATTTAAGTTCATTTTTATTATTTTATTATTACACATTGCATTGTCATTTGTCTAGTTAAGTGAGCCATTGGTGCCACTGAAACTAGAATATGTGTAAATAAGGTTGCAGGTATGGATAAAACATCCAGAATGTGAGCAAACTCTATCCGAGTTTCCGGGTCAAAATCCAAGCACTGCCGTTACTCTGCCAAAATTTTGGTAGAAAATATCAATTTATTATGCCATTATAATGCCCGTTTTATTCTTGAATTTATTTCTTAAATGCCGTTATAATGCAAAAATTTCCACAAATTCCAAAATTCCCAAATTAATCCAAACAATTTGAAAAATATGAGTAACTATTATGTCCGAACTCAGAATCTCACTTTCTTTTCGATATAAAAATCCTATTTTGGATTGGTATACCACAATTCCCGGTGGAGCTGAACCGGGTGGCGACTCTATTTTTTTTAAATAAAGTAAAATGCTTTATTTTAAAAATATATTTTCTTAATAAAATGTATAAATATATTTTCTCTGTATAATCACATTTTTCGCTTATAAAAGCCACGTTTTTCAGACTCAATAAGTTTACGTGAAAAATAATAAAATCATTTTCTCTTTAGTAAAATCTAGCATTTTATTATAAATGAGGAATACGCATTTAAGCGAATCAGATTGTCTCAAACCGAACCAAACGTTGCGGTTTCCTCAAACTACACACGCGCCCCGCGTGCATCCAAAAAAAACACGAACATTTTCGCCCGCTCACAGTGGTGACTCTGCTGGGGACAAAATTATTTTTATAAGAACCCCGTTTTGTATAAAAATTCTTTTTTTGGCATAATAATTAAAATATTGTTCAAATTAAATTTTGGAATTACGAAATGTGTGGTAATTTCAACATTACATAAATTTTAGGATTCTATAGCATTTGCATTCTTTACACAATAACCAATTTAGGTGTATTTCGGTGAAGTATCTCCAAGTTGGCTTAGGGCTTGAGGGGTATGGATCTGATCACACCCCTTGCGTAACGTATGAGGGCCTTTGTCTCTTAAGGGCAAGACTACCCGAATATAATATATGTGGAAAAGTCTCCTTTGGTTCGCTTAAGGCCACTTGGACACGGTACACAAAGGCACAGGGTACCCAATCACACCCAATCCTGAGACCAAAACCCACATATAGATGAACCATAGACACTTCCCCATAGGTTTACCCAAAAACTAGGAGTCCACGCGTGCAGGCTTCGCTAATCCCCCCATTGGCTTTAAAAGCGAAGTAACCCAATGGAGTTAAAAGGGCGGTAGGTGTGATCTAACCGTTTGCTACATGTGCAGATTTATTAAATATAAATAAACTAAAATCAGACATCATAAGCATCATGCTTGTGTGAAAAGTTACCAAATCTTTATGCAGCCATGACATTAATGTGTGCCATGCCATTTCATTTCCTTAGATAGGAACCTAAAAGTAAATTGAGACTAATGAGTCTACCTAGGCTCAACCCATGAGCCGAAATAATCGAGACCAGTGAGTCCATTTAGGATCAACCCACGACCCAAAATAATCCAAGACTAGTGAGTCCCTCTAGGCTCATCCTAAGAGCCGGAACAAACCAAGACCAAAGAGTTTACTTAGGCTCAGCCTATGAGCCAAAATATACAAACCCCTAAGTGACCAGCGAGTCAACTCTCCTTTGACCTTTGAGTCAGCCTCTGAGTGACCTGTGAGTCAACTCACCTTTGACCATTGAGTCAGCTATCGAGTGACCAACGAGTCAACTCACCTTTTACCATAGAGTCAGCCTCCGAGTGACCAACGAGTCAACTCTCCTATGACCATCATGTTGGGAACTAACAGTCACTTTGAACATGTATAACAAGCGTGACGGAAATTCAAAATTTTGTCCTTGTCCCAGGAACTCATGTTAGTTGCATATAAATTAATTAAAGCCTTAACTAAATAAATTCTCAACTTAGATTAATATGCATAGGCTAGGCGTACCATAATTCTAAATTATATCCTAGGATAAATATTTTATATTAAGCATGTTATAACTCTAAGCTGTAGCTTAAATATAAAATAAATTAAGCATGCATAATGACCTAAGATTAATAATTATTAAGTCTAAAAAGCTTAATGAAAAAGAACTAATAATTAAAAGACGAAGATAAAATATACCAGTTGAAGCGTGCTTTAGCAGAACCTCCTTGCACAAGCCTCCGTGTGTAGGATAGCCTCTATGAGTATCCACACAAACCCCACCAATCGAAACCTCCTAATGAGGGAGAACAACAGAGTTTTGAGTAGCTACTAGACTACTCCAAAACCCACATGAAATATTAACCAAAGAGACTCCTTAATTTTATCTTCTAATTTGACATTAGCTAATAGGAAGATATATGGTGCAAAGAATGAAGAAGAGAGGCTTGGTTTATATGGTGGGATCAAAGGCTCCTTGAATTTTATGTGGATTTGATGTTGATTTAGTGCGGGATTAAATGCGGATTTAATTTGAGATGAAATGCGTGATTAAATATCAATTTAAACACAAGATTAACTGCGAGATTAAATCCAATTTAAATACAAGATTTAATTACTGGATTAAATTCCAATTTAAATACAAGATTGAATTATTGGATTAAATGCCAATTTAAATATAAGATTTGATTGCTGGATTAAATCCCAATTTAAATAAAAGATTTAAAAGCTAGTTTAAATGCCAATATAAATACAAGATTTAATTGCTGGATTAAATCCCAATTTAAATACAAGATTTAATTTTATCCTCCTTTCTTTTAATTTATTTTATGACCCTAATAAAATTAGTTACTAGTTAGAATAAATTCTTGGCTTAATCATAAAATGATTTAATCATTTTAATCAACACTTTAATTTATTTATGACCCCAACAAAGTTAGTTACTAGTCAAAATAAATTCATGATTTAAACATAAAATGATCTAATAATTTCAATCAGTTCTTTAATTTGTTTATGACCCTAATAAATTAGTTACTGGTCAATAATAAAATCTCTGATCTAACAAGGTAATAATTCAACCATCCCTTTAATATTTTCGTAATAGATCAGGTCTATTAATTCTTTACTCAGTCCGATGAAAGTTCAATGTGTGTGACCTTTTATGATCCCGTAGTATTGAGTTGTTAAGGTTTGACCAATCTTTGTTCTATAGGAACTATTGGCTCGAAGTTCTAGACCGTGAATAGAACTCGATTACCTTAAACGACTGTAGTACGCCTCTAGCAAGCGTCTACCAGCCCCCATTGCTCGGAACGTCATTTGTGCTTATGACATAATCCTGGTCAATGCAATAGTTGCCCAATGCGATGAACTCTTTCCATTCTTTAATATTAGTACCATAGTTTATTGGGTTCGGTCAAAGTGTTAACCCACCAATAGCGTGGTTGCTCCAAGCTATCTCAGTTATTTACTTGTTACTGAAGTATATTACTTTTTACCATAATGTGTTCGACTGGAAACTATTTCTCTCAAACATATAGTCTGATCAGCGGTTTGTAACAATCATCACTTCAACTAGTGGCCAGGTACAACTCCTTAATATATTCAAAGCGATGGATTCTTTCTGACTACATAGCTTACCAATGTGCTGTCATCACTATAATAGTAATCACCCGTGACACCCTAAATTAATGAGTACATAGGTATGACTAAAAATATAGTGACAGTACCATATAAGGCAACTAGTATCTCAAGTATGAGGATATTCGTAAAGCTATTGCATAAAGATAAATGCTAACACTATGATATATTTACCAAGTATTTATCTCATTACAGTTTCCAATATATCTTCCAAATGTATCCATGTGTCAAACTTAAGGCACCGCCTTCAGTCATAGGAGTTTGACTGCTTGGACCCATTCCAAGAAAGTTGACCACATGCTAGCTTACTATCTCATCAATATCCTTTCTTGATGAAACTATGACTAGGGATAGTTTAGACATAATTATAATTACACATGAAGCAGGTCACTAATACATAGATATCAATGAATATATTCTAACCAGTCAAAATATATAAATTAACACATTGATATAAATAAAAGATTGAATGCCTTTATTAATTAAACAAATTATTTGCACTAATACATAATTAAGATACATCGCCCTAATTGCCTTAAGGGCATACATCGTATCTAATAAACTCCCACTTGCACTAAGGCCAATTAGCCATATGTTTTAATCCATATGCTTTAACATGCTGGTCATGTTTGACTTACGTAAATGGCTTCGTCAGACCATCCACGATGTTCTGATTAGTGGGAACATATTCTAGTCTTATCACCTTAGCATCAACAATCTCCCTAATTATATGATACTTTATGGATACATGTCTGTTTTTTTGGTGAGATCGTGGTTCTTTTGCCTGAGCAATAGCACCATTGTTATCACAATACAAAGTAATTGGATTAACAATCTCAGACACCACACCAAGATCACCAATGAATCCCTTTAACCAGACCGCTTCCTTTGCTGCTTCACAGGTAGCAATGTATTCAGATTCTGTGGTTGAATCAGCAGTAGTTTCTTTCTTGGAACTATTCCAGCATACTGCCCCTCCATTTAACACATACACAAAACCTAACTGAGACTTAAAGTCATCCTTGTCAAATTGAAAACTCGCATCAGTGTAACCTTTGATTGTGAGGTCATTATCTCCATATATCTAGAACTCATATTTAGTCCTTCTCAAGTACTTAAGAAATGCCTTGACGACCATCCAATACTTATCACCTGGATCCAATTGAGATATCTACTCATAAAACTTAAAGCTTGAGAGACATCTAACATAGAACATATCATAGTAAACATGATGGATCCTATCGCAGATGCATAGGGTATATCCTTCACACGCATTTTTTCTTGAGCTTTCTTTGGATACTCAGCCTTAGATAAGTTAATCCCCTTTGTTATTAGGAGATAACCTTTCTTCGAATGCTCAAGGTTGAACCTATTCAGTACCTTGTCTATATTTGTACTTTGAGAAAGACCTAACAGGCACTTGGATCTATCTCTATAGATTTTTATACCAAGTATAAATGCTGCTTCACCAAGGTCTTTCATGGCAAACTTTCTTGACAACCATATTCTAATACTTTGAAGAATACAAATGTCGTTTTCTATTATTAGAATGTCATCGACATATAATACTAAGAAAATGAATGCACTCCCACTAATCTTCTTGTAAACACAATGCTCATTAATATTTGTACAGAAATCCAATTCACGGATTATCTGATAAAACCTAATATTCTAACTCCTAGATGCTTGCTTAAGTCCATAAATAGACTTTTACAGTTTATATACCTTCGAGCCATTCTGAGATGTAAAACCCTCAAGCTGTGTCATACACACATCCCGGTCCAAATCCCCATTAAGGAATGTTGTTTGTTTAACATCCATCTACCAGATCTCATAATCATAATGAGCAGCAATGGCGAGGAGTTTCCTTGTGGATTTAAGTATGGCTACTAGAGAGAAAGTTTCATCATAGTCAATACCTTCATATTGACTATAACCTTTTGCAACCAACCTTGCCTTATAGTTAATTACATTACCATCCATGTCAGTCTTCTTCTTGAAGACCCACTTGCACCTGATAGGTCTAACCTCTTCCTGTGCATTGACCAAATTCCAAACTTGGTTTTTATACATTGAATCCATTTCTGATTTCATAGCCTTAAGCCATTTATTAGAATCTGAGCTTTTCATTGCTTCATCATAGGTTCTTGGTTCATCATCCTCCATGAGATATAGTTCCCTATCATTAGTGATGATAAAACCATATCTTTCAGGACCTTTATGAACATGATTTGATCTTTACATTGATTGTGTTTTAACGGGTTGTTCTTGGATCACACCTTCTTGTGTAACCAGAACGGGGTCAATCAACTGATTATCTGTTTCTTCTTCTTGAACTTTCAGTTCAAAATTGCCCCCGCTGACTTTTGTAAGTAAGTTTCCTTTTTAGGAAAGTGAGCACTCCGAGATAATACCTTTTGTGCCTCAGGTTGGTAAAATAAATATTCAATAGTTTCCTTTAGATATCCAATGAATAGACACTTATCAGACTTATCACTTAGCTTATCTGATGCTATCCTCTTTACCATAGCATGACATCCCTATACTCTTAGGTGACTTAGATATGGCCTTTTATTACACCATCTTTCGTAAGGTGTAAAATCAATTGATTTAGATGGCACTTTATTTAATACATAAACTGCGCTCTCTAAAGCATATCCCCAAAAGGATTTACTGAGATCTGATTTGCCCATCATGGACCAAACCATATCTAATAAAGTTCAATTCCTCCTTTCAGACACTCTATTATGTTTGGGTGTATAAGGAGCGGTCTACTGGGGAACTATCCTATTTTCTTTTAGATAATCTTGAAACTCCTGACTCAAGTTTTCACCACCTCGATCAGACCAAAGTGCTTTAATACTATTCTCAAGTTGTTTCTCTACTTCATTTATGAATATCTTGAACTTATCAAAACTTTCGAACTTGTGCTTCATTAAGTACAAATAACCATGTTGTGAGTAATCATTAATAAAGGTTATGAAGTAGGAGTATCCTCCTAGTGTCTAAACACTCATTGGACCATACACATCAGTATATATAATCTCTAATGTACTCGTGGCTTGTTCACCCTTTCCTTTAAAGGGTAACTTCTTCATTTTTCCTTTTAAACATGGTTTGCAATCACTATAAGCCTCCAAGTCTATTGGGCCCAAGTCTCCACGCTAATGTAACTTGGTTAAGCGATCTTTGTTTATGTAGCCTAAACAACAATGCCATAAGTAGAAAGATATCTCATTATCTAATTTTTCTCTTAGCAATGTTTGTATTTGAGAATATGATTTTGTAATTACAAAATATCATTTGTCATATTACAATAAAATATCATTAATAACTTGGATAATACCTTTTATCAAATTGGAATAAAATTCCATATGCTTTGAAGTAGGAAATAGTGTTTTATAATGACAATTGATTATCTCTTTGCCTTATTAAAAATTTATCCAAATGGAGATTTTAAGTTCCTACATCATTAGTGGCCTCCAAGCCCGAATGATCTTCTGTAGGTACAACTCTCCTTTTGCCAAACCTATACTTCTCATTTATATCTATACCTTTGTATGAATATGTGATTCTCATTAGGTGTTCCATACCAATTTAGAATTCCCTTGAGATGTAGAAATTCTCAAATATCAAACATCTTGAAGTGGAAGCTTCCAAGCCTCCTCTTCTTATGCTGTGAGACTTTAGCCATTCTAATCTTGCTTCCAGTATTTCACATAGAAAACAATCATTTTTGTCGCCAAGACAAAATTTTTAGTATTCCTTTTTCTTTCCTCATCACTTTGCACTACGCTACTTCAATAACTATGTGTCCCTTTACTTCTTTGAGATATGAACCATTTAAATTTTTGACTAATTGGTCCGCCAATCTCCATCAAAAATATTTTGGTTCAAATCCGCCACAATAGAAAATCCTTTCTCTGAGATGTAAAGACATAGACTTTCAAGTCCATGATTTTATGATGCCCTTGTAGCATAACAGAGTTTTGATTAGCTGGTAGATCACTCCAAAACCCACACAAAATATTAATCAAAGGGACTCCTTAAATTTGTCTTCTAATTTGACATTAGCTCATAGGAAGATAATGGTGCAAAGAATGAAGAAGAGGGGCTTGGTTTATATATTGGGAGCAAAGACTCCCTGAATTTAATGTGGATTTAATGCTAATTAAATGCGGGATTAAATGCGGATTTAATGCAGGATTAAATGCGAATTAAATGCATGATTAAATGCCAATTTAAAAACAAGATTAATTACCGAATTAAATGCTAATTTAAATACAAGATTTAATTGATGAATTAAATCCCAATTTAAATACAAGATTTAATTGTTGGATTAAATGTCAATTTAAATACAAGATTTAATTGTTGGATTAAATCCCTATTTAAATATAAGAATTTAATTACTGGATTAAATGCCAATTTAAATACAAGATTTAATTGTTGGATTAAATCCCAATTTAAATACAAGATTTAATTGCTGGATTAAATACCAATTTAAATACAAGATTTAATTTAATTCTCCTCTCTTTTAATTTATTTTATGACCCTGATAAAATTAGTTACCGGTTAAAATAAATTCTTGGCTTAACCATAAAATAATTTAATCATTTTAATCAATACTTTAATTTATTTATGACCCTAATAAAGTTAGTTACTAGTCAAAATAAATTCCTGGTTTAACCATAAAATGATCTAATCATTTTAATCATTTCTATAATTTATTTATGACCCTAATAAAATTAGTTACTGGTCAATAAGTAAAATCTCTAGTCTAACTAGGTTATAGTTCAACCATCCCTTTAATATTTTTGTAATAGATCACGTCTATTAATTCTTTACTCAGTCCAATGAAAGTTCAATGTGTATGACCTTATAGGATCCCGTGGTATTAAGCTGTTAAGGTTTGACCAATCTTAGTTCTATAGGAACTATTGGCTCAAAGTTCTAGACCGTGAATAGAACTCGATTACCTTAAACAACTGTAGTATGCCTCTAGCAAGGGTCCACCATCCCCCATTACTCTGAACGTCATTTGTGCTTATGACTTAATCCTGGTTAATGCAATAGTTATCCAATGCGATGAACTCCTTCCATTCTTTAATATTAGTACCATATAGTTTATTGGGTTCGGTCAAAGCGCTAACCCACTAATAGCGAGGTTGCTCCAAGCTAACCTAGTTATTTACTTATTACTGAAGTATATTGCTTTTTACCATAATGTGTTTTACTAGAAACTATTTCTATCAAACACATACTCTGATAAGAGGTTTACAGAAATCATCGCTTCAACAAGTGGCTAGATACAACTCCTTAATATATCCGGAGCAATGAATTCTTTTCAACTACATAGCTTACCAATGTGTTGTCATCACTATACTCGTAATCACCCATGACACCCCAAATTAATGAGTGCATAGGTATGACCCAAAACATAGTGACAATATCACACAAGGCAACTAGTATCTCAAGTATGAGGATATTTGCAAAGCTACTGCATAAACATAAATACTAACACTATGATATATTTACCAAGTATTTATCTTATTGCGGTGCCCAATATATCTTCAAGATATATCCATGTCTTAAACTTAACGCACCACCTTCAGTCATTGGAGTTTGACTGTTTAGACCCATTCCAAGAAAGTTGGCCACATGCTAGTCTTACTGTCTCATCAATATCCTTTCTTGATAAAATATAACTATAGATATTTCAGATATAATCATAATTACACATGAAGCAGGTCTCACTAAGTATAATCCCGTTATAATTTCTCTCACTTCACTCTATGATATGTCAAGGACTTTTGTACATAGATATCAATGAATATATTTTAACTAGTCATAATATATATATATATATATATTAACACATCGATATAAACAAAAGATTAAATGCCTTTATTATTTAAACAAATTATTCATACTAATAAATAATTAAGATACATCCCCCTAATTACGTTAAGGGCATACATCACATCTAACAAATCGAGTCAGCTTTTGAGTGACCAACGAGTTAACTCACCTTTAACTATAGAGTCAACCTTTGAGTGACCAAAGAGTCAACTCACCTTTGACCATTGAGTTAGCCTCCGAGTGACCAGTGAGTCAACTGACCTTTGACCATAGAGTCAGTCATCGAGTGACCTGCGAGTCAACTCTCCTTTGACCATTGAGTTAGCCACCGAGTGACCAACGAGTCAACTCACCTTCAACCATAGAGTCAACCCTAAGTGACCAGTGAGTCAACTCACCTTTGACCATAGAGTCATCCTCCGAGTGACCAGCGAGTCACCTCACTCAGTAATCAAGATTGACTAAACCCGATCGGTGAGCCACCCGGCTATTAAGGTCATCTTAGGTCCAACAAACCATCAAGTCAATCCACATTTGATTCAAAACCCTAGTCTTTATACCACGTGTGAGTAATATTCCATAAACATTATAAAAAACCCTTTCTAATTGTTCCTTGAACAATTTGCATGCACTCAATACCCTAAAATATATTTGTGTACATAAATATATTCATTCATTCATTCATTTAGTCGTTTATTTATTCATTTCGACAAATAAAGGTAAGTAAGGCTTAGAGCCACACATAATATACTTACTAGCACTTGATCTCTAGCTTTTTAGATTGGAAGTGAGAGAGAAAGAGGTTAAGACGTATCACGGATAGGCTAAAAGTCAGGCCCGCACTGCCAATCGAATCTCTAGCTAGATTTTTCTTTGATCCAAAGCTCGAAACTACGATGGCAAACAATGATGCACTTGGTCATTCCCTTAGAAGGATTCTAGATGCTCTAGCGTTCTATGATGTCTGGGAAAGATTGAGCGCCTATAGCTCTCTAAAGGCCCAAGAATAAGAGGTAGAGATAACAACATTGAAGGCAAAGATAGCGGACATGGAAAAGTTGTATCCAACAAAAGACAAGTCCATTGCTCCCTCTATCGAGCAATATGTGGACATTAACCAGTTCTCGCCAAAGGAATCTGAAGCCCTCCCAGAAAATTTTGTGATTCCTTATGTAGCTCTATATACTAGCACTAGGTCTCCCCATACACACGTTGAAAGTTATCTCTGGATCATGACTAGTATGAAGATCTCCAAGGTTCATATAGTCAACCTGTTTCAAGCCACTCTCCGTGGTCCAGCTTCCGAATGGGCTATGAGAATGCCGATAGATGTGAAATCCAACTGGAAAAAGCTGTGTTCAGCATTTCTAAAGAACTATGCTTTCAATCTGAATGTCAAAGCCACTTTACAAGATCTCGAAAGGGTCAAACAATGGCCGAATGAGTCTTTTGAAGAATATTACTTGAGGTGGATGGTCGTTCGCATACTTGTGACTAGGGCACCTCACCAGGAGGACTTAATAGTGAAACTTGTTAAAGGATCCAGGCAGAGATATTAGGATGAGATATAAAATGAAAATGTTCGACACCTTTAATAATGTGGTAGACAATGCCAAAAGGTTTGAGAAGTATGATGAAGAATATCAGATGAAGAAATAGGAATAGTAGGCTTACACTAAGCCTATGTATTGGGAAAAAAGGGGGATCCTCCAAACAAGGCAGCTCCAAATCTTCAAAAGCTCCATCCAAGCTCGTAGCAGCCACTCAAGTGCAAACTTATTAGTCCATCTCTCCGTAAGTGGAATCTTTATCACAAATATTGACCAAATTGAGGAAATCTAACCAGCTTCAAAGTATCATACCATTTATCCGGCTTGCTACGGTTGACATGGATAATTTATATGCCTATCATGTTACCAAGGTGCATCGCACTAATGAATGCACTCGAATACTAAAAGATTTACAACGAATGATAGCCAATGGGAGAATGAAGGAATCCAAAAAGAAGCCAAGCACATAGACTAATCCCTTGCCTATCTTTGAAGCCATAATG
Source organism: Euphorbia pulcherrima (assembly GCA_947683365.1). Taxonomy (NCBI): domain Eukaryota; kingdom Viridiplantae; phylum Streptophyta; class Magnoliopsida; order Malpighiales; family Euphorbiaceae; genus Euphorbia; species Euphorbia pulcherrima. Next base: position 53,637,291 of record CANTUS010000015.1, read on the forward strand.
AATGTTATAAATGTTCACGTAATGGCCGACGAGCATGGTATCGACATGACAGATAATTTTCTACTTGACCTAGGATGGGGGGATACAATATGGACATCAACTACATGGTTGACTAGTACGTCTTGAGAATGAGAAGAGAGGCGTTAGACCAACGCCAGGTGCCTCTAGACCTAAAATTTTAAGGTGATTCTGACCCGAATGAGCATGTAGAGGGGTTCCTCTGATTTATGCATTAACGAGGGATCACTATAATGGGCTTTGCACCTCAATTCCCTAGCTTCTTAAGACAAGCTATGGATTGGTACAATGCAATGCTAATGGAAGGTCAATGGAACATGTATTATATAGAGAGATCATTCATGCACCACTTCATGGTTACACATTTGGAAGCAGCTGGTCTTTACTGGTGGTTGGCACCTCAGGTAGACCAACGCAATGCTGGATGGGAGGAAGTCCTCCTCCTCAGCCCCTCGTATTCACTCCCCCAGATTACATGAGTACCAATTATGTTGGAACGAATCTGTTTGAATTTGGAAGTTCTTCTAGGATGGCATGTCTAAGAGATCAAGAGTTATATGATCCTAAATAAGCCTAGAGTAACCACGAGGATTGATAGAGTTATCTCGACATGAACCTAAATAAAGTAGTGCAAAACCTATTTGCCGAACTTTATGCAAATGTGGCATCAAAAGTGAATCAAAGAAACTAAATGGGCACTAACCAGTGGGAACCACTCAAAGGAATTCGTGCAAATCTTACAATATATGGTTCTCACATGGAACAGACATCCGCCTATATGCAAGGCATGATCTCTGACTTTTGCATAAGCATCGAAGGGATAGAGGCCAGAGTAAACATGATGGAAAACACAATAGAAGAGGATCTAAAGGAGGATCCAGATGAGGACCTAGAAGAGGATCTTGAAGAGGACCCTAAGGAAGATCTAGAAGAAGACCCTAAGGAAGACCCTGAGGAGGATCCTGAGAAAGATTCTGATGAAGGAACATATAAGGATGTACAAATTCAACATGCACCAAATTGGGTTCTTGGGCCAATAAATGAATAAAAACCCTTCGTGGATTCAGATGAAGAGGTCAAAGAGTTTGAAGACACTGGCAAGTCAGATAATGAAGATAAAAGCAAAATGGATAATATGGGGTACGAGTCTAAAATCTTCATAAGCAATGAGATAAACATTGGCCTGGGGAGTTCAAATACAGCCCACCGTATGTACCTCAAGGGTTGACCGTTGATTATGATGGCGCCGAGAGCTATGGTACTTATGTAGAAGAAAATTTGACAGATAGTGGTGGACCTGCTGGAAGTTAGGATACTAGAGAGTTTATACACTTTGACTTAAACAGTGACCACTTCATTAATATGATCCGAGATGAGAGGCAAGAACCTTCTCGGGGATACATCATGGAGATAATCTAAGTAGAAAATGAATTAGCTTGGTCTAGTTATGAAATCCAAAACTTGAATCTAAGTGAAATCTATCCCATATTCTATAATGGGAGCATGAGGCCACGCCCTCACCTCTACGAGTTCATACATATGATGAACAATGGATACATTCATTATGCCCATTGGCCAGAAAAGTTTCGCTTGACTCTCTGAGAGAAGGCAATTGTCTGGTATGAAGGGCTGACATTTTACCAAAAGTCATTCTAGAACACTCTGGCTAGGTAATTCATTGATTACTTCATATAGGTAGACCCACCGGAGGGTATAACTCCTGAGCTAGATAAACACGAAAACCCATTATTGTACTGGGAATGGGAAGTAATCAATGCCGTCTACCCGACATCAATAAAATCTGCCAAGGGGTACCTCTTATGCATGAATAAGCACTATGATGAACCAGAAGAATCAGTCATATACGACGATGATCAAGGTGCTGCTGAAAGAGCTTCCTCATCTATCCACATGATTAGGCTAGATTCCAAGTCCTATTTTATGCCAAATTCTTCAGGAGAATCTGCCTACCCTAGGAAGATAGAGTGAAAAGGTACCCTTTAAGTAATGGCCCTTTACCACTAAAGAACCATCCATAGTGAACAAACCAATTGACTTGAGGGAGATATCCCTTGACAAAGATTTTGATTAATTCAAAGTCTTCAGAATAGTAAACTCATCTACTCAAGTTGTCAGTCCCGTCACCAGAGGAGGGAAGATCACTAGGTCAATAGCTCCCGCTATGCCAAGGACAGAACCCCTGACAACTCCTTCTTTTATTAAATCCTAAGAATGGATAGAAAGACTGATTGTGGACCAGTTAAAGGCCACCACCGCCAAGATGAGCATCTAGAATCTTCTCATAGGCTTGCCATTGTGAAAAAGTTGATGGAGATTAGCATCGCTAGAATAAGTTTATGCATTACTCTACACTGAATCTAGCACTATCATCCCTGATATTATTTTCTCAAGATCAGATTTACCAGATGAGGGCATTTGCCATAATAAGGCTCTCTATTTGAAGGTAAGTGTTTTTGAATGCATAATGCCATGTGTGATGGTTGACGGTGACTCAACTCTGAATGTCTATCCTAAGGATATTTTGCCAGTCCTAGGATTGACCGAGAAGGATTTAAAGAAGTCCATGACGGTCATTAAGGCTTATGACAATTCCAAAAGAACCATCATCAGTACATTTGAAGCCAAAGTCACTATCGGGAAGATCTCTTCTATTGTGCTTTTTACAGTCATAGACATCCTGGTGAGTATCTCTATGCTTCTCGGACAACTATGGTTCCATGCTCTAGGAGGGGTTCCGTCTACTCTTCACCAAAAGGTTAAGAATCCATTCCAAGGAAAGATCGTCACTCTAGAAGTTGATGAAGCATTATTTATGGCTGCTCTGAAGATGGAGGAAAGCCTTATGAAAGGGTTTACAACACCCACAATTGGTCAAGGATCAAACATGCAATCAGAAGTGCATTGGGGCCCTTGGATTCAAAGTTACATGCAGAAACACCATACTCCCAGAAAAGGACTAAGTGCCCAAGAGCGGAGAATGCCAACATTCAATATAGGGGCAGGAGAATACAAACCTATAGGACTCAGCTATGCAGGTGCTAGAAGAATCACCAACAAAATAATCTTTTAGAAGAAGTCGGAACCCCTGAACCTATTACTCACCAGGGAAGGACAATCCTAGGATTCAAAATCTTCTCAGATGTAGTTGACTATAACAAACATGGTAAAAGCCCTGCCGCTTGTGTAATGAAAGGATCAGATCGTTGGCTAGATGTTGGGGCAATTCTTGATCAAATCAGGTCCGATGAATAGATATGTCCAAAGAAGATCAAGAAGCTGAACAAAGAAGAAGAAATCCTTGAAGCTTTTACCATGCACTTCCAAGCCTAACTCAGACATGGAAGAGGCAAAGAGCAAAGGAGGTTGCCTAAGCCCAGTTTTGATGGACATGGTCAAAGTCATGAAAGGAAGACAAAGAAGATATCCTGCTAAAGCCGGCTGCTAAGGAAGGAACATCCGGTGAAGAATGCCTATTAATCAAGATGAGTCTTTCATTTCCTTTCCAATATGTTTGAAATGAATAATGTATTTTATGATGATAATAAGATGAAGAACTTTGCTTATTTGGATTGTGATTTTGATTATGATTCCATGCGTCCATTCCAGCATTCATCTAGCATTTTTAACATTAATAATGATATTACAAAAGAAATTAACTTAAATATGGAGGATGATCCAATAATGGTATACATTTGCAATCAACTGCCCATTGAGCAAGAGAGAGATTAGTAAAAACATTAAAAAATCACGTTTTTGCCTTTGGTTGGTCTCACGAGGACATGCCTGGGCTTGATCGATACATCGCTGAACACAAGATCTGCATGGACCCGAGGATTTGTCTAGTAAATCAAAAGATGAGAAGAATGCATCTAGAATGGGTAGAAAAATTCAAAGCAGAAGTAGCCAAGCAGATCAAGGCCAATTTTGTTGAATTTGTCGAGTATCCCACTTGGCGATCTAATGTAGTTCCTATGCCCAAGAAAAATGGTGATGTTAGAGTTTGTGTCGACTTTCGGGATTTAAACAAGGCCACCCCTAAGAACAATTATCCGTTACCGCATATTGACATTCTGGTAGACAGCACGGCCAGAGCAGCCACATATTCCTTTATGCACTTGATCTCTGAATACCACCAAATCCTCATGAACGTAATAGACAAGTTCAAAACTTCTTTCATCTCAGAATGGGGAACATATTATTTCAAAGTGATGCCTTTTGGACTCAAGAATGCAGAGGAAACCTATCAGCGAGCGATTACAATGCTACTACATGATTTGATCCACAAAGAAGTTAAAGTTTATGTGGATGACATGCTCGTGAAATCCGCTATGCTAGAAGAACATCCAGCTGGGTTAGAATGATTTCTCACACAAATTAAGAAGTACAATCTTTGTCTCAACCCAAAGAAGTGCATATTCGGCCCCACATCAGGCAAGTTGTTGAGGTACGTGGTTAGTAAAAGAGGCATAGAGATAGACCCTAATAAAGCTAGGGCTAATAGGGAAATACCTATACCAAAGACTGAGAAAAAAGTGAGAAGTTTCTGAGGGACCATACAGTTCCGCCGTTTTATAGCTCGATTGACTACCACATGTGAGCCTACCTTCAAGCTCTTAAGAAAGCAGCAATCGATAGCGTGGAAAGAGCTATGTCAAGAAGCCTTCGACATGATCAAGGTTAATCTAATGAATCCTCCTATGCTGAAACCACTAATTCTTGGAAACTCATTAATTCTCTATCTAGCGATCGAAGAAACATCTATAGGGGCTATGCTGGTCCAAGAACATAAAGATAAAAGAGAACATGCATTCTATTATCTCAGCAAGAAATTGCTAGAGTACGAGACTCGATACACCATCATGGAGAAAACTTGTGCTGAAATGGTTTGGCTAACCAAAAAGCTCAGAAATTACTTCCAATCCAACTGAATCCAAGTAGTTGCAAAGATGGATCCGATGAAGTATCTATGTCAGGCTCCGTCGTTAACCTGAAAGCTTGTAAGGTGGCTCTTATTACTATTAAATTTGATATTGGATATGTCACTAAGGAGACCATCAGGGGTGGAGCTGTGGCTGAATTCCTAGCAAATCAACCCCTCGAGGATGGAGAACCAGAAAACCTAGAGTTCTTTGATGAATTTTTTGCAGCAACAACGAAAAATCTGGGAAAATGGATTATGTTCTTTTACGGTGCTATTAACAAGCGAGGGTGTGGTTTGGGATTTATCATTATTACATCGGACGGGGCACTCATACCTTTGTCAAAATGATTAGAATTCCTCAACATGAATAATGGAGCAGTATATGAAGCCTATCTATTCAAAATGTCTGCTCAAGTTACTCTTAGAGCAGATAAAGTCAGATTACTTATGATTCAACTTTAGTCATCAAACATGTCATGGGAGAATGGGAATTGAAAGACAAATCTCTCAAACCTTACCTAGAAGCCATATGGAGAAAAGCCGTTATGTTCAGCAAATGCGAGTTTTGTTACATGCCTTGAGAAGAGAACCAGATAACGGATGTGTTGGCCACTATAGCCTCCATGTGGGAAGGGCCTCAAAAGCAGCCAATCAAGCCCCTTATTACAGAGACAACCCGATCTCCATATTACGTTCGCATGATAGAAAGCTCTATGGATGAGGAAGAACCCTGATACTCTAACATCGTCAAGTTCCATGAAAATGGTGAATTCCAAGTTGAAGCTACAGATTCCTATAGGAATATGCTGTGAAAGTTCACTATGCAATTCTTCTTGATGAAGGGAGATCTATTCAAAAGGTCACCTGATGGTCTACTGCTAAAATGTTTAACTTAACAAGAAGCGGAGAAAGTAATGAAAGAAGGGCATTCGGGAGACTGTGGTCCATATATGAATACCGTCATGATAGAAAAGAAAATTCAAAGAATGGGATACTTTTGGCTAACTATGCTGGCTGATTGTATTCAAGAAGCAATGACTTACCATGCCTATCAGATATGAGGAGATGTGAGCCATCTGCCCCTAACGACATTACAAAACTAGATGATGCTTTAGACAATCTCAGCTTGGGGCATCAATATCATTGGTAAAATAAGACCATCTTCAACTAACGGCCATCGCTTCATTATAGTGGTCGTCCATAACTTTTCCAAATGGGTTGAAGTAGAGTCATACACGAACATCATGGCCAAGAAAATGGCTCGGTTTATTCAGCGGCATATCTTCACCTGATACGACATTCCTCATCATATAGTGATCTTTTTGAGAAGCATGGGATTGAGGATCACTGATCTTCACCATATCAGCCGCAAGCTAATGGGGCTGTAGAAGTAGCTCATAAGGCAAATAAGAAGATCCTCTCCTAATTGATCACCAATTCCCACGATTGGGCCGATCATTTGCCCCACACCTTATGGGGATATAGAACAAGTGTCAAGACTACTATAGGACAAACTCCATTTTCTCTTTTCTATAGCAAAGAGGTTGTATTGCCTATGGAAATGGAGATCAAGTCTTTACATGTAGCCCTTGAAGCAAAACTTCCTAAGGACGAATGGGCAAGGGTGAGAAACGAAGAGTTGGCCTTAATCGATGAAAAATGATTAGCCGCATTAAAGAATCTACAATTATACCAACATCATATGGCCAGAGCTTACAATTGCAAAGTTAAATGCCAAAATCAACCTTTGAGAGTAGGTGATCTGGCCTTAAAGCAATCTCGTAAGAGGCATATGGATGCTCGAGGAAAATTCCACCCAAACTGGAAGACTCTTAGTAAAGGAGCGGTCAAAATTTAAGATCTAGATGGCAATGAATTTGTGAATCTAGACAATCGCGACAAGCTGAAGCGCTATCTCGTGTAGTATAAAAAAGGATGTGTAAAATAATAATAAAAGTCTGTCAAGAGCTAGTGAGGGCTCTTGAGCAAAAATAAAGACTCTAAAATAAAATAGTGAAGCCTTGGGTAAAATCCAATTGGAACCTTAGGTGATAATGGATATTTCTTGGGAATAAATTCCATTTATCCTTCCTGTTCAAATAATATCTTTTATAATAACATATTCATCTTGAAAATGCGGCATGAGTGCATTAAATGGAGACTATGAATCGTTTAATAAAACATGCATTCAAATAGCATTTCTTGTTGGGAACTGATAATCACTTTGAACATGTATAACAAGCATGGCGGAAATTCAAAATTTTGTTTATTGTCCTAGTTGCTCCTATTAGTTGCATATAAGTTAATTAAATCCTTAACTAAATTAATTCTCCACTTAAGTTAGCATGAATGGGCTAGGCGTACCATAATTCTAAATTATATCATAGCATAGAAATATTTTATTTTAAACATGTTATAACTCTAAGTTATAGTCAAGGTATAAAATAAACTAAGCATGCAAAATAACCTAAGCATAATAACTATTAAGTCTTAATACACTTAATAAAAGGACTTAATAATTAAAAGAAAATTAGAGGAGTTACCAGTTGAAGTGTGCTTTAGCATAACCTTCTTACACAAGCCTCTAAGTATAGGATAGCCTCTATGAGTATCCACACGAACCCCACCAACCGAAACCTCCCAATGAGGAAGAACTATAGAGTTTTTGAGTAGCTGCTAGGCCACTCCAAAAGCCACCTGAAATATTAACCAAATGGAATTCTTAATTTTATCTTTTAAGTTGACATTGATAAAATGTGTTAGAATCTCAAGTCTGAGCTCATAGAAAGATATGGTGCAAGAAATGAAGAAGAAAGACTAGCTTTATATAGGGGAAGCAAAGACTCCCCGAATTTAATGTGGATTTAAAGCGGGATTAAATGTGGGATTAAATGCAGGATTAAATGCGGATTAAATGTGAATTTAATATGATATTAAATTTAATTCTCTTTTGTTTTAATTTATTTTATGACCCTAATAAAATTAGTTACAGGTCAAAATAAATTCTTGGCTTAACCATAAAATGATTTAATCATTTTAATCAACACTTTAATTTATTTATGACCCTAACAAAATTAGTTACTAGTCAAAATAAATTTATGGCTTAACCATAAAAGGATCTAATCATTTTAATCAATACTTTAATTTATTTATGACCCTAATAAAATTAGTTACTAGTCTAAATAAAATCCTAGCTTAACCATAAAATGATCTAATCATTTTAACCAATACTTTAATTTTTTTATGACCCTAATAAAATTAGTTACTTGTCAAAATAAATTCCTGACGTAACCATAACATGATATAATCATTTTAATCAACACTTTAATTTATTTATGGCCTTAATAAAATTAGTTACTGGTCAATAAATAAAATCTCTAGTCTAACCAGGTAATAGTTCAAGCATCCTTTTAATATTTTTATAATAGATCAAGTCTATTAATTCTCTACTCAGTCCAATGAAAGTTCAATGTGTGTGACCTTATAGGATCCTATAGTATTGAGCTATTAAGGTTTGACCAATCTTTGTTCTATTGGAACTATTGGCTCGAGGTTCTAGACAGTGAATAGAACTCGATTACCTTAAATGACTGTAATATGCCTCTAGCAAGGGTCTACCATGCCACATTACTCGGAACGTCATTTGTGCTTATGACTTAATCCTGGTTTATGCAATAGTTGTCCAATGCGATGGACTCCTTCAATTCTTTAGTCTTAGTATCATATGGTTTGTTGGGTTTGATTGAAGTGTTAACCCACCAATAGCGTGGTTGCTCCAAGCTATCTCAGTTATCTGCTTGTTACCAAAGTATATTACTTTTTACCATAATGTGTTTGACTAGAAACTATTTCTATCAATCACATACTCTGATCAGAAGTTTATAGTAATCATCACTTCAACAAACGGTGAGGTAAAAACTCCTTAATATATCCAGAGTGATGGGTTCTTTCCGACTATATAGCTTACCAATTTGTTGTAATCACTATGCCTATAATCACCCGTGGCACCCTAAATTAATGAGTGAATAGGTATATAGATCGAAACATCTCCCCTAGCATCGCTAGAATAAGTTTGCGCATTACTCAACAATGAAACTAGCACTGTCATCCCTGATATCATTTTATTAAGCTCAGATTTACCAGACGAGGGAATTCGCCATAATAAGGCTCTCTATTTGAAGGAGAGTGTTTTTTAACACATCATGCCATGTGTGATGGTTGACGATGGCTCAGCTCTGAATGTCTATTCTAAGGATATTTTTCCAATCACGGGATTGTCCAAGAAGGGTTTAAAGAAGTCCACGACGGTCATTCAGGCCAACGACAATTCTAAAAGAACCATAGTCGGTACATTTAAAGCCGAAGTTACTATCGAGGTAATCTCTTCTATTTTTATTTTTACAATCATAGACATCCTGATGATTTTATCTATGCTACTCCGATGACCATGGTTCCAAACTCTAGGAGGGGTTCTATCTACTCTTTATTAAAAAGTCAAGATTCCATTCCAAGGAAAGATCATCACTCTGAAAGCTAATGAAGCATCAGTCGTGGCCGCTCTGAAGATGGTGGAAAGCCATATGACAGGGTTTATAACAGCCACAATCGGTCAAGGATCAAACATGCAACCGGAAGTGCATTAGGGCCCTTGGATTCAAAGTTACATGCAAAAACACCATACTCTCGGAAAAGGACTAGATGCCTATGACCAGGGAATGCCAAACTTTAACATAGAGGTAGGAGACTGCAAACCTGTAGGACTTGGCTATACAGGTACCAGAAGAATCACCAACCAAACTATCTTTCAAAAGAAGTTAGAGCGACCATATAATGGAATCCCCAAACCTGTTACTCACCGAGGAAGGACAGTCCTAGTAATCAAAATCTTCTCAGATGTAGTTGACCATAACAAACATGGTAAAAACCCTATCCCATGTGCGATGAAAGGAACAGATCATTGGCTAGATGTTGGGGGTAGCTCTTTATCAAATAAAGTCTGATGAATAGATACGTCCAAAGAAGATCAAGAAGCTGAACATAGAAGAAGAAATCCTTAAAGCTTTAACTAGGCACTTCCAAACCCAACATAAGATATGGAAGAGGCAAAGAGCAAAGGAGGTTGCCTAAGCCTAGCTATCATAGACATGGTCAAAGTCATGAAAAGCAAAGAAAAAGTAGAAGAGGAAGATGAAGAAGATATCCTATTAAAGCCGACTAGTAAGGAAGGAACATCCGGTGAAGAACCGACGCCTATTGATCAGGACGAGTCTTTCATTTCCTTTCCAATATGTTTGAAATTAATAATGTATTTTATGATGATAATAAGTTGAAGAACTTTTCTTATTTGGATTGTGTTTCTGATTACGATTCCATGCATCCATTCTAGCATTCATATAGAATTTTTAACATTGATAATGATATTAAAAAAGGTAACTTAAATACGTAGGATGATCCAAAAATGGTATACATTTGCAATCAACTACCTAATGAGCAAGAGAGAGAATTAGTAAAAACATTAAAAAAAATCACGTTTTAGCCTTAGCTTAATCTCATGAGGACATGCCTGGGATTGATCGGCACATCATTGAACACAAGATCCCCACGGACCTGAGGATTCATCTAGTAAAGAAAAAGATAAGAAGAATTCGTCTAGAATGGGCAGAAAACATCAAAGCAGAAGTAACCAAGAAGATCAAGGCCAATTTTGTTGAAGTTGTTGAGTATCCCACTTGGCTATCTAATGTAGTTCCTATGCCCAAGAAAAAAAGGCAACATTAGAGTTTGTGTCAACTTTAGGGATCTAAACAAGGCCACCCCTAAGGACAATTATACATTACTACATATTGACATTTTGGTAGACAGTGAAGCCAGAGCAGCCGTGTATTCCTTTATGGACGAGTTCTCCTGATACCACCAAATCCTCATGAATATAATAGACAAGTTCAAAACTTCATTCATCTCAGAATGGGGAACATATTGTTTCAGAGTGATGCCTTTTGGACTCAAGAACATAAGGATAACCTATCAGCGAGTGGTCATAAGACAACTACACAATTTGATCCATAAAGAAGTTAAGGTTTACGTGGATGACATGCTCATGCAATCCGCTATACTAGAAGAACATCCAGTGGTGTTAGAACGATTCCTCATATGGATCAAGAAGTACAATCTTTGTCTCAACCCAAAGAATTGCATATTCAGTGTTATATCAAGCAAGTTGCTAGGGCATGTGGTTAGAAAAAGAGGTATAGAGATAGACCCTGATAAAGCCAAGGCTATTAGGGAAATGCCTATACCAAAGACTAAGAAAGAAGTGAGGAGTTTCTTAGGGACCATATAGTATGTCACCCATTTTATAGCTTGGTTGAATACCACATGTGAGCATATCTTCAAGCTCTTAAGAAAACACCAGCTGATAGAGTAGAACGAGCAGTTTCAGGAAGCCGTCAACATGATCAAGGCTAATCTAATGAATCCTCCTATGCTAAAACCACTGATTCTCAGAAAGCCATTAATTCTATATCTAGTGATTAAAGAAACATATATAGGGGCTATACTGGTTCAAGAAGATAAAGATAAAAGAGAACACACAGTCTACTATCTCAGCAAGAAATTGCTTGAGTACGAGACTCGACACACCATCGTAGAGAAAACTTGTGCTGCAATGGTCTGGCTCACCGAAAAGCTTAGACATTACTTCCAATCCTATAGAAGCCAAGCAGTTACAAAGGTGGATCTGATGAAGTATCTATTAGATATGATGTATGCCCTATAGGCAATTAAGGTGATCTATCTTAGTTAGTTTTATTTGTACAAACAAAGTTATATTAATAAAGGCATTCTTTTGTTATATCAATGACTGTGAAAATATATTATGACTGGTTTAGAATATATTCATTGATGTGTTGGTAAAAGTCCATGACATAATCATAGCAAGTATTGCAAGGGCATAGTGGGACTATGCTAGTCAGAATTGGTTCGTGTGCAATTATGATTTGTCTAAATATCGCCAGTCATAGTATCATCAACACTGGACATTGATGATACGGATAGACTAGCATATGTCATCATACCTCTTAAATTTGATTCAGAGTAGCATATCTCCAGTGCTAGAGGGTGTTACCTTGGGTTAACACATGAATGTATTCAGGGAGATACATTGGAGACCACTATGAGACAACACTCAGAAATCTATATTATGTGTTGGTGTTTTAACCATCCCATTGTAATAGCAATACGAATATCCTTAGACCTGAGATACTAGTTACCTCGTTCAGATGTTGCTATACTTTGGGTCATACCTAAGCATTCTATAGACTAGGCGATGTGGATGATTACAGGTATAGTTGATGTCTGTACGTTGATAAGCTGAGTAGTCAAGATGGAATCTATCACTCTATTATAGCAATACAAGGGAGATGTACCTTGGCCACTTGTTAGAAGTGACACATTGGTACACCTCTGACTAGAGTATGAGTTGATAGGATGAGATCCTAACCAACACATTAAAATGGTTGAGTAGTGTACTTTGGCAGCAAGACTAAATACTAGGGTAGCTATATAGCTACTAGTGCACTAACACTTAAACCAAGTCCTAGAAACTAGATGGTACTTAATAGTTGATAGAAGGAGTGAATTGTATTGATACTATCATAGAATCAGGATTAAATCATAATGCAAGTGATGTTTCGAATATTGAGGGGATCATATGCCCTTTGCTAGAGAGCCACTATGACCGATCAAAGTAATCAAAGTCTACAATGATTTGGAGCTTCGAGCGGGTCAATTCCTATAAGGAATTGAGCTAGTTTAAACTTTTGAAGGCTCGATATTATGAGATCCTATAAGGTCACACACTTTGAGTTACAATCGACCTATGTAAAGAACTATTAGACTAGGTCTAATCTAGAAGAGCAAGGAAATATGGTTAGACCCTAATATTGGTTAGACCAATATTCATTGGTTGGACGAATGAACCTGGTAAATAATAAGGAGGTTAAAATAGAAAAATGGGAAGTAGAAACACAAATAGAGCTGGGTTCAGGGAACCTACACGAGTGGAATTGCACATGTACTGTTGGATAATACATGTGCAAGAACTCTGTGTGGGCCAGTGTAGAAGAGCACAAAAGCCCACAGGCCTTGCGTGAGTGGGCTGCCTTTGGTAGCCCATGGTGCAAGTAGCGCAAGCCCATAGTGGGCAGCGCAGGTGCCCAACCATCAAGGTGCTCACTCGGGCTATGCTGGACACGCTGGCCTTAGGCCTACGCGTTGCGTAGAGCGCGGCCCACTAGTGGGCTGCATTGTGTGAGGCCCACTAGCGGGCAGTGCAAGCCAGCATGGCCTGTGCTCCTACAAAGGCCACATCCCTAGCGGGCTGGGCTTGCTCTCCTACGGAAGCCCAACCACACTGCTGGCTGGGGGCCAGCATTGTTAGGGTTACATTGGGGAGCTTGCTCCCCAAACAAGCTCCACAATGTTTATGTCAGTCTCTACTTCCTAATTCAATTAAATAGTCTTATTCACCCTTTCTATTTTACTTCTGATTGGTTTAGATTAGAGACTTTATTGTCCTTTGAATAATTCCTAACCACTTTAAATAGAGGCCCCTCCTTCACTATTTTTGGTCCTTAATTTCATTCTCCTTCTCTTGCTCTCTTATTCTCTTAGTTGTTTTGGTCCCTAAAAGTAATCCGTGAAAAGACGTATTTACTTACAATAGAAAACTAATGGAATTTCTTCTAGAATAAATTAGTAGGGAAGATCCAGCTATATTCCACTTATTTATCAGTACTCCCTTTCTAGAAGGTTTTGGTCGGTGGTGCTCGTGTGGATTATTTATTAAGGGCTTCTACTTTTTAGTCTGTGCAAGTAGCTGAGGGGTCCTTCTATCAACTATGGGATTCACGCTTCAACTGGTAAGTAGTTAAATTCAATGTTTTAAAAAGCGCTAGGCGCTAGCCGGGCAATCGAAGATTCAAAACGCCTAGGCAGGGCATGGGCGGGGCCTAGGTGGGATCTAGGCGGATTTGTGTTTTTTATTTTTTAAATATTTTTTAATACATAAAAATATAATTTCAACTAAAAAATAAATTATAATAATATAAAATATAAAAAACATAATTTAAAGCATGTTTTAATAATAGTGTTTTGAAAAATCTCGCCTAGGCACAGCCTAGATAGTCCACCTAGGCCGATTTTTAAAACAAAACCCCAGCCTAGACCCGCCTAGCCCCGCCTTAGACCGCCTAGCCCGTTCTAAATTGGTCAACCGCCTAGGACCGCCTGACTTCCTAAAATCGCGGCTGTGTTATGAAAAATCCCGCCTAGGCGCCGCTTAGCCGATTTTTAAAACACTGGTTAAATTATTATTAGGTCCTTTTAATAAGTGTTTATGACCTAGAATAAGTTAAGACTAGCACTATCATCAATCATGCCACGTGCTTAGGAGATCTTGGATACTAGATTATTTTTGAATTTCCTCTGCACCTATTTTACTTGCTAAAACCCTTAATCTAGACTAACAATGGTATCAGAGCCTGCCCAATGCAATTGTATGATTAACTAGAAATATGCTAGGTCTGATTTTCTATGAAATATTTTCAAGTATGCTATGCCATGCATAGGATTTTATTTCTTACAACGGAAAATGCAATGATAACTAGATTAAGTGTTGCTCAAACTAAGTCAGGGCAGTTATTTAAGAATTAACAATGTTTTACTTAAAATTGTAAATGCTTTAATTTTTGAATTATATGGAATAATTCTTAAATTAGAAAAGAACAAAATCTTTAATTTAATTAGTCTATGGTTAACTGAGTCAGTAGGGCTCGTGTTTATTCTGGCAAGGATTCGACAAGGCTGCTCATTCACTTCAAGTGGGCCTCTCCTACCTGGGAATTCTCATTGGTTCTAGTTTCTAATTACCAAAGGGATTTTTTGAATTAGTTGATTTCTAGTATAATGAATTAGATTTACTATAAGGTTTTACAAATGAAAGTTCAAATTGTTAGATTAAAACTTATAGACATAGGTGCGAGAACTTGAACTATTAACCCCCTTGTTTGTTTTGCATGCTATGTGGAGTCTTAGGATGATGGAATGATTATGAATCACTAGTTGAGCATGACCCTAGGTTGGACCTACTAATTCCTTTTAGCTCAGAAATTAATTATAGTTTCATAATCATGTCCATGTATAAGTCCTAGATTAGGTGAGACCTATTGCACCAATAAATCCCCATTAAAATATTAAGACAAAATTAGCCTTCCTAAAAATTGAAGTGTGATTCTAGGCCTTTACATTGAATGAATTGCTCACGCACAGTGTGGCATCTTCTTTAACATCGTCTCTTCACATAATTCAAATTAGGGTTAAGTCTTAACCGGACTAGGTTAGTTGTCCGTAATATCTGAGCTAATGCTAGGCTAGAGGCATCATTTGAGGAGTCAAATAATTTGTTATGCACACCCATTGGTTGGAACTCAAAGGGATTAGCAATTGCATTAGATGAAAATGGACTAGATCCTGTTGCAGCTATTTAAGCTAGCTTGACTCGGGTTAGCGGGGGTTAGCTTAAATGAGTTATAGATGCTACCTACTAAGGAGAATGGTTAGACCATGTTTCTTTAAAGATAATAGAAAGTGGCTATTATGTTTTAATAAACCTTGATAAAATAGTATGAATATGTATTAAATTAAAAGACCTTAAATTAAATGCGCATACAAGAACTAAGTCTAAAGCAATAATTCTTTTCTTATATCTAGGTTGAATATGACCAAACATAAACCTTCGCCCTATTCTTGACAAGAAATTAAATGGATGTAATTTTTACACATAGTTTGAGGCTCTTAAAGAAGAATTAAAGAAAAATGATCTAGATTATGTTCTAGATCATCCCAAATCAATTAAGCCGAATGTTGATGCATCTAATGAACAAAAGGAAGCATATGAAAAGCATAGGAAGGATGTGTATGTAGTATCTCTAGTGATACTTGAAAACATCTCTTCCAAACTTCGAAAGCAACATTTGGACATGGACTTAGAGTTTATGTTGAGTCATCTCAAAGCATACAGAAAAAACATTAAGCTTGAGTTTATGTTGAGTCATCTCAAAGCATACAGAGAAAACATTAAGCTTGAGACTGCTCGGATTACAAAATTCTTTGGGGTTACTAATGAATCAAATGAAGACATCTTGGCATCTGAATATTGCGTAAAATACTTGGAGTATTCTAGATGTATGTTTCAGATAGGAGTCAGGGAGGACTCTGCATTAGAAATCAATTTTATGATTAGTCAACTATCAGAGAAGTGTTCACCTTTTGTGAATGACCATCTAATGTCCAAAAAATCTCTCAATTTATACTTAAACTTAGAAATTTTGAAAGAGAACATCTATCCAAGAATTCTAAAAGCCCTAAAGAAAGGATGAAAGGAAATTTAAAAGTCAACAAGGAAGGTGTCAAAAGAAAAATCATAAAAGAGAAAACAATTGCTGAGAATTTCTGTTTTCAATGCGGTGGGACCCGTAATTGGAAGAAAGACTGTATAGTTGTATTCTCTGAGCATATGAAGAAGAGCCTTGAGAAGGGAACTACTTCAGGTATTTTCATGACTGAAAATTCCACTATAGTTCCTTATGATCTACATGGGTATTAGATACTGGATGTGGTACTCATATCTATACTTCTGTGAAGGGTTGCGGAACCGTAGAAGGCTGGCTAAAGGAGAGTTGGACCTACGAGTCAAAGATAGAGCACGGGTTGCTGTATTAGCTATAGGAACATATAGTCTTAAATTGTCAAGTTGCATAGTTTTAGTATTAAATAAATGCTATTATATTCCGGTTGTTACTAAGAATTTTATTTTTGTTGCGTGTTTAGCAACAGAAGGATTTGAAGTTTTATTTAATAATAAAAATTGTCAAATTCGCAAAAATAGTATTCTTTAAGGCAATAGAGTTTTGATTGATGGCATATATATTTTAAATGCTAAAGTTGAAATTTTTAATATGAATGATGCTAAGAGATTGAAATTAGATAAAGATAAGTCATCCTACTTAGGGCAATGTCGCTTAGGCCATATAAACGAAACTCGCTTAACTAAGTTACATAAAGGTGGTGACTTGGCCCCAATAGACTGGGAGTCTTATGGGACATGTGAACCTTGTTTATTAGGCAAAATGATAAAGAAACCCTTTAAAGGTAAAGGGCAACATGCCATAGGTATGTTGGAAATAATACACACAAATGTATGTGGTCCAATAAATGTGCAAGAACCTCGAGGATTCGTCTACTTCATATCTTTTATTGTTGATTACTCACGATATGGGTATTTGTACCTTATGAGGCACAAATCAGATAGTTTTGAAAGATTCAAAGACTATAAGAATGAAGTTGATAAATAGCTTGGAAAGAATATTAAGGCGCTACAGTCAAACCGAGGTGGAGAATATTTAAGCTAAGAGTTTCAAGATTATATAAGGGAAAATGGAATATTACCCCAATGAACCTTTTGTTACACTCCTCAGCACAATGGTGTGTTTAAGAGGAGGAATGGAACTTTGTTAGACATGGTTTGGTCAATGATGAGCCAAGCAAGTCTCAGCAAATCCTTTTGGGGGTACGCACTTGAGAGCACAATTTATATACTAAACCATGTGCCCTCAAAATCAGTTGATACAACACTATACGAAAAATGGTATGGTAATAAACCCTCTCCTTCTCACCTAAGAGTTTAGGGTTGTCCTTCATATGTTAAAAGTACAATGTTAGACAAGCTGGGATCTTGGGCTGACAAATTCTTGTTCATAGGTTATCCTAAATAGATAATAGGATATACCTTTTATGATCCTAATGAAAAAAGGTGTTTGTTTCAAGGACCGCTCAGTTCCTTGAGAAGCAACACTTGCTTGTAAAAGCTAGTGGGAGCGACCTTGAACTTGAGGTTCAAGTAGGCGAATAAGATGATTAAATAATAATTCCTACACCTGATACATAACAGAATGTGATCGAGGAATGGCCTATTACGCAACAACCATTGCGTAGATCTGGTAGGGTTCCCAACGCTCCTGAAAGATATGGATTTTTCATCATGGATGATAAACAAATCTTTCTAATGGAGGATGATAAACCTAAGACCTGCAAGGAATCAATGAAGTTCTCAGACTATGATAAATTTTTAAAAGCCATGAAATAAAAAATGGATTCCATGTATGAAAACCAAGTATGGGAATTGGTTGATGCACCTGATGAGGTTAGACCCATAGGTTGCAAATGGTTTTTTAAGAAGAAAATCTACATGGATGGTAATGTGATTACCTATAAGGCAAGGTTAGTGGAAAAGGTTTATAGTCAAAGAGAAGGTATTGACTATGATGAAGCCTTTTCACCGGTAGCCATGCTTAAATCCATAAGGATACTCATGGCCATTGCTACTCATTATGATTATGAGATCTGGCAGATGGATGTGAAAACTACTTTCCTAAATGGAAATTTGGATCAGGATGTGTACATGATACAACCTAAGCGTTTTACATGTTAGAATGGCTCGAAGGTATGCAAGCTACAAAGATCCATTTATGGGCTTAAGCAGGCATCCATAAGTTAGAATATAAGGTTTTTTGATACGATCAAAGAGTTATATTTTATATCAAATGCTTATGAGCCTTGTGTCTACAAGAAAGCTAGTAGGAGTGCAGTCATTTTTATTGTGCTCTATGTTGATGACATACTGCTAATAGGAAATGACATTTCTCTTTCTCAAATGGTTAAGTTGTGGTTGTCAAGAAAGTTCTCAATGAAAGACCTTGGAGAAGAAGCATTTATATTGGGTATAAAGGTCTATACAGATAGATCCAAGAAGCTGCTAGGTCTTTCACAAGAAAAATACATAAACAAGGTATTAACTAGGTTCAACCTTGAGCAATCAAGAAAGGGTTGTCTTCCAATGTCTCATGGAATTAACCTTTCTAAATCTGAGTGTCCGGGGACACAAGAGGAGAGATTGCGCATGAATAGAATACCCTATGCATCCACAATATGATCTATCATGTATGCTACAGTATGTACACGGTTAGATGTCTCACATGTGTTAAGCATTACGAGTAGATTTCAATCTAATCTAGGTGAGAAGCACTGAAAGGCTGTTAAGAATATCCTTAAGTACTAGAGAAGGACTAAGGAAATGTTCTTGGTATATGGAGGAAGTGATCTCATAGTAAAGGGATTCACTGATGCGAGTTTTTAATCTGACAAAGATGACTGCAACTCACAGTTAGGTTACCTATTTATGTTATATGGAGGGGCGGTTGTTTAGAAAAATTCCAAATAGGATATAGCTACCGATTCAACCACTAAATCTGAGTACATTGCTACCTTAGAAGCGGCAAAACAAGCTATCAGGATAAAGAGATTTATCGGTGATCTTGGCCTGGTGTCTAACAATGAGGATCCAATAGTTTTATATTGTGATAACACCAGGGCTATTGCTTAGGCAAAGGAACCATGGTCTCATTAAAGAAGCGAACATGTACACAGACAATATCATATAGTTCAAGATATGACAAGGGATAAGGATATACAAATGGAATATGTACCCACAGATCAGAACCTGGCGGATGGTCTGACCAAGCCTTTGACACATAGTAAGCATGACCAGCATGTTAGTAGTTATGGCTTACGATATGTAGCTAATTAACTCTAGTGAAAGTGGGAGATTCTTAGATATGATGTATCCCCTAAAGGCAATTAGGGTGATATATCTTAGTTTTATTTATACGAACAAAGTTATATTAATAAAGGCATTCTTTTATTATATAAATGACTATGAAAGTATATTATGACTGGTTTAGAATATATTCATTAACAGGGGTGGATCTAGGATCGAATGTGAGGGGAGGCGAAAATTTAAGGGAAAAAATTTTAGGTGAAAAATGGCAAAAGAGAAAGAAGAGAAGGGGAAAAAATGAAATTTTGGTTGAAAATTTTAAGAAAAAAACAAAGATATCAATGCCAGGGTTTGATCCAAGTTCTTCAGGCTAAGGACACGTTACTCTAACCATGTGAACTATCAAACTTTTTGCATACTTATTACATGTAAATGTATAAGTACATAAATCTCAAGGAGGGTTATTACCACTATAGCCATGCATGTAGATCCGCCCCTGGTCTTTGATGTGTTTGCAAAAGTCCATGATATAATCATATCATGTATTGCAAGTGCATGGAGGGACTCTGTTGGTGAGAACTAGTTCATGTGCAATTATGATTTGTTTAAATATCCCTAGACATAGTATCAAAAAGACTAGAGATTGATGATACATATAGACTAGCATGTGTTGTCATACCTCTTAAATTTGATTTAGAGTAGCATATCTCCAATGCTAGAGGGTGGTACCTTCGGTTCACACATGAATGTATTCACAGAGATACATTAGAAACTGCTAAGAGACAACCCTCGGTAATCTATATTATGTATTGGTGTTTTAATTATCTTATTGCAATAGCAATATGAATATCCTTAGACCTGAGATACTAGTTACCTTGTTCATATGTTGCTATACTTTAGGTAATACCTAAGCATTCTATAAACTGGGTGATGTGGATGATATGAGTATAGTTGATGTCTGTACGTTGGTAAGCTAAGTAGTCAAGATGGAATCTATCAATCCATTATAACAATATAAGAGAGATGTACCTTGGCCACTTTTCAAAAGTGACACACTCGTAAACCTCTAATCAGAGTATGAGTTGATAGGATGAGATCCTGAACAACACATTAAAATGGTTGAGTAGTGTGCTTTGGCAGCAAGACTAAATACTGGGGTAGCTACTATAGCTACTAGTGGACTAACACTTAAACCGAGTCCTAAAAACCAGATGGTACTTAATTGTTGATAGAAGGAGTGAATTGTATTGATACTATTGTAGAACTGGGACTAAGTCACAATGAACACAACGTTTAGAATATTGAGGGGTCATTTGCCCTTTGCTAGAGAGCCACTATGACCGATCAAAGTAATCAAGGTCCACAATGGTCTGGAGCTCCAAGCTGGTAAATTCCTAAAAGGAATTGAGCTAGGTCAAACTTTTGATGGCTCGATAATATGGGGATCTTATAAGGTCACACACTTTGAGTTACGACCAAACTATATAAAGAACAGTTAGACTAGGTCTAATCTAGAAGAGCAAGGAAATATGGTTAGACCATAATATATGGTTAGACCATAATATTGGTTAGACCAATATTCATAGGTTGGACCAATGAACCTGTTAAATAACAAGGAGTTTAAAATAGAAAAAGGGGAAGTAGAAACACAAACAGAGCAGGGTTTAGGGAACCTGCATGAGTGGAATTGCACATGTACTATTGGATAGTACATGCATAAGATCTCCACATAGGCCAGTGTAGAAGAGCACAAAGGCCCACAGGCCTTGGGTCAGCGGGCTGCCTTTGGCAGCCTGCAGTTCACGCTATATAAGCCTATAGTGGGCTGCGCAGGCGTCCAGCCCACAAGGGGCTTACGCGGGCTATAGTGGAAGCACATGCCTTGGGCATGCACATCGCGCAGAGCATGGCCATCGCTCCTATGTAGGCCACAGCCCTAGCAGGCTGTGGTTGCACTCATGCCAAGCCCTACAACAATGCTGCCTCTAGCTAGCAGTGATAGGGTTAGATTAGGGAGCTTGCTCCCCAAGCAAGCTCCTTAGTATTTATGAGTCTCTACTTCCTAATTTAATTAAATAGTTTACTCTTTCTATTTTAATTTTGATTGGTTTAGGTTAGGGACTTTATTGTCCTTTGAATAATTCCTAACCATTATAAATAGAGGCCTCCTCCTTCATTATTTTTGGTCCTTAATTTCATACTCCTTCTCTTGCTCTCCTATTCTCTTAGTTGCTCTAGTTCCTAAAAGTAATCCGAGGAAAGACGTATTTACTTAGAATAGAAAACTAAGGGAAATTCTTCTAGAATAAATTAGTAGGGAAGATCTAGCTATCTTCCACTTAGTTATTGATACTCCCTATCTAGAAGGTTTTGGTCGGTGGTGCTCGTTTGGACTATTTATAGAGGGCTTCAACTTAGGAGTCTGTGCACGTAACTGAGGGGCTTTCTACCAACTACGAGATTCACGCTTCAACTGGTAAGTACTTAAATTATTATTGGGTCCTTTTAATAAGTGTTTATGTCCTAGAATAATTTAAGACTAGCACTATTTTCAATCATGCAAGGCTTAGGAGATCTTGGACACTAGATTAATTATCGAATTTCCACCGCGCCTATTTTACTTGCTAAAACCCTTAATCTAGACCAACAGTGTCTATCTCAGGCTTCATCATTAACTGAAAATCTTGCAAGGTGGCTCTTATTACTATTAGAATTTGATATTGAATATATCACTAAGAAGACCATCAAGGGTAGAGCAGTGGTTGAATTCCTATTAAATCAACCACTCGAGGATGGAGAACTAGAAAACCTAGAGTTCCCTGATCAATTTTTTGCGGCAACAACCAAAAATCAGCGAAAATGGATTATGTTCTTTGATGGTGCTATTAACAAGCTCAGGGTTGGTTTGGGAGTTATCATTGTTATGCCAGATGAGGCACTCATACCTCTATCAAAACGATTTGAATTTCTCACCGCGAATAATGGAGCAGAATACGAAGCCTTTCTATTTAGAATGTCTGCTCAAGTTACTCTTAGAGCTGATAAAGTCAAGATTATTTGTGATTCAGATTTAGTCATCAAACATGTCATGGGAGATTGGGAATTGAAAGAGGAATCTTCCAGGCCTTACCTTGAAGCCATACGGAGAAAAGTCGCTATATTCAGCGAATGCAATTTTTATTACATGCCCCGAGAAATGAATCACATGGAGGATACGTTGGCCACTATAGCCTACAAGTGGTAAGGGCCTCAAAAGCAGCCAATCAAGCCCCTTATTATGGAGATAACCCGGTCTTCATATTATGTTCGTGCGATAGAAAGCTCTATGGATGAGGAAGAACCCTGGTACACTAACATTGTCAAGTTCCTTGAAAATGGTGAATTCCTGGCTGGAGCAATGGTTTGCGACAGGAATACGCTGCGAAAACTTGCTGTGCGATTCTGCTTGATCAAGGGAGATCTTTTCAAAAGGTCATCTGACGGTCTACTGCTAGAATGTTTAACTCAGCAAGAAGTGGATAAAGTAATGAAAGAAGTGCATTCGGAGACTGTGGTCCACATATGAATGTCGTCATGATGGGAAAGAAAATTCAACGAATGGGATACTTTTTGCTAACTATGCTGGCTGATTGTATTCAAGAAGCAAAGACTTGCCATCCCTATTAGATATATAGAGATATGAGCCATGTGCTCCCAACGACATTACAAAACTTGATGATGCCTCGGACATTGTCAGCCTGGGGCATTAATATCATTGGCCAAATAAGACCATCTTTGACTAATGACCATCACTTCATTATAATGGCCGTCAATTACTTTTCCAAATGGATTGAAGTAGAGTCATATAGGAGCATCACGACTAAGAAAATGGCTCGGTTTATTTACCGACATATCTTTGCCAGATACGACATTCCTCATCATATAGTAAGTGATAATGGCGTTAGTTCCAAGGGGAAAAGGAAGATCTTATTGAGAAGCATAGGATTTAGCATCATCGCTCTTCACTATATCAACCGCAAGCTAACGGGGCCATAGAAGCTTCTAATAAGGTAATTAAGAAGATTCTCTCTAAAATGATCGTCATTTACCGTCGATTATGCCTTATGGGGAAACAAAACTAGTGTCAAGACTGCTATGGGACAAACTCCATTTTCCCTTGTTTATAGCATGGAGGCGACATTGCCCGTGGAAATAGAGATCAAGACTTTACATATAGCCCTTGAAGCAAAACTTCCTGAAGACGAATGGGCAAGGACGAGACACGAAGAGTTAGCCTTAATTGATGATTATACCAACGTCATATGGCAAAAGCTTACAATCGCAAAGTTAAATGGCAAGATCAACCTCTGAGAGTAGGTGATCTGGTCTTAAAGAAATCCTGTAAGATGCATATGGATGCCCAAGGAAAAATCCAACCAAACTGGGAAGGGCCTTATGTAGTAAAGAAGATTCTTAGTAAAGGAGCGGTCAAAATATTAGATCTGGACGGAAATGAATTTGTGAATCCAGTCAACCGCGATAATTTGAAGTGCTATCTTGTGTAGTAAAAAAAGAGAATGTGTGAAATAATAATAAAAGCCTGTCAAGAGCTAGTGATGGCTCTTGAGCAAAAATAAAGACTCCCTAAATAAAAGAGTGAAGCCTTGGGTAAAATCTATTCGGAACCTTAGGCAACAATGGACATTTCTTGGGAATTAATACCATCTATCCTTCCTATTTAAATAATATCTTTTATAATAACATATTTATGTTTAAAACACAACATGAGTGCATCAAATGGAGACTATGAATTGTTTAATAAAACATGCATTCAAATAGCATTTCTTGTTGGGAACTGACAATCACTTTGAACATGTATAACAAGCATGACGAAAATTCAAAATTTTGTCCCTTGTCCCAGGAACTCCTACTAGTTGCATATAAATAAATAAAGCCTTAACTAAATTAATTCTCTACTTAAGTTAGCATGCATAGGTTAGGCATACCATAAGTCTAAACTATATCCTAGCATAAAAATATTTTATTTTAAACATGTTATAACTCTAAGTTGTAGTTAAGGTATAAAATAAACCAAATATGCAAAGTAACCTAAGCATAATAATTATTAAGTCTTAATAAGCTTAATAAAAGGACTTAATAATTAAAAGAGAGGACTTACAAGTTGAAGCTTGCATTAGCATAACCTTCTTACACAAGCCTCCAAGTATAGGATAGCGTTTATGAGTATCCACACGAACCCCGCCAACCGAAACCTCAAAATGAGGAAGAACCGCAGAGTTTTGAGTAACTGATAGACCACTCCAAATGATCTAATCATTTTAATCAATACTTTAATTTATTTATTACCCTAATAAAATTAGTTACTGGTCAAAATAAATTCCTGTGTTAACCATAAAATGATCTAATCATTTTAATCAACACTTTAATTTATTTATGACCCTAATAAAATTAGTTATTGGTCAATAAATAAAATCTCTGGTCCAAACATGTAATAGTTCAACCATCCCTTTAATATTTTTGTAATAGATCAAGTTGATTTATTCTTTACTCAGTCCGATGAAAGTTCAATGTGTGTGACCTTATTGGATCCCGTAGTATTAAGCTATTAAGGTTTGACTAATCTTTGTTGTATTGAAACTATTGGGTTGAGGTTCTAGGCCGTGAATAGAACTCAATTACGTTAAACGACTGTAGTATGACTCTAGCAAGGGTCTACCATGCCCCATTACTCGAAACGTCATTTATGCTTACGACTTAATCCTAGTTTATGCAATTGTTCTCCAATGCGATGAACTCCTTCCATTCTTTAATCTTAGTACCATCTAGTTTATTGGGTTTGATTAAAGTGTCAACCCACCAATAGTGAGGTTGCTCCAAGCAATCCCAGTTATTTACTTGTTACCGAAGTATTTTACTTTTTAACATAATGTGTTTGACTAGAAACTATTTCTATCAATCAGATACTCTAATAAGAGGTTTATAGTAATCATCACTTCAATAAGTGGCCTAGTAAAAACTCCTTAATATATTCGGAGCAATGGATTCTTTTTGACTACAGAGCTTACCAACGTGTTGTCATCACTATACCTGTAATCACCCATGGAACCCTAAATTAATGAGTGAATGGGTATGAACCAAAGTATAGCAATAGTACCACACAAGGTAACTAATGTGTCAAGCATGAGGATATTCGCAAAGCTATTGCATAAAGATAAACACTAACACATTGATATATATAAAAAGTGTTTATCTTACTGCAGTCTCCAATATATCTTCCATATATATCCATGTGTCCAACTCGAGGCACCACTTTCAGTCTTAGGAGGTTAACTACTTGGACCCTTTCCAAGAGAGTTGACCACATGCTAGTCTTACTGCTCCCTCAATATCCTTTCTTGATGAAACTATGACTAGAGATAGTTTAGACATAATCATAATTGCACATGAAGCAGGTCTAACTAAACATTGTCCAACTATAATATCTCTCAATTCATACTATGTATTATGTCAAGGGCCTTTGTACAAAGATATCAATGAATATATTTTAACCAGTCACTACATATTTGAACACATCTTTATAAACAAAAGATTAAATGCCTTTATTAATGAAACAAATTGTTTGTACCAGTATTTAATTAAGAATATCGCCCTAATTGCCTTAAGGGCATACATCATATCTAACATTTCTATCTTTATTTTACATAAAGTACATTTCAAATGGGAAATGGAAATAAAGAAGGCAAAAAACGAGGCTTGAAGCCTTTATTCTTCCATAAAAATGAAAGATGCACGATGATAAGCTTAGTGAGCTCTGAGAAAGCTATAAAGCCTGTTAGTCTGGGTAAGCCTTTCTTTAAGTGTAGCAAGCCCATGGATGCTAACAACCCAGATCCAGTAAGCCTCTCTTGGGTAAATTTTAAAGGGCCCAGAATAATTCACCTCTGCTCGAGTACGATTATTCCACCTCATATCATGGTAATAGACTCAGGTATAAGAAAGCTCAGTGCTAAGCAGAGTGCACAAAGATGTTGGAAACCCTTGAGAACTACCATATTGCCTGCATAAACCACTAGAAGAGTAGGAAATAATCTCAGAAAGGCCAATAAGAACTACGCCACCTCTAGCAACATAAATAGTCACATGCATGATTCCCCATAAGCGATGAGTCCAATGGATATCCTCAACAGTACAGCTCCCTATAAACTCAACTCACTCCTCAACAGTAATGTCTCTGTAGGAGCAGTCACCGATGTGAACTAAGGAGCTCTGCGTCCAATAAGCATTTGGTCGATAATCAATGTTTGTACAAATAGACAATATGAAAAGCTTGTCCAAAGACAAAGGTACAGTAAAAAAAATAAAGAAAAGAATGAATAATAAAATACAATAATAGCTTACCAGATTGAAAACCTGAAAAGGCGATCCAGGAAAAAACTAAAGCAACCCTTATAAATTGAAAACTCGAAAGGGCGGTTTATGCAAAAAGAAAAGATAGAATAAATTTACCTGGAGAAGAAGCCCACTACCCATAGAGGCAATGACCCGAGGGGCATCAGTCTCCCATCCACACCAAAAGTGAGGCGGTCTTGGAGAGTGTGGGAGATTTTTGTTCATCATGAGTAGTGGACTCCTTAAGATTTGAGTCTCGAAAAACCAAACATGTAAAGATATAAGGGAAAGCATAATCATTCGAAATCCAAAATCCAAAAGAAAAACAGTAAAGGTCTCAAGCGCTTACAAAGACAACTTAGAGGCAAGACTTGAGCTTGCCGATTCGGTTCCTTGCACACTGATCGAGAGCCTAGTACATATGACCAAGAGCGGCTCATCTCCAAGCATATCGGTCAAACTTATGGATATTGATCAAACTTGGAAGAATATTGAGATTTACCATAGAAACCCTAGTGTCAAAACACAGCCAAGAAAGAGTCTCAGCCATAAAGGCCCTAGCCTTGCACTCAACAGAAAACCCACACCCCTGCCAGAAGTTCATAACTTCATCAGCTTGTCACAAAAGATCGCCCTTCGATCCCCGACATATCCGATCAAAGCCTCAATAAGCCAATCATTGAAATGATGGTGGGAGAAACATGTATTGAAGTGACGGACCTGACCCTCGAATGATAGACCAGCGATGGCACAATAATCTATAGGAGTGATGGTATACTCACCGCAGTCGAAGTTGAAAGGGTAAGTAGTATTTGACCACTTGCTCAGAAGGTATGTTGAGACACCTTTAGGAATGGAAGGATATCTTCTCGATTTCTTGTACTTAAGGTTGGTAAGCATCCTATCCAAAGAGGTCCCCTCTATCAAAGCCTTAGCGCCTGGAGAAAGACGCTTGTACAAGGTCCTAAACTAAGTAATGCTGGCACCATCAATTTCGGTAACTTGATGCCAATAAAATATGCATTACATGAATTTTCAAAATTCATCCAAAAATAATGTACATATGCATGTAAATAATAGCCTTACATCATATTTCACAATAAAAGCCTAATTTTTGCATCAATATTAATTTTGAAGGGTCGTTATAAAAGGTCTAGAGGAGTCAATTTTATGCAATATTTTGTGCATTATTTTCTCCAGAAGAAAATCTATCATGCATATTTTTGAAGCAAAATATATATATTATAATAACAAATTTTATGTGCAATTTTCTAAATCAAAGTGCAATAAAATAGAATTGACATTGGAATAATAAACACAAAAAAAGGATAAAAGAAAGCTAACCAGATTCCGAGAGAGATGAGATGCATGTTTTAAGGCAACATGAATTTCCTTGCTACGCTCGACCCCGTAAAATCCCAAATTATGTGGCAAATCATACAAAGTTTCAACAGGCACCCAATCTAAATCCACTTGTTGATCCTTAATCTCGACACGATAAGTTTGTACAGGAAGTCTGGAAGCGAGAGCTTGACATTGTTATGCTTGAACTATATGGAAATTCTAAAAAATCGGAACATAAAAGGAAAAAATGGGAAGAAAACCAAAGAAAACATCTTGGAAATCCCAAAAATGATAGAGAAAGAGCAATTAAAGAAGAGAAGAATTGTTGGTGTGAAGAAAAATGGAGATTAGATATGTTTTTATAGCCTGCAGGCGATGAACCCGTGGGCTCATCACCTAGGTAATTAGCCTGCGGGGTGATTACCTATCCAAGTGGCACACGTTTACACGTCGATTCCATGTTTTGACCATTAGACGCTTAACAGCTAGAAAAGTGACTGTTAGTTAGGCTTTGAGCCTACGGGCCAATTGCCTATTTTAATCTTTTTGGAATTTTTCATGCATTTTCTGCATTGTTTACAAAACGAGCGGACCTAAAAGCTATTTATACATAGCATCTACTGCATTTCTGCATAGAAATAATTCCAAAATTATTTTCGACCCCTGGTCATTTTAATTTCATCATTTTCATTCATTTAAACATTTTTAATCAAAGGGGCAAAAATATTATTGTTTTAAAAGTAGTCGATTAAAAAATATTTGAACTCATTCTGCATCACACACGTTTTTCTTTCTTTCGCATACAATAAAATTTCTAGCACGAAATTCATGTATTCGAGGGGAAAATTGTTAGTACAGGTGTATTCTGACCCGATGAGGAATAATCCCTATTTCATTCAGTGATTCGACAAGAGAGCCAAAAAGGACTGAATTATCGTCCAAAAATCAGAAATTCAAAAATCCACATTCTAGGGAAGCCTCGATTTCGCATTTCCTACCGAAAAATCAAAAAGTCAAAATTTTGGTCAAAGTGGTCTTTTAGCTCGCGGGCTCATTACCTTTACAACAAAAAGATCAGATCAAATCTCGGTAAATATTTTATGAGATTTTCTGAGAGGTTCAAATCAGATTTGCACTCAAGTAGGCAATGAGCCTGCTAGCTCATTACCTAGTCTTTTAGCCTGCGGGCTCATTACCACCTTCTATAAATAGAGGGACACCCCCTTTCCATTTGGAGCAGTTGAAAAGTTACATAAATCATTTCTTTCCACTTTTTTTGGGAGTCCAAAAAGCCCCAAAACTTTGCCAAAACACTTTCAAAGCCAAGTTTTATCATCTAAATTAGATATAAACTCAATTTTCTATCTTTTTTTATCTAGATCTCACAGTGATCTTTGGTCTAAAAATGCATCAATCTCTCAAAAATCCTGCATGATCTATAGAAATAATCTAAGATTATAATCATGACTTATGTTAAATCTATTTTCCAAGAAAATCACAATCTCTTACAATTTTCGTCCTACACCAGCTCTCAAGTCAACCTGGACAGATGAAAAGGTAAACTAATGGTAATTGGCTTTAAGCCCAACTTTAAATTCATTTAAATTTAGTTTTATTATTTTATTATTACACATTGCATTCTCATTTGTCTGGCTAAGGGAGCCACTGGTGCCACTTAAACTATAATACATGTAAATAAGCTTGTAAGTACGGATAAAACATTAAGCATGTGAGGAAACTCTGTCCGAATTTTTGGGTCAAAACCCAAGAACTGCAATCACTCTATCGAAATTTTGGAAGAAAATATCAATTTATTATGCTGTTATAATGCCCGTTTGATTTCCTGAATTTATTTATCAAATAAAGCCATTATAATGCAGAAATTACTACAAATTCCAAAATTCCAAAATTAATCCAAACAATTTGAACAATATGAGTACATTATGTCCGAACTCAGAATCTCACTTTCTTTTTGGTATAAAAATCTCATTTTGGATTAGTATACCACAATACTCGGTGGAGCAGAACCGGTTGCGACTCTATGTTTTTTATTTAAAATAAATTGCTTTATTTTAAAAATATCTTTTCTTAATAATATATGTAAATATATTTCTCAATATAATCACATTTTTGGCTTATAAAAAGCCACGTTTTTCAAACCCAATAAGTTTACGTGAAAAATAATAAAATCATTTTCTCTTTAATAAAATCCAGCATTTTATTATAAAAGAGGCATACGCATTTAAGCGAATCAGATTTTCTCAAATTGAACCAAATGCCGCGGTTTCCTCAAACTTCATAAAAACCTAAATGCATCCTGCGTACCGCACCCCGCGTGCATCCAAAAAAAGCATGAACATTTTTTCGCGCTCACACTAGGTCTAATCTAGAAGAGTAAAATATATGGTTAGACAATATTATTGGTTAGACCAACATTCACTAGTAGGATCAGTGAACCTATTAAATAACAAAGATGTTAAAATAAATAAAGGGAATTTGCAAATTGAATTTAGCGAGATTTATTAATGTTAGATATTGTTTAAATCTGCGTGAGTGGGCCTATAAATGTATTGTAAGACAGTACATATATAGGCTTATGCATGGGCCACATGGCAGCACTGTTTGGAACAGTGTTGTGCATGGCACATGGGGCACGCATAAGCGGGCAGCATAGTATAACTCACAGTGCGTACATGCGCAAGCCCAAATGAGCTAACAAGTGCGCATCCCATAAGGGCTTGCGTAGTGTGAAGCGTACCCAATAAGGATCTACGCACCATGCGGGCCTGCACACCATGCATAGGCGTATGCATGAGCTACGCATGGTGTAGGCCTTGGGGACATGCACACTTGCTTAGGCCCATAAGGGACTACTGGCCGAATGACCAGCATTCTTCCAGTCCAACTGGGAGCTTTCTCGCTAAGCAAGCTCTTAGTGTTTGAGTTAGGTGCTAACTCTATTTAGGTTATTAATTAACCTTTTGGCCCTTTTTATTCTAATTGGTTGAGGTTAGGGACTTTATTGTCTTTTGATTTATTCCTAACCACTATAAATAGAAGCCTCATCCTTCATTATTTTTCATCCTTAATTTCATAACTTCTTCTCTTGCTCTCTTATTCTCTTAGTTGTTCTCATTCTCAAAAGTAATCCGTTGAAAGATGTATTTACTTTAAATAAAAAACTAAGCAAATTTCTTCTAGAATAAATTAGCAGGGAAGATCTAGCTGTCTTCTACTTATTTATTGGTACACCCTTTCTAGAAGGTTTTGGTTAGTGGTGCTCATCTGGACTATTTATAGAGGACTTCTACTTTAGAGTCTGTACACGTAGCTGAGGGATCTTTCTACTGATTATGGGATTCATGCTTCAACTAGTAAGTGGTTAAATTATTATTAGGTCCTTTAATAAGTGTTTATGACCTAGAATAATTTTAGACTTGTAATATTGTCAATCATGCCATGCTTAGGAGATCCTTGGACTTTAGATTAAATTTTGAAATTCTTCCATGCCTGCTTTGCATCTCCAAACCCAGCAATCTAGAATAATAGTTGTATCATGAGCCTACCTAATGCGATTATATGTTTGACTAGAAATATGCGAGGTCTTCTTTTTTATGAAGTATTTTTGAGTATGCTATACCATTCCTAGGAATTTATTTCTTGCAATAGAAAATGTTGTGGTAACTCTATTAGGTGTTGCTCAAACTTAGTCAGGGTAGTAAACTAAGAATTAACAATGTTTTACTTGAAATTGTAAATGCTTTAATTTTTGAATTAAGTGGAATAATTCTTAAATTAGAAAGGAAGAAAATCTTTAATTTAATTATTCTAAAGTTAATTGAGTCGGAAGGGCCCATGGTTGTTCTAGCAAGGATTGGACTTGACTGCTCATTTACTTAAAGGGGGCCTCTCCTACCTGGGAATTTCCATCGATTCTAGATTCTAATTACCAAAGGCACTATTTGAATTAGTTGATTTCTAGTATAATGAATTGGATTCATTATATGGCTTTAAAAATTAAAGTTTAAATTTTTAAATTAAAACTTATAGACATAGGTGCAAGAACTTGAACAATGAATTCCCTTGTTTATTTCACATGCTATGTGGAGTCTTAGCATGATGGAATGATTATGATTTACCAGTTGAGCATGACCCCTAGGTTCAACCTACTAATTCCTTTTGGCCTGGAATTAGTTATAGTTCCATAATCATGTCCATGTATAAGTCCTACAACAGGCGAGACATATTGCATCAATAAATCCCCATTAAAATATTAAGACAAAATTAGCTTTCCTAAAAATCAAATATATGAGATTCTAGGCCCTTTTATCGAATGATTTGCTTCATGCACCATATGCCTTGTTCTTTAACATCATCTGTTCACATGATTCGAATTAGGTTAAGCCTTAACTAGACTGGGTTAGTTATCTATAATATCGGAGCTAATTGGTCATAATCATGTCCATGTATAAGTCCTGGAGGCATCATTTGAGGAGTCTTGTAATTGGTCATGCACGTCCATTGGTTGGAACTCAAATGGATTAGCAATTGCATTAGATGCAAATGCACTAGATCCTTCTATAGCTATTCAAGTTAGCTTGACTCATGATAGCAAGGGTTAGCATAAATGAGTTATAGATGCTACCTACTAAGGAGAATGGTTAGACCATGTTTCCCAAACGATAATAGAAGGGGCTATTATGTTTTTGAATAAACCTTAATAAAATAGTAGGAAAATGTATATAATTAAAAGACCTTAAATTAAATGCATGTGTATGATCTAAGTCTAAAGAAATAATTCTTTTCTTATATATAGGTTGAATATGTCATCTAACATTATCAAATGCATTAGACAAATACAAAAGTTGACCGGTCCAAATTTCAGTGATTGGTTCAGAACCATTAAGATAATCCTTATGGTGGAATAATTGGCATATGTGTTAGACAAGCCAATTGCTGAACAACCTAGCATTGATGCTCCTGTAGAAATGCATGAAGCATGGGTGAAGTATATGAGATGTTCGGTGGAAGTGACTCATTTGGTTCTAGACACACTTTCTCTTACATTACGTTTACAATGTGAAGGCATGGGTGTAGAGACCATGTTGCTCCATCTTGTTGGCATATCTAATGAGGTAAGGTCAAATAGATTCATAACTTCCAAAAGAGTATTTGAATCCATGATACAAGAAGGAACATCAATTGTGGAACATGTTAATAGGCTTAGTCGATTAATAGACAAACTTGACGAACTAGGTTCACCTATGTAATTATACTTAAAGTGTGATTTCATTATTTAGTCTTTACCAAAGAGCTATTCACATTTTGTGAGTGAGTTCTATTCTAAAGATGTTGATTGTGGGATCCCGAAACTTATTAAAATGTTAAAGGACTATGACGACAGTGCTAAGGGAACTACCATCACTATAATTGATCCTCTCACAAGAAAGAGGAATCACGTGATAAAGGGACAAAAGAAGAAGATTAATGAGAATGTCTGTTTTCCATATTATGGGACCGATCATTGGAAGAAAGACTATATGGCTGCATTTTCTGAGGATGAGAAGACAAAGCTGAAAGTTGCTTATACTTCAGGTATGTTCATGATTCAAAATTTCACTATAGTTCCTTATAAGTCTACATTAGCATTAGATACCGGATGTGGTACTCAAATTTGTACTTCTGTGCAGGGGTTGCCAAACTGTAGAAGGCTGCCTAAAGGAGAGTTGGACCTACGAGTTGGAAATGGAGCACAGACTACTGCATCAGCTTTAGAAACATATAGTCTCAAGTTTCAAAGAGGCCTGGTTTTAGAATTAGTAACTGCTATTATATTCCGGTTGTGACTAAGAACATAATTTCTGTTGCATGTTTAGCAACAAAAGGATTTGAAGTTTTATTTAATAATGAAGATTGTCAAATTCACAAAAATAGTGTTGTGAGCGGGCGAGGGGTTTTAACGGGAGGATGTACACAGGTGCGGTGCGCGGGGCGCATTCGATGCAGTTTGAGGAGACCGCAAAGTTTGGTTCAGTTTGAGAAAAATCGGTTCGCTTAAATGAGTGTTCCCATTTGATAAAAAAATGCTGGATTTTATTAAAGAGAAAAAGTTATTTTTATTATTTTTCTCGTAAACTTATTGAGTGTGAAAAACATGGCTTTTTATAAGCAAAAATTGTGATTATATTGAAAAATATATTTGCACATTTTATTAAGAAAAGACATTTTTAAAATAAAGCATTTTTACTTTATTTAAAAATAAAATAGAGTCGCCACCCAGTTCAGCTCCACCTAGAACTGTGGTATATTGTTCCAAAATGAGATTTTTATACCGAAAAGAAAGTGGGATTCTGAGTTCGGACATAATAGTTACTCATATTGTTCAAATTGTTTGGATTAATTTTGGAATTTTTGAATGTGTGGTAATTTCTACATTACAATGGCTTTATTTAAGAATTAAATTCTAGAAATAAAACAAACATTATAACGGTATAAATAAAATAAATATTTGCTACCAAAATTTCGGCACAGTAATGACAGCATTTGGGTCCTGGCCAGGAAACTCGAATTGAGTTTCCTCATATTCTAGATGTTTATCCGTACCTGCGAGCTTATTTACACATATTACAGTTTAAGCAGCCCTAGTGGCTCACTTAACCAGAGAAATGAAATGCAATGTGCAATAATAGAATTAATAAAATGAGCTTGAATGAGTTTTAAAGTTGGGCTTAGAACCAATTACCCACAGTTTACCTTTTCGTCTGTCTAAGATGACTTGAGAGCCGGTTCAGGATTGAAGTTATCAGGAGTCATGGTTTATTTGGAAAATAGGTTTAACCCAAGTTATGGTTATAATCTTGGATTATTCCTATAGAAAATGCGGGTTTTTAGGAAATTGAGTCATTTTTAGACCGAAGATCACTATACGATCTTGATCTAAAAAGACAAGAGAGTGAACTTATACGGGACATCGGTGATAAAAGCTCAAATTTGGGAGTGTTTTGACAGAGTTTTGAGGCTTTTGGGACTCCCGGTACTGAAAAGGGACACAATGGGAATTTTGGGATTTCATAATTTTTTTTATCTCTATTGAAATGAAGGGGTGACCCCGTTTTTATAATAGGTAAGTTATTAGCGATGGGCTAATTACATAGGTAATTAGCCGGTGGGCTAATTACCTATCTAACAAGATTTTACTTTAAATCCCGAAAAATCTTGCTAGATCTCGGTAAGTTTTTGTTTTTTTTACTATAGATGGGTAATTAGCCAGCAGGCTGATTACCTATATTTGACCAAAGTTTGACTTTTTGATTTTTCAGTAGGAAATGCTAAATCGAAGCTTCCCTGGAATGTGGATTTTAAATTTCGGATTTTGTATGGAAATTCTATCGTTCTTGGCTGTTTTGTCTAATCATTGAATGAAATAGGCATAATTCCTCATCGGCCTGGAGCATACCTGCGCTAACAGTTTTCCCCACTCATACATAAATTTCGTGCTAGAAAATCTATCTAATGTGAAACAAACAAAATAGTGTGTATGTAGAATGCAATGAATTAAAATATTTTTAATCGACACATTTTGAAACAAAATATATTTTGCCCATTCGATTAAAAATTTATTAATGTGTTGCATTGGGATTAAAATTGACCGGGGGTCAAAATAAATATTTTTGGGTGGTTAATACATGAATGACTGTGTAAAGACAGCTTTTAGGTCTGCTCGTTTTGTAAACAATGCAGAAAATGGATGAAAAAAGCAAAATTGCAAAATTTTTTCAAACTTACATAATTAGCCGGCGGGCTAATTACATATGTAATTAGCTGGCAGGCTAATTACTTGTGGTCTATAAAAATAGCAGCTTGGCTCTCATTTTCATGACATAAAAAAATCTCTTCTTCTCTCTTTTGCGTCTTCTGCTCTTCCCCTTCAAAAATTTCCGTGTCGAGCCATCATTGACAATGATTTCTCTCATTTTCTTTCCTTTTCCGGCCCTTTCATTTTGATTTTGCGGGGTTTTTATTTGGTTCAAGTTTTACAATATCCGCTTGGATATGCCAGCCGTCCAAGTGACCACTCGTAATGTGATCATTGACGATGAGCAAATGGAACTCTCTGAGGTTCCTGCCGAGGCTTTATACGGGCTTCCGCCAAATTAGATGTACCACGGGATTTGTCTTGGGGATTTTATCCCACCTGCTTTGAAGCCCTCCGACTACCTTTCTCGTATTCTAGTAAGCCTCACTGCATTTGCCGCATTTGTTACCATGCTATTATTATTATGATTATTATACATGATGTTATTATTTATTTGTTATATATATGCATTTTTTATGTATGGTATGAATGCAATGACCTTCAATAATTGTATGATTTATCGAAGGCTGGTGTGTGATTAGTGTACATGCATTACTTTTACAGGTCACTAGTCACGAGGGCGGTAGTATTACTCACTTTCACAAGTGGTACAAGGTGCTATTTCCTGGTGCCAAAACCATTTTTAATAGGACATCCTTAGGGATGATGGTGAGGAACTGAAAGTACGTAAGGCATCACAAGTATCCGTACATCCCAGTTGGTACTTCTACCCACATCCTAAGCAGGTGGTCCCACATTACCCACACTTTCTACTTCCATTATGGGGAGTATACTATTACTTCGGTGTATTATTGCGCCATCACAGGTCTTCCTTTCCACGGTAACGTGATCCATTTCAACGCTTGCTTTACTTATGACAACTTCAATATGGATACCATTGAGGCTTTGATCGGTTATTCCATGCACAAGCCCAGGTGAGTTTCTTGCAAGAAACTTATGACCTTTTGGACCACCGGGGATAGGAGACACTTGACTTTTACCTGCAAGGCTAGAGCTTTCATGGTTGCTAATTTGTCATGGTTGTGCTTTCCTACAAGTGGTGTAATCATAAATCTCCATAT
The DNA here is from genome assembly GCA_947683365.1 of Euphorbia pulcherrima. NCBI lineage: Eukaryota > Viridiplantae > Streptophyta > Magnoliopsida > Malpighiales > Euphorbiaceae > Euphorbia > Euphorbia pulcherrima. The sequence continues at coordinate 53,674,592 of CANTUS010000015.1, forward strand.
TCTGCCTGCTCTAATTAATCTAACCCGCTTTGATGAGTATGCCTGGGGTCGAGCTACATTGGGTCATCTGTATTGGGCCCCTGATTAGTGCATAAGGAATAGGATTGGCAAGTTCAAATCTTGTCTTCAGATTGTTTATGTAAGGATTTAAGTCATTTTCTTCCTTTATGAGTGTTTTTATTTATCTTTTGGCATCTTGATTAATTTGATTACTTGCACATCTGGCTTTTCAAGATAGGGATTCTCTCGAGGACCAAGCTCATCCGAGATGGCAGCTATCCATTCTTCCCTTGTCTGCCAGACTACTGGCGCAGTTGGGAGATGGAGTTTCATTTCACTCTTTTCGCTTGCCTTCGCGCTCTGTCTTTAAAGCAGGTATACTTTATAGCTCCCTTGATTTTCTTTGATTGTTATATCTTCTATAATTGTTGTATTAATGCTTGGTTCCTCTTTCTTTTCTCAGATCAAGATGCAGCCTTGGTGGTATGCTCTCCACTAGTAAGAGGTTATAAGATTAGCTGGGGAATTTGTGAACACCCGGCTGATTATAGAGACTCCTTTCTCCCTCGAGTGGTACCTGGAAGAGCGCATACAGAATTGGCATCTCCCTCCCTAGTCATGCTCTATTCCTCCTGAGGTGCCCAAATATATCTTCTGAACTCGCAGCTTGCCTGACTTTGCTCAATTGGCTTCCGTTGGCGTACCCAGCACTTTCTTGGGGATGGTTGGGGGGTATGAGGAGTTCTGCCATTCGCAAATGCTTGGATGGCTAGAGATAGACCCCTTTCCCATCATGCCTTAGCCAGACATTGGCAATGCTTTCGAGGGTGATGCCCTTTTGACTTTTGCCCCTAACGGTCAGGCTAGATTGGGTTCACCTGGGACTGTCTAAATGATAGTACCTTCTTCTTTAATAACTCACATTTCTTCCTTATCTTTTCATTATCGCACTTAATTGGACTAACTTGCCCTTGCCTTATTGTCTTTGTAGGAACACCAGGGTAGGAAAAGGCCTGCATCTACTTCCGCTCATGTGGGTAGCTCTTCGGGGTTCAGCAACCGTGGAGGGACATTCGGGGTTTTAGTATCAGCCGCCCATGTCTCTGATGGTCCATCCCCACCTGAGCACTTATATGCTAGTGATTTCGCCTTATTTGGATCTTGAGAATCTAGTGGTCTTCTTCCCAATAGATACCACTCATGTAAGCCTCTCTACTTTTTCTTTTTTTTCTTTAGGATCTTAGATTGTGATGGTTTTGACTCGTTCTAATTTCTCATTCTCGCAGGTGCCCATCGCTGATAGCATCTTCAATTAGGGATATATCCAAAAATAGCAGTAGTTCATGATGAACCAAAACTCTGATATGGCAATACGTTTAGTATTCTATTATTTTGATGATGATGCATGGCATGTTATAAAATGCATATGAATGATCTGTGTTAAAATGTTGCAGCTGGAGATCCGACGGCTTTGAGGTCTATTGGGGATGCTCTAGGTGGATGATCTGCTGGAGAAGCCACAATGGGGATAGGGAATCCCTTTGAATTCTTTCCTCAGGGTGGTTATCCTCCTCCTCTGTTGTCCTATTATCCAAGCCACCCGAGTTCCTGTGGGCTGTAGATAGGCTTTCTTCTTTTTTTGTCTTTTTCTTTTCTTTAGGCTCTTTGGAATGCCTCTTTTTGTGTAAGAACACATTTTTATATATTAAAGAATTTTGAATTATCCTTTCATTTTGTGTTTTCTTTTGTCATTGATCGAGTTTATTGGGAAAATTTGCCAGATATTGGCAGATTGCTCGTAAACTACTTATAGCAAACTGCTACTCTTTGAGATTTCGCTATGGAGAACTATATCCATTTAAGTGCAGATCTAAATATTTATTTAAAGAACTTCGATGGTAGGGACCAGCTCGGGGTCTGCGATCTGGTGTATATAAAGGAATACTACCGTATATTTGTTAAGGATAACATGATCCAAGCTGCTATAAGATTTGGGGAACCTATCGACAACGTGTTCCATTTTGGAGAGCACGAGTTATGCCCCTTATATGAGGAATTTTGTGGGCTCCTGAGATCTTTACCTGATATGCCCCTAACCATTCTGATGCATTGTCCTGAGTTTTTTAACCTAGTTATGAACCATTTTCAGTTGCTATGATTTGACAAGTGCCGATTGATTTATGATGAGGGCTTGAGGCTAGACGTGGCTTTTGACATAGTTAGAAACCTTTCTCCTAACAACGCAAGCTGGCTTACACTCATTTCCTTACTCTTGCTGGGAGTCTTCCTTTGCAGGGTTCCCACTATAGTTTGCAGTTTTGCCTTCCAGACTATCGTTGATCAGATGTTAGAGGGGAAATCTCTAGATGCAGAGAGTTTGGCTGAGACATTGATCTTTGTGCGCTCTTCCCGGAATGGGGCTGTAGCTATTACCAGGAGTACCAAACTTCTCCTTCATGTAAGTTCTATTCGAGCCTTGCTTTTGTATAAACTGCCCTTTTGGGTTTTTCTATTCATCAGGCTTGTCTTAATTTTTTCCTGGACTACCTTTTCAGGTTTTCAATCCAGCAAGCTATCTTTTTCTTTTCTTTTTTTTCTTTTTTTCTTTTTTTTGATCTTTTTCTTTGTGCTTTTGTGTTGTTCTTACAACTTTGGCTTTGGAACAAGCTTTCTATGTTGTCTATCCCTAGGAGCATGGATTATTATTCGAAGGCCTACTAGGCAAGGGGTTCCATAGTTCGCATCGATAATCACTCTCATAGAGACTTTATCGTCTTTGAGTGGTTTGCGTTTATGGGGAGTCAAGCTGCTGAGGATATTTGTTGGTTTTGCCATTGGTAGGGAATCACGCATATGACTACTCACAATGCTAGAGATGGCATGGTCCTTATTGGACTTTCTGAGATTATCACCTACTCTCCTGGTCGCTTGTTCAAGCAGTATGGTCGTCCTCAGGGGTTCCCAAAATCCTTGTGTAATTTAATCGGCTCTAAGCTTTCTTATACTCGAGTTTACCATCATGATGTGAGGTGGATCAGCCACTATAGGGTGGAGATGAACTATTCCATGCCCTTTGATGTCCACCCCTCTGAGGCATATCACATTTGAGTGGCGAGTACCCGTGGGCTTCCTACCCTTGGAGAGAGGCTCACCGAGATGCAGAGACTTCGCAGTTTCCTTGGGGTCATTGAGATTGTCATTATGTGTCTTTTGTTCTCATGGGAAAATAAAGGCTTTAGGCCTCGTTGTTTGCCTTTTTCGTTTCCATTTCCTGTTTGTGATGCACTTTTATGTGTAATAAATATGAAAAGATGCTATTTGAATGTGTGTTTCATTAAACAATTCGCAATATCCATTTAATGCACTCATTTAGTATATTTAACATGAACATGTTACTACAAAAGATATAATTTAAATAGGAAGGACAAATGGTATTTATTCTTAAGAATCGCCCACCGTCGCCTGAGGTTCAGAATGGATTTTACCTAAGGCTTCACTCTTTTATTTTGGGGTCTTTATTTTCGCTCAAGAGCCCTCACTAGCTCTTGATAGACCTTTATATTTTCCCTTTTTTCTCTTATATATATATATTTTTTACATGAGATAGCACTCCAGCTTATTGTAATTTACTACATTTAGGAATTCATTGCCGTCCAGATCTGAGATTTTGACTGCCCCTTTACTGAGAGTCTTTCTTACTACGTATAGCCCTTCCCAATTTGGCTAGAACTTCCCTCGAGCATCTGCATGCATTTTATGAGATTGCTTTAGGACCAGATAGCCCATTCTCAGGGGTTGATCTTGCCCCTTAACTTTATAATTGTAAACCTTAGCTATGCGCTATTGGTATAACTGTAGATTCTCCAATGCGGTTAACTATTTTTTCATCGATCAAAGTCAGTTCCTCGTGTCTGGCCTTTTCCCATTCATCTTTAGGCAGTCTTGCTTAAAGGGCTATACGTAAAGATTTGATTTCCATTTCTACGAGCAAAACCGCCTCCATCCCGTGGACGAGAGAAAAAGGAGTTTGACCTGTAGGAGTCTTGACACTGATCCTGCATCCCCACAAGGCATAAGGAAAATGATCAGCCCAATCATGGTAGTTAGAGATCATCTTGAGGAGGATTTTCTTAATTGCTTTATTAGCCGGTTCTACAGCTATGTTGGCTTGAGGGTGATAGGGCGAAGAGCGATGTTGCTAGATCCCGTGCTTCTTAATAAAATCAGTTGTTTCCCCTTGAAATTGCACACCATTGTCACTTACTATATGACAAGGAATGCTGTATCTGGCGAAGATATATCGATGAATAAATCGGGCCATTGTCTTGACCGTGATGCTCGTGTATGATTCTGCTTCAACTCATTTTGAAAAGTAATCGACGACTACTATAATGAAGTGATGGCAATTAGTCAAAAACAGTTTTATCTCTCCAATGATATCGATGCCCCAGGCTGAGAATGGCCAAGGAGTCATCAAGCTTTGCAATGTTAACGGGGGCAAGTGGCTCACATCTCCGTATATTTGACAAGTATGGCAAGTCTTTGCTTCTTGAATATAGTCGGCTAGCATGGTTAGCCAAAAGTATCCAATTCTTTGGATTTTCTTTGGTATCATGATGCCATTCATGTATGGACCACAGTCTCCCGAATGTACCTATTTCATTACCCATTCAGCTTCTTGTTGGGTCAGGCACTTTAATGATAGGCCATAAGATGACCTCCTAAACATGTCCCCTTTAATTAGGCAGAACTATACATCGAGCTTCCTTAGCATATTTCTGTCAGAATCTGTAGCCTCAGTCAAGAATTCACTAACTTCAAGGAACATGACAATGTCAAAATACTAGGGTTCTTCCTTATCCATGGTGTCACTTATTGTACGGACGTAATATGGAAATTGAGTCGTTTCAACAACAAGGGGTTTCATGGGCTGCTTTTGGGGCCCTTCCCACATAAAGGCTAAAGTGGCCAATGCATTTGCCATATGAATTTCCTCTCGGGGCGTGTGACAAAACTCGCATTCACTGAACATTGTGGCTTTTCTCCATATAGCCTCTAGGTAAGGTTTGAGGGATTCCTCCTTTAGTTCCCAGTCTCCTATAACTTACTTGATGACCATAGCCTAACAACCAATAATTTTTACCTTGTCTCTCTAAGAGTGACCAGGGCAAACATTCTGAATAGACAAGCTTTATATTCTGCCCCGTTATTCATGGTGAGAAATTCTAATCATTTTGACAGAGGTATGAGTGCTCCATCTAGCATAATAATGATAACTCCCAAACTAGCTCCATGCTTGTTAGCAGCGCCATCGAAGAACATGTTCCAATGTGCAGAACATTGTATAGTCATTGCAAAGCATTTGTTAGGGAATTCTAGGTTTTCCTATTCTCCTTCATCGAGTGGTTGATTTGCTAGAAATTTGTCTACTACCCTTCCCTTGATGGTCTTCTTAGTGAGGTACTCAATATCGAATTCCTACAGTAAAAAGAGCCACCTTGGTAGTTTCTAGGTTAGTGAGGGAGCCTGACATAAATACTGCATCGAATCCACCTTCGCGACCGCTTAGATTCTATAGGATTGGAAGTAATGTTTGAGTTTCTTGGTGAGCCAGACCATGGCTGCACAAGTTTTCTCTATGATGGTGTATCGAGTCTCGTACTCTAATAGTTTCTTGCTAAGGTAATAAACCGCATGCTCCTTCTTATCTTCATGTTCCTTAACCAATATAGCCCCTACAGATGTCTCCTCTATTGCTAAATAAAGAATGAATGGCTTCCTGAGAATTGACAGCTTCAGTACAAGAGGGTTGATTAGATAAGCCTTGATCCTATCGAATGCTTCTTGACATTGGTCATTGCATTCTATTGGTTGCTGTTTCCTCAAGTGCTTGAAGATAGGCTCGCATATGGTAGTTAACCGTGCTATAAAGCGGCCGACGTACTATATGGACCCCAAGAAAATTCTTACTTCCTTCTCAGTTTTTAGCACAAGCATTTCCCTAATAGCATTGGCCTTATCGGGATCCATCTCTATACCTTGTTTACTTACCATGTGTCCCAGTAGCTTTCCCAATGTGACACTGAATATACAATTCTTCAGGTTAAGATGAAGATTGTATTTCTCTATTCTCGTGAGAAATCTCTCTAATATGGCTGGGTGCTCCTCTGGCGTGACAAATTTTACAAGCATGTTATCCATGTAGACCTCTACTTCTTTATAAATCAAGTTACGTAGCAATGTTGTGACTGCTCGTTGGTAGGTTACCCTTGAGTTTTTGAGTCTAAAAGGCATCACTCTCAAACAATAGGTTCCCTACTCTGAGATGAATGCGGTTTTGTACTTGTCTATTATATTCATAAGGACCTAGTGGTATCCCGAGAACCCATCCATTAAGGAATACATGGTTGCTCTTGCCACGCTGTCTACCAGAACATCAATGTGTGGTAGTAAGAAATCGTCCTTAGGGGTAGCCTTATTCAAGTCCCTAAAGTTGACACAAACTTGGGCGTCGCTATTTTTCTTGTGTACAGGAACTACATTGGATAGCTAGGTGGTATACTCGACGACCTCAACGAAATTAGCCTTGATCTGTTTGGCCACTTATGCTTTGACCTTTTCTGCCCATTCTGGACCCATTCTTCTCATCTTTTTCTTTACTAGCCGAATTTTTGAATCCAGGGCGATCTTGTGTTTGACGTTGTGCTGATCAAGTCTTGACATGTCTTTGTGAGACCAAGAGAAGGCTAAAATGTGATTTTGTAATACTTTTATTAACTCTCTCTCTTGTTCGATGGGCAACTTATTGGAAACATATACCATTTTTAGATCATCTTCCGTATTTCAGTTAATTTCTTTTGTAATATCATTATTGATATTAAAGATGATAGATAATGATGGAATGAATGCATGGAATCGTAATCATTAACACAATCCAAGTAAGTAAAGTTCTTCATCTTATTATCATCATAAAGTACATTATTCATTTAAAACATGCTGGAAATGGAAATAAAAGACTCATCCTGATCAATGGGGTCTGGCTTTGTAGCATATGATTCTTCTATGGCAGCTGGCTTCAACAGGATGTCCTCATCGTCTTCCTCTTCTACCTTTCCCTTACTCTTCATGGTCTTGACTATGTCCATGACAGCATGGCTTAAGCTACCTCCCTTGTTCCTTGCTTCTTCCACTATCTTGAGCTGTGCTTGAAGGTGCTTGGTTTGAGTGTCGAGGGTTTCATCCTCTTTACTTGTCTTCTTGATCTTCTTTAGGTGTACCTATTCATCAAGCTTGGTCTAATCCAGAATTTCCCTAACATCTGGCTGATGGCTTGCTATCCTCATTACATAGGTCATAGAGCTTTTACCGTGCTTGCCATAGTCGACTATATCCGAGAAAATCTCGAATCCTGGAATTTTCCTCCCTTGGTGAGTGACGGGTTCAGGGGTTCCGTTGTAGGGTTGTTGTGACTTCTTCTAAGAGAGAGTCTTATGGGTGATTCTCTTGGATCCTGTATAGACTCCTATAGGCTTCCATTCTCCTGCCCCTATATTGAAGGTTGACATTCCATATTCATGGGCACCTAGTCCTTTTCTAGGAGTATGGTTCTTCCGCATGTAGCCTTGAATCTAAGGGTCCTAGTGCACCTATGGCTACTTGTTTGATTCTTGGCCAATCATGGCTATGGTAAACCCTTTCATATGGATTTCTTCCATTTTCAGGACTGCCACCACTTAGGCTTTGTCAGCCTCTAGGGTAACGATCTTTCCATGGAACGAGATTTTGATTTTCTGGTGAAGAGTGGAAGGAACTTTTCCCAGCGCATGGAAATATGGCCATCCAAGCAGCATAGAGAAGGTCACCTGAGATGTCTATGACTGTGAAAATTACTATAGATGAGATTTTATTGATGGTAACTTCGGCCTAAAATGTGCCAATGACGGTCCTCTTGGAGTTGTTGTAGGCCTTAATGACCGTTGTGGATCTCTTTAAGTCCCTCTCAGTTAGTCCAAGGATTGGTAGAATATCCTTAGGATAGACATTCAATGATGAACCATCATCAGCCATCACATAGGGGATGATGCACCCAAAAACACTAGCCTGCAAGTAGAGAGCCTTATTACGGCGAATACCTTCATCGGGTAAATCCAAGCTCGAGAAGATAATGTCAAGAATGGCCATGCTAGTCTCGTTTTTAAGTAGCACATAAACCTATTTGGGCAATGCTAAGGGAGATGTTTCGATCTCCATTAGCTTTTTAACAATAGCAAGCCTTTGATCTTGAGAACCAAGAAGGAGGTCACAAATGCTCATCTTGGTAGTGGTAGCCTTCAACTGATCCACGATCAGACTTTCTATCTGTTTTGAGGATTTAACAAAAGTAGGAGGTGCTAGGGGTTTAGCTCTTGGTGCAGCTGGGGCTACTAATCTAGTGATTTTCTCTCCTCTATTGATAGGACTAACAACCTAGGTTTGCGAGTTTGCTATTTCAAAGACTTCAAATTCGACAAAATCCTCATCAAGTGGTATCTCTCCCAAGTCAACTAGCTTGTTTATGAAAGATGGTGCTTTGGTGGCAAAGGGCCATTGCATAAAGGGAGACTTTCCAGGCTGTCTTTCCAGAACGATGGGGTTCTCTTTTAGGATCTGACACAAGACAAGATTGGAGTCTTGCCTGATCATGTGAATCAAGGAGGAGGCCTTCCCACTTACATCTTATTCATTATCGCACATGGCAGCCTCTTTTGGTTCAATATCATACGTGTTCATGTTGGATATGATGTATACCCTTAAGGCAATTAGGGCGATATTTCGTAATTATGTAATAGTATGAATATTTTGTTTAATTAACAAAGGCATTTAATCTTTTGTTTATATCGATGTGCTTATAAATATTTTATAGCTGGTTAAAATATATTCATTCATGTATGTATACAAAATTCCTTGACGTATCATAGCATGAAGTTAGAGAAATTATAGTTGGACTATATTTGGTGCAACCTGCTTCATGTGCAATTATGATTATGTCTAAACTATCCCTAGCCATAGTTTCATCAAGAAAGGATATTGAGGAAGCAGAAAGACTAGCATATGGTCCGCTTTCTTAGAAAGGATCTAAGTAGTCAATCTCCTAAGGATTGAAGGTGGTGCCTTAAGTTTGACACATGGATATATCTGGGAGATATATTGAGACCACAGTAAGATAAACACTTGGTGTATATATCAATGTGTTAGTGTTTATCTTCACGCAATAAGCTTTGCAAATATCCTCATACTTACGATACTAGTTACCTTGTGTGGTACTATTGCTATACTTTGGGTCATTCCCACACACTCATTAATTTAGGGTGTCACGGGTAATTATGGGTATAGTAATGAAAGCACATTGGTAAGCTTAGTAGTCGGAAAGAATCCATCGCTCTGGATATATTAAGGAGTTGTACCTGGCCACTTTTTTAAGTGATGATTGCTATAAACCTCTGATCAGAGTATGTGTTTGATAGAAATAGTTTCTAGTCAAACACACTATGGAAAAAGGCAATATACTTTGATAACAAGTTAATAACTGGGATAGCTTGGAGCAACCTTGCTATTAGTGAGTTGACACTTTAACTGAACCCTATAAACTAGATGGTACTAATATTAAAAAACGGAAGGAGTTCATCACATTGGATACTATTGCATTAACTAGGATTAAAGCATAAGCATAAATGACATTCCGAGTAACGGGGGATGGTAGGCCCTTGCTAGAGGCGTACTACAGTCATTTAAGGTAATCTAGTACTATTCACGGTCTAGAACCTCGAGCCAATGGTTCCATTAGAACAAGGGTTGGTTAAGTCTTAAGAGCTTAACACTTCGGGATCCTTTAAGGTCACACACATTGGACCTTCAATGCACTGAGTAAGGAACTAATAGATTTATTCTATTTCAAAAATATAATATAAATAATAATTGGATTATTATTTCATTGGTTAAAAATGATTAGAGCATTTTGGATTGACCAAGGAATTTATTTTTTGACAGGTAACTAATTTATTAGGGACATAATATAAATATTTAATTTGAAAAGGATTTAAAGGAATTTTTTTTTCCGAATGGGTTGGACTCGATAGAAAATTGCTGGACAATTTTTGAACTGCAAAAGGGACTGCGGGCTCATAGCACACTACTGGGCAGCGTTCTCGAGAGCCCGCAATGCAGGCTCAAAAAATCTCATGCTAGGGATCCTAGTGTGAGATTCACCATAAGCTGGGCTTGTGGGAAAGCCTCCAAGACCAAGCTTGCGGTGGTGCACAATGTGCATGGCACGCTGTGCAAGCAGGTGCAACCCGCGGATCTAGATGGATTCGCTCGCGGGTCAAACTTGCTTGGGATGTGCAATATGCACACCCCACATCGGAAAAAGGAGGAGCATTTTTGGTTGCCCAAGCCTATATATATGCTTCTTCATTCCCCCTTTCAAATTGCACCAAGCTCAAAGCTAAATCCTAAGTTGAGATTCACAAAGATTAATCTCTCAGGTAATTGAGAAAGTTATTTTTAAGGAGCCTTAATTTATTCGGGCACCTCTAGTTCATATTTTTAGGTGAGGGTTCTGGAGTAGTCTAGCAACTACTCGAGGCTTCTTAGTTCTTCCTCTCGAGGAGGTTTTGGTTGGCGGGGTTTGTATGGATACTAACATAGGCTATCCTATGCTTGAAGGCTTGTGCAAGAAGGTTCTGCTAAAGCACGCTTCAACGAGTAGGTTTTCTTTCTTTCTCTTTTTATTATTAGGTCTTTCACTTTAAGTGTTTTTAGACTTAATAATATGCTTAGGTTGTTTTGCATGCTTAGTTTATTTCATGCTTCGGTTATATCTTAGAGTTATAACATGCTTAGATTATATCTTAGAATTATAACATGCTTAGGTTATAGCTTAGAGTTATAACATGCTTAGCATAAAATATATATGCTAGGATATAATTTGGAATTATAGCATGCCTAGCCCTTTTGCATGCTAACCTAGGTAGAGAATTATTTAGTTAAGGCTTTATTTAACCAGGAGACAGAGACAAAATTTTGAATTTCTGCCATGGCTGTTATGCATGTTCAATTTGACTGTCAGTTCCCAACTCTGGTATCAAAGCCAGCCTATTTAGTGCATAATTAAGTTAGAAGCAAACTAAATATTATTTTTTTATATGAAATGATTTGTTTATTTAATTATTTGAAACAATATATATGAACTTATGCCTTTCATTTCAAGGTTAGAAAATGGTTATGAATAATTTTCAATAAGTCTGCTCAACTTACTCAAATTATACAAGTTTCAATAATTTATTTAAATTACATAGGTTATAGATGCTTCCAATTTACATGAATTAGAAGAACTAAGTTTATTAGTTTAAGAGAATCCATTGGTCTTCAAGTTTGTGCCCGAACTACTCACTTCAAGGGCAGCTACCCTACCTAGGAACCTATATCGGTGCAATTTGAATTGACCAACCGCGAGATTAATATGGACTAATTTATTTCTAGTATATAAGATGGTGCTTATATATTTTTCTATAACAAAGTAAAAATTAAATTTATTGAATAAAAGCTTAAAGGAAATGCAATATAAATTTAACAAATAGAAGTGTTATTTATTTTGCATATAATCTAGGTTGATGGCATAATTATAATTAAGAGCTTGAACCCACCTAAGGTTGGACCTTATAAATTAATTCTAAATTTCCCTGAATTAATGTAAGTTATTATAAATATGTCCATCTGATAAAATCCCAGATTGGGTGAGACGTTTAACAACAATAAAATCCCAAAGTAAATATATTAAGGCAAGTTATAGTCTTCCTTACTCAAATTTATAATACGGTCTCTTTGGGCTATCAAAGTGCTACGCAAAGCGTTCCTTCTAGTCTATATTAATTGGTTGTAAAGTTTGGGATAGGGTCTGCCTTAACAGAACTAGGGTAGTCTACCATAAAATTGGGGGCTAGGCCTAGGTCTGAGACATATTCAAGAAGTTACTAATATAAGAGCACACGTCCCTTAGGATTAGGGAACTTGAATAAATTAGGAATTGCATACAATGCAAATGGAAAAGGGATTCCAACTATGACTTATTATTGTGACTTGACTCATAAAATTGAGGGTCGTAATAGACTAGTTATAGATGCTACCTACAAGGAAATTTAGCTGGGCTAAAATTCCCGAATTCAGTGGAATGGACTATTGTAAATTTTGAAGAAAATAGTCGGACAAATGTATTTAATTAAAAGACCTTATATTGAATACCTATACTTAAACTAATATCTAAACTCTTTTTCTTTTCTTATATCTTAGGTTGAATATGAACTCCATTTTGAAAAATTTGTCTTAAATACATCCAAGTTTTAATAGCAATTAACTACCATGAATGGATCAAAGACGTAAGGGACATCCTTAAAGATTATGAATTGGCATATGTTCTTGAAAATTCATTCACAAAGATTCCTAGCACTGATGCACTGGCTATAATTAAGCAGACATGGTTGAAATATCTAAAGGATTCAGTTTATATATCACACTTGCCGTTAGATACTACTAATCCTGTGATACGTTCACAGTGCGATCACATGAGTCTTGAAAACATGTTGATCCATCTAAAGAGTTTGCCTGAAAAGGCAAGCTATGAAAGGTTCAAATTGACCAATTAACTTTTGAACTCTAAGATGAAGGAAGGAACATGTGTTGTAGCACACATCAACAAGATTAGAGATTTCATGGTGAAATTGGAATCATAGGGATCTACGGTCAGTCAATCCTAGAGAATGGATATCTTGGTGGATTCTTTACCCATCAGCTATGCTGATTTTGTAAAGGAACATTGCTTCAAAGTTTATGACTGTACTTTCTCAAAATTTATTAATGCGCTGAAAAAGTTTGGTGCCGAAAGCAAAGAAATTTCACGTAAGTCTACAGATAAATATTCTCCTGAAAATGGCTTGGAGAATACTGTTCCCAAAGGAGTAGTTAAAGGGTTTAAAAGGAAGAAAGGAAAGATGAAATATGAGTATGTCTGCTACTAGTGTGAGATACCGAGAGATTGGAAGAGATATTGCAAAGCTCCTGCTTCTAAACATTTGAGAAAGAAGCCTGCAGAGGCATCCACATCAGGTATGTTTGTAATTTAAAATTTGCTACTATTCTTAGTGAATCCACTTGGGTATTAGATACTGGTTGTGGTTTTTATATCTGTACTTATGTGTAGGGACTAAGGAATAGTAGAAAACTTGCAAAAGGGGAGACGGACCTACACGTGGGAAATGGAGCCAGAGTTGCTGCATTGGCCGTCGGAAGATTTAATCTTATTATGCCAAGTGGACTTGTTTTAGTTTTTGAATAATTGTTACTATATTTTGAGTGTTACTAATAATATTGTATCTATTGCGTGTTTAGCGGCAGAAGGATTTGAAATTTTATTTTCGAATAATAATGTCAAATTCATTTGAATAATGCTCTTTATGGTTATAGAATGTTGGCTAGTGGCAATTATGTTCTTAATACTAAAACAAAAGTTTTCAATATTAAAAATGTGAAGAAAGTTAAATTAGATAATTAGAATTTCTTCTACTTATGGCATTGTCATTTAGGCCACATAAACAAAGATCACTTAACCAAGTTGCATAAACGTGGAGACTTGGGCCTAATAGACTTGGAGTCTTATGGTGATTGCGAACCTTGTTTAAGAGGAAAAGTGACAAAGTTACCCTTTCAAGGAAAGGGTGAATGGGCCATGAGTACATTGGAACTTATACATATTGATGTGTGTGGTTCAATGAGTGTTTAGGCACCCAGAGGATACTCCCACTTCATAACCTTTATTGATGATTATTCACAATATGGTTATCTGTACTTAATGAAGCACAAGTCTGAAAGTTTTAAAAAGTTCAAACTATTCAAAGCTGAAGTAGAAAAACAGCTTGAGAATAGTATTAAAACACTTCGATCAAATCGAGGTGGAGAATACTTAAGTCAGGAGTTTCAGGATTTTCTAAAGGTAAATGGGATAGTTCTGCAGTGGACCCCTCCTTATACACCCCAACACTATGGAGTGTTAGAAAGGTGGTATCGAAGTTTATGAGATATGGTCCGATCCATGTTTAGCCATGCGGATATCAGTAAATCCTTTTGGGGATATGCACTGGAGAGTGTAGTTTATATTTTAAATAGAGTGCCCTCTAAATCAGTTGATTTTACACCTTATGAAATATAGTGTAATAAGAAGCCATCTCTAAGTCACTTAAGAGTATGGGGTTGTCCTGGTATGGTAAAGAGGATAGCATCAGATATGCTAAACCCCAAATCTCACAAGTGTCCGTTCATTGGATATCTAAAGGAAACTATTGGATATCTGTTTTACCAACCCTAAGCATAAAAGGTATTTGGGTCTCAGAATGCTCACTTTTTGGAAAAGGAACACTTACTTATAATAGTTAGTAGGAGCAATATTGAACTAGAGGTTCAAGAGGAAGAAACATACAATCAACTGATTAATCTCGTTCTAGATACACAAGAAAGTGTGATCCAAGAACAACATGTCGAAACATAATCATTGCGAAGATCAGGTCATGTTCATAAGGGTCCTGATAGATATGGGTTTATCATCACTGATGATAAGGAACTATACCTCATGGAAGATGATGAACGAAGGACATATGATGAGGCAATAAAAAGCTTAGATTCTGATAAATGGTTAAAAGCCATGAAATCAGAAATGGATTCCATGTATCAGAACCAAGTTTAGAATTTGGTTAATGTACTCAAGGGCTTAGACCGATTGGGTTCAAATGGGTCTTCAAAAAGAAGACTAACATGGACGATAATGTAATTACCTACAAAGCAAGGTTGGTTGCAAAAGGTTATAGTCAACATAAAGGTATTGACTATGATGAAAATTTCTCACTAGTAGCCATGCTTAAATTCATAAGGATACTCCTCGCCATTGTTGCTCATTACTATTATGATATCTGGTAGATGGATGTTAAAATAGCATTCCTGAATGGGGATTTAGATCGGGATGTGTATATGACACAACCTGAGGGTTTTACATCTCAAAATGGCTCGAAGGTATGCAAGCTACAAAGGTCCATTTATGGACTTAAGCAGGCATCCAGGAGTTGGAATATCAGGTTTGACCAGATAATCCATGAACTGGATTTTTGTCCAAACGTTAATGAGCCTTGTGTTTATAAGAAGGTTAGTAGGAGTGTAGTCATTTTCTTAGTATTGTCTGTCGATGACATTCTACTAATAGGAAATGACATTTCTCTTCTTCAAAATGTTAAAGTATGGTTGTCAAGAAAGTTCTCCATGAAAGACCTTGGTGAAGCAGCATTTATACTAGGTATAACGATATATAGGGATAGATCAAAGAAGCTGTTAGGTCTTTCTCAAAGTACATATATAGATAAAGTATTGAATAGGTTCAACCTTGAGCATTCTAAGAAAGGTTATCTCCCGATGACAAAGGGCATTAACCCATCTAAGACCGAGTGTCTGAAGATAGCTCAAGAGAGAATGCACATGAAGGATATACCCTATGCATCTGCTATAAGATCCATCATGTATGCTATGATATGTACTAGGCCAGATCTCTCTCAGGGTTTGAGCTTTACGAGCAAATATCAATCATATCCAGGTGTAAAGCACTAGATGGCCGTCAAGGCAATTCTTAAGTACTTGAGAAGGACTAACGATGAGTTCTTGTTTTATGGAGAAGGTGACCTCATAATCATAGGTTACACTGATGTGGGTTTTCAATCTGACAAGGATGACTTTAAGTCTCAGTCGGGTTTTGTGTATGTATTAAATGGAGGGGTGGTATGCTGTGAGAGTTCTAAGCAAGAAACTACTGCTGATTCAACCACAAAATCTAAATACATTGCTGCATATGAAGCAACAAAAGAAGCTATCTAGTTAAAGGGATTTATTGGTGATATCAGTGTGGTACCTGAGTCTGTTGAATCAATTACTTTGTATTATGATAAAAATGGTGCTATAACTCAGGCAAAGGAACCACAATCTCATAAAAAAAACAAACATGTATCTAGAAAGTATCATATAATCAAGAAGATTGTTGATGCTAAGATAACAAGGCTAGAATATGTACCCATTACTCAGAACCTTACGGATGGTCTCATGAAGCCATTGAATCAAGTCAAAAATGACCAGCATGTTAAAGCATATGGATTATGACATATGGCTAATTAGCCTTAGTGCAAATACGAGTTTGTTGTATATGATGTATGCCCTTAAGGCAATTAGGGCGATATATCTTAATTATGTAACAGTATGAATATTATGTTTGATTAATAAAGGCATTTAAGCTTTTGTTTATATCGATGTGCTTATAAATATATTATAGCTGGTTAAAATATATTCATTGACGTATGTATACAAAAGTCCTTGACGTATCGTAGCATGAAGTTAGAGAAATTATAGTTGGACTATATTTGGTGGAACCTGCTTTATGTGCAATTATGATTATGTCTAAACTGTCACTAGTAATAGTTTCATCAAGAAAGGATATTGATGAAGCGGAAAGACTAGCATCTGGTCAGCTTTCTTGGAAAGGGTCCAAGCAGTCAATCTCCTAAGGACTGAAGGTGGTGCCTTAAGTTTGAAACATCAATATATCTGGGAGATATGATGGAGACCATAGTAAGATAAACACTTGGTGTATATATCAATGTGTTAGTGTTTATCTTCATGCAATAAGCTTTGCGAATATCCTCATACTTGAGATACTAGTTACCTTGTGTGGTACTATCGCTATACTTTAGGTCATTCCCATACACTCATTAATTTAGAGTGTCACGGGTGATTATGGGTATAGTAATGACAACACGTTGGTAAGCTAAGTAGTCGGAAAGAATCCATCACTCCGGATATATTAAGGAGTTATACCTGGCAGCTTTGTTGAAGAGATGATTGCTATAAACCTCTGATCAGAGTATATTTTTGATAGAAATAGTTTCTAGTCAAACACACTATGGTAAAAGGCAATATTCTTCAGTAACAAGTTAATAACTTGGATAGCTTGGAGCAACCTTGCTATTAGTGGTTTGACACTTTAACTGAACCCTATAAACCAGATTGTACTAATATTATAGAATGGAAGGAGTTCAACGCATTTGACACTATTGCATTAACTGGGGTTAAGTCATAAGCATAAATGATGTTCTGACTAATGGGGGATGGTAGACCCTTACTAGAGGCGTACTACAGTTGTTTAAGGTAATCGAGTTCTATTCATGGTCTATAACCTTGAGCCAATGGTTCCATTAGAACAAGGTTTTGTTAAGCCTTAACAGCTCAATACTTCGGGATCCTATAAGGTCACACACATTGGACCTTCATCGGACTGTATGAAGAACTAATAGATTTATTCTATTACTAAAATATGGTATAAATAATCATTGGATTATTATTTAATTGGTTAAAAATGACTAGATCATTTTGGATTGACCAAGGAATTTATTTTTTGACTGGTAACTAATTTATTCGGTCATAAAATAAATATTTAATTTGAAAAGGATTTAAAGGGATTTTTTTTTTCCAAATGGGTTGGACCCAATAGAAAATTGTTGGACAATTTTTGAACTATAAAAGGGACTGCGGGCTCGTAGCACGCTATTGGGCAGCATTCTCGAGAGCCCTTAACGCGGGCTCAGAAAATCTCAAGCTGGGGAGCCCAGCGCAAGATTCACCCCAAGCTGGGCTTGCGGGAAGGCCCGCAAGCCCAAGCTTGCGATGGCCCACAGCTTGGATGGCACGCTCTGCAAGCGGGTGCAACCCACGGATCTAGATGGATTCGCGGGTCAAACCCGCGTCGGAAAAAAGGGGGAGCATTTTAGCTCACCTAAGCCTCTATATATGTTTCTTCATTCCCCCTTTCAAATTGGACCAAGCTCAAAGCTAAATCCTAAGTTGACATTTGCAAAGATTAATCTCTTGGGTAATTGAGCAAGTTATTTTTTAGGAGCCTGAATTTATTCGGGCACCTCTAGTTCATATTTTTGGGTGAGGCTTTTGGAGTGCTCTATCAACTACTCGTGGCTTCTTAATTCTTCCACTTGGGGAGGTTTTGGATGGTGGGGTTCGTGTGGATACTCATAAGGGTTATCCAATTCATTTTCTACACGGATCCTCTCCTTAATGTACTCCTGAGAAGGATCTTGTCCCTCTTCTCGAATCATATTAATGATGTGTTCACTGCTTGAGTCAAAGTCCGTAAAATCCCTTGAATTATCCCTTGCTACAAACCAAATGGCACATGGGGAGTTATGCTCTAAGGATGAGGCATAGCGCTCAGCATCATCATAATCAACCATCATACCATTGGGGAAGGGAGCCTCGTACTTAAAATCTCTAGGCAAGTGGTTTAGCTCGTCGCCTGAAAAGACCTCTGATTCATACCCCAAGTTGTCCACCTCACTTTCATATTCATGATCTGAATCACTGTAGTTCATATATTCTTCTACTTCCTCATCTCAATCCTTGAAAGTTTGGTGCCCATCCCATGGTTCAAAGACCCAATTTGGTACGTGCTGAACTGGGATATCGTCATCGGAATCTTCTTCCAGCTCCTCCTTGAGATCTTCCTTGGGATCTTCCTCAGGATCTTCCTCTTTTACTACATTTATTCCAGCCTTGACCCCTATGATTGCTATGTGAAAGTCGGAGACCATGCCTTGTATGCTAGTGAATGTTTCCTCTGCACAGGCACAATATGCCGTAATGTCAGGACAAATCCCTTAAAATGGGTCTCGCAATTTAATGCTCACTAGGGTTTTAGGGTTCATTTATTATGCTACATTTTCAAGGAGTTTGGTAAGTTGGTCTGGTGTCACCTCATTCAGGTTAAGGTAGAGGTACCCTCAATGGTCCCTGTAATCATTCCAAGCTTGTTTAGGAACATACAATTCTTGATTTTTTGAGTGTGCTGCTGCGGAAGAGCTTATAAAATTAAAAAAAACTGGTTTTGACGTAGTTCAGGCTCATGTAATATGGGGGAGTATACATGGGAGGCTGAGAAGGAGGAATATCCTGCTAGCCACCATCGTCTTGGTCTACTTGTAGTGCGAACAACTAGCAGAGCATGTCCGGGTATGGTTGAGAAGCCCTGAAGTAGTGGAGGGAAGATCTCTCCATCAAGTACAAGTTTCATTGACCTTCCACTAGCATTGTGTTGTACCAGTCCATTGCCGGTCCTTCTAAGAACCTGGGGAACTGAGGTGCAAAACCCATCTTGGCTATTCCTTATTCATGCATACACTAGAGAAATTCTTCCACATGTTCATTCGGGTCGAGTCTCCCTAGAATATAAGGTGTGGTGGCACTTAATATTGATCTAGCCTTTCTCTCCTCATCCTCAAGACATATTGATCGACCATGTAGATGATGTCCATATTGTCAAAAATCATATTTTCCCCCATCATGCATCATGTCGGAAGTTATCCGTCATGTCAATACCATACTTGTTGGCCTCCACCTGAATGTTTATGGCATTTACTATAGCCTCAAGGTTCGGCAGGGGATTAGTCTACGTACTCGGTTTCTTCTTAGGCTCTTTCATTCTGCCATCAGCTATCATGTGTTATAGATCTTTCAGTAGTCTGGTGCATTCATTAGTGTGGTTCCCCTTAGTTACGTGATAGGCACAAAAGTTTTCTCTATCTGCCGCAATAGGTGGAATAAATGATTGGATGCTCTAGAGCTGGTCAGACTTCCTCAGCTTGGTAAATATTTTTGATAAAGATTACACCCATGGGGAGATAGATTGGTGAGTATGCACTTGGGTGGTGGCTACAACTTTAGCCAGAGCCTTTGAGGATTTAGAACAACCTTGTTTGGAGGATCCACCCTTTTCCCTGTATCTAGGTTTAGTATAAGCTTGCTGCTCTTGCTTCTTCGCTCAATCTTCCCCCTCGTACTTTTCCAGTCTCTTCGCATAGTCCACCACATCATTAAAGGTGTCAAATCTTTTCATTTTCATCTTGTCCTAGTATTTGAGGCTAGATCCTTGAATAATTTTCACTATTAGGGCATCTTAGTCGGGTGCCCCTATTACAAGTACACGAACAACCATCCATCTTAGGTAAAATTCTTCAATGGACTCATTTAGTTGTTCTTTGATCCTTTCAAGGTCTTGCAAAGTAGTTTTGACCTTCAGATTGAAGGCATAATTTTCTAGAAATACAGAGCATAGCTTCTTTTGATCAAATTTCACGTCCGTTGGCATCCTCATGTACCACTCAGAGGCGGGTCCTTATATAGTAGCTTGAAATAGATTAACTATATGAACCTTAGGGATGTTCATGATAGTCATAATTCAAAGATAACCTTCTACATGTGCGTGAGGAGGCCCAGTACCAGCATATTGGGCTATATAAGGCATCATAAAGTTAGTCGGAAGGGCTTCTGATTCCTTAGCATATTGGGCTATATAAGGCATCATAAAGTTAGTCGGAACGGCTTCTGATTCCTTTGGCAAGAATCGATCAATGTCTACATACTGCTCGAGTGAGGGAGCAACAAATTTGTCTTTTATGGGAGACAGCTTCTCCATATCCGCCATCTTCGCCTTCAACGCCGCTATCTCGACCAGTTGCTCTTGGGCTTTCTAAGCATTAGGAGCGCTTAGCCTATCCAAGCATCATGGAACACTAAAGTGTCAATAATCCTCCTGAGGGATTGTCCAACTACATCATCATCTGCCATTGCGATTTTAGACTAGATTGGAGAAAAATTTAGCTAGAGATTTGACTGGTGGTGGGGGTGTGGCTATCGGGCTTCCTGTAATATGTCTTAACCTCCTTTTCTCTCACTTTAAACCCAAAAATGCAAGAGATCAACTGTTAGTAAGTGTATCGGGTGCGGCTCTAAGCCCTACTTACCTCGGTCAGTTGGGATGCATTAGTGGATGAATGAGCGAATGAATGAATGGATGGATATGTAAAAATAACAAGGGGTGGGGTGCATGCCAATTATTCATGGAGAAATCCGCAAGGATAGTCTGTAATATTCATGGAACATCACAAATACGTGGTTTGAAGACTAGGGGGGTGAATCTAAATTTGATTTGACTTGAGAGTAAAAGGAAAGATGACACGCTGGTCACTTGAGGGTTTGACTCTATGGTCTAAGATGAGTTGACTCGCTGGTCACTCAGCGGTTTGACTCTATGGTCAAAGGTGAGCTGACTCGCTAGCCACTCGGTGATTGACTCTATAGTCCAAGGTGAGCTGACTCATTGGTCACTCAAAGGTTGACTCAATGGTCCATGGTGAGTTGAGTAGCTGGTCACTCGGGGGTCGACTCTATGGTCCAAGGTGAGCTGACTCACTAGTCACTCGCTGATTGACTCTATGGTCTAAGGTGAGCTGACTCGCTGGTCACATGGGGGTTGACTATATGGTCTAAGGTGAGTTGACTCGCTGGATACTTGGGGGTTCACTCTATGGTCTAAGGTGAGCTGACTCGTTGGTCACTCGGGGATTGACTCTATGGTCTAAGGCGAGTTGACTTGCTGGTCACTCTGGGGTTGACTCTATGGTCTAAGGTGAGCTGACACGCTGGTCACTCGGTGGTTGACTCTATAGTCTAAGGAGAGCTGACTCGCTGGTCACTCGTAGGTTGACTCTATGGTCCAAGGTGAGCTAACTCGCTGGTCACTCGGGGATTCACTCTCTAGTCCAAGGTGAGCTGACTTGCTAGTCCCTCAGGGATTGACTCTATGGCCCAAGGTGAGCTGACTCGCTGGTCACTTGGGGATTGACTCTATGGTACAAGGTGAGCTGACTCGCTGGTCACTCAGGGGTTAACTGTATGGTCTAAGGTGAGCTGACTCGCTGGTCACTTGGGGGTTGACTCTATGGTCCAAGGTGAGCTAACTCGCTTGTCACTCAGGGGTTGACTCTATGGTCCAAGGTGAGCTGACTCGCTTGTCACTCGAGGATTGACTCTATTGTCCAAGGTGAGCTAACTCGATGGTAACTAGCGGGTTAACTCTATGGTCCAAGGTGAGTAGACTCATTGGTCACTCGGTGGTTAACTCTATGGTCCAAGGTGAGGTAACTGACTGGTCACTCAATGGTTGGCTCTATGGTCCAAGATGTGCTGACTCGCCGATCACTCAAGGGTTGATCTATGGTCCAAGGGTTAAGCCTAGATACGTCGACTGGTCTTTATTTGTTTTGGCTTATGGGTTTGAGCCTATGTGGACTCACTGGTCTTAGTTTATTTTGGCTCATGGGTTCAGCTTAGGTGGACTCACTCGTCTCGGTTTATTTTGGCTCATGGGTTGAGCCTAGGTGGACTCACTAGTCTTGGTTTAATTCGGCTCATGGGTTGAGCCTTGGTGGACTCACCGGTCTTGGTTTATTTTGGATCATGGGTTGATCCTAGGTGGACTCACTAGTCTTGGTTTATCTTAGGTTCCTATAACTAAGGAAATAGAATGGTATGTCATACGTTAATGTCATGGCTGCACAAAGATGTGGTTAGTTTTTGAACAATCGTGATGCTTATGATGTTCATTTTTTATTTATATTTAATAAACCTGCACGTGTAGCAAACTGTTAGATCGTGCCTACCGCCCTTTTTAACTCTAATTGGTTACTTTGCTCTAAAGTCAGCGGGGGACTTAGAGAAGTCTAATCGTGTGCTCTCTTGGTATTTGGGTAAACCTATGAGGAAGTGTCTACAGTTCATCTATATGCGGGTTTTGGTCTCAGGATTGGGTGCGATTGGGTACCCTATGCCTTTGTGTATCGAGTCTTGGTGTTCCTAAGCGAACCAATGGAAACTTTTCCACATATAATATACTCGAGTAGTCTTGCCCTTAAGCTTGCAAGGCCCTTGTACATTATGCAAGGGGTGTGATCAAATCCATACCCCTCAAGCCCTAAGCAAACTTGGAGATACTTCACCAAAAGACACCAAAATTGGTTTAGGGGTAACGAATGCAGATGTTATGCAATCCTAAAATTGTGTAATGTTGAAATTACCACTAATTCTGTAATTCCAAAATTTAATTTGAACAATATTTTAATTATTATGTCAAAAAAAGAACTAGCACAAAAATTAGGTTTTTATAAAAATAATTTATTTCCCCAGCGGAGTCCTCACTGTGAGTGGGCGAGGGGTTTTAACGGGAGGATGCAGGCGGGGTACAGTGCACACGGTGCATTCGGTACAGTTTGAGGAGACCGTGGAGTTTGCTTCGGTTTGAGAAAATCCGGTTCGCTTAAATGAGTGTTCCTCTTTGATAATAAAATGCTGGATTTTATTAAAGAGAAAAGTTGTTTTTAATATTTTTTACGTAAACTTATTGAGTGTGAAAAACATGATTTTTTATCAGCCAAAAATGTGATTACATTGAAAAATATATTTACACATTCTATTAACAAAAACATTTTTAAAATAAAGCATTTTTAATTTATTTAAAAATAAAATGGAGTCGCCACCCGGTTCATCTCCTCCGGAAATTATGGTATACTGATCCAAAATGGGATTTTTATACCAAAAAGAAAGTGACATTCTGAGTTCGGACATAATAGTTACTCATATTGTTCGAATTGTTTGGATTAATTTTGGAATTTTGGAATGTGTGGTAACTTCTGTATTACAATGGCTTTATTTAAGAATTTAATTCAAGAAATAAAACATGCATTATAATGGTATAAATAAATAAATATTTGTTACCGAAATTTTGGCAGAGTAACGATAGCATTTAGGTATTGGCCTAAAAACTTGGATAGAGTTTCCTCAAATTCTGGATGTTTATCCATACCTACGAGCTTATTTACACATACTATAGTATAAGTGGCCCCAATGGCACACATAACTAAAGAAATGAAATGCAATGTGCAATAATAGAAGTAATAAAATGAGCTTGAATGAGTTTTAAAGTTGGGCTTAGAGCCAATTACCCTCAGTTTACCTTTTTGTCTGTCTAGGATGACTTGAGAGTCGGTGCATGACTGAAATTATCAGGAGTTGTGCTTTATTTGGAAAATAGGTTTAACCCAAGTTATGGCTATAATCTTAGATTATTCCTATAGAAAATGCGGGTTTTGGGGAAATTGAGTCATTTTTAGATTGAAGATCACTATAAGATCTTGATCTAAAAAGACAGGAGAGTGAACTTATACCGGATGCCAGTGATAAAGCTCGGATTTGGGAGTGTTTTGGCAGAGTTTTGGGGCTTTTGGGACTCTTGGAACTTAAAAAAACACAATGGGAATTTTAGGATTTTATAAAATTTCTTGTCTCTGTTGGAATTTGGGGGGTGACCCCGTATATATAAAAGGTAGGTAATTAGCCGGCGAGCTAATTACATAGGTAATTAGCAGGCGGGCTAATTACATATCTGACAAGCTTTTACTTTAAATCTCGTAAAATCTTGCCAGATCTTGGTAAGATTTGACTTTTTTACTGTAGAAGGGAAATTAGCCGGCGAGCTAATTACCTATGATTGACCAAACTTTGACTTTTTTATTTTTCACTAGGAAATGTTAAATTGAAGCTTCCTTGGAATGTGTATTTTGAATTTCGGATTTTGGATGACTATTCGGTCATTTTTGGATCTTTTGTCTGATCACTAAACGAAATAGGCGTAATTCCTCATCGGGCTGGAATGGACCTGTGCTAAGAAGTGCTCTTTTGTGGCAATGCAATTTTTATTGATGGCATATATGTTTTAAATACTAAAGTTGAAATTTTCAATACGAATGATGCTAAGAGATTGAAATTAGATAAGGATAAATCTTCCTACTTATGGCATTGTCGTTTAGTCCATATAAATGAAACTCGTTTAATTATGTTACGTAAAGGTGGTGACTTGGCCCCAATAGACTGGGAGTCTTATAGGGCATGCGAACCTTGTTTGTTAGGTAAAATGACAAAGAAACCCTTCAAAGAAGAGGGCAACGTGGCACAACTACATTGGAAATAATACATATAGGTGTATGCAGTCCAATAAATGTGCAGGCACATGGAGGATTCATCTACTTCAGATCCTTTATCGATCATTACTCACGATATAGGTATTTATACCTTCTGAGGCACAAAACTGATAGTTTTGAAATTTTCAAAGACTATAGGAGTGAAGTTCAATAACAGCTTGGAAAGAATATTAAAGCACTATGGTCAAACAAAGGTGGAGAATATTTAAGCCAAGAGTTTCAAGATTATCTAAGGGATATTAGAATATTACCCCAATGGACCCCTCCATATACTCCTAAGTACAATGGTATGTCTAAGAGGAGGAATAGAACTTTGTTAGACATGGTTCGACCATGATGAGCCAAGAAAGTCTCAGCAAATCTGTTTAGGGATACGCACTTGAGAGCATAGTTTATATATTAAACCATGTGCCCTCAAAATTAGTTGATACAACACCATAAGAAAGGTGGTATGGTAAGAATCCCTCTCTTTCTCAACTAAGAGTTTGGGGATGTCCTGCCTATGTTAAAAGGACAATATCAGATAAGCTAGGAGCTAGAGTTGACATATGCTTGTTTGTAGGTTATCCTCAAGAGACAATAGGATATACCTTTTATGATCCTAAGGAAACAAAAGATGTTTGTTTCTAGGACCGCTCAGTTCCTTGAGAAGGAACACTTGCTTACAAAAGCTTGAGGGAGTGACCTTGAACTTGAGGTTCCGGTGGGAAAACAAGACTATCAACTAATAATTCCTACACTTGATACACAAGAGAGTGTGATTGAGGAATAACCAATTACACAACAATCATTGCGTAGATCTGGTAAGGTTCCCAACACTCCTGAAAGATACAGATTTTTCATCAAAGATGATAAACAAATCTTTCTAATGGAGGACGATGAACCCAAGAACTACAAGGAAGCAGTGGAGAGCTCAGACTCTGATAAATGGTTAAAAGTAATGAAATCATAAATTGATTCCATGTATGAAAACCAAGTATGGGAATTGGTCGATGCACCTAATGAGGTTAGACCCATAGGTTGCAAATGGGTTTTGAAGAAGAAAACTGACATGGATGGTAATGTAATTACCTATAAGGCAAGGTTGGTGGCAAGGGGTTATAGACAAAGAGAAGGTATTGACTATGTCGAAATCTCTTCACCAGTAGCCCTGCTTAAATCCATAAGGATACTCTTGGCCATTGATGCTCATTATGATTATAAGATCTAGTAGATGGATGTGAAAACCGCTTTCCTAAATCAAAACTTAGATTAGGATCTATATATGTTACATCCTAAGGGTTTTACATCTCAAAATTGCCCGACGGTATGCAAACTGTAAAGATCCATTTACGGATTCAAGCAGGCATCCAGGAAGTGGAATATAAGGTTTGATGATACGATCAAAGAGTTAGATTTTATATCGAATGATTATGAGCCTTATGGGTACAAAAAGGTTAGTAGGAGTGTAGTCATTTTCTTTGTTCTATATGTTGATGACATACCGCTAATAGGAAATGGCATTTCTCTTCTTTAAATGGTTAATGAATGGTTGTCAAGAAAATTCTCCATGAAGGAACTTGGAGAAGCAACATTTATACTAGGTATAAAGTTCTATAGAGATAGATCCTAGAGGCTGGTAGGCCTTTCAAAAGATATATACATAGATAAGCTATTGACTAGGTTCAACCTTGAGCAATCAAGAATGGGTTATCTTCCTATGTCTCATGGAATTAACCTTTCTAAATATGAGTGTCCAGGGACACAAGAGGACAGATTGCGCATGAGTAGAATACCTTATGCATCCACAATAGGATCTATCGTGTATACTATAGTTTGTACACAGCTAAATGTCTCACACTCGTTGAGCATCACGAGTAGATTTCAATATGAGCCTGGTGAGAAGCATTAGATAGCTGTTAAGAAAATCATTAAGTACTTGAGAAGGACTAGGGAAATGTTCTTGGTGTGTGGAGGAGGTGATCTCTTAGTAAAGGGATTCACTTATGTGAGTTTTCAATCTGAAAAAGATGAATACAAGTCACACTTAGGTTACCTATTTATGTTTAATGAAGGGGCGGTTGTTTAGAAAAGTTCCAAACATGATACAACTGCTGATTCAACCACTTAATCTGAGTATATTGCTGGTTTGTAAGAAGCAAAACAAGCTATATGTATAAAGAGATTTTATTGGTGATCTTGGGGTGGTGTCTAATAGTGAGGATCCAATAGTATTATATTATGATAATAGTGGGGCTATTGCTCGGGTAAAAGAACCACGGTCTCGTCAAAGAAACAGAAATGTACACGGAAAATATCATATAGTTTAAGATATGACAAGGGATAAGGATATACAGATGGAATATATACCCACAGATTAGAACCTAGTGGATAGTCTAACGAAGCCTTTAACACAAATTAAGCATGACCAGCATGTTAATAGTTATGGCTTGTGGTACATAGCTAATTAGCTCTAATACAAGTGGGAGGTCATTAGATATGATATAGCCCCTAGAGGTAATTAGGGTGATATATCTTAGTTAATTTTATTTGTACAAACAAAGTTATATTAATAATGGCATTCTTTTGTTATATCAATGACTGTGAATATATATTATGGCTGGTTCAGAATATATTCACTGATGTTTTTGCAAAATTCCATGACATAATCATAACATATATTGCAAGGGCATAGTGGGACTATATTGGTGAGAAATAGTTCGTGTGCACTTATGATTTGTCTAAATATTCCTAGTCATAGTATAAACAAGAATGGACATTGATGAATACGAATAGACTAGCATGTGTCATCTTACCTCTTGAATATGATTCAGAGTAGCATATCTCCAGTGCTAGGGGGTGGTATGTCCGGTTAACACATGAATGTATTCAGGGAATTATAGTGGAGACTGCTATGAGACAACACTAGGTAATCTATATTATGTGTTGGTGTTTTATAATCTCATTGTAAGAGCAATACAAATATCCTTAGACCTAAGATACTAGTTACCATGTTCAAACGTTGCTATAATATGGGTCATACCTAACCATTCTATAGACTTGATGATAAAGGTCATTATAGGTATAGTTGACGTCTATCCTTTGGTAAGCTAAGTAGTCTAGATAGAATCTATACTCCATTATAGCAATATAAAGGAGATGTACCTTGCCCAATTGTTGGAAGTGACACACTCATAAGCCGATCAAAGTATGAGTTGATAGGATGAGATCCTGATTAACACATTAAAAATGGTTGAGTGGTGTACTTTTGTAGCGATACTCAATACTGGGGTAGCCATTAAGGCTACCGGTGGACTAACACTTAAACCGAGTCCTAGGAACCAAATGGTACTTAACTACTAATAGAAAGAGTGAATTGTACTGATACTATTGCAAAACTGGGATTAAGTCATAATGCACGTGACATTCCGAATATTTAGGGGTCATATGAACTATGCTAGGGAGCCACTATGACCGATCAAAGTCATCGTAGTCCACAATGGTCTGGAGCTCCTAGCCAGTCAATTCAGGAAAAGAATTGAGCTAGGTTAAACTTTTGACGGCTCGATATTATGCGATCTTATAAGGTCACACACTTTAAGTTACGACCGAGTCATGTAAAGGACCGTTAGACTAGGTCTAATCTAGAAGAGAAAAATATATGGTTAGACCATATTATTGTTAGACCAATATTCATTGGTTGGATCAGTGAACCTGTTAAATAATAAGGAGGTTAAAATAAACAAAGGGAATTTTGAACTAGAATTTAGCGAGATTTATTAATGTTAGATATTAGTTAAATCTGTGGGAGTGGTCCTATAAATGTACTATAAGATAGTACACAAATAGGCCTACGCATGGGCCACATGGTAGCACTGTTGGGAATAGGGCTATGCGTGGCCCATGGGGCACGCATAAGCGGGCTGCAAAGTGCAGGCCGTAGTGCACGCATGCACAAGCCCAAATGGTTTACATAGATGCGCATCCCACAAGGACCTGCACACCATGCATATGGCCATGCACGAGGTCCACATGGCGTAGGCCTTTTGGGCCTACGCTCTAGCGTAGGCCTACAAGGGACTACTCACCAAATGGCCAGCAGTCTCCCATCCAACTAGGATCTTGCTCCCTAAGCAATCTCCCAGTGTTTGTGTTAGGTGCTCACTCTTTTTAGTTTATTAACTAACCTTTTTCCCTTTTTATTCTAATTGGTTTAGGTTAGGGACTTTATTGTCTATTGATTTATTCCTAAAAACTTTAAATAAAAGCCTCCTCCTTCATTATTTTTCATCCATAATTTCATAACTCCTTCTCTTGCTCTCTTATTCTCTTAGTTGTTTTGGTTCTCATAAGTAATCCGTCGAAAGACATATTTACTTTGTATAGAAAACTAAAGAAATTTCTTCTAGAATAAATAAGTAGGGAAGATCTAGCTGTGTTCCGCTAATTTATTGGTACTCCCTTTCTAGAAGGTTTTGGTCTGTTGTGCTTATGTGGACTATTTATAGAGGGCTTCTACCTTGGAGTCTGTGCACATAGCTGAGGATCTTTCTGTCGACTAAAGGATTTACGCTTCAACTAGTAAGCGGTTAATTTATTGTTGAGTCCTTTTAAGAAGTATTTATGAGCTAGAATAATTTTAAACTGGTAGTATTGTTAATCAGGACATGCTTAGGAGATCCTTGAACTTTAGATTAAATTTTGAAATTCTTTCATGCCTACTTTGCATGTTCAACCCGAAAATCTAGACCAATGCATATGATTTTGAGGAAGCTGGTGTTCCTTAGAAGTAGCTCTTAGTACCCTACATCTGGCATATTTTTTCCTTCTAACGGATATGATTTTAGTTTGCTGTTTGTCCTTGGAATGATGCTTTAGAGGTTAAAGTGTCCTTAATTCTGAGCTAATCTTATATCGCGTGAATGCTTCACTTGGATATATCCTTTTTGTGAGTGCGGAGTTCAGATTGCTTATGCAGTGGATTTTTCTATTGAAGCTTTTAGTTGTAATGCAGTCTAATTTTCCTATGAGTTGATGTATCTTTTGATGCTTTTGGCTTTAATTATTTCTTTATAGAGTCTGTTTTTACTTACGAGCTTGGGAGAATCATTTTCTGATATAAGGTATGCAAGGATATAATATCAACTTGTGTTGACTTATATTCATAGGCTTCAATATTCCTCTAAGCTTGGTCTTCTATTGTATTATTATGAGGGTAGTCTTTAATATCCTTGACTTGGCCATTATCTTTGAGAGCACAACCTTTTAACCATTTCTTTTATCTTCTTGATTCTGATGAGATCATCTTCTAACCTAGATCCAATGCTTTTGTTATCTTTAGAACTCTTTATTTGAATCTTTCTAATTCTAAGGAGTTTTTGCTTTTGAGCTATATCCAACAATCTCCCCCATTTTAAGGATAACAAAAACCTGTAAAGATAAAAGTTAAACTTGACAGTCAAGATGTCTATTTGTGTTAGAATCCACATTATTTACGTCGATATTTACAGGTACAATTAGAGATTCTACAGAGAAGCAATAAGATCATTTTACTCATTTTAGAGTCAATAATAGTTAACTCATCATCAAGTTACATGTACATGAAAGATCTATAACTATTACAAAAGTTAGCAAATCTAAGACTAGCTACTGCTTCTTCTGGTGCTTTTGTTCTTTATCTTCTTGAGGGGCTAAGAATGCCTTTGAGGCATTTCTCTTCACTGTTACTATGCTGGCACTGCTCTTCTCCCCCTTTATGATATTGTCAAACTGTCTGTCAGTAAGCATAGGCATTTATGTGACCATGCTCTTCTCCTAATTCCTCTTACTCTTGTAAGAAGTTGGAAACCCTTATTTCATGTCAATTGGTTGGTTTCTTACAATGTCAAGGGATTCTTTAATGAAGTGCGTGTGAACTTGTATATTTCAGACTCTGGGTTTCTTGAGGGAATGGGAGATTGAAGATACATTCTGCTTCCTCCCTTGATCTCAGATTATAGACATTTCTAGATTGTGTAGATCCGTTGCTGTCCCAACATGATGTTATCTATTATATGATTGTGAAGTTCTCGGAGGGGAGCAACTACTCTAGGTTCTGACTTTATTGATAGAATCCTCATCTTCTCCTTAATTCCCTAAATGTTGGCTTGTTTGCATTCTTTTGACTTTGCTAAGGCCTTTTCTTGAATGTGTGTTAAATGCAACCTTTATCATCTCTTCGCTTGCTTTCTGGCAAGTTACCTTATTCTTCCACTTAAGAATAGGTTTTTTCCTTAAGGTAGATTATGCCAAGATCTTCTTGAGTATATGCAAAGATTTCCCAACCTCTTTTAGAGCCTTGGAGATCTTGAAGTCTATCACAAGTCTTTGAGCATTGTTCTTTGTAGACCATCTCTCAAGCTTTATCTGTTAGAAGCCACAATCAATGGCTTCAATGGCATTCTGTGCAGCATCCTTGATCTCTTCTCTCAGCAATGCTGCTTTGTAATCAAGATTTACTCTATAAGTTTATACAATGTCAGCTTGTTGGTTTTCTAGTCTTCTCATATCTCTTCTGATCTCTTTCTGTTGAGTCTATAGAAGCTTGGTTGAGTGTTTGACTCTCTCTGAGAAGACATTAGATGTGGCAATAATCATCACCATAGTTTCAAGATTTTCCATCCAACTAGGCAACATGTTCTTTAGCATCCCAACTGCCATATCCATTATTGATAGAATCTCCTTCATTCTTTTAATGATTTTTACTACTTGGTTTCTCAATCTTATGCACATTGAGATTAAACCAAGGTTGATTTTGTTAGGCTCATATTTTAGTATGCTATTCTATAGCTTCAGAATAAGGCTGATAATTTTGCTATATTGCCTTGAAATGGTGAGTAGAGCTGATACATCTTCCCTTTCTATGTCATCTTTTGAGCTATCTCTCTTCTGTTTTAGCTTCTGACCTTTGTTCTTCTTCTTCTTGCCTTCATACTCTGAGTCTGATGAGCTAGATAAATTCAAATCAACTTTTGGCATGCCAGACACGTCACCCTAAGACAAGTTTGGAACTCATCCTCATTGGCATTCACATGATCTGTGCTTTGCACAAACTCTACATCCTCAACAATATTTGTAATGCACTATAACTTGGTTAGCTTCCTCCATTCATCCTCTTGAATAGAACTAGAGCTCTATTCAAGTTGTCTTGGCATTTATCAACTAAGCTTCATCAATAGCCGACATTATTGAGTGACGAGCAACATTGACAGATATTATCTCATAGCTTCACAGACCTTCTCGGAATGTGCATCCTTAGCTCCCTCGTGGGCTTCATTGGCTTCCTATTTAAGTATTTCAACTTAAATAATTACTTTCCTCGGATGATGGCTTTTCATCCTCGGCAGATAATTCATCCATAACAAATCTATAAATGTTGCTACATGTGCTAGATGGTCTGGTAAAGGCGGTGGATGAGAAATTTTGGGAAGTGAGTAGTTTGAAGTCTTTTGTGAGGGCAAGGATTGTCTATAGAGAGGTTTGGTAGGTGAGGAGATTGGTGTTTTAACCCATGTGGAAGGATTTACAATTATAATGGGTGTTGTGGGTTCTGATCTTTTAAATCTGAGGCTGAATACATCGGGCATGAATAAACATAGAGTAGTAGGTTTTGAGTAAGACTAATCTCCTACTTCAAGATTCTGATTGGATATCCTTGCTCTAAGCTCTTCTCTTCTATTATGCTCTTTGAAATCTTTCTTCGTTCTCAGCTTCTAACATTCTTCTATGTCATCAAAGTAAGCTATCTCAAGAGCCTATTGAGAAATATCCTCCTCATTCTTAGATGCTTCTTCTTCTTCAATATTAGCTTCTTAATATATTACCTTCATCTTTTCTAGTGAGCTCTTGCTGGGTAGGGGGCTTTCTTCTAAATTCTTTCTCAATTTGAGCTTCTCTCTTAGCAGCATTGATCATAAATGCTATTCATTTTGTTTCCCATTGCTTATCTTCATGAATCCCCTTTTTCTTTGCCTCAACTTTGCTGATTTGTATAGCCAAGTTGAACTAATACTCCTCTATTTGATATGATGTATGCACTTAAGGAAATTAGGGCAATATGTCTTAATTATGTATTTGTCAAACCTAATTATTATTCAATAAGGGCATGCAACTTTTGTTCATATCAATGTGTTCATATGTATTATTACTAGTTAAAATATATTCATTGATATCTGTACGTAAAAGTCCTTGACATATCATAGCATGGAGTGTAGATCATAGTGGGACTATGATTAGTGAGATCTACTTCATGTGTAATTATGATTATGTCTATCCCAAGTCATTATTTCATCAAGATGGGACATTGATGAAGCGGACAGACTAGCATGTGGTCGTACTTTATTAGATGAGATCCAAGCAGTTAATATTCTAGATTGAAGGTGGTTCCTTAAGTTGACACATGGATATATCAGGAAGATATATTGGAGATCGCTATAAGATAAACACTTTGAAAATATATTATAGTGTTGGTGTTTATCTTAATACGGTAGCTTTGCAAATATCCTCATAATTGAGTTACTAGTTACCTTGTGTGCTATTATCACTATGCTCCGGGTCATTCCTATTCATTCATTTTTGGATGCCATGGCTGATTATAGGTATAGTGATGATAGAATGTTGGTAAGCTAATTAGTAAGATAGAATCCATCACTCTCGATATATTTAGGAGTTGCACCTAGCAGCTTTTTGAAGTGACAATTGCTTGAAACCTCTGATCAGAGTATGTATTGATAGAAATTATTTCTACTCAACAAATCATGGTAAAGTAATTTACTTCGATAACAAGTCAATAACTGGGATAGCTTGGAGCAATCTTGGTATTAGTGGGTTAACACTTCAACCGAACCCAATAAACCAGATTGTATAAGTATTAAAGAATGGAAGGAGTTCATTGCATTGGTTAACTATTGTATTCACTAGGATTATATCATAAGCACAAATGACGTTCCCAGTAATGAAGGATGGTAGACCCTTGCTAAAGGTGTACTACAATCATTCAAGGTCATCGAGCTCTAATTACGGTCTAGAACCTCGAGCCAATAAGTTCTTAAGAACTAAGATTGGTTAAGCCTTGACAACTCTATATTATGGGATCCTATAAGGTCACACACATTGGACCTATATGAGACTGAGTAATGAATTAATAGACTCAATCTATTACGTATATATGCACTAATGGTTGGACCATTATCTAGTTGCACTAGAAGATTATTTTGGCCTATAGCTAATTTATTAGAGCTAATAAAAAATTACTCAAAATGATAAAAGGGATTGGACCCTATGCAAGTTGGCCATGCAAACTTTTGATGTTCACAAAGGAGCCCGTGTGGCAGCCATAGGTTACAGGCTTCACGAGCTATGCTCGCAAGAGGCCTATAGTGGGGGCTTGTAAGCGCTACCTAAAGCAATGCTTAAGGAAAGACCACTTGGTTAAGCAAGCCCACTTGGCGAGCTAAGCTAATGATCCACAGTAGGATTGGGCTTGGCCAACCAAGCCCAACACACAAGCTGGGCTTGCGGGGTAGCCTACAAGCCTGACTTGGTCGGCACGAAAGTTCCACAAAGGCTTTTCTTGCATGCATCTACCGTGCAGCGTATGCAACACGCTATATGCCGGTCAACCTATTGAGCTATATGTGGGGCTCTATGAGCTGAACCCTAATCCCACATTGTCTTAGGGAGCAAGTTTGCTCCCCCCTCTGCATATAAAAAAGGACCTTCCCCTTCATAATTTGGTGCACCAGTTCTTCCTCTGACTTGACATTCTAACACATTTTATCAAGCCAACTTAGAAGAATGATTTCAAGGATTCCTGATTTGATTAGGGAACCCTTAATTATATTTTTGGGTCTGTTTTTGACGAGCGTCGAAATCACCAAAAATAATAATAAACCCGTTTACACTAAAATAAACAAGATTTGCAAAAGTGGTAAGTGGGATCGTCTCCACAGGGAATAAGTAAATCAACTTTAAATTAATATGACAACCAAGAGAATACAATAAAATAAATAAATGGGGGGTTGAGAAGTTGATTGGTAAAAATATAAAACTTGCAAACTTAAAGGAAGTAAAAATATGATTTAAGACTCTTTCGACTAAGGATACTTTTAGCATAAAATCAATCAATCACAGGCATAAAACATAGGCTTCTTGAATTTTCAGTCAGTTGGCTTACTCATGAAATATCATAATTAAAGATCTTTTCAGACTTGAGAATTATATTAGATAGCTAATTCATTACTCTCAATTTTAGAATGCACTTGTAAATAGCTAGCAAGGTTTAATTCCAAAAAGGCATTAAGCACAAGAACCAACTTTAATTCAAAACTTTATGATAGCACAAAGAGATTTATTAATTTGAATCTAACCACAAAAATTTTAGAAGATTTCGTTCGTTACAGTTTTCTATTATATCATGGTAGCATAAACATAATAGAAGTAACAATATGCTTAGCCTTTCGAAAATCAACAAGTGGCCGGATTGATGATATCAAAAGGAAAACAATAAAAGATATTACCGGTTTGGATTCAAAAACTAAAACTCAAGAAAAAGTTGAGAGCGAGCCTCACGGTTGATAATAGCTTCAAGTAAACTCCTTAAGCGAAAGAATGAAGAACTTAGTTACTCGTAATGCAAAACAAACAAGCTGATTTTTCCATTCAAAATTAAGCACCACAGTATATTGAAGAACAAGTTAAAACCAGGAAAATACCCAACCAATGTCGTTCTTCTCTGCTGGAAAATAATCGGCCTATTTAAACTAGAAACAAACTCTATCTAAACAAGGAACGAGATCCCTAAAAGAAATCAATAACTAAAACAAAAGCTAATAAAATCCTAAACAATCCAAAGAGACAAAATAGGCATGAGAAAATTCAGGAATAAAGCCCATGTAAATCTGGAATTTATTGAAGAGGAAATTGAGTGAGACTGATATTCCGAAATAATCTTCGATTTGAATCAGGAAACAACCCAATAGCGGCTATCAACTCGGTTCTGGTCTGCAGAGGTCAAGTCATTGAAAACACTCCAAATCAGCCCAACTCGTTGTACATTCAAGGTCTAATCATTTTGAGTTCGGAATGCATATCCTGGACTCTAGGTTAAGCTGCAACTCAGCTCCAAACGGCTACCAAAACGGTTCATTAATGCTAAAACTTCTAAGTTAGCTCAAACAACGCCCAAGACTTGAATGCTTGTAACATATGCACAGAAATCAGTAGCAAAGGATTCTAAATAGCACATTAAACCATTAGAGAAAGAGTTAAATTTGTGAGTTATCAAATACCCCAGACTTGCCTTTTGGTTGTCCTCAAGCAAACATTAAAAATCAAAATGAGCATCATCACAGCTAATCAAGCAATCCGAATAACCACTATATTGCATTTTCACCACATTCAACATGACTTAAATTCAATAAGAAACTTAGAAAGAGTCAAGTAATAATTGTACATTTTTTTATAAGCTTCAAAAATGTTGAAAGAGTATTTTAATGAGGATCTTGTCGGTTAAAACGCTTTTAAAACAAAGACAGCTAAACTTGGTTGATGAAACACATTGACAACCCGTTACACCTTAGTTGTAGGAACTTTTAAGGGCTCTTGTGAGGGTGGTTCTCCCTATGATCCGAGCTCCATACGTAAACCGCTTAAGGTAAAGATAAGCCGATCCCTCAACTTCACCGAATCATGGGTATTACTAAGATGTAACTGGGTAGAATAGAGAGGCCGTAAGAAACTCAACAAAATTATAATGATAGAACAATGAATCTTCTTTGAATAACCTCTTTTTTTCTTTTTTTTTTCTTTTTCTTTCTTTTTCAATAACCCTTTTTTCTTCACTTCGCTTTGACAAATATAAAACTCAAAATAAACCATAATAAGGAAGAGATTCAAGTGAACATCAACGAGTTAAGTGTCTCGACCCTAAAAGCAGTGGTAACAAACCCGACCATCATAGAAATCCTAGTTCAAGGCCCTCGAACATAAGAAAAAATGGTTCAAAAATGACTCATCTACTTTCTAAGTGTACACATTGAATTTAAGTGGTGTTTACCAATGTGATTACTAACAAGATAGAGGTTAGAAAGTGCAATTAACATGTGACCTGCTCAAAAATTTGAAAAATTTACGTGAAATTTCTACTTTCACTTGAAGACAATAAAGGCAATAAATCACACATCCTTCCCCCACACTTATAGGAAAAA
The DNA here is from genome assembly GCA_947683365.1 of Euphorbia pulcherrima. Taxonomy (NCBI): domain Eukaryota; kingdom Viridiplantae; phylum Streptophyta; class Magnoliopsida; order Malpighiales; family Euphorbiaceae; genus Euphorbia; species Euphorbia pulcherrima. The sequence goes on from CANTUS010000015.1 coordinate 53,711,811, forward strand.
ATGCCCTCAATTTTGCACAAACAAAAGAAATGAAAGAACCAATTAAGGAAAGATGCAACCTATCAGTGGAGGAGGCTCAGGGCAGCCTATTGAGGCCACTGCTGGAGCTACAGAAGCTGCTACAATACTATAAGCATTTGGTCTTGTCGCTCATTTTGTTGTCATAGGAGTGTGATGATTCATTCTGAATGTTGTATGACTCTATCTAGTCTATCAACAAGGAGATGTTGGACCGGAGGATCGTCATCAAAACCTGCATCTTTAAAAACAAAATGCCCATCCAGGGTATTCTCGACCAATCCCATCCTACTTAAGCTATTCAAGTCAAGGGGTTGGATAGAAAAAATGACATCAAACTATGTGCCCTCGTGATCAAATAGATTCTGATTAACCACAAATTGAGTCACTAAGTGTCATAGAAGAACAGAATGAGTACCCTCGGCTATAGTTTTCATATGAAGTGCAATCCAATAGCCTAAATTCACAAATTTCTCATGGTACATACTCCATAAAACAACGGCTCAGTCTTAGAAATAATAGGGGAGTTAGTAACTTGCCCAGAAAACACAAAAGCTAATAACCGATGCAAATACTTAAGTGCATAGTCAGTGAATCGTGCATAAGTGGATTTGCTAGAACTATAAACACCAAACTCCAAGCCACTCAAAAACCTAAAAAACTCAGCATCTCTAGAATCCTCAGGATAATCACAAATGCCATCCTTATATTTCTCAAACTCAGCAAAAGATTCTATAATTAACCCGAAATGAATATTAAATTCCGTTATGCTTAAGCTAAAACTCTCGCCACAAACAGAAAAATTGACAATTCCAGGAGTATCAACCTCAACTTTAGCATTATCAGGATTGAAAACATAACTCCCAAAAAATTCCTTAATAAGCTCCTGATAACAAGGTAAATGCATTTTAAAAAATGACTCCCAACCAATATTGCTTATGTATCTCTCAACTGACTCAACTATTCCTACTACCTCAAGTGTATCATAATGCAAAAATTTAGAATCTTGGTATTTGGAGAATCTTACATGAGGTTTGGATTTTTTTGGCTTACCATTCGCTAATCTGGCCCTTTTCTTAGTTCTAAAGCAATCGGGGGCCACTTATTTCGCCTTTCTCTCAGTCTTAGTAGTTGCTGCCTTCTTGTTCATTGCTTTCCTTTTTGATTTTGCTCATTTTGGTTTGGAAGCAATACTCTTTATTGGCAAGACTTCAGTTGGGACTGAACAGGAGGGCGTTTTGGTCGCCGGTGGACCTGCCTGTGGTGTCGAAATTGGTTCCCTCTCTAATGATGTAGTGGTGGCTACCTTATCTACCGGAGAATCAGAGGTGTCGGGATTTGTTATAAGTGACTCGCCAGAGGTGTGTGATAGAGGGGAACTAGTGGCCGTTGTTTTCGGTGCCGGTGGAGCAGTCGAAGTGTTGTTTGTGGCAAGACCCATTTCCGGCGATATTCTGCTAGAATGGCTACTTTTGAGGTTCCCCTTCTTACTGGAGTAGAATATGTTCACTAGGGGAGGGGATTCATCGGTGATGAGGCCGAAGTGGCCGGAAGAGCAACAGTGGCCGTTCTTGGAATTACGGCGTCCCTAGGGGTTAGGATGGCGGTGGTTCGTGATCATAGCGCCACTGATAATGGCGATGGTAAGGGACTCGTCATGTGTGAGTTCTGAGCGGCGGTGGGCAGCGACTGTGATTTTTCCGGCGAAGGGGGTTTCTAAAACTACCGCAGAGGTGGTAGTGGCGATATTGGAGGCCTGCAAGCAGTGCTTTTCGTGCGAGCCATGGGGCGGCATGGTGGTGGTTGTGAGAAAGGGAGAGGGAGTGACGATGGCTGTTAGAGAGGGAGAGGGAGAGGGAGTGACGGCTGGGAAATTGGGAGTTTAACTTTTTTTGTTGTTTTTGGGTTGCAGATGGTAATTAAGGGAATATGGGTATTTGGGTAGATGGATTATATAGGTAGATGGGTAAAGTGGTGGTTGGGCCTTGAGCTAGGTAATTGTTTGTAGGGGAAATGGGTAATTACTTATAGGTGTAAACCACCACAACATCTTGGATCCACCTCTTGCCATTACCTATTTCAGTACAACCCGTAGCTTTAAAAAATAATCCTATGCTCCATTAAAGAAAAACTTTCCACCTATAAAAACAAAATGAAATTCCAGATTAAAACCAAGGTTGAAGAAAACCTGAATAGGGAATTACCTTTATGCCCTAATAAACTAAAAACTAAATTAACCGAAAATTAAAAAGAAAATTAGGAACTAAGCTAAAAGGATAGAGAGATGAGCATGAGTTCATGCTCAATACTGGGCTGCCTCCCAGAAGCACATATTTTTATTGTCGTTAGCCCGACATTGCCGCTGCCACGTTACGGCTTGGAACTTGGTTCAACCAGATTGTAGTCATCAGTCCCAATTGCCTGAAATCCCTCAGAGAACTGTTTAAGACGGTAGCCATTGACCTTAAATTTTTTACCGGTTTCTAGACTTTGAATTTCTACTACACCATAAGAATAAACGTTAGTAATAACAAAAGGTCCTATCCATCTACTACGTAACTTCTTGGGAAACAATTTCAATTTTGAATTATAGAGTAAAACTTTTTCTCGAATTGAAAATTGTTTTCGAGAAATTAATTTATCATGAAAAGCTTTTGTTTTCTCTTTATACAACTTAGAACTCTCATAAGCATCCAGCCTCAACTCTTCTAACTCTTGTAATTCCAATTTTTGTTCCTTACCTACCTCATCAAGTCCAAAATTAAACTAGCGAATGGTCCAATAAGCTTTATGCTCAATTTCAGCCGAAAGGTGACAAGGCTTACCATAAACTAAATGGAATGGAGACATACCAATTGGAGTTTTAAAAGCAGTACGGTAATCCCACAAAGCATCATCGCGCTTTAAACTCCATTGCTTCAGATTGGGACCTACTATTTTCTCAATTACAGATTTAATTTCCCAATTGGAAATCTCAGCTTGACCGTTTGTTTGAGGGTGATAGGCTATAGAAGTCCGGTGCTCCACCCCATACTTTTTCAAGACATTGGCCAAGATTTTGTTGCAAAAGTGTGTCCCCCTATCGCTGATTAGAACTCAAGGTACCTCGAACCTCAAAAAAATGTTAGTTTTCACAAAATCTGCAACAACTCGAGAATCATTAGTATGAGTGGCCTTCGCTTCCACCCATTTTAACACATACTCCATAGATAAAAGAATGTAAGAATTGCCAAAAGAATTCAGAAATGGACCTATAAAATCAATCCACCAGACGTAAAAAATTTCACAAATTAAAATTGACCTTAAAGGCATTTGATCCCTAAGAGTTAGATTACCCGTTTTTTGACAACTTTCACAAGCATGGCAAACCATATATCCTTAAAAATATTAGGCCAATACAATCCAGATTCAAGTACTTTCCGAGCTGTCCTTTTAGGACTAAAGTGACCGCCATAAGCAAAAGAATGATAAAATTGTAAAATAGATGATGTTTCCTCTAAAGGCACACACCGCCTGATTACTTGGTCAGAACAATGTTTCCATAAGTAAGGTTCATCCCACACATAATATTTTGATTCCTCGTTAATTTTATCTTTTTCAGTTCGAGTTAGTTCCTTTGGTAAGGTACCAGTGACAAGGAAATTCATAATATCAGCGTATCACGGGTTACTTGCTTGATAGAGAACAAGTGCTCATCAAGAAACTCATCTTCAATTGGTGTCACCTCTTCTCCATTTACCAACCTACTGAAACGGTCCGCCACAAGATTTTCCGATCCCTTTTTGTCTTTGATCTCCAAATTGAATTCTTGCAAGAGCAGAATCCATCGGATTAATCTCGACTTGGCTTCCTTCTTCTTCAACAAGTATTTTAGAGCTGCATGATCAGAAAAAACAATTACTTTAGTTCCCAATAAATATGATTGAAATTTTTCTAAAGCAAAAACAATGGCTAAAAGCTGCTTCTCCATAGTAGAATAGTTGCATTGGGCATTGTCAAGTGTTTTAGAGGCATAATATATGATGTGAGGGTTTCCATCAACCCTTTGACCCAAAATAGCCCCTACTGCATAATTGCTTGCATCACACATGATTTCAAAAGGCTTTCCCAATTTGGAGGCTACGTAATGGGTGCAGAAATCTGCCTCTCTTTGATATCATCAAATGCGGATTTACATTTATCGTTGAAGTTAAAGTCTACATCTTTTTGCAATAGTTGGCTCATCGGTTGAGAGATTTTTGAAAAATCCTTAATGAACCTCCTATAAAAACCTGCATGGCCAAGAAAAGAATGAAGTTCCCTCACAGTAGAGGGGTAAGGCAAAGACTTAATAATTTCAATTTTAGATTTATCAACTTCAATCCCCTTTTGAGAAACAATATGCCCAAGTATTAAACTTTTATCAACCATAAAATGACACTTTTCATAGTTTAAAATCAGATCTGACTCCAAACACCTTTTTAAGATTTTTGTCAAATTAACTAAGCATTCATTGAATGATTCTCCGTAGACCGTAAAATCATCCATGAACACTTTGATGCAATTTTCTACATATTCAGAGAAGATACTGACCATGCACCTTTGAAAGGTGGAAGGGGCATTGCACAAGCTGAAAGGCATGCGTTGATATGTAAATGTTCCAAATAGGCAAGTAAATGTCGTCTTCTCTTGATCCTCAGGAGGAACCAGAATTTGGTAAAAACTTGAATGACCATCAAGGCAACAAAAGTGAGTTTTTCCTGCCAATTGTTCAAGCATTTGATTGATAAAAGGTAAAGGGAAATGGTCCTTTCTAGCTGATGCATTAAGTTTGCGATAGTCGTTACAAAGCCGCCACCCAGTTTGGATTCGGGTGGGAACTAAATCATTGGATTCATTCCACACTATTGTAACTCCCATCATTTTTGGAACTACTTAGACTAGGCTTACCGACTCACTATCCGAAATTGGATAAATCATATCAGAATCTAATCGCTTTTGGACCTCTTTCTTGATAGCCTCCATCAGAGGCGAGTTCAAGCGATGTTGTGGATCTTGTTTGGGCTTTGATCCTTCCTCCAATAAGATACTATGCATACACATCGATGGGCTCAATCTTTTAATGTCAGCTATCATCCATCTGATCGCTTCCTTGTGCTCCTTCAACACCCGAATCAAATCGCCCTCTTCTTCTACACCGAATTTGTTGGAAATTATCACTGGCAGCATCATATCCTCTCCTAAATAGACGTATTTCAAGTGCTCGGGTAGATCTTTAAGTTCTAAAATCAGGGCCTGTACAACAGAGGGTAAAAGCTTGGAGTTAGAAGGCAATAATTTCATCTTAGGGGCTATTGTATAAAACAATCTCAAGGCATTAAGCTCACGAATAATCTCTTTCACATTTTCATTTAACATAAAATCAGAATCAGCCCCTAACTCATCAAAACCTGAACTCAAAACTACTTGCAACTCATCATCATACAAAGGGAATTTTTTCACCATATCAACAACACAAAGAGGGGTTGTATCACATGGAAATTTCATGGTATCATACATATTAAATTTGACAATCTCGTCATCGAATTCCATGGAAAGCATGCCTGTGCGAACATCAATTTTTGTACTAGTCGTAACTAGAAATAGCCTTCCTAACAACAAATTGTGAGAATTAGAAGAAATGTCATCACCCATATCTAACACATAGAAATCAACGGGAAACACTAATTGATTGACTTGGACAAGGACATCTTCAAACACTCCCTCGGGATATACTAAGAACAAATTAGCCAATTGAAGCACAACGTCGGTTTTACTAAATGGTTTAGCATGCAAAGCTCGATATATGGATAATGGCATAACATTTAAAGAAGCACCCAAGTCACATATAGAAGTTTTCATAGTTACCTCACCAATTTTAGAAGGGATAGAAAACATACCTTAGTCCTTGCATTTTCTAGGTATCCTCTTTTGAAGAATGGCCGAAACATTCTCCCCAATTTGTATTCTTTCATTTCCATTCAACTTCTTTTTGTTAGAACACAACTCTTTAAAAAACTTAGCATACTTTGGGACTTGTTTAATGGCATCAAGGAATGGGATATTGATTTCCAAATTTCGGAAAATTTTCATTAGTTCACGATCCTCCTTTTCCTTTTTAGTCTTTCATAACCTTTTGGGAATAGGGGGTGGGCAAACCAAAGGTTCAGTTAATTTCGTTCCCAATTCCTTGTTGCCATCAATACTCATCTCATTCTTTGAATTTCCAGCCGAATTTAAATTAGGTTCATTACTTCTACTTATCCTGGACTCTAGGTTAGCAGTGACAGATTCAGATTTTTCATGGACGAGTTCTTTTCCATTACGAAGAGTTATAGCACAAGCATTTTTCCTCGAATTAACAAGCATTTAGCTCTCCAAGTTACGAATGCTTGCATCCATCTTTTGTTAGTGTTAGAGTGTACTGGCTGACATCGTTGTCATCATCTCCTCAAGTGACATTGCTGGTTTATTGGGCTGAGTTTGAAGATTTTGCTGCCTCAGAAAGGCATTTTATGGAGAAACTTGGCTCCTTTGCGCATTGCTAAAATTTGGGTGATCTCACCACCCCGGATTGTCAGTGTTGGAATGAGGGTCATATCTCCTTTACTGCTCGTTGAATCCACCAACGGGGTTTACTTGCTCATCACCACAGAAAGTGGGGCAATTGTTCATTGTGTGACCAACAACCGAGCAAATCTCACATATGACTACTTGATTCGAATTTCCTACCTGGATAGACTTAACTAAAGAAGTGAGTTCAACCAACTTAGTTTTAATAGATGAAGTGTTTACCTCATTGACTTTTCTTGGTAAAGTATGGCGTGGGTCATCGAAGGCTTGTGAACTTGCAGCCATTGAAGAGATGAGTTTTTTAGCATCGGCAGGCGTCTTGTCAGTTAGAGTCCCATTGTAAGCCGCTTCAATGAATTTTCTTTCCAAAGGAAGCAATCCATAGTAGAAGTACTTGACTAGCCCTTTCTCTGAAATGTCGTGATTTGGGCATGCCTCCATGAGCTTTTGAAATCTCTCCCAGTACTCATTAAGAGTTTCAGTCTCCTTTTGCCTAATAGATTTCCACCCTTATTGTGATTACCTATTAGCCGGAAAGTATTTCTCCATGAATGCAAATTTAAGGGCAGGCCATGAAGTGATGGTACCTTCAAGGATAGTATATAGCCATTCTTTACCAGCATCCTCTAAAGAAAAAGGAAAACAACGAAGTGAAATTTGATCTAGAGAAACTCCTGGAGGCTTCATTCCGGTACAAATGCCGTGAAAAGCCTTTAAGTGCTTATTCGCATCCTCCCTTTCCAATTCCATGGAACCTTGGCAAGTGATGGATTAGACCCGATTTGAGCTCGAAGTCAGTTGGAGCTTCAGGAAAATTGATGCAAAAATTGGGTGTATTCAGCCTTTGAATGGCTAGCTTGCAGAGTGTGCGATTGTCTGCCATCCTGATCTCCTCTTTAAATTGCTCTGAAGGTTCAGATTTGGGGCTACTCACCTCGCCAAAAAACAGCTGGTTAAGATCAAAATTCAGCTCTTCTTTCAGTTCTTCTTTGTTGGATGCATTTGCAGCCCCTTTATTCTGCTTCGTGATTTTTCTTAAGTGTCTAGCGGTCTTTTCTATTTCAGGATCGAAGAATTTTTCACTTCCTCGATCATTCCTGGTCATCAAACAAAAGAAAATTAATTAGTACTCAGTTCCCCGGCAACGGCACCAAAATTTGACGAGCGTCAAAATTGCCAAAAATAATAATAAACTCGTTTACACTAAAACAAACAAGATTTGCAGAAGTGGTAAGTGGGATCGTCTCCACAGGGAACAAGTAAATCAACTTTAAATTAATATGACAACCAAGAGAATGCGATAAAATAAATAAATGGGAGGTTGAGAAGTTGATTGGTAAAAATATAAAACTTGCAAACTTAAAGGAAGTGAAAATATGATTTGAGACTCTTTCGACTAAGGATACTTTTAGCATAAAATCAATCGATCACAGGCATAAAACATAGGCTTCTTCAATTTTCAGTCAGTTGGCTTAGTCATGAAATAGCATAATTAAAGATCTTTTCAGACTTGAGAATGATATTAGATAGGTAATTCATTACTCTCAATTTTAGAATGCACTTGTAGATAGCTAGCAAGGCTTAATTCCAAAAAGGCTTTAAGCACAAGAACCAAATTTAATTCAAAACTTAATAATAGCACAAAGAGATTTATTAATTTGAATCTAACCACGAAACTTTTAGAAGATTTCGTTCGTTATAGTTTTCTATTATATCATGATAGCATAAACACAATGGGAGTAACAATATGCTTAACCTTTTGAAAATCAACAAGTGGTCGGATTGATGAAATTAAAACGAAAACAATAAAAGATATTACCGGTCTGGATTCAAAAACTAAAATTCTAGACAAAGTTGAGAGCCTGCCTCACGGTTGATAATAGCTTCAAGTAAACTCCTTAATCAGAAGAATGAAGAACTTAGTTACTCATAATGCAAAACAAACAAGCCAATTTTCCATTCAATATTAAGCACAACAGTGTATTGAAGAACTCGTTAAAACTAGCAAAAATACCCAGCCATTGTCGTTTTTCTCTGTTGGAAAATAATCAGCCTATTTAAACTAAAAACAAGCTCTATCTAAACAAGGAAAGAGAACCCTAAAAGAAATTAATAACTGAAATAAAAGCTGATAAAATCCTAAACAATCCAAAGAGACAAAATAGGCATGAGATAATTCAGGAATAAAGCCCATGTAAATTTGGAATTTACTGAAGAGGAAATTGAGAGAGAATGATATTCAGAAATAGTCTTCGATTTGAATCAGGAAATAACCCAACAGTGGTTGTCAACTAGGTTCTGGTCAGCAGAGGTCAAGTTAATGGAAATGCTCCAAATTAGTGCAACTCATTGTAGATTCAAGCTCTAATAATTTTGAGTTTGGAATGCATATCCTAGACTCCATGTTAAGTTGCAACTCAGCTCCAAACAGCTGCCAAAAATGCTTCATTAACGCCAAAACTTCTAAGTTAGCTCAAACAATGCCTAAGACCTGAATGTTTGTAACATATGCATAAAAATTAGAAGCAAACCATTCGAAATAGAACATTAAACCATTAGAAAAGAGTTAAATTTATGAGTTCCGAGTTTCAGAGTGGTCTAGTAGGTGCTCATTTCTATATAGTTCTTCATCTTTGGGAGGTTTCCATTGTTGGGGTTCTTGTGGATACTGATAGAGACTATTCTACATTTGGAGGCTTGAGCAAGAAGTTTCTGCTAAAGCACGCTTCAACTGATAAGCTTTTCTTTTAATTATTAGGTCTTTTTCGATAAGCATTTTTAGACTTCATAACTATTTCTTAGTTGTTTTATGCATGCTATAGTTTTTATACTAGGATATAACTTAGAGTTATGGTATGCGTAGTATAATATAAACTTGTGCATAATAAACTAGGAAGAGAACTTGCTTAGTTAAGGCTTTATTTAATATACAACTAATAGGAGTTCTTAGGGACAAGGGATAAAATTTTGAATTTCTGCCATACCTATTATGCATGTTCAAAGTGACTGTCAGTTCCTAATAGTGGTATCAGAGCCTACATATTAAGTGTATAATTAAGTTAGAAGAAAACTAAATTTATTTTCTAATTGGAATGATATAAGTTTTAAAATTGTTTAGAAGAACTTATGAACTTAGGAATTCAATTCAGGGTTAGAGAATGGTCATTGATAATTAGAATAAGTCTTGTTCAACTTACTCAAGATATTATCAAAACTCAATAACTTATATAAATTACAAGGGTTATATATGCTTTCAATTAACATGAACTGAAATAATGAAATTTATTAGTTCAAGAGGTCTATGCAAAAGCCGAATAAAAATAAAAAAAGAAGAAAAAGTTTGTTAGAATGAAAACCTAAAAAGGGCGATCCTGGCAAAACTTAAGACATGAAAAGTTTGATAGGTCGAGAAATATCAAAATGTAACTCCTTATGCAAAAATTGGAAATAAAATAGTCAGTCAAGCACGTATCACATAATCAGACCAGAAGCCTCCTCTTCCCCCCAGCAGGAACTGATCTACCTCATCTCAAATGATAGCTCTAATCAATACTGGAAGTCAGTCGCTCCCCGCGAGTGGGAAAAACTCATATGGTAATAATCTATCCCCTGTAAAACTTGTCAGTTTTGACAATCATGGGGCGATATAGTTTAGAACCCCATAATGAGTAGTCATAGTCCCCTTTTCAGCATTAAGGGTAGGCCAGTTAGATGGGTATACAATTTTAGATATGATGTGTTCCTTAGAGGCGATTAGGGCGATATATCTCAGTTTTATTTGTACGAACAAGTTTTGTATTAATAAAGGCATTCTTTTGTTATATCAATGACTATGAAAATATATTATGATGGGTTTAGAATATATTCGTTGATGTGTTTGTAAAAGTCCCCGACATAATCATAACACATATTTCAAGGGTATATTGGGACTATGTTGGTGAGAATTGGTTCTTGCACAATTACGGTTTGTCTAAATACCCCTTGTCATAGTATCATCAGGACTTGACATTGATGAATACAGTTAGACTAGCATAAGTCGTCATACCTCTTCAATCTGATTTAGAGTAGCATATCTCTAGTGCTAGAGGGTGGTACCTTGGGTTAACACATGAATGTATTTAATAAAATACATTGGAGTCCGCTATAAGATAACACTCGGTAATCTATAATATGTGTTGGTGTTTTATCAACTCATTGCAATAGCAATACGGGTATCCTTAGACCTGAGATACTAGTTACCTTTTTCAGATGTTGCTATACTTTGGGTGATTCCTAAGCATTCTATAAACTGGGTGATACATATGATTATGGGTATAGTTGAGGTCTATCCATTGGTAAGCTGAGTAGTCAAGATGGAATCTTTCACTCCATTATAGCGATATAATGGAGATGTACCTCGGGCACTTGTTAGAAGTGACACACTCGTTAACCTCTGATCAAAGTATGAATTAATAGGATGAGATCCTGATCAACACACTAAAATGGTTGAGTGATTTACTTCTGTAGTGAGACTAAATACTGCAGGCTACTAGTGAACTAACACTTAAATCGAGTCTTAGAAACCAATGGTACTTAACCACTAATAGAATGAGTGAATTGTATTGAGAATATTGCAGAACCAGGATTAAGTCATAATTCAAGTGACGTTCTAAATATTTAGGGGTCATATGCCCTATGTTAGAGAGCCAACATTACCGATCAAAGTCATCGGAGTCTACAACGGTCTAGGTCTCCGAGCCAGTCAAATCCTAAAATGAATTGAGCTATGTCAAAATTTTGACGACTCGATATTACGGGATGCTACAAGGTCACACAATTTGAGTTACGACCGATGAATGTAAAGAACCGTTAGACTAGGTCTAATCTAGAAGAGCAAAATATGGTTGGACCGAATTATCGGTAAGACCAATATTCACTGGTTGAACCAGTAAATCTGATAAATATTAATGAGGTTAAAATAAATAAAGGGAATTAAGAACCAAATAGCACAATTCATAAATACTCGGTATTACTTGAATTGGTGCAAGTGGATCAGTAAAAAAATTGTTAGACAATTTTGGGACTGAGATCTGCGTGCGGGCCAAAGCCATGTTGTGTGTAAACAACACTACTCAAGGCCTGTAGCGAGGGCCTAAGGATTCGGTGGGCTACCATAGGCACCCACGACGCACTTTATGCAGCTTGTTAAGCTATACTGGTGTGCAGCCCTGCAGCCGTGCAACCTGCCATGTGAAGCCTGTTTGGCTGCGCAGGTGCTCGACCTAACAGGCCAGCACATGGCGCTGTGCAATACAGCCCATAAGGGCTATGCTACTACAGGCTTTGGCATGTATGCATGCATATTCCTAGCATACCACTGTGAGCCTTTTCGCCAGAAGCATTTGTGTTGTAGTGGGGAGCTTGCTCCCGAAGCAAGCTCCCAAACAGAGTTTGGTTTCAAACTCTATTTTGGTTTTTAATTAAAATACTTAATTGCCTTTTTTTAATTCTAATTTGTTGAGGTTAGGAATTTATTTTCTCTTGATTAATTCCTAGCCACTATAAATAGAAGCCTCCTCCTTCATTATTTGTCGTCCAAAATTCCTTTCTCTTGCTCTCTCTCTTATTCTCTAAGTTTTTCTGGTTCTCATAAGTAATCCGTTGAAAGACATATTTACTTTGAATAGAATACTGAGGGAATTTCTTCTAAAATAAATTAGCAGGGAAGATCTAGCTGTCTTCCGCTTATTTATCAGTACTATCTTTCTAGAAGGTTTTGGTGGATAGTGCTAGTGTGGATCAATTATAGAGGGCTTCTACTTTGGAGTCTGTGCACACAGCTGAGGGGTCATTCTACTGACTATGAGGTTCACGCTTGAACTAGTACATGACCTTGAATAATTTTAGACTAGTAATATTATCTATCATGCCATGCTTAGGAGATCCTTAGATTTTATATTAAATTTTGAATTTCCATCATGCCTGCTTTCCATGTTCAAACTTGTGAATCTAGACCAACAGTGGTATCATGAGCCTACCTAATGTGATTGTATGATTGTCTAGAAATATGTTAGGTCTGATTTTCTATGAAATATTTTTGAGTATGCTATGCCATACCTAGTCTGAATTTATTTCTTGCAATAGAAAATGTTGTTACAACTAGATTAAGTGTTGCTCTAACTTAGCCAAAGTAGTTATCTAAGAATTCACAACGTTTTACTTGAGATTGTAAATACTTTAATTTTTGAATTAAGTGGAATAATTCTTAAATTATAAAAGAGTGAAATCTTTGATATAAATAGTCTATGGTTAACTGAGTCTGAAAGTCCCGTGATTGTTCTGGCAAGGATTGGACATGGCTACTCATTTACTTCAAGGGGGCCTCTCCTAATTAGAAATGTCCATCAGTTACCAAAGGGATTTTTTTGAATAAGTTGATTTATAGTATAATGAATTGGATTCATTATATGGTTTTACAACAAAAAGTTTAAATTGTTAAATTAAAACTTATAGACATAGGTGTATGCACTTGTAACAATGAACACCCATGTTTGTTTTGCATGCTATGTGGAGTGTTGGAATGATGGAATGATTATGAATTACAAGTTGGGCATGACCCCTAGGTTCGACCTACTAATTTCTTTCATCCCTGAATTTGTTATAGTTTCATAATCATGTCCATGTATTAGCCCTAGATTTAGGCGATACCTGTTGCACCAATAAATCCCCATTAAAATAATAAGACAGAGCTATCTTTCCTAAAAGTAAAATATGTGACTCTAGGCCCTTTTATCGAATGAATTGCTTCATGCACCATACGCCTTCTTCATTAACATTGTTTGTTCATGTGATATGAATTAGGGTTAAGTCTTAACCAAACTAGGTTAGTTTTCTATAATATTGGAGCTAATGTCGGGCTAGAGGCATCATTTGAGGAGTCATATAATTGGTTATGCACGTCAATTGGTTGGAACTCAAATGGATTAGCAATTGCATTAGATGCAAATAGACTGGATCTAAATATAGTTGTTTAAGTTAGCTTGACTCGTGATAGCGGGGGTTAGGTTAGATGAGTTATAGATCCTAGCTACTAAGGAGAATGGTTAGACCATGTTTACCGAAAGACAATAGTAGGGGCTATTATGTTTTCGAATAAACTTTAACTAAATAGTAGGAAAATGTTTTTAAATAAAGCCCCTGAATTAAACGCATGTATAAGAACTAAGTCTAAAGCAATAATTCTATTTTTATATATAGATTGAATATATCTTCTGACATTAATAAAGGAATGAGACAAATACAAAAGTTGAGCAGTCCAAATTTCAGTGATTGGTTCAGAACGAATAAGATAATGCACATGGAGGAATGATTGGCGTATGTGTTTAACAAGCCAATTTCTAAAAAACCTGGCACTGATGCTCCTATAGTAATGCGTGAAGCATGGTTGAAGTATATGAGAGATTTAGTGTAAGTGACTCATTTGTTGCTAGACACACTTTCTCTTACGTTACGTTCATAGTGTGAAGGCATGGGATTAGAAACCATGTTGCCCCATCTTGTTGGCATATCCAATGAGATAAGGTCAAAGAGATCCTTAAATTCCAAAAGAATATTTGAATCCAAGATGTAGGAAGTGTTAGATATGATGTATGTCATTAAGACAATTAGGGCGATGTATCGTAATTATAGAATGGTATGAATAATTCATTTTATTAATATGGGCATTTAATCTTTTGTTTATATCAGTGTGTCCATATATATTATGACTGTTTCAAATATATTCATTGATATTTGTATACAAAAGTCCTTGACATATATCATAGTATGAAGTGAGAGATCATATTTGAACTATGGTTAGAGAGATTTTCTTCATGTGTAATTATGATTATATCTAAGCTATCCCTAGTCATAGTTTCATCAAGAAAGGATATTGATGAAGCAGTAAGACTAGCATGTGGTCAACTTTCTTAGAATGGGTCCAAGCAGTTAATCTCCTATAGCTGAAGATGGTGGCTTAAGATTGACACATAGATATATCTCATAGATATATTTGAGATCGCAATAATATAAACACTTGGTATATATATTAAGGTGTTAGTGTTTATATTTATACAATAGCTTTGCGAATATCCTCATACTTGAGATACTAGTTACCTTGTGTGGTACTATCGCTATACTTTGGGTCATTCCTACGCACTCATAAATTTAGGGTATCACGGGTGATTACGGGTATACTGATGACAACATGTTGGTAAGCTATGTAGTGATAAAGAATCCATCACTTTGGATATATTAAGGAGTTATACCTAATACTTGTTGAATTGATGATTGCTATAAACCTTGTATCAAAGTATGTGTTTGATAGAAATAGTTTGCAGTCAAACACATTGTGGTAAAAAGCAATATACTTCCGTAACAAGTAAATAACTCAGATAGCTTGGAGCAACTTTGCTATTAATGGGTTAACATTTTAGCCGAGCCCAAAAAACCAGATGGTATTAATATTGAAGAATGGAAGGAGTTCATCGCATTGGGCAACTATTTCATTAACAAGGATTAAGTCACAAGCACAAATGACGTTTTGAGTAATGGGGGATGGTAGACCCCTGCTAGAGGCATACTACAGTCAGTTAAGATAATTGAGTTCTATTTACGGTCTAGAACCTCGAGCCAATAGTTCCCATATATCAAGGATTGGTTTAGCCTTAACATCTCAATACCTCGAGATCTTATAAGGTCACACACATTGGACCTTCATTGGACTTAGTAAAGAATTAATAGATTTATTCTATTATGAAAATATAACATAATAATAATTGGATTATTATTTGGTTAGACCAAGTATTTATTTTGACCGGTAACTAATTTTATTAGGTTCATAAATAAATAAATTTATTTGAGAGGGACCTGAAAGGTAAATAGCCATCGAAAGCAATTTTGGTGCATGCGAGAGTGTGTGGTCGTGCTTAGGCAGCACACGATGGCTGCCTGGGGTGCATGGGGCTGTTTGGAACAACACTGCCCCATGCAATGCACTTTGAATTAAACACCAGTGCTCGGAGGGTGTGCACGGTGTGCGAGAAATAATATGCACTATCCGCGCACCATGCAGAGGTGCGCGATGGTGTGTGAGAAATGTCACACGCTACACCGTGCAAAAGTGCGTGGGTAGTGGCGCCCCACCCACGGATCTAGCATTATCCACGGGTCAGACCCGCATGGGAAATGTGCACATATCCCACTTTGGAAATGGGAGAGGGTTTTTCCTCTCCCTTAGGCTATACAAGGAGCCCTTTGGCTCCCCTTTCAAAGCACTTTGACTGAGTCTCTTAAGCCTTTTTTCAACGATCTTTGGAGAGGATTCTTAAGTCATCGTAGAAGGAGTTTTTAATCCTCATGTATCAGAGTTTGTGGACACTGAATTTATTTTTAATTTGGGGACCGCTAGTTTAAATTTTTGGTTGAGAGTTTGGAGTGGTCTAGCAGCTACTTAAAGCTCTACAATTCTTCCTCATTAAGAGGTTTAATTTGATGGGGTTCGTGTGCATACTCATAGAGGCTATCGTACACATGGAGGCTTGTGCAAGGAGGTTCTACTAAAGCACGCTTGAACTGGTATGTTTCTTTTCTTGCTCTTTTAATTATTAGGTCTTTTTCTTAAGTGTTTTTAGACTTAATAATTATTACTCTTAGGTTGTTTTGCATTCTTAGTTTATTTTATGCTTAGGTTATAACTTAGATTTATAACATGCTGAGTATAAAATATATTTATGCTAGGATATAATTTAGAATTATGGTATGCCTAGCCCATGTATGCTAACCTAGGTAGAGAATTTATTTAGTTAAGGCTTTAATTAATTTATATGCAACTAATAGGAGTTCCTAGGGATAAGGGACAAAATTTTGAATTTCCACCATGCTTCTTATGCATGTTTAAAGTGACTGTCAGTTCCTAATAGGAAGGAACATCAGTTGTGGAACATGTTAATAAGCTCAGTGTATTAATGGACGAACTTGATAAACTTGGTTCACCTATGAAATCATACATGAAGTGTGATCTCATTCTCCAGTGTTTACCATAGAGTTATTCACATTTTGTTAGTGAATTCTATACTAAGGATGTTGATTGTCCTATCCCTGAACTAATCAAAATTTTAAAAGGTTATGACGTAGTGCCAATTGAACAGTTATCACCACAATTGATTCCCTTAAAAGAAAGAGGAATCACATGATAAAAGGACAAAAGAAGAAGATTACTGAAAATGTTAGCTTTGAATGTGGTGGGATCGATCATTGGAAGAAATACTATGTGGTTGCATTTTTTGAGCATAAGAAGACAAAGATGAAAGATGCTTGTACTTTAGGTATGTTCATGATTGAAAATTTCACTACAGTTCCTTATGAGTCTACATGGGTATTAGATACTGGATGAGGTACTTATATTTGTACTTCTGTGTAGGGGTTGTAGAATCGTAGAAGCCTGGCTAAAGGAGAGTTGGTCCTATGAGTTGGAAATGGAGAACAGATTGCTGCATCAGCTATAGGAACATATAGTCTCAAATTGCCAAGTGGCCTAGTTTTAGAAGTAAATAAATGCTATTATATTCCAGTTGTGACTAAGAATATTTTTTCTATTGCATGTTTAGCAGCAGAAGGATTTGAAGTTTTATTTAATAATAAAGATTGTCAAATACGCAAAAATAGTGTTCTTATGGCAATGGAATTTTGATTGATGGCATATATGTTTTAAATACTAAAGCTAAAATTTTTAATATGAATGATGCTAAGAGATTGAAATTAGATAAGGACAAATCTTCCTGCTAATGGCATTATCATTTAGGCCATATAAATGAAACCCGCTTAACTAAGTTACACAAAGGTGGTGACTTGGGCCTAATAGACTTGGAGTCTTAAGGGGCATGCAGACCTTGTACAGTAGATAAAATGACAAATAAGCCCTTCAAAGGAAAAGGGCAGTGTGCCACAAGTACATTGGAAATAATACACACATATGTATGTGGTCAATAAATGTGCAATCACATGGAGGATTCGTCTGATAGTTTTGAAAGATTACTCACGATATGGATATTTCTACCTTATGAGGCAAAAATCTAATAGTTTTGAAAGATTCAAAGATTATAAGAATGAAATTGAGAAATAACTTCAAAAGAATATCATAGTGGCTATCCTACACGTTGGACTTCACTTACCCAATGGTCACCTCAACTTCAAAATCTCAAATAACTCTCCTCTTCGTGTCATCATATGCTCTTATAACAGTATTGGATTTCTCCAACATGGATTCTTCTAGCCCCAAGTGAGGAAGGATCTTGGCAGGGCAGAGATTAAGGGTGGAACCATCATCCACCATGACACATGGGATTGAACGATCAAAGATTTGCACCCTCATAAAAAGTGCCTTGTTATGCGTGTTCCCTTCTCTCGGAAGATCTAATGGATAAAATATAATGGGTTCAACCTGATTAGAGGAAGATCCGCCAATAATTGAAAACACCTCAACCAAGGTAGTGGAAGGTGTATCCTCGAAGCTTAATAACTTTTTTTATCAAACCCCTACGATGATCCCCAGAGTCAATGAGAAGCTGCTAAATGCTGTACTTGGCAGGGGTAACTTGCAACTACTGGATGAGAGGGGTGACCTTCGAATCTATCTTTCCAGTACTAAGCAGAGTTTAAGTCTTGATAGCAGGTGTCAAGGTCAATCCCTGACTGACACTCAAGATGACTTAAATGTCAACATGTCTGCCTCTTCATCTTTTTCAGGGGTATTAGGAGTAAACCTTCCACCTCGAGTAACATGTAACATCCTATCATTCATATAGCTTCTTCCCTCCATGGTTTCTACCAATAAAGTTGGTCCTTCAAAGTCATCGCTTTCCAATACATAAGCATCAATATTGATTAATATAGGTTGAACCAATATATCTTCCTCATAATAAGCACCCTCTAACTCGTATGCAACAATATTATAGGGACAGGTTCATCGGGCAAGGCCACTACTGAGTGAACCCCCAGATTGGCTTGCATGATCATACAAAATACTTGATAGGAGGGCATCCTTGACTCAACAACCGTAACTAATTTCACAAAATTTGGCTGGGGTTGTTCGTAGTGCTTGTTTTAAGCTTGAGTTCCTGGATCTTCTTTTCTCTAATCAAGTCATGTATGGCCTCAAGAAAATCCCTACAAGCGCCGGTGTGATGATCCTTGCTAACCTGATAAGCATAAAATTTATCTTTATCCTCAGGCTTTAGTGGAACATAAGGTTTGATACTTTGAAGAAGGCCAAGTGCCCTCAACTTACTAAAAATAGCAGGTAGGGTTGCCTTCCAAGGTGAAATGCCATCCTCAATGGTATGGACTACAGCAACTTCTTCTTGTATTGTTGCAATTTTGGGATCCAAACTAGACCTCGGATTAGAGACCTAGGCCGGGGCTAACGAGTTATTCTTCTTGAACCAAGGTTTGGTCGGCACTCTCACCGTCTCCAATTCCTCGATCCTTTCCCATATATCGACCTTTTACTAGACCTCTATAAAGCTAGATAATTTATCCATACTAAGAACCTTATGGTAACCAGTATGGGTCCATCAGTGTATCTATACCACCAAGAATGACCCGTACAGGTCCCTAAGGGCAGATTAGGTCTCCAGACAAGGCTAGACTCAGCTCTGCAGTAGTTGGAATACCTCTGATGAATAACAGCTATAAAAGATTGCATTATCTAGCTCTCATCATTATCTCATGAGAAGGACTATTAAAATCTAGTGCTCAGAAGAATACTGAGGGAATTTCTTCTAGAATAAATTAGTAGGGAAGATCTAGTTGTCTTCTGCTTATTATTGGTACTCACTTACTAGAAGGTTTTGGTCGGTAGTGCTCATGTGGATCAATTATAGAGGGCTTCTACTTTGGAGTCTATGCACGTAGTTGAGGGGTCATTCCATCGACTACAAGATTCATGCATCAACTGGTACGAGGTTAAATTATTAGTAGATCCTTTTCATAATTTTTTATGACCTATAATAATTTTAGACTAGTTATATTGTCTATCATGCCATGCTTAGAAGATCCTTAGACTTCAGATTAAATTTTGAATTTCTGTCATGATTGCTTTGCATGTTCAAACCTATGAATCTAGACCAATATACAGATGGCTTAGTGACACAGAAGGAAGTGGCAATGTACTAAGTGTCCCTATCTTGTCTGCATAATCTAGAGGGCAAGTAAGAGGTCACAATCCATAACCCTAGCAACTGCACTCCTCCAACCCACAACTCAGTAATCAAGTCGGAAATCTTCCACCAAGGGCAAACCTAATGGATTTGACTCCAAATAGGCCTACAAAATCCTAGTCCACTCAGCTATGCTGATATCTTGATGAATAGAAGTAGTAGTGGCACGAAGAGCGAAGTTAGAAGGGTTGTATTTGCTGACATGAGGAGTAATCAGTGCCTATTTCCCCAAAATCCACACCTAAAACATGTTAGCACAATTCATTTTATTAAAAGAATGAATTACAGTCTAGTCTATTACCTAAAGAAGAGTGAAATGATCCTCAATTGAATCTATATCCCTCGAAGTAGTGTCCAAGTGAAAGAGAGTCTCAGCCAGTGCAATGGTAGGCGGTGATAATCCTTTAGCCATCTTATTAATAACTAAGAGCAAGCGAAAAGATGCAATGCCATGTTCCACCCAATGGATATACTAGCTCATCAGTAGTATAACTACCATTAAAGGCTAGGCTGAGTGACTCCTAGAGGCACTCACACACCACTCCAACACTCTCTTTAGATGAAATCCAGACGGCTCAAGGGCATGAGTAAAAAATATATCAATCGAATCTAGGTTGAAGAGATCTTTCAAGTCTGCAGTAGACCCAAAGATGATGGTAGGGATGGCTATCTCTTTGCGCCTCGCGGATGACACTCCTAGAATAGCACTTAATTCTTCAAATAGTAGACACATCGCCATATTCCTGAAGAGAAAAACTTGAATGATAAGATCACATAGAGTGCAATCAGCTCAAAGTAGTGAGATGAAAAACCTTAGATTCCATAGTCTCAAAGGCTTTAGATTGTCCCAATCCATCTACCCTAGATGCATCAGAAAGTCTCAAAGCCTATCACCGAACAAAGCCATAATCAGCAAAACAAAGCAAAGAGC
This sequence comes from Euphorbia pulcherrima, assembly GCA_947683365.1. Lineage (NCBI taxonomy): Eukaryota > Viridiplantae > Streptophyta > Magnoliopsida > Malpighiales > Euphorbiaceae > Euphorbia > Euphorbia pulcherrima. The sequence goes on from CANTUS010000015.1 coordinate 53,732,586, forward strand.
TACAACCTGTAGTAGATTACGTTCTTATGCGATTTAAACCCCTATTTTAGAATTTTTGGTTGATAATTAGCCATTCATCCTGCAGCGCATCATGTAGAAAGTAGTAAATAAATGAAAGCAGAAAATTAAATAATTATTACATGGCTTTACAAATCCTATAAATTTTTCTAGTGCGGGAAAAATAAATATCGAGAGACCGAAATCGAGTCTCAACATGACTTACTAACACCAAAATAGCTCCAAATAAAATAAAATCACTCACAAATGATCACAAATAATGCATAAATAAATATTGGAATAAATTAAAAATTCCATTACGGAGAAAAAACATTTTTTGGTCACTTTTAGAGTCGAAAACGCATTTTAAAGCATTTAAAGGCTACTTAATCAATAAGATAATAAATAAATTAAATAAGATAGATTTAAAAATTATTTATAATATTTATAGATTATTATAATTTTTCAAAAAAATTTCGGGTGTTAAATGGGGTTGAAAATGCAATAAAACGATAAAACAGGGTGAAAAACGCAAAATAAAACACACAGGGACAATTTAGCCATTTTTTACCTGCAGGCCACTCGAGTGGCGATGGCCACCCTAGTTGGCGTGGCCAGCGTGTAGTCCTGGAGGCCAGCTGTCAACCGGAGTCTCCAATTGAAAAAAACTTCCAAATGGGGGGATTTTGGCATTTTGTCGCCGGAAACTCGAGAGTACCGTCATTTTAAATCATTTCCCACATTATTTCAGCAGATTTGGACTTAAAATGGCTTAATACCGTTAATTTTATGACTCAGGGCAGAAAAGTGCTAAAAATTTTGGCAAAAAGACGAATGGCCACTCTGGCAATGAGCAGGACACTCGAGTGGTGTGGCCTGAGTGTCACTAGGGCGGCCAGTTGGTAGCCAGAGCGGCCGGCCAGAATCTCAACTAAAAAATGCAAAAAGAACCAAAAGAAAGGCCAAATGCCCCTTAACCAAGCAAAAACGCCACCTAATGCGAAAAAAAAGCAAGAAATAAATGAAATAAAAAGGTTAAAACTCAGAAATTATAACTTTAGACCGCGAATCTATCTTTGAAACATGAATCAACCTTTATCAAGCTCTTTTTGATGATTTTGTGACAAATAGTGGCATTTTGTGATGAAATCAGTTACAAACTTAGTAAGGGATTTTAGTGATTTTGTGAGGAAAGTCCTTAAATCCTATTTAAATTTTTTTTAAACTTAAGTCTAAATCAATTTTACGTGTTTAAACCTAAAAGATAGAGCTTAAGAATAATTAACAACCCAGAATGATGTGTATTAAATCAGATTTCCACCTTGTTCTTGAGCTTTCTCTCTCTAGAAAACTAAGAACCTAAAAATTTTCATTTAAATGTTCAATATGGCAAAAAATCCTAAAATAGATGATTTTTGGGGTTTTTATAGACTCAATATAGTGAAAATAATCCATTTAGTCGCTTAAAAAACACAAATTTTATGGGAAAACGGGTTAAAGTTAGAAATTTTTAGTTAGAGAAAGGGCCAGAAATGTGCAAGGACATACCCTGAGGCCAGCCGAACGAGCAGCACAGTTGGCCGCACCACATGACACGGCTAAGGGTTAGGTCACGTAATATGGTGTTGCTAAGAGCACCACCCCCCATGGCCTTATGTCACATGGTGTAAGGAACGTGCGCTTGGAAGGCCACGCTATATGGCGCGGCCAAGGCCAGGCCGTGCGACATATGGCACATTGAGCGGCCAAGGGGTAGGCTCCACCACATGGCATGGCCAAGAGCACCACCCTGCATGGCCTTGCGCCACGTGGTACAAGGCACGAGCACCAGAAAGGTCGCGACACCATGCCAAGCAACATATGGCGCGGCCAGCCACCGATGGTGGCCCTGCTACCGTTGAGGCCCAAAAAACTTTTATTTATTTTAAATTTTAATTTTTTATTAACTTTTTAATTAATTTTTAATTATTTATTATTAATATCTTGGTGACTTTTAGGGTCAACGCAGGTCCAAAATCGTCAATGAGAAGCTTTCCAAATGCAATTCGAACCAGATAAATAGAATGACAAGTCTATAAAAGGTCAGAGCAATTTCCATCATCGTTCCATGAGAATACTGAAATGCCCATGCTCATAGACTACCCCTTGAGAGATTGTCATTTGACTTAGTCAAAAGTTATCTCACAAAAGAGCAAGGGATAGAAGGTCATACCTGAGGTTTTGGATTTTGGAATTAGTTGTTTATTGGTGTTGCCATCAAAATACCTATTGAGAATAAAATTCTTACTTGGAAATTTTGAATCGATATCAACTTTGACCCCCCAACGGTTTTAAGATAGACTGCTGGTTTCCTTCGGTACTTTGACATTTTTGCGGTAACCTTTAACTCTAAAAAAACAAATCCCGAACTTCTTGCAGCCACCTTCGACCCTTTAAGAACAAATTCCAAACTTCTTGCGGCCCCCTGCGACTCTCCAATAATAAATTTCAAACTTATTGCAACCCCCTTCAACTCTCCAAGAATAAATTCCAAGCCTCTTGCGGCCCCCTTTGACTCTCCAATAATAAATTCCAATCTTCTTGTAGACCCCTTTGACTCTCTAAGAATAAAGCCCAAGCTTGTTGCTGCCCTCTTCGACTCTTCAAGAATAAATTCCAAGCTTCTTGCAGCCCCTTTTGACTCTCCAAGAATAAATCCCAAGCTTCTGGTGGCCCCCTTCGACTCTCCTAGAATAAATTTCAAGCTTCTTGTGGCCCTATTCAACTCTCCAAGAATACCAACATGAGATTTCTATGGTTACCTCAAACACTCCACAAAAAACTTAAAGTTATATCTTCGCGGCCGCTTTGGACACTTTAAAATACCAACACTAGACTTCCGTGGTTACCTCCAATGCTCCAAAAATCACTTAAAATAATATCTTTACGGCCACTTCGAACACTCCAAAAATACCAATTTGAGACTTCTTTAGCCACCTTCGACACTCCAAAAATCACCTATAATAATATCTTTACGGCCACTTCGGACACTCCAAAAATACTTGTGTTCTCTGTGGCCACCTCTGACCCTCAAAAAATCACTTAACTTGATATCTTTAGGGCCACTTTAGACATTCCAAAAATACCAATATGAGACTTCTGTGGCCACCTCCAACACTCCAAAAATCACCTAAAATAATATCTTCAATGCCACTTTGGACGCTCTAAAAATACTTGAGATTTCTTATTTTGAATATTGAATTTTGAATCCTTGCTTTAGTTGTTCATTAGGGTTTTCGTATGGTGTAACTGGCAGGAAAAGTTTGAGATATCAGTAATTAGCATGACTTGCATTTTTATTGTTTAATTGATTTTGCCAAGACAAAATATTTTTGCCCCTTCAATTGAGAAAAAAAAACGGAAGAATGAAATACAAATTAAGTTAATATTTCTGGGAGTCCGGAGAAGCAGCTGAGGGATCCACCGGGCTTAGCTGATATGCCCCTTAAACGCAGCATAAAATATATGTTAGGATGCTCTTGATGATTATATCAAGATGCTCTTGACAGAAACTTCTGAGTTTTGAATTTAGGATCCTCGGGTCGATTATCCATCGAGATACCCATATGGTGTACCTTTCAAGAAAATTTTGAGATATTAGTAAATGACATTGGTTGTGCTTTTATTGCTTAATTGATTTTATAGAACCAAAAATATTTTTGCCCCTTTAATTAAGTAATAAAAACAGAAGTATGTAATATAAGTTGAGTTATGATTTCTGGAATTCCGAAAAAATGGCTGAGGTTGGCCGATGGTTCGAAGGCATTTTTTTGCGAGAGATCCAGCAATGTTGCAATATTCCAACGTGTGGTCTTTGATTTATTTCCTGTAGAAACTAACATAGAAGAATAAATAGAATATTTATCAATAATATGCGTGCATGCATGAATGCATGTGGTTCCGGGCTAATCTGCTTCTGGCTAACTTGATTGCTTGCTTGCTTAATTTGATTTCATGCTAGGAGAGACTATATACAGGGATTGCATTCCCACACAGATCCTGTGGGTATGCCCATGTGGAGAATTAGAGATGTTATAGTGCACATGCGAGGTTTATGTGTCCTAGATATCGATGCTGAAGATAGTTACTTTCAACACAGCCTATCACTCATTGTCCAAGGAGGTGAGTCAACTGGATAAATGATTGCTGCTTTGAGCATATAAGAGGCAAGTGCGAGCACGAACAAAGTTCAATAATCTAGATAACAAATAGCTGGACGTTATAACTACTGATATATTATTATGGACTCGAGATGCTTGGTCGCAATCGAGATTAGAGTGGACACGTGTCAAGGACATATTTGAGCTCTTTCAAGTCTATGAGGTTGTAGAGGACATCCAAGTCTTATGATCCTGATGATAATGATGCGGGTACCTTGATGTGATCAATGACAGTCATTAACTCTATTTCATTATCTTAAATTTTACATAGACCCTGACATTGAGATGGCTCTAATAGAGTTATTTAATATTTTTTTGTCTTTATTTTAGCCTAGACTGCCCTTTTTGGGTTTCTAATCCAACAGACTATACCTGTCTTTTGCATAGACCTTGTTTTTTTTCTGTTTATCGGGATTTTTCCATTTTATTGCTATTTTGTCTTTCTCTTTTGAGGAGTTAGATTGACTGCATGTAACCCTGCTTTTGACTTACTTGCAACATTATGCCTTTTGGGCCAATCTATTCATTCAAGCACAAACATAAAGAATTCAATAGAAGGTGACATTTCCATTGAATGAATTAAGTTTGAGTACGTAATGATGATGACCATTTCTATTGACTCAAACTCTGGTGATAACAAGCCTATAAAAGTTTTCTAGCTAAAGCTCTCTCATTACTCACTTCTACCCTAACTTTTGCCCGGACTGACCTTTTCAGCTTTTTAGTCTAGCGGGTTATTTTGCACCATATCTTTTGCCTGATTGGTTAATATAATACTCCGTCCATCTTTTATTACTTGTCTTCTAACATATTTCACACTTTTTAAGAAATCAATTAATTAAGGTAGAAAAATACTATTGTACCCTCTAATTAATGTTTAATTTTTAACTCCATTATAATTAATATAATGGGACAAATGAGGGTATAATTGGAAAAATAACCCAAAAAGTGCCTAGATATTTGAGAATGACCAGTAGAAAAATATTTGAAAAAGTGGCTAGAATGCCTATTTTAAAAAGATGGAGGGAGTACCAAACAGCGGGATACACCCTAATTTCTGCATGAGTAGTTAAAGACCACTCGATGGGTGATTGATTTTATTTTTCTTTTCATGTGCCGTTTCTCTAAATTTGTTTTTTTGCCTAGGTATGATAACGCTCAACCTATCCTGATTAATAGGGATTATGAACTCATTACCATCCATGAGTATAATCCTCATACCCTTTGTACTAAGCACCTCTTTGATCATGTAAGGTCGTTCTCGATTCGGTTAAAAATTTCTCCCATAGGTCGTATTAGTAGGCTTCTTCTACTTCAAAATCAGATCATCGGCCATTGCTGGATACTCCTGATGCTTGAATCTGTTTTAGCTCTTAGTTATCCGTAGTTCATACATCTGAATGTCATTTAAAGCTTCTAGATGCTACTTCTCCATGGTATTGGGTTATCTGAATGTCAGTTTTTTCCATTTGAATTCTTCTAATCTTGATTCCAGCGTGGCTCTTAAAGATTTCATCTCGATTTTGGCTGGTAGCTCGACTTCCATTCCATAAGTAGAGGAGAAAGGTGTTCGATTCACGAGAGCTCTTTATAGTTGTTTGATGCCTCTGAAGTACAAATAGTGGCTCATCGGTTCAATCTTGTATCTATTGATAGTTGAGGAAAGAATTTTCTTGGTAGATTGTTTGCAGCTTTGTTGCTCCATTAGCTTTGGGTTTGTTGGGTTTAGATCTACGGTGTTCAAGCTCATGCTTCTTGATCAAACTAGTGGTTGCCTTTTGGAACTGAAGCCCATTTCCTAAGACTAAGTGGTGATGTGGGCCTTACCGAGCTAAGATGTGTTTCTCGTTGAACTTGGCCATCTTCTCGGTGTTAATACTGGTGCAAGGCTTGGCTTCCTCCCATTTGGAGAAGTAACCTACCCCTACAATGATGAAGTGGTGTCCCTTGGTTGATTAAGGTCAATTTTGCCAATCATATATTTTCCCCCACACCGAGAATGGCTAGTGAGGAGAGGAATTGTGAATTTGGGTAATTGTAAGGTATTGGATTATAGTAAGGATTAATGGTTTGTCGGTTAGGAATTTTAAGAATGGGTGGGCAAAAAAAAGGGTAAGCTTTAATTCTATCGAAGATGACCTAGAAATGCTCCTTCTCATACTACAAGCTGATGCTTCTTTGGTAGCTTGAAAATTTGTTTGCATATAGTTACGAGGCTTGCGATGAACTGACGAGCATATTGAACCTATCTATGGAATAATTGAGCTTCTTTTTCTACTTTAGGCGCGAAGATGTGATGCTCGGCAATCTGACAATCAACCCTAAGTGTGTCTATGCATGACTAGGCGGAAGCGTTATCATGGTCTTTAACCACTTTTATTATCTCTCTTTTTTCTTTCAGAGGTTAGGTCATTAGAAATGGTTACCATTCTAGGGTTATCATCTATACTCAAATTTATTTTATTTAAATAAATGTCATCAATATTGAACACATTATGCTTATAATAAAATGAATGCATGGACCCATCTAGCTAAACATTAAATAAATAAGAAAAAGCAAAGTCTTTCATAAAGGCAGAATTATTCACATCTAAACACTAGAAAAAAAATTACATCATAGATAGTCATCGTCCATAGACGGAGGGTCTTGAGTTGGTGGTGCTGGTAGATTAGGCATCCAAGATAGCTTTCATCGGCATGTCATTCAGGACAAGACCTAGAACTTTAACTTATTCGACTGACAACTTGTCTCCTTGATTCGCTAGAGACCTCACGATTTTCTTGTTAGCTTTGGTGATAGGATTGGCTTCATCATTCTTCTTCATTACAGCAAACATGGCTCTATACATCGCGGCCATGACATATTTGGTTCCCTTATTAGCAGGCTTGATGATAGTAGAAGGCTTCTCAGAGAGATTTTTGGAAACTGCCCCTAGAATGAACTCTTCAGGTAGTCCAGAGTTAATCATACCAACCTTACCATATAATTTTGCCAAAGGGTTCTCCATTGTGTTAAGTTTTCGAGCGACTTCTTCTATCTTCCCTTCTCCCCCCATGTGAGAGATAGTGGAAGCTAAAGTGCAACATTGATAAATTGTATGCCCTTGCTGAACATGATACTTATAGAAGTTCCCCCTTACTTTGGTAGAGTGGGATCTATACTCACGTAGAGGGTTAAGCTTGCCGGCTTCACGTAAATTCGTAAATATAACACTAAGATAAAATCTCCATAGAGATACAAGGATACTATTACAGGGGGACACTTGAACTGGGCATGTCCTATCCCTGGTCAATGTAGGAGCCATTCAGTGATACTCATAGTTCTTGCTCCTTTTGCAATAAGGCCTAGAATAATGTGCCTCATCAGACCTCTCTCTTTCTTCCCTATGATCAATCTCCTCAGCTTCAGTTTTATAATTAGAGAAGGTTTCCATCTTACCCTTGGAGCAGATGAGCATGTTGAGCTTCTACAACCCATTATTCCCCTTAAGCAGGTCAGAATTGGTGATCTCTAAATTGTTGTCAAATCTTAGCAAGGGGTTGCTTACGTTGTTAGGTGCTCTTTCTGGTTCTACCATCCTTCCTTCCCTCATCAAATAGTTGATAGCCTGAATCAGAGCTTGACACTTGTTGGTGCGGTGACCCCTCTAGACATGATAAGCGCAAAAGTTATATTTATTATCTTCCCTAGGGTGTCTATGCTTGCAAAGAGTTTTGAGGGGATCGAGTTCTCTTAATTCTATAAGGATTACACTAAGGGGCCAAATCCATGGATTTGTAATGCCGGCAGGATTATTAATAGGCTGGAGAATAGTAATCGTGATAAGTGTCTGGGTAATTACATTGACCTAAGATGGTGATGTACTCAGTCAATTATACCTGTCTATTTGTTGTGAGTCAAAGTTCTTAGGAATCTGACCTTCACCTTTCTTAGGTTCTTTCTGATTATGATTAATGTTCACCAATTGGGGTAAAAAGGCCTCAACTACGGGTGTCATGCTTGGAAATTGAATAACTTGGTCATTGCATAGGGAGGTTGTCAGTTGACGCAAGAGAGATTCAAATTCAGGTTTCATGCCCAAAGTTTGCATGATCTAGTCATTGGAAGGGGAAGCAACGAATTGGTTCAAGAGAGTCTCAATTTCAAGTGTCATGCATGGAGATTGTGTGACCTGGTTGTTGGAACTAGAAGTAGGACCAAACTGGAAAGTTGTGGGGGGTAGTGGGGTTTCAAGGTGACAGTGAATTTGTAGACTAGGATCAAAGGGATTCTGTAGGAAAGTTGTTCCTCTTGGAGTAACAAAATGAGTAGGAACGGGGAGCAAAGGGCATTAGAGGTAATGGGGTGACATAAATCCAATAGAGGGTGCAGTCATCTGAGATGTAGGATAACCTAAGAAAGGATGAAAATACTGACCCTGGATAGTTAGTCTCGAGCCTTGGGTTTAAAAGGTGAAGCTCGAGGAAATGGAATATGGCTGTGGCTGAATAAAATTTTGACCAAGCTGAAATAGACTCGGGGGAGGCTGAACGGGTTGAACTGATTAAGCTGGGTGTAAATGGTCTGGGATCACTAGAGTTAATTGAGGCTGACCTACACTAGCGGGGATGTCAGAACTTAAAGAAGGGTTTGAACTCTACACAAATTGAAACTGACTTGGCTAAGATTGTATAAGTTATTGTGCGAGCTAAATCGGTTGTACAAAAGATGGAGTGTGACTTAGTAGAATAGACGCTTGGGCCTGACTAAGAGTAACCTAAATAAAGCTATTTTGAGTGATCTCTACTTGTTCCTAAGCTTGAACCACTAGGCTGGATGGGCACTGAACATCCCTATCTTTCCAAGAATGGTATGGATATGTTCTTGAATGATAGCATGGAACAAATCGGATCGAAGGAATTGTACCATAGCTTTGGCAATCTCGGTACCCAACCGAGGCTGGCCCTAATTGGGTGGAGGAAGAGGAAGAGTCAAAGAACCGTTACATAGAACCTCATCAACTAGTGATGAACTAGGCATGGCTAGCAAAAATGAAACTGAAACTGATCTTGCCAATAAACTTGAACCCCAAGAACGACGGACCAACAAGTGATTGAGCCTGAGTGAAATTGGACTATGAGGTTGAGGACGCCTCGACCTGACATTAAAACCAAAAGTCCATTAGTCCAAGAGTGAACCATGAATAAAATAAATGGTTTACATATTTATTTGAGTGATGAATGTCATATACGTAAGGTTGTTTGGAGGGATATAGAGCAGAAGGGCTTATGATGCAAAGCTTATCCCTAAAATACATGAGACGCATGAATCCCTCGCTATTCCTTAGTGCACTAGGTATGGTTCGATCTTAGGCATTTTGTTAAATTCTCCCTTCAAGCGAAGGGAGAATAGAGGTAAGCAAAAGAATAAAGTAAAGGTCGACCACATTCCGCATATGCATGGTTTTGCATGAATGAGAACAACGCAAGTATCATGCGATACACGATACAACTTCCAACCTTATGACTCTCGTGCAATGCCATTAAAATTTTAGGATCTAAACTCTAATGCCAAGGAATAGTTAGAGATTATGCAACCTAAATCTAAAACATGCGTATTTTGGTAATTCCTAAGGGGAAGTTGTTATGGCTTATCTAATGTGGTCATGGTCTCAAACTTGTTATTAATGTAGGAGGCTCTCGCATACCTTGATTCCACATTACTCAACCACTCCTCAAATGAGTGCTATCTTAGGAGTTTTCGTGTTGGTGGAAATAAGTGATCCACTCATAAAGTATCCCCAATTCTTGGTGGGCATGAGTGATACATGTGAGCTTTACGGGACAATAAGGAACTATACCTCATGGAAGATGATGAACGAAGGACATATGATGAGGCAATAAAAAGCTTAGATTCTGATAAATGGTTAAAAGCCATGAAATCAGAAATGGAGTCCATGTATCAGAACCAAGTTTAGAATTTGGTTAATGTACTCAAGGGCTTAGACCGATTGGGTTCAAATGGGTCTTCAAAAAGAAGACTAACATGGACGATAATGTAATTACCTACAAAGCAAGGTTGGTAGCAAAAGGTTATAGTCAACATAAAGGTATTGACTATGATGAAAATTTCTCACTAGTAGCCATGCTTAAATTCATAAGGATACTCCTCGCCATTGTTGCTCATTACTATTGTGATATCTGGTAGATGGATGTTAAAATAGCATTCCTGAATGGGGATTTAGATCGGGATGTGTATATGACACAACCTGAGGGTTTTACAACTCAGAATGGCTCAAAGGTATGCAAGCTACAAAGGTCCATTTATAGACTTAAGCAGGCATCCAGGAGTTGGAATATCAGGTTTGACCAGATAATCTATGAACTGGATTTTTGTCCAAACGTTAATGAGCCTTGTGTTTATAAGAAGGTTAGTAGGAGTGCAGTCATTTTCTTAGTATTGTCTGTCGATGACATTCTACTAATAGGAAATGACATTTCTCTTCTTCAAAATGTTAAAGTATGGTTGTCAAGAAAGTTCTCCATGAAAGACCTTGGTGAAGCAGCATTTATACTAGGTATAACAATATATAGGGATAGATCAAAGAAGCTGTTAGGTCTTTCTCAAAGTACATATATAGACAAAGTATTGAATAGGTTCAACCTTGAGCATTCTAAGAAAGGTTATCTCCCGATGACAAAGGGGATTAACCCATCTAAGACCGAGTGTCTGAAGATAGCTCAAGAGAGAATGCACATGAAGGATATACCCTATGCATCTGCTATAAGATCCATCATGTATGCTATGATATGTACTAGGCCAGATCTCTCTCAGGGTTTGAGCTTTACGAGCAAATATCAATCATATCGAGGTGTAAAGCACTGGATGGCCGTCAAGGCAATTTTTAAGTACTTGAGAAGGACTAACGATGAGTTCTTGATCTATGGAGAAGGTGACCTCATAATCATAGGTTACACTGATGCGGGTTTTCAATCTGACAAGGATGACTTTAAGTCTCAGTCAGGTTTTGTGTATGTATTAAATGGAGGGGGGTTATGCTGGGTGAGTTCTAAGCAAGAAACTACTGCTGATTCAACCACAAAATCAAAATACATTGCTGCATATGAAGCAACAAAAGAAGCTATCTAGTTAAAGGGATTTATTGGTGATATCAGTGTGGTACCTGAGTCTGTTGAATCAATTACTTTGTATTATGATAAAAATGGTGCTATATCTCAGGCAAAGGAACCACGATCTCATAAAAAAAACGAACATGTATCTAGAAAGTATCATATAATCAGGAAGATTGTTGATGCTAAGATAACAAGGCTAGAATATGTACCCATTACTCAGAACCTTGCGGATGGTCTCATGAAGCCATTGAATCAAGTCAAACATGACCAGCATGTTAAAGCATATGGATTATGACATATGGCTAATTAGCCTTAGTGCAAATACGAGTTTGTTGTATATGATGTATGCCCTTAAGGCAATTAGGGCGATATATCTTAATTATGTAACAGTATGAATATTATGTTTGATTAATAAAGGCATTTAAGCTTTTGTTTATATCGATGTGCTTATAAATATATTATAGCTGGTTAAAATATATTCATTGACGTATGTATACAAAAGTCCTTGATGTATCATAGCATGAAGTTAGAGAAATTATAGTTGGACTATATTTGGTGGAACCTGCTTTATGTGCAATTATGATTATGTCTAAACTGTCACTAGTAATAGTTTCATCAAGAAAGGATATTGATGAAGCGGAAAGACTAGCATCTGGTCAGCTTTCTTGGAAACGGTCCAAGCAGTCAATCTCCTAAGGACTGAAGGTGGTGTCTTAAGTTTGACACATCAATATATCTGGGAGATATGTTGGAGACCATAGTAAGATAAACACTTGGTGTATATATCAATGTGTTAGTGTTTATCTTCATGCAATAAGCTTTGCAAATATCCTCATACTTGAGATACTAGTTACCTTGTGTGGTACTATCGCTATACTTTAGGTCATTCCCATGCACTCATTAATTTAGAGTGCCACGGGTGATTATGGGTATAGTAATGTCAACACGTTGGTAAGCTGAGTAGTCGGAAAGAATCCATCGCTCCGGATATATTAAGGAGTTATACCTGGCAGCTTTGTTGAAGTGATGATTGCTATAAACCTCTGATCAGAGTATGTTTTTGATAGAAATAGTTTCTAGTCAAACACACTATGGTAAAAGGCAATATTCTTCGGTTACAAGTTAATAACTTGGATAGCTTGGAGCAACCTTGCTATTAGTGGTTTGACACTTTAACTGAACCCTATAAACCAGATTGTACTAATATTATAGAATGGAAGGAGTTCATCGCATTCAACACTATTGCATTAATTGGGGTTAAGTCATAAGCATAAATGATGTTCTTACTAATGGGGGATGGTAGACCCTTGCTAGAGGCGTACTACAGTTTTTTAAGGTAATCGAGTTCTATTCATGGTCTATAACCTCGAGCCAATGGTTCCATTAGAATAAGGTTTTGTTAAGCCTTAACAGCTCAATACTTCAGGATCCTATAAGGTCGCACACATTGGACCTTCATCGGACTGTGTGAAGAACTAATAGATTTATTCTATTACTAAAATATAGTATAAATAATCATTGGATTATTATTTAATTGGTTAAAAATGACTAGATCATTTTGGATTGACCAAGGAATTTATTTTTTGACTAGTAACTAATTTATTCGGTCATAAAATAAATATTTAATTTGAAAAGGATTTAAAGGGATTTTTTTTTTCGAATGGGTTGGACCCAATAGAAAATTGTTAGACAATTTTTGAACTATAAAAGGGACTGCGGGCTCGTAGCACGCTATTGGGCAGCATTCTCGAGAGCCCTTAACGCAGGCTCGGAAAATCTCAAGCTGGGGAGCCCAGTGCAAGATTCACCCCAAGCTGGGCTTGCGGGAAGGCCCGTAAGCCCAAGCTTGCGATGGCCCATAGCTTGGATGGCACGCTCTGCAAGCGGGTGCAACCCACGGATCTAGATGGATTCGCGGGTCAAACCCGCGTCGGAAAAAAGGGGGAGCATTTTTGCTCACCTAAGCCTCTATATATGTTTCTTCATTCCCCCTTTCAAATTGCACCAAGCTCAAAGCTAAATCCTAAGTTGAGATTTGCAAAGATTAATCTCTTGGGTCATTGAGCAAGTTATTTTTTAGGAGCCTGAATTTATTCGGGCACCTCTAGTTCATATTTTTGGGTGAGGCTTTTGGAGTGCTCTATCAACTACTCGAGACTTCTTAATTCTTCCTCTCGGGGAGGTTTTGGATGGTGGGGTTCATGTGGATACTCATAAAGGTTATCCTGCACTTAGAGGCTTGTGCAAGAAGGTTCTGCTAAAGCACACTTCAACTGGTAAGTTTTCTTTCTTTCTCTTTTTATTATTAGTTCTTTTTCTTTAAGCATTTTTAGACTTAGGTTATTTTGCATGCTTAGTTTCTTTTATGCTTAGGTTATAGCTTAGAGTTATAACTTACTTAGCATAAAATAGACATGCTAGGATATAATTTAGAATTATAGTATGCCTAGCCCTTTTGCATGCTAACCTAGGTAGAGAATTATTTAGTTAAGACTTTATTTAATTTATGTGTATCTAATAGGAGTTCCTGGGGACATGGATAAAATTTTGAATTTTTGCCATGCCTATTATTCATGTTCAATTTGACTGTCAGTTCCCAACAGCTCATATACCATAGCTATTGCTTAGCAGATTCCATCGATGTTGGGCATATAGCGTTAGTCGCCTTCCATTCCCAGTACAATAGCGGGTTTCCGTGCTTGTCTAGCTCGGTGGGTTTACCCATGTGAAGTGATCGATGAATTGTCTGGCTAAAGTGTTCCAGAATGACTTCTAATAGAATGTTAGCCCCTCATACTAGACAATTGCTTTTTCTCAGAAAGTCTGACGAAACCTCTCTAGCCAATGGGCATAGTGAATGTACCCATCATTCATCATTTGGACAAATTCGCATATGTGGACGCATGGCTTTATGTTTCCATTATAGAATATTGGATAAACTTCCCTTAGGTCCAGGCTTTAGATTTGATAATTGGCTCGAGCCAATTCATTTTCTACACGGATCCTCTCCTTAATGTACTCCTGAGAAGGATCTTGTCCCTCTTCTCGAATCATATTAATGATGTGTTCACTGCTTGAGTCAAAGTCCGTAAAATCCCTTGAATTATCCCTCGCTACAAACCAAATGGCACATGGGGAGTTGTGCTCTAAGGATGAGGCATAGCACTCAGCATCATCATAATCAACCATCATACCATTGGGGAAGGGAGCCTCGTACTCAAAATCTCTAGGCAAGTGGTTTAGCTCGTCGCCTGAAAAGACCTCTGATTCATACCCCAAGTTGTCCACCTCACTTTCATATTCATGATCTGAATCACTATAGTTCATATATTCTTCTACTTCCTCATCTCAATCCTTGAAAGTTTAGTGCCCATCTCATGGTTCAAAGACCCAATTTGGTACGTGCTGAACTGGGATATCGTCATCGAAATCTTCTTCCAGCTCCTCCTTGAGATCTTCCTTGGGATCTTACTCAGGATCTTCCTCTTTTACTACATTTATTCCAGCCTTGACCCCTATGATTGCTATGTGAAAGTCGGAGACCATGCCTTGTATGCTAGTGAATGTTTCCTTTGTGCAGGTACAATATGCCGTAATGTCAGGACAAATCCCTTAAAATGGGTCTCATAATTTAATGCTCACTAGGGTTTTGGTGTTCATTTATTATGCTACATTTTCAAGGAGTTCGGTAAGTTGGTTCGGTGTCACCTCATTTAGGTTAAGGTAGAGGTACCCTTAATGGTCCCTGTAATCATTCCAAGCTTGTTTAGGAACATACAACTCTTGATTTTTTGGGTGTGCTGCTGCGGAAGAGCTTATAAAATCAAAAAAAACTGGTTTTGACGTAGTTCAGGCTCATGTAATATGGGGGAGTACACAAGGGAGGCTGAGGAGGAGGAATATCCTGCCAGTCACCATCGTGTTGGTCTACTTGTAGTGCGAATAACTAGTAGAGCATGTCCGGGTATGGTTGAGAAGCCCTGAAGTAGTGGAGGGAAGATCTCTCCATCAAGTACAAGTTTCATTGACCTTCCACTAGCATTGCGTTGTACCAGTCCATTGCCGATCCTTCTAAGAACCTTGGGAACTGAGGTGCAAAACCCATCTTGGCTATTCCTTATTCATGCATACACTAGAGAAATTCTTCCATATGTTCATTCGGGTCGAGTCTCCCCAGAATATAAGGTGTGGTGGCACTTAGTATTGATCTAGCCTTTCTCTCCTCATCCTCAAGACATATTAATCGACCATGTAGATGATGTCCACATTGTCAAAAATCATATTTTCCCCCCTCATGCATCATGTCGGAAGTTATCCGTCATGTCAATACCATACTCGTTGGCCTCCACCTGAATGTTTATGGCATTTACTGTAGCCTCAAGGTTCGGCAGGGGATTAGTCTACGTACTCGGTTTCTTCTTAGGCTCTTTCATTCTGCCATCGGCTATCATGTATTATAGATCTTTCAGTATTCTGGTGCATTCATTAGTGTGGTTCCCCTTAGTTACGTGATAGGCATAAAAGTTTTCTCTATCTGCCGCAATAGGTGGAATAAATGATTGGATGCTCTGGAGCTGGTCAGACTTCCTCAGCTTGGTAAATATTTTTGATAATGATTACACCCATGGGGAGATATATTGGTGAGTATGCACTTGAGTGGCGGCTACAACTTTAGCCAGAGCCTTTGAGGATTCAGAACAACCTTGTTTGGAGGATCCGCCCTTTTCCCTATATCTAGGTTTAGTATAAGCTTGCTGCTCTTGCTTCTTCGCTCAATCTTCCCCCTCGTACTTTTCAAGTCTCTTCGCATAGTCCACCACATCATTAAAGGTGTCAAATCTTTTCATTTTCATCTTGTCCCAGTATTTGAGGCTAGATCCTTGAATAATTTTCACTATTAGGGCATCTTAGTCGGGTGCCCCTATTACAAGTACACGAACAGCCATCCATCTTAGGTAAAATTCTTCAATTGACTCATTTAGTTGTTCTTTGATCCTTTCAAGGTCTTGCAAAGTAGTTTTGACCTTCAGATTGAAGGCATAATTTTCTAGAAATGGAGAGCATAGCTTCTTCTGATCAAATTTCACGTCTGTTGGCATCCTCATGTACCACTCAGAGGCGGGTCCTCACAGAGTAGCTTGAAATAGATTAAATATATGATCCTTAGGGATGTTCATGATAGTCATAATTCAAAGATAACCTTCCATATGTGCGTGAGGAGGCCCAATACCAGCATATTGGGCTATATAAGGCATCATAAAGTTAGTCGGAAGGGCTTCTGATTCCTTAGCATATTGGGCTATATAAGGCATCATAAAGTTAGTCAGAACGACTTCTGATTCCTTTGGCAAGAATCGATCAATGTCTACATACTGCTCGAGTGAGGGAGCAACAAATTTGTCTTTCATGGGAGACAGCTTCTCCATATCCGCCATCTTCGCCTTCAACGCCGCTATCTCGACCAGTTGCTCTTGGGCTTTCTAAGCGTTAGGAGCGCTTAGCCTATCCAAGCATCATGGAACACTAGAGTGTCAATAATCCTCCTGAGGGATTTTCCAACTACATCATCATCATCCATTGCGATTTTAGACTAGATTGGAGAAAAATTTAGCTAGAGATTTGACTAGTGATGGGGGTGTGACTTTCGGGCTTCCTGTAATATGTCTTAACCTCCTTTTCTCTCACTTTAAACCTAAAAATGCAAGTGATCAACTGTTAGTAAGTGTATCGGGTGCGGCTCTAAGCCCTACTTACCTCGGTCAGTTGGGATGCATTAGTGGATGAATGAGCGAATGAATGAATGGATGGATATGTACAAATAAAAAGGGGTGGGGTGCATGCCAATTATTCATGGAGAAATCCGCAAGGATAGTCTGTAATATTCATGGAACATCATAAATACGTGGTTTGAAGACTAGAGGGGTGAATCTAAATTTGATTTGACTTGAGAGTAAAAGGAAAGATGACACGCTGGTCACTCGAGGGTTTGACTCTATAGTCTAAGATGAGTTGACTCGCTGGTCACTCGGCGGTTTGACTCTACGGTCAAAGGTGAGCTGACTCGCTAGCCACTCGGTGATTGACTCTATAGTCCAAGGTGAGCTGACTCATTGGTCACTCAAAGGTTGACTCAATGGTCCATGGTGAGTTGAGTAGCTGGTCACTCGGGGGTCGACTCTATGGTCCAAGGTGAGCTGACTCACTAGTCACTCGCTGATTGACTCTATGGTCCAAGGTGAGCTGACTCGCTGGTCACATGGGGGTTGACTATATGGTCTAAGGTGAGTTGACTCGCTGGTCACTTGGGGGTTCACTCTATGGTCTAAGGTGAGCTGACTTATTGGTCACTCAGGGATTGACTCTATGGTCCAAGGTGAGTTGACTTGCTGGTCACTCTGGGGTTGACTCTATGGTCTAAGGTGAGCTGACATGCTGGTCACTCGGGGGTTGACTCTATGGTCTAAGGTGAGCTGACTCACTGGTCACTCGGAGGTTGACTCTATGGTCCAAGGTGAGCTGACTCGCTGGTCACTCGGGGATTCACTCTTTAGTCCAAGTTGAGCTGACTTGCTAGTCCCTCAGGGATTGACTCTATGGCCCAAGGTGAGCTGACTCGCTGGTCACTTGGGGACTGACTCTATGGTACAAGGTGGGCTGACTCGCTGGTCACTCGGGGATTAACTGTATGGTCTAAGGTGAGCTGGCTCGCTGGTCACTTGGGGGTTGACTCTATGGTCCAAGGTGAGCTAACTCGCTTGTCACTCAGGGGTTGACTCTATGGTCCAAGGTGAGCTGACTCGCTTGTCACTCGAGGATTGACTCTATTGTCCAAGGTGAGCTAACTCGATGGTAACTAGTGGGTTAACTCTATGGTCCAAGGTGAGTAGACTTATTGGTCACTCGGTGGTTAACTCTACGGTCCAAGGTGAGGTAACGCACTGGTCACTCAATGGTTGGCTCTATGGTCCAAGATGTGCTGACTCGCCGATCACTCAAGGGTTGATCTATGGTCCAAGGGTTAAGGTTAGATACGTCGGCTGGTCTTTATTTGTTTTGGCTTATGGGTTTGAGCTTAGGTGGACTCACTGGTCTTAGTTTATTTTGGCTCATGGGTTTAGCTTAGGTGGACTCACTCGTCTCGGTTTATTTTGGCTCATGGGTTGAGCCTAGGTGGACTCACTAGTCTTGGTTTAATTCGGCTCATGGGTTGAGCCTTGGTGGACTCACTGGTCTTGGTTTATTTTGGATCATGGGTTGATCCTGGGTGGACTCACTAGTCTTGGTTTATCTTAGGTTCCTATAACTAAGGAAATAGAATGGTATGTCATACGTCAATGTCATGGCTGCACAAAGATGTGGTTAGTTTTTGCACAATCGTGATGCTTATGATGTTCATTTTTTATTTATATTTAATAAATCTGCACGTGTAGCAAACTGTTAGATCGTGCCTACTGCCCTTTTTAACTCTAATTGGTTACTTTGCTCTAAAGTCAGCGGGGGACTTAGAGAAGTCTAATCGTGTGCTCTCTTGGTATTTGGGTAAACCTATGAGGAAGTGTCTACAGTTCATCTATATGCGGGTTTTGGTCTCAGGATTGGGTGCGATTGGGTACCCTGTGCCTTTGTGTATCGAGTCTTGGTGTTCCTAAGCGAACCAAAGGTAACTTTTCCACATATAATATACTCGAGTAGTCTTGCCCTTAAGCTTGCAAGGCCCTTGTACATTATGCAAGGGGTGTGATCAAATCCATACCCCTCAAGCCCTAAGCAAACTTGGAGATACTTCACCAAAATTTGTTTAGGGGTAACGAATGCAGATGTTATGCAATCCTAAAATTGTGTAATGTTGAAATTACCACTTATTCTGTAATTCCAAAATTTAATTTGAACAATATATTAATTATTATGTCAAAAAAAAGAATTAGCACAAAAATTAGGTTTTTATAAAAATAATTTATTTCCCCAGCGGAGTCCTCACTGTGAGTGGGCGAGGGGTTTTAACGGGAGGATGCAGGCGGGGTACAGTGCACACGGTGCATTCGGTACAGTTTGAGAAGACCGTGGAGTTTGCTTCGGTTTGAGAAAATCCGATTTGCTTAAATGAGTGTGCCTCTTTGATAATCAAATGCCTGATTTTATTAAAGAGAAAAGTTGTTTTTAATATTTTTTACGTAAACTTATTGAGTGTGAAAAACATGATTTTTTATCAGCCAAAAATGTGAATACATTGAAAAATATATTTACACATTCTATTAACAAAAACATTTTTAAAATAAAGCATTTTTAATTTATTTAAAAATAAAATGGAGTCGCCACCCGGTTCATCTCCTCCGGAAATTATGGTATATTGATCCAAAATGGGATTTTTATACCAAAAAGAAAGTGACATTCTGAGTTCGGACATAATAGTTACTCATATTGTTCGAATTGTTTGGATTAATTTTGGAATTTTGGAATGTGTGGTAACTTCTGTATTACAATGGCTTTATTTAAGAATTTAATTCAAGAAATAAAACATGCATTATAATGGTATAAATAAATAAATATTTGCTACCAAAATTTCGGCAGAGTAACGATAGCATTTAGGTATTGGCCTAAAAACTTGGATAGAGTTTCCTCAAATTCTGGATGTTTATCCATACCTGCGAGCTTATTTACACATACTATAGTTTAAGTGGCCCCAATGGCTCACATAACTAGAGAAATGAAATGCAATGTGCAATAATAGAAGTAATAAAATGAGCTTGAATGAGTTTTAAAGTTGGGCATAGAGCCAATTACCCTCAGTTTACCTTTTTGTCTGTCTAGGATGACTTGAGAGTCGGTGCATGACTGAAATTATCAGGAGTTGTGCTTTATTTGGAAAATAGATTTAACCCAAGTTATGGCTATAATCTTAGATTATTCCTATAGAAAATGCGGGTTTTGGGGAAATTGAGTCATTTTTAGATTGAAGATCATTATAAGATCTTGATCTAAAAAGACAGGAGAGTGAACTTATACCGGATGCCGGTGATAAAGCTCGGATTTGGGAGTGTTGTGACAGAGTTTTGGGGCTTTTGGGACTCTTGGAACTTAAAAAAACACAATGGGAATTTTAGGATTTTATAAAATTTCTTGTCTCTGTTGGAATTTGGGGGGTGACCCCGTATATATAAAAGGTAGGTAATTAGCCGGCGAGCTAATTACATAGGTAATTAGCCGGCGGGCTAATTACATATCTGACAAGCTTTTACTTTAAATCTCGTAAAATCTTGCCAGATCTTGGTAAGATTTAACTTTTTTACTGTAGAAGGGAAATTAGCCGGCGGGCTAATTACCTATGATTGACCAAACTTTGACTTTTTTATTTTTCACTAGGAAATGCTAAATTGAAGCTTCCTTGGAATGTGGATTTTGAATTTCAGATTTTGGATGACTATTCGGTCATTTTTGGATCTTTTGTCTGATCTCTAAACAAAATAGGCGTAATTCCTCATCGGGCTGGAACGGACCTGTGCTAAGAAGTGCTCTTTTATGGCAATGCAATTTTTATTGATGGCATATATGTTTTAAATACTAAAGTTGAAATTTTCAATATGAATGATGCTAAGAGATTTAAATTAGATAAGGATAAATCTTCCTACTTATGGCATTGTCGTTTAGTCCATATATATGAAACTCGTTTAATTATGTTATGTAAAGGTGGTGACTTGGCCCCAATAGACTGGGAGACTTATAGGGCATGCGAACCTTGTTTGTTAGGAAAAATGACAAAGAAACCCTTCAAAGAAGAGGGTAACGTGGCACAACTACATTGGAAATAATACATACAGGTGTATGCAGTCCAATAAATGTGCAGGCACATGGAGGATTCATCTACTTCATATCCTTTATCGATCATTACTCACGATATAGGTATTTGTACCTTCTGAGGCACAAAACTGATAGTTTTGAAATTTTCAAAGACTACAAGAGTGAAGTTCAATAACAGCTTGGAAAGAATATTAGAGCACTATGGTCAAACAAAGGTGGAGAATATTTAAGCCAAGAGTTTCAAGATTATCTAAAGGATATTAGAATATTACCCCAATGGACCCCTCCATATACTCCTAAGTACAATGGTATGTCTAAGGGGAGGAATAGAACTTTGTTCGACATGGTTCGACCATGATGAGCCAAGAAAGTCTCAGCAAATCCTTTTAGGGATACGCACTTGAGAGCATAGTTTATATATTAAACCATGTGCCCTCAAAATTAGTTGATACAACACCATATGAAAGGTGGTATGGTAAGAATCCCTCTCTTTCTCAACTAAGAGTTTGGGGATGTCCTGCCTATGTTAAAAGGACAATATCAGATAAGCTAGGAGCTAGAGTTGACATATGCTTGTTTGTAGGTTATCCTTTTATGATCCTAAGGAAACACAAGGTGTTTTTTTCTAGGACCGCTCAGTTCCTTGAGAAGGAACACTTGCTTACAAAAGCTTGAGGGAGCGACCTTGAACTTGAGGTTCCAGTGGGAAAACAAGACTATCAACTAATAATTCCTACACTTGATACACAAGAGAGTGTGATTGAGGAACAACCAATTACACAACAATCATTGCGTAGATCTTGTAGGGTTCCCAACACTCCTGAAAGATATAGATTTTTCATCACATATGATAAACAAATCTTTCTAATGGAGGACGATGAACCCAAGAACTACAAGGAAACAGTGGAGAGCTCAGACTCTGATAAATGGTTAAAAGTAATGAAATCATAAATTGATTCCATGTATGAAAACCAAGTATGGGAATTGGTCGATGCACCTAATGAGGTTAGACCCATAGGTTGCAAATGGGTTTTGAAGAAGAAAACTGACATGGAGAAGGTATTGACTATGTCGAAATCTCTTCACCAGTAGCCATGCTTAAATCCATAAGGATACTCTTGGCCATTGATGCTCATTATGATTATAAGATCTAGTAGATGGATGTGAAAACCGCTTTCCTAAATCAAAACTTAGATTAGGATCTATATATGTTACATCCTAAGGGTTTTACATCTCAAAATTGCCCGACGGTATGCAAACTGTAAAGATCCATTTACAGACTCAAGCAGGCATCCAGGAAGTGGAATATAAGGTTTGATGATACGATCAAAGAGTTAGATTTTTATATCGAATGATTATGAGCCTTATGGGTACAAAAAGGTTAGTGGGAGTGTAGTCATTTTCTTTGTTCTATATGTTGATGACATACCGCTAATAGGAAATGGCATTTCTCTTCTTCAAATGGTTAATGAATGGTTGTCAAGAAAATTCTCCATAAAGGAACTTGGAGAAGCAACATTTATACTAGGTATAAAGTTCTATAGAGATAGATACTAGAGGCTGCTAGGCCTTTCAAAAGATATATACATAGACAAGCTATTGACTAGGTTCAACCTTGAGCAATCAAGAATGGGTTATCTTCCTATGTCTCATGGAATTAACCTTTCTAAATATGAGTGTCCAGGGACACAAGAGGAGAGATTGCGCATGAGTAGAATACCTTATGCATCCACAATAGGATCTATCGTGTATACTATAGTTTGTACACAGCTAAATGTCTCACACTCGTTGAGCATCACGAGTAGATTTCAATATGAGCCTGGTGAGAAGCATTAGATAGCTGTTAAGAAAATCATTAAGTACTTGAGAAGGACTAGGGAAATGTTCTTGGTGTGTGGAGGAGGTGATCTCTTAGTAAAGGGATTCACTTATGTGAGTTTTCAATCTGAAAAAGATGAATACAAGTCACACTTAGGTTACCTATTTATGTTTAATGAAGGGGCGGTTGTTTAGAAAAGTTCCAAACATGATACAACTGCTGATTCAACCACTTAATCCGAGTATATTGCTGCTTTGTAAGAAGCAAAACAAGCTATATGTATAAAGAGATTTTATCGGTGATCTTGGGGTGGTGTCTAATAGTGAGGATCCAATAGTATTATATTATGATAATAGTGGGGCTATTGCTCGGGCAAAAGAACCACGGTCTCGTCAAAGAAACAGAAATGTACACGGAAAATATCATATAGTTTAAGATATGATAAGGGATAAGGATATACAGATGGAATATATACCCACAGATTAGAACCTAGTGGATAGTCTAACGAAGCCTTTAACACAAATTAAGCATGACCAGCATGTTAATAGTTATGGCTTGTGGTACATAGCTAATTAGCTCTAGTACAAGTGGGAGGTCATTAGATATGATATAGCCCCTAGAGGTAATTAGGGTGATATATCTTAGTTAATTTTATTTGTACAAACAAAGTTATATTAAATATGGCATTCTTTTGTTATATGAATGACTGTGAATATATATTATGGCTGGTTCAGAATATATTCACTGATGTTTTTGCAAAAGTCCATGACATAATCATAACACATATTGCAAGGGCATAGTGGGACTATATTGGTGAGAAATAGTTCGTGTGCACTTATGATTTGTCTAAATATTCCTAGTCATAGTATAAACAAGAATGGACATTGATGAATACGAATAGACTAGCATGTGTCATCTTACCTCTTGAATATGATTCAGAGTAGCATATCTCCAGTGCTAGGGGGTGGTACGTGAGGTTAACACATGAATGTATTCAGGGAATTATAGTGGAGACTGCTATGAGACAACACTAGGTAATCTATATTATGTGTTGGTGTTTTATAATCTCATTGTAATAGCAATACAAATATCCTTAGACCTAAGATACTAGTTACCTTATTCAAACGTTGCTATAATATGGGTCATACCTAACCATTCTATAGACTGGATGATAAAGGTCATTACAGGTATAGTTGACGTCTGTCCTTTGGTAAGCTAAGTAGTCTAGATAGAATCTATACTCCATTATAGCAATATAAAGGAGATGTACCTTGCCCAATTGTTGGAAGTGACACACTCATAAGCCGATCAAAGTATGAGTTGATAGGATGAGATCCTGATTAACACATTAAAAATGGTTGAGTGGTGTACTTTTGTAGCGATACTCAATACTGGGGTAGCCATTAAGGCTACCGGTGGACTAACACTTAAACCGAGTCCTAGGAACCAAATGGTACTTAACTACTAATAGAAAGAGTGAATTGTACTGATACTATTTCAAAACTGGGATTAAGTCATAATGCACATGACATTCCGAATATTTAGGGGTCATATGAACTATGCTAGAGAGCCACTATGACCGATCAAAGTCATCGTAGTCCACAATGGTCTGGAGCTCCTAGCCAGTCAATTCATGAAAAGAATTGAGCTAGGTTAAACTTTTGACGGCTCGACATTATGCGATCTTATAAGGTCACACACTTTAAGTTACTACCGAGTCATGTAAAGGACCGTTAGACTAGGTCTAATCTAGAAGAGAAAAATATATGGTTAGACCATATTATTGTTAGACCAATATTCATTGGTTGGATCAGTGAACCTGTTAAATAATAAGGAGGTTAAAATAAACAAAGGGAATTTTGAACTAGAATTTAGCGAGATTTATTAATGTTAGATATTAGTTAAATCTGCGGGAGTGGTCCTACAAATGTACTATAAGATAGTACACAAATAGGCCTACGCATGGGCCACATGGTAGCACTGTTGGGAATAGGGCTGTGCGTGGCCAATGGGGCACGCATAAGCAGGTTGCAAAGTGCAGGCCGTAGTGCACGCATGCACAAGCCCAAATGGTTTGCATAGAAGCGCATCCCACAAGGACCTGCACACCATGCATATGGCCATGCACGAGGTCCGCATGGCGTTGGCCTTTTGGGCCTGCGCTCTTGCGTAGGCCTACAAGGGACTACTCACCAAATGGCCAGCAGTCTCCCATCCAACTAGGATCTTGCTCCCTAAGCAATCTCCCAGTGTTTGAGTTAGGTGCACACTCTTTTTAGTTTATTAACTAACCTTTTTCCCTTTTTATTCTAATTGGTTTAGGTTAGGGACTTTATTGTCTATTGATTTATTCCTAAAAACTTTAAATAAAAGCCTCCTCCTTCATTATTTTTCATCCATAATTTCATAACTCCTTCTCTTGCTCTCTTATTCTCTTAGTTGTTTTGGTTCTCATAAGTAATCCGTCGAAAGACATATTTACTTTGTATAGAAAACTAAAGAAATTTCTTCTAGAATAAATTAGTAGGGAAGATCTAGCTGTGTTCCGCTAATTTATTGGTACTCCCTTTCTAGAAGGTTTTGGTCTGTTGTGCTTATGTGGACTATTTATAGAGGGCTTCTACCTTGGAGTCTGTGGACGTAGCTGAGGATCTTTCTGTCGACTAAAGGATTTACGCTTCAACTAGTAAGCGGATAATTTATTGTTGAGTCCTTTTAAGAAGTATTTATGAGCTAGAATAATTTTAAACTGGTAGTATTGTTAATCATGACATGCTTAGGAGATCCTTGAACTTTAGATTAAATTTTGAAATTCTTTCATGCCTACTTTGCATGTTCAACCCGAAAATCTAGACCAATGCATATGATTTTGAGGAAGCTGGTGTTCCTTAGAAGTAGCTCTTAGTACCCTACATCTGGCATATTTTTTCCTTCCATCGGATATGATTTTAGTTTGCTGTTTGTCCTTGGAATGATGCTTTAGAGGTTAAAGTGTCCTTAATTCTGAGCTAATCTTATATCGCGTGAATGCTTCACTTGGATATATCCTTTTTGTGAGTGCGGAGTTCAGATTGCTTATGCAGTGGATTTTTCTATTGAAACTTTTGGTTGTAATGCAGTCTAATTTTCCTATGAGTTGATGTATCTTTTGATGCTTTTGGCTTTGATTATTTCTTTATAGAGTCTGTTTTTACTTACGAGCATGGGAGAATCATTTTCTGATATAAGGTATGCAAGGATATGATATCAACTTATGTTGACTTATATTCATAGGCTTCAATATTCCTCTAAGCTTGGTCTTCTATTGTATTATTGTGAGGGTAGTCTTTAATATCCTTGACTTGGCCATTATCTTTGAGAGCACAACCTTTTAACCATTTCTTTTATCTTCTTGATTCTGATGAGATCATCTTCTAACCTAGATCCAATGCTTTTGTTATCTTTAGAACTCTTTATTTGAATCTTTCTAATTCTAAGGAGTTTTTGCTTTTGAGCTATATCCAACAATCTCGCCCATTTTAAGGATAACAAAAACCTGTAAAGATAAAAGTTAAACTTGACAGTCAAGATGTCTATTTGTGTTAGAATCCACATTATTTACGTCGATATTTACAGGTACAATTAGAGATTCTACAGAGAAGCAATAAGATCATTTTACTCATTTTAGAGTCAACAATTGTTAACTCATCATCAAGTTACATGTACATGAAAGATCTATAACTATTACAAAAGTTAGCAAATCTAAGACTAGCTACTGCTTCTTCTGGTGCTTTTGTTCTTTATCTTCTTGAGGGGCTAAGAATGCCTTTGAGGCATTTCTCTTCACTGTTGCTATGCTGGCACTGCTCTTCTCCCCCTTTATGATATTGTCAAACTGTCTGTCAGTAAGCATAGGCATTTATGTAACCATGCTCTTCTCCTAATCCCTCTTACTATTGTAAGAAGTTGGAAACCCTTGTTTCATGTCAATTGGTTGGTTTCTTACAATGTCAAGGGATTCTTTAATGAAGTGTGTGTGAACTTGTATATTTTAGACTCTGGGTTTCTTGAGGGAATGGTAGATTGAAGATACATTCTGCTTCCTCCCTTGATCTCAGATTTTAGACATTTCTAGATTGTGTAGATCCGTTGCTATCCCAACATGATGTTATCTGTTACCTGATTGTGAAGTTCTCGGAGGGGAGCAACTACTCTAGGTTCTGACTTTATTGATAGAAGCCTCATCTTCTCCTTAATTCCCTAAATGTTGGCTTGTTTGCATTCTTTTGACTTTGCTAAGGCCTTTTCTTGAATGTGTGTTAAATGCAACCTTTATCATCTCTTCGCTTGCTTTCTTGCAAGTTACCTTGTTCTTCCACTTAAGAATAGGTTTTTTCCTTAAGGTAGATTATGCCAAGATCTTCTTGAGTATATGCAAAGATTTCCCAACCTCTTTTGGAGCCTTGGAGATCTTGAAGTCTATCACAAGTCTTTGAGCATTGTTCTTTGTAGACCATCTCTCAAGCTTTATCTGTTAGAAGCCACAATCAATGGCTTCAATGGCATTCTGTGCAGCATCCTTGATCTCTTCTCTTAGCAATGCTGCTTTGTAATCAAGATTTACTCTATAAGTTTGTACAATGTCAGCTTGTTGGTTTTCTAGTCTTCTCATATCTCTTCTGATCTCGTTTTGTTGAGTCTATAGAAGCTTGGTTAAGTGTTTGACTCTCTTTGAGAAGACATTAGATGTGGCAATAATCATCACCATAGTTTCAAGATTTTCCATCCAACTAGGCAACATGTTCTTTAGCATCCCAACTGCCATATCCATTATTGATAGAATCTCCTTCATTCTTTTAATGATTTTTACTACTTGGTTTCTCAATCTTATGCACATTGAGATTAAACCAAGGTTGATTTTGTTAGGCTCAGATTTCAGTATGCTGTTCTATAGCTTCAGAATAAGGCTGATAATTTTGCTATATTGCCTTGAAATGGTGAGTAGAGCTGATACATCTTCCCTTTCTATGTCATCTTTTGAGCCATCTCTCTTCTATTTTAGCTTCTGACCTTTGTTCTTCTTCTTCTTGCCTTCATACTCTGAGTCTGATAAGCTAGATAAATTCAAATCAACTTTTGGCATGCCAGACACGTCACCCTTAGACAAGTTTGGAACTCATCCTCATTGGCATTCTCATGATCTATGCTTTGCACAAACTCTACATCCTCAACAATATTTGTAATGCACTTTAACTTGGTTAGCTTCCTCCATTCATCCTCTTGAATAGAACTAGAGCTCTATTCAAGTTGTCTTGGCATTTATCAACTAAGCTTCATCAATA
This sequence comes from Euphorbia pulcherrima, assembly GCA_947683365.1. Taxonomy (NCBI): domain Eukaryota; kingdom Viridiplantae; phylum Streptophyta; class Magnoliopsida; order Malpighiales; family Euphorbiaceae; genus Euphorbia; species Euphorbia pulcherrima. The sequence goes on from CANTUS010000015.1 coordinate 53,760,830, forward strand.
GCCGACACTATTGAGTGACAAGCAACATTGACAGATATTATCTCATAGCTTCACAGACCTTCTCGGAATGTGCATCCTTAGCTCCCTCATGGGCTTCATTGGCTTCCTATTTAAGTCTTTCAACTTAAATAATTGCTTTCCTCGGATGATGGCTTTTCATCCTCGGCAGATAATTCATCCGTAACAAATCTATAAATGTTGCTATGTGTGCTAGATGGTCTGGTAAAGGCGGTGGAGGAGAAATTTTGGGAAGTGAGTAGTTTGAAGTCTTTTGTGAGGGCAAGGATTGTCTATAGAGAGGTTTGGTAGGTGAGGAGATTGGTGTTTTAACCCATGTGGAAGGATTTACAGTTATAATGGGTGTTGTGGGTTCTGATCTTTTAAATCTGAGGCTGAATACATCGGGCATGAATAAACATAGAGTAGTAGGTTTTGAGTAAGACTAATCTCCTACTTCAAGATTCTGATTGGATATCCTTGCTCTAAGCTCTTCTCTTCTATTATGCTCTTTGAAATCTTTCGTCGTTCTCAGCTTCTAACATTCTTCTATGTCATCAAAGTAAGCTGTCTCAGGAGCCTATTGAGAAATATCCTCTTCATTCTTAGATGCTTCTTCTTCTTCAATAATAGCTTCTTAAGATATTACCTTCATCTTTTCTAGTGAGCTCTTGCTGGGTAGGGGGCTTTCTTCTGAATTCTTTCTCAATTTGAGCTTCTCTCTTAGCAGCATTGATCATAAATGCTATTCATTTTGTTTCCAATTGCTTATCTTCATGAATCCCCTTTTTCTTTGCCTCAACTTTGCTGATTTGTATAGCCAAGTTGAACTAATACTCCTCTATTTGATATGATGTATGCACTTAAGGAAATTAGGGCAATATGTCTTAATTATGTATTTGTCAAACCTAATTATTATTCAATATGGGCATGCAACTTTTGTTCATATCAAATGTGTTCATATGTATTATTACTAGTTAAAATATATTCATTAATATCTGTACGTAAAAGTCCTTGACATATCATAGCATGGAGTGTAGATCATATTGGGACTATGATTAGTGAGATCTACTTCATGTGTAATTATGATTATGTCTATCCCAAGTCATTATTTCATCAAGATGGGACATTGATGAAGTGGACAGACTAGCATGTGGTCATACTTTATTAGATGAGATCCAAGCAGTTAATATTCTAGATTGAAGGTGGTTCCTTAAGTTGACACATGGATATATTGGGAAGATATATTGGAGACTGCTATAAGATAAACACTTTGAAAATATATTATAGTGTTGGTGTTTATCTTAATACGGTAGCTTTGCAAATATCCTCATAATTGAGTTACTAGTTACCTTGTGTGCTATTATCACTATGCTCTGGGTCATTCCTATTCATTCATTTTTGGATGCCATGGCTGATTATAGGTACAGTGATGATAGAATGTTGGTAAGCTAATTAGTAAGATAGAATCCATCACTCTCGATATATTTAGGAGTTGCACCTAGCAGCTTTTTGAAGTGACAATTGCTCGAAACCTCTGATCAGAGTATGTATTGATAGAAATTATTTCTACTCAACAAATCATGGTAAAGTAATTTACTTCGATAACAAGTCAATAACTGGGATAGCTTGGAGCAATCTCGGTATTAGTGGGTTAACACTTCAACCGAACCCAATAAACCAGATTGTATAAATATTAAAGAATGGAAGGAGTTCATTGCATTGGTTAACTATTGTATTCACCAGGATTATATCACAAGCACAAATGACGTTCCTAGTAATGAAGGATGGTAGACCCTTGCTAAAGGCGTACTACAATCATTCAAGGTCATCGAGCTCTAATTACGGTCTAGAACCTTTAGCCAATAAGTTCTTAAGAACTAAGATTGGTTAAGCCTTGACAACTCTATAATATGGGATCCTATAAGGTCACACACATTGGACCTATATGAGACTGAGTAATGAATTAATAGACTCAATCTATTACATATATATGCACTAATGGTTGGACCATTATCTAGTTGCACTAGAAGATTATTTTGGCCTATAACTAATTTATTAGAGCTAGTAAAAAATTACTGAAAATGATAAAAGGGATTGGACCCTATGCAAGTTGGCCATGCAAACTTTTGATGTTCACAAAGGAGCCCGTGTGGCAGCCATAGGTTGCAGGCTTCACGAGCTATGCTCACAAGAGGCCTATAGTGGGGGCTTGTAAGCGCTACCTAAAGCAACGCTTAGGGAAAGACCACTTGGTTGGGCAAGCCCACATGGCGAGCTAAGCTAATGCTCCCCAGCAGGATTGGGCTTGGCCAACCAAGCCCAACACACAAGCTGGGCTTGCGGGGTAGTCTACAAGCCTGACTTGGTGGGCACGAAAGGTCCACAAAGGCTTTTCTTGCATGCATCTACCGTGCAGGGTATGCAACACGCTATATGCCGGTCAACCTATTGAGCCATATGTGGGGCTCTATGAGCTGAACCCTAATCCCACATTGTCTTAGGGAGCAAGTTTGCTCCCCCCTCTGCATATAAATAAGGACCTTCCCCTTCATAATTTGGTGCACCAGTTCTTCCTCTGAGCTCTGACTTGACATTCTAACACATTTTATCAAGGCAACTTAGAAGAATGATTTTAAGGATTCCTGATTGGATTAGGGAACCCTTAATTATATTTTTGGGTTTGTTTTTGACGAGCGTCGAAATCACCAAAAATAATAATAAACCCGTTTACACTAAAATAAACAAGATTTGCAAAAGTGGTAAGTGGGATCGTCTCCATAGGGAATAAGTAAATCAACTTTAAATTAATATGACAACCAAGAGAATACAATAAAATAAATAAATGGGGGGTTGAGAAGTTGATTGGTAAAAATATAAAACTTGCAAACTTAAAGGAAGTAAAAATATGATTTAAGACTCTTTCGACTAAGGATACTTTTAGCATAAAATTAATCAATCACAGGCATAAAACATAGGCTTCTTGAATTTTCAGTCAGTTGGCTTACTCATGAAATATCATAATTAAAGATTTTTTTCAGACTTGAGAATGATATTAGATAGCTAATTCATTACTCTCAATTTTAGAATGCACTTGTAAATAGCTAGCAAGGTTTAATTCCAAAAAGGCTTTAAGCACAAGAACCAACTTTAATTCAAAACTTTATGATAGCACAAAGAGATTTATTAATTTGAATCTAACCACAAAAATTTTAGAAGATTTCGTTCGTTACAGTTTTCTATTATATCATGGTAGCATAAACATAATAGAAGTAACAATATGCTTAGCCTTTCGAAAATCAACAAGTGGCCGGATTGATGATATCAAAAGGAAAACAATAAAAGATATTACCGGTTTGCATTCAAAAACTAAAACTCCAGAAAAAGTTGAGAGCGAGCCTCACGGTTGATAATAGCTTCAAGTAAACTCCTTAATCGAAAGAATGAAGAACTTAGTTACTCGTAATGCAAAACAAACAAGCTGTTTTTTCCATTCAAAATTAAGTACCACAGTATATTGAAGAACATATTAAAACCAGGAAAATACCCAACCAATGTCGTTCTTCTCTGCTGGAAAATAATCAGCCTATTTAAACTAGAAACAAACTCTATCTAAACAAGGAACGAGATCCCTAAAAGAAATCAATAACTAAAACAAAAGCTAATAAAATCCTAAACAATCCAAAGAGATAAAATAGGCATGAGAAAATTCAGGAATAAAGCCCATGTAAATCTGGAATTTATTGAGAGGAAATTGAGTGAGACTGATATTCCAAAACAATCTTCGATTTGAATCAGGAAACAACCCAACAGCGGCTGTCAACTCGGTTCTAGTCTATAGAGGTCAAGTCATTGAAAACACTCCAAATCAGCCCAACTCGTTGTACATTCAAGCTCTAATCATTTTGAGTTCGGAATGCATATCTTGGACTCTAGGTTAAGCTGCAACTCAGCTCCAAACGGCTACCAAAATGGTTCATTATTGCTAAAACTTCTAAGTTAGCTCAAACAACGCCCAAGACCTGAATGTTTGTAACATATGCACAAAAATCAGTAGCAAAGGATTCTAAATAGCACATTAAACCATTAGAAAAAGTGTTAAATTTGTGAGTTAACAAATACCCCAGACTTGCCTTTTGCTTGTCTTCAAGCAAACATTAAAAATCAAAATGAGCATCATCACAGCTAATCAAGCAATCCGAATAACCACTATATTGCATTTTCACCACATTCAACATGACTTAAATTCAGTAAGAAACTTAGAAAGAGTCAAGTAATAATTGTACATTTTTTATAAGCTTCAAAAACGTTGAAAGAGTATTTTAATGAGGATCAAGTCGGTTAAAACGCTTTTAAAACAAAGACAGCTAAATTTGGTGGATGAAACACATTGACAACCCGTTACACCTTAGTTGTAGGAACTTTTAAGGGCTCTTGTGAGGGTGGTTCTCCCTATCATCCGAGCTCCATACAAAAACCGCTTAAGGTAAAGATGAGCCGATCCCTCAACTTTACCGAATCATGGGTATTACTAAGATGTAACTGGGTAGAATAGAGAGGTCGTAAGAAACTCAACAAAATTATAATGATAGAACAATGAATCTTCTTTGAATAACCTTCTTTTTTTCTTTTTTTTTCTTTTTCTTTCTTTTTCAAAAACCCTATTTTCTCCACTACGCTTTGACAAATATAAAACTCAAAATAAACCATAATAAGCAAGAGATTCAAGTGAACATCAACGAGTTACGTGTCTCGACCCTAAAATCAGCAGTAACAAACCCGACCATCATAGAAATCCTAGTTCAAGGCCCTCAAACATAAGAAAAAATGGTTCAAAAATGACTCATCTACTTTCTAAGTGTACACATTGAATTTAAGTGGTGTTTACCAATGCGATTACTAACAAGATAGAGGTTAGAAAGTGCAATTAACATGTGGCCTGCTCAAAAATTTGAAAAATTTACGTGAAATTTCTACTTTCACTTGAAGACAATAAAGGCAATAAATCACACATCCTTCCCCCACACTTATAGGCAAAAATGCCCTCAATTTTGCACAAACAAAAGAAATGAAAGAACCAATTAAGGAAAGAAGCAACCTATCGGTGGAGGAGGCTCAGGGCAGCCTATTGAGGCCACTGCTGGAGCTACAGAAGTTGCTACAATACTATGAGCATTTGGTCTTGTCGCTCATTTTGTTGTCATAGGAGTGTGATGATTCATTCTGAATGTTGTATGACTCTATCTAGTCTATCAACAAGGAGATGTTGGACCGGAGGATCGTCATCAAAACCTGCATCTTTAAAAACAAAATGCCCATCCAGGGTATTCTTGACCAATCCCATCCTACTTAAGCTATTCAAGTCAAGGGGTTGGATAGAAAAAATGACATCAAACTCTATGCCCTCGTGATCAAATAGATTCTGATTAACCGCAAATTGAGTCACTAAGTGTCCTAGAAGAACAGAATGAGTACCCTCGGCTATAGTTTTCATATGAAGTGCAATCCAATAGCCTAAATTCACATATTTCTCATGGTATATACTCCACAAAACAACAACTCAGTCTTAGAAATAATAGGGGAGTTAGTAACTTGCCCAGAAAACACAAAAGCTAATAACCGATGCAAATACTTAAGTGCATAGTCAGCGAATTATGCATAAGTGGATTTGCTAGAACTATAAACACCAAACTCCAAGCCACTCAAAAACCTAAAAAACTCAGCATCTCTAGAATCCTCAGGATAATCACAAATGCCATCCTTATATTTCTCAAACTCAGCAAAAGATTCTATAATTAACCTGAAATGAATATTAAATTCCGTTATGCTTAAGCTAAAACTCACGCCACAAATAGAAAAATTGACAATTCCAGGAGTATCAACCTCAACTTTAGCATTATCAGGATTGAAAACATAACTCCCAAAAAATTCCTTAATAAGCTCCTGATAACAAGGTAAATGCATTTTAAAAAATGACTCCCAACCAATATTGCCTATGTATCTCTCAACTGACTCATCTATTCCTAATACCTCAAGTGTATCATAATGCAAAAATTTAGAATCTTGGTATTTGGAGAATCTTACATGAGGTTGGGATTTTTTTGGCTTACCATTCGCTAATCTGGCCCTTTTCTTAGTTCTAGAGCAATCGGGGGCCACTTATTTCGCCTTTCTCTCAGTACTAGTAGTTGCTGCCTTCTTGTTCATTGCTTTCCTTTTTGATTTTGCTCATTTCGGTTTGGAAGCAATACTCTTTGTTGGCAAGACTTCAGTTGGGACTCAAGGGGAGGGCGTTCTGGTCGCCGGTGGACCTGCCTGTGGTGTCAAAATTGGTTCCCTCTCTAATGATGTAGTGGTGGCTGCCTTATCTACCGGAGAATCAGAGATGTCGGGATTTGATATAAGTGACTCGCCAGAGGTGAGTGATAGAGGGGAACTAGTGGCCGTTATTTTTGGTGTCGGTGGAGCAGTCGAAGTGTTGTTCGTGGCAAGACCCATTTCCGGCGATATTCTGCTAGAATGGCTGCTTTTAAGGTTCCCCTTCTTACTGGAGTAGAATATGTTCACTGGGGGAGGGGATTCATCGGCGATGAGGCCGAAGTGGCCGGAAGAGCAACAGTGGCCATTCTTGGAATTATGGCGTCCTTAGGGGTTAGGATGGCAGTGGTTCATGATCACAGCGCCACTGACAATGGCGATGGTAAGGGACTCGTCATGTGTGAGTTCTGAGCGGCGGTGGGCAGCGGTTGTGATTTTTCCGACGAAGGGGGTTTCTAAAACTACCGCAGAGGTGGTAGTGGCGGTATTGGAGGCCTACAAGCAGTGCTTTTCGTGCGAGCCATGGGGCGACACGGTGGTGGTTGTGGGAAAGGGAGAGGGAGTGACGATGGCTGTTAGAGAGGGAGAGGGAGTGACGGCTGAGAAATTGGGAGTTTAACTTTTTTTTTGTTGTTTTTGGGTTGTAGATGGTAATTAAGGGAATATGGGTATTTGGGTAGATGGATTATATAGGTAGATGGGTTAAGTGGTGGTTGGGCCTTGAGCTAGATAATTGTTTGTAGGGGAAATGGGTAATTACTTATAGGTGCAAACCACCACAACATCTTGGATCCATCGCTTGCCATTACCTATTTCAGTACAACCCGTAGCTTTCAAAAAAAATCCCATGCTCCATTAAAGAAAAACTTTCCACCTATAAAAACAAAATGAAATTCCAGAATAAAACCAAGGTTGAAGAAAACCTGAATAGGGAATTACCTTTATGCCCTAATAAACTAAAAACCAAATTAACTGAAAATTAAAAAGAAAATTAGGAAGTAAGCTAAAAGGATAGAGAGATGAGCATGAGTTCATGCTCAATACTGGGCTGCCTCCCAGAAGCACATATTTTTATTGTCGTTAGCCCGACATTGCCGCTGCCACGTTACGGCTCGGAGCTTGGTTCAACCAGATTGTAGTCATCAGTCCCAATTGCCTGAATCTAGACTTTGAATTTCTACTACACCATAAGAGTAAACTTTAGTAATAACAAAAGGTCCTATCCATCTACTACGTAACTTCTTGGGAAACAATTTCAATTTTGAATTATAGAGTAAAACTTTTTCTCGAATTGAAAATTGTTTTCGAGAAATTAATTTATCATGAAAAGCTTTTGTTTTCTCTTTATACAACTTAGAACTCTCATAAGCATCCAGCCTCAACTCTTCTAACTCTTGTAATTCCAATTTTCGTTCCTTACCTGCCTCATCAAGTCCAAAATTAAACTGGCTAATGGTCCAATAAGCTTTATGCTCAATTTCAACCGAAAGGTGACAAGGTTTACCATAAACTAAATGGAATGGAGACAGACCAATTGGAGTTTTAAACGCAGTATAGTAATCCCACAAAGCATCATCGCGCTTTAAACTCCATTGCTTCAGATTGGGACCTACTATTTTCTCAATTACAGATTTAATTTCCCAATTGGAAATCTCAGCTTGACCGTTTGTTTAAGGGTGATTGGCTATAGAAGTCCGGTGCTCCACCCCATACTTTTTCAAGACATTGGCCAAGATTTTGTTGCAAAAGTGTGTCACCCTATCGCTGATTAGAACTCAAGGTACCCCGAACCTCAAAAAAATGTTAGTTTTCACAAAATCTGCAACAACTCGAGAATCATTAGTATGAGTGGCCTTCGCTTCCACCCATTTCAACACATACTCCATAGCTAAAAGAATGTAAGAATTGCCAAAAGAATTCAAAAATGGACCTATAAAATCAATCCCCCACACGTCAAAAATTTCACAAATTAAAATTGACCTTAAAGGCATTTGATCCCTAAGAGTTAGATTACCCATTTTTTTGACAACTTTCACAAGCATGGCAAAACATATATCCTTAAAAATATTAGGCCAATACAATCCAGATTCAAGTACTTTCCGAGCTGTCCTTTTAGGACTAAAGTGACTGCCATAAGCAAAAGAATGATAAAATTGTAAAATAGATGATGTTTCCTCTAAAGGCACACACCGCCTGATTACTTGGTCAGAACAATGTTTCCATAAGTAAGGTTCATCCCATACATAATATTTTGATTCCTCGTTAATTTTATCTTTTTCAGTTCGAGCTAGTTCCTTTGGTAAGGTACCAGTGACAAGGAAATTCACAATATCAGCGTATCACGGGTTACTTGCTTGATAGAGAACAAGTGCTCATCAGGAAACTCATCTTCAATTGGTGTCACCTCTTCTCCATTTACCAACCTACTGAAACGGTCCGCCACAAGATTTTCCGATCCCTTTTTGTCTTTGATCTCCAAATTGAATTCTTGCAAGAGCAGAATCCATCGGATTAATCTCGACTTGGCTTCCTTCTTCTTCAACAAGTATTTTCGAGCTGCATGATCAGAAAAAACAATTACTTTAGTTCCCAATAAATATGATTGAAATTTTTCTAAAGCAAAAACAATGGCTAAAAGCTGCTTCTCTATAGTAGAATAGTTGCATTGGGCATTGTCAAGTGTCTTAGAGGCATAGTATATGACGTGAGGGTTCCCATCAACCCTTTGACCCAAAATAGCCCCTACTGCATAATTGCTTGCATCACACATGATTTCAAAAGGCTTTCCTAATTTGGAGGCTACATAATGGGTGCAGAAATCTGCCTCTCTTTGATATCATCAAAGGCGGACTTACATTTATCATTGAAGTTAAAGTCTACATCTTTTTGCAATAGTTGGCTCATTGGTTGAGAGATTTTTGAAAAATCCTTAATGAACCTCCTATAAAAACCTGCATGGCCAAGAAAAGAATGAAGTTCCCTCACAGTAGAGGGGTAAGGCAAAGACTTAATAATTTCAATTTTAGATTTATCAACTTCAATCCCCTTTTGAGAAACAATATGCCCAAGTATTAAACTTTTATCAACCATAAAATGACACTTTTCATAGTTTAAAATCAGATTTGACTCCAAACACCTTTTTAAGATTTTTGTCAAATTAACTAAGCATTCATTGAATGATTCTCCGTAGACCGTAAAATCATCCATGAACACTTTGATGCAATTTTCTACATATTCGGAGAAGATACTGACCATGCACCTTTGAAAGGTGGAAGGGGCATTGCATAAGCTGAAAGGCATGCGTTGATATGTAAATGTTCCAAATGGGCAAGTAAATGTCGTCTTCTCTTTATCCTCAGGAGGAACCAGAATTTGGTAAGAACCTGAATGACCATCAAGGCAACAAAAGTGAGTTTTTCCTGCCAATTGTTCAAGCATTTGATTGATAAAAGGTAAAGGGAAATGGTCGTTTCTAGTTGATGCATTAAGTTTGCGATAGTCGATGCAAAGCCGCCACCCATTTTGGATTCGGGTGGGAACTAAATCATTGGATTCATTCTACACTATTATAACTCCCATCGTTTTTGGAACTACTTGGACTAGGCTTACCGACTCACTATCTGAAATTGGATAAATCATATCAGAATCTAATAGCTTTTGGACCTCTTTCTTGACAGCCTCCATCAGAGGCGAGTTTAAGCGATGTTGTGGATCTTGTTTGGGCTTTGATCCTTCCTCCAATAAGATACGATGCATACACGTCGATGGGCTCAATCCTTTAATGTCAGCTATCATCCATCTGATCACTTCCTTGTTCTCGTTCAACACCTGAATCAAATCGCCCTCTTCTTCTACACCGAATTTGTTGGAAATTATCACTGGCAGCGTCATATCCTCTCCTAAATAGACGTATTTCAAGTGCTCGGGCAGATCTTTAAGTTCTAAAATCAGGTCCTGTACAACAGATGGTAAAAGCTTGGAGTTAGAAGGCAATAATTTCATCTTAGGGGCTATTGTATAAAACAATCTCAAGGCATTAAGCTCACGAATAATCTCTTTCACATTTTCATTTAACATAAAATTAGAATCAACCCCTAACTCATCAAAACTTGAACTCAAAACTACTTGCAACTCATCATCATACAAAGGGAATTTTTTCACCACATCAACAACAAAAAGAGGGGTTGTATCACATGGAAATTTCATGGCATTATACATATTAAATTTGACAATCTCGTCATCGAATTCCATGGAAAGCATGCCTGTGCGAACATCAATTTTTGTACTAGCCGTAACTAGAAAAAGCCTTCCTAACAACAAATTGTGAGAATTAGAAGAAATGTCATCACCCATATCTAACACAAAGAAATCAACGGGAAACACTAATTGATTGACTTGGACAAGGACATCTTCAAACACTCCCTCGGGATATACTAAGAACAAATTAGCCAATTGAAGCACAACGCCGGTTTTACTAAATGGTTTAGCATGCAAAGCTCGATATATGGATAATGGCATAACATTTATAGAAGCACCCAAGTCACATATAGAATTTTTCACAGTTACCTCACCAATTTTACAAGGGATAGAAAACACACCTTAGTCCTTGCATTTTCTAGGTATCCTCTTTTAAAGAATGGCCGAAACATTCTCCCCAATTTGTATTCTTTCATTTCCATTCAACTTCTTTTTGTTAGAACACAACTCTTTAAGGAACTTAGCATACTTTGGGACTTGTTTAATGGCATCAAGGAATGGGATATTGATTTCCAAATTTCAGAAAATTTTCATTAGTTCACCATCCTCCTTTTCCTTTTTAGTCTTTCATAACCTTTTGGGAATAGGGGGTGGGCGAACCAAAGGTTCAGTTAATTTTGTTCCCAATTCCTTGTTGCCATCAATACTCATCTCATTCTTTGAATTTCCAGCCGAATTTAAATTAGGTTCATTACTTCTACTTATCCTGGACTCTAGGTTAGCAGTGACAGATTCAGATTTTTCATGGACGAGTTCTTTTCCATTACGAAGAGTTATAGCACAAGCATTTTTCCTCAAATTAACTTCAGTTTGAGAGGGAAGCTTACCTTGATTTTCTAACTTACTCAAGCTAGTGGCAATTTGGCTCATTTAGCTCTCCAAGTTACGAATTCTTGCATCCGTCTTTTATTGGTGTTGGAGTGTACTGGCTGCCATCGTTGTCATCATCTCCTCAAGTGACATTGCTGGTTTATTGGGCTGAGTTTGAAGATTTTGCTGTCTCAGAAAGGCATTTTGTGGAGAAACTTGGCTCCTTTGCGCATTGCTAAAATTTGGGTGATCTCACCACCCCGGATTGTCAGTGTTGGAATGAGGGTCATATCTCCTTTGCTGCTCGTTGAATCCACCAATGGTGTTTACTTGCTCATCACCACAGAAAGTGGGGCAATTGTTCATTGTGTGACCAACAACCAAGCAAATCTCACATATGACTACTTGATTCGAATTTCCTACCTGGATAGACTTAACTAAAGAAGTGAGTTCAGCCAACTTAGTTTTAATGGATGAAGTGTTTACCTCATTGACTTTTCTTGGTAAAGTATGGCATGGGTCATCGAAGGCTTGTGAACTTGCAGCCATTGAAGAGATGAGTTTTTTAGCATCAGCCAGCGTCTTGTCAATTAGAGTCCTATTGCAAGCCGCTTCAATGAATTTTCTTTCCAAAGGAAGCAATCCATAGTAGAAGTACTCGACTAGCCCTTTCTCTGAAATGTCGTGATTTGGGTATGCCTCCATGAGCTTTTGAAATCTCTCCCAGTACTCATTAAGAGTTTCAGTCTCCTTTTGCCTAATAGATTTCCACCCTTATTGTGATTGCCTATTAGCCGGAAAGTATTTCTCCATGAATGCAAATTTAAGGGCAGGCCATGAAGTGATGGTACCTACAAGGACAGTATATAACCATTCTTTAGCAGCATCCTCTAAAGAAAAAGGAAAACAACGTAGTGAAATTTGATCTAGAGAAACTCCTGGAGGCTTCATTCCGGTACAAATGCCGTGAAAAGCCTTTAAGTGCTTATTCGCATCCTCCTTTTCCAATTCCATGGAACCTTGGCAAGTGATGGATTAGACCCGATTTGAGCTCGATGTCAGTTGGAGCTTCAGGAAAATTGATGCAAAAATTGGGTGTATTCAGCCTTTGAATGGCTAGCTCGCGGAGTGTGCGATTGTCTGCCATCCTGACCTCCTCTTAAAATTGCCCTGAAGGTTCAGATTTGGGGCTGCTCACCTCGCCAGAAAACAGCTGGTTAAGATCAAAATTCAGCTCTTCTTTCAGTTCTTCTTTGTTGGATGCATTTGCAGCCCCTTTATTCTGCTCCGTGATTTTTCTTAAGTGTCTAGCGGTCTTTTCTATTTCAGGATCGAAGAATTTTTCACTTCCTCGATCATTCCTGGTCATCAAACAAAAGAAAATTAATTAGTACTCAGTTCCCCGGCAACAGCACCAAAATTTGACGAGCGTCAAAATTTCCAAAAATAATAATAAACTCGTTTACACTAAAACAAACAAGATTTGCAGAAGTGGTAAGTGGGATCGTCTCCACAAGGAACAAGTAAATCAACTTTAAATTAATATGACAACCAAGAGAATGCGATAAAATAAATAAATGGGAGGTTGAGAAGTTGATTGGTAAAAATATAAAACTCGCAAACTTAAAGGAAGTGAAAATATGATTTAAGACTCTTTCGACTAAGGATACTTTTAGCATAAAATCAATCGATCACAGGCATAAAACATAGGCTTCTTCAATTTTCAGTCAGTTGGGTTACTCATGAAATAGCATAATTAAAGATCTTTTCAGACTTGAGAATGATATTAGATAGGTAATTCATTACTCTCAATTTTAGAATGCACTTGTAGATAGCTAGCAAGGTTTAATTCCAAAAAGGCTTTAACCACAAGAACCAAATTTAATTCAAAACTTTATAATAGCACAAAGAGATTTATTAATTTGAATCTAACAACGAAACTTTTAGAAGATTTCGTTCATTATAGTTTTCTATTATATCATGATAGCATAAACACAATGGGAGTAACAATATGCTTAACCTTTTGAAAATCAACAAGTGGTCGGATTGATGAAATCAAAGCGAAAATAATAAAAGATATTACCGGTCTGGATTCAAAAACTGAAATTCTAGAAAAAATTGAGAGCCTGCCTCACGGTTGATAATAGCTTCAAGTAAACTCCTTAATCGAAAGAATGAAGAACTTAGTTACTCATAATGCAAAACAAACAAGCCAATTTTCCATTCAAAATTAAGCACCACAGTGTATTGAAGAACACATTAAAACTAGGAAAATACCCAGCCATTGTCGTTTTTCTCTGTTGGAAAATAATCAGCCTATTTAAACTAGAAACAAGCTCTATCTAAACAAGGAAAGAGAACCCTAAAAGAAATTAATAACTGAAATAAAAGCTGATAAAATCCTAAACAATCCAAAGAGACAAAATAGGCATGAGATAATTTAGGAATAAAGCCCATGTAAATCTGGAATTTACTGAAGAGGAAATTGAGTGAGACTGATATTCCGAAATAGTCTTCAATTTGAATCAGGAAATAACCCAACAGTGGTTGTCAACTAGGTTCTGGTCAGCAGAGGTCAAGTTAATGGAAACGCTCCAAATCAGTGCAACTCAATGTAGATTCAAGCTCTAATAATTTTGAGTTTGGAATGCATATCCTGGACTCCAGGTTAAGCTGCAACTCAGCTCCAAACAGCTGCCAAAATGCTTCATTAACGCCAAAACTTCTAAGTTAGCTCAAACAATGCCCAAGACCTGAATGTTTGTAACATATGCATAAAAATCAGTAGCAAACCATTCTAAATAGAACATTAAACCATTAGAAAAGAGTTAAATTTCGGAGTTACGAGTTTCAGAGTGGTCTAGTAGGTGCTCATTTCTATATAGTTCTTCCTCTTTAGGAGGTTTCCATTGTTGGGGTTCTTGTGGATACTGATAGAGACTATTCTACATTTGGAGGCTTGAACAAGAAGTTTCTGCTAAAGCACGCTTCAACTGATAAGCTTTTCTTATAATTATTAGGTCTTTTTCGATAAGCATTTTTAGACTTCATAACTATTTCTTAGTTGTTTTATGCATGCTATAGTTTTTATACTAGGATATAACTTAGAGTTATGGTATGCGTAGTATAATATAAACTTGTGCATAATAAACTAGGAAGAGAACTTGCTTAGTTAAGGCTTTATTTAATATATAACTAATTGGAGTTCTTAGGGACAAGGGATAAAATTTTGAATTTCCACCATGCCTATTATGCATGTTCAAAGTGACTGTCAGTTCCCAATAGTGGTATCAGAGCCTACATATTAAGTGTATAATTAAGTTAGAAGAAAACTAAATTTATTTTCTAATTGGAATGATATAAGTTTTTAAATTGTTTAGAAGAACTTATGAACTTAGGAATTCAATTCAGGGTTAGAGAATGGTCATTGATAATTAGAATAAGTCTTGTTCAACTTACTCAAGATATTATCAAAACTCAATTACTTATATAAATTACAAGGGTTATATATGCTTTCAATTAACATGAATTGAAATAATGAAATTTATTAGTTCAAGAGGTCTATGCAAAAGCCGAATAAAAATAAAAAAAAGAAGAAAAAGTTTGTTAGAATGAAAACCTAAGAAGGGCGGTCCTGGCAAAACTTAAGACATGAAAAGTTTGATAGGTCGAGAAATATCAAAATGTGACTCCTTATGCAAAAATTGGAAATAAAATAATCAGTCAAGCACGTATCACATAATCAGACCAGAAGTCTCCTCTTCCCCCTAGCAGGAACTGATCTACCTCATCTCAAATGATAGCTCCAATCAATTCTGGAAGTCAGTCGCTCCCCGCGAGTGGGAAAAACTCATATGGTAATAATCCATCCCCTATAAAACTTGTCAGTTTTGACAATCATGGGGCGATATAGTTTAGAACCCCATAATGAGTAGTCATAGTCCCCTTTTCAGCATTAAGGGTAGGCCAGTTAGATGGGTATACAATTTTAGATATGATGTGTTCCTTAGAGGCGATTAGGGTGATATATCTCAGTTTTATTTGTACAAACAAGTTTTGTATTAATAAAGGCATTCTTTTGTTATATCAATGACTATGAAAATATATTATGATGGGTTTAGAATATATTCATTGATGTGTTTGCAAAAGTCCCTGACATAATTATAGCACATATTTCAAGGGTATATTGGGACTATGTTGGTGAGAATTGGTTCTTGCACAATTACGGTTTGTCTAAATACCCCTTGTCATAGTATCATCAGGACTTGACATTGATGAATACAGTTAGACTAGCATAAGTCGTCATACCTCTTCAATCTGATTTAGAGTAGCATATCTCCAGTGCTAGAGGGTGGTACCTTGGGTTAACACATGAATGTATTTAATAAAATACATTGGAGTCCGCTATAAGATAACACTCGGTAATCCATAATATGTATTGGTGTTTTATCAACTCATTGCAATAGCAATACGAGTATCCTTAGACCTGAGATACTAGTTACCTTTTTCAGATGTTGCTATACTTTGGGTGATTCCTAAGCATTCTATAAACTGGGTGATACATATGATTATGGGTATAGTTGCGGTCTAACCGTTGGTAAGATGAGTAGTCAAGATGGAATCTTTCACTCCATTATAGCGATATAATGGAGATGTACCTCAGGCACTTGTTAGAAGTGACACACTCGTTAACCTCTGATCAAAGTATGAATTAATAGGATGAGATCCTGATCAACACACTAAAATGGTTGAATGGTTTACTTCTGTAGTGAGACTAAATACTGGGGTAGCTATTAAAGGCTACTAGTGAACTAACACTTAAATCGAGTCTTAGAAACCAATGGTACTTAACCACTAATAGAATGAGTGAATTGTATTGAGAATATTACAGAACCAGGATTAAGTCATAATTCAAGTGACGTTCTAAATATTTAGGGGTCATATGCCCTATGTTAGAGAGCCAACATTACCGATCAAAGTCATCGGAGTCTACAACGATCTAGGTCTCCGAGCCAGTCAAATCCTAAAATGAATTGAGCTATGTCAAAATTTTGACGAGTCGATATTACGGGATGCTACAAGGTCACACAATTTGAGTTACGACCGATGAATGTAAAGAACCGTTAGACTAGGTCTAATCTAGAAGAGCAAAATATGGTTGGACTGAATTATCGGTAAGACCAATATTCACTGGTTGAACCTGTAAATCTGATAAATAATAATGAGGTTAAAATAAATAAAGGGAATTAAGAACCAAATAGCACAATTCATAAATACTCGGTATTACTTGAATTGGTGCAAGTGGATCAGTAAAAAAATTGTTAGACAATTTTGGGACTGAGATCTGCGTGCGGGCCAAAGCCATGTTGTGTGTAAACAACACTACTCAAGGCCTGTAGCGAGGGCCTAAGGATTCGGTGGGCTACCATAGGCACCCACGACGCACTTTATGCAGCTTGTTAAGCTATACTGGTGCACAGTCCTGCAGCCGTGCAACCTGCCATGTGAAGCCTATTTGGCTGCGCAGGTGCTCGACCTAATAGGCCAGCACATGGTGCTATGCAATACAGCCCACAAGGGCTATGCTACTGCAGGCTTTGGCATGTATGCATGCATATTCCTAGCATACCACTGTGAGCCTTTTCGCCAGAAGCATTTGTGTTGAAGTGGGGAGCTTGCTCCCGAAGCAAGCTCCCAAACAGAGTTTGGTTTCAAACTCTATTTTGGTTTTTAATTAAAATACTTAATTGCCTTTTTTTAATTCTAATTTGTTGAGGTTAGGAATTTATTTTCTCTTGATTAATTCCTAGCCACTATAAATTGAAGCCTCCTCCTTCATTATTTGTCGTCCAAAATTCCTTTCTCTTGCTCTCTCTCTTATTCTCTAAGTTTTTCTTGTTCTCATAAGTAATCCGTTGAAAGACATATTTACTTTGAATAGAATACTGAGGGAATTTCTTCTAAAATAAATTAGCAGGGAAGATCTAGCTGTCTTCCGCTTATTTATCAGTACTATCTTTCTAGAAGGTTTTGGTCGATAGTGCTAGTGTGGATCAATTATAGAGGGCTTCTACTTTGGAGTCTGTGCACGCAGCTGAGGGGTCATTCTACTGACTATGAGGTTCACGCTTGAACTAGTACATGACCTTGAATAATTTTAGACTAGTAATATTATCTATCATGCCATGCTTAGGAGATCCTTAGATTTTATATTAAATTTTGAATTTCCATCATGCCTGCTTTCCATGTTCAAACTTGTGAATCTAGACCAACAGTGGTATCATGAGCCTACCTAATGTGATTGTATGATTGTCTAGAAATATGCTAGGTCTGATTTTCTATGAAATATTTTTGAGTATGCTATGCCACACCTAGTCCGAATTTATTTCTTGCAATAGAAAATGTTGTTACAACTAGATTAAGTGTTGCTCTAACTTAGCCAAAGTAGTTATCTAAGAATTCACAACGTTTTACTTGAGATTGTAAATACTTTAATTTTTGAATTAAGTGGAATAATTCTTAAATTATAAAAGAGTGAAATCTTTGATTTAAATAGTCTATGGTTAACTGAGTATGAAAGTCCCGCGATTGTTCTGGCAAGGATTGGACATGGCTACTCATTTACTTCAAGGGGGCCTCTCCTAATTAGAAATGTCCATCAGTTACCAAAGGGATTTTTTTGAATAAGTTGATTTATAGTATAATGAATTGGATTCATCATATGGTTTTACAACAAAAAGTTTAAATTGTTAAATTAAAACTTATAGACATAGGTGCATGCACTTGTAACAATGAACACCCTTGTTTGTTTTGCATGCTATGTGGAGTGTTGGAATGATGGAATGATTATGAATTACAAGTTGGGCGTGGGTTGGACCTACTAATTTCTTTCATCCCTGAATTTATTATAGTTTCATAATCATGTCCATGTATAAGCCCTAGATTTAGGCGATACCTGTTGCACCAATAAATCCCCATTAAAATAATAAGACAGAGCTATCTTTACTAAAAGTCAAATATGTGACTCTAGGCCCTTTTATCGAATGAATTGCTTCATGCACCATACGCCTTCTTCATTAACATTGTTTGTTCATGTGATTTGAATTAGGGTTAAGTCTTAACCAAACTAGGTTAGTTTTCTATAATATTGGAGCTAATGTCGGGCTAGAGGCATCATTTGAGGAGTCATATAATTGGTTATGCACGTCAATTGGTTGGAAATCAAATGGATTAGCAATTGCATTAGATGCAAATGGACTGGATCTTAATATAGTTGTTTAAGTTAGCTTGACTCGTGATAGCGGGGGTTAGGTTAGATGAGTTATAGATCCTAGCTACTAAGGAGAATGGTTAAACCATGTTTACCGAAAGACAATAGTAGGGGCTATTATGTTTTCGAATAAACTTTAACTAAATAGTAGGAAAATGTATTTAAATAAAGCCCCTGAATTAAACGCATGTATAAGAACTAAGCCTAAAGCAATAATTCTATTTTTATATCTAGATTGAATATATCTTCTGACATTAATAAAGGAATGAGACAAATACAAAAGTTGACCAGTCCAAATTTTAGTGATTGGTTCAGAACGAATAAGATACTACACATGGAGGAACGATTGGCGTATGTGTTAAACAAGCCAATTTCTAGAAAACCTGGCACTAATGCTCCTGTAGTAATGCGTGAAGCATGGTTGAAGTATATGAGAGATTTAGTGTAAGTGACTCATTTGTTGCTAGACACACTTTCTCTTACGTTACGTTCATAGTGTGAGGGCATGGGATTAGAAACCATGTTGCTCCATCTTGTTGGCATATCCAATGAGATGAGGACAAAGAGATCCTTAAATTCCAAAAGAATATTTGAATCCAAGATGTAGGAAGTGTTAGATATGATGTATGTCATTAAGACAATTAGGGCGATATATCTTAATTACAGAATGGTATGAATAATTCATTTTATTAATATGGGCATTTAATCTTTTGTTTATATCAGTGTGTCCATATATATTATGACTGTTTCAAATATATTCATTGATATTTGTATACAAAAGTCCTTGACATATATCATAGTATGAAGTGAGAGATCATATTTGAACTATGGTTAGAGAGATTTTCTTCATGTGTAATTATGATTATATCTAAGCTATCCCTAGTCATAGTTTCATCAAGAAAGGATATTGATGAAGCAGTAAGACTAGCATGTGGTCAACTTTCTTAGAATGGGTCCAAGCAGTTAATCCCCTATAGCTGAAGATGGTGGCTTAAGATTGACACATAGATATATCTCGTAGATATATTTGAGATCGCAATAATATAAACACTTGGTATATATATTAAGGTGTTAGTGTTTATATTTATACAATAGCTTTGCGAATATCCTCATACTTGAGATACTAGTTACCTTGTGTGGTACTATCGCTATACTTTGGGTCATTCCTACACACTCATAAATTTAGGGTGTCACGGGTGATTACGGGTATACTGATGACAACATGTTGGTAAGCTATGTAGTGATAAAGAATCCATCACTTTGGATATATTAAGGAGTTATACCTAACTACTTGTTGAATTGATGATTGCTATAAACCTTGTATCAAAGTATGTGTTTGATAGAAATAGTTTACAGTCAAACACATTATGGTGAAAAGCAATATACTTCCGTAACAAGTAAATAACTCAGATAGCTTGGAGCAACTTTGCTATTAATGGGTTAACATTTTAGCCGAGCCCAAAAAACCTGATGGTATTAATATTGAAGAATAGAAGGAGTTCATCGCATTGGGCAACTATTTCATTAACAAGGATTAAGTCATAAGCACAAATGACGTTTTGAGTAATGGGGGATGGTAGACCCCTGCTAGAGGCATACTACAGTCAGTTAAGATAATCGAGTTCTATTTACGGTCTAGAACCTCGAGCCAATAGTTCCCATATAACAAGGATTGGTTTAACCTTAACATCTCAATACCTCGAGATCTTATAAGGTCACACACATTGGACCTTCATTGGACTTAGTAAAGAATTAATAGATTTATTCGATTATGAAAATATAACATAATAATAATTGGATTATTATTTGGTTAGACCAAGTATTTATTTTGACCGGCAACTAATTTTATTAGGTTCATAAATAAATAAATTTATTTGAGAGGGACCTGAAAGGTAAATAGCCATCGAAAGCAATTTTGGTGCATGCGAGAGTGTGTGGTCGTGCTTAGGTAGCACACGATGGCTGCCTGGGGTGCATGGGGCTGTTTGGAACAACACTGCCCCATGCAATGCACTTTCAATTAAACACCAGTGCTCGGAGGGTGTGCACGGTGTGCGAGAAATAATATGCACTATCCGCGCACCATGCAGAGGTGCGCGATGGTGTGCGAGAAATGTCAGAGGCTACACCGTGCAAAAGTGCGTGGGTAGTGGCGCCCCACCCACGGATCTAGCATTATCCACGGGCCAGACCCGCATGGGATATGTGCACATATCCCACTTTGGAAATGGGAGAGGGTTTTTCCTCTCCCTTAGGCTATACAAGGAGCCCTTTGGCTCCCCTTTCAAAGCACTTTGACTGAGTCTCTTAAGCCATTTTTCAAGGATCTTTGGAGAGGATTCTTAAGTCATCGTAGAAGGAGTTTTTAATCCTCATGTATCAGAGTTTGTGGACACTGAATTTATTTTTAATTTGGGGACTGCTAGTTTATATTTTTGGTTGAGAGTTTGGAGTGGTCTAGCAGCTACTTAAAGCTCTACAATTCTTCCTCATTAAGAGGTTTAATTTGATGGGGTTCGTGTGCATACTCAAAGAGGCTATCGTACACATGGAGGCTTATGCAAGTAGGTTCTACTAAAGCATGCTTGAACTGGTAAGTTTCTTTTCTTGCTCTTTAAATTATTAGGTCTTTTTCTTAAGTGTTTTTAGACTTAATAATTATTATTCTTAGGTTGTTTTGCATTCTTAGTTTATTTTATGCTTAGGTTATAACTTAGATTTATAACATGCTGAGTATAAAATATATTTTATGCTAGGATATAATTTAGAATTATGGTATGCCTAGCCCATGTATGCTAACCTAGGTAGAGAATTTATTTAGTTAAGGCTTTAATTAATTTATATGCAACTAATAGGAGTTCCTGGGGATAAGGGACAAAATTTTGAATTTCCACCATGCTTCTTATGCATGTTTAAAGTGACTGTCAGTTCCTAATAGGAAGGAACATCAGTTGTGGAACATGTTAATAAGCTCAGTGTATTAATGGACGAACTTGATAAACTAGGTTCACCTATGAAATCATACATGAAGTGTGATCTCATTCTCCAGTGTTTACCATAGAGTTATTCACATTTTGTTAGTGAATTCTATACTAAGGATGTTGATTGTCCTATCCCTGAACTAATCAAAATTTTAAAAGGCTATGACGTAGTGCCAATTGAACAGTTATCACCACAATTGATTCCCTTAAAAGAAAGAGGAATCACATGATAAAAGGACAAAAGAAGAAGATTACTGAAAATGTTAGCTTTGAATGTGGTGGGATCGATCATTGGAAGAAATACTATGTGGTTGCATTTTCTGAGCATAAGAAGACAAAGCTGAAAGATGCTTGTACTTTAGGTATGTTCATGATTGAAAATTTCACTACAGTTCCTTATGAGTCTACATGGGTATTAGATACTGGATGAGGTACTTATATTTGTACTTCTATGTAGGGGTTGTATAATCGTAGAAGCCTGGCTAAAGGAGAGTTGGTCCTACGAGTTGGAAATGGAGAACAGATTGCTGCATCAGCTATAGGAACATATAGTCTCAAATTGCCAAGTGGCCTAGTTTTAGAAGTAAATAAATGCTTTTATATTCCGGTTGTGACTAAGAATATTATTTCTATTGCATGTTTAGCAGCAAAAGGATTTGAAGTTTTATTTAATAATAAAGATTGTCAAATATGCAAAAATAGTGTTCTTATGGCAATGGAATTTTGATTGATGGCATATATGTTTTTAATACTAAAGCTAAAATTTTTAATATGAATGATGCTAAGAGATTGAAATTAGATAAGGACAAATCTTCCTGCTAATGGCATTATCATTTAGGCCATATAAATGAAACCCGCTTAACTAAGTTACACAAAGGTGGTGACTTGGGCCTAATAGACTGGGAGTCTTAAGGGGCATGCAGACCTTGTACAGTAGATAAAATGACAAATAAGCCCTTCAAAGGAAAAGGGCAGTGTGCCACAAGTACATTGGAAATAATACACACATATGTATGTGGTCAATAAATGTGCAATCACATGGAGGTTTCGTCTGATAGTTTTGAAAGATTACTCACGATATGGATATTTCTACCTTATGAGGCAAAAATCTGATAGTTTTGAAAGATTCAGAGACTATAAGAATGAAGTTGAGAAATAACTTCAAAAGAATATCATAGAGGCTATCCTACACGTTGGACTTCACTTACCCAATGGTCACCTCAACTTCAAAATCTCCAATAACTCTCCTCTTCGTGTCATCATATGCTCTTATAACAGTATTGGATTTCTCCAACATGGATTCTTCTAGCCCCAAGTGAGGAAGGATCTTGGCAGGGCAGAGATTAAGGGTGGAACCATCATCCACCATGACACATGGGATTGAACGATCAAAGATTTGCACCCTCATAAAAAGTGCCTTGTTATGTGTGTTCCCTTCTCTCGGAAGATCTAATGGATAAAATATAATGGGTTCAACCTGATTAGAGGAAGATCCGCCAATAATTGAAAACACCTCAACCAAGGTAGTGGAAGGTGTATCCTCCAAGCTTAATAACTTTTTTTATCAAACCCCTACGATTATCCCTAGAGTCAATGAGAAGCTGCTAAATGCTGTACTTGGCAGGGGTAACTTGCAACTACTGGATGAGAGGGGTGACCTTCGAATCTATCTTTCCAGTACTAAGCAGAGTTTAAGTCTTAATAGCAGGTGTCAAGGTCAATCCCTGACTGACACTCAAGATGACTTAAATGTCAACATGTCTGCCTCTTCATCTTTTTCAGGGGCATTAGGAGTAAACCTTCCACCTCGAGTAACATGTAACATCCCATCATTCATATAGCTTCTTCCCTCTAGGGTTTCTACCAATAAAGTCGGTCCTTCAAAGTCATCGCTTTCCAATACATAAACATCAATATTGATTAATATAGGTTGAACCAATTTATCTTCCTCATAATAAGCACCCTCTAACTTGTATGCAACAATATTATAGGGACAGGTTCATCGGGCAAGGCCACTACTGAGTGAACCCCCAGATTGGCTTGCATGATCATACAAAATACTTGATAGGAGGGCATCCTTGACTCAAGAACCGCAACCTATTTCACAAAATTTGGCAGGGGTTGTTCATAGATCTTGTTTTAAGCTCGGGTTCCTGGATCTTCTTTTCTCTAATCAAGTCATGTATGGCCTCAAGAAAATCCCTACAAGCGCTGGTGTGATGATCCTTGCTAACCTGATAAGCACAAAATTTATCTTTATCCTCAGGCTTTAGTGGAACATAAGGTTTGATACTTTGAAGAAGGCCAAGCGCCCTCAACTTACTAAAAATAGCAGGCAGGGTTGCCTTCCAAGGTGAAACGCCATCCTCATTGGTATGGACTATAGCAACTTCTTCTTGTATTGTTGCAATTTTGGGATCCAAACTAGACCTCGGATTAGAGACCTAGGCCGGGGCTAACAAGTTATTCTTCTTGAACCAAGGTTTGGTCGGCACTCTCACCGTCTCCAATTCCTCGATCCTTTCCCATATATCGACCTTTTACTAGACCTCTATAAAGAGATAATTTATCTATACTAAGAACCTTATGGTAACCAGTATGGGTCCATCAGTGTATCTATACCACCAAGAATGACCCGTACGGGTCCCTAAGGGCAGATTAGGTCTCCAGACAAGGCTAGACTCAGCTCTGCAGTAGTTGGAATACCTCTGATGAATAACAGCTATAAAAGATTGCATTATCTAGCTCTCATCATTATCTCATGAGAAGGACTATTAAAATCTAGTGCTCAGAAGAATACTGAGGGAATTTCTTCTAGAATAAATTAGTAGGGAAGATCTAGTTGTCTTCTGCTTATTATTGGTACTCACTTTCTAGAAGGTTTTGGTCGGTAGTGCTCATGTGGATCAATTATAGAGGGCTTCTACTTTGGAGTCTATGCACGTAGTTGAGGGGTCATTCCATCGACTACAAGATTGATGCATCAACTGGTACGAGGTTAAATTATTAATAGATCCTTTTCATAATTTTTTATGACCTATAATAATTTTAGACTAGTTATATTGTGTATCATGCCATGCTTAGAAGATCCTTAGACTTCAGATTAAATTTTGAATTTCTGTCATGATTGCTTTGCATGTTCAAACCTATGAATCTAGACCAATATACAGATGGCTTAGTGACACAGAAGGAAGTGGCAATGTACTAAGTGTCCCTATCTTGTCTGCATAATCTAGAGGGCAAGTAAGAGGTCACAATCCATAACCCTAGCAACTGCACTCCTCTAGCCCACAACTCAGTAATCAAGTTGGAAATCTTCCACCAAGGGCAAACCTAACGGATTTGACTCCAAATAGGCCTACAAAATCCTAGTCCACTCAGCTATACTGATATCTTGATGAATAGAAGTAGTAGTGGCACGAATAGCGAAGTTAGAAGGGTTGTATTTGCTGACATGAGGAGTAATCAGTGCCTATTTCCCCAAAATCCACACCTAAAACAACATGTTAGCACAATTCATTTTATTAAAAGAATGAATTACAGTCTAGTCTATTACCTGAAGAAGAGTGAAATGATCCTCAATTGAATCTATATCCCTCGAAGTAGTGTCCAAGTGAAAGAGAGTCTCGGGCAGTGCAATGGTAGCCGGTGATAATCCTTTAGCCAGCTTATTAATAACTAAGAGCAAGCGAAAAGATGCAATGCCATGTTCCACCCAATGGATATACTAGCTCATCAGTAGTATAACTACCATTAAAGGCTAGGCTGAGTGACTCCTAGAGGCACTCACACACCACTCCAACACTCTCTTTAGATGAAATCCAGACGGCTCAAGGGCATGAGTAAAAAATATATCAATCAAATCTAGGTTGAAGAGATCTTTCAAGTCTGCAGTAGACCCAAAGATGATGGTAGGGATGGCTATCTCTTTGCGCCTCGCGGATGACACTCCTAGAATAGCACTTAATTCTTCAAATAGTGGACACATCGCCATATTCCTGAAGAGAAAAACTTGAATGATAAGATCCTATAGAGTGCAATCAGCTCAAAGTAGTGAGATGAAAAACCTTAGATTCCATAGTCTCAAAGGCTTTAGATTATCCCAATCCATCTACCCTAGATGCATCAGAAAGTCTCAAAGTCTATCACCGAACAAAGCCATAATCAGCAAAACAAAAGAAAAACAAAGCAAAGAGCTACAACCTGTAGTAGATTACGTTCTTATGCGATTTAAACCCCAATTTTAGAATTTTTGGTTGATAATTAGCCATTCATCCTGCAGCGCATCATGTAGAAAGTAGTAAATAAATGAAAGCAGAAAATTAAATAATTATTACATGGCTTTACAAATCCTATAAATTTTTCTAGTGCGAGAAAAATAAATATCGAGAGACCGAAATCGAGTCTCAACATGACTTACTAACACCAAAATAGCTCCAAATAAAATAAAATCACTCACAAATGATCACAAATAATGCATAAATAAATATTAGAATAAATTAAAAATTCCATTACGGAGAAAAAACTTTTTTTGGTCACTTTTAGAGTCGAAAACGCATTTTTAAGCATTTAAAGGCTACTTAATCAATAAGATAATAAATAAATTAAATACGATAGATTTAAAAATTATTTATAATATTTATAGATTATTATAATTTTTCAAAAAAATTTCGGGTGTTAAATGGGGTTAAAAATGCAATAAAACGATAAAATAGGGTGAAAAACGCAAAATAAAACACACAGGGACAATTTAGCCATTTTTTACCTGCAGGCCACTCGAGTGGCGATGTCCACCCTAGTTGGCGTGGCCAGCGTGTAGTCCTGGAGGCCAGCTGTCAACCGGAGTGGCCAATTGAAAAAAACTTCCAAATGGGGGGATTTTGGCATTTTATCGCCGAAAACTCGAGAGTACCGTCATTTTAAATCATTTCCCACATTATTTCAGTAGATTTGGACTTAAAATGGCTTAATACCATTAATTTTATGACTCAGGGCGGAAAAGTGCTAAAAATTTTGGCGAAAAGACGAATGGCCACTCTGGCAATGAGCAGGACACTCGAGTGGTATGGCCTGAGTGTCACTAGGGCAGGCAGTTGGTAGCCAGAGCGGCCGGCCAGAATCTCAACTAAAAAATGCAAAAAAAACCAAAAGAAAGGCCAAATGCCCCCTAACCAAGCAAAAACACCACCTAATGCGAAAAAAAGCAAGAAATAAATGAAATAAAAATGTTAGAACTCAGAAATTATAACTTTAGACCGCGAATCTATCTTTGAAACATGAATCAACCTTTATCAAGCTCTTTTTGATGATTTTGTGACAAATAGTGGCATTTTGTGATGAAATCAGTTACGAGAAGCAGCTGAGGGATCCACCGGGCTTAGCTGATATGCCCCTTAAACGCAGCTTAAAATATATGTTAGGATGCTCCTGATGATTATATCGAGATGCTCTTGACAAAAACTTCTGAGTTTTGAATTTAGGATCCTCGGGTCGATTATCCATCGAGATACCCATATGGTGTACCTTTCAAGAAAATTTTGAGATATTAGTAAATGACATTGGTTGTGCTTTTATTGCTTAATTGATTTTATAGAACCAAAAATATTTTTGCCTCTTTAATTAAGCAATAAAAACAGAAGTATGTAATATAAGTTGAGTTATGATTTCTGGAATTCTGAAAAAATGGCTGAGGTTGACTGATGGTTCGAAGGCATTTTTTTGCGAGAGATCCAGCAATGTTGCAATATTCCAACGCGTGGTCTTTGATTTATTTCCTATAGAAACTAACATAGAAGAATAAACAGAATATTTATCAATATTATGCGTGCATGCATGAATGCATGTGGTTCCGGGCTAATCTGCTTCTGGCTGACTTGATTGCTTGCTTGCTTGATTTGATTTCATGCTAGGAGAGACTATATACGGGGATTGCATTCCCACACAGATCTTGTGGGTATGTCCTTGTGGAGAATTAGAGATGTTATATTGCACATGTGAGGTTTATGTGTCCTAGATATCGATGCTGAAGATAGTTACTTTCAACACACCCTATCACTCATTGTCCAAGGAGGTGAGTCAACTGGATAAATGATTGCTGCTTTGAGCATATAAGAGGCAAGTGCGAGCACGAACAAAGTTCAATATTCTAGATAACAAATAGCTGGACGTTATAACTACTGATGAATTATTGTGGACTCGAGATGCTTGGTCGCAGTCGAGATTAGAGTGGACACATGTGAAGGACATATTTGAGCTCTTTCAAGTCCATGAGGTTGTAGAGGACATCCAAGTCTTATGATCCTGATGATAATGATGCGGGTACCTTGATGTGATCAATGACAGTCATTAACTCTATTTTCATTATCTTAAATTTTACATAGACCCTGACATTGAGATGGCTCTAACAGAGTTATTTAATGTTTTTTTGTCTTTATTTTAGCCTAGACTGCACGTTTTGGGTTTCTAATCCAACAGACTATACCTGTCTTTTGCATAGACCTTGTTTTTTTTTTCTGTCTATCGGGATTTTTCCATTTTATTGCTATTTTGTCTTTCTCTTTTGAGGAGTTGGATTGACTGCATGTAACCCTACTTTTGACTTACTTGCAACATCACGCCTTTTGGGCCCAATCTATTCATTCAAGCACAAACATAAAGAATTCAATAGAAGGTGACATTTCCATTGAATGAATTAAGTTGGAGTACGTAATGATGATGACCATTTCTATTGACTCAAACTCTGGTGATAACAAGCCTATACAAGTTTTCTAGCTAAAGCTCTCTCATTACTCACTTCTACCCTAACTTTTGCCCGGACTGACCTTTTCAGCTTTTTAGTCTAGCGGGTTATTTTGCACCATATCTTTTGCCTGATTGGTTAATATAATACTCCGTCCAGCTTTTATTATTTGTCTTCTAACATATTTCACACTTTTTAAGAAATCAATTAATTAAGGTAGAAAAATACTATTTTACCCTCTAATTAATGTTTAATTTTTAACTCCATTATAATTAATGATAATGGGACAAATGAGGGTATAATTGGAAAAATAACCCAAAAAGTGCCTAGATATTTGAGAATGACCAGTAGAAAAATATTTGAAAAAGTGGCTAGAATGCCTATTTTAAAAAGATGGAGGGAGTACCAAACAGCGGGATACACCCTAATTTCTGCATGAGTAGTTGAAGACCACTCGACGGGTGATTGATTTTATTTTTCTTTTCATGTGCCGTTTCTCTAAATTTGTTTTTTTTGGCTAGGTATGATAACGCTCAACCTATCCTGATTAATAGGGATTATGAACTCATTACCATCCATGAGTATAATCCTCATACCCTTTGTACTAAGCACCTCTTTGATCATGTAAGGTCGTTCTCGATTCGGTCAAAACTTTCTCCCATAGGTCGTATTAGTAGGCTTCTTCTACTTCAAAATCAGATCATCGGCCATTGCTGGATACTCCTGATGCTTGAATCTATTTTAGCTCTTAGTTATCCGTAGTTCATACATCTGAATGTCATTTAAAGCTTCTAGATGCTACTTCTCCATGGTATTGGGTTATCTGAATGTCAGTTTTTTCCATTTGAATTCTTCTAATCTTGATTCCAGCGTGGCTCTTACAGATTTCATCTCGGTTTTGGCTGGTAGCACAACTTCCATTCCATAAGTAGAGGAGAAAGGTATTCGATTCACGGGAGCTCTTTATAGTTGTTTGATGCCTCTGAAGTACAAATAGTGGCTCATCGGTTGAATCTTTGTATCTATTGATAGTTGAGGAAAGAATTTTCTTGGTAGATTGTTTGCGGCTTTGTTGCTCCATTAGCTTTGGGTTTGTTGGGTTTAGATCTACGGTGTTCAAGCTCATGCTTCTCGATCAAACTAGTGGTTGCCTTTTGGAACTGAAGCCCATTTCCTAAGACTAAGTGGTGATATGGGCCATACCGAGCTAAGATGTGTTTCTCGTTGAACTTTGCCATCTTCTCGGTGTTAATACTGGTGCAAGGCTTGGCTTCCTCCCATTTGGAGAAGTAACCTACCCCTACAATGATGAAGTGGTGTCCCTTGGTTGATTAAGGTCAATTTTGCCAATCATATATTTTCCCCCACACCGAGAATGGCTAGTGAGGAGAGGAATTGTGAAGCTGGGTAATTGTAAGGTAATGGATTATAGTAACGATTAATGGTTTGTCGGTTAGGAATTTTAAGAATGGGTGGGCAAAAAAAAGGGTAAGCTTTAATTCTGTCGAAGATGACCTGGAAATGCTCCTTCTCATACTACAAGCTGATGCTTCTTTGGTAGCTTGAAAATTTGTTTGCATATAGTTGCGAGGCTTGCGATGAACTGACGAACATATTGAACCTAGCTATGGAATAATTGAGCTTCTTTTTCTACTTTAGGCACGAAGATGTGATGCTCGGCAATCTGACAATCAACCCTAAGTGTGTCTATGCATGACTAGGCGGAAGCGTTATCATGGTCTTTAACCACTTTTATTATCTCTCTTTTTTCTTTCAGAGGTTAGGTCTTTAGAAATGGTTACCATTCTAGGGTTATCATCTATACTCAAATTTATTTTATTTAAATAAATGTCATCAATATTGAACACATTATGCTTATAATAAAATGAATGCATGGACCCATCGAGCTAAACATTAAATAAATAAGAAAAAGCAAAGTCTTTCATAAAGGCAGAATTGTTCACATCTAAACACTAGAAAAAAATTACATCATAGATAGTCATCGTCCATAGATGGAGGGTGCTGAGTTGGTGGTGCTGGTAGATTAGGCATCCAAGATAGCTTTCATCGGCATGTCATTCAGGACGAGACCTAGAACTTTAACTTATTCGACTGACAACTTGTCTCCTTGATTCGCTAGAGACCTCACGATTTTCTCGTTAGCTATGGTGATATGATTGGCTTCATCATTCTTCTTCATTAGAGCAAACATGGCTCTAGACATCGCGGCCATGACATATTTGGTTCCCTTATTAGCAGGCTTGATGATAGTAGAAGGCTTCTCAGAGAGATTTTTGGAAACTGCCCCTAGAATGAACTCTTCAGGCAGTCCAGAGTTAATCGTACCAACTTACCATATAATTTTGCCAAAGGGTTCTCCATTGTGTTAAGTTTTCGAGCGACTTCTTCTATCTTCCCTTCTCCCCCCATGCGAGAGATAGTGGAAGCTAAAGTGAAACATTGATCAATTGTATGCCCTTGCTGAACATGATACTTATAGAAGTTCCCCCTCACTTTGGTAGAGTGGGATCTATACTCACGTAGAGGGTTAAGCTTGCTGGCTTCACGCAAATTCGTAAATATAACACTAAGATAAAATCTCCATAGAGATACAAGGATACCATTACAGGGGGAAACTTGAACTGGGCATGTCCTATTCCTGGTCAATGTAGGAGTCATTTAGTGATACTCAGAGTTCTTGCTCCTTTTGCAATAAGGCATAGAATAATGTGCCTCATCAGACCTCTCTCTTTCTTCCCTATGATCAATCTCCTCAGCTTCAGTTTTATAATTAGAGAAGGTTTCCATCTTACCCTTGGAGCAGATGACCCTGTTGAGCTTCTACAACCCATTATTCCCCTTAAGCAGGTCAGAATTGGTGATCTCTAAATTGTTGTCAAATCTTAGCAAGGGGTTGCTCACGTTGTTAGGTGCTCTTACTGGTTCTACCATCCTTCCTTCCCTTATCAAATAGTTGATAGCCTGAATCAGAGCTTGACACTTGTTGGTGCGGTGACCCCTCTAGACATGATAAGCGCAAAAGTTATATTTATTATCTTCCCTAGGGTGTCTATGCTTGCAAAGAGTTTTGAGGGGATCAAGTTCTCTTAATTCTATAAGGATTACACTAAGGGGCCAAATCCATGGATTTGTAATGCCGGCGGGATTATTAATAGGCTGGAGAATAGTAATCGTGATAAGTGTCTGGGTAATTACATTGACCTAAGATGGTGATGTACTCAGTCAATTATACCTGTCTATTTGTTGTGAGTCAAAGTTCTTAGGAATCCAACCTTCACCTTTCTTAGGTTCTTTCTGATTATGATTAATGTTCACCAATTGGGGTAAAAAGGCCTCAACTACGGGTGTCATGCTTGGAAATTGAATAACTTGGTCATTGCATAGGGAGGTTGTCAGTTGACGCAAGAGAGATTCAATTTCAGGTTTCATGCCCAAAGTTTGCATGATCTAGTCATTGGAAGGGGAAGCAACTAATTAGTTCGAGAGAGTCTCAATTTCAAGTGTCACGCATGGAGATTGTGTGACCTGGTTGTTGGAACGAGAAGTAGGACCAAACTGGAAAGTTGAGGGGGGTAGTGGGGTTTCAAGGTGACGGTGAATTTTTAGACTAGGATCAAAGGGATTCTGTAGGAAAGTTGTTCCTCTTGGATTAACAAAATGAGTAGGAACGGGGAGCAAAGGGCATTAGAGGTAATGGGGTGACATAAATCCAATAGAGGGTGCAGTCATCTGAGATGTACGACAACCTAAGAAAGGATGAAAATACTGACCCTGGATAGTTAGTCTCGAGCCTTGGGTTTAAAAGGTGAAGCTCGAGGGAATGGAATATGGCTATGGCTGAATAAAATTTTGACCAAGCTGAAATAGACTCGGGGGAGGCTGAACGGGTTGAACTGATTAAGCTAGGAGTAAATGGTCTGGGATCACTAGAGTTATTTGAGGCTGACCTACACTAGCGGGGATGTCAGAACTTAAAGAAGGGTTTGAACTCTACACAAATTGAAACTGACTTGGCTAAGATTGTACAAGTTATTGTGCGAGCTAAATCGGTTGTACAAAAGTTGGAGTGTGACTTAGTAGAATAGACGCTTGGGCCTGACTAAGAGTAACCTAAATAAAGCTATTTTGAGTGATCTCTACTTGTTCCTAAGCTTGAACCACTGGGCTGGATGGGCACTGAACATCCCTATCTTCCCAAGAATGGTATGGATATGTTCTTGAATGATAGCGTGGAACAAATCGGATTGAAGGAATTGTGCCATAGCATTGGCAATCTCGGTACCCAATCGAGGCTGACCCTAATTGGGTGGAGGAAGAGGAAGAGTCAAAGAACCGTTAGACAGAACCTCATCAACTAGTGATGAACTAGGCATGGCTAGCAAAAATGAAACTGAAACTGATCTTGCCAATAAACTTCAACCCCAAGAACGACAGACCAACAAGTGATTGAGCCTGAGTGAAATTGGACTATAAGGTTGAGGACGCCTCGACCTGACATTAAAACCAAAAGTCCATTAGTCCAAGAGTGAACCATGAATAAAATAAATGGTTTACATATTTATTTGAGTGATGAATGTCATATACACAAGGTTGTTTGGAGGGATATAGAGCAGAAGGGCTTATGATGCAAAGCTTATCCCTAAAATACATGAGACGCAAGAATCCCTCGCTATTCCTTAGTGCACTAGGTATGGTTCGATCTTAGGCATTTTATTAAATTCTCCCTTCAAGCGAAGGGAGAGTAGAGGTAAGCAAAAGAATAAAGTAAAGGTCGACCACATTCCGCCTATGCATGGTTTTGCATGAATGAGAACAACGCAAGTATCATGCGATACACGATACAACTTCCAACCTTACGACTCCCGTGCAATGCCATTAAAATTTTAGGATCTAAACTCTAATGCCAAGGAATAGTTAGAGATTATGCAACCTAAATCTAAAACATGCGTATTTTGGTAATTCCTAAGGGGAAGTTGTTATGGCTTATCTAATGTGGTCATGGTCTCAAACTTGTTATTAATGTAGGAGGCTCTCGCATACCTTGATTCCACATTACTCAACCACTCCTCAAATGAGTGCTATCTCAGGAGTTTTCGTGTTGGTGGAAATAAGTGATCCACTCATGAAGTATCCCCAATTCTTGGTGGGCATGAGTGATACATGTGAGCTTTAAGGGACAATATTGGGCACCCTAACCTACAATTCTAATCTACACGATGGATAAAAAAGGCATAAGAATGAAGAGAAGTTTTGATTTGGTAAAGATTTCGATACATCATCAAATCCTTTTAACATTTTTTAAAAATAAAAGAATTTGCAAATTTTAAGTTAAAAGGATAATCCCCAGCAGAGTGGCCACAGTTAGTGAGCGACACTTTTCCCAACCCTTAAGGACGGAAAAAATTGAAGCGCAGCGTAGCGAGCCGGATGATCGATCCTCATTTTAGAGGGCATGATGAAAATTAACTTAAAATATGTTTAGGTTGAAATTTAGTCCAATTTAATTATTAAAAAGATACGACGAGATTGGAATCCCGTATTTTAAGACAGAGTTGCTACCTCATTTTAGCTCAATCGGGAATTTAGGTTTAATATTCCCATCGTGTGGTTAGACCGCAACTTAAGATAGAGATTCAAAGCCCATATGATGTTACCTGCTCTTCATTACCAATCAAATCAAATCATTTATTTTTCAATACAGTATCCCCATGTTCTTATTTTTTTTAAAACCCACGGAGGAACAACGTGTCCCTCCAAAGGAAAAAAGCTTGGGGTGGGTGAAAATTTTGGGGCGGGCGTCCCAACTAGGTTGGCACCACCGTTTGCCTACAAAAGTCCCACCCCTCTTTTCATTAATAAAATAAAATCAAACTCAAAGTCTCGAGATGAGAACATGAGCAAGTCAGTTACAAGAAAGTAGCAAACTCAAACAGTTAAAAATATCAAACATAAAAAAACCTAATTGTTGCTTCCTACTCTTAAAAACATGCCAACAAAGATAAATACTTGCTTATAGATGATCCTTCGAATCGATAACACCTTCAAACATGAACTAATTACGTCGTTTCCACAAAGCTCCAACAATAAAAACCATAGCACCATTCCAAACTCACGACTAGGCGCCGGGGCATAGTGACTCTTCCATAGTTAAACAAACGCGTAGCTAGTCTACGGAATGGTGACATGAATGCCAAATAGCCTGAATGCATCCCTCCATACTCGATAGCTCCCAGGACAAATGAACACTACATGCTAAGACATCTCATCATTGGCATAAAAAGGGCATTTCCCATCCGATACAGCTCAGCATCGTCGGCTAAAAAGAAATAATTTTGTTGGTAATCGTCTATAGAATAAAAGCCAACCAAAAAATTGAACCTTGGGTAGAAGGCACGCCTCCCATGTCAACTTGAAATTAATGTTAGGCTTTGTCAATGAGGAAGATCAAAAAATGCCACAGTTAAAGGAGGAAGCCGAGAACTGATTTTGAACCCCTACAACCCATAAAAACCAATCAGCCCCATCAGAAAAAAAACAATTGGCATTTCATCCCAACACCAAGATCGATCTCTTCCTCTAAAAATAATGTAGGCCAACTTTAGGTAATCCAATTCCTGAGCTAAATACACCATTCATGGCTTGTAAGTCTGAAGTTTCTTTTCCAAAAGGGTCTTAATATCCCTGTTTCCCAAAACAAAAAGGAACATCCCTACAGCGCTGAGTAAAATTTATGATTACACATACGATATAAGTCCGGGAATAAAGATGATAAAGATTGGTTAGAAGTCCAACTATCACACCAAAATGAATATAATTCACCATCTCCCACCTCTATCCGCACGTTTGATGTAAAAAAATTCCACCAAACATTGTTTTTAACACAACATGAAATGATGCCATGCCAAATATGAGAGACTTGTCTATCTTTGATTAATTCAACCGACGCCATGTTAGAAAATCATAAAGATTCACACAAATTTCAAACCATAGAGAACCTTGCCTTGGCACTCTCATTTTCCATAACAACTTCAAAAGAAGGCTACAATTTACTAGCCTATAGTCTCTAAGAAATAAACCCCCTATATGCTTCGGTAAGGATATAGTCTCCCAGCTAACTTTACTTATTCCCCTAGAATTCGCATCACCCTTCAACGAGAAATTTCTCATAAGTTGAACAATCCTATCATTAATCGAAGTGGGCATTTTATGGAGGGACAACAGATATATGGGAAGCGAAGTAAGAATAAACTTAATAAGAACTACCCTCCTAACATATGATAGACATTGTCCTTTCCAACTAGATAAATGATTTTGGAACTTACCAATCAACAAGTTCCCATATGACATAGGGACACGTTTCATACTAAGGAGTGTCCCCAAAAAAGTAATCGGACAACCCTTAACCTTACATCCCAATTTACCCGCATAAGATTGCAAAAAAGAGTCATTCACATGAACTCCCATGATGGAACTTTTATGAAAATTAATGCACAAGCCATAAATCAACTTAAAACAACATAAAATGGGAATAAAAATAGGTACAAGGGACTCATCTAGAGGTAAGAAGCACATCGTATCATCAGCAATTGAAGGAGAGAGATGTCGACATCTGAGCCATCCACTCGAAACCCCGGTAATAGACCTTTGCTAACACTAGCATCAAATAGTTGTTTCAATCCTTCAATTGCCAACAAAAAAATTAATGGTGAGATTGGATCTCCTTGTTTAACTCCCCTTTCTAGCCTTATTGGATTACGCGGTTGTCCATTAATTAGGATAGATGTATACGATTTCTCCCTACAACTCGCCAACCACCGAATCCAATTCTCCTCAAAACCCATCTTCCTAAACATCGCCTTAATAAAATTCCATAAGATACTATCATAAGCTTTCTAGAAGTCAAGTTTCATGACCAGAAAAGATTGTCACCTCTGATGAACTGAATGTACCACTTTTGATGTAATAAAAGAACATTCATGAATATTGTGACCATTAATAAAACCAAACTAGTTTTAAAAAATTAATCTCAAAAGAAATGGTAGTAATCAATTGGCTAAGACCTTAGACAAAATCTTATAGATGCAATGAATAAGGGCTATCAGGCTGAATTCCCAAGCGAGGAGGAACCTTGGATCTTTGGGATCATAATAGTATAGGAAGCTTTAATAGAGTTCGGCAACTGAGAAGTCTCGTGGAATCGACCAAGCAAACTAAGTACCTCTGGTTTCAATTCCCCCCCCAAAAGCATTTATAGAAGAAAAAATTATACCCATCGGGTCTCATTACTTTCCCTTCATCATAAGAAAAAACAGCCAACCAAATCTCATCCTTTGTAAAAGGTACAACCAGGCTGTAATTAGTGTTATCATCTAGTGTGTTGGCATTCGAACCGCCCAAATCAAAAGGCACCTCTGATGGTTTCGAAAAGATATTCACATAGAAGTTTCTAATGGTTGAAGTGATCAATGTTGGGTCGCTAGTAATAGCCCCATTTACCTCTAGTTGGCTAATCTTATTCCCCTATATCCGGCCAAAGCTACCCAATGGAAAAAGCCGTGTTCTCATCCCCAAAACAATCCTATTAACCCTAGACTATTGATGTCTGATTTTCTCAAAGCTTCTACGACTCTCAGCCAAATCACTCCTTTTCGTTTGTAGCTCTGATCCATCCCTCATATCCACAGATCTTTCTATAGAGCTAGAGGTAAGCAATAGCACCCTATTCTCTAACTCCCTAATTCACCTTTCTAAACCCCAAAAATGAGCCACATGCCAAGGCTGAATATAATCTCTCAAGCATCTCAACTTAATGTCAATGACCCATTCTGATGAACTCAAACAAATTTTGCCCCACTTTAGTTTCAAGAAAGGTAAAAAATCATCATCATCCCACAAACAATTTAAAGACCAAAAAATCTTGTTCACCGATCTCTATGTGGCCTGTGACTCAAAGATGATTGGAAAATGATCTGATAAAGATGAGTCTACTGTAAATAGATGCATTGTCGGCCGCAAATCAAATAGATCACAAGACACTAACACATGGTCAATCCTCGAATATGATTGGCTATTAAAACACGTGTAGTCCCTTCCATGCGAAGGTAAATCTAAAAGAACAAAATCATTGAGAAAGTCTTTGAGATGCATCATAGATTTTGAAATCATACCGTGACCCCCTGATCTTTCCTCAGTATGTAATTTTTTATTAAAGTAACCACAAACCATCACTCTCTCCAAACCCTGAATATACGGTGCAAGGTCGACCCAAAAGCATGTTTCTATCATAATAATTCGTAGGGCCATACAAGCATATCAAATTAATTTCCAGAAGACATGATACCACATATTAAATACACCCTCTATCTGTAGAGTGGGTAATCGTACTAGTAATTGTCCTAGAATTCCAAGAAATTAATAGTCCCCCCAATAAGCCTATGGACGGTATATAGTGAGATCAAAAATCGGTACGCACCAAAAAATTTATGAATAACTTGATCAGACACCTCGCCCACCTTCGTCTCAACTAACGTATAGATTTGCAAAAGCCATTTTATAATGCAAGAGCAAATAAAAGACTGTTTTGCACCATTCATCACACCACTCCATTCAAGTAGACTTAAAGACATAAAATAAATTCAAAAACCTCGAGAAACTGACTCCATTCATCATGTTTCTAGGACCTCTATGATTTCCTTACAATGTTGTTCTTTAAACAATTCAAGTTGCTCTCCCACTTTGAAGGTTAGTACCTCCTCCCTGTCCCTCAAGTTTTCATCCTCAGCTCTAATTATAACTCTATTCATGTTGGAAATGACCAGGCCAGAGCAAATCGAGATTCCATTAGATCATGCCGCCCCATTCGGGATCCTTAAAACTGAATTCGCACAAGCCATGGAGATGCTTGCGGATTGACTTCCCTGTCCATCAGATTTGGACTTGTTTTTAGCCCCAACATACATCGATTTGGTCACTGACCTTGACATGTTATCATCAAAAAAATCATTCTCCGATTCACTGGATGAGTATTCATGATTATCCTCACAGTTTTTGCAGCCTACACCTTGTCTTAGGCAATAGTAAGCTTAAATTTGCGACAAGTAGTACCCAAAGAGAAATAATTGCAACAACACATTGAGATCCAGCCTCTCGAAATCATAATCAATTGAAACAATACATCAAAATCTAGCTGCCATGTCAAAAATTATTAGTTCACAAATAATTGTCGGTAGTAAACCTATAAAATCTAGGTACAATATACATTCCGATGTGGCAAAACCGATGGGTAATAATTGAACCGAGGATAATACATGATTTAACACTTTCCAATTACCATTCACAAAACAATGCAAAACATTCATATTAAAAAATGATATAATCAACGAATCTCCACCTACAAGGGACTGCCACATCAATATTGAAACCATAGTCTATCAGTATCTCAAAAATATTTCTAACGTGAGTAATATTATTGAGATGAGCAAAACATGACTTAGCTTTCCATGGTGAAACTTGAACCAAAAACTTCGAATCTTTCTTTAATTCCTTTTACTGGTTGGGTCACTCTCAGTTTTTGAGGATTCCTTGATCGCCGGTTCACGAGCCTTGCTCACAACATGCGCATACATCAGTCACTTTGAACATGTATAACAACCATGGCGGAAATTCAAAATTTTGTCGCTTGTCCCGGGAACTCCTATTAGTTGCATATGAATTAATTAAAGCCTTAACTAAATAAATTCTTTACTTATATTAGCATGCATAGGCTTGGCGTATCATAATTCTAAAATATATCCTAGCATAAATATTTTATATTAAACATGTTATAACTCTAAGTTATAATTTAAATATAAAATAATTTAAGCATGCAAACTATCATAAGTATAATAATTATTAACTCTAAAAGGCTTAAAGAAACGGACAAAATAATTAAAGAGAAAAATAAAACATACTAGTTGAAGTGTGCTTTAGTAGAACCTCTTTACGTAAGCTTCCAAGTGTAGGATAACCTCTATGAGTATCCACACGCCAACTGAAACCTCCCAATGAGGAAGAACCACAAAGTTTTTGGTAGCTGCTAAACCGCCCCAAACCCACCTAGAATATTAAGAAAATGGACTCCTTAATTTTATCTTCTAATTTGACATTAGTATATAGGAAGATATATGGTGCAAAGAATGAAGAAGAGAGGCTTGATTTATATAGTGCTAGGAAAGGCTCCCTGAATTTAATGTGAATTTAATCATGATTTAATGCGAGATTAAATGAAAATTGAAATACAAGATTAAGAACGGGCTTCAATACCAATTTAAATACAACATTTAATTGATTGGTTAAATGCCAATTTTAATACACGATCCAATTGCTGGATTAAATGCCAATTTTAATACACGATCCAATTGCTGGATTAAATCCTAATTTAAATACAAGATTAAATGCCAATTTAAATACATGATTTAAATTGCTGGATTAAATTTCAAATTAAATACAAGATTTAACTGCTGCATTAAATGCCAATTTAAATACATGATTTAATTTAATCCTCCTCTCTTTTAATTTATTTTATGACGCTAATAAAATTTGTTATCAGTCAAAATAAATTATTGGCTTAATCATAAAATGATTTAATCATTTTAATCAATTTTTTAATTTATTTATGACCCTAATAAAATTAGTTACTAGTCAATAAATAAAATCTCTCATCTAACCAGGTAATAGCTCAACCATCCCTTTAATATTTTCGTAATAGATCAAGTTTATTAATTCTTTACTCAGTCTGATGAAAGTTAAATGTATATGACCTTATAGGATCCGTAGTATTGAGCTGTTAAGGTTTGACCAATCTTTATTCTATAGGAACTATTTGCCCGAAGTTCTACACCATGAATAGAACTCAATTATCTTAAATGACTATAGTACGCCTCTAGCAAGGGTCCACCATCCTTCATTACTTGGAACATCATTTGTGCTTATGACTTAATCCTAGTTAATGCAATAGTGGTCCAATGCGATGAACTCTTTCCATTCCTTAATATTAGTACCATCTAGTTTATTGGGTTTTGTCAAAGTGCTAACCCACTATTAGCAAGGTTGTTCCAAGCTATCCTTGTTATTTACTTGTTACTAAAGTATATTACTTTTTACCATAATGTCCTTGACTAGAAACTATTTCTATCAAACACATACTCGGATAAGAGGTTTATAGCAATCATCACTTCAGCAAGTGGCCATGTACAACTCCTTAATATATCCAGAGCGATGAATTCTTTCCAACTACATACGTTACCAACATGTTGTAATCACTATACCCGTAATCACCAGTGACACCCTAAATTAATGAGCGCATAGGTATGACCCAAAACATAGTGACAGTACCACACAAGACAAACAAAGCTATGCATAAAGATAAATACTAACACTATGATATATTTACCAATTATTTATCTTATTGCGGTCTCCAATATATCTTCCAAATATATCCATGTGTCAAACTTAAGACACCACCTTCAGTCATAGGAGTTTGATTGCTTGGACCCATTCCAAGAAAGTTGACCACAGGCTAGTCTTACTATCTCATAAATAGCCTTTATTGATGAAACTATGAGATATTTTAGACATAATCATAATTACACATGAAGCATGTCTCACTAAGTATAATCCCATTATAACTTGTCTCACTTCACGCTATGATATGTCAAGGGATTTTGTACATAGATATCAATGAATATATTTTAACCAGTCAATATATATATATATATATATATATATATATATATATATATATATTAACATATAGATATAAACAAAAGATTAAATTCCTTTATTAATTAAACAAATTATTCGTACTAATAAATAATTAAGATACATTGCCCTATTTGCCTGAAGGGCATACATTATAGCTAACAAACTCCCACTTGTGCTAAGGCCAATTAGCTATATGTTTTAATCTATATGCTTTAACATGCTGGTCATGTTTGACTTGCATCAATGGCTTCATCAGACCATCCGTGAGGTTCTGATCAGTGGGAACACAACTTAGTCTTTTCACCTTAGCATCAATAATCTCCCTGATTATATGATACTTTCTAGATACATGTCTATTTTTCAGGTGTGACCGTGGTTCTTTTGCCTGAGCAATAGCACCATTGTTATCGCAATACAAAGTAATTAGATTAACAATCTAAGGCACCACACCGAGATCTCCAATGAATCCCTTCAACCAAAAAGCTTCCCTTACTGCTTTATAAGCAGCAATGTATTTAGATTCCATGGTTAAATCAGCAGTAGTTTCTTGCTTGGAACTCTTCTAGCATATTGCCCCTCCATTTAACACGTACACAAAACCTGACTGAGACTTAAAGTCATCCTTGTCAGATTGAAAACTCGCATCTGTGTAACATCTAATTGTGAGGTCACAATCTCCATAATAGAAGAACTCATCTTTAGTCCCTCTAACGTACTTAAGAATTGCCTTGGCGGCCATCTAGTGTTTATCACCTAGATCCAATTGATATCTACTTGTAAAGCTTAAAGCTTTAGAGACATCTGGCCTAGTACATATCATAGCATACATGATGGATCCTATCGCAGATGCATAGGGTATATTCTTCATGTATATTCTTTCTTGAGCTATCTTCGGACACTCAGCCTTAGATAGGTTAATCCCCTTTGTTATTGGGAGATAACCTTTCTTTAAATGATCAAGGTTGAACCTATTCAGTACCTTATCTATATATGTACTTTGAGAAAGACCTAACAGCCTCTTGGTTCTATCTCTATAGATTTTTATACCTAGTATAAAAGTTGCTTCACCAAGGTCTTTCATGGAGAACTTTCCTGACAACCATATTTTATTACTTTGAAGAAGAGAAATGTTGTTTCCTATTAGTAGAATGTCATCGACATATAATAATAAGAGAATGACTGTACTCCCAGTAACCTTCTTGTAAACACAAGGCTCATTAATCTTGGATAGAAATCCAGTTCACGGATTGTTTGATCAAACCTAATATTCCAACTCCTGGATTCTTGCTTAAGTCTATAAATAGACTTTGGCAATTTGCATACCTTCGAGCCATTTTGAGATGTAAAACCTCAAGCTATGCCATTTAAGGAATGATGTTTTAACATCTCGATCTAAATCCCCATTAAGGAATGATGTTTTAACATCCATCCACCAGAACTCATAATCATAATGAGCAGCAATGGCGAGGAGTGTCCTTATAGATTTAAGCATGGCTACATGTGAGAAAGTTTCATCATAGTCAATACCTTTATGTTGACTATAACCTTTCACAACCAACCTCGCCTTATAGGTAATTACATTACCATCCATGTCAGTCTTCTTCTTGAAGACCCATTTTCACCCGATAGGTCTAACCTCTACTGGTGCATCGACCAAATTTCAAACTTGGTTTGTATACATGGAATCCATTTCTGATTTCATAGCCTTAAGACATCAATCAGAATATGAGCTTTTCATTACTTCATCATAGGTTCTTGGTTCATCATCCTCTATGAGATATAGTTCTCTATCATCAGTGTTGATAAAACCATATCTTTTCGGACCTTTATGAACACAATTTGATTTTTACAACAATTTTGTTTTGACAAGTTGTTCTTAGATCACACCTTCTTGTGTATCTAGAACAGGGTCAATTAGCTTATTGTTTGTTTCTTCATCTTGAACTTCCAGTTCAAAATTGCTCCCATTAACTTTTGTAAGTAAGTGTTCCTTTTTAAGAAATTGAGCACATCAAGATACAAATACCTTTTGTGCCTTGGGTTGGTAAAATAAACATCCAATAGTTTCCTTTGGATATCCAATGAAGAGACACTTGTTAGACTTAGAGCTTAGATTATCTGATGCTATCCTCTTTACTATAGTAGGACAGCCCCATACTCTTAGGTGACTTAGAGATGGCCTTTTATTACACCATCTTTCGTAAGGTGTAAAATAAACTGATTTAGAGGGCACTCTATTTAATACATAAACCATATTGTCTAGTTCAAATCCCCAAAAGGATTTATTGAGATCTACTTGACTCATCATCGATTGAATCATATCTAATAAAGTTCAATTCCTCCTTTTAGACACTCCATTGTGTTGGGGTATATAAGGAAGGGTCCACTAGGGAACTATCCCATTTTCTTTTAGATAATCCTAA
Organism: Euphorbia pulcherrima; assembly: GCA_947683365.1. NCBI lineage: Eukaryota > Viridiplantae > Streptophyta > Magnoliopsida > Malpighiales > Euphorbiaceae > Euphorbia > Euphorbia pulcherrima. The sequence goes on from CANTUS010000015.1 coordinate 53,804,387, forward strand.
AACTCCTGACTCAAGTACTCTCCACCTCGATCAGATCGAAGTGCTTTAATACTTTTCTCAAGTTGTTTCTCTACTTCATTTCTGAGTATCTTAAATTTAGCAAAACATTCAAACTTGTTCTTTATTAAGTACAGATAACCATATGGTGAGTAATCATCGATGAAGGTTATGAAGTAGGAGTATCCTCCAAGTGCCTGAACACTCATTGGACCGCACACATTAATATGTGTAATCTCCAATATACTCGTGGCTCGCTCACCCTTTCCTTTAAAGGGTAACTTTGTCATTTTTTCTTTTAAACAAGGTTCGCAATCACTATAAGTCTCTAAGTTTGTTGGTCCAAGTCTCCACGCTTATGTAACTTGGTTTAGCGATCTTTGTTTATATGGCCTAAATGACAGTGCCATATATAGAATGATTTCTTACTATCTAATTTTTCTCTTAGTAATGTTTGTATTTGAGAATATGATATTGTAATTAAAAAATATCATTTATCATATTATAATAAAATATCATTCATAAATTTAATAATTCCTTTTATCAAATTGGAATAAAATTCCTTCTGCTGTGAAGCAGGAAATAATATTTTATAGTGACAATTGATTATCACTTTGTCATATTACAAATTTATCCAAATGGTGATTTTAGGTTCCTATATCATTAGTAGCCTCCAAGCCCGAATGACCTTCCATAGGTATAACTCTCCTTTTCCCAAACTTATACTTCTCATTTATATCTATACCTTTGTATGGATATGTGATTCTCATTAGGTATTCCATACCAATTTAGAATTCCCTTGAGATGTAGAAATTCTCAATATCAAACATCTTAAAGTGGATGCTTCCAGGCCTCCGCTTCTCATGCTATGACTTTAGCCATTTTAATCTTGTTTCCAATATTTCACATAAAAAACAATCATTTTTGTCACTAAGACAAAATTTTCATCATTCCTTTTGCTTTTCTCATCTCTTTGCTCTATGGTACTTCAATACTAGACACTATGTGTCCTTTTAATTCTTTGAGATATGAACCATTTAGATTTCTGACTAATTGGTCCACCAATTTTCTAGCAAAAATATTTTGTTTCAAATCTTCCATAATAGAAAATCCTTTCTCTAAGATGTAAAGACATAGACTCTCAAGTACGTGATTTAATGATGCCCTTGTAGCTTAGGTAACATAGATCCTAACATCTGACTTGATGTTTATCCTTGTATCATGCCAGCTACTTATATAAGGTAACAGGGATGTTAACAACCTCCAAGGTGTTGTATCCTAGTTTCCTTCAAGCATTACCAACATTCTTACACAAAGTAGAAGTGGTTGCATCATATTATTTAGTGTTTGGCACATACAGTGTATGGGCCAAGCTTTATGCTTTGAGAAAGATCCTCACATTTCTAAACAAACCCTTGAAGCTAGAGCCAATCAAAATTAGTCATCAATGCGAATGTTTGTATTTAATTAAAGATTTCAGTCGAGATATAAGAAAAGAATTATTTTTTAGATTTTAGTATATAGTACATGTATTTAACATAAGGACTTTTAATTAAATACATTTGTCCTACTATTTTTTAAAATTTACAATCGCCCATTCTATTGAATTCGGGAAGTCTAGCCTAGCTAAATTTTCAAGTAGGTAGCATCTACAACTAGTCTAATATGACCCCCAATTTTATGAGTCAAGTCATATTAGTAAGTTATAGTTGGAATCCCACTCAATTTGAATCATATACAACTGCTAATTATTCAAGTTCCCTTATTCCACGGGACGTGTGCTATTATATTAGCAACTCCTTGAATATGTGTCAGTCCTGCAGCTAGCCCCCAATTTTATGATGGACTACCTCAATCCTGTTAAGGTGGACCCTATCCCAATATTTATAACCGATCGATGTAGATGAAAAGGAATGCTATGCATAATAGTTTTATGACAAAAAAATATTGTATTATAGATTCGAGTAAGGAAAACTATAACTTGTCTTACTATATTTACTTTAGGATTTTATTGGTGTTTAAACGTCCCACCCAATCTAGGATTTATGAGATGGACATATTTATAATAATTTATATTAAGTCAGGAAATTTTTGAATTAATTTCTAAGGTCTAACCTTAGGTGGGTTCATGCTCTTTATTATAATTATTCCATCAACCTAGATTATATGCAAAATTATTAACATTTTTATTTGTTATATATATTGCATCTCCTTTAAGCTTTTATTCAATAATTTAATTTCTTTACTTTGTTAAAGAAACATATATAACGCAGATATTATACACTAGAAATAAATTAGTCCATTTTAATCCCCTCTTGGTCAATTCAAGTTTCACCGATATAGGTTCCTAGGTAGGAGAGGTGCCCTATGAGGAGTAGACATCTTGTCCAATCCATACTAGAACAAACACGGACACAAATTCGATGACCATGGATGCTCTTGAACTAATAAATTCCGTTCTTGCAATTCATGTAAATTGAAAGCATCTATAACCCTTCTAACTTATATAATTTGTTGAATCTTTGATAATTTTTGAGTAAGTTGAGCAAGCTTATTTCAAATTATTTATAACTATTTTCTAACCTTGAAATGAAAATATAAGTTCATGTATTATTCCAAACAATTTAATAAACTATAAATCATTTCGTGTAGAAAATAAAATTCAGTTTGCTTTTGACTTAATTATGCACTAACTAGGCAGGCTCTTGTACGACTGTTGGGAAATGAAGCCACTTTGAACATATATAACAAGCTTGGAGGAAATTCAATATTTTGTCCCTTGTCCTAGGAACTCCTACTAGTTGCATATAAATTAATTAAAGCCTTAACTAAATAAATTCTCTACTTAGATTAGCATGCATATGCTAGGCGTACCATAATTATAAATTATATCCTAGAATAAATATTTTATATTAAATATATTATAAGTCTAAGTTATAATTTAAATATAAATAAAATTAAGCGTGCATCATATCATAAGTATAATAATTATTAAGTCTAAAACGCTTAAAGAAAAGGACATAATAATTAAAGAGAAAAATAAAATATACCAGTTGAAGCGTGCTTTAGCAGAACCTATTTACATAAGTTTCCAAGTGTAGGATAGCCTCTATGAGTATCCACGTGAACCCCACCAACCAAAACCTCCCAATCAGGAAGAAATGTAGAGGTTTGAGTAGGTTCCAGACCACTCCAAAACCCACCTAAAAAATTAAGCAAATGGACTCCTTAATTTTATCTTCTAATTTGATATTAGCTCATAGGAAGATATATGGTGCAAAAAATGTAGAAGAGAGACTTGGTTTATATAGTGGGAGCACAGACTCCCTGAACTTAATGTGGATTTAATACTAATTTAATGCGAGATTAAATGTGTGGTTAAATGTAAATTTGAACACAAGATTAAATGCGGAATTAAATGTCAATTTAAATACAAGATTTATTTGCTGCTTAAATTTCAATTTAAAGACACGATTTAATTGTTGGATTAAGTCCCAATTTAAATACAAGATTTAATTGCTGGATTAAATGTTAATTTAAATACATGATTTAATTATTGGATTAAATCCCAATTTAAATACAAGATTTAATTGTAGGATTAAATGCCAATTTAAATACACGATTCAATTGCTAGATGAAATCTCAATTTAAATATAAGATTTAATTGTTGGATTAAATACCAATTTAAATACATGATTTAATTTAATCCTCATCTCTTCTAATCTATTTTACGACCCTAATAAAATTAGTTACCAGTCAAAATATATTTTTGGCTTAACCATAAAATGATTTAATCATTTTAATCAATTCTTTAATTTATTTATGACCCTAATAAAATTAGTTACTGGTTAATATATAAAATCTCTCGTCTAACTAGGTAATAGTTTAACCATCCCTTTAATATTTTCGTAATAGATCAAATCTGATAATTCTTTTCTCAGTCCAATAAAAGTTCAATGTGTGTGACCTTATAGGATCCCGTAGTATTGAGCTGTTCAGGTTTGACCAATCTTTATTCTACAGGAACTATTGGCTCAAAGTTCTAGACCATGAATAGAACTCAATTACCTTAAATGACTGTAGTACACCTCTAGCAAGGGTCCACCATCCTTCAATACTTGGAACATCATTTGTCCTTATAACTTAATCCTAGTTAATGTAATAGTTGCCTAATGCGTTGAACTCCTTCCATTCTTTAATATTAGTACCATCTGGTTTACTGGGTACGGTCAAAGTACTGACCCACTAATAGTGAGGTTGCTCCAAGCTATCCTAGTTATTTAGTGTTTATTGAAGTATATTGCTTTTTACCGTAATGTATTTGACTAGAAACTATTTATGTCAAACACATACTCTGATCAGATGTTTATAGCCATCATCACTTCAACAAGTGGCCAGGTACAACTCCTTAATATATTCGGAGCGATGGATTCTTTTTGACTACATAGTTTACCAACGTATTGTCATCACTATACCCGTAATCACCCTTGATACCTTAAATTAATGAGTGCATAGCTATGACCCAAAACATAGTGATAGTACAACACAAGGTATCTAGTATCTTATTGCGGTTTCTAATATATCTTCCAAATATATCCATGTGTCAAACTTAAGGCACCGCCTTCAGCCATAGGAGTTTGACTGCTTGTACCTATTCTATGAAAGTTTACCACATGCTAGTCTTACTGTCTCATCAATATCCTTTTTTGATGAAACTATGTCTTGGGATAGTATGAGCAGATGACCTTTTTCCCACAAGGACTACATAAGATGCATACCACGAGGGTAAATAACAAGCACTATGAAACAAGCCGGAGGATGATCCTCATTTCAGCATGATAAAGAGATGAATTTTATGTTAATGTTGAATTTAAGTCCAATTTGCATGTGAAGGGATAAGAGACTTGAAATTCCATATTTTAAAATAGTGTCACCACCTGGTTAAGCTCCACTGGGAATTTAGGGTATGATATTCCCATATTTTGGATGGGCTACAAAGTCAGGCCTGAGGACCGATCTCTAAGAAAATGATGGTGCGTGACGGTGATTATGAAAATGGTTTTGCATATTTTAATTTTCAAAAGATACGAGATCAAAATTACGTACGTAAAATAGAGTCGCCACCTGGTTAAGCTCCGTTGGGAATTTTGGATACGAAATTCCCACTGGGTGGTTAGACCGTACCTTAAAATAGAGATTCCAAGTTCGGATGATGTTATGTATTTTACATTAGGTCATCTTAAAAAATTTCATTCTTTCTTAATCGACTTTAATCCACCCTATTTACAGTGTTTTCGGTTTATATATTATTTTTGTGTTTATCAAGCATTCAAAGAGGTAAATAAATAATTATTATAGCTATCCAAAAATAAATGTAGAAATTAAAATTATTACAAGGCTTTCCAAATCCTATACATTTTCTATACGATAAATAAAATACCCGAAGGCTTAGCATTCATCTAGCCTAAATCTACCTGCACAAAACGGTTAGCACATTGTACGGGGTATATCACATGACATACATAGTTAGTAGACAAAACTAGACCCGAGTTAGCGTGAACATGGCATATTTGATTTACAATTTATAGAGCCCGGATGGATGGCTAAAAATGAGATTTAAACGGTGTTTGTAGGAAAATTCCACTATATCCAAATTTTAGACTTGATTGTTGTTTTAACGTGATTATTAGTGAAAATGCCACATGGTATAGGGTGGGGCCTATTTTCAGAAGATTTTGGACCTTCGTTGTTGTGTTATACATCCTACCCTAAGAAATTTAAATTAGGTCAGCAAATAAACAAAATAAAACTGATATCTAGAAGGCCATGTTGCTGGCGGTATGACAGAGACCGCCGGTGGCATCAATGATGCCACTGGCGGTATTAGTTATGCAAGAAGGTTGTAATACTTTCTAGATACCATAAAGAAAGGGGTCCTACAAGAAAATGGGGTCACTGGAGCCAAATGAGGCCACTGGCAATATCAATGATGCCACTGGTGGCATGGTTGATACCGCCGACGGCTTCAAATGCCTCCGATGGCTTCATTTTCTTGCAACAGCTGTTGTTTGGCCAAAAAGCAACCAAAAACCTGAAACTAAGCACAAATAGCAACTAAAACATAACAAATAAGCATAATGGAAGCCAAAGAGCTATAAGACTTAGAATTTTTACCTCGCTGCAGTGATTCCACCTCTTCATGATCCACATGACACCACCAAAGAGGTCAACTGATGATTTTGGAAAGGAAGTGGTGATTTAGACTCTAAATCATAACTTTGGTGATTATGTCGGAGAGTTCAGTAGAGAAAAACCAAGAAAAGATGAATTTAATCCTTTTTTCTTACCTTTTCTAACCTTTATCCCACCAAAGCTAGCTAAGATACTCAAAAATTGCTTGAAACTTTGAATTGAGGGAGAGTGGAACCCTTTAAGTGGCTTGAAATGGTGCTTTTACAGGCTAAAATCCGTTGGAAATTCCTTTGATTAATTAGCCGACAGATATCGAACAAAAAGGCACACAACTATTCTGCAGTCAGAACCCATGCCGCCGGTGGCATGGATGTTATTGCCGCCGGTGGCCTCGCTCTTCTGACAGATCTAAAAAGCTTGCATGATTTAAGCCCAAAATTGGGAAAAGGGAGAGGAAATCCGGCAAAAGGTGATTTTGATGGAAAAACTTATATATTGAGGTGTATTTCTAACTTTCAATGAGTATTTTGGAATAATTATTTTTTGGGTGTAAATCATTGGTTTGAGCTACCACCGGACGCGTTACCGGACATGCCAAAACTTAATTTTTCTGAAAATAAAATTCGTAGAGAATTTTATATCGGTAATAAAAATTCAAAAAATAATTTTTATTACGAGGAATAAAATCGGGCATACGTCATCATCGTCTCGTGGGAGGGACTGTAAAATCCTGTGCTCACAAGCTACCCCTCAAGGGATCACTTCTGCCACCTGTCATTATTATCGCACGAAAGAGTAAGGGTTATCAATTATACCTGACGAATGGATGGTTTGCCTCTTGGTCGGGCTTGCGCTTTGAGATCGAGTTGCCCCTTGGTCGGGGCTTAAGCTTTGAGGTTGATTAAGTTGCCCCTTGGTCGGGCTTAAGCTTTGAGGATTGGTTGCCCCTAGGCCGGGTTTGAGCTTTAAGGTTTGCTAAGCGGACTTGGGCTTTGAGATTAATTTACCCCTTGGTTGGTCTTGAGCTTTGAGGTTTGCCAAGCGGACTTGGGCTTTATAGATTTGGTTGCCCCTTGGTCGGGTTTGGGTTTTGTAGATTTGGTCGCCCCTTGGTCAGGCTTGGGCTTTGTGGATTGATTGCCCCTTGGTCGGGCTTGAGGTTTGTGGATTGGTTGCCCCTTGGTCGGGCTTGAGCTTCGAGGATTGGCCTAGCAGACTTGGGCTTTCAGGTAGATTTGAGGTAGGGTTTGTCGTTCATTGATTTGTTCTTGATTGATTTAGTAGGTTGTGTGGGACCCCTTTGAGGAGGTGTCCAACCAAGCTGATGTTCTTACTCCGTCAATTTGTCATAGAGTGCCCCCAAGCCTTACCCTAGTACCTAGGGGAGAGAGATCGGGGCTAGAAAGAGTTTATGCCCACTACTAGGCCCGTACCTGCAGATCCTTCTATATATCTTTAGTGGCCTTATTTGACTATCACTGGCGAGGCTGACAAGGCTGATTATTTGGAGGGGAACGACCGAGTGCTACGGAGTGTCCTTGGCCCTTATAATGGCCATATGTCTTGCTTTCTCCCCATGTGCCCCTGCATTCATGACAATGGCACTATTTCCTACCATAGGAAGAAGGAGGAGGAGCTGAAAAAGTAGAGGCATAGAATTGTCGCTGAGGATGATAATGAGAAAGGGAGTGGCGATAGTGTGGGCCATCCAGAGGAGCAGGGAGAGGTTGGCCAGGATATAACAATGGTTCATGAGGGGCATCATTCTTTTGATGTGATATCTCACCCTTTCTTTTTATGATTATATTTGTGCCATATGCCTAGGTCAAAATAGTTGTTTATATTTGCTTTTTGGATTTTTTAGGTTCCCTTCAAGAAGAGAGGTTGAGCTAATGATAGCGGAATGTGATATCTTGGCATGCCTGAGGGTGTTGACTTTATCAAAAGGGGCCTCTTAACTACCTTGGAGACCCAATTCTTATTGATGAATTCGAGGGGTGACTTTCGGACCAGGGAGATATCCTCCAGCAGCCACTCGCTGAACTTCCTGCCAGAAAACACCACTTATGTAAGCCTTGTGCAAATAACTCCATATGATAAGCCCTTTGCGAATGCCTTTTGATTGCTCTCTAGATTTTTTTGGTTTCTCGTGTCGAGGCAGAGCAATTGGCAGGAAATGCTTTTGCTCCTAGGGAGACACTGGTTTCCCAGACTCTACTTGCTCAGGTATATTCCCTATAGAAATATGACATTAGAATAAAATGCATGAATGGATAATGTGAATGATATGGATTGTTTGTTATTATTTCTTTATCTATAGAATTTTCTAGCCCTCATGTTGTCGGATGCCAATGAGGCTCAGTGGAGATATCAAGAAGAGAAGAGTGCGCTCTGGGACCAAGTGACGGAGCTGGAGAACTAATTGGATGCCACATTACATGAGAGACAGAGTAAACACAGCATGGATCGTGCTTCCCTGAGTGAGCCGGGCCAAAGGGAAAGGAAGGTGACAGCCGGGTGCCGTCATGGAGGTGCCCCTGTGAGCTCTTAGAGCATCTTAGGGACAAAAGAGGATGTCATCAGCACTTATCTTCTCAGCGAGGAGGATGTTTCGTGTCAGCTGCCCGGTGGTGGCAACAAGTCTTAGATCTGCCCGCTGATTTGACTTTCCTTTATTTCTGTTATTTTTGGATTTTGGCTTTGGTTTTGTATGCCTTCGATACATTTAGCTTGAATGTTTGGCTTTGGTTGCAGATTTCGGATGGTTTCGGTTTTATTTAGGCTTAGCATTTGGATATTTGGAAGGTTGTGCCTTCGGGCCTTTGGTTTGAATAAGATTTGAACTTTATGCTTGCATATCTTTTGGAAACAGATTACAAAGTTTTTACAGGTTGTTTACAGGTTTAAACTAATCAAAATAGATCTAAAATTTGAAGAAAATACAGCCATATCACTGGTGGCATGGCTGATATCGCCCTCTATATGAAATGCTGACTTGCTAAATAATATAAACAAAACTGCCCACCAAGCCAGACCGTCGGAGTTCTGGTCAATACCGCCGGCGGTATCACTTTTCTAGAAATCCTAATTTGGACATTTTCTCTAATTCAACCATAGTGATCCACAACCAATAGCAACGGGGCTTTATGCAAAGCCTACGAAATGTAGACTTGAACAAGCTAGAAAATTTTGGCTATGAGGCTTTCAATATATCGCGGTGTGGCCCGTTAGTCCTGAATTTCTCCATACAATATTATCTTTTTGGGATCGAATGGATCATGTATTTCAATTTTCCTCATTTGAGCTATGCCCTTTGCTTCAAGAGTTTCATGGCATATTAGGGTTTCCATGCCCCAAGCGCGTGCCCTTGGAACTCCCAGAGTTTCACTTTAGCATGGACGGCATGCCCCGAGGGTTATGGAATTTGGATTCTGTAGACCCGTCTGACAAACCTGGATTTTAGTTCAGTGCAGTTTTGAAGTGGTGCAGCGGGGTGCCCAGATCTCATCTTGCTTGGCCATCTATGGTGGCACTATTACTTATGGTGGAGTTTATGTGTGGAGTGGGCCCAATTGCCCCATTTAGGGTGATTTCACTTATCTATCCTACGTCAATAGGGGCTTCTCCCATATCTATAGGACTAGCCGAGATCCCGCTCAATATAGACACTACTTCCACTAACCCAACCCTTATCCGTGACCATCTTACACTATTGTAGGTAATAATTTTCCCATTATACAAATTAATCACTTCTTTTTGCTCTCGTCTGAAACTGAATCACAGGTTTGGTTGATGGAGAAGCTGGAGCTGAGACAGGCACCACAGGGGAACCCTAAGAAGTACTTACCCATTCATCTGAGGGAGAGAGGGCTTATGCGAGCTAATTTTTATTAGTTGACATTTGACAGCTGGATGCCTATTCTGAGGGGGTATATAGATTCATAAATTTAGTGGGTTAGCCCATGGTGGAGGATCTGGGATGTGGTTGTGGAGTCCTAGGGATCATGCGTTCAGCTAATAGGTCTAGAGAGTTCCTCATTCTGTACCCCTTACTAGTTGTGCTATTAGTACGGCAAGTGACAAATAGTCCTGACTAAGTTACCCCCATAGCCAAATTGAAGTCTAAAAGCCAGGTGGGTGAACCATATCCGAGAGAAGTTGGCCAGGGAGGCCATATTCGAGACTCTGTACTACGAACACGTGGAGACCATTGAGACTGATAGACACTACAGAGGATGGCTTGCTAAGACTAGACATATGGTGACCCGATCCGAGCAATCATGGGCCCGCTTTGAGGGAGAGCGAGCAGAGTAGGGACATAAGCCCTTTTCTACTACCACCTTGCGGAAGATTTCTTGATATTATGACAAGGATACAGGGAGTTCGATTTGAGATGTGCTTCCTTTTAGTTCTATCTTTTGCATAGGATAGTCAGGGTGACAGACCTATCGAACTTTGCTTATTACTTGTCTTTTATTTGGTTCTAATTTTTGCATAGACTGCCCCTTTGGGGTTTTCAATCCATTGAACCTTGTCTTAATTTTTGCCTAGACCGCCCTTTTTTGGTTTTTAATCTAGCAGACTTATTCTGACTTTTGCATAGACCTTGCGCTTTTCAGTCTATCAGAATTATTTTTATTTGTTGCATATTTAATTTAGAATAATGTGAATTCTGCATTAGGCTTACTTGAGTAGTTTGACTGTATGGATACGAAATTCACATAAACATAAGCAATCAGAATTTAACAAAAGAGATACTTTCATTGATTGAAGTAAAACAAAGTACATGATGTTTGGTTAACATTCCCATTCATTTAACTCCCAGTGCCAACTAGCGAAGATCGGTTCTCTAGAAGGCACCCTCTCTTTACTTACTTACCCTAACCTTTGCCTAGAACGCCCTTTTCGAGTTTTTGATCTAGCAGGTTTTACTCATCCCTTAATTTTTGCACGGCCAGTTTGTAGAATACCGATCGTTGGGCATCACCCTAATTTTTTCCCGATCGGTAAAAGACCAAAAGGTGGGTGATTTATTTCATCTATTTTTTTATGTGCTGCTTTTTCTTATTTATTTCAATTGAATTAGATGTGATAATGCTTAAGCCTGTCATGGTTTTTGGGCTTCACAAACTCATTCTTGTCCATATCCATAAGCTTGACTGCCCCTTTACTAAGCATCTTCTTTATCACATAAAGTCCTTCCTAGTTCGGCCGAAATTTACCCCTTGTGGTTGTGGTGGAAGGTTTCAACTGCTTAAGGACTAGATCACTAGCTTTTAAGGGAAAATTTTGAAGTCCTATCCAACTATTATAGGCTCGAGCTATGTGCTGCTAGTACATTTGGAGATTATCTAGAGCCCTTATTCTCTGTTCATCCATCATATTAAGTTGTTCAAACCTTGCATGAGTCCATTCAGATTCTTTCGGATTGGCTTGTAAAGCAACTCTTAGTGAGGTTACTTGAGTTTTAACTGGCAAAACCGCTTCTATTCCGTAGACCAGGGAGAATGGAGTTTGACCGATTGGGGTACGGATGCTTATGCAATATCCCCAAATAGCAAAAGGTAGCTTATCTATAAATAGCGAAAGGCAGCTTATCTACCCAATCCCCATAACTAATATTCATCTTAGAAATGATCTTCTTTACCAATTTATTAGCTGCCCCAATAACACAATTCGCTTGTAATCTATACAAAGAAGATCTATAGTGTTCGATCCCCGTATTTCTCAATTAGATCGACGGTCACTCCTTGAAACTATACCCTGTTAACTGAGACTATATGATGTGGAAGTCCATACCAAGCGAAGATATGCTTCTCTATGAACTTGGCCATCTTCTTGGCGGTGACATTGGTGTAGGATTCAGCCTCTACCCATTTTGAGAAGTAATCCACTGCTACCACAATGAACCTGTGCCTGTTTATTGACGAGGGATGAATCTCACTAATTATGTCTATTCCCTACTCCGAGAATGGCCAAGGAGTAGACAAATGTTGAAGCTCGGTGGGTGGTAGATGTTGCATATGCCCATAAATCAGGCAATGGTGGCACATTTTGACTTGGGTAATGCAATCGGCCGTTAGGGTGAGCCAAAAATATCCCAACTGCTGAATTTTATTTGCAAGAGCGAGACCATTCATACGAGGGCCACAATCACCGGCGTGGACGTAATCAATGACTTTCTGAGCCTCTAATTTGTTTAAGCAACAAAGCAGTAAACCGTCACTAGTGTGCTTGAAAAGATCTATATTAACAATCCTAAATTGGACAGCGAGCCGCCTAAGAGTGGTACAGTCCAACTCAGAGGGATCTTTGAGATATTGGCCAATTTAGAGGAACAGGATAATGTTATAATACCAATAGGGTTTAGTTAAGATGGCGAGGACCTAGTGAACCAGCTGAGCATGGTAGGAGAGCTTATTTGATAACAGAACCAAAGGATGGATAGGTTGCTATTTGGGTCCTTCCCACAAGGAGGCTAGGGTGGCTAGAGAGTCAATGATTTGATTTTCATCCCTGGGGGACGTGGTGATATAAGCATGAGGTAAACTTCTCGCATAAGCCGCGTACTGACTTAACATAAGGACCAAGAGATTCTTCTTTGATTTCCCAATACCCAACAACCTAATGGATTACAAGAGCCAAATTACCATTATAAATACCATACAGGCCTTGACCTGGAGGAGGGCCTCAAGCCTAAATAGAAATGCTTCATACTCAGTGCCACTGTTAGTGACAACAAATTCCAAGCATTTGGATAATAGGATGATTTTGTTATCTAGTGTGACTATAATAACTCTAAGGCCTACTCCTCGACAGTTTACAACACCGTCGAAGTACATAGTCCCACATGCTTGAGGATTTTGATGAAGGCAAGCTGCTCATCGGGAAATTCTAAGTTTTCAACAAAATGGAAGTCAAGTGGTTGGTTGGCCAGGAATTCCACCACTGCCCGACCCTTAATAACTTTCTTCGTCACATACTTGATGTCAAACTTGGATAGCAGAAGCAACCATCAACATAGTTTACCAGGTAAAGTGGGGGATTGACAAAGATACTTTATGCGGTCAATCTTAGCCATGACTAGGACTTAGTAAGATTTGAAATAATGGTGCAACTTCTTAGTGATCCAAACCAAGGTAGTGCAAGTCTTCTCCACAACCAAATAGCAGGTTTCATAGTCTAATAACTTCTTACTCAAGTAGTAGATCACGTGCTCCCGCTTATCATCATGTTCTTGGATAAGCATTTCCCCTACTGAAGATTCTTTGATATCAAGATACAAGATCAAAGGTTTCCCGGGGATGGGGGGTTTTAAAATGGGTGGGTTAATAAGATAAGACTTGATTTTGTCAAATGCCACTTAGCACTAATCATTCCATACCACTGGTTGTTGCTTTCTCAATAGCTTAAAGATGGTTTCACACAAGGTAGTGAGGCGGGCAATAAATTGGTTGACATACTGTAAGGACCCCAAAAATAATTAGACTTCTTTCTCTGTCTTTGGCAGAGGCATATCCCTTATGGCTTTAGCTTTATTGGGATCTATCTCAATTCCTTCCAAACAAACCACATGTCCTAGTAACTTGCCTGAAGTAACCCCAAATATGCACTTCTTTAAATTCAGGCTAAGATTATACTTCTCGATACGAGCCATGAATCTGTTGAGAATAGCAGGGTGCTCTTCTCGGGTGGGAGACTTCACAACCATATCATCCACATATGCCTCGACCTCCTTACGGATCATATCATGTAGAAGAGCAATTACAGCACGCTAATAAGTGGCCCCAACATTCTTTAACCCAACGACATTACTTTGTTGCAATAAATGCCCCATTCGGTAGTGAATGCTGTTTTGACCTTGTCGACATTATTCACTAGGATCTGATTATAACCCAAGAATCCGTCCATGAATGAGTGCATAGCAGCCTTGGTAGTACTATCAATCAGGACATCTATGTGAGGGACTGGGAAATCATGATTAGGCGAAGCCTTGTTGAGATCTCAGAAGTCAACACAAACTCGGACCCTACCATCTTTCTTCGGAACTGAAACTATGTTGGAAAACCATGTCAGATATTCCACAACTTTGACAAATCAAGCTTCAATCAACCTCAAAACCTCTGCCTCTACATGATCTACCAATTCTGGTCTTAACCGACGGAGCTTATACTTAACAGAACTGAACTTAGGATCGATTGGAATTCTATGTTCGGTAATTTGATGATCGACCCCAGGCATATCTTCGTACAACCAGGCAAAAGCATTAACATGATCTTTAAGCACTTTTATTATCTCACATTTTCCCTCGGGAGTTGAATTGTTGGAAATGGTTACCATTTTAGGATTATCCCCAGTACTTATATTTATTTCACTTAGATATGTATCGCTAATCCCAAAAACGTTATGGGTATTATTATGTGAAAGCATGGATCAATTAGGAAAAACATCGAACAAGCAAAACAAGAGTCATTCATTGCATTAAAAGCCTTATAGGGAACATTGTTCGCATAAAAAATAAAAAATATTGAAAATTACATTATGCATATCCTCCTCCACAGGAGGAGGGGCTTCAAAAGAGGTAGCAACAATAGGAGGAGCATCCTCTTTAGTCTCTGTCAGAACGGTATCCAGGTCATGTTCTAAAGCAACTTTCTTGGCAGCGGTGAGGGATGGTTCTCTTCACAGGTTGGCTTTCTCGGCTAGGGCCTTGGCGAGCTTTCTTACAATCTCTGTCATGGCATCTTCTTCCCTAGTTCTCTCACCCCTCCAACCTTTCTTCATCAGAAATTCTACAGCTTTGGTCATGGCAGCCACAACTTCTTCAATCTTTGGATCAACAGACTTTTCATTGCTTCCCCCAGACTCATTCTCAGGATACATGTCAGCCTTCCCCTTAGTCTTATTAGAAATAATGTTGACAGGTGAAACAAGCTCAGTGGGTTCATGTTTAGTGGAGACAACCATGCAGCTGGCTTCAAAGTCATAGACATCCTTGAAGATCTCCAAACCAGGTCACATTTTTCCATCATTCTCAATCGATTAGGGCTATCCCTTGTAAGGCTTCTTACCTTAGATCGCACAAACAGTGACCATGGAGCAATAATAGGAAGGAACATGGTGATAGGCTTGATAGGCTTGTACCCTAACCCAGCTAGGTAGACTAGAACTTTTAGTTCCAAGGCTTCAATAATCCCCTGCTCGAACATTCCGTAGCCTCTGCTAGACTTAAATCTAGATTTTTTCATCAGTTTTCCCATACTGGAGTGGAGATAACTGTGCGAAAGAGGAGGAGATTTCTCAGTCTTACTAACTATAGCAATTTGAAGACCTTCCTCCAATTTAACTTTAGATTCTATAATAGCCACAACAGAAGTAGGATTGCCCTCAAAGGTTACCAGTTTGTCCACAAGAATAAACTTGATTTACCAATGGAGAGTGGAGGGAACAGCATGCAAGGCGTGGAGCCAAGGTCTGCCAAGCCATAGAGAGTAAGTAATACGAATGTCGATACAGTGAACACCACTATGCTGAAAACTCCTCCGACAGTGACTTTCATCTCAAAGGCCCCAATTACACTGCACTTCGAATCATTATAAGCTTAGATAATAGTTCTGGATTTCTCAAGCACTTCTTCTAACAGCCCTAAATGGGGAAGGACTTTTAGGGGGCACAAATTCAGGGCAGAACCATCATCTACCTTGACACATAGTATAATCTTATCGAGGATCTAAATATGAATGGACAAGGCCCTATTGTGGTTCTTATCCTCAAGTAGAAAATTGAAATGGTCAAACACAATATGTGGCCCCTTTCTTAGAGGAATGCCTTCTTCAATCATGGCACACATCTCAACAATTAAAGTGGTCGGATTAGCTCCCAAATCGAGTGATCACTTGATCAATCTCCTATGATGCCTATTGGAATTGATTACCAACTACTATATGTTTTAATGAGCTTGTGTGTGTTTCAGCTAAGTAACGAGACGATCAACCTCGAGACTGGTTGAGATAGGTGGATGAGGAGAAGGAGGCCTGGCAGTGGTGCCCATCCTCCTAGGGACTCGGTCCTTATGCAGATGGAGACGACGATCCTCAAGTTGATACACATGGCCATACCGGGTAATGTTGAGAACATGATTAATGAGGACTTTTTGAGTGGCTCATGTTTCAAACAAATACTGCTACTCCTCAGAGTCAGCATCTGGGTCTTGTAACTCATATGATCCATATTTAAAGGCTCAATCTAATCAACCTTGAATAATCCCTTTGGCTTCTCATTAGTGGGCGAATCCACCATGAACAGTTCAATGCTTATAGTCTTAGCTGCCACAACTACTCCCTTATCTTCATTGGAATAGTCATCCTTTGAAACAAAGGCATCTATGCTAAAGAGCGGCTTTTCCTTGACTTTCATTCTCTTGGCCATAAATGGCTAAGCCATGCATCTTTCTTACTTAGATGGATTCGGGTTGACATCCATACCTTGAACCGAATTGACTCCTAGATTAGCTTGACTGATGAGGTCAAAAAATGAGTTAAACGGGAGACCAGACCCGATAACTAAAATAGCATTACTGCGTCCCAACTCTCGAGTAAGGAGATTAAATATTGTGGCTTCTGACAAGCTGGAATAGATCATTCCTACCTTGCTCCCAAAATTCGGTAGAGGGTTGTTCATGGTGCTTGGGGTTTTATCAGGTCCGACAATCTTTCCTTTGCTGACCAGATGCTGAATAGCCAAAAGCAAGGCCTTACAATTGTTGGTTCAGTGTCCCACCTGAACGTGGTAATTAAAGATTTTGTTCTTATCCTTGAGTATAGGCGGTTTGTAATCTTGAAGGGACTGGATGAACCCTGCTTCCCTTAAACACTAAAAAATGACCGAAAGAGTAACCTTGTACGGATTAGCTAAAACAAATGGAGGACGAGAAGGCTGGACTGCAACAACTTTTAGCAGAGCTAGAGTAGTTGCTAGGGGCACAGTGGGGGCTTGAGAAACTACCTGAACCGCAGCCGAGGATTTAGGCTTAGCCTGTACCTGAGCTAAAGACTGAGCATCATTATTCTTTTTGAACCAAGGTTTCGCTGCCTATTTTTCCTTTTTGCACTATGCCTCCCGCTCAATTTTCTTGGGTTCTTCAAATACAGCCTTGTAAGAAAGGAATGAATTAGTAGCAATTTCTTTACCAAAAAGGGGAAGAGATCCCTCTTGGAGTTTCATAATCATCTCCTTAAGACTTAGCTTAGATTTCATCAGAACCTGGGTCGTCATCCACCGATTAAAATACTGATTAAAGGTTTCGTTGGGTATTTGGTTAACTCCATCAAGGTATTGGTGGGTTTTTTCCATCATAGTATTGAAACCATAATGCACTTTCAGAGCCTCAAAAAGAAGTTTCCACTCAGTTGCAAATATGCTGCGGCAAAGTTTGATACCTCTCAAGAGTAGGGCCCCGAAAGAAACAAGGAAACATTTCAGCAAGCACTTTATCACTTAATTTTTTTACACGCATAACTCTTTCATAAATAATAATATAGGAAGTAGGTGCACCGGAACCATCATAATGTGCTATATGTGATATAGTAAAATTATCGGGGACCCAGTCTTCATTTCTTTTGGGTTCCTTGATGGCTATGAGGCGGTTATTGTAGTCTTGAATTTCTAGTGTCATGCCCAGAGGGTACGTGACTTGGTCATTAAATGGCTAAGAGGAGAGCTACGGCCTTGAGTGTCGTGCCCAGAGAATGTATGACCTTGTCATTAATCTGAGAGCCCATCATCTAGCGAACAATAGCACTTACATCAAATGTCATGGTTGGAAACTGCGTGACCTAGTTCTTGACTAGTGAAGACGGTGGAGGGCGAGCAATCAGCTGGTTGCTGAAGGGATTCGGGGGGTAAGTAGTACCCTTAGGAGTTATAATGAACTGAGAAGGAGTAAAAGATGGTGGAGGTTGGACTAGACTGCTGGAAGAAGCTGACAATTGATGATTGAACATTGAAGAAATTGAGTATTAAGCAAAAGGTATCGGGTTGAAAGGAATAATCAATGGAACTGGGTTGAAAATAGGTGATATGGGCCTTTCACCTACCGAACCAGCCAACATCTATGCTGAACCATTCTGGGTTTGCATATCAGACTCGTAGACCCGGTCGAAATTCCTATCTTTGATGGCTTGCTTAACAGCTGCTTGGATAGTGGATTGGATGAAGGCTTGGAATGCATTCAAATTCAGGAATTGAGCCATAAGACTGGCAAAATTGAACCTAGCTTGGGGCTGAGACGATGCCTCCGAGGTGGAAGTAGGGCTGACTTGCTCCACGGGCAGAGGATGGTTTCCATCATTGCTCGGAAAAGACATAGCTGACTGAAAGAAATCCTAACCGAACTGAACCTGATCTAAATCTAACTCCCTATTGGAATTGGCATACAGAACCCATCGACTTCTATGGTGACAACTGGGGTGAGAGAACGATGAATCAAATGGTGATACAGCCTCTTCCAAACTGGGGTGCAATAATAATTTCACCCCCTCCTAGCTAAAACAGTAGGTAGTGGATTAGATCATGCATGGATTACGTGATGCCATGGATGGGATGAATGGTCTTTATTTCATAACTGATGCGTGGTATGTATGGCTACATGAAGACGTGGTTAAAGATGATGCGGCGGCTTATCCCTCCAACATCCGTGGGATGTTTGCATCCGTCGTCATGCATAGCGATATGTCGTGTGACTCAACGAGGCACAAAAGAAGTCCTACAAATGTTGCTAAACCCCTTCCATGTATGGAGATTGGTAAGGGTAACTTAATTTTGGCTCTTGAAGCCGATGCATGGGGGATGCATGAGCACATAGCACATAGCACACGAATCACCGCTGTTCCAACCTTATGCCTCCTGCGTAACGCCTCTTTGAACAGTTGGAGTTCGGCTTCTTCACCGGTGGTGGTGAAAGAAGTGCATCCCAATTTCTTTTCATTATTTTGGTAGCCCTAAAGGATTAAAGTGCTAAGGATTTTCTAGCATGGCTTCGGTATGATTGTTGATGTAGAAGGTTCTCGTTTACCTTGATTCCATGTTACTCACCCACTCCCCAAATAGGTGCAATCGCAGGAGTTTATGTGTTGGTTGAAATGAGTGATCCACCCACTAGGCATCCTAAATTCTAAATAGGGCATAAGTGATACTTTCGCGAGCTTCTCGAGTAAAAATGGGGCACCTAAAAATTACCAAACTATCTGCACGCATAAGGATAAAACGTCATGAAAAAGAAGGAAGTTTTAACATGGCCAATGATTTCAATAAATCATCAAAATCCTTTAAACTTATTGAAAAATTTTAAGTTCAAGTTTAAAGAAACTAATCCCTAACAGAGACGCCACTGTGAGCGAACGACCTTTTTCCTGCAAGAACCGCATAAGATGCATAGCATAAGGGGAAATAATGAGCGCTGTGAAGGGAGCTGAAGGACTAATTCTTATTTTAGCATGATAAAGAGATGAATTTGATGTTGATTTTTAATTTAAGTCCAATTTACATGACAAGGATATCAGACTTGAAATCCCGTATTTTAAAATAGAGTCACTACTCGGTTAACCTCCACCAGGAAATTTGGGTATGATATTCCCACATTTTGGACGGGCTACAAAGCTGGGTAGGAGGACCGGTCTCCAAGAAAATGATGTCTCATGATGGTGATTATGAAAATGGTTTTACGTATATTAATTTTCAAAAGATACGAGATTGAAATCCAATACTTAAAATAGAGTCACCACCCGGTTAAACTCCATCGGGAATTTTAGGTATGATATTGCCACTGGGTGGTTAGACCATACCTTTAAACAGAGATTCCAAGTTCGGATGATGTTATCTATTTTACATTAGGCCAAATTAAAAGATTTCATTCTTTCATAATCGATTTTAATCCACCCTATTTAAAGTGTTTTCGGTTTATATGTTGTTTTTGCATTTATCAAGCATTCAAAGCAGTAAACAAATAATTATTACAGCTATGCAAAAATAAATGCAGAAATTAAAATTATTACAAGGCTTTCCAAATCCACTACATTTTTCGATATGATAAATAAAATAACCGAAGGCCTAGCATTCATCTAGCCTAAACCTACCTGCACAAAATGATTAGCACATTGTACGGGGTATATCACATGACATACATAGTTAGTAAACAAAACAAGACACGAGTTAGTGTGAACATGGTATATTTTATTTACAATGTATAGAGCCCAGTTGGATGGCTAAAAATGAGATTTAAACGGCATTTGCGGGAAAATTCCATTATATCCACATTTTAGACTCGATTGTTGTTTTAACTGAAGTATTAATGAAAATGCCACATGGTATGGGGTGGGGTCAGTTTTCAGAAGGTTCTGGGCCTTCATCGTTGCACTGTACATCCTAGGTTTTGAAATTTAAACTAGGTCAGAAAATAAATGAAATAAGACTACTATCTAGAAGGGCATACCGCCGGCGGCATCAATGATGCCGCTAGCTGTATCAGTTATACAGACAGGCTGTATGACTTTCTAGATACCATAAAGGATGGGACTTGCAAGAAAATGGGGTCACTAGAGGTAAAGGAGGCCACTTGCGGTATCAAAGATGCTGCTGGCAGCATGTTTGATACTGTTAGCGGCTTCAAATGCCTTTGACAGCTTCAATTTCTTGCAGCAGCTATTTTTGGGCAAGAAAGCGACTAAAAACCTAAAACTAAGCACAAATAGTAACTAAAACACAAAAAATAAGAACAATGGAAGCCAAAGAGCTATGATACTCAGAATTTTTAACTTGGGGCAATGAATCCACCTCTTCGTGATCTGTATGACACCTCCCGGGAGCTTGAATGATGATTTTGGAAAGTAAGTCATGATTTAGTCTCTAAATCCTAACTTTGGTTATTTCTAAACTTAAAATGTACTAGATATCAGAGAGTTAAATAGAGAAAAACCAAGAAAAGAAGAATTGGATCCTCTTTTCTTACCGTTTCTAAACTTTATATAGTAAACCTAGCTAAGACACTCAAAATTTGCTTTGAAATTTGAGTTGAGGGAGAGTGGAACCCTTCAAATGGCTGGAAAATAGTGCTTATATAGGCTAAAATCTATTGGAAATTGCCTTTTGTTAATTATCCGACACATATCTAGCAAAAAGGCACTCAGCTTTTCCGCAGCCGGAAGCCATTCCGCCGCCAGCATGGATGATACCACCGGCGGTATGTTGGATATAATGTATCCCCTTAAGGCAATTAGGGCGATATATCTTAATTATGTAATAGTACAAATAATTTATTTAATCAATAAAGGCATTTGTTCTTTTGTTTATATCAATGTGTTTTTATACATATTTATTATAGCTGGTTAAAATATATTGATTGATGTATGTATACCAAAGTCCTTGACATATCATAGCATGAAGTCAGAGAAATTATAGTTGGACTATATTTGGTGGAAACTGCTTCATGTTCAATTATGATTATGTCTAAACTAACCCTAGACACAGTTTCATCAAGAAAGGATATTGATGAAATGGAAACACTAGCATGTGGTCAACTTTCATTGAAAGGGTCCAAGCAGTTAATCTCCTAAAGACTGAAGGTGGTGCCTTAAGCATGACACGTGGATATATTTGGGAGATATATTGGAGACCGCAACAAGATAAACACTTGGTATAAATATCAATGTGTTAGTTTTTATCTTCATGCAATAAGCTTTGCGAATGTCCTCATACTTGAGATGCTAGTTGCCTTGTGTACTACTATTGCTATACTTTGGGTCATTACTATACACTAATTAATTTAGGATGCTACAGGTTATTACGGGTATAGTGATGACAACATGTTGGTAGGCTAAGTAGTCGGAAAGAATCCATCGCTCCGGATATATTAAGGAGTTGTACCTGGCCACTTTTTGAAGTGATGATTGCCATAAACCTTTGATCAGAGTATGTGTTTGATGGAAATGGTTTCTAGTCAAACACACTATGGTAAAAGGCAATATACTTTGGTAACAAGTAAATAATTGGGATAGCTGTGAGCAACCTTGCTATTAGTGGGTTAACACTTTAACCGAACCCAATAAACCATATGGTACTAATATTAAAGAATGGAAGGAATTTATCGCACTGGATAACTATTGCATTAACCAGGATTAAGCCATAAACATAATTGATGTTCCGAGTAATAGGGAATGGTAGACCTTTTCTAGAGGCATACTACAGTTGTTTAAGGTAATTGAGTTCTATTCACGGTCTAGAGCATCGAGCCAATGGTTCCATTAGAACAAGGGTTGGTTAAGCCTTAATAGCTCAATACTTTGGGATCCTATAACGTCACACACATTGGACCTTCATCAGAATAAGTAAAGAACTAATAGATTTATTCTATTACAAAAATATAACATAAATAATAATTGGATTATTATTTGATTGGTTAAAATTGATTGGATCAATTTTGGATAGACTAAGGAATTTATTTTGACCGGTAACTAATTACTTAGAGTCATAAATAAATTATAATTGATTAGATCAATTTTGGTTGAATCAAGAAATTTATTTTGAATGATGACTAATTTATTAGGGTCAGAAAATAATATTTGAAAAAGGATTAAAAAGGGGAATTTTGCATTGGCAGGTTTAATTGGACTGAGAGTATAAAAGTATTTTATACAGACTTGAGTGCGCGGGAGTACATCGAAAGGTGTTCGAGCAATGCTGGGCATTGCTCGTGGCAGCCCATAAAAGTGGGCTACACATGCGCAGCCCACAAGCAAGGCAAAACCCAAGGGCTTTGCCTTGCCATGTGCACATCGTTTATGCATATGGGATGGGAGTAATTACTCCCATCCCACATCGCTTAGAGGGGGAGCAAACTGCTCCCCCAAGCCTATATATAGGCTTTCCCCTTTCCTTTCAAATTGTACCAAGCTCAAAGCATAAATCCTAACCCAGATAATTAATCACTCGGGTGATTGAGCAAGATATTTTTGTGGAGCCTAAATTTATTCGGGCACCGCTAGTTTATATTTTTTGGATGAGGCTTCTAGTGTGGTCTAGCAACTACTCGAGGCTTCTTAGTTCTTCCTTTTGGGGAGGTTTTAGCTGGTAGGGTTCGTGTGGATACTGATAGAGGCTATCCTACGATTGGAGGCTTATGCAAGAAGGTCCTGCAAAAGCACGTTTCAACTGGTAAGTTCTTTTTCTTTCTCTTTTAATTGTTAAGTCTTTTTCTTTAAGTGTTTTTAGACTTAATAATTATGCTTAGGTTATTTTTGCATGCATAGTTTATTTTATGCTTAGGTTATAACTTAGAGTTATAGCATGCTTAGTATAAAATAAATATTCAAGGATATAATTTGGAATTATGGTATGCCTAGTCCTTTAGCATGCTAACCTAGGTAGAGAATTATTTAGTTAAAGCTTTATTTAATTTATATTCAACTAATAGGAGTTCCTGGGACAGGGACAACATTTTGAATTTCCGTCATGCCTCTTATGCATGTTCAATTTGAATGTCAGTTCCCAACAGTGGTATCAGAG
Source organism: Euphorbia pulcherrima (assembly GCA_947683365.1). Taxonomy (NCBI): domain Eukaryota; kingdom Viridiplantae; phylum Streptophyta; class Magnoliopsida; order Malpighiales; family Euphorbiaceae; genus Euphorbia; species Euphorbia pulcherrima. The sequence continues at coordinate 53,828,132 of CANTUS010000015.1, forward strand.
CCTGCCTATTTAGTGCATGATTAAGTTAAAAGCAAACTAAATATTATTTTCTAAATGAAATGATTTGTTTATTTAATTGTTTGGAACAATATATATAAACTTGTGCCTTTCATTTCAAGGTTAGAAAATGGTTATGAATAATTTTGAATAAGCCTGCTCAACTTACTCAAATTATACAAGTGTTAATAATTTATTTAAATTACATGGGTTATAAATGCTCCCAATTTACATGAATTGGAAGAACAAAATTTATTAGTTCAAGAGAATCTATTAATCTTCAAGTTTGTGCCCGTATTTGTTCTGGCTAAGTATTGAACTTGGTTTCTACTCCTTATAGGGCACCTCTCCTACCTAGGAACCTATATCGATGCAATTTGAAATGACCAACCGGGAGATTAATATGAACTAATTTATTTCTAGTATATAAGATGGTGCTTATTTATGTTTTTATAACAAAGTAAAAAATTAAATTTATTGAATAAAAGCTTAAAGGAAATGCAATATAAATATAACAAATAAAAGTGTTAATTATTTCGCATATAATCTAGGTTGATGGAATAATTATAATAAAGAGCTGAACCCACCTAAGGTTAGACCTTATAAATTAATTCTAAAATTCCCTGAATTAATACAAGTTATTATAATTTTGTCCATCTGATAAAATCCTAGATTGGGTGAGACATTTAACACCAATAAAATCCCAAAGTAAATATATTAAGGCAAGTTATAGTCTTCCTTACTCAAATTTACAATACGGTCTCTTTGGGCTATCAAAGTGCTACGCAAAGCATTCCTTCTAGTCCACATTGATTAGTTGTAAAGTTTGAGATAGGGTCTACCTTAATAGAGCTAGGGTAGTCCACCATAAAATTGGGGGCTAGGCCCAAATCTGAGACATATTCAAGGCTACGCTAATATAAGAGCACATGTCCCTTGGGATTAGGGAACTTGAAAGAATTAGCAATTGCATGCGATGCAAATTTAATAGGATTCCAACTATGACTTACTATTATGACTTGACTCATAAAATTGGGAGTTGTAATAGACTAGTTATAGATGCTACCTATTAGGAAATTTAGCTGGGCTAAAATTCACGAATTCAATAGAATGGGCTATTGTGAATTTTGAAGAAAATAGTAGGAAAATGTATTTAATTAAAAGTCCTCATATTAAATACATGTACTTAAACTAATATCTAAACACTTTTCTTTTCTTATATCTTAGGTTGAAAATGGCTTCCAATTTTAATCTCCGTATGTTACTTGACACCAAATGGAGTGCCTTGAACTTTTCTGATTGGTTCCAAGTAGTGAGAATAGTTCTTAGATCCGAGGGAATTGCCTATGTCTTAAGTGAAATTTTCCCTGTAGAACCTGATGTTGAGGATCATGTAGAACATGATGCCTGGTTGAAGCACAGGAAAGATCATGAGACTGCCAAGTGTATTATGTTGGGGTCCATGACTCCTGAGCTTTAGAAACAACATGAGAACATGCCCTTAGAGGATATGGTTCTCCATCTTGAAGAACTCTTTTCGGAGAGCGAGAGGACAGAGAGGTACGAGACCTCCAAGCTCCTTTTTGGGGCCAAGATACAGGCTGGCACCTCTACCTCTCAGCATGTACTGAAACTCTTGGGAGACCTTGAGAAGCTAATCGATTGGGATTTGAGATGAATCTTGACTTGAGCATTGACCTTTTGTTGATGTCCTTGAGAGATAGTTACTCAGGCTTTGTGACTAACTATTACATGAATAGGATTAATTCAACTATCCATAAATTAATCAACATGCTAAAAACAGTAGAACCTCAAATAAAAAAGGATTAAAAACCTCTACTATTGGTTGAAAAAGGCAAGGCTTCTAAAAAGAAGAAGCAGGCACTAGGTGATAAGAAAAGAATCAGTAAGTTGAAGAATGAAAAGAAGGCATCTAAGTATCTGTACTTCTAATGTGGGGAACTGGGACATTTGGAAGAGGGATTGCAAAGCTCCTGCTTCTGAGCATTTGAAGAAGAAGCCTACAGAGGCATCTACTTCAGGTATATTTGTAATTGAAAACTTTGCTACTTTTTCGTGAGAATCCACTTGGGTATTAGATACTGGTTGTGGTTCTCATATCTATTCTTCTATGAAGGGAGTAAGGAACTGTAGAAAACTTGCAAAAGGGGAGATGGACCTATGCATTGGAAATAGAGCCAGAGTTGTTGCATTAGTCGTAGGGAGCTTTAGTCTTGTTTTGCCAAGTGGACTTGTTTTAGTTTTGAATAATTGTTATTACATTCCAAGTGTTACTAAGAATATTGTATCGGTTGCGTGTTTAGCAGCAAAGGGATTTGAAATTTTGTTTTCGAATAATAATTGTTAGATTTGTTTGAACAATAGAAAGGTGGCATTTATATTCTTGATACTAAAATAGAAGTTTTCAATATAAACAATGTGAAGAAAGTTAAATTAGATAATGAGAATTCCTTCTACTTATGGCATTGCCGTTTAGGCCACATAAACAAAGATCGCTTAACCAAGTTACATAAGCGTGGAGACTTGGGCCTAATAGGCTTGAAGTCTTATGGTGATTGCGAACCTTGTTTAAAAGGAAAAATGACAAAGTTACCCTTTAAAGGAAAGGGTGAATGAGCCACGAGTACATTGGAACTTATACACATTGATGTGTGTGGTCCAACAAGTGTTCAAGCACTAGGAGGATACTCCTACTTTGTAACCTTTATTGATGATTACTCACAATATGGTTATTTATACTTGATGAAGCACAAGTCTGAAAGTTTTGAAAAATTCAAACTATTCAGAGCTGAAGTAGAGAAACAGCTTGAGAGAAGTATTAAAACACTTCGATTAGATCGCGGTGAAGAATACTTAAGTCAGAAGCTTCAGGATTATCTAAAGGAAGATGGGATAATCACCCAGTGGACCCCTCCTTATACACCCCAACACAATAGAGTGTCAGAAAGGAGAAATCGGACTTTATTAGATATGGTTAGGTCCATGATGAGCCATGCAGTTCTTAGTAAATCCTTTTAGGGATATGCACTTATGAGCGCGATTTATGTCCTAAATAGAGTGCCCTCTAAATCAGTTGATTTTACACCTTATAAAAGATGGTGTAACAAAAAGCCATCTCTAAGTCACTTAAGAGTATGGGGTTGTCCTACTATGGTAAAGAGGATAGTGTTAGATAAGCTAAATGCCAAGGCTGACAAACGTCTGTTCATTGGATATCCAAAGGAAACAATTGGATATCTGTTTTACCAACCCGAAGCACAAAAGGTATTTGTGTCTTGGAATGCTCACTTTTTAGAAACAGAACACTTACTTGAAAAAGTCAGTGGGAGCAATATTGAAGTAGAAGTTTAAGAGGAAGAAACAGATGATCAACTGATTGAACCCATTCTAGATACTCAAGTGAGTGTGATCCAAGAATAACTTATCGAAACACAATCATTGCGAAGATCAGGCTATGTTCATAAGGGTCCCGATAGATATGGGTTTATCATCACTAATGATAAGGAACTATATCTTATGGAGGATGATGAACCAAGGACATATGATGAGGCAATGAAAAGCTCAGATTCTGATAAATGGCAAAAGGCCATAAAATCAGAAATGGATTCCATGTACGAGAACCAAGTTTGGAATTTGGTTGATGCACCGCAAGAGGTTAGACCAATTGGGTGCAAATGGGTCTTCAAGAAGAAGACAAACATGGACGGTAATGTAATTACCTATAAAGAAAGGTTGGTTGTGAAAGGTTATAGTCAATAAGAAGGTATTGACTATGATGAAACCTTCTCACCGGTGGCCATGCTCAAATCCATAAGGATACTCCTTGCCATTGCTGCTTATTACGATTATGAGATCTAGCGGATGGATGTAAAACAGCATTCCTAAATGGGGATTTAGACTAGGATGTGTATATGACACAACCTGAGGGTTTTACATCTCAGAATGGCTCAAAGGTATGCAAGCTACAAAGATCCATTTCTGGACTTAAGCAGGCATCCAGGAGTTGGAATATAAGGTTTGATCAGTCAATCCAAGAACTGGATTTCTGCCCAAATGCAATGGGCCTTCTGTTTACAAGAAGGTTAGTGGGAGTGCACTCGTTTTTCTAGTATTGTATGTTGATGACATTCTGCTAATAGGAACTGACATTTCTCTTCTTCAAAATGTTAAAGTATGGTTGTCAAGAAAGTTCTCCACGAAAGACCTTAGTGATTCAGCATTTATACTAGGTATAAACATCTACAGGGATAGATCCAAGAGGCTGTTAGGTCTTTCTCAAAGTACATATATAGATAAGGTGTTGAATTGGTTTAACCTTGAGCATTCTAAGAAAGGTTATCTCCCGATGACAAAGGGGATTAACCTATCTAAGGCTGAGTGTCCGAAGACAGCTCAGGAGAAAATGCACATGAAGGATATACCCTATGCACCCGCGATAGGATCCATCATGTATGCTATGATATGTACAAGGCCGAATGTCTCTCAAGCTTTAAGCTTTAAGAGCAGATATTAGTCAGATCCAGGTGAAAAGCATTGGATGGCCATCAAGGCAATCCTTAAGTACTTGAGAAGGACTAAGGATGCGTTCTTGATTTATGGAGAAGGTGACCTCACTATCAAAGGTTACACTGATGCGATCTTTCAATCTGATAAGGATGACTTTAAGTCTCATTCAGGTTTTGTGTATGTGTTAAATGGAGGGGCAGTATGCTGGAAGAGTTCCAAGCAAGAAATTACTGCTGATTCAACCACGGAATCTGAATACATTACTACATGCGAAGTAGCTAAAGAAGCTGTCTGGATAAAGGGATTTATTGGTGATCTCAGTGTGGTGCGTAAGGCTATTGATCAAATTACTTTATATTGTGATAACAATGGTGCCATAGCTTAGGCAAAGGAACCACGATCTCATCAGAAAAACAGAAATGTATCCAAAAAGTATCATATAATCAAGGAGATTGTTCATGCTAAGATAATAAGATTAGAATATGTACCCACTGATCAGAACCTCGCGGACGGTTTGACAAAACCATTGACTCAAGTCAAACATGACCAGCATGTTAAAAACATATGGATTAAAACATATGGCTAATTGGCCTTAGTTCAAGTGGGAGTTTGTTGGATATGATGTATGCCCTCAAGGCAATTAGGGCGATATATCTTAATTATATAACAGTATGAATAATTTATTTAATCAATAAAGGCGTTTGTTCTTTTGTTTATATCAATGTGTTTTTATACATATATATTATAGCTGGCCAAAATATATTCATTTATGTATGTATGCAAAAGTCCTTGACATATCATAACATGAAGTCAGAGAAATTATAGTTGGACTATATTTGGTGGAACCTGCTTTATGTGCAATTATGATTTTGTCTAAACTATCCCTAGTCACAGTTTCATCAAGAAAGGATATTGATGAAACGGAAAGACTAGCATGTGGTCAACTTTCTTGGAAAGGGTCCAAGCAGTTAATCTCCCAAAGACTGAAGGTAGTGCCTTAAGCTTGACACATGGATATATTTGGGAGATATATTGGAGACCGCAACAAGATAATCACTTGGTATAAATATCAATGTGTTAGTGTTTATCTTCATGCAATAAGCTTTGCGAATATCCTCATACTTGAGATGCTAGTTGCCTTGTGTGGTACTATTGCTATACTTTGGGTCATTACTATGCACTCATTAATTTAGGGTGCTACGGGTGATTATGGGTATAGTGAAGATAGCACGTCGGTAGGCTGAGTAGTCAGAAAGAATCCATCGCTCCCGATATATTAAGGAGTTGAACCTGGCCACTTATTGAAGTGATGATTGCCATAAACCTCTGATTAGAGTATATGTTTGATAGAAATGGTTTCTAGTCAAACACACTATGGTAAAAGGCAATATACTTCGATAATAGGTGAATAACTGGGATAGCCTGGAGGAACCTTGGTATTAGTGGGTTAAAACTTTAATCGAATCCAATAAACCAGATGGTACTAATATTAAAGAATGGAAGGAATTTATCGCACTGGATAACTATTGCATTAACCGGGATTAAGTCATAAGCATAAATGACATTCCAAGTAATGGGTGATGGTAGGCCCTTGCTAGAGGCGTACTACAGTCGTTTAAGGTAATTGAGTTCTATTCACGGTCTAGAGCATCGAGCCACTGGTTCCATTAGAACAAGGGTTGGTTAAGCCTTAATAGCTCAATAGTTCGGTATCCTATAAGGTCACACACATTGGACCTTCATCGGACTAAGTAAAGAACTAATACATTTATTCTATTACAAAAATATAACATAAATAATAATTGGATTATTATTTGATTGGTTAAAATTGATTAGATCAATTTTGGATCGACCAAGGAATTTATTTTGAAAGGTAACTAATTAGTTAGAGTCATAAATAAATTATAATTGATTAGATCAATCTTGGTTGGACCAAGAAATTTATTTTGAATGATGACTAATTTATTAGGGTCCGAAAATAAATATTTGAAAAAGGATTAAAAGGTGAATTTTGCATTGGCGGGTTTAATTGGACCGAGAGTATAAAAGTATTTTGTATAAACTCAAGTACGCGGGAGTACACCGAAAGGTGTGCGAGCAATGCTGGGCATTGCTTGCAGCATCCCATAAAAGTGGGCTGCACATGTGCAGCCCACAAGCAAGGCAAAGCCTAAGGGCTTTGCCTTGGCATGTGCACAGCGTGTGTGTACTCCCATCCCAGATCGCTTAGAGGGGGAGCAAAATGCTCCCCCAAGCCTATGTATAGGCTTTCCCCTTTCCTTTCAAATTGTACCAAGCTCAAGCAATAAATCCTAAGCAAGATAATTAATCCCTCGGGTAATTGAGCAAGTTATTTTTGTGGACCCTGAATTTATTCGGGCACCGCTAGTTTATATTTTTTTGGTGAGGCTTCAAGAGTGGTCTAGCAACTACACGAGGCTTCTTAGTTCTTCGTCCTGTGGTGGTTTTGGTTGGTGGGGTTCGTGTGGATACTGATAGAGGCTATCCTGCGATTGGAGGCCTGTGGAAGAAGGTCCTGCAAAAGCATGCTTCAGCTGGTAAGTTCTTTTTCTTTCTCTTTTAATTATTAAGTCTTTTTCTTTAAGTGTTTTTAGACTTAATAATTATGCTTAGGTTATTTTTGCATGCTTAGTTTATTTTATGCTTAGGTTATAACTTAGAGTTATAACATGCTTAGTATAAAATAAATATGCTAGGATATAATTTGGAATTATGGTATGCCTAGTCCTTTAGCATGCTAACCTAGGTAGAGAATTATTTCGTTAAGGCTTTATTTAATTTATGTGCAACTAATAGGAGTTCCTGGGACGGATAAAATTTTGAATTTCCATCATGCCTCTTATACATGTTCAATTTGACTTTCAGTTCCCAACACGGTATTAGCGAGGCCGATGGCGGCCTTGCTCTTCTAACAGATCTGAAAAGCTTGCACGATTTAAGCCCAAAATCGAGAATAGGGTGAGGAAATCTGGCAAAAGGTGATTTTGAAGGAAAAACTGCTATATTGAGGTATATTTTTGACTTTTAATGGGTATTTTGGACTAAATTATTTTTTAGGTATAAATAATGGTCTGAGCTACCGCCGGACACGTTACTGGACAAGCCAAAACTAAATTTTTGGAAAATAAAAGTCATAGAGAATTTTATATCAGTAATAAAAATTCAAGAAAGAATTTTTATTATGAGGAATAAAATCGGGCATACGTCATCATCGTCTCGCGAGAGGGACTGTAAAATCCTGTGCTCACAGATAGTTTAGACATAATCATAATTACACATGAAGCAGGTCTCCCTAAGTATAATCCCATTATAATTTCTCTCACTTCACGCTATGATATGTCAAAGACTTTTGTACGTAGATATCAATTAATATATTTAACCAGTCATAATATATATATATATATATATATATATATATATATATATATATATATATATATTAACATATCGATACAAACAAAAGATTAAATGCCTTTACTAATTAAACAAATTATTCGTACTAATGCATAATTAAGATACATCGCCTTAATTGCCTTAAGGGCATACATCATATCTAACAGGACTCAGTTGCCATCTCTTTTCAAAATATGGGAAGAGCCCCTTCTAAGAGTTTGGCAATCATCTCTTCAAGGCTAAGGTTAGACTTCATCAGAACTTGCATTACCATCAACCGATTGAAATACTTCTTTAAAGTCTCACTAGGTAGCTGCCAAACTCCTTCGAGATATTGGAGGGTTTTTTCCATCATGGCGTTGAAACCATAGTCTTCAATCAGGGCTTTGAAAATAATCTTCCAATTGGTGACAATGTGGTAGGGTAAGGTGTGATATCATTCAAGAGTAGGGCCTCAGGGAGCAGGGAAACATTTCGGCCAGGACTTTGTTGCTCAACTTCTTCACTCTCATCACTCTCTCATACATGATGATGCGAGAGGCAGGGTACCCATCCCATTATAATAAGCTATGTTGGAGTTGGTGAAGTTGTTGGGGACCCAATTCTCATCCTACTTAGGTTCCTTATCTCGGTTTGAGTTGGCAGTTATAACTTAGTGGATATAGGCTTGGATCTCAGATGTCATGCCCCGAGACTATGTGACTTGGTCATTGGTTGGCTAAAGAATGAGTGTTTCAGCCTCGGGTGTCATGCTTGAAGATTGCGTGACCTGTTGTTGGTTTCAAAGGCCATCATCTAACACGCAAAATCTTCAACTTCAATAGTTACCCCTAGAGATTGCGTTACCTAGTCGCGATTTAGGATAGTCAGAGATGGTGGAGGCATTTCCAATAGAGGACAAAAAATTAGTTGGCGGCTAAAAGGATTATGCGGGTAGTTTATTACCATGGATGTTACGATAAATTTGGGGAAGGCTAAAAGATGGCGAAGGTTAGGTTAATCCGCTGGAGGAAGCCAAATATTTGTGAGAGAATATGGGTGGAACCAATCTTTGAGCTAAAGGCCTCAGATTTGGGGGTACGTAAGGGAGAACTAATGGGGGTGTTGAAGCTTTCAGAAAAGCAAAAGCCTGCCCAAATTGGAATGGGCTAGACAGAGGCTTAGTTGATAGGCTTGGGTGAAAACATACTAAATCAGCCTTATCCCCATTTGGGTAGGTAAATTTTGACCTAAACCATTCTTGGTCTGAGCTTGCATATCAGAGATGGAAACTCGGTCTGAGTTCTTATCATCTCGGGCTTGCCTAACAACTACTTGGACAGTGGCTTGAATGCATGTCATAAGTTGTTCTTACATGATATTGAGAAAACACATCAGACTTCATGAATAGTGCCATAGCATTAGCAATTTTAGTGCTGAGGGACGGTTAAGTTCCTCCCCTCGAGGTGGAGTAGGCCTAACTTCTCTTTGGATAGTGGGACATTGTCTTTATTGTTCAAAAAAGACATGGCTGGGTGAGAGGAATTCTAGTGTAGCTAAACCTTCTCAAAATCTGACTCCCGACTAGAATCAATGTATAGAACTCCTTCAATCTCCGTGGTGACTACCCAGGTGAGACAATGACTAATAAAACAATGCTCAAGTCACCTACAAACTGGGGTTTGACGATAAATTTGCCTCCACCTAGCTGAAATTATGGGTAGCGAATTAGATCATGCGTGAATTGCAGATTATATGGATGGTATGAATGTACCCTTCCTAATAATTGATGCATGGCATGCTTATTCGTATGGCTGCATAGAAAAGTTGTTATCGTTGATACGAAGGCTTATCCCTCCAATGTACGAGGGACATGTGCACCTCTCGTCACGCATGAAAAATTGGCACTATTCCTTGAGATACAATGGACATCCTATGGATGTTGCTAAACCTCCTCCATGAGTGGAAATCAGTAAGGGTAAGTCGATCGAAAGGATGGCACTTGAATCCTATGCATGGGGGATGAATGAACACATAACACATAGCACATAAAACGTCCCTCTTCCCACCTTATGACTCTCATGTAACACCTTTCAGAAATAGACGGAGGCAAAGAACTACGTCCCTTTATTTTATTTACATGTTTTTGGGTTCCTAAGGGAAAATAACTATGATGGCTTTATTAGCGCGACTTGGTAAAGGGTTGTTGATGTAGAAGGTTCTCATTTACCTTGATTACACATTACTCAACCACTCCTAAGATGAGTGGTATTATGGGAGTTCACGTGCTGGTTGAAATGAGTGTTCCACCAACTAGGCATCCTCAATTTCCATAGGGCATGAGTGATACTTTGGTGAGCTTCACGGGTAAAATGAGGTACCTTAATTTAATAATCTAATATGCATATAAGGTAAAATTTTAAAGAAAGAATGAAGTTTTAATTTGGCCAATGATTTCAATACATCATATAAATATTTTAAACCTATTGAAAATTTTAAGTTTTAAGTTTGGAGAGATTGCTCGTAAGCAGAGTCACCACAATGAGCGGACGACATTTCAAATGGCAGTGAACCAGGCCGGGGGACCGACCTAAAAAAAATGAAGAGTGAAGTGTCATGATGAAAGAAAATGGGTTTGCATATTTTATTGTTCAAAAGACCCGAGATCAAAATGGGTTTGCAATTTAGGTACAATTTTCTCACCGGGCGATAGACCATACCTTAAAAATAGATTTCAAGTTCAGATGATGCTATCTATTCTACATTGGCCGAATTAAAATTATCAATCTTACTTATTCGGTTTTAATCCACCCTATTTTTAGTGTTTTTGATTTATATGTTATGTTCCTGCATTATTTAGCAAGCATTCAAAAGCGGTAAATAAATTATCACAGCCAGCCCAAATAAAATACAGAAAATTAGAAGAATAATTTCATGGCTTTCAAATCCTATCCATTTTTCTAAACAATAAAATACCTGAAGGCCTTAACAAGTATCTATCCTAAATCTACCTGCACGAAAAGTTAGCAGAAATATGACACGTATACAAGGTATATCACATATAGCATGCATAATTAGTGGACCAAACAAGACTCAACTTAGATTGTTAGCATAATTATTGCATTATTCATGAAGCCCAATTGGATGGCTAAAAATGATTCTTGGACGGCTTTATGCAGTCAACTTAGATTGTTAGCATAATTATTGCATTATTCATGAAGCCCAATTGGATGGCTAAAAATGATTCTTGGACGGCTTTATGCAGAAAACCACATTTTACTTTTAGACTCAATTGTTTTTTTAACTAGATTATTATTGAAAATGCCACATGTTATTGGGTGGAGACTATTTTTGGGGCAACCTGAGTTACCAATCGTTATACTATTCATCCTAAATTCGGAAATTAAACTATGCAAGAATGAAATGAAAATAAATCGGCTACCTAGAGTGTCATGTCGCCAGCGATATGGGTGAGGCCACTAATGATATCAATGATGTTGTACGTGGCTTCACCTACAGTGGCTTGCAAATTAACATTCTAGGTACCATAAAGAAAGGGTCCCATAGGAAGATAAAGCCATTAGTGATAAGCGAGGTCGCTGGCGGAATCATTGATGTCACTGGCTACATGAAAGATACCGCTGGTGGCTTCATATGTCACTAGCGGTTTGACCTTCTTCTAACAGTAGTAGTTAACGGTTGAATAATGACCGAAAACCGGCAACTAAGCACAATACACCAAATAATCATAGAAAACAGCAAGCATAAAGCCACAGAACTTATGAGACTCAGGATTTTACCTTAAGGTCATGAATCCTCCTCTTCGTGATCCAATAACACCTTCGAGAAGCTCGAAATGATGATTTAGGTAATGAACTAAATGTTTAAGTCTCTAAATCCTATTAGATTGATTTTAAACCTAAGTTTTACTTATTTTAAGTTAAATTCTAAGAGAGTCAACAAAGAAAAACAAAGAAAAGATGGCGTAATTCCTCTTTTCTTACCTTTTCTTCACTTTATCTCACTAAAATCACTCTATCTTAGTAGAATTTTCTCTCTAAATCGATGTTTTTAGTTTCTAACCCTTATTTCATCTGATAATAGCCATTTTATAATAAAAAAGTTGAAGAGCTATCTTTTTTTGATTGTCCAACGGGTATCAAGCAAAGGCACGGCAAAAAGCTGGTTTCCTGCATAAAGTAAGACCACCAGCGGCATGAGTGATACCGCTGGCAATATCGGGAAGTCGCTGCCGGCCTTACAACCCTAAATAATTCTAAAAAGTAGGTGTGGCCTTGCTCAAAAATTGATTAAGGGTCAAATCCACCCTAAAAAGGTTTAAAGCAGGATTTTTTGAAATATTGAGATATTTAGGACTAAATTTATTTTTGGGTGTAAAGCATCTATTTGAGCTTCTACCAGCAGTGTAGTCAGACAAGTCGAATTGATTTTTTTTGGAAATAAAGATTCATAACAAATTTTTGCTAAGGATTAAAATATGAATATACGTCATCAACGTCTCGCAAGAGAGATTGCAAAATCCCGTGCTCCCAATGAGGTCTTCTTGGTCTTGTGGTTTTTGTTTTCTTCAAAACCCAGATCTAGATGCTTGTCGTGAGGTTTTTGCTAAGTCCTCTGGATGATTGATTTCCAACAATCTCCCTCATTTTGATGGAAATAAAAACCTAATGACATAAGCATTTATGTTTGGCACTATGATCCAAGTATGATTTTTGATACTTAGTCATTTAAAAGATTTCTCCCTCATAATCTAGCAACCTAACTCCTCTAAGTTTTTTGCATATTAGCTTCTAAGTTTTTCTAGTACAATTGATGGTTGTACTTGGAAGCATATTCTTTTGACAATATGTTTTCACTATATAAATTCGGTTGTTAACAAGTGTTAACATAAATGAAGCACAAGATTACAAATACAAAGAATTATAAGTGAAAAGCAATGTTTACATAGCTAGCTATTATTAGATATGATGTATGCCCTAGAGGTAATTAGGGCAATATATCTTAGTTTTATTTGTATGAACAAGTTTTATATTAATAAAGGAATTCATTTATTATGTCAATGACTGTGAAAATATATTATAACTGGTTTAGAATATACTCATTGATGTGTTTGCAAAAGTCCTTGACATAATCATAGCATGTATTGCAACGGCATAGTGGGACTATGTTGGTGAGAACTGGTTCATGTGCAATTATGATTTGTCTAAATATCCCTAGTCGTAGTATCATCAGGACTGGAAATTGATGAATACAGATAGACTAGCATGTTTCATCATACCTCTTGAATCTAATTCAGAGTAGCATATCTGCAGTGCTAGAGGGTGGTACCTTGGGTTAACACATGAATGTATTCAAGGAAATACATGGAAGACCGCTATGAGACAACAATCGATAATCTATATTATGTGTTGATGTTTTATCGTCTCATTACAATAGCAATGCGAATATCCTTAGACCTGAGTTACTAGTTACCTTGTTCAGATTTTGCTATACCTAGGGTCATAGCTAAGCATTCTATAGACTGGGTGTTATGGATAATTATTAGGTATAATTGATGTTTGTCCAATTACAAGCTGAGTAGTCCAGATGGAATCTATCACTCCATTATAGCGATATAAGGGAGATGTACCTTGGCCCCTTGTTGGAAGTGACACCCTCATAAACCTCTGATCAGAGTATGGGTTGATAGGATGAGATCCTGATCAACACATTAAAATGGTTGAGTGGTGTACTTCAGTAGCAAGACTAAATACTCTGGTAGCCATTAAAGGCTACTAGTGGACTTACACTTAAACCAAGTCCTAGAAACTAGATGGTACTTAACACCTGATAAAAGAAGTGAATTGTATTAATACTATTGCAAAACTGGGATTAAGTCACAATGCATGTGACGTTCAAAATATTGAGGGGTCATATGCCCTATGATAGAGAGCCACTATGACCGATCAGAGTCAGTGGAGTCCACAATGGTCTAGAGCTCCAAGCCAGTCAATTCTTAAAAGGAATTTAGCTAGGTCAAACTTTTGACAGCTCGATAATATGGTATCCTAAAAGGTTACAAACTTTGAGTTACGAGCCACGTAAAGAACCATTAGACTAGGTCTAATCTAGAAGAGCAAAATATGGTTGGACCATGTTATTTGTTAGAAGAATATTCACTAGTTGGACTAGTGAACCTGATAAATAATAAGGTTGAAATAAATAAAGGGAGTTAAGAACCAAAAAGCACAATTCATAAATGTTTGGTATTGCTTGAATTGGTGGAAGTGGATCAGTAAGAAAACTGTTAGACAATTTTGGGACTCAAATCTTTTTGTGGGCTAAAGTAGCGTTGTATGTAAACAACACTACTCAAGGCCCACACTGGGTGCCTTTAGATTCGGTGGGCTGCCAATGGCAGCCCACTGCATACATTGTGTGACCTGATGGGCTACACTATTGTGCGGCCTACCTGGAACGCAACACGCCATTCGGAGCCTATTAGGCTGCAAAGGTGAAAGACCCAACAGGCCAGCGCATGACGCTGTGCAGCACAGCCCACAAGGGCTGTGCTAGTGGGGGCTTTAGGCATACACGCCTCTGTAGGCCCAACATGCCACATCTGGCCTTTTTGCCAGCAATGTTTGTGTTGATGTGGGAAGCTTGCTCCACAAGCAAGGTCCCAAATAAAGTTTGGTTTCAAACTCTATTTTGGGTTTTTATTAAAATACTTAATTGCCATTTTTTTCATTATATTTGGTTAAGGTTAGGGACTTTATTATCTTTTGATTAATTCCTAAACACTATAAATAGAATCATCCTCCTTCATTATTTTTCATCCATAATTCCTTTCTCTTGCTCTCTCTCTCTCTCTCTCTTATTCTCTTAGTTGTTCTGGTTCTTATAAGTAATCCATTGAAAGACGTACTTACTTTGAATAGAAAACTAAGGGAATTTCTTCTGGAATAAATAAGGAAGATCTAGCTATCTTCCATTTATTTATCAATACTCTCTTCCAAGAAGGTTTTGGTCAGTAGTACTCGTGTGGAGCAATTATGGAGGGATTCTACTTTGGATTTTTTGCAAAAAGCCGAGGGGTCATTCTACCAACTACGGGATTCACGCTTCAGCTGGTACGTGGTTAATTATTAAGTCCTTTTGATAAGTATTTATGATCTAGAATAATTTTAGAATAATTTTTTATTTGCATCATGCTTGCTTTGCATGTTAAAACCTTTGAATCTAGACCAACCGTGCTGTCAGAGCCTGCCTAATGTGATTCTATGACTAACTAGAAATATGTTCGGTCTGATTTCCTATGAAATATTTTTTAAAATGCTATGCCAAGCCTAGGAATTTTTTTCTTGCTGTAGAAAATGTTGTGATAACTAGATTATATGTTGCTCAAACTTAGTCATGGTAGTTATCTAAGAATTAACAATGTTCTACTTGAGATTGAAAATGCTTTAATTTTTGAATTAAGTGAAATAATTCTAAAACTAGAAATAATGATATCTTTGATTTAAATAGCCTATGGTTAACTGAGTCAAAAGGGCCTGTGGTTGTTCTGGCATGGATTGGACATGGCTGCTCATTTACTTCAAGGGGGCCTCTCCTACCTTGGAATTTCCATCGGCTCTAGATTCTAATTACCAAAGGGAATATTTTGAATTAGTTGAATTCTAGTACAACAAATTTGATTCATTATATGGTTTTACAATGAAAAGTTTAAATTGTTAAATTAAAACTTATAAACATAGGTGTAAGAGCTTGTAACAATGAGCACCCTTGTTTGTTTTGCAAGCTATGTGTAGTCTTGGCATGATGGAATGATTATGAATTATTAGTTGAGCATGACCCCTAGGTTGGACTTACTAATTCCTTTTAGCCCAGAATTAGTTATAGTTTCATAATCGTGTCCATGTATAAGTCGTAGATTTAGGCAAGACCTGTTGCACCAACTAATCTACATTAAAATATTAAGACAGAACTAGCTTTCCTAAAAATCTAATATGTGACTTTAGGCCTTTTTTATCGAATTAATTTCTTCTTGCATTGCATGCCATCTTCTTTAACATCGTCTGTTCACATGATTCAGATTAGGGTTAAGTATTAACTTGATCAGGTTAGTTGTCCATAATATAGGAGCTAATGCCAGGCTAGAGGTATCATTTGCAAGGTCATATAATTGGTTACGTACATCCATTGGTTGGAAATCAAATGGATTACAAATTGCATTAGATATAAATGAACTAGATCCTACTATTGTTGTTTAAGTTAGCTTGACTGTGATAGCGGTGTTAGCTTAAATGAGTTATGGATGCTACCTACTAAGGGGAATGGTTAGACAATGTTTCCCGAATAATCTTTAACAAAGTAGTAGGAAAATGTATTTAATTGAAAGACCTTAAATTAAATGCATGTACACAAACCAAGTCTAAAGCAATAATTCTTTTCTTATATATAGGTTGAATATGACTAAAAACATAAACTTTCACACTATTCTTGAAAACAAATTGGATGGTACAAATTTTACTGATTGGTTCAAGACGGTGAGGATAGTCCTCAAAGGTGAAGGCTTGGATTATTTTTTGGATGAGCATCTTCCTAATGAACCTGTTGTTGGTGCTCACGAGGAACATGAGGCACGGAGGAAACATGTGAAAGATCGTGAATTTGTGACATATTTAATATTGGGAACCATGAATCTCGAGCTTTAAAAATGGAATGAGAATATGGATCTCGTTACCATGATTCTCCATCTTCATGAACTCCTTTTTCAGCAAGCAAGGACTGAGAGGTTTGAGGCCTCAAAACTTTTTCTTAGGACTAAGATGCAGGGTGGTGCTTCAGCTTCCCAGTATATTTTAAAGCTTCTTGGCTACATCGAGAAGCTTGGGCGATTAGGCTCTGTCATGGATCATGAGTTCAGCATATATATCATTTTGACTTCACTCACCGATATTTATTCACAATTTATGACTAATTATTACATGAACAAAATTATACAATAATCCCAGAATTGATCAATATGTTGAAAAAAGTAGAACCTAATTTCAAGCAGGATTAGAAAAAGCTACTAGTGCTTGTGAAAACCAAACCTTCGAAGGGTAAGATCTAGAAAAGGAAGGGGCTGAAGGCTAAGAAGAAGAAGAATAAGAAAGGAGCTACAAATGTATGTTTCTAGAGTGGAAAATAAGGACACTGGAAAAGGGATTGCAAGGCACCTATCTCTAAGCATATAAAGAAGAGTCCTAAAAAGGAACTACTTCAGGTATGTTCATGATTGAAAACTTCACTATAGTTCCTTATAAGTCTACATAAGTAGTAGATACTGGTTGTTGTACTCATATTTGTACTTTTGTTCAGGGGTTGTGGAACCATAGAAGGCTGGCTAAAGGAGAGTTGGACCTATGAGTTGGAAATGGAGCACGGGTTGCTGCATCAGTTGTAGGAACATATAGTCTCAAGTTGCCAAGTGGCCTAGTTTTAGAATTAAATAAATGCTATTATATTCTGGTTGTAACTAAGAATATTATTTCTGTTGCATGTTTAGTAGAATAAGGATTGGGAGTTTTATTTAATAATTAAGATTGTCAAATTCACAAAAATAGTGTTCTTTATGGCAATGGAATTTTGATTGATGGCATAAATGTTTTAAATAATAAAGCTAAAAATTTATTATGAATGATGTTAAATGATTAAAATTAGATAAGGACAAATCTTGCTACTTATGGCATTGTCGTTTAGGCCATATTAATGAAACCCACTTAACTAATTTACATAAAGGTGGTGACTTAGGTCTAATAGACTGTGAGTCTTATGGGGCATGTGAACCTTGTTTATTAGGTAAAATGACAAAGAATCCCTTCAAAGCAAAAAAGCCAACGTGCCAAAAGTACATTGGAAATAATACACATAGATGTATGTGGTCCAATAAATGTGCAAGAACATGAAGGATTCATCTACTTCATATCTTTTATCAATAATTAAACACGATATGGATTTTTGTACCTTATGAGGCACAAGTCAGATAGTTTTGAAAGATTCAAAGACTATAAGAATGAAATTGTAGTCAGGTCGAGGTGGTGAATATTTAAGCCAAGAGTTTCAAGATTATCTAAGGAATAATGGAATATTACCCCAATGGACCCCTCTACACAGTCCTCAGCACAATGGTGTGTCTAACAGGAGGAATAGAACTTTGTTGGACATGGTTTGGTCCGTGATGAGCCAAGCAAGTCTCATCAAATCCCTTTGGGGATATGCACTTGAGAACACAGTTTATATACTAAACAGTGTGCCCTAAAAATTAGTTGATACAACACCATACGAAAGGTGGTATTGTAAGAAACCCTCTCTTTCTCACTTGAGAGTTTAGGGATGTCCTGTCTATGTTAAAAGGACAATGTCAGATAAGCTAGGAGCTAAGGGCGATAGATGCTTATTCTAAAGAGATAGTAGGATATACCTTTTATGATCCCGACAAATAAAAGGTCTTTGTTTCTAGGACCATTGATTTCCTTGAGAAGGAACACTTGCTTGTAAAAGCTAGTGGGAGTGACCATGAACTTGAGGCTTAGGTAGGTGAATAAGACAATCAATTAATAATTTTTATGCCTGATACACATGGGAGTGTGATCGAGAAATAACCTACTACACGATAGCCATTGTGTAGATCTAGTAGGGTTCCCAAGGCTACTGAATGATATGGATTTTTCATCACGAATGATAAATTAATCTTTCTAATGGAGGATGATGAACTTAATACCTACAAGGAAGCAATGGAGAGCTCAGACTCTGATAAATTGTTAAAAGCCATGAAATAAAAAATGGATTCCATGTACGAAAATCAATTATGGGAATTGGTCGATGCACCTAATGAGGTTAGACCCATAGGTTACAAATGGGTTTTCAAGAAGAAAATAGACATGGATGTTAATGTAATTAACAATAAGTCAAGGTTGTTGGCAAAGGGTTATAGCCAAAGAGAAGTTATTGGCTACGACGAAACCTTTTGACCTGTGGGCATACTTAAATCCATAAGGATACTCTTGGCCATTGCTGCTCATTATAATTATGAGATCTGGTAGATGGATGTGAAAACCACTTTCATAAATGGGAAATTGGATTGGGATATATGTATATGATACAACCTAAGGGTTTTACATCTCAAATTGGCTCGAAGGTATACAAACTACAAAGATCCATTTATGGACTCAAGCAGGCATCTAGGAGTTGGAATATAAGGTTTTATGATATAATCAAAGAGTTATATTTTATATCCAATGCTTATGAGTCTTGTGTACATAAGAAGGTTAGTGGGAGTGTAGTCATTTTCCTTGTGTTGTATGTTGATGACATACTACTAATAAGAAATGACATTTCTCTTCTTCAAATGGTTAAGTTGTGGTTTTCAAGAAAGTTCTCCATGAAGGGCCTTGGAGAAGCAGCACTGATACAAGGTATAAACATCTACAGAGACAGATCCAAGAGGCTGCCAGGTCTTTCTCAAGATACGTACATAGACAAGGTATTGACTAGGTTCAACCTTGAACAATTAAGAAAGGGTTATCTTCCTGTGTCTCATGGAATTAACCTTTCTAAATTAGAGTATACAGGGACATAAGAGGAGAGATTGCGGATGAGTAGAATACCCTATGCATCTGCAATAGGATCCATCATGTATGCTATGGTGTGTACATGACCAAATGTCTCACATGCATTGAGAATCACGAGAAGATTTCAATCTAACCCAGGTCAGAAGCACTATATGGCTATTAAGAAAATCCTTAAGTACTTGACAAGGACTAAGGAAATGTTCTTGGTATATGGAGGAAGTGATCTCTCAGTAAAGGGATTCACTGATGCGAGTTTTCAATCTAGAAAAGATGAATGCAAGTCATAATCAGGTTACCTATTTATGTTAAACGGAGGGGTGGTTGTTTAAAAGAGTTCTAAACAGGATACAACTGCCGATTCAACCACTTAATCTGAGTACATTTCTTATTTGGAAGCAGCAAAACAAGATGTCGGCATAAAGAGATTTATTAGTGATCCTAAGTAGTCTCTAATAGTAAGGATCCAATAGTATTATATTATGATAACACTAGGGCTATTACTCAGGTAAAAGAACCACAGTCTTGTCAGAGAAATGGACATGTACAAAGAAAATATCATATAGTTCAAGATATGATAAGGGATAAAGATATACAAATGTAATATATACCCTCAGATCAGAACCTAATGGATGGTCTGACCAAGCTTTTAACACATATTAAGCATGACTAACATGTTAATAGTTATGGCTTACGACTCGTAGTTAATTAGCTCTATGCAAGTGGGAGATTGTTAGATATGATGTATGCCATAGAGGCAATTAGGGCGATATATGTAGTTAGTTTTATTTGTACGAAGAAGTTTTATAGTAATAAAGGCATTCTTTTATTATATCAATGGCTATGAAAATATATTATGACTGGTTTAGAATATATTCATTGATGAGTTTGCAAAAGTCCTTGACAAAATCATAACACGTAAATTAAGGTCATAGTGGGACTATGTTGGTGAGAACCGGTTTGTGTGCAATTATGATTTATCTAAATATACCTAGTCATAGTATCATCAAGATTGAACATTGATGAATACGGATAGACTAGCAAGTGTCGTCATACCTCTTGAATATGATTCAGAGTAGCATATCTCAAGTGCTAGAGGGTGGTGCCTTGGGTAAACACAAGAATGTATTCAGGAAAATACTTTGGAGACTGCTATGAGACAACACTCAATAATCTTTATTATATATTGGTGTTTTATCATCTCATTGCAATAACGTTATGAATATCCATAGACCTGAAATACTAGTTAACTTTTTCAGATGTTGCTATACTTTGGGCCGTACCTAAGCATTCTATAGATTGGGTGATACGGATGATTATGGGTGTAGTTGATATTTGTCCATTGGTAAGCTGTGTAGTCAAGATGGAATCTATCACTCCATTATAACTATATAAGGGAGATGTACCTTGACCACTTGTTGGAAGTGACACACTCATGAACATCTGATCATAGTATGATTTTATAGGATGAGATCTTGATCAAAACATTAAAATGGTTGAGTAATGTACTTCTCTAGGAAGACAAAATACCAGGGTAGCCATTAAAGGCTACTAGTGGACTAACACTTAAACCGGGTCCTAGAAATCATATGGTGATTAACCATTAATAGAAGGAGTGAATTGTATTGATACTATTGTAGAACCAGGACTAAGTCATATTGCACATGAGGTTTCAAATATTGAGGGGTCATATGCCCTATAATAGAGAGCCACTATGATCGATCAAGGTCATCAGAGTCCACAACGGTCTAGAGCTCGTAGCCAATCAATTCCTAAAAGGAATTGAGCTAGGTAAAACTTTTAATGGCTCGATATTACAGGATCCTATAAGGTCACACTCTTTGAGTTACGATCGAGCCATGTAAAGAACCATTAGACTAGGTGAATCTAGACAAGCAAAATATTGTCGGACCAAATTATTGGTTAGACCAATATGCACATGCTAGACCAGTGAACCTTATAAATAATAAGGAGCTAAAATAAATAAAGGGAATTAAGAACCAAATAGCACAATTCATAAAGGAAATTCAGCAGAATGCTTATTTTTTTAATTCTCCTCCATTATCACTCTGGATGCATGCAATACTTATGCCTTGTTCTAATTCTATTGTAGTGAAATTTTCAAAGGCTTCATCGTTGCTAGCTAGCAAAGAAACCCATGTATAGCAGGAATAATCATCCACTATGACCATAGTGTATTCTCTTCTACCAAAACTCATTGGCTTGATTCGATCAAAGAGATCAATATGCAAGAGTTCAAGAACTCTTTTGGCCACAACTAGTTCCTTTTTTGCTAGTTTGGGTAGGAGGTTCATGCTAACATGTCCCAACCTCTGGTGCCATAAGCATAATTTTTCTTCTTTAGACATGAAGCATATATTCTTTTTCTCATTTTTAATATTAACAAAATAAACACTATTTACTCTAGGTGGATAAAGAATGAGTTGATTGGACTTACTATCAATATTTGAGCAACCTCGAGAGCCAAAGATAACTTTTCTTCCTTCATCATAGAGTTGAGCAACACTAAGTAAGTTGAACTTCAGTCCATCAACAACAGAGACATCTTCTATCTTTAATTCAAAATGGTTCCTTGACCAATGATATGTCCCTCTTGATTGTCTCCAAAGCTTACTTTTACTCCCTTTTACTGGGTTAATGTGATGAAGGCTCTTTCATCACCAGTTATGTGCCTTCAACATCCACTATCAATGTACCACATTTGTTGAACCTCTGTGGAATTCGAGCATACCTATAAAATAAATTAAGTAGGTTTGGGTACCCAATCAGATTTGGGTCCTCTCGGATTAATAACTATTTCAGGCCATGGCTTGAAATTATAATAACCATTTTTAAATCCACACATTTTAGTAAGATGGTTATTTCTACCATATAACCTGCACCCTACAATTTATTTGTTCTATTTGATTCAATCTTTTCAAGGTCTTTCATTCCATAATCTCCAGAGGACCCTACATTGGATACATCTGGATCTAATTTTCTGAATTGTATCCAGTGGTTGACTAGAGTAGCTATATATCTCTCTACCTGAGGCTTTCCCTTTTGAGGAGCCATATACTTATGTTCGTGGGGCTGTTTAATGACCTTCTTTGGTTTAGGAGGTTTTGGATTTCTTTTGGGAGCTTGCCTTTGATTTCTTCCGATAGCTTCCTTCATCAAGGCTTTTTCCCTATATAGCCCCAACACATTGGCGTTGAGTATTTGGACTTGATTTCTCAAGAAGTTTTATTCAACTACATTAATGTTTTATGTTCCCTTGATGAGGTTGATATCTTAATATAATACCTTAGCATCCTAAGTTAGCTCCATTACTTGTCTGTAAAGAAGTTTGATGGCTTTGGAGTTCTTTCTTACATTGTTAATCACATTCCCAAGAGCTCTAGCAAGATCGTTGTTAGAAATAGAATTAAAATGAGAGTTTACCTCTATATTAGCTTACTCAGATTCTGATTCTTCAGTTCGCTCAGTGATTTGCTGAGTTGTTCCTCTTCTGGAATGTTCTACTTCTGGATTAGTCAATGCCATAAATACATAGTTGGTAGTATCTTCCTCTTCCTTTGTATAGGATGAGCTACTGGTTTCCTCACTATTGCTCCAAGTGGCCACCATTTCCTTCTTCTTGTATCTCTTCAGCTTCTTGAGCTTAGGACATTTTGCTTTTGTATGTGCTTTCTCTCTATATTCGAAGCAAGTAATCTCCTTCTCCTGATCTATCTTCTCTTCTAGAGGTTTTCTATACTTATACTTTCTGGGGTAGCTTTCTTTCTTTCTTCTGGAGTCAAACCTTATGGAGCTTCCCCTTGACTTCCATTCTTACTTTTTTAGGAATTTATTGAATTGTCTGGCTAGCATAGCCATTTCTTCTTTGTTGTAAGTAGATTCTCTTGAATTCTTTTTTTTCTCCGGAGGAAGCTGATCTAGAGGAATCTACTTTAAGAGTAATTACTATAATCTTCTCTTCAGGCTTCTTTTCTTGGTGGCTATATCTTTCCATAGATAGCTCTTGAGTTAGCATATTACCAATGAGCTCATCATAACTATAGAATTTTAAGTCATGAGCTTCCTCAATCATAGTCTTCTTATTAAACCATTTATTGGTGAGACTCCGAAGAATTTTCTTCACCATTTCTTCTTCTATAACCTCCTTTCCCAGCCTCTTCATTTTATTCACTAGATTTGTATATCCATTGTTCAAGCTATTGATTGACTCTTTAGGCTCCATGTTGAAGTTTCCTAGTTTTTGCTAGAGGAGGTCGACTAGCTTTCGGACCATGTCGGTTCATTCATAGGTTACCTCTAGTTTTTGCAAAATTTCTTGAGTAGTATCACAGCCTGAGATCCTATTAAATTCTACTACACTCAAAGCACAATGAAGCACATTAATAACATTTGCGTTTTCATGCAATTTTTTATAATCATTATCATCCTATTGATTTGACTGTTTTTTTGGTGGTAACACCTTCAATCTCAATGGTTGGAATATAAGGGCCATCCTTTATGGCCATCCATGCTTGCATGCTTTGAGCCTGAATGAAGTTCTTCATCTAATTTTTTAAGAACATGTAGTGTCCATTGATGAAGAGTGGAGGATGGATAATAGACATACCCTTAGGGAGAAGCTATGAGTTATTGTAACTCATTTTGCTGTTTCGACATTTTGCTCGAGATTGTTAGATCTCTAGTTGTGAGCACTTCCTCTAATACCACTTGTTGGTCCTTGTACGAGTATAGTTAGGGTCAGAGGCGGGTGAATTACCCTTTTTGCAAAATTTATAGACTTTTAAAAAGTCTGTGTACTATGTTTGAAATGATCCATAAGTATTGGATCCGGATGATGCAAATATGAAATGAAATGCACTAAAAATAAAAGTTATAGGTAAAGAAATTCAAACATAGTGGTTTTATACTGGTTTGGCCCTGCCTACATCCAGTCCTTAGAGTTTTCTCCTCCAAGCTTAATCCACTAGTGTGATTTCTTTCACGGGTAAAAATCAAGCTTTACAGTTGTCTCTAGAGATTTCTTCTCCTCTGGATGTAAGATATACAACCTAGCTAACTCCTAGCTTTGTTGAGTCCTTTTCACGTTACCTCTAGAAGATAGCCTCTCTTCTAGGTGTAGGATATACCACCAAACCATCGAGCTTGGCTGAGTCCTCTTATTTAGTAGGATATACCACTCAAACTCTACCCAAGTTTAAGCTAAGTCTCACATGGATATACCCCTTAAACTTTCCTAGCTCAAGCTAAATCTCAATCTCAATAATCACCAAAGTATGAGATTTTATAATTTATCTTTTTCAAAGATGGGCTATTGAATTCTTCAAGTTTATAGTTTCACTTGAAAATTCTTACATCAAATGTGAGTGTTTAGTTCTTAGGGGGATTGAATCACTGATTGAATAGCAAATTTCTCTTGAGGTAATAGCTTTGTAAATCAAGAAACCTTTTTCTCAACTAGTGAAGCTTCCCTTTTATAGGTTTGGATAATAAAAGTAGTCGTTGAGCTTTCCATTAGACCCAATAAATGAGCTTTCCATTGATGTTCAATCTTCACCGCTGACCATATATGAGTTGGCACATCTGGAGCCATTGAGCTTTCCATTAGACCCAATAAATGTTCTATTTGAAGTTATTGGGATTGATGCGATAAAGATTTCTGTTGGCGTTTATTTGAATTTTTTTGAACTACAAAAATCCATGCAAAATTTGTCCTTATTTGGGCTCCACACACCTTGCTATTGGTATAGGTTAAAAAGGTTGTTACCTTTTTGTCTTTCCATTGTTAGTCTTTTTATCCTTTGCTGAACTCGTGCAAGCTGTCACTTTTTTATTCTCCAAGGAAAAAGGTATCTTTGACTTCATACCAATATGGAGGGAACTTAATTTTAAATATTTCCCTTGTGTTTTCAAAGTTACACCTTGTAAATGTTTTCAGACAAAACTTATCTTGATCCTCTTTAATAGTGATTTCTTATAGATGCTCTCTTTTTTGGCTTAGTAGATTGTTTCCTACCAAAATCTAACCACATGCTTTTTTTGGGATTGTTTTCTTCTATCTTGAACAAGACGAGGTCTTCTTAGGCTCGAGGTGTGTTTTTCGTCAAAACCCTGATCCGAATACTTGTCTTGAGGTTTTTGCAAAGTCTTCCAAATGATTGATTTCTAACAAAACAAGTGATAACATGTCTGAACTTCTGCTATAGATAGAATTTTCTCTAAAACTCCAAATAAAATTTCCAACAGTTAAAATAAGCATTAGATTACAGGAAGTCTCACAAAAAATTCCAATCCAATGGTTAGATCAACATTGATTGACGGTTGTCATGAGCATCGATCAACGCTTCTTGCTACTAACACGGGTTAGGTCAAGTAATGACTCAACAAACCTACACATATGTTGATCAATGGTCATCATATATGTCGATCAAAGGTTATTGGACACGCGTCAAGTCTAGCAATTACAAAATGATGCTATAACCACTCAAGGAGCATCGATCGACGGTGCCATATGCATCGATTGGCGGTGATCAAATTTCTATAAATAGAAGCTAAAGTTCTGCATTTCAAAGACAATAAATCCTCTGAATTCAAAAACCATATGAATTCCCTCTTGAAAATCACTTACAATATCAAGCCTAAACCGAAATTCCCTTCCTTTATACCAAAACTATACTCTTGTATAGAACCTTTCCCTTGGGGAAGTTTTAGTTATGAACTGGCCTAGCCTTTTTCCCTAAACACCAAACTGATACTAGAGTTCAATATCGTCAATGGGTTTTAGCTATAAACCTTCCTCACATTGTCCTTAAAACACCAACTATACTTAGGTATAGTTTATTATTCTCGATGGGCTTTAGTCATAAACTGTCTCTGTAAATCCTAAGATTCTCAACCATAATCTTCCAATCATTCGGTTCTAGCACGTACCGACCTTCAGAACACTCGAAGGATAACTAAGTATAATTGGATTCTATCCACTTTTATTGCATTCATTTTTACTTTGTTAATATAAATAAGCAATTATATTTATTAAATTATTTAGAGCACCCGAAGCAGAGGAATCCATTGCCAAGGTATATACATTTATCTCTTTACTTTATGTTTTTTCATTATTAATCATTTCAAGTTTTATAAAAAAATGATATAGGAAAACATTGGATTAGTTACTATCCGAAATGACACGTCTTAATTCTTGATTGACTTTTTGGTAAACAAAAAATTTTGCCACCTCAATCAAGAATGAAGATGTGTGGGTAGGGATTGGTCCCTAAAAGAATTATAAACTAAGTTTGAGAAATTTTAGGTTTGGCCCATTCATTTCGGGTTGGAATTCCCCTTCGACAAGGACTTTTGGGGGGGATGCCCCTTGACTGGATCCGCTGCTAGGGAATGCCCCTAGGGTGGGTGCCCCTAAGGTACTTGATGATAGGGGATTCCCCTTGATTTGTTCCACTATAGGAAATGCCCCTATGGTAGGTGCCCCTAGTGTACTTGATGATAGGGGAATGCCCCTTGATTGGTTCCACTGCTAGGGAATTGTTTACTTGGATGACTGACATATTGGGGAAATCTTCCATGCCTGGGTGAACCTGCATATGAAAATTTTCCATATTAGTCATTGATCCAAAATAACTTAGCTTGATTCTTGATTGACTTTGTGTAGACAAAAATTTATGCCCCTTTGATCAAGCATCAAGGTGAGCCAACGATTTTATCCTTGGATTAATTAGAATAAGGGGTTTGAGAGAATTTGGGTTGGCCCCTAATTTGGACTTGATGTGCCCCCATTACAGTTGAGCTTTTTTCCCTAAAAAAATTTGTCCCAGATGCAAGGAAGGGAACCGTATGGGTGGACCAAGACTTGTACTGGTGGCAACTCATAAATGTGAGACTCGTACGGGTGGAGAAGGACCCATACGGCTTTGGGTGGGGACTCTATAAGATCAAACAAACTTCTCCTCTTCCTGTTCGTCTCAAATTCTTCCCAAATCGAATTCTAGCAAAAGTTTCTCCATACTTGATCAAGAATGTACAAGATGGTTCCCTAGGCTGGCCGTTTCTCCTTGAAGCGCAAAGATTTGCCTTGGATAGGCAATTCAGAGTTCTGAGAATGCCTTGTTTCAGTTGGGCACAGTTTTCACAAGGGGGACTCTTTTCTAGACCTTACCTTGACTTCTAATGTGTCTCTGATCCCTTCCCTCTCTTCTCATGCCTCCAAGCTCTAGGTATTTTCCTTGATTCTCCGATTTTCCCTTTTTGTGATTTTTTTGAATTTCCCAATTTTGGGCATGCTTTAGGGAGTTTTAGGTCTTGGAATAGAGCCTAATGCATGTAACTTTAGTCTAGGATGGTTTCGGGATTGATTTGAATGAGCTTTGGCTGAGTTAGGTGATTTTAGGATTGTCTGGAAATTTATAGGTGAGGGACTTCCTGCAAGGGACCTGTATAAGTCCTGATTTTCATATGGGTGGGGCTTGCGGACCTTTATTGGTGGACCGGACCCATACAGGTTTCGACTTCGAGAACAGAATGCCCATAACTCTATTTTCCACAACTTTTTTCTAATTTTTCACCATTCCACTATATTCTAACCCTATTAAACTACATTTTTGTTGTTATAGTTCTAGTATAAGACTGTGGGAGCCCTGGGCTTTTGCAAAACATGGTATGAGGAGATTCGCACTACCGGTGATACCAAGTTGCTGACCCATATAGACTCATTCGGGTTTAGTGATATCATCAGGGCCATTCCCTAGGTTCTAGAGATGTTAGCCCCTGGTGCTATATTGGCTTTGGTAGAGAGGTGGTCAGAGGCGATCCATGCTTTCCATTTGCCGATCAAGGAGGTTATGGTGACTCCTTTTGATGTGAGCGTGCTTACAGGATTAGACTGGAGTGGGGGTGTCATCCACTTTGATGTTTATGCCGATCGCTGGCCTTCTCGGCCCGAGATGAAGTCCTACATAGAGAGATTTCTCGGGCTTTGTCCTAGGGGGATAGATAAGCTCAAGTATAGGGAGCTATAAGATTGTTGGGTTGAGCAGTCGTGTCTTGTTGCTGGGGGAGTGCTCGATCCTTCTTATTGACACACCACCATTTTTTTTCCTATTTATAATAACTACCTCAATTATGGGTTGTTGTCTATTGTCGAGGAGCTTGATGTTGTGCCAGGAAAGAACTAATGTCGGGCCATTCTAGCGTAGATGTACTATAGGATAGATATTGATGTTCAAGGCAAGCAGTCTGAGCTCAAAATCTGCCATCTGATCCTTCTGGTAATTCTTGAACCTTATCCTTTAAGCTTTGACCCTATTGTTTGAACTATTAGTGAAAACCGTATTCATAAAGTTAGGATACTTAATGTGCATCTACTTTGTACATGTCATTCCTGACCCATAAGAGAGGATGGTCAGCTATGAGGCCATTGAGAGGATACGAGCTGGTGTGGATGACCGCCTCCTTGTCCTAGAGTCATCACCGTCCTTTGAGTGGTGCTTTGGCAAGAGGATCCATGATTGGAGGATAAGTTATATAGTGGAGAGGCTAATCCCTCCCCAATTCTGGAGGGGGTTTTCTAGCCACATTTGATGCCTTGGATGGACCAAGGGCTGTATCTACTGGCAACAGGGCCTAAGTGTTGTCAGTGGAGGATTCTTATACCGAATTGATTAACTCGTAACTTCTTTTCCATGTGAGAGGATTCACCATAATGATCTCCCTCTCAAGTTCCACTAGGGAGAAGGTGGTAGCGATTTTAATGATGGTGATGATGATGATGATGACGAGGGAAGACTGAGGGATGATCGCAGGGGCCCCTTTGTTCATCAAACTGATGGTGCTTCTCAGCCTACTATTTCATACAAAGTTTTTGAGGACCTAATCATCCTCCCTAGTGACTTGAATGGACTGTGCTAATGGCTAAATACTGGGATTAGTAGCAAGTAACTTCTCTAATATATCACGCAACTCTACAGATGAAGATGATCTATCCAACTGAGCAATCGCATTTAAGGGTGGACCTACTGACTGAGGAAAGGTTTTCCCCTTAGGGGTTGGACCTGATGCCCCAAACTAAATGCTGCTTTTATGAACCATTGGCTAAGCCGAGCGAACATACTTACGGACTGAACTAAATGGACTAACTAAACCCAACTAACCAAACTAATTGGAAGATTCCATATGAACTTGAATAGGTGGTAGCTGAGTCTGAGTGAATGGATTGTGAGCAACCCTTAAACGGGGACGCTGCTCACTAACCACTACATAGACCGTTGAAGCTCTGATAGGTATACCCTAAGAGACATTGGCCATCCTCTCCTCAGCTAAGAACGCTCTAATAAAAGCCATTATCATTCACAAGGTTGTGGAATTGGTAACTCCCTAGATACTGTGAAATGACATTTGTAATCTTCAGCCTAATACTGGCCCTTGAAGCATTTGGCTCCTCATTGAGACTAACATCCTCAGCCTTGAGATCTACCTAGCCATCCTAATTCAGAAGGTGAGACATCTCATCAAGCTGATGGGTAGTATTAGAATGAAATGGACCAAATTGACTGCTGCACGAACTACTCGGGGATGGTGGCCGAGGCGGATCCTCAACCCTTAACTAAACTGGAGGCGATAGAGGTAGGACTTAAATGCAAACAAAATTGACTTGAGATCATTGCCAATCTTAGACTATCATTGAGGTAGCAATCAAAATATCAGTACATTCATGGGATGTTGTATGCACGCTCAATTTATAACAATGCATGGTAAAAGAGTTTTGGTACAGTGCCCATTAGGTGGGAGATTCTTACCTTTTGGATCAGAGATTCTGGTATCGGATGAGTAACTTATTTCTCATTTAGTTAATTTAAAATTACATTCACCACGTAAAATCGTTTTCTTTTCATCTTTTGGAGAATTATTACGGAAATCCTATTTTTCTACAGTCTTTCGCACTAGATTCATGTGTTTATAATTTACAATAAAGCACAAGTAATAAAATGGGGAATAAAAATTACAGCCTGGGGAAATGGGAGAATTTCAAGGGAACCTATACATTTTTTCTAAGTTATAAAACAAAATAAATGAATTCGCCTCCATCAATAAAGATTAGCACAATTTGTGTTATATGTCAACATTTTGTTAGGAAAATGTGATTATCTTAACGTGGCGGTTTTATGATCGATAGTGCCCGAGCAGCTTCTAGGATAGAAGAGAAATACCTGGTCTTCAATGCATTTTTGTTTTGAGAAGATATTTTATTTTTAGTGGGCTGATTTAGCGGATTATTATTGAAACTGATCGCGAGGGAAATGGTGATGTTGATTCATTTTACCGGATTAAAAATATAACTTTGAATTCTGCTTCAGGGCTAGTACCAGTACAGGTGGGGTGGGACCTGTACGACTACTGAGGAAGACCCATACGGGCATGGGGGGACCCATACTAGCCCTGTCTTGTCTCGGTCAGACTCTCAGTTCTATAACACAGATTTCATGGAGGAGGAATAGAATAAAAATTGGAATTCTTTCCATATGGGTATGACGTACCGATTTAATGTCCCTAAGGACATAACGGTACACACAAGACCCATATGGGTCTGGACTAGACCCAAAGCAAAATTAAAAGAATAGATGGAGTAGAAGAAATGGAAAATGACAGTAATTAAATGAGATGTGAGTCTCTTTGAAACTCGGGAGCGTACCTTTACGTCTTGTATCCTCTTTAAAGTGATTCCTATACTGAGAGAGTCTAGCAAAAGTAGTTGATGAGATGATGATTTTAGGACTATTTAGGTGAGTATTTATGTGGACTTAATCTCCCCTAAATCCTATTAAACAAAGCTAGGAATTAATAAAATATAGACAAAACCTCAAGGAATGGATTTCCCCCCTATTTTATTCCTCCCATACCTCAATTATACCATTTCTATTACTTGAAATATGGCTGGAAAATGCTATAGTAATTGTCTAGAATTGTTCCTATTTGGCTTCTTTTGAAATTGAGGCAAAAAGCCCCTATTTATATGGGGAAATCGAGTCTGAACATAATAAATTGCATTCATCACTGATTTCTCCAGAAAATGCTATGATCTTACATGCCATACTGCCTATTTGGGCAAGTATATGACCCGTATAGGTCCAGTGTACAGGTCTGGATGGGACCCATACAAGTCCCTCCCAGGCTCAAGGGGGATTTGATCTGTACAAGTCAACTAATGGACTTGTACCACTAGGTGTGACACATGTCCCTGAGGGCAGACTAGGTCTCCAAACTTAGCTAAACTCATCTCTATTACGGTAGGAACACCTCGAATGGATAAAAGATGGAAAAGATTGCATTATCTAGCTCTCATCATCGTTTCATGAGAAGGACCATTAAAATCTAGTGCTCACAATCATGCCATCCTATGTTTTGCTTACAACATGCAGCATCATGATATCTTATGATACGCTTACAACATGCAGCTTCGTGCCATCTTGTTATTTACTTACAACATGTAGTGTCATGTCATCTTGTGTTATGCTTTCGACATGTAGTGTCATGTCATATTTTGATTTACAATGTCATGCTATGACTTGCAGTGTCATGTCATAGTATATTTTTTGTTTTGACATGCAGCATCATGTTATATAATGTTACACTTATTAGATACTAGCCTTAATCTTTTAGGTGCCCCAAAGCCTCAGCATCTCTAGGTTGATTAATATGTCTACACTGAGTAGACCTAGTCTGAAACCTTTTGAACAACCCTTGAATATTTAAGTTCTCTATACCTCACTATACGAAAGCACATTCATACATTACATTCATTCATCACAACTTTATTCTTGTGGATTCATTCATATCACTTCTGCCTCATATCATTCATCTTATATAGATAAACAATTAAAGATAGTTCATATCATCAGATAAACCATCTAGCATCATATATCCCTAATGTTTTACAAGAATCACATTCTAATCCCCAAACTAGGATAAGAAAGGTCCTAATTGCATGCATTATGCCTCAAGCATATATTGACCCCCTCTCTATCATCCAGCTTGGATCCGCAAGAAAGATCAAACAGAAAGAACATAGGAGGAGACAATTTTAGCAATACCATTCCAACTAGTAACCTTTGGAAAGGATATCTGAGGGAACCAAGTACGAAAAAAATTGGACAAACACTATCTCCCATCCACCAAACCGACTGTGAGCGTTAGATTTTAATGGTCCTTCTCACAAAACAATGATGAGAGCTAGATAATACCATCTTTTACGGGTGTTATCCATTAGAGGCGTTACTACTGAAGTAGACATCAGTTTATCTAGAGTTTGGACACCTAGATTGCCTTTAGGGACCCATACGGGTCGCACCTAGGGGTACGGGTCCATGGGTCGACCCAATGGCCCCTTGATTCGGTATGCCTCCGAGGGACCTATATAGGTCCTACTATGACTCGTATGGGTCCTCCCCACCTATATGGGTGCCATTTCTGGCCAATCAGGTAGAACCGATTGCAATCATACCATAAGTGATAAAAATGAGTCACAAATTGGATTTATTGCATTCAGACACACGATTTTCTTGTAAATAGAGGCATTTCGCCTCGCTTTCAAGAAGGAGAGCAATTTCATATGAAAATTACACAATACTTTACAATTTTCCAACAATTTTCATAGGTATAGAAAGGGTATATAAGAGGTATAGAAGTTATAAAATAGGGGGGAAACCAATCCACGTTGGTTTTGCCCACATTTTATTCCTTTCTAGCTTCATATTTAGGATTGGAGGAGGTTTGGTCCATAGAAACACTCACCTAAATAGTCCTAAATCAACCATTTCATCATATACTTTGGCTTAACTCTCTCTCAGCTTTGGGATCACTTCAAAGTGGATTCACGGTATAAAGGTACGCCCATGAGTTTCAAAGAGACTCGCTTTCTATTTATTCTATTGTCATTTCCATTTTTTAGATCCACTATTTGATCTATTTTGGGTCTGGTCCTGACCCATATGGGACTTGTTGGCACCTACATGCCCCTATAGTGGCAAAACTTGTGCGGCATACCCACATGGAAGGAAATCCTGTTTTATTCTATCCAAATTCTATAAATATGTCTTGTTTAAACTTGAAATGAGGTTCTGTTTGGGTCCAAACATGACCCATATAGGCCCTCCATACTAGTATGGGTCCCCATAATAGTTGTATGAGTGTCTCCCACACGTACGGGTACTGGTCCCCAAGGCAGAAGGCCATTTTGTCTTTAACTTGTAAAATGAATCTAACACCACCATTTGCCATGCGATCAGTTTTGCTAATAATATGATAAATCAATCCATAAAAAGTTAGAATGTGTTTTTATAATAAAATATGCTGAAGACGAGTTATTTCTTTTCGATCCTAGAAGCCGCCCTAGCACTATAGATCACAAAACTACCACACCAACATAATCACATTTTTCCTAACAAAATGTTGACGTATGATGTGCTTTAAATTGTACTAATCTTTATGGATGCATGTGAATTTGATTATTTCATTTTATAACTTAGAACAAATGTATAGGATCCCTTGTGATTCCCCCATTTTCCCTCGGTTGTAATTTTTATCACCCTTTACTATTAGCTCTTTATTATAAATTGTTGAACGCATGTATCGAGTGTGAAAGATTGTTGAAAAATAGGATTTCCATAATAATCACCAAATGATGAAAAGAGAACGGTTTTACGCGGCGAATGTAATTTTGATCTAACTAAATGAGAAATAAGTGACTCATCTGATACCCTAATCTCTGATCCAAAAGGTATGAGTCTCCTACAAAATAGGAACCGTGCCAAAACTCTTTCCCAGTAGACAACTTGGGTGGTGACTCTATCATTTGTATTGAGATTTGGGTCTTTATTCTTTTGTTCATTAAAATTGATTAAAATGTTCAAACTTGAACTAAATGGTTCCATCACGCTTAAATCAAACAAACCCCCAGTGGACGCCACCGAAAGGCGCTAAGGGAAATCCATATATTTTCGACCACAACACATCATAGTGGCGACTCTTCTGTGGACATAATCTCTCAACTTGGAAAATTTTGGTTTGTTTTTGAAAAGCTTAAAAGATTAAGATGAGCACCGAAGATCATTCATTTAATTCAACCCGCTTTTGTTTTCATCATTTCAGAAAATTATTACAATCTATCTTCTCACCCCTTTCTCTCTAGAATTAAATGTGCTCTTCTTATAGCGGTAGGTTAACGTGCCCAATTTTTCTGCAAAACTTATAGAATTGCTACCCATGCCCACAAGGAAATAGGTACATCCTAGTGGGAACCTACTACATCAACTTTTGTTATGTGTCTATACCATTCTTATCGAAAGCCTTAGAATTTTATCCTTTAGGTACCCTTTTTCCTATAAGATTGGACTAGGTCACCCTTTGTTATCCTCATGGTAGTCAAAGGAAAATACCTTCAGAATCAGCGGGAGGAATAAGGTTCGAAGAATACGCTTCACATGCATTGTGTTGTATCCCTTGTATAGTAACCTCTCCATACATTGTTGTACATGACTCATGCATAACAAAACCCATACATGTACTGATCTTTTTGATACTACAACAGTTCAAGGCAATAGTTGGAAACTTCATTTAGTCCACTCCACAGTTCACCCAATGTCCAAGTCGATCGGTTTGTTTAGCAAGCGAACCCAATGCTCCTCGTAGCTAGTAATGGGCCATTTTGCATGTTCACCATAGTAAGGGACCAATCCAATTTCTCGACTTTGTGGTTATGCCAAAGTTCACACTGTGGTACGACTCATGACCAGAATGTTCACCCTAGTACTCTCAATGACAGGTCACCTTGGGAAACTCCTCTTGTTAAGATTTTCAAGAAATTAAAGAAGTATGGGTTGATTGAGCACCTTTAGCCATTTGTTTCACTAAAGATCAAAGAGAGGGGGAATTTCTATGTATACCATGTTGACCTTGCTCACCTGAAAAAAGTATTTGAAGATCTCCTTAAAGCCATCACCATTTTTATCAATTAAAGGAAGATATATGAACTCAAGATGAGAGGGGAGGAAGTAGCCATGATCAACTCAAGGTTAGAAGAATATGAGGTATGGAAGTGCATACTAGAAATAAAAAAGGTCAAGCAAGAATCATCAATATTGAATTCGATGGCTATCCAATAGTGGAATGGTAAGCATGTTCATTACTATTTTGAAAGGTGGTGAACTGTCTTGGTAGCTCCCAAAAGAAGACGTTACGAGAAAGAGCTAGTCGATCGATTCGTCTTTGTGCTATGTCCTCATCTCTGTAAGATAGCATTTGTGAAATCATACAAAACTATTCTTCAGTGTTATAAAGCAGCTATAGAAGTAGATAGACATTTTGACATGGTGAAAACTAGTCATCATCAAATATCAAAGTAGACAAAGCCATCGATACCCTCACCATCCCAATGTACACAATCCTATGTTTCAGAGATAAGAAGAAGACACCCATCCAAGAAGCTTTGAGAGACCTAGCCTAAGTCATAAGAGTCACCATAGATGATGTGTTGATTGAAGAATAGTTGCAAGATCTGGACCGCGTCCTAACCCACCTCTTTACGAGTGACAATGAAGACCCTCCGCTTGTTGAGGATGATAATGCAATTATATGTAATGAAAATGATGTAGCCTTCGAGCATGCTAATGATTATAATGATATTGATTTTGCTTACTTTGTTTGATGTTGCGCTTGACGGCACCATGCATTCATCAACCATACACATAATGTTTTTAGCATTCATGATGTTTCATTGCATGACATTAAATTGGGTACTGTGAAAAATCCACATATGGTAACAATAGCCAATGACTTAACCCCTACCAAAAGAAGAGAGATGATATAAGTGCTTAGAAATGATGTTAATGCTTTCACTTGGTCCTACAAAGACATGTTAGGGGTAGATCACCAAATCACCGAGAATCACATCCCAACCAATCCTAAGTTCAAAATAGTCAAGCAAAACTTGAGGAGGCTATGTCCAGAGTGGGCCAACAAAGTTTAGACTGAAGTTTCCAAGATGCTTGATCCTAAGTTCATCAAAGTAGTTGAATATCCAGCATGGTTGGCAAACGTAGTCCCAATTCTGAAGAAGGATGGAAAGGTCAAGATGTGTTTTGACTTCCACGATTTAAACAAGGCATCTCCAAAAGATGATTTTTTGTTACCTCAAATTGATCTGCTAATAGACAATGTCGCTAGGGCCACGACGTATTCATTCTTAGATGGTTTCTCAGGGTATAATAATTTTTTAATGGATATCTTCGATAACGTAAAGACAACCATCATCAAAGAATGGAGATTGTATTATTATAAAGTAATGTCTTTTAAGTTAAATAATGATGGGCCAACTTATCAGAGGGCTATGACTGCCCTACTACACGATATGATCCATAAAGTGGTTGAGGTCTACGTTGATGACATGCTAGTGAAATCCAACACAAGGGAGGAACATCCTGAGATCTAAGACACATTCTTTGCAAGAATTGAGAAGTACAACCTCCGTATAAATCCAATAAAATGTGTGTTTAGGGTGACATCACCAAAAACTATTAGGCCACATCATCAATCATAGAGGAATTGAAGTCGACCCCGACAAGGTCAAAGCTATTCAAGAAATACATATTCCTAAAACTAAAAGGGAAGTCAAGTCATTTCTTAGGTCGCTTCATGACATGAGTCAATTCATTGCCAAGTTAATGATAGTTTGTGAGCTAATCTTTAAGTTGTTAAGAAAGGAGCAACCCATAGAATAAGATGAACCGTGCCTGATAGCAATCTACGTAATAAAGGCTTATCTCATGAGCCCCCCGGTCTTGAAGCCTCCGATGCTAGGTAGACCACTTGTTCTACATTTGGCCATAGGAGAGTCATCTGTGGGTGCAATTTTGTTCCAGGAACGAAGGTAGAACCGATGAAGTACCTTTGCCAATCCCACACATTGGCAAGAAAGCTCTCTCGGCGGCTTATTTTGTTGTCTGAGTTTGATGTTGAATATGTCATCAAGAAAGTCATTGAGGGGAGAGCGCTGGCTAAATTCCTAGCAAGCCAACCCATGGAGCTTGATTACTTAGAAAATCCAGATTTTCTTAATGAGAAGTTAGCAGCAATTGAAGCAGAGAAGGCCAAATGGATTATGTACTTCGATGGGGCGGTAAACCGAAGGGGTATTAGCCTCAGGGTGATCATCATTACACCTTAAGGCGAGGTTTTCCCATTAAGCAAACGCCTAGAATTCCCAGTCAAAAATAATGTGGCATGAGTATTTGCCCCAGGTGGGCAATTTGGAGTTTCAAAAATGTCTGTTTTTCATTCAGTATACTTTTTGTGAGGCAGACTTATTCCTTTGCCTTGTTCCTACCTCGAAAGTTTGTTTGGTGCCTTCTCCTCCACTCATGCCTTGAAATTCCAAGTGAATCGCTCGATTCTCCATTTTTTCCGTTTTTGAATTACTTCAATTTTTGCATGGAAATAGGGTGTTTCAGAATCTTGGTTACAGCCTCATGTATGTAACTTTGGCCTAGGACACTTTTAGGATAGATTTGAACGAGTTTTTGTCAAATTTGGATGAATTTCGATTATTTAGGAAAACTTTATCGAGGCCACTGTTTGCAGGGGACCCGTATGGGTGAGGGGAACCCTTATAGGTCCCATTTTTTCTGATTTTTGACTTGCCAACTATACTCTGCCCTATTGAAGTGTTATTTTATCTTTATAGTTTCAGTTCAAGATTGTGGCGGCCCAGAGCTTCTGTAGAAAATGGTACGAGGAGATTAGGAATGCGGGGGAAACCCAGCTATTAGCCTGTATTGACTCATTCAGGTTCATCGATATTATCAAGGCCATTCCTCAGGCTCTAAAGACGCTTGCCCCAAGTGCTACTTTGGCACTAACTGAGAGATGGTCAGAGATGACACATACTTTCCATCTACCAATTGGAGAGGTCACCGTCACCCCCCCAGATGTATGTGAATTGATGTGACTGAGTTGGGAAGGAGAGATCATTTGCTTTGACATCTATGCGGACCGCTGGCATTCTCGGGCTGAGGTTGAGGCCTATGTGGAGAGATTGATAGGGCTCTACCCCAGAGGGATGGATAAGCTCAAGTATGGAGACCTTCACCACTACTAGATTGGGCAGGCTAGCCCTAAAGCTGAGGAGAGGAGGGATCAGTAGGCTTGGTCCTTCTTATTTACCTTCCTCACTACCATCTTCTTTCCAGTCTACTCCAGCGATTTGAATTGTCTACTCTTGAGGATCTTACTATTGTGCCAGGCAAGAACTAGTCCTAGGCTGTCCTGGCACACTTATACTATAGGCTGGATGTTGGTGTTTGAGGCTAGCAGTCCAAGCCCAAAATCTGCCATCTAATCCTTTTAGTAATCCCTAAACCTTATCCCTTGTGTTTTAACCCTTTATTTGGCCTTTTTTGTGATTGACTTTGATACATTTTTGCAGATTTGGGCCTTCAATCATCGGTTCGTCCCTAGGCTGACTTAGTTGGATAGCCTGAGATGCCCCACATTATCTCGAGGTGGATAGGGCCTTAGAAGTAGAAGGCTAGGACCACAATTGAGTATAGGGAGTTCCTTTGCCAACTGCATTCTGATCGAGTAAATTTCCTTGTGCCAAACCTACAGTTTTCATTTCAATAAACTGTTAGTAGAAACTGTATTTACAAAGTTAGGACACTTATAGTGCATTTACTTTGTATAGGTTATTCTCCACCTATTGGAGGGGATGGTCATCTATGATGACATTGAGTGGATGGTGGCCGGTGTGGATAGTCATTATTTTGTGTTAAAGTCTCCTCTCTCCTTAGAGTGATATTTTAGTGAAAGGATCCACAGCTGGTGAATGAGCCTGGTGGTTGAAAGGCTAATCCCTCCCTCAGTTCTTGTGCAGGTCTACTAGCCACACTTGATGCCAGGGAAGGACCGGGGACTGTATCTATTATGCGAGAGGGACCGAGTGATGTCAAGAGAGGGCTCCTATGCTGAGTTTATCGACTCTTCAATTCTTCCTCCCTGCGAGAGGATCCACCATGATGACCTCTCCCTCAAGTTACACTAGAGTGACGATGATAGTGATGGTGATGGTGATGATGACAAGGATGGACCGAGGGGTGACCGAGGGGCCCATTCGTTGTTCAAAGTACTGAGGGCTCGACTAGGTCTGCTACTCATTCCTCTCAGGTATTTTTCTAACTCAGCATTTGTGAATTCCTTTATTACTTTCTAAAATTGACAGTGAACTTAAGTGTAACTATTTATTATTGTAGCCTCCCGTCTCCATATGGAAGAGGCATGCTGTTGCTGCCCCTACTAACCCAGAGCCACTAACGAAGCAATCTCATACTTTTAGGGGCTTGAGAGAGGGAGTCCTTTGGACAAACCTGGACACTTCCTTCCAACTCCTCGATCATTTGAGGAATAGAGCTTTTTGGGAGTTTGAGGAGTCAGTCCACACCATCTTCTTCACTCCTTCCAGCTCTACTCATGTATGGAATTCTAAGCTGCAGACTTGTTCTTATGATATTTTTCTTTGGATATCATGTTCTGAAATGATTTTCCTTTTTGGTTGACCGTGTCTAAGGAAGAAAGGATTGCTCAGCACTTCATGTGTTTAGGGACTTGCTACTAGCTTAGGATGTTTTAGCTTTGGTGAGTTTTATTTGCCTGTAACATTTAATAAACTAGTGTATGATGCATCCTATGACATTTACACCTGTATACCGATCTTTTGGTTTTCTTACAGACTTTCTTAGGCATGGAGCGTGACAAGTCTGCCCAGGATCTGGATGCCTTTGAGGAGTAACCTAGGTTCCTAGAGGAGCAGCTGTAAGTGGCCACGGTACAGGCTAACTGGGTCAGGCCACTGGAGAAGGAGCTAGAGAGGGATAGAGCAAAGACTGCTTAAGCAAGGGCTAAGGTTGGGGTGTTTAGAGGATAGCTGGCCTGGATGACTGAGGATAGGCAGACACTTGAGCCATCTAATTCTCCCTCTAAGGACAACTGATCGACGTATCATGTAACACCGGTGGTGGCTCTTGTAGCTAGAGCTGAGTAGGAGGTAGAGCAGTAGGTCGAGTTGACCAATGTTGCAGCATGGTTTATTGCACGGGCTCCATGGGTCAGGGTGCTTGACTTTCTTATTACGGATGCTGATAGGGCTAAGGACCATGTGATGATTGACATGGAGGACCTGTTAGCCGAAACCTAGGACCAAACTCAGGATCTACCCCAGGGGCAGGACCCACCATTACCTTAGACTAGGAACACTTTCTCTAATAGTACTTCTTTTTTTTAGCCATACGTGGCTTATTTTCATCTGAACTTGGATGGTATTTACAAACTATTTTTCTTTATGCATGTTGAACTTTCATTTTCTATGCCGAAACCACTAAATATCCTTGCCTGTAGACTCATTCTGCCCCTTGGTATAACTTATTGAAAAAAAACTAACATCACAAAATCCCCGATGGTGACAAGGGAACGCGGGATTAATTCACTGATTGACTGGCCTATGAGATTTTCTTAGAACATGCCACAAACAAGTTAGTTTATTGTTGAACACTCGAAGCTCCTGATCAAGATGAACTAACCCAATTTAGACTTGCAAGTGTTACCAAGGTTGGCTATATAGAGACTAGCACTTCGGATGGCGTGTGCTATCATGCAACTACACAAAAGGGGAACTAAGTTCGAGGGATCCCAGCTATAAAGTGCATAATGCAAATGATGTCTAAAATTAACAAGTGTAAAATATTGGCGCTTTTGAATTTCAATTCTAATTTTAGCGTAGGCCATTCAATGTGAGATGACCTATCGAACATTTTGTTTTCTTCATTTCTTTTTCTACTATTTTTTTTCCTAAATTGTCCTTGGCGGCTCAATTTAGGAGACTGTTGGTCCCAATGCGTACACTCAATGAGTCAAAGGGAGGGTGAATGGCTCACTCAAAAACTTAGTAAACTTTTTTGTGATAATAATGAGCTCCGCTGAGTAGGTCAGCTGGCTGAGTGTAATTCTAGAAAAGCTTCAGAGTATAGGACACAAAGATATTTGTACTGGTTTGATAACCTGTGATTACATCCTGTCCCGAGAGAGTGTCTTGGCTTTAATCCACTAATCTCAACTCCTTTACCTTAGGCAGAGAAGCCTCTCACAAATTCCTAAATTACAGTAAGTACCCTCCAAATTGCAATCGCTTACCCGCTAATTAGAATACCCTCTTTTATTAGCAACTCAAAAAGAGTCTAAATAAGAGCTGGATTTAACTTGTAAAATGTTGATCCAGTTACAATAATTAG
Source organism: Euphorbia pulcherrima (assembly GCA_947683365.1). Classification (NCBI taxonomy): domain Eukaryota; kingdom Viridiplantae; phylum Streptophyta; class Magnoliopsida; order Malpighiales; family Euphorbiaceae; genus Euphorbia; species Euphorbia pulcherrima. The sequence goes on from CANTUS010000015.1 coordinate 53,870,022, forward strand.
AACAAATCAATGATCTACTCCATTCTCTCTCGTTCTAAAGCAGATTCTAACTGAGTAGTTGCTTTCTTGCTTAAACTTCTTTTAAAGCTTGCAAATTTATAAAGTTTTAGTTTCTGAGAAATTCAGGTGTAATCACCAAGTTTTAAAGCTTGCCTTCTTACTCCTTTTATAGATTGATGAAGAAAGTAGCCGTTGAACTTGCTTTGGCATCTTCTGAAATTCGCAGCTCATCTATACACCCATTGCTTCTTTAAATCAATCTGTTAGGAGATAGAATCACATTGTTGTGAGATAGAAAATCAATCCATTAGAGTCAGATTGAAATTCAACCTTTAATTTGAATCCTTTGTCGTTTGATGCTAGTCTTCCAATAGAGAGAACTGGCGCTGACTTACCATGTGTCTTCTTCTCATACCTTTTGGTAGTATGACATGTTGTAGAGGGCGTGATACTATGTAGTTGATTCTGTAGATTGCCCAAATTGGCAATGACTTTTTACAGCTTGAATATGGATGACTTTGTCATTTTCTTCCTTAAACTAGGTCTTGTCAAGGCATTATTTATTTCTGTCTTTGTCTCAATAATGTCCTATAAAAAGCAATACTAAAAGCAAAGATCCCATTTTTCCTTAAATGAGAAAGTGTGTACATTTGAACGACATAAAGTAACTCAGCGAAATAATATATCGTAAAGCACAGCTGAAATAAAATTGAAATATCAAGCGCTGAGTGAAAATTACTTAGTTAGCAACTAAAGTAGACACTTAGCCCAGAACACTCAGAGTTAAACAAAACAACTAGGTCAGCGGAGAATTGACATTCTACCTTCGAATGCAATAACTCACATATAACCACAGATTATTTATTTTAACATCATTATTGATTCAGTTAACTCAACCTGAACTTAATTGTTATGATCAAAACTTAAGCACCACTGAGTCAGTCAAACTTATGCTTGGTTCAATAATCTCCCCCATTTTGATTAGTGGCAATTAACTGAGCGAGTATTAAATCAATAAGATATCTAGATCAAGGTTACCTTATACTAATGCTTGATATGTCTTTGTTCAACATCTTCATTTTGCTCAGAGTGAATTGTAACACCCCCATAATCTTTGATTCTTCTGAGTTTAGCATTCCTAAACACTTCTCATATATTTATGCAAAGATATCAACATATATATATATATATATATATATATATATATATATATACAGTAGAAAATATAAGAAGTTAAGAAGATCTTAACTTAGAACAGAATAAGTAATATTTTCGTTTAAAAATAACTTGAGTACTGATAATAAAAAGTTAGTCTATACTAATTTTTACAATCATCTCTAAAGATTACGACGATTCTCTTCTACTTAGGCATTGGTGGTCCTCTAAGATTAGGTTCACTCTCTTCATATGCCTGCTAATCCCATCTTGATTTCTTTTCCTTGGGTAGCATGATCTCTTTACCTTTCCTCTTTCTTGTCTCAATATATTCCCTTTGAATGCGCTCTAGATCCTTAGATATATTATAAGAAAATTTAGCTACCCTCTGATCTCTCTCTCCTCTCTTGCTCATGCTTCTTGCGATCCTTCTACCTTATTGCCATTGCATCTAAAATGGCTTGGGTTTGACGACTAAACAAGCTTAGACAAACTTCAAAATCCTTGAGCTAGCCATAGATGTTAGAAGAAAAACTCTACACTAGCAACTCATATATCTCTTGAGAAATTACATCATGTTCTCTGAGAAAAGTGAAGAGACCAACCATGGCATAAGACTAAGATTTATTGACCTGGTACTAAGCATTAAGTCCTTCCTCGGATATCTGGGTGAGACTGGACAGAGCCTTAGCTTGATTATTTTCTCTAAGGATTTGCTCCATCATAGGAGTGCTTCTGATCTTAGTTGTGACTTCTTCGTGTATATGTTCTTGACCATCATTGATGATGTCTTAATGAACATTCTTTATTTGATCATGAATCTGACCAAGTTTCTAATGGAGCGAAGGTTCTTGTTCAGCGTCTGCCATTACAATATCACTATTTAGAGTATCAGATATATTCATCCTCTTCAAAGCTCTTAGCACTTCTCCCTCCAAATCTTTGACTCCCTTCATAATATCTCCTCTCATCTGAGTCAGCATATTTGAGTTTCCTTGCTTTGAGACTACCGTAACTGAGGCATTCATAGCATCAACAACTGCATCTAATTTGGAAGTATTTGCATCATTCTCATTGTTCAACATGTTGTAGCAACTCAGAACTACCTGCATTGCCTCTAAGAAGGGATTGAATTTATCTATCATGGAATTCCTAAAATCCCTCTCCTCATTCAGAATTCTGCAGTTGCTTTCAAAAATTTTCTCCATCATCTTTTTAAGCTCTGCAGCTTCCATCTTCAGACAGTTTGCCTTCCTACCTGCAACATTTAACAAAGGCAAAAAGTGGAATACAATAGCATTGACCAGTGAGAATTGGGTAGGGACTTATCTGATATGGGCTTTTATCTCTTCAATAGGTTCTACAAACCCTTACACTTGCTCATTAGACTTTGCAAGTCTCCTCAGGACCCCCTTAGATAGTAGAGATTTAGCTATTTTAGCATCTACTTCAGCATCTATCCTAAGTTCTAGAAATCTAGCTCTTCCCATTTTCCTTATATCTCCCAAGAGCTCAGCCTGGGGGTTAAATTGAGGTAGAGTGGTTGTTGAGATTGTTGTTGTTGTTGTTGTTGTTGTTTTTCTGGAATCTCTTAAATGATTGAAGGCCCTTTGATAATGGGTCCTTCCAATAGCAATTGTTCACGTACAAGATATCCTACAAGGGAAAGGTATGGAATGATGGCTGTTTGGTCAGAGTGTGAGGTGTTTTGTTGGTCAGCAGTGGATGTGGATGGCATTTGGATTTTAGGTAAAGGTAAGGCAGAAATGGGTGTATGTGAGAGTGCTGTTTCAGGTGAAAGGTTTGGGAAAAAGAATGGTTCATGCTTCTCCTCTTCCTTCTTTTCAGCACCTTTAATAGTGGACTCACTGACCTAAGCCTAAGATTGCTCAGTCAGCTGAGTTCCCTGCTCAACTGCATCATCATCTTTGTCCTCCAAGTACCCTTCATGGTCATCAATCACTATCTTCATCATTTATAACAACCTTCTCTTCCTCTCCTTCCTTGTTTCTTTAGCTTCCTCAACAGTCAAACTGACCTGCTGGTCTGATTCAAGCACATTAAATTCAATAGCTTGAACTTCCACTACTTCACATTCTTCCTGCTCTTCCTAAACCCCAATCCTTTCAAGATCTCCTATCATCTCTTCTATAACTTCAGGAACTTATTCAGCTAGACTAAATACTGTTGATTGAAGATTTTTCTTAGTATTAGCCTTAGCTCTTATTGCTGCTTCTTCAGCCTTTCTCCTTATCTCAGCTTCTAGATCCTCCTATCTTTTCCTGATTCTTTCTTCTTTAACAGCTTTCACTTTCTTAACTTCCTCTAGATCTTGGACTACGCCAGTTCCTTTCTTCACCATCAGCTTTTTCTTGGGCTGACCTACCTGAGGTACAGGACTGATATAGCTTCCTGTCCTTCAATATTCATTGCATTTAGCTGAGCTTCATCACTCTTTCCCTTCTTTTGTCCCTATAAAGGCATCTTCTCTCTTAGCTCTTCCTCAGTTTTCCTCTCTTCTTCCCTCTCTTCAAGGTTCAGGTCACAAGGCTTGTCTTCCTTTTTTCCCTTGGTAGATCTAGTCTTTTTGGGAACATGGGCATCTATATGAACTGAGTTCGCTAATCTCCCTTTATTCACTTCCTTTTTGGACTCTCTCATGACCTCCTTCTTACTTCCCTTCTTCTCAGCTACATCCTCGTCTCCTTTATTTGCTTTGAGTTTGGTAATCCTCTCCAGTTCCCTAGCCACAAAATCTTCCAGTGTCTGATCCTCTTCGTTAGGCTTGATAGGTCTAAGTGTCATTATGGCTTTTTGATCCTTAACTCTTACTTCTCCTCTCTTCAGCTTAGTATATTTGGTCTTGTTGGGCTTCTCATTACATCTCAATCCATGCAAATGAGCATTGCTCAAGATTTTGGATTCAATCACCTTCAAAGTGATTCTGCTCCCTAGTGCCCATCCTTCTTAGTCCAGCTCATATGTCCTGTATATCTCCATTCTAAGATGCCCATACACCATATGCTTAGACACCTTCAGAAATTTGTGCAAAATTTCCAACAGTCAATTCATACATATTCCATGGGTTAAAGCATAGATGAAAACTCTTTCAAACTTTGAGCAGCTTCCTATTGAAGCTGTGATAGGAATCAACACCTTAGTTACAAGCTCTTGCACTGGCTTTCCTTCCTTAGTGAACATTAATGCTATGTGTTCGCCTGCTTTATAGTTAGCGGGGACTTCATAATTATTGGTGTGTCCAAATACTCTTCATCCTTGATGACTCATATCCTAAGCCCTCTCTCATGCATTCCTAGCCACCCAGCTATAAGTTTGCAAGTAATATACACTTTTCTCCCCATCATAGTAGTGACAAAAAGATTATTATATCCTTCAACCAGGTGAATTCCACGGAAGACTCTCAGCACTACCTGCTCATAGCAACCACTGGGTAATTTGAAAAACCCTTTGATACTATGTTGGCACATCCACTTTTTAAACCACTCATCACTGGAGAATCTGAGCATATCTACTGTAGTTGGTGCCTCCACTTTAGTTCCTTCAATAAAACACCATTTTGTAGGAATATATTTGGTTCCAGTGGGAATGAACAGATCTTCCCTCTTGTTGGTTCCAATTACCACTTTTGCTTTATGGTCCATTGTAGTGAACCAACATGTGTCTTTATCATTCGTCACAAATAGAGGTTCCTCGGTGCAAGATTCAAATGATCTTTCAGAAGAATTTGCCATTGAGATAGCTTGAAGAAGTACATAAAAATTTGGAAATTTTGGGAAGAAATTTGCCGAAAAGAAATTTGGTGAAATAACCTTTCTTCTTTCCAAAATTCTCCTTAAATAGCCAAAGTCTTTTCATTTAGCCCTGCAAAGCTACATTTATGACTCACAATCCATGGTCATATTTGAATAGTTAGATTGAATAGAGTATAGCATAGGATTAATGAAAGCGAGAAACACGGGATAACTTCAACTGATATAGATCGTTTCATAACTTGCTACCATTTCTATCAAGTTTAAATTTGAAGGAAAACTGGTTACAATTTAATGACAAGTCCAAAATTCAAGTGCCAAAAAGAAATACTTAACCTAATTCACAAAACCTCAAAGTGTGCCCTAATTTGGTCAGCTTCAAAATTGGTCGGTGGGAAATGTTTTTCCTCCAATTGGATTAGACATTCTGATCAGCTCTCTTAGAGTGTTAAATTGATCCTTTCTAATGGGATTTATGAATACGTCAGCTCGCTATTTTTTGGTAGGAATGTATATGAGCTTGACTTCACCTTTTAGCACATGATCTCTTATGAAGTGATGTCTACTATTGGCATGCTTCATCCTACTATGTTTAATTGGATTCTTTGATAGGTCAAATGCGATCTTTTTATCACATATGACTTCAAGACAGTTAGACTTTATACCATAATCCTCCAATTACTGCTTGATCTATAGCAGTTGTGCTACACAACTTCCTGTAGCCATGTACTCAACCTCAACTGTACTCAGAGCCACAGAAGTCTACTTCTTGTTGTACCATGTTACTATACAATCACCAAGGAAATGACATCCTCCAGTGGTGCTTTTCCTTTCAAGTTTGTCTCTTCCATAATCAAATTCTGTGTATCCTCTCAAAGTGAAGTCTGCATTACTTGGATACCATAGACCTACATCAATAGAACCTAGCCAATACCTGAGAATTCTCTTAATAGCAGCTAAGTGAGATTCTTTTAGGTCAGCTTGATATCTCGCACAATAACATACAACATACCGAATGTTAGGCCTACTAGTAGTTAAGTAAATAAGAGAACCAATAATACCTCTGTAGAGCTTACTCTCTACAGGTTTACCTTCCTCATCTTTACTCAGAATTGTATTAGTGGCCATGGGTGTTGACATTGGCTTAGCTTTATCCATGTCAAACTTCTTAAGAACTTCCTTGGCATACTTAGCTTGGCTGATGAAAATCCCATTTTTTCCTTGCTTGATATTCAAACCAAGAAAGAAATGAAGCTCACCTATCATTGACATTTGAAACTCTTTCTTCATCTGCCGGCAGAAATCTTTGCATAGTTTTTCATTAGTTTCTCCAAATAAGATGTCATCAACATAGATTTGGACTAGCAACATATCTTGGTGCTTCTTCTTGATAAATAGGGTTGTATCTGCTTTTCCTCTAACATAACCTTTGCTGAGTAAAAAGTTAGTCAATCTATCATACCAAGCTCTTGGAGCTTGTTTCAATCCATATAAAGACTTTTTCAGGTTGAAGACATGATTTGGATATTTAGGATCTTCAAAGCCTGGGGGCTGTCTAACATAGACTTCCTCTTGAATGTAACCATTGAGAAATGTACTCTTAACATCCATCTGAAATAGCTTAAAGTTCATATAATATACAAAACCACATAGAATTCTTATGGCTACAAGTCTTGCTACTAGTGCAAAGGTTTCTCTAAAATCGATGCCTTCTTGTTGATTGTAGCGTCGAGAAACTAATCTCACCTTGTTTCTGAAAACATTACCAGATTCATCTAGCATGTTCTCGAAAACCCATTTTGTGCTAATAATTGACTTGCCTCTGGGTTCCTCTACCAAATCCCAAACTTCATTTCTTCTAAATTGGTCTAACTCCTCTTGCATTGCAATCGTCTAGTTGTCATCAAGCTCAACATCTTCAAACTTCTTTAGTTCAATCGATGAGACAAATGTTGAATGGCTCATCATTATATTCAACTGACCTCTAATCATCAAGAATCTTCTCAACTAGGTGATCACTCCTTGCTCTGACTTGTTTTACTCTAACTTCTCGGCCTTCTCAAAGACCACAACATAGCTAGAAAAACTATCCATACCAAGTGTGAGCGGACGACATTTCATACTACTGTGAAGTGGGTTGGAAGACCGACCTCTAAAAATGATATAAGTGATGTTATGATAGAAAATGGTTTTGCATATTTTAATGCTCAAAAGATACAAGATCAAGATCCCATATTTAAGATAGAATCACCACCCAGTTCAGCTCAATCGAGAAATTTAGGTATGATTTTCCCACCGGGTGGTAGACCATACCTTAAAGAGAGATTCCTAGTTCGGATGTTGCTATCTATTCTATATTGGCCAACTTAAAAGTATCATTCTTTCTTATTCAATTTTAATCCACCCTATTTAGTGTTTTCGATTTATGTGCTGTGTTCCTGAGTTTTAGCAATCATTCAAAAGAGATAAATAAATTATTATAGTCATCCAATGAATAGAAATGTAGAAATGAAAATTATTACAAGGCTTTCTAATCGTATAAATTCGTGTAAAGCGAAAAATAAAATACCCGAAGCCCTAAATATACATCTAACCTAAATCTACCTTCATCAGCAAAGGTTAGCATTGATATGCTACGTATACAAGATATATAACATATAACGGCACCCCCGATAGAGGGGTTCAAGGGGCAGCAACCTCTCGTGGGGTCTAAGGGGTAGTGCCCCTTATGGTGTCGAGGGGCAGCGTCCCTCATAGGGTTGAGGGGCGGTATCCCCTCGCGGGGTTTTGGGGAAGTGCCCCAGGCGGGGACCGGGGGCACATCCCCTGATTGTATAATTCTTATTTTCAAATATAAGTTCCCTTTGAAAAATTCATTTTCCAAATGAATTTTAAGCGAAAGTCCATTTTGGACGCCATTATTATTTTTACCAAATTTTAGCAAAAATGCAACATGTTATATGGTTTGGATCGTATTTGGGGAATTCTGGATTCGCGTCATGATAGTCTACATGCAAAAATATGAAAAATGAGAAATTTAGGTCCAAGTGCAGCATGCGGGGATGTTGTCCAGAAGCCCATGCCGTGATACCCCCACAGGCATGGTGATCAGGCCACCGGCAGATTCACATTGTCGGCAGTTTCGATGGAGCCTCCAGCAATTTGGTGAAATCGCCGGCAGTTTTAAAATCTGTAAAATTAGATTCAAAAGGCAAGAAATGACTGCAAACTCCAAAGAAAGAATCGAAAACACCAAATAATGCAACGAATAGCAAGAAATCATGCCAAAGAGTTCTTGGCACTTATAAATTTACCTCAGAGCCGTGGATCCACTTTTTCGTAATCCAATGACACCTCCGGGAAGCTCTAAATGACGATTTCGGTATTGATTTGCATATTAAACAATGTTTGTCTCTAAAAATCCTATTAGATTGATTTTAACCTAGGATTTCTAATGATTTTCAGTTTAATCTTAGAGATTTGGTAAAGAAAAACCAAGAAAAGATTGATTGGAATCCTTTTCTTACCTTTTCTTCACTTCCTCTTACAAAAAACCTACTTTCTCACTCCTAAAATTGTCTCAAAGTTTTCAAATGTTCTTCCCCCCTTTCTTCCCCTTGTTCTAGTGTTTTAAGGGTGAAAATTAGACAACAAAATCAACTTTTGGTTATTAACCGATAGTTTTCAAGGAAAAGGTGAAACCTGGCAGAATACCTATAGGTGCCATACCACCGGCGGCGTGGCTCAAGTCATCGGTGGCCACAGTGAAGTTTCTGATGGCTTTAGGCCCCTATAGATAGTCTCTTATATAGGTCCCACTGATCTAAAAAGCTGTAAAAGGGCCAAAGACATGTCTAAAAGCAGATTTTTGAATTTTTAACGATATTTTATGGTGGTTTAGGATATTTTGAGATATTGTCAATATTTTGGGAGAGAATCATCGCTTTAAGCTTCCATTGGCCGCATAGTCAGACATGCTGAACTAAGTTCCTACGCTAATAAAAATTTGAAATCAATTTTCAATGAGGATTAAAATTTGAATATACGTCTTCATTGTCTCGTGAGAGGGACTTAAAAATCCTGTCCTCACAGGCTGCACCTTAGAAGATAACTACAGCCATAGGTTGATATGTTCTCATGAAAAGAGCAAGGGTTTAGAAACCAAACCTGATTAGTGGTGCGTTGGGCTCGAACGATGACTTGTACACTAACTCCGTGATGACCTTTACTTGGTTCTGAACGGGCGGTGTACACTGACTACATCACAACCTTCTAGTGTGAACCCAAAGGATGACGTGTACTATAACTATATTAGGACCTTCTATTAATTTTGGATGGGTGTGGACCCAAAGGATGACGTGTACACTGACTACATCACGACGGTCTAGTTGATTTTGAATGGGTTTGGACCCAAAGGATGACATGGACACTGACTACATCATGACCTTCTATTGATTTTTAATGGGTGTGGACCTAAAGGATGATGTGTACACTGACTACATCACAACCTTCTATTGATTTTGGAAAGGTGTGGACCAAAATGTTGACCTGTACAATGACTACATCATGACCTTCTATTGATTTTGAATGGGTGTGGACCTAAAGGATGACATGTACACTGACAATGTCACAACCTTCTATTGATTTTAGATAGGTGTGGATCCAAAGGATGATATGTACACTAACTACATCATGACCTTCTATTGATTTTGAATGGGTGTGGACCCAAAGGATAACAAGTACACTGACTACATCACATCCTTCTATTGATTTTGGATGGGTGTGGACCTAAAGGATGACGTGTAGACTGACTACATCACGACCTTCTATTGATTTTGGATGGGTCTGGACCCAAAGGATGACGAGTACACTAACTACATCAAGACCTTCTATTGATTTTGAATGGGTGTGGAACTAAAGTATGACGTATACACTGACTACGTCAGACCTTTTGTTAATTTTGAATGGGTGTGGACCCAAAGGATGATGTATACATTGACTACATCATGACCTTCTATTGATTTTGGACGGCTATGGATCCAAAGATGATGTGTACATTGACTACATCACGACCTTTTATTCGTTTTAGACGGGGTATGGATCCAAAAGATGATGTGTACATTGACTACATCATGACCATTAGGTTGATTTTACGGGACGATGGCCCAATTGATGATGATATTCTACTTGCCCCTTGTGGTCGTACCTAGAATGATCAGCGAACAAGATAAGATTAGACAAGTTTTTAAATAACGTTTCTACTACTTGATCTATTTTGTGAAACAAAAATATTTTTGTCCCTTCAATCAACAATAACAAACTTGATAATTAAAATTCTAAAGGGTCTTAAAAGTCCTAGGTTGATGAAAATTTACGGCTAGATTCTGTTCAGTTTTAAAGTGAGGAACATGTTACGAAGGCATTTAAAGCAGTTGCTGGTAGTTTGATGCCGCTTGTGATATGGCCATGCTGTCACCGGAAAGGGATGCCACGAGGTCCATTTTACCACTTGATCGAATCCAGCTAGATGTTTCTTGTGGAGCTGAGGCCGCCGGTGATATAATCAATGATGGGAATAATGCCCCGAGCAAAGGTGGGAGCAATGCCCCTAGCAAAGGTGGGAGCGATGTCCCGATCGAATGTGGAGAATGATACTGAGTGATGGTAGGATCAATGCCCCTTGCAAAGTTGGGGAGGGTGTCCTGATCAAAGATTAGAGTGATGTTCTGAGTAAAGGCGGGAGGAAAGCCCCGAGCTGGGGTAAGGAGGATGTCCCTAGCAAAAGTGGGAAATGGTTCCCGCTACAAAGGTGGGAGTGATGTCCCCAAGAGCATGAGGGAATGATGTCCCAAGTGAAAGTGGGAAGCATTATCCTACGTGAATGTGGGAATGATGTCGGGATCGAAGGTGGGACTAATGCCCCTAGCAAAGATGGGAGTAATGTCCCAAGCGAAGGCCGGAGTGATGCCTGAGCAAAGGTGGGATCAATGCTCCTAACAAGGTAAGGTTGATGTCCTAAGCAAAAGTAGGAGCTATGCTCTAAGCGAAGGTGGGAAGCGATATCCCGAGATCATGAGGGAATGATGTCCTAAGCAAAAGTGGGAAGCGTTATCCCGGGCGAGTGATGGGAGTGAATTCCTGAGCTAAGGTGGGGTCAATTCCTCTAGCGATGATGCAAGTGATGTCTTGAGTGAAGGTTGGAGTGATATCCCTGGCAAAGATGGGAGCGATGTCCCTAGCGAGGGGAGGAATGATGCACTGAGCGAAGGTGGAAACAATGCCCCTACCGATGATGGGAGTGAAGTCCCGAGCAAAGGTAGGATCAATGCCTCTAGTAAAGATGCGAGTGATGTCCCGATCGAAGGCAGAAGCGATGCCCTAAGCTAAGGTGGGCTCAATGCCGCTAGCGAGGGTGGGGATGATGTCCCAAGCGAAGGTGGGAGGAATGTCCACAACAAGGGTGGGAATGATGCCCTAAGCGAAGGGGGGATCAATGCCCCTAGCGTTGATGGGAGTGATGTCTCGGGCGAAGGTGGGATTAATGCCCCTAGCAAAGATGGGAGTGAAGTCTCGAGCGAAGGCGAGAGCGATGCCCCGAGTGAAGGTGGGATCAATGCCGTTAGCGAGGGTGGGGACAATACCTTGATCGAAGGTGTAGCGAAGGTAGGACCGATGTCCCTTGTTGCCTTTTGGATTGAGTAAGGGTGAATTTTGTCAACAATCATTGGATCATTGGTTGACCGAGCTTGATAGACATTGAAGCGGCTGCTCATCTCTTATATTTGGACATTTTCCCTAGGCGATCTTGGTGATAGGAAGATGATACCATTTGAATTGAATCGCAGTTGGGGAAGATCTTGTAACTGTCATGAACCTGAATTAAGACGTAGTATAGAGAAGTTAGCATGGAGCGTGAATTGCATTTTTATTGCTTAATTGAGTATGCTAAAAGCAAAAAAAACTTCCCCTTCCATTAACAATAAAAACAGAAGTATGAATCGTAAATTGAGTTAGATTTTCTCGAGGAATCCGGAGGAGTTGCTATGGGGGTTTGTCGAGTCATCTAAACCATCTTGAGTGTGCCCCTAGAGGTTTATTTTTTTATCGATAGTTGACTCTATGAGGTTGGAGAGAACTATGCCCCTTGCAAGGGCCTCTTATTGATCGATGGATGACCCCAAGCGGTCATAGAGAACCGTTCCCCTTCCAAGTGCGCCTTGTTGGCCGACAATTATTGGATTATATGGAGGTCGAGCTTGTTTGATGGGGTCAAGGTTATGCCACTTGCTTTGATGCCTTGATAATTTTCCTTTGGATAATCTAGGAAATAGAAATTGAAAGAGTGTATGCATGAAGTGTATGTATTGGAGATGCATGATTATGCAGTATTCCATTGACTCATGTTGGATGGACAAATGATGCCCCTATAGTGACTAGGTAGGTTGGTGTAATGCATGCAGAACTCTTTATAGACAATTACCATGAAGGATTTGGGCCTGAGACTAAGTTCAATTAAAGGTTTGATCAAAATTTAGCTCACGGTCGGTGTCCGACTCTTAGCAGATTGAGTTGTTGATTTGTAATGCTTGACATTTGCTAGCCAAACCAAGTCAAGAAGTGATAGGGTACTTCATTTGTGACCCTAGGTTACGACACAAAGGACACCTTCACAACTGATGGATCCTATCGAGGATGATCAATAAAAGTTGGGCCCTCAGCTGCTTGCGAGAAGCTTTCACAAGCGAGGCTCGAGTTGTATTGCGATCAGTATAGTCTCAAAATTCTCTTGATGTGCATTCACGTGATGCTGAAAGCATTCAATGTGACATGTGCATTCATCTACCTTATTAGTGGTTCTAATTTTTGCATAGACCCGATCGATGTGATGGGCTATCAAACCATGTCTCAACTTTTGCCTGGACTGCCCTTTTAGGTTTTCAATATAGCAGACATGTTTCTTGCATAGACCGTCCTTTTCAAATTTTCACTCGATCTCTCTTATATATTTTTGCCTTTGTTTTTGCCTGGACCGCCCTTTTGAGTTTTCAATCTAGCAGACATGTTTCTGACTTCTTCATAGACCTTGACATTTCCTATCTATCCAGATGTATTTGTCTTTTATTGTTTGAATTATTGTGCAATTATATGGATGAACTTTGAGTATCCTTAACTAAGTTTAGTTGCGATGTTTCTAAGATTTGGCTACAAGGCATTCATACAATCATAAGCATAAGCATTTTATTATGAAAGATACTTTCATTAGATGAATTTAATTTGAGTACAAGATGTTGGTAACCATTTCCAATAATCACTCTCCCGGTGTTAACTAGTCTTTACAGATTTTAAAGTTAACATGTTACTATTTTTTCTCTCGTACCCTAATTTTTGCCCGAACCAACCTTTTTGGGTTTTCGATTCAGTAAGTGATTTTGTGAAGAGATACCCTAATTTTTGCCCAGCTTGTTTGCAGAATACCAACCATCGGGTGTCACCCTAATGTTTGCCCGATGGGTAGAAGACCGAAAGGCGGGTGATTTATTACTTATATTTTTTTTGTTGTGCCTATCTTCTGATTTATTTCTTTTCATTTAGATCTGATAATGCTTAAGCCTTTCTTGATTGATTAGGTCAATGAACTTGTTCATGTCCATGCTCATGATCTTGATTGCCTTGTTTATTAAGTAACTTCTTCATTGCACAGGGGCTTCACTCCGATTAAAATTTAAAATTCATTTTGACTTGGTCTTCAAAAGTTTTAGCTACCCCATTGTCGGGTCTTTGATTTTAGACATCTGCCTTACTATTGTGCTCTCAGTCATGCCTTTATAGATTATCTAAGGCTCTAAGCATCTGTTTTACTATCACATTGAATTGTTTGATCCGTTTTTACCTTCGAAGTGACATCGAGTAATCGCACTTTGATTTTAGTTAGCCGCATTGTAAGTTATTTCTGGTTAGCTCTGATGTTTAGAAGTCATCTTTTGTCTACGGTTTTTATGGAGAGGATAGTGTCCAATTACACATCTCCTAATTAATTTGGAAATTGTCCCTTAAAATAGACTTTGTTGTCTGAGGCAATTTGATGAGTTATGTCGTACTAAACCAAGGAGATGCCCCCTCGATAGGTTCCATTAATGTGTCAACCCTGTCGAAAGCTAGAGTATCATTTTTCTTAGTGGTTGGTGAGATGTCCTTCATAAGACATACCCCCTTGTTCATGACCTTTGTGAGCTGTTCTATGGTTTCGGTTAACGAGTTATCCATTTCACCATTTTCGTGTTTCCATCCTTTCTTCGCTAAAACTATCATGGCCTTAGTTATTACGGTGATAGCCTCCTTGACTTCTTCATCGCTCGATTTCTTATCTTCAGCCTCATCATTAGAGCATAACTTTCCCTTTCCTTTGGAGCATATGACCTTGATGAGTTCATGTGGAACCATTTCCTCATTTAGGTAAGCTAGAATTGGTCATTCATTCCTGGTTGTCGAACTCTGGTAAGGGGAAATTCATAGCCCTAGGCTCTCTTTTGGGTTTAAAAATTTTCGTTTCCCTCACTAAATGCTGGATGGTGAGAACAAGAGTCTTACATTCATTAGTGCGATGACCCGGCAGGACATGATATCTGCAAAAGCTTTTTCTTTCGTCTCTTATGGGGGTTCTATACTTGCAAAGGGATTTTAGAAGGCAAACCTCTTCTGGTGAAGAATACATTGAGTGGTAAAATCCATGGGCTTATGCTACCCATACGACTACTGCTTGGTTGGAAAGTTGTAGCTGAGGTTAGTTTCTAAGAGGCTCTTTTGTTCATCCCAACCCGAGATGGTGGCACGCCTGCTCTATCATATTGTGCCAACTGATGCATGCTGCAATTTTGGGAAACCCGACCTCCATTTGTTTGTGGTTCCCCCTCTTTCTGATCATAATTAGCTACCACCAATTGATGCAAGAAGGTTTCAACTTTGGGTGTCATGCCTAGAGGTTTCATGACCTAGTCGTATATGGAGGGAATGTTTCCTTGGTCTACAATTGGCTGAGATCATTTAGCTCCCTCACAAAGGTTTGTCTACGCAATGAATTGGTCTTAGGGGTGGGTAGCCCCTTTGGGTTCGACACCAAAATGGGGAGGCATCGTGGATGCCGGTAGCGCGAGTTGTGATGAAGTGACCATTATCTGGGACAAGCCATGAGAAAACAAGGGAAGAACTGAATCTTGGGCTTCTTTCCTCCATATAGAGTTTATAGATAAAGATGGTTGCAGGAGAGCTTCAACCTCACGTGTCATGCCCAGAGATTGCATGACCTGGTCGCTAGATAGGGAGACTATCGATCGGTAGGTGAGTGCCTCAATTGTAGGTGTCACGCCCAGAAATTATGTGACCTGGTCGTGATCCCCAAACTGGCCATATGGATAAGGAGGTGGCAAACCAAGTCGGGGATTATATACTAGTTTGCTAATGAAAGGGTTTTGAGGGTAAATCATTCCTTGAGGTGTTGCGATAAACTGATGAGGACTAGGAGTGAAAAGCAGTGGAGGCACTATAGGCTGGGCCAATCCACTTTTAGAAGCTTAGAATTAGCAAGTAAAATCATTGGAAAATTAGGGGACAAATAAGCTTTGGGCTATAGCCCTCGAATTTTGGGTTAAGAAAGAGAAGACTGGTTGGGTTGTTGAGGTTTAATGATGGGTTAAGGTTTGACCAAATCAGAATATGCTGGACTGAGGTTAGGATAGAGCTAACTGAACTGGTAACTGAGCAAACTGAACTGGTCATGCCATTATTGGGTTGGATAGAACTTGAGCTAAATCTAATTCCGAAACTCGATCAGAGTTCTTGCCTTCTAGGGCTTGCCTGATAGATGCTTGAATAGATGTTTGAATAGCTTCTCAAATCTGTTCCTGAATAGTGTTTCAAAAGAGATCCGAACTGATAAACTGGGCCATGGCAGCAGTGATTTTAGAGCTAAGAGATGGCATAAGAGGTTCCCCTAAGGCAAGAGTAGGATCGGTCTACTCCTTGGGCAGGGCAACGTCGTCATCGTTGTGAGGGAGAGACATAGCTTGGTTTGAAGAATCATGTTGGAAGGAAGACTGTTTAAATCATGAATCGAAGGTCAGACCCTAAGAGGGTTGTGAATGGTATGGATGGTATGCATGCCTTTTGGTTTCGGAGAGCAATGCATGATATGCTCACGAGGATGGTTGCAATACAAAGGGTTAATGTCACGATGTGAAATCTTATCCCTCCAACATACGAGGGACTTTTCCACCTTTCACCACACATGGTAATTTGGTGTGACTCAACGAAGATGTAATAGATGTCCTATGGATTTTGCTAAACCTCCTCCACGAGTGGAAATCGGTAAGGGTAAGTTGTGAAATAATGGCACTTGAAGCCTATGCATGGATGATGAATGAGCACATAGGACATAGCATACAAAACGTCCCTCTTTCAACCTTACAACTCCCGCGTAACACCGTTAAAAAATTGGATGGAGGTTAACTTCAATGCCAACAAATGGCAAAGAAGTGCGTCCCTTTATTTTTATTTACATGCTTTTAAGTTCCTAAGGGAAAAGCACTATGATGGCTTTACTAGCGCAGATTGGTATAGGGTTGTTGATGTGGAAGGTTCTCGTTTACCCTTATTTCATGTTACTCAACCTCTCCTCAAATGAGTGCGATCGTGGGAGTTCACATGTTTGTTGGAATTAGTGATCCACCCACTAGGTATCCTCAATTCCCGTAGGGCATGAGTGATACTTTCACGAGCTTCTCGGGTAAAATGGGGTACCCTAACCTAGTAACATAACTAGTCTACACTCGTAGGATAAAACGTCATAAGAAAGAATAAAGTTTTAATTTGGCTAATGATTTCAATACATCATCTGAATCTTTTAAACTTATTGAAAATTTTAAGTTTCGAGTTTAAAAAGATTGATCCCCAGTAGAGTTGCCACTGTGAGCTGAAAACATTTCGAACGGCTGCGAAGCGGGCCGGATGATCGACCTCTAACAATGATATAAGTGATGTTACGATAGAAAATGGTTCTGCATATTTTAATGCTCAAAAGATACGAGATTGAAATCCCATATTTAAGACAGAGTCGCCACCTTGTTAGCTCAATCGGGAAATTTAGGTACAATTTTCCCACCGGGCGGTAGACAATACCTTAAATAGAGATTCTGAGCTCGGATGATGCTATCTATTCTGCACCGTCCAATTTAAAAGTATCATTCTTTCTTATTCAGTTTTAATCCACCCTATTTAGTGCTTTAGATTTATATGTTTTGTTCATGCATTTTAGCAAGCATTCAAAAGCGATAAATAAATTATTATAGTCATCCAACGAATAAATACGCTAAAATTAAAATTATTACAAGGCTTTGAAATCCTATACATTTGTCTAAATCAAAAAAATACCCGAAGGCCTAAACATACATCTAGCCTTAATCTACCTACATTGGCAAAGGTTAGCATGGATACGACATGTATACAAGATATATCACACATAGCATAACCCACAACAATAGGGTCCGAGGAGCGGCAGCCCCTCATGGGGTCAAGGGGAAGTGCCCCTTGCAAGGTCGAGGAGCAGTAGCCCCTCGCGGGGTTCTGAGGCAGCGCCCTAAGCGAGGTTTAGAGGCAGAGCCCTTGATTGTATGCTTTTGATTTTTGAATATAAGTTTTTTTTAAAAAATATATTTTCCAAATGAATTATAGTGAAAAGTTCATTATATACTCGATTATTATTTTAACCAAATCATTAGTGAAAATGCCACATGTTATGCGGTTTAGATCATTTTTGGGGAATTCTAGATTCCCGTCATGATACTATGCATGTGAAAATACGGAACACAAGAAATCTAGGTCATAGAGCAGCATGCATGGCTGCTGTCTAGAATCCCAGGCCACCGGTGGCATGGGTGATACCAATGGTGGCACGGTGATGTCATTGGCAGTCTGAGTGAGGCCACTGGTGCCTACACGTTGTCGTCGATTTCGGTGGACCCACCGATAATTCAGTGAAATCACTGATGATTTTAAAATCTGTAGAAACATATTCAGAAGGCCAAAAACGACCAAAAACTCTAAGATAGGGACTCGAAACACCAAACAACACAACAAACAACAAGAAATAGTGTCGAAGAGCTCTTAAGACTTAGGAATTTACCTCGAGGCCATGAATCCACCTCGTCATGATCTAATGACACCTTTGGGAAGCTTGAAATGACGATTTGGATAGCGATTTGAAGATTAAACAATTTTTGTCTCTACAAATCCTGTTAGATTGATTTTAGCCTATGATTTCTACTAATTTTAAGCTTAGTACAAGAGATTTGGTAAAGAAAAACCAAGAAAAATGGATTGGATTTCTTACCTTTTCTTTACTTCCACTCACTAAAAACCCACTTTCTCACTCCTAAAACTCTCTCAATGTTTCCAGATGTTCTTTCCCCCTTTCTTCCCCTTATTATGGTGTTTTACGGGTGAAAATTGAACAAAAAATTAACTTTTAGCGATTAACCGACGGTTTTCAAGAAAAAGGACAAAGGTGGCAAACTGCTTGTCGGTGCCATATCGCAGGCGGTATGGCTCATGCCACCGGTAGCCTGAGTGAAATTGCCGGCGCCTTCAAACCCCTCCTGGCAATCTGCCAAATAGGGCCCACCAGCCTAAAAAGCTGAAAAAGGGCCAAAAGCGAGCCCAAAAGCAGATTTTTTAATTTTAAGGATTTTTTAAGATGTTTTAGGATATTTTGAGATATTTTAAGATATTGGGGATATTTTGGGTGAGAATCATAGGTTTGAGCTTCCACCAGACGTGTAGCCGGTCACATTGAACTGAATTCAAACGCTAATAAAAATTTGAAATGAATTTTTAATGAGGATTAAAGTTTGAATATACGTTATCATTATCTCATGAGAGGGACTACAAAATCCCATGCTCATAGTAAGAACCTTATGATATGCAAGGAATGCAAAGTCCATCAACTTCATAATCATCTCGGGGAGTCTAAGATGATCTTTCAACGACATTTCAGTGGCTATCAACCTCTCGAAATAAGGTTTGAATTTTTCATTAGGGTTGCCTGATAGCCTCTAAATTGTGTATGGTGGTCTTAATAGTGGCATTAAAATCATACTACTCGATGAAAGCCTCAGATAAAGCCTTCCAATTTTTTGTCACCTCATCGGACAAAGTGTTGTACCATTCGAAAGCATGACCCTCCAAAGTGCAAGGAAACATCTCACCAAAGACTTTGTCACTTAACTTTCTTATCCTCATTACCCTCTGATAGGTAGTGATGTGCAAATGAGGGGGACATGTTCCCTTAGACTTCAATATGCTAGGCATACTAAAGTTTTTGGGGACCCAAAATTCCTTACTAGTGGCCTGAATGGTTGGGGTTTGTGGCTGAACACTTGGATTGGTAGCAAGTAACTTTTGTAACAAATCACGTAACTCCATAGACAAGGTTGAGCTATCTAACTGAGTAGTTGCACCTAAGGGTAAACTCGTTGATTGAAGGAAGGTTGTTCCCTTAGGTGTAACTGCAAAATTAGGGGCTGGATAAGATGCCCTAAACTGAAATGCCGGTGGCACAAAAACTTGGCTAGGATGATCGAACTAATTAATGACTGGTGGAACTGTCCCCACTGACTGATTGCACCAAATGGATCAACTAAACCCAACTGACCAAACTAACTCAAAGACCCTCCTTGGACATAAAGTGGTGGCAACTGAGGCTGCGTGATTAGTTTGTGAGCATACATTGAAAGGGGAGGCTGCTCACTAACCACTACATGGACTACTGGAGTTCGGACAGGTGTAACTTTAGAGACATTGGCCATCCTCTCTTCAGCTATGATCGCCCTAATAGAAGTCATCATCTTGTTCATACAATCGAGGAACTGATCACTCCCCGAAT
The DNA here is from genome assembly GCA_947683365.1 of Euphorbia pulcherrima. Lineage (NCBI taxonomy): Eukaryota > Viridiplantae > Streptophyta > Magnoliopsida > Malpighiales > Euphorbiaceae > Euphorbia > Euphorbia pulcherrima. Next base: position 53,889,879 of record CANTUS010000015.1, read on the forward strand.
ATTAGGAGACATCATTTGCAATCTTCAGCCTAATATCGACCTTCGACATGTTTGCCTCCTCATCAAGACTGACATCCTCAACCTCAACATCTACATGGAGATCTATTGCTTCCAAAATGGACTACCTAGAAATGTCACTAGGGTCAATGTAGAGTGATAAGCACAAGGTTGTGTCCCACAAGGAGCAGTCTAAAAATAGTTTGAGGGTTTTCCTAATAGACTAGTTTAGGGAAGGTTTTCTAAAATTTATAAGTTGGTTGCAATTAAAATAGAAATGACAAAGTAAATAAAAGTTGAAAACAGCAATAGAAAAGCACAAGCTTCATCTACCACAGATAGTGAAAGGTTTCCTCCTAGATAGGTATAAACTTACTTTCCTATGTCAAGAGATCTAAGGTATCCTAACCATATATCCTCGAGCCTACCTCTCGACCTACTTGGTTTCTAAGTTTACCAATTTAAGTCTCCCCTCGGTACTTGTTAAATCAATAAACTTGCATTAAGAATAGTTAATCATTTAATCAAAATTAAAACTCTTAGCACATGCAAAATGCCCCCTCGGGTTCCTTCCAATATGTGTGTGTTTGTGATTCTAACTATAACAAATCTCCACTCGGTACTTATTATTATAGCATGTATGAGTCGGACCCTAACTCAATTAAATTATTACTCAAACACATTAATCACAAAAGATTCAAAATAGGAACTTACATACTTGCTTCAGATGAAGTCTTCCCTTGCCCACTAGGATAGGCTCGGCTTGCTATGAAATTACTCTCTCATACTGAAGAAAATATGAGAGAGTAATAGAACAATGCTATTCTTATAACTGTTTCTAATCTAATTCTTGTCTGCTTTGCCAAATGGGAAAAGGCATATTTAAAATACTTCCCAACTGATGAAGATGGAATAAAATAAAAGATAATTAAAGATCATAAATAATCCTAATTGAAATGCAAAAACTAATCTAATAAGGAAAACTAACAAATTAGGACTCTAATTAAGCTTGTCCAACAAGAAAATAGCTAACTAGAATAACTAAGGCATAAAATCTCTTCTTTTTCTGCATTAATCACGTCCACATCAGCCCCCTTTTTAAGTTATTTACTTGAATGATGATTTTTCTCCTTTTTTGGACTCTTTTCCCTCAAATTATTAATTTAGCACAGTCTTCAGACAAAGTCTCCCCAGTTTCAACCACAACTTGAAATTTTGCCAATAATTAATAAAATCTTATTTAATTTAAGGAAATTAAGGACACAAAATGCATAATAAATCACTACTATTTTACACTTATCAAAGTCCCCCACACATGAAGCTTTGCTTGTCGTTAAGCAATTTACTTTGGACAAAGAGAGAAACGCAAGCCTTATATCAAAACAAGGAAAGTCTCCTACAATTTGCAATGTCAAATAGCTTTGAACAAGTTCAGAACTTAATTCAAAAACAAGGAAAAAATTAGTAGAGAAATCTCATATTTCCACGGTAAAATATGCAAACAAAGAGAAATTAGACTTCTTACTTTAATGAAATAGCAACAAAAATCAGATTACCTCCCTTATTTAGAAAAACCCTACTACCTTTAGACCGTAAGCTTGCCAGTTGGTCAAATCTCCACCACAAAGTATTGAATGCATATACTATCAAAAGGTCTTATAAAGGGTTGTAACATTAGGCTTAGGTAAGGGTATGGGAAAAGGGAATTTTGCGTGTAAGGAGTTTCCAAAAGAAATTCAGTTGATGAGCATGCAACTTCTTATGAGGCGGGAAAACCTTGTTCAGAATCAGACTATCTTCAAGAATAGGAAACCCTTGACATTTTCTTTCACAGAAGTTTTTCCTTAAGCACATTTGAATGTGATAACCTTGAGAACTTTTATTCATGCCTCAAACACAAGTAAAATTGAAAAATGTAAATATTTTTTTCTTTTTCATTTTTTCAATTTTTTTCATATTTTCTTTTCTTTCTTTCAACTTTTTTTATTTTTTTCTTCTTCTTTTTTTGACGAAAAATAGAAACAAAATACAATGAAGCTTTCTCAGGTTGTGCTGATATTTGAGCTTGTCTTCTGGTTCTAGATAGTTTCATTGAGAATATCTTCCGAGCTGAGAAAGTCTTCCTCGGTTGATATTGTTGTTGCATTGAATGATGATAATCTATTGGAAAACTCAGGGTACTTTTGGAAAATCAAAGTCAAGGTTGTTAGGTTTGTAATGAGTGTAAGAAAGTCAAGGTTAAGGCTCAAAAAGCAGTAATCTAAGGATAACATACTGAAAAGGGTAGTCTTTTTGGCTAGAGAGGGTAAATCCTAGTGCCTTAATTATTTAATATAAGCATTCAATGGTGGTCTAGATAAGTACTAGCACACAATACAAGTATAAGCATGCATTGCTCATGGCAAATTCTAGCTAAAAATAGAAAGGTTGCCTATAAGGTTTGTGTATCTGATTTAGGCTATAACATTTAAGTAAAAATTATAATTTAGAAAACTAAAACATGCTTATGGGTCCCACAAGATCAACTCTACTAAATTTTTCAAAGTCCTCAAATTTCATTCTGAATCTTTGCGAAAAACTATCAAATTTCCACTTTACATAGACTTCACAAGTTTTGTTATTCAATAAGGTAATTCATCAATGAGCACAAAGAAAATTCAATTAGAAATGCAAAGTCAAATAGGGATAATCTTAAGGTTTTCCTGAAATAGTTAAGCATAGGTAGTGAAAATAAAAAAATTTTAAAATCAAGCTCGAAAATCATAATCACTCCCCCGCACGTAAATTATGCTTTGCCCTTAAAGCATTAAGAATGAAATACAAACAAGGTATGGAAATACTTTTCTAAGAGAACCAAATAAGATGTTGCCGTTCACTATGAGAGAAACGAGAGATTGAGAAAACCTCGAGGTTTCCTCCAGAATTGCTTCACTTGGTGCACGAAACGGGCACAACTACAAGACTTCCTCAAGGTTATTTTAGGAGAAAGACTCCCTTCACAACTTCAAGTTGTCATTTATTAATTCCTGTAAAACAATAAAATAAAAAAAATAAAAACAAAAAAAACTGAAAAGAAAATAAACTAACTAAAAGTGCAAAGCTAAGAAAGTTGGGGTTTTTCCAACAAGTTACTTCAATTAGTGTATGGAGCTAACACAACTGCAAGACTTTGTCAAGGTGGTTTAAATAAGAAGGTTCTCACCTCCTCATCAGCTTGTCTTGATGATAAGTGACTTGTTAGCCTTTTCTATACACTTCAAGATTTCCCCCATCTGATTTACGATTTTAATGAGGCCATGGGGAAAGACTTCAACCAGTACATGGACTAGTCCAAAGTGACCTGACCTTTCCTGTGGAGAGTTCAAAATTATAGTTAAAAAGCAATACTTTATCACTAGGATGGAATTCCTTAACCTGAAGTCCTTCATCATGCCATTCTTCAGTTTTCTCTTGCTAGTTCATGGCATTCTCTGAAATAGATGATCTGAATTCTCCAAGGTCATTTAGCTTCAATCTTTTGGCCTCCCCAACCATAGATTCATGATTTCTAAGCCATGGTTTTATATCAAAGGTTGGTTGATTATTTTTTGATGCGATAGTCTCAAGTTCAAGGTAGTCTATCACAAGTCTAGTTTTCTGCCTGCCCTTCAAGGTTGTCTAACATCCAGTTCCAGCTTCTACTTGCTTCTCAACAATATCTTCCTCCTTTTTTTGATTCTTTTTCTTGAAGATCCTAAAGAAAATATGGATTTAAATACTCATCGGTAACATCCAAGAAATAACATTGATCATCATAAGAAGGATATTTCACAGCTTCGTTCATTTTAAAGACAACTTCCTCGTCATGTGTTTTCAAGATTAACTTCCCATTATATACATCTATGAGGGCTCTACCAATAGCTTGGAAAGGTTTTCCCAAAATAATAAGCAATGTATATCCTCATCCATATCCACCACTATAAAATCAACCGACGAAATAAACTTTCCCTTTTTAACTATGACATCCTCAACCATTCCCCTAGGATATATAACCGTTCTACCCACTAATTGAATAGACATCAAAGAACATTGAGGTTCCCCTAAACCAAGTCGTTTATACAAATGATATGGCATCAAATTAATACTAGCTCTAAATCACACAAAGCATTATCGATTTCAATATTGCCTATAGAACAAGGAATGGAAAAACTCCCTAGATCTTTAAGCTTAGTTGGCAAAGGCTTCTCGCTTTAGAGAATGGAGGAGCAGTCTCGGTTAAGTTACAACATGGCCACATTTTCTAGTTTGTTTTGTTGGCTAAGATATCTCTCATGAACTTTACATATTTTGGTATTTGGGCAAGAGGTTCGGTAAAAGGAATGTTAATGTACAATTTTCTAAATACATCAAGGAATTTATAAAATTGCTTAGTTATATGAAGTTTCTTTTCCTTTGACGATATGGAATTTGTGGTTGGTAAGATGGAATGATAGGTTTTTTTGCCTTAGAAGTCTTCTCTGTAGGGATTGACTGTCCTTTCTCATAGGAAGTCTTCTCTGTCTGTACAGTCTCATCAAGTTTCTCCTTCTTAACTTCTTTCACCGTGTTTCCTACATTTCCAACAACATCAAGTATCATGGGGTTAACTTAATTCACAATCTTAGCATTTGTGAGTGTAACTGCCTTACATTCCTCCCTTGGATTTGTCTCGGTATTGCTAGGCAGAGTTCCTTTGTTTCTAAGAGAAACAACTTGGGCAATCTAGGGAATTTAAGTCTCCAAATTTTTTATGGAAGATTGACTATGTGTTATGAATTGAACCATCATGTCCCTCATATCTTTTATATTAGACTTCTTGGCAGGTTGGGAAAGTCCAGATTGTTGGGCAACTTGTGACTAAGGAGGCTTCTAGAAAAAGTTATGTGGCTGTTGAAATTGAGGCTGAGATTTACCCCATGAAAAATTAGGATGATTCCTCCAACTTGAGTTGTATGTATTGGAGAAAGGGTTTCCTCCATGAGGGTTCCCATGTATAAATCACATTGCTTTTGGTTAAGGGCAACGTCATAATCTGCACTTTTGTGGTTGGCTCCATAGCACTCGCAATAGCTTGGCTAAGAGCTTGTGATGGCTGAAACATTTCTCTTGGTATGATGTTAGAGTAACATATTGAACTTGTAAGAAAGATCAGTGATAGCCTAAGAATCTTGAGACTTTGACCTTTCTTCATTCACGGAGTGCCATTGAGAACTTGGGTTGACAAGCTTTTCTATGATTTTAAAAATCTCCTCTGGAGCATAGTCTTCCAAGTCTCCATTAGCAACAGACTCAATTTGCACCTTGTGAGGTGTGATCAAACCATTGTAGAAATTCTTAAATTGTATCTAAGCTGGGATGCCATGATTTGTAACCTTTCTCATCATATCATTGAACCTTTCCCAAGCTTCTAACAAAGACTTATCAGGTTGTTAGGAAAATTTGGTAATCTTGTTCCTCAGTTTCAAGGCTTTCTTTGGTGGGAAATTTTTATTTAGAAAAGCCTTTGCCATGGCACTCTAGGTTTGTGATGGAACCTAGTTGTAAATTCTTTAGCCACATCTCAGCTTTGTCCCTCAGTGAAAACGGGAAAAGCTTCAGTCTTATCACTTCATCCAAGACTATCCTATTAGATCAGAAGTTATTATACATGGTGACAATGTCTTGGATGTGTTAGTTTGGATCTTCTCCAGGGAGACCCCCGTATTGGATGGTAGCCTGAAGCATCTTAATCATTGAGGCTTTGAGTTTTAAAAGTTTGCCCCCTTCTTGAGGTATCACTATATAGGAAGTGTTGTGAGCTAACGACCCCCGATCCCCCCACCGCACGATAAGCTTTAATGCCCTTCGGCATGGGGTAGAGAAACAACGAGCTCTATGAAGCGTGCTAAGGGACGATCCTCATTTTAGAGTGATGAAAATGGATAATGGAAGCAATGCTAAAGTTTAAGTTTAGTCCGATTAGCGGGTTAAGGGTTACGAGACTTAGAATCCCATATTTTAAAATACAGTCGCCAGCAGGTTAAGCTCCACGGGGAAATTGGGTTCGATATTCCCACCGGGTGGTTGGACCGTACCTTAAAACAGAGATTCTAGGTTCAGATGATGTTGCTTACTTTTCAATTTTTAAATCAAGCCGATTATATTTTAATAAACGTGAACTTTAGTTCTTATGCGATTTAATCCTATTATTGTTTGGTGTTTTCGGTTTATATGCCATACATCACACAAAAAGCGGTTAAGAAACAAAGCAAGAAAATAAATAAAGCAATAAATAAATAAACGGGTGAAACTGAGTTTTAACCAAACTTACCGACTCGGACCCGACTCCAAACGAGGCAAGACTAATACGGGGATAATCACAAATAAAGCACGAACAAATAAATGTGGAAAATAAATACATAACATAAGGAAAACGATATTTTTTGATTTTTCGGGATAAAAACGCAATTTTTGGGTGTTAATTAGCTATCTAAACACCCTAAAAGAGTGAAATAAATTACACCCTAAAATTAGATTTAATATGTCTAGAATATTTTTTGGGTTTTTAGTTGACGGAAAACAATTTATTAGGATTTATTTAGCAAAAACACTATTTTTAAGTCATTAAAATGCATATTAGATCAAATAAAAATAAAAATAAAATCTAAAAAACAAAATACAAAATACAATAATAAAAAATAGTTTCATATTATTTAGGAATTTTTTGTGTTGAAATTGGGGCTGAAAATACATTAAAATGACAAAAACTAGGTCAAAAACGACTGAAATGGGCCAAAAACAATAGAATAAAATAAATAGGGACCATTTGGACATTTTTACCAGTAGGCCGACTTAGCGACTTGGTAGGCCGCCTCAATGAAGTGGCCTAGATGACGCCCAGTCGGCCTTCATCCCACTGAAGTGGCCTGTCGAAAAAAGTGTGTAAACAAGCGGGAATTGACCTTTTTTCTGCCTGAAGACCCAAGATTACTAAAATTTCAAGTAGTTTTCTACCCATTACGATAGATCCGAACTTAAAATACGTAAATAACTTTGGTTTTTCAGTTTGGGGAAAAGAACCCAGAAAATCCTACAAAAAGACGATTGGCCGCTTGAGCGACTCGCAGGCCGATTGGATGAAGCGGTAGGCTAACACAACGAAGCGGCCTAGGTGATGTTCAGTCCACCTAACATTTGCCGGAACAGTTAGGGGACCAAACACCCGGAAAAATACCAAAAAACACAGCAGCAGTAACAAAAATAAATAATAAAAGAATTAGATTGGAACTCAAAAAGTTACCCAAAGGCCGTGGATCCACTCTCGAGACTAAAACCAGATGTTTGGCAAGCTTTGTGATGGATTTGAGATGAAAACCCGACGAAACAACTGATTTTATCAAAGGGATTTAGTGATTAGTGAGGAAAAAGTCTCTAAATCCTATTTAAACCAATTTTTACCTAAGATTTCTAATAGATTTTAGTGTTTAAGCTACAAGATAATACATAAGAACAACTGAGAATGAAGATTAGAGAGGATTAAACCCGGATTCTAGCTTTTCTTAAGCTTTCTCTCAAAAATTCCAGCCAAAGAAAAAGTGGCAAAAGTCCCTAAAAACTAATTTTGAGGGGTATTTATAGACTCTTCAAATGTAAAATACCCAAATTGATCCTCCAAATGTCAGTTTTTGATGGAAAAGACCCAAAACCTGACTTTTTCGGCCAAGAAAAACCCGGAAAAAATATAAATAAAGGAACCCCGCCCAAAAATCATGCGATCGACGCATTCGGGACAAGGCCGCATCAGGTTATGACAAAAATGAATGCATGGACCCATCGGGCGAACCATTAAACAAATAAGCGAAAGGAGAGAGTCTTTCGTTAAATCAAACTGCCTTAGAGGTAGAATTGTTCACATCAAAACACTAGAAACATAAAAAAAGAAAATTACATCATAGAAAAACCATCCTCCACGGGCGGAGGGTCTTGATTGGTAGAGCTGGTAGGCTAATCATCCTCGGTAGCTTCCATTGGGGCGTCGCTCAGGATGAAGTCCAAAACCTTTGCCTGCTCGGCTGATAAATTTTCTCCTTCATCCGGTAGAGACCTTGCGAGATTCCATAACAAAGTTGGGTGAAATGGCTTCCATAACAAAGTTAGGTGAATCAGAAAAGACCATTGCCAACATAAAAACCACAGGGAGACCAGAATTGATGGCGCTCACTTCATCAACAGAGCTTGGCAATGGCTTCTCCTCAGCGTCGATCTTCCTCGCAGGCTCATCCATTTTTATTTCTCTTACCAAGTGCCAAATACCTATACTTAAAGGCCTACATTGATCTGTTGTGTATCCCTTTTAAACATGATAGCAACAAAAGTTCCCTTTCTCTTTGGGCGCAGGAGAATGGTACTCACTAAGAGGGCTAAGCAGGCCTTTCTCTCGCAATTTTTCAAATATGATATGAAGAGGGAGTTTCCATGGAGACACGAATGCCTTCTGACTAGGAGCCCTAGCGAGTGTGGTTTGCACTGCGGAAACACTCTCTTGATCGATAACTTGGACTGCGGCTGCGTTCTCCCCAGTTGGGGCTGGAGTAACTTTGAAGGATTGAGAGTTATTGCCCTTGAACCAGGGTTTGCCACTTGGCTTGATAGCCCTTTCCTTTTCCTCCCAGCGCTCAATCTTTTCAGCTTTTTTAAAAACTTTTTAATAGGACTCGAAAGAATCAGTCTCCATCTCTTTCCAAAGAATCGGGAGAGCCCCATCAAGCAGTTTCGGAATCATTTCTTTAAGGTTGAGCTTTTGCTTTAAGAGGACCTGAGTGGCCATCCATCGATTGAAATAAGATTTGAAAGCTTCGTCGAGCATTTTCTTGACAGCCTTAAGATGCTAAATGGTAGTCTCCATTGTGGAATGAAATCCATAGTGGGCAACCAAAGCTTCAGATAGGAGTTTCCAATCCAGGATTGTGGACTCCAAAAGAGTATTGTACCACTCGAGAGCGGGGCTTGAAAGGTTACATGGGAACAACTTGGCCAGCACCTTATCCCTAATCTTTTGGACGCGCATGATTTGCTCATACATAACTATATGGGACTTAGGGGGGCCTTTGCCTGAATAAGCATCCATTTAGGCCATTGAGAAATTTTCAGGCACCCAGTCATCACCTCTTACTTCCTCCCTATCCTCGCTCCTGTTCAAAAATTGCTTGAAGAAAGCCGCCATTTCGAGCGTCATGCCTGGAGACTGCATGACCTGGTCGCATGAAGATGACCCAAACTGAAAGGGCATAGGAGATGGGGTTTTAATATGGGGGTGAGTAAAAGGATTCTGAGGGTAAGTTGTCACGCGGGGAGTGACCACAAACCTAGGGGGTGAGGTTGTGAAAACACTCGGCTGTGCCGGAGGAGCAACAAAGCCACTCGATGGGACTGTCATCTGAGGAGTAAATCCCCCTGAGAAAGTGGGGAGAATAGGAGATTGGGGAATAGGCCTTAAGTGCATAGGGGGATAAAAACCGAAGGTTGGTGGAGCAGATGATAAGGGCAGCTGAGAAGAGCTCTATCCAAACTGAAATTGGCTTTGTTGGATAGGACGAATCGGTTGGAGCGGTGGTACCAAAAACTAATTCTGAACTGGTGGAGACTGAACTGTCTCCCCTAGAGCTTGAAAAATATGCCCCGCTGACCTTTGAGACTCTCTTTCCTCCCTAAGAGAGGATCTAACCAGCTCTTTAATAGTGGCCTAAAACATATTCGATTGTAGGAACATAGCCATAGCATTAGCTATTTTGGATCCCAACTGAGATTGGCCTCGTCCTTGACCATAATGAGGGGGAGAAGGAGAAGGGGAGGAAGTAATCTCATGAGGTGCATCATTTAAACGTGGACCAGACATGGTTGGATTAGCAAATTCTCGTACTGAACTTGAAACTGAACTTGGGCTCACAGAACAGCGAATCTGATGGGAGCGATGCTTTGGTCTAACTAAATCAACAGGAAGATGATCAGCCCGAATCGAACAACAAATGAGATGGCTGATAACATAAATATTCGAGAGATGAATGCCATATATACGGGCGATTTAAAGAGGTAGAGAGCAGAAGAGCTTATGATGCGAAGCTTATCCTCAAAATACATGAGACGTTAAATTCCTCACTATTCCTAGTGAACTAGATACAGGTCGTCGGGACTCAAACGATCTCAGGCATTTTGTTAAATTCCCCCTTTCAAATGAGGGGGGAGTAGAGGTAAGCGAAAACCCAAAATAAAGGGCGGCCACAGGGGGCCTATGCATGAGCTTTGCATGAATGAGCACAACACAAGCAGTACATGAAAGTAAATAAACTTCTTCCATCCTTTTGACTCCCGCGTAATTCCATTTTGTAGTCTGGGGTTAACTCTAGTGCTAGGAAATGGCAAGAAAGTATACGACTTAAAGCTAGAATGTTTTGGTGAGCCTAAAGGGAAGTTGCTATGGCTAGTTTTATCGCGTTTCATAGTCTTAAACTACTGGTGTCATGGATGACACTGTAGAAGGATCTCGTTTACCTTGATTTCATATAACTCAACCACTCCTCAAATAAATGCGACCATGGGAATTACACGTTGGTTGAAATGAGTGTTCCACCCACAAATATCCCTAATTCCTGGCGGGCATGAGGTATACAAGTGAGCTTCATAGGGGTGATAAAATGGCACCTTAAAACTTAGAATCTAATTAAAGCGGTGGATCAAAAGTCATAAGAAATAAAGTTTTGATTTAAAAATGATTTAGGCACATCATCAAAATCCTTTAACCAAGGTTTAAAAATGAAAGCAGTTTTCAGATTTTAAGTTAAAGGAAAAATTCCCTAGCAAAGTCGCCACTGTGAGCTGACGACCCCTGATCCCCTCGCTGCACGGTAAGCTTTAATGTGCTTTGGCGTGGGGCGGAGAAATAATGAGCGCTATGAAGCATGCTAAGGGACGATCCTTATTTTAGCGTGATGAAAATGGATAATGGAAGCGATGCTAAAGTTGAAGTTTAGTCTGATTAACGGGTTAAGGGATACGAGACTTAGAATCCCATATTTTAAAATAGAGTTGCCACTCGGTTAAGCTCCACAGGGAAATCGGGTACGATATTCCCATCGGGTGGTTGGACCGTACCTTAAAACAGAGATTCTAGGTTCGGATGATGTTGCTTACTTTTCAATTTTTAAATCAAGCCGATTATATTTTAATAAACATGAACTTTAGTTCTTATGCGATTTAATCCGATTATTGTTTGGTGTTTTCGGTTTATATGCCATACATCACACGAAAAGCGGTAAATAAACAAAGCAAGATAACAAAATTATTATAAAAGCTTTACAAATACCTATACATTTCTCCAATGCGAGAAAATAAATTAAGCAATAAATAAATAAACTGGTGAAACTAGGTTTTAACCGAACTTACCGACTCGGACCCGGCTCCGAATGAGGCAAGACTAATACGGGGATAATCACAAATTAAGCACGAACAAATAAATGTCGAAAATAAATACATAACATAAGGGAAATGATATTTTTGGCTTTTTCGGGACAAAAGCGCAATTTTTGGGTGCTAATTAACTATCTAAACAACCTAAAAAAGTGAATAAATTTACTACACACCCCAAAATTAGATTTGATATGTTCAGAATATTTTTGGGGTTTTTAGTTGACGGAAAACAATTTATTTGGATTTATTTAGCAAAAACACTATTTTAAGTCATTAAAATGCATACTAAATTAAATAAAAATAAAAATAAAAGCTAAAATTCAGAATACAATAATAAAATATAGTTTTAGATTATTTAGGAATTTTTGGGAATTTTTTGGGTTGAAATCGGGGCTGAAAACGCATTAAAATGATAAAAACCGGGTCAAAATGACCAAAATGGGCCGAAAACAATAGAATGAAATAAACAGGGACCATTTGGACATTTTTACTAGTAGGATGACTCAATGAGGTGGTAGGCTGACTTAGCAACATGGTAGGCCGCCTCAACGAAGTGGCCTAGATGACGCCTAATCGGCCTTCGTCGCACTGAAGTGGCCTGTCGGAAAAAGTGTCTAAACAAGCCGGAATCGACCTCTTTCTGCCTAAAGACCCAAGATTACTAAAATTTCAAGTCATTTTCTACCCTTTATAGTAGATTCGGACTTAAAATACTTAAATAACTTTGGTTTTTTGAGTTTGGGGAAAAGAACCCAGAAAATCCGATAAAACGACAATTGGCCGCTTGAGCGACCCATAGGCCGACTAGACGAAGCGGTAGGCCGACTCAACGAAGTGGCCTAGGTGACGTTCAGTCGACCTAACATTCGCCGGAACAGTCAGCCGGATTTTTGATAGAGAATCACAAAAAGGACGAATAAAGGGGACCAAATAGATTGGAACTCAGAAAGTTACCCAAAGGTCGTGAATCTACTCTCGAGACTCGAACCGGACGTTTGGCAAGCTTTTTGACAGACTTGAGATGGAAACCCGACGAAACAACAGATTTAGCAAGGGGATTTAGTGATTTGTGTGGAAAAAGTCTCTAAATCCTATTTGAACCAATTTTTTTCCTAAGATTTCTAATAGATTTTAGTGTTTAAGCTACAAGATAAAGCCTAAGAACAACTAAGAATCAAGATTAGAGAGGATTAAACCCAGATTCTAGCTTTTCTTAAGCTTTCTCTCTCTAGTTCTTCCCTTTCTCTCTCTTGTTCTTGTATTTTTCTCTCAAAAATTCCAGCCAAAGTAAAAGTTGCAAAAGTCCCTAAAAACTGATTTTGAGGGGTATTTATAGACTCTTCAAGTGTAAAATACCCAAATTGATCCTCCAAATGTCAATTTTTGACTAAAAGGACCCAAAACCTGACTTTTTTGGCCAAGAAAAACCGAGAAAAAATCTAAATAAAGGAATCCTGCCCAAAAATTATGCCATCGACTCGTTCGGGACAAGGTCGCATCAAGTGACGCAGCGACGGATTGGGGTACCCTAGGAAAAAAAAGGTAAATGGGGCCCGGCTCGCCGGGCCTGAAACGCGAACGAATTACACTACGAGCATTCGAACATGGCAATTCTTGACATGCCGAAAAGCTCGGGGAACCAAGAATCCAACGATGCAAACAAGACTCGCTGAAAATGTCCGAATTTTAAGGGAAAAATTGTGGAACAATTTACTACGCGCGAGGGGAAAAGAAGTGATTAACATCTAAAAGGCGATCTAATTATCATTATAATTAGGGTCAAAAGATCTCAAAATTGTCAATAAAGAACTTGCCAAATGCAATTCGATTCTAAAATAATGGAACAACTAGATCGTAAAAGGTTAGAGCAAAAAGTCATCATTGTTCTGAGGGTCACCGAAAAGCCCGTGCCCATAAGTGTATCCCTCAGTCTCTGCCTTAGAGGTGGAGGATTGACCTCGTCCTCCTCATCTTGTGTGTTGTCATTATTCTGAGGTGGTATATCATTAGCTATCTTTCCCTAGCACAAGATCTTCTAGCAGCACCACTTTATTTACGATAGGTTCTTTCTATTTTTGGATTTAGTGGAAAACATGGTGGCAAACCAGCTCTACACATGCAAAGTTAGAGATACTTCCTGAAAAACCTATTCCTGAAAGCAAAGAAAACATAAGGTAAAATGCACCAATCTATACTTAAAGTAATAAAACTATTCAAATGTTGCTCCCCGACAATGGCACAAAAAAATTGTTGCTTTAAAAATGGACTACCTAGCAAGTGTACTAGGGTCAATGTAGAGTGATAAGCACAAGGTTATATCCCATAAGGATCAGTCCGAAAACAGTTTGAGGGTTTCCCTAGTAGACTAGTTGAGGGAATGTTTTCTCAAATTCGAAAGTTGATGTTTGTGTAAATTACAATTAAAACAGAAATAACACAGTAAATAAAAGTTGAAAATAATAATAGAAAAGCACAAGCTTCACCTACCTAAGATAGTGAAAGGTTTCCTCCTAGCAAGACAAAACCTTACTTTACTATGTCCAGAGATCTAAGGTAACTTAAGCAGATTTCCCCAAGCTTACCCTCGGCCTACTTGGTTTCTAAGATTGCCAATTTATGTCTCCCCTTGATACTTGTTAAATCGATAAACTTGCATTAAGAATAGTTAAGCATTTAATCAAAATTAAAATTCTTAGCACAAACATAGTCCCCCCTCGGTTCATTGTAATATGTGTGTGTTTGTCATTCTAACTATAACAAATCTCCCCTCGGTACTTATTGTTATAGCATGAATGATTCAGGTCCCAACTCAATTAAATTATTACTGAAACACATCAATCACAAAAAAATTCAAAATAAGAAATTACATACTTGCTTCAGAGTGTTAGTAAGTTTTAGTAATGATGTACGCCCTTAAGGCAATTAGGGCGATTTGTCCTAATTATGTATTTGTACCAATAATTTGTTTAATTGTTAAAGGCATTCAATCTTTTGTTTGTATCGATTTATTAATATATATATTATGACAGGTTAAAATATATTCATTGATATCTATGTACAAAAGTCCTTGACAAATCATAGCGTGAAGTGAGAGAAATTATAATGGGATTACACTTAGTGACACCTGCTTCATTTGTACTAATGATTATGTCTAAACTATCCCTAGTCGTAGTTTCGTCAGGAAAGGATACTGATGAGACAATGAGACTAGCTTGTGGTCAACTTTCTTGGAATGGGTCCAAGTAGTCAAACTCCTATAACTGAAGGTGGTGCCTTAAGTTTGACACATTGATATATCTAGAAGATATATTGGAGACCTCAATAAGATAAATACTTGGTAAATATATCATAGTGTTTGTATTTATCTTTATGTAGTACCTTTGCGAATATCCTCATATTGGAAATACTAGTTGCCTTATGTGGTACTGTCACTATGTTTTGGGTCATACCTATGCACTCATTAATTTAGGGTGTCATAAGTGATTAGGAGTATAGTGATGACAATGCGTTGGTAAGCTATGTAGTCGGAAAGAATCCATCGCTCCGGATATATTAAGGAGTTGTACCTGGGCACTTGTTGAATTGATGACTGCTATAAACCTCTGATTAGAGTATGTGTTTGATAAACATAGTTTCTAGTCAAACACATTATGGTAAAAAGCAATATACTTTAGTAACAAGTAAATAACTGGGATAGCTTGGAGTAAGCTCGCTATTAGTGGGTTAGCACTTTAATCGAACTCAATAAACCAGATGGTACTACTATTAAAGAATGCAAGGAGTTTATCGCATCGGACAACTATTGCATTAACCAGGATTAAGTCATAAGCACAAATGACGTTCCGAGTAATGGGGGATGGTGGACCCTTGCTAGAGGCGTACTACAGTCGTTTAAGGTAATAAAGTTCTATTCACTATCTGGAACTTCGAGCCAGTAGTTCCTATAGAACAAAGATTGGTCAAACCTTAACAACTCAATACTACGGGATCCTATAAGGTCACACACATTGAACTTTCATCGGACTGAGTAAAGAATTTATGGACTTTATCTATTACGAAAATATTAAAGGGATTGTTGAACTATTACCTGGTTAGACCAGAGATTTTATCTATTTACTAGTAACTAATTTTTTATTAGGGTCATAAATAAATCAAAGAATTAATTTAAATGATTAGATCATTTTATGGTTAAACCAGGAATTTATTTTGACCAGTAACTAATTTTATTAGGGTCATAAATAAATTAAAGTGTTAATTAAAATGATTAAATCATTTTATGCTTAAGCCAAGAATTTATTTTGACTGGTAACTAATTTTATGAGGGTCATTAAATAAATTATCAGAGAAGAGGATTAAATTAAATATTGTAATTAAATTGGCATTTAATCCATAGTTAAATCTTGTATTAAAATTAGGATTTAATCCAGCAATTAAATCATGTATTTAAATTGACATTAAATCCAGCAATTAAATCTTGTATTTAATCCAGCAATTAAATCATGTATTTAAATTGGCATTAAAACCAACAATTAAATCTTGTATTTAAATTGGGATTTAATCCAGCAATTAAATCGTGTATTTAAATTAGCATTTAATCCAGCAATTAAATCGTGTTTTTAAATTGCCATTTCACATAGCAATTAAATCATGTATTTAAATTGGCATCTACTCCCGCAATTAATCTTCTGTTTAAATTGGCATTTAATGACGCAATTACTCTCGCGTTAAATCAACATTAAATCCACATGAAAATCAGGGAGCCTTTTCTTCCACTATATAAAACAAGCATCTCTTCTTCATTCTTTACACCATATATCTTTCTATGAGCGAATGTCAAATTAGAAGATAAAATTAAGGAGTCCCTTTGGTTAATATTTCGTGTAGGTTTTGGAGTGGTCTAGTAGCTACTAGAAACTCTGCGATTCTTCCTCAGTAGGAGGTTTTAGTTGGTGGGGTTAGTGTGGATACTCATAAAGGCTATCCTACACTTGGAGGCTCTTATAAGGAGGTTCTGTTAAAGCACGATTTAACTAGTATGTTTTATTTTTCTCTATTAATCAGTAGGTATTTTTCTTTAAGCATTTTAGACTAAATAATTACTATGCTTAGGTTGCTATGCATGCTTAATTTATTTTATATTTAAGTTATAGCTTAGAGTTATAACATGCTTAATATAAAATATTAACGCTAGGACATAATTTAAAATTATGGTACGCCTAGCCTATGCATGCTAACCTAAGTAGAGAATTTATTTAGTTAAGGCTTTAATTAATTTATATGCAACTTATAGGAGTTCCCAGGATAAGGGACAAAATTTTGAATTTCCGCCATGCTTGTTATACAAGTTCAAAGTGACTATCAATTTCCAATAGTGGTATCAGATCATGTCTATTTAGTGCATAATTAAATTAAAAGTAAACTAAATTTTATTTTCTACACGAAATGATTTGTAGTTTATTAAATTGTTTGGAACAATAAATGAACTTAGATTTTCCTTTCAAGGTTAGAAAATAGTTATAGATAATTTCTAATAAGCTTGCTCAACTTACGTAAAAATTATCAAAGATTCAATAAATTATATAAGTTACAAGGTTATAGCTACTTTCAATTCACATGAATTGCGAGCTCGAAATTTATTAGTTTAAGAGGATCCATGGTCTTTGAGCTTGTGCTTGTGTTTGTTCTAGCTAAGGATTGGACAAGGTGACTACGTCTCATAGGGCACTTCTCCTACTTGGGAACCTATATCGGTGTAACTTGAATTTACCAAGAGTGGATTTAAATGGGCTAATTTATTTCTAGTATATAATATGGGGATTATGTATGTTTCTATAACAAAGTAAAGAAATTAAATTATTAAATAAAAGCTTAAAGGAAATACAATATATATGACAAATAAAAATGTTAATAATTTTGTATATAATCTAGGTTGATGAAATAATTATAATAAAGAGCTTGAACCCACCTAAGGTTAGACCTTATAAATTAATTCTAAATTACCTAAATTAATATAAATTATTATAAATATGTCCATCTAATAAATCCTAGATTGAGTGAGATGTTTAAACACCGATAAATCCAAAGTAAATATATTAAGGCAAGTTATAGTCTTCCTTACTCGAATCTATAATGCGATCTTTTTCGGCCATAATAGTGTTGTGCAAAGTGTTCCTTTTTGTCTACATCAATCGGTTATAAATATTGGGATAGGGTATGCCTTAATAGGATTGAGGTAGTCCACCATAAAATTGGGGGCTAGCCACCGGACTGAGACATATTCAAGGAGTTACTAATATAAGAGCATACATCCAGTGAAATAAGGGAACTTGAATAATTAGCAATTCCATCCGATGCAAATGGAATGAGATTCCAACTACTACTTACTAATATGGCTTGACTGATAAAATTGGGGGTCATATTAGACTAGTTGAAGATGCTACCAACTTATAAATTTACCTAGGCTAGACTTCCTGAATTCAATAGAATGGGCTATTGTAAATTTTGAAAAATGGTTGGACAAATGTATTTAATTAAAAGTCATTATATTAAATACTTGTACTATATACTAAAATCTAAAAAATAATTCTTTTCTATATCTCAGTTTAAATCTTTATTTAAGTACAAACATTCGCATTGATGACTAATTTTTATTGGCTCTCGGTTCAAGTGTTTGTTTAGAAATGTAAGGATCTTTCTCAAAGCATAAGGCTTGACCCATACATTTTATGAGCCCAACACTAAACAACATGATTCAACCACTTCCACTTGTGTGAGAATGCTGGTAATGCTTGAAGGAAACTAGGATACAACACCTTAGAGGTTATTAACAACCATGTTACCTTATGTAAGTAGCTGGCAGGAGACAAGGATAAACATCAAGTCAGATGTTAGGATCCATGTTACCTAAGCTACAAGGGCATCATAAAATCACGGACTTGAAAGTCTATGTCTTTACATCTTAAAGAAAGGATTTTCTATCGTGGAAGATTTGAACCAAAATATTTCTGATGGAAAATTGCTGGACCAATTAGTCAAAAATTTAAATGGTTCATATCTCAAAGAAGTAAAGGGACATATAGTGTCTAGTATTGAAGTAGTGTTGAGAAAAGTGATGAGAAAAGCAAAAGGAATACTGAAAATTTTTTCTTGGCGACAAAAACGATCGTTTTCTATGTGAAATATTGGATGCAAGATTAGAATGGCTAAAGTCTCATAGAATGAGAGGAGGAGGCTTGGAAGCATCCAAGTCAAGATGTTTGATATTGAGAATTTCTACGTCTCAAGGAAAATCTAAATTGGTATGGAATACGTAATGAGAATCACATATCCATACAAAGGTATAGATATAAATGAGAAGTATAGGTTTAGCAAAATGAGAGTTGTACCTACGGAAGATCATTCGGGCTTGGAGGCTACTAATGATGTAGGAACTTAAAATCTCCATTTGGATAAATTTGTAATAAGATAAAGTGCTAATCAATTGTCATTATAAATATTATTTCCTACTTCAATGCAAATTGAATTTTATTCTAATTTGACAAAAGGTATTATCCGAGTTATGATTGATATTTTATTATAATATGACAAATGATATTTTGTAATTAAAAAAGCATATTCTTAAATACAAGCATTACTAAGAGAAAAATTAGATAACGAGAAATCTTTCTACTTATGGCATTATCGTTTAGGCCATATAAACAAAGATCGCTTAACCAACTTACATAAGCGTGGAGACTTGGGCCCAATAGACTTAGAGTCTTATGGTGATTGCGAACATTGTTTAAAAGGATGATTGATGAAGTTACCCTTTAAAGGAAAGGGTGAACGAGCTACGAGTACATTAGAGACTATGCATTCTGATGTGTGTGGTCCATTGAGTGTTCAGGCACTAGGTGTGTACTCCTACTTTTTAACCTTTATTGATGATTACTCACGATATGGTTATCTGTACTTAATGAAGCACAAGTTAGAAAGTTTTGATAAATTCAAGATATTCAGAAATGAAGTAGAGAAACAACTTAAGAAAAGTATTAAAGCACTTCAATCTAATTGAGGTGGAGATTACTTGACTCAGGAGTTTCAGGATTATCTAAAAGAAAACGAGATAGTTCTCCAGTGGACTGCTCCTTATAGACCCCAACATAATGAAAATCTGAAAGGAGGAATCGAACTTTATTATATATGGTTTGGTCCATGATAAGCCAAATAGATCTCAGTAAATCCTTTTGGGGATATGCACTAGGGAGCGCAATTTATGGATTAAACATAGTGCCCTCTAAGTTGGATATGATGTATGCCCTTAAGGCAATTTGGGTGATATATCTTAATTATGTAATAGTACAAATCTTTTGTTTAATTAATAAAGGCATTTAATCTTTTGTTTATATCGATGTGCTATTAAATATATTATAGCTGGTCAAAATATATTCATTGATGTATGTATACAAAAGTCCTTGACGTATCATAGCATGAAGTCAGAGAAATTATAGTTAACTATATTTGTTGGAACCTACTTCATGTGCAATTACGATTATGTGTAAACTATCCCTAGTCATAGTTTCATCAAGAAAGGATATTGATGAAGCGGAAAGACTAGCATGTGGTCAGCTTTCTAGGAAAGGGTCCAAGCAGTCAATATCCTAAGGACTGAAGGTGGTGCCTTAAGTTTGACTCATGGATATATCTGGGAGATATATTGGAGACCGTAGTGAGATATATATCAATTTTTTAGTGTTTATCTTCATGCAATAAGCTTTGCGAATATCCTCATACTTGAGATACTAGTTACCTTGTGTGGCACTATCGCTATACTTTAGGTCATTCCCACACAATAATTAATTTAGGGTGTCATGGGTGACTACGGGAATAGTAATGACAACATGTTGGTAAGCTGATTAGTCGGAAAGAATGCATTGCTCTAGATTTATCGAGTTGTACCTGGCCACTTGTTTAAGTGATAATTGCTATAAACCTCTGATCAGAGTATGTGTTTGATAGAAATAATTTCTAGTCAAACACACTATGGTAAAAGGCAATATACTTCAGTAACAAGTTAATAGCTGGGATAGCTTGGAGCAACCTTGCTATTAGTGGGTTGACACTTTAACTGAACTCTATAAACCGAATGGTACTAATATTAAAGAATGGAAGGAGTTCATCGCATCAGACACCTATTGCATTAACCGAGATTAATTCATAAGCATAAATGACGTTTTGAGTAATGGGGGATGGCAAACCCTTGCTTTTTTTAAAAAACCTACCCGGAGGAACAGTGTAACCCTCCAAAGGCTAAATGTTTTAAGCAGGTGAAAATTTCAGGGTGGAGTCCCCAACTAGGTTGGTTTCCTCACTTGCCTACAAAACACCTACCCCTCTTTTATTAAAATAAACTTAACTCACGGTCTCTAGACGAGAACATGAGCAAGTCAATTACAAGAGAGTAGCAAATTCGAAAAATTTAATACATCAGATGCTACAAAATAATGTCCCGCCTCCTATACTTCAAACTCAACCAGCAGAGATAGATGCTTGAATTGAGAATGTCATCCGAGCCCACCGTACCTTTAAATGCAAACTTATTTCTTCACTTCCCTAAGGCCCAAGAGATAAAGAAAACCATAAAGATGAACCAAAATCCCTTCCAATTCCAGCCTCAAAATATTCACCCCAAGTGAGTAAAAATTCAACCCCCGTGCAAGGCATAGGCACTGAAATACCAAACAAATTAAACACTTGTCTCCATACCTTATAACTATTTATGCAATGTAGTAAAGCATGGTCCGTAGTTTCCTCCACGTCATAAAAGGGGCACTTGCCATCAGTTCTGGGCTGGCAATTCTGACTGAAAAGGAAACTTTTTATTGGCAGCCTTTTATAGAAAGAAAGCCAGCCAAAGAAACTAACTTTCGGAATCAAACAAGCATCCCATATCTATGTGAAATCGGTGTCTAGTTTTGGCCATTGAGGGGTTTTGTAAAAACCCGAGCAAAAGGTTGCCATCGAATACGATTTCTTCTCATCTAATAGCCATAGAAATCGATCAGATGTCCTAGAAAAAATAGCCTACCATTGCTGTCCCTGTCCCAAGTTCACGCCATCAACATCATTTAAGAACAGCTCCAGACAGCTCATACCAATCCAATTCTAAAGTTCTGCCACTCGTTCCTGTCCGAAAACCCTCAGATTCCTTTTCTAAAAAGGCCTCAAGAAAGATGTGGCACTAGAAAGAAACTGGCAGCCCTCTAAAACTATACAATGCTTTCAGTTACACAAGCGATAAAGGTTAGGAAAAAAGGTGGATAATGCTGCATTTGCAGTCTAATTGTCGTGCGAAAAAGAACATCCAATACCATTCCTGGCTTCAACCCAAACATGATCCCTAAAAAATCCCACACTACACTATTTCGAGTGCAACACGATACAATGTCTCACCATGTATGTGAAAGCCTACTACCTTCGTAATTAATAATGGACCACCATGATTCAAAGCCATATTTCTTAATGCAAATTTCATACCATAATGTACCTTGTTCCCTGTTACGCAATTTCCATATCTATTTCATCAAAAGGCTGCTGTTATATGAAGGCCCCCTAAATTTTTTGGTAACGTTATTATTGGCCAACTTACTTTACAAATACCCCTAGCATTCGAGTCCCCCTTTCATAAAAAATTATGCATTAACTACTCGGGCCTCCTGCTGGCTGCACTCGGCATTTTATCCAAAGCTAGTAGATATATCAAAAGAGATGAAATGACCAATTTCATAAGCACCACATGCCCTGCATAAGACAAACATTGTCCTTCTAGCAAGACAATCGATTCTGAAACTTGGCTGTGAGCATATTCCAATATGATATGGGTACACACCTTATGCTTAGAGGGGTGCCAAAATAAGTAATCGAGAAATTCTCCACTTAACATCCCAACGTTCCGGCACATGATTGTAATACCGAATCTTGTACATGAATACCCATAATAGAACTTTTATTAAAATTAATTTTTAGGCTATATATTAATTCAAAGTAGCATAAAATTCTAACAAAATTGGGTAATAGGGACTCATCTGCTGGCAAGAAGCACAATGTGCCATCAGTGAATTGGAGGATAGAAGTATCTGATTTGGAGCCATCAATCCAAAATCTAGGCAAAAGACCAGGTGCACACTAGCTTCAAAAATTTGTTTTAATCCCTCACTAGCTAGGATGGAAATGAAAGGGGAAATTGGGTCCCTGTTCACCCCTTTACTCAGTCTAATCTATTCACTCGGGCTGCCATATATTAGAATCAAGGTAACAAAATTTTCCCCACAACTCGCAAGCCACCGAATCCACCTTTCCTCAGAACCCATTCTCCTAAAAATTGCATCTATATAAGTCCATGATACACAGTCATAAGCCTTATGGAAATCGAGCTTTATAGCCAGGCACAATTTACGGCTCCTATATATAGAATGAATGATCTCTGATGCAATGAAGGAGCATTCATGGATATTACGACCCTTAATAAAAGCAAATTAATTTTGTTAAATCAGCTTGGGCAATAGTGGTTGTAGCTGATTTGCTAACACTTTCACCACACTATTATATACGCCATGAATAAGGGCGATAGGTCTAAAATTCGTCAGAAGGGAAGGCCTCGATACCTTAGGAATGAGCACGGTACAGGAGGACTTGAGAGCATTCGACAGAGAACCAATGTCGCGAAAAGTAGTAAATAGTGCCATAATTTTCATCTTAGTTTCGCCCTAAAATCTCTTATAAAAGAAGAAACTAAATCCGTCAGGTCCAGGCGCCTTCACTTCATTGCAGGAACAAACCGCGGCCTATACTGCTGCTTTGGAAAACGGTTCCACTAATCCACTATTCTCTAATCCATCAATAGCCTTGAAGTTTAGTCCCCCAGGTCAAATGGTACGTCCATCATTCTCGAGAAAAGGCTCAAATAGTAGTTTCAAATGGTAGACGTTATCACCAATGGACCACAAATAATACTTCCTTCAACCTCAAGTTGAAGAATCCGATTACCTCTAAACCGTGCTGAAGCAATACGATGAAAAAATGTTGTGTTCTCATCCCCTAAACATGTCCAATTAATCCTCGACTATTGATGCCGAATTTTTTCAATGCTTTTGTCTACATTGTAATAGAGATTCACGAGTACTTTATAATTCCAACCCTATTGAGAAATCCACTAGTCGTTCCATATTTGAATCCGTTAAATGTAACACACGAGCTTCCATTTCTTTCATTCTATGTTCCAATCTCCTAAAGTTCATCTGGTGCCAGGGCCGTATATAATCCCACAACTTCCATAGTTTAAAATCTGTGTCCCTCTCCTTGTAGGTGATTCCCCCATAAATATCACGCCATTTTCTGGTAATGAATGGCAAAAAAGTGTCAACATCCCACCAGCAATTCATAGATCTATTAATCTTAATACCCTACCTTCTCGAAGTATGCGACTAGAAAATAATAGGTAGGTGATCTGATAGGGTAGAATCAACAGTCATAAGATTTAAACTCGGCCATCTATCCAAGGGATCACATAAAACCAACACTCTATCTATCCGTGAAAATGATTGGCTATTAGACCATCTATAATCTCTCCCACTCATAGGCACATCATCCAACACGCATTCTTAGACAAATTCCCAGAATCTATCCATCAAATTAGAGATACTATCAGCCCCACCCAGACATTTCGAACTATGTAAAATTTCATTGAAGTCACCACATATCAACAATTTACCAATGCACGAATAAAAGGCACTAGCTCCACCCATAATTGATTCCTATCCGTGCTATTAACCAGTCCCTACAGACATACTAAATCAACCTCAAGTTTATTCGAAATCACATGAAGAATGCACCATCTATCTATGACAATTCTAACACTCCCTTGAATAACCCTTGAATTCCATCAGACAACCAGTCCTCCCGAGAAGCCCTAAGCAGGTATACAATGAAACAAAAAATCATTATGTCCCTAAAATTTTCTAACTACTTGGTCCATTACATTTACCGCTTTTGTTTCAACTGATACTACAACCTGTAAAAACCATTTGGGAATACACGTACGAACAAAAGATTGCTTTGCCCTATTAGTTAGCCCCTCTTGACAATTCCAACTACAGATATTTAATGACATTAAGAAAAATCAAAAAACCTTAAATTAAAAGGTAGCACAAGACCGTTGATCCTCCAACGCCTCAATAATCCTCCTGCTGCTCATGAAAAAGACCCAGCTTTTCTCCAAACTTAGCCACTCTCATTGCCTCGCTCTCCCTTAGGACACTATCCTTGCTAAAGGCGTACTACAGTCGTTTATGGTAATTGAGTTCTATTCATGGTCTAGAACCTCAAGCCAATGGTTCCATTAGAACAAGGGTTGGTTAAGCCTTAACAGCTCAATACTTCAAGATCCTTTAAGGCCACACACATCAGACTTTTATCAGACTGAGTAAAGAACTAATAAGATTTATTCTATTAGGAAAAAATAATATAAATAATAATTGGATTATTATTTAATTTGTTAAAAATGATTAGATCATTTTGGATTGACTAAGGAATTTATTTTTTGACCGGTAACTAATTTATAAGGTCATAAAATAAGTATTTAATTTGAAAAGAATTTAAAGGGAATTTTTTCTTAATGGGTTGGACCTAGTAGAAAATTGCTAGATGACTTTTGAACTGCAAAAGGGACTACGGGCTCATAGCACGCTGCTGGGGATCGTTTTCGAGAGCCCGCAATTCGAGCTTAGAAAATCTCGCACTGGGGAGCCCAAAGTGAGATTCACTGTGAAAGCCTGCAAGCCCAGGGTTGTAGTGACACACATCGTGCATGGCATGCTGTGCATGCGGATGCAACCCGTGGATCCAAATGGATCCAAAACTCGAGTGGGATCGGAAAAAGGGGGAGCATTTTTGCTCCCCCAAGCCTTTATATATGCTTCTTCATTCCCCCTTTCAAATAGTACCAAGCTCAAAGCTAAATCCTAAGTTGAGATTCACAAAGATTAATCTCTCGGGTAATTGAGCAAGTTATTTTTGAGGAGCCTGAATTTATTCGAGCACCTCTAGTTCATATTTTTGGGTGAGGCTTCTAGAGTGGTCTAGCAACTACTCAAGGCTTCTTAGTTCTTTTCCTCGGGGAGGTTTTGGTTGGTGGGGTTTGTGTGGATACTCATAGAGGCTATCCTATGCTTGGAGGCTTGTTCAAGAAGGTTCTGCTAAAGCACGCTTCAACTGGTAAGTTTTCTTTCTTTCTCTTTTTATTATTAGGTCTTTTTCTTTAAGCATTTAAGACTTTATAATTTGCTTAGGTTGTTTTGCATGCTTAGTTTATTTTATGTTTACATTATAGCTTAGAGTTATAACATGCTAAGATTATAGCTTATAGTTATAACATGCTTAGGTCATAGCTTAGAGTTATAACATTCTTAGGTTATAGCTTAGAGTTATAATATGCTTAGCATAAAATATACATGCTAGGATATAATTTAGAATTATGGCATGCCTAGCCCTTTTACATGCTAACCTAGGTAGAGAATTATTTAGTTAAGGCTTTATTTAATTTATATGTATCTAATAGGAGTTCCTGAGGACTGGGACAAAATTTTGAATTTCTGCCATAACTGTTATGCAAGTTCAATTTGACTGTCAGTTCCCAACAATGGTATCAGAGCCTGTCCATTTAGTGCATAATTAAGTTAGAAGCAAACTGAATGTTATATTCTATTTGAAATGATCTATTTATTTAATTGTTTGGAACAACATATATGAACTTGTGCCTTTCATTTGAAGGTTAGAACGTGGTTATGAATAATTTTGAATAAGTCTGCTCAACTTACTCAAATTATACAAGTTTCAACAATTTATTTAAATTACATGGTTATAGATGCTTCCAATTTACATGAATTGGAAGAACGGAATTATAAGTCCAAGAGAATCCATTGGTCTTCGAGTTTTTACCCGTATTTGTTCTGGCTAAGAATTTGATATGGTGTCTACTCACTTCAAGGGCAACTCTCCCATATGGGAACCTATATCGGTGCAACTTGAATTGACCAACCAGGGGATTAATATGGACTAATTTATTTCTAGTATATAAGATGGTGCTTATATGTATTTCTATAATAGAGTAAAAATTAAATTTATTGAATAAAAGCTTAAAGGAAAAGCAATATAAATTTAACAAATAAAAATGTTAATTATTTTGCATATGATCTAGGTTGATTGAATGATTATAATAAAGAGTTTAAACCCCCCTAAGGTTGGACCTTATAAATTAATTCTAAAATGCCCTGAATTAATATAAGTTATTATAAATATGTCCATCTGATAAAATCCTAGATTGGGTGAGACGTTTAACACCAATAAAATCCCAAAGTAAATATATTAAGGTAAGTTATAGTCTTCCTTACTCGAATTTATAATACGGTCTCTTTGGGCTATCAAAGTGCTATGCAAAGCATTCCTTCTAGTCCACATTGACTGGTTGTAAAGTTTGGGATAGGGTCTACCTTAATGGAACCGGGGTAGTCCACCATAAAATTGGTGGCTAGGCCCAGGTCTGAGATGAATTCAAGGAGTTGCTAATATAAGAGCACACACCTCTTGGGATTAGGGAACTTGAATGAATTAGCAATTGCCTATGATGCAAATGGAAAAGGATTCCAACTATAACTTCCTAATACAACTTGACTTATAAAATTTGGGGTTGTAATAGACTAGTTACAGATGCTACCTACTAGGAAACTTATCTAGGCTAAAATTCCCGAATTCAATAGAATGGGCTATTGTAAATTTTGAAGAAAATACTATGACAAATGTGTTTAATTAAAAGACATTATATAAATTGAATGTACTTAAACTAATATCTAAACTTTTTCTTTTCTTATATCTTAGGTTGAAAATGACTTCCAATGC
Source organism: Euphorbia pulcherrima (assembly GCA_947683365.1). Lineage (NCBI taxonomy): Eukaryota > Viridiplantae > Streptophyta > Magnoliopsida > Malpighiales > Euphorbiaceae > Euphorbia > Euphorbia pulcherrima. The sequence continues at coordinate 53,917,266 of CANTUS010000015.1, forward strand.
TAATCTCTGTATGTTAATTGACACCAAACTAAATGGCTCGAGCTTTTCTGATTGGTTCCGAGCTATGAGAATTATTCTCAGATCCAAGGGAATTGCCTATGTTCTAAGTCAAATTTTCCCTGTTCAACCTGATGTTGAGGATCATGTGGAGCATGAGGCCTGGTTGAAGCATAGGAAAGATCGTGAGACTACCATGTGTATCATGTTGGCGCCCATGAATCCTAAGCTTCAGAAACAACATGAGAACATGACCTTGGAGGACATGGTTCTCCATCTTGAAGAGCTCTTTTTCGGAGTGGGAAAGTATAGAGAGTTATGAGACCTCCAAGCTCTTTTTCGAAACCAAGATGCAGGCCGGCACCTTTGCTTCTCAGCATGTACTAAAACTCTTAGGATACCTTGAGAAGATGAATCAATTGGGATTTGGGATGAATCATGACTTGTGCATTGACCTAGTGTTGATGTCCTTGATAGATAGTTACTCAAGCTGTGTGACTAACTTTTAGATGAACTCGATTAATTCTATTATCCCTGAATTAATCAACATGCTGAAAATAGTGGAACCTCAGATCAAGAAGGATCTGAAACCCCTACTGTTGGTTGAAAAAGGCAAGGCTTCTAAGAAGAAGAAGTAGGCACTGGGTGCCAAGAAAAGAATCAGTAAAAAGAAGAAAGAAAATAAGGCATCTAATTATGTCTTCTTTTAATGTGGGAAACCTAGACATTAGAAGAGGGATCGCAAAGCTCCTGCTTTTGAGCATTTGAAGAAGAAGCCTGTAGAGGCATCTACTTCAGGTATGTTTGTAATTGAAAATTTTGCTACTTTTCTGCGTGAATGCACTTAGGTATTAGATACTAGTTGTGGTTATCATATCTGTACTTCTATGCAGGGACTAAGGAATAGTAGATGACTTTTAAAAGGGGAGATGGACCTACACGTGGGAAATAGAGCCAGAGTTGTTGTATTAGTCATAGGAAGCTTTAATCTTATTTTGCCAAGTGGACTTGTTTTGGTTTGAATAATTGTTACTACATTCCAAGTGTTACTAACAATATTACATCTGTTGTGTGTATAGCAGCATAGGGGTTTGAGATTTTATTTTTGAATAATAATCGGTAGATTCGTTTGAATAATGTTCTTTATGGTCATGGGATGTTGAAAGGTGGCATTTATGTTCTTGATACTAAAATATAAGTTTTCAATATAAACAACGTAAAAAAAGTTAAATTAGATAATGAGAATTCCTTCTACTTATGGCATTATCGTTTAGGCAACATAAACAAAGATCGCTTAACCAAGTTGCATAAGCATGGAGACTTGGGACCAATAAACTTGGAGTCTTATGGTGATTGTGAACCTTATTTAGGTCGAAAAATGACAAAGTTACCCCTTCAAGGAAAGGATGAATGGGCCATGAGTACACTTGAACTTATGCATATTGATGTGTGCGGTCCAATGAGTACTAAGGCACTAGGAGGACACTCCTACTTCATAAGCTTTATTGATGATTATTCACGATACGGTTATTTGTACTTAATGAAGCACAAGTCTGAAAGTTTTGAAAATTTTAAACTATTCAGAGCAGAAGTAGAGAAATAGCTTGAGAAAAGTATTAAAACACTTCAACCAGATCGAGGTGGAGAAAACTTAAGTCAGGAGTTTCAGGATTATCTAAAGGAAAATGGGTTATTTCCCTAGTGGACCCCTCCTTATACTCTCCAATACAATGGAGTGTCAGAAAGGAGGAATCAGACTTTATTAGATATGGTTCGGTCCATGATGAGCCATGCAGATCTCAGAAAATCCTTCTGGGGATATGCACTAGAGAGCGCGGTTTATGTTTTAAATAGAGTGCCCTCTAAATCAGTTGATTTTGCCCCTTGCGAAAGATGGTATAATAAAAAGTCATCTCTAAGACACTTAAGAGTATGGGGCTATCCTGCTATGGTTAAGAGGATAGCGTCAGAGAAGCTGATCACCAAGTCTGATAAATGTCTGTTCATTGGATATCTAAAGGAAACAATAGGATATCTGTTTTACCAACCCAAATCATAAAAGGTATTTGTGTCTCGGAATGCTCACTTTTTGGAAAAGGAACACTTACTTGCAAAAGTCAGTAGGTGCAATATTAAGCTTGAAGTTCAAGAGGAGAAAACAAACAATCAATTGATTGACCCCATTCTAGATACCCAAGAAAGTGTGATCCTAAAACAACCTGTTAAAACATAATCATTATGAAGATCAGGTCATGTTCTTAAAGGTCCTGATAGATATGATTTTATCATCGCTGCTGACAAGGAACTATATCTTATGGAGGATGATGAACCAAGGACATATGATGAGTCAATGAAAAGCTTAGATTCTGCTAAATGGCTAAAAGCCATGAAATTAGAAATGGATTCTATGTATAAAAACCAAGTTTCGTATTTGGTTGATGCACCATAAGAGGTTAGACCAACTGGGTGCAAGTGGGTCTTCAAGAGGAAGACTGACATGGACGATAATGTAATTATGTGTAAAGAATAGTTAGTTATGAAAGGTTATAGTCAACGTGAAGGTATCGACTATGATGAAACATTTTTATCAGTAGCCATGGTTAAATCCATAAGTATATTCCTCACCATTGCTGCTCATTACGATTGTGAGATATAGCAGATGGATGTGAAAACAGCATTCCTGAATGGGGATGTAGACCAGGATGTGTATATGATACAACCCAAGGGTTTTACATCTCAGAATGGCTCAAAGGTGTGCAAGCTACAAAGATCCATTTATGGACTTAACCAGGCATCCAGGAGTTGGAATATAAGGTTGGATCAAATAATTCGTGAACTGGATTTCTGTGCAAACATTAATGAGCCTTGTGTTTATAAGAAGGTTAGTGGGAGTGCAGTCGTTTTCTTAGTATTATATGTTGACGACATTCTACTGATAGGAAACGATATTTCTCTTCTTCAAAATGTTTAAGTATGGTTGTCAAGAAAGTTCTCCATGAAAGACCTTGGTAAAACATCATTTATACTAGGTATAAAGATCTATAGAGATAGATTAAAGAAGCTGTTAGGTCTTTCTCAAAGTACATATATAGACAAGGTATTGAATAGGTCCAACCTTGAGCATTCTAAAAAGGGTTATCTCCATATGACAAAGGGGATTAATCTGTCTAAGGCTGAGTGTTTGAAGATAGCTCAGGAGAGAGTGCGCATGAAGGATATACCTTATACATCCACGATAGGATCCATCATGTATGCTATGATATATACTAGGCCAAATGTCTCTCAAGCTTTGAGCTTTACGAGTAGATATAGTCAGATCCAGGCGAAAAGCACAAGATGGTTATCAAGGCAATTCTTAAGTACTTGAGAAGGACTAAGGATGGGTTCTTGATTTATGGAGAAGGTGACCTCACAATCAGAGGTTACACTAATACGAGTTTTCTATCTGACTAGGATGACTTTAAGTCTCAGTCAGGTTTTGTGTATGTATTAAATAGAGGGGCAGTATACTGGAAGAGTTCTAAGCAAGAAACTACTGCTGATTCATCCATAGAATTTGAATACATTGCTGCATGCAAAGCAGCAAAAGAACTTGACCGGTTAAAGGGATTTATTGGTGATCTTGGTGTGGTGCTTGCGTCTGTTGATCTAATTACTTTGTATTGTGATAACAATGGTGCTATAGCTTAGGCAAAGGAACCACGGTCTCATCAGAAAAACAGACATGTATCTAGAAAGTATCATATAATAAGGGACATTATTGATGCTAAGATAATAAGATTAGGATATGTACCCACTGATCAGAACCTCACAGATGGTTTGACGAAGCCATTGACTCAAGTCAAATATGACCATGTTAAGGCATATGAATTAAGATATATGGCTTATTAGCCTTAGTGCAAGTGGGAGTTTGTTGGATATGATGTCTGCCCTTAAGGCAATTTGGGAGATATATGTTAATTATATAATAGTACGAATATTTTGTTTAATTAATAAAGGCATTTAATCTTTTGTTTATATCGATGTGCTTATAAATATATTATAGCTGGTTAAAATATATTCATTGATTTATGCATACAAAAGTCCTTGACGTATCATAGCATGAAGTTAGAGAAATTATAGTTGGACTATATTTGGGGGAACCTGCTTCATGTGCAGTTATGATTATGTCTAAACTATCCCTATTCATAGTTTCATCAAGAAAGGATATTGATAAAGCGAAAAGACTAGCATATGGTCAGCTTTCTTTGAAAGAGTGCAAGCAGTCAATCTTCTAAGGACTGAAGGTGGTGCCTTAAGTTTGGCTCGTGGATATATCTAGGAGAAATATTGGAGACCGCAATAAGATAAACACTTGTTGTATATATCAATGTATTAGTGTTTATCTTCATGCAATAAGCTTGGCGAATATCCTCATACTTGAGATACTAGTTACCTTGTGTGGTACTATCGCTATACTTTGGGTCATTCTCACACACTCATTAATTTAAGGTGTCACGGGTTATTACGGGGATATTAATGATAGCACGTTGGTAAGCCGAGTAGTCAGAAACAATCCATTGCTCTTGATATATTAATGAGTTGTACCTAGCCACTTGTTGAAGTGATGATTGCTATAAACCTCTTATCAGAGTATGTGTTTGATAGAAATAGTTTCTGGTCAAACACACTATGGTAAAAGGCAATATACTTTAGTAAAAATTTAACAACCGGGATAGCTTGGAGTAACCTTGCTATTAGTGGGTTGACACTTCAACCGAACCCTATAAACCAGATGGTACTAATATTAAAGAATGGAAGGAGTTCATAGCATTGGACAACTATTGCATTAACCGGGATTAAGTCATAAGCATAAATGACGTTCCGAGTAATGGGGGATGGTAGACCCTTGCTAGAGGCGTACTACAGTCATTTAAGGTAATCAAGTTCTATTCATGATCTAGAACATTGAGCAAATGGTTCCATTAGAACAAGGGTTGGTTAAGCCTTAAGAGCTCAATACTTCGGGATCCTACAAGGTCAAACACATTTGACCTTCATCGGACTGAGTAGAGAACTAATATGACTTATTCTATTAACAAAATATAATATAAATAATAATTAGATTATTATTTAGTTAGTTAAAAATGATTAGATAATTTTGGATTGACCAAGGAATTTATTTTTTGACTGGTAACTATTTTATTAGGGTCATAAACAAATATTTAATTTGAAAAGGATTTAAAGGGAATTTTTTCAAATGGGTTGGACCCGGTAGAAAATTGTTGGACAATTTTTGAACTACAAAAGGGACTGCAGGATTGGAAAATCTCATGCTAGGAAGCCCAGTTTGAGATTCACTGCAAGTTGGGCTTGACGGAAAGCCCACAAGCCTAAGCTTACGGTGGCACACAACGTGCATGGCATGCTGATCCAGATGGATCCATGGGTCAAACCCGCATGGGATGTGCAATATGCACATCCCACATCGAAAAAAGGGGGAGCATTTTTGCTCCCCCATGCCTATATATATGCTTCTTCATTCCCCCTATCAAATAGCACCAAGCACAAAGATAAATCCTAAGTTGAGATTTGCAAAGATTGATCTCTCGGGTAATTGAGCAAGTTATTTTTTAGGAGCCTAAATTTGTTTGGCCCCCTCTAGTTCATATTTTCGGGTGAGGCTTCTGGAGTGGTCTAGCAACTACTTGAGGCTTCTTAGTTCTTTCTCTCGGGGAGGTTTTGGTTGGTGGGGTTCTTGTGGATACTCAAAGAGGCTATCCTACGATTGGAGCCTTGTGCAAGAAGGTTCTGCTAAAGCACGCTTCAACTGGTAAGTTTTCTTTCTTTCTCTTTTTATTATTGGGTCTTTTTATTTAAGCATTTTAGACTTAATAATATGCTTAGGTTGTTTTGCATGGTTATAGCTTAGAGTTATAACATGCTTAGATTATAGGTTAGAGTTATAACATGCTTAGGTTAGAGCTTAGAGTTATGACATGCTAAGCATAAAATATACATGCTAGGATATAATTTAGAATTATGGTATGCCTAGCCCTTTTGCATGCTACCCTAGGTTGAGAATTATTTAGCTAAGGCTTTATTTAATTTATATTTATCTAATAGGAGTTCTTTGGACAGGGACAAAATTTTGAATTTCCGTCATACCTGTTATGCATGTTCCATTTGACTGTTAGTTCCCTACACACTCTAAATCAGTTGATTTTACACCTTACGAAAGATGGTGTAATGAAAGGCCATCTCTAAGTCACCTAAGAGTATGGGGTTGTCCTGCTATGGTAAAGAGGATATCATCAGATAAGCTAAGCACAAGTCTAATAAGTGCTTGTTCATTAGATATCCAAAGGAATTGGATATTTATTTTACCAACCCGTGGCATAAAAGTTATTTGTATTTCGGAGTGCTCATTTTCTTAAAAAGGAACTCTTACTTGCAAAAGATAGTGGGAACAATTTTGAACTGGAAGTTCAAGACGAAGAAATAAACAATCAACTTATTGACCCCATTCTAGATACGCAAGAAGGTGTGATCCAAGAACAACCTATCGAAACACAATCATTGGAAAGATCAAATCGTGTTCATTAAGGTCCCAAAAGATATGGTTTTATCATCACTGATGATAGTGAACTATATATCATGGAGGATGATGAACAAAGAACCTACGATGAAGCAATGAAAAGCTTAGTTTCTGCTAAATTGCTTAAGGCTATGAAATCAAAAATGGATTCCTTGTATAAAAATTGATTTTGGAATTCGGTCGATGCACCAGAAGAGGTTAGACCTATCGGGTGCAAATGGGTCTCAAGAAGAACACTGACATGGATGGTTGATTGCGAAAGGTTATAGTCAATATGACGATATTGACTATGATGAAACTTTCTCATCGATAGCCATGCTTAAATCCATAAGGATACTCCTCACCATTGCTGCTGATTAGGATTATGAGATCTGGCAGATGGGTGTTAAAAGAGCATTCCTTAATAGGGACTAGGACCGGGATATGTATATTACACAGCATAAGGGCTTGACATCTCTGAATGGCTCGAAGGTATGCAAACAGCAAAATTCTATTTATGGACTTAAGCAAGAATCCAGGAGTTGGAATATTAGGTTTAATCAGACAATCCATGAACTAGATTTCTATCCAAACATTAATGAGCCTTGTGATTATAAGAAGGCTAGTAGGAGTGCAGTCGTTTTCTTAGTATTGTATGTCGATGACATTCTACAAATAGGAAACGGCATTTCTCTTCTTCAAAGTACTAAAATCTGGTTGTCAAGAGAGTTCTCCATGAAAGACCTTGGTGAAGTAGCATTTATACTAGGTATAAAAATCTATAGAGTTATATCCAAGAGGCTGTTAGGTCTTTTGAAAAGCACATATATAGACAAGGTACTGAATAGGTTTAACCTTGAGCATTCAAAGAAAGGTTATCTCCCAATAACAAAGGGGATTAATCTATATAAGGCTAAGTGTCCGGAGATAGTTCAGGAAAGAATGTCCATGAAGGATATACCCTATGCTTCAGCAATAGGATCCATCATGTATGCTATCATATGTACTAGGCCGGATGTATCTCAAGTTTTAAGCTTTATGAGTAGATATCAATCGGATCCGGGTGATAAGCAATGGATGGCCGTCAAGGCAGTTCTTAAATACTTAAGAAGGACTAAAGATGAGTTCTTGATATATTGAGATAGTGACCTCATAATCGGAGGTTACACTGATGCAAGTTTTTAATTTGTTAAGGATGACTTTTAAGACTCAATCAAGTTTTGTGCATGTGTTAAATGGAGGGGCAGTGTGCTAGAAGAGTTCCAAGCAAGAAACTACTGCTGATTCAACCAAGGAATCTGAATACATTGTTAAGGAAGCTATCTAGTTAAAGTGATTCATTAGTGATCTCGGTTTTGGTGCCTAAGATTGTTAACCCAATTACTTTTTATTGCAATAACAATGGTGCTATTGCTTATGCGAAAGAACCATGGTCTCACCAGAAAAACAGACATGTATCTAGAAAGTATCATATAATCAGGGAGATTATTGATGCTAAGGTGATAAGACTAGAATATGTTCCCACTGATTAGAACCTCGCGGATGGTCTGACGAAGCCATTGACGCAACTGAAACATGACCAGCATGCTAAAGCTTATGGCTAATTGACCTTAGTACAAGTGGGAGTTTGTTAGATATGATGTATGCCTTTAAGGAAATTATAGCGATGTATCTTAATTATGTATTAGTACGAATAATTTGTTTAATTGATACTAGCATTTAATCTTTCGTTTATATCGATGTGTTAATATATATATATATATACATATATATATATATATATATATATATATATTATGACTAATTAAAATATATTCATTGATATCCATGTACAAAAGTCCTTGACATATCATAGCGTGAAGTGAGAGAAATTATAATAGGATTATACTTAGTGAGACCTGCATCATGTGTAATTATGATCATGTCTACACTATCCCGAGTCAAAGTTTCATCAAGAAAGGATATTGATGAGACAGTAAGACTAGTATATGATCAACTTTGTTAGAATGAGTCCAAGTAGTCAAACTCCTTCGACTGAAGGTGGTGCCTTCAGTTTGACACATGGATATATCTAGAAGATATATTGGAGACCACAATAAGATAAATACTTGGTAAATATATCATAGTGTTAGTATTTATCTTTATGTAGTAGCTTTGCGAATATCCTCACACTTGACATACTAGTTGCCATGCGTGGTATTGTCACTATATTTTGGGTCATACCTATCCACTCATTACTTTAGGGTATCATGGGTGATTACGGGTATAGTGATGACAACATGTTGGTAAGCTATGTAGTCGGAAAGAATCTATTGCTCCGGATAAATTAAGCAGTTGTACCTGGCCACTTATTGAAGAGATGATTGCTATAAACCTCTAATCAGAGTGTGTGTTTGATAGAAATAGTTTCTTGTCAAACACATTATGGTAAAAAGCAATATTCTTTAGTAACAAGTAAATAACTGGGATAGCTTGGTGCAACCTCGCTATTTGCGGGTTAGCACTTTGACCGAACCCAATAAACCAGATGGTACTAATACTACAAAATTGAAGGAGTTCGTCGCTTTGGGCAATTATTGCATTAACCAGGATGAAGTCATAAGCACAAATGACATTCCAAGTTTTAGGGGATGGTTGACCCTTGTTGGAGGCGTACTACAGTCGTTAAGGTAATCGAGTTCCATTCACGGAGTAGAACTTCGAGCCAATAGTTCCTATAGAATAAATATTTGTCAAACCTTAATAGCTCCATATTACGGGATCCTATAAGGTAACACACGTTGAACTTTCATTGGAGTAAAGAATTACTATATTCGATCTATTATGAAAATATTAAAGGGTTGGTTGAACTATTACCTGGTTAGACCAGAGATTTTATTTTTTGACCAGTAACTAATTTTGTTAGTGTTATAAATAAATTAAAGAATTGATTAAAATGATTAGATCATTTTACGGTTAAACCATGAATTTATTATGACCAGTACCTAATTTTATTAAAGTTATAAATAAATTAAAGTGTTGATTAAAATGATTAAATCATTTAATGGTTAAGCTAAGAATTTATTTTGACCGGTAACTAATTTTATTAGGGTCATAAAATAAATTAAAGGAGAGGAGGATTATATTAAATCTTGTATTTAAAGCGACATTTAATCTAGCAATTAAATCTAGTATTTAAATTAGGATTTAATTCAGTAGTTAAATCATGCATTCAAATTGGCATTTAATCTAGCAATTAAATCTTGTATTTAAATTGGGATTTAATCCAGCAATAAAATCACATTTTTAAATTGTCATTTAATCTAGCAATTAAATCTTGTATTCAAATTGGGATTTAATTCAGTAATGAAATCGTGTATTTAAATTGGCATATATTCCAGCAATTAAATCTTGTATTTAAATTGGCATTTAATCTCGCAATCAATCTTGTGTTTAAATTGGCATTTAATCTCGTATTTAATCTCTCAATAAATTAACATTAATTCCACATTAAATTCAGGGAGCCTTTGCTCCTAATATATGAACCAAGCTTCTCTTCTTCATTCTTTGCACCATATATCTTCCTATGAGCTAATGTCAAATTAGAAGATAAAATTAAGGAGTCCATTTGGTTAATATTTCAGGTGGGTTATGGAGTGGTCTAGCAACTACTCAAAACTCTGCGGTTCTTCCTCAATTGGAGGTTTCAGTTGGTTGGGTTTGTATAGATATTCATAGAGGTTATCCTACACTTGGAGGCTTGTGCAAGGAGGTTCTGCTAAAGCATGCTTCAACTAGTATGTTTTATTTTTCTCTTTTAATTATTAGGTCTTTTTCTTTAAGCATTTTAGACTTAATAATTACTATGCATAGTCTATTATGCATGCTTAATTTCTTTTATTTTTAAGTCATAGCTTAGAGTTATAACATGCTTAATATAAAATATATATGTTAGGATATAATTTAGAATTATGGTACGCCTAGCCTATGCATGCTAATCTAAGTTGAGAATTTATTTAGTTAAGGCTTTAATTAATTTATATTCAACTAATAGGAGTTCCTGGGATAAGGAACAAAATTTTGAATTTCCGCCATGCTTGTTATACATGTTCAAAGTGACTATCAGTTCCTAACATGGAATATGTCTGCCCCTGCCAACTAGGATAGGCTCGGCTTGCTATGAAATTACTCACTCATATTGAAGAAAATAGTCATCTTCATTATTAAGAAAGCGAAATATAGAAGTTCCATGGAGTAAATAGAACGATGTTATTCTAAGAACTGTTTCTAATCTAATTCTTATCTGCTTTGCCAAATGGGAAAAGGCATATTTAAAATACTTCCCATATGATAAAGATGGAATAAAATAAAAGATAATTACAGATCCTAAATAATCCTAGTTCAAATGGGAAAACTAATCTAATAAGGAAAACTAACAAAATAGGACTCTAATTAAGCTTGTCGAGCATGAAAATAGCTAATTAGAATAATCAAGGGATAAAATCTCTTCTTTTTCTACATTAATCACGTCCACATCAGCCCCCCTTTTTAAGTTATTTACTTGAAGGATGATTCTTCTCCTTTTTTGGACTCTTTTTCCTCAAATTTCCAATTTAGCACAGTCTGTTGAGAAAGTGTCCCTAGGTTTGGCCACAACCTGAAATTGTGCCAATAATTAGTAAAATCTTATTTAATTTAAGGAAATTAAGCACATAAAATGCGTAATAAATCACTACTATTTTACACTTGGTGGATAGTATCGAAATCAAATGAACTGAACTAACTGCTAAATGAACTACTAGAAGACGGAGGTCGAGTTTCAACCCTTAACTTAATTGAGGGAGGTGGAGGTAGAACTGGGATGCGAACTAAACTGACATGAGATTATTGCCAAGATTTGACTCTCACTGAGGTATGCATGTGCAATTTACAACAATGTATGGTGAGGTTATTTACAAGGGAATATACAACACAACACATGTGAAGCATTTCTTCTAACCTTATCCCTCTCATCGATTCTGAAGGTATTTCCCTTCGATTACCATGAGGATAATAAAGGGCGACCTAATCTAACCTCACTGGAAAAAGGTACCTAGAGGGATAAAATTCTATAGCTTTTGATAAGAATGATGTAGGGACGTAATGGAAGGTAATAAAGTAGGTTCCCATTGCATCAAGCCTCTTTCGGAGGGAGATAACAATGATTGCTCCACCTACTAGGGTGTCCCCAATTTCTAGTGAGCCTGGGTGGCACCTTCAAAAGTTTCACAGAAAAAATGGGGCGCCCTAACCTAGCGTTAGAAGAAGAGAGCATTTAATTCTAGAGAGGAGGTGAGAAGATAGAGTGTAATAATTTTCCCAAATGATAAAGAAGAAAATGGGTTGAATCAAGCAAATGGGTTTTGGTGCTCATCTTTTTCTTTTAAGCTTTTCAAAAACAAATCAAAATTTTGCAAGTTAGAAGATGATAAATCCCTAGCAGAGTCGTCACTGTGATGTGTCATGGTCGAAGATATATGGATTTCCCTTAGCGCCTCATGGCGGGGTCCACTGGGGGTTTTCTTTGTTTAAGCGTAATGGAACCAATTTAGTTCAAGTTTACACATTTTAACCAGTTTTAAAGAGTACAAGAATTGTGACCTGAATCTCGATACAAATGATAAAGTTGACATCCAAGTTGTTTACGTGGGAAAGGGTTTCAGTAAGGTTCTCACTGGGCGGGAGACTAATACCTTTTGGATCTGAGATTTGGGTATCGGATGAGTCACTTATTTCTCATTTAGTTAATTCAAAATCACATTCACCGCGTAAAACCATTTTCTTTTCATCATTTAGTGAATTATAATAGAAGTCCTATTTTTCTACACTTTATCGCACTCGATTAGTGCATTTAAAATTAGTTGATACAACATCATATAAAAGGTGATATGGTAAGAAACCCACTCTTTCTCACTTGAGAGTTTAGGGATGCCTTGTATATGTAAAAAGGACATTGTCAGATAAGTTGGGAGCTAGAGCTAACAGATACTTGTTCACAGGTTATCCTAAAGAGACAATAGGATATACCTTTTATGATCCTAAGGAACAAAAGGTGTTTTTTTCTAGGATCGCTTAGGTCCTTGAGAAAGAACACTTGCTTGCAAAAGCTAGTGGAAGTGACCTTGAACTTGTGGGTTAGGTAGGCAAATAAGACAATCAACTGATAATTCCTATGCCTGATGAACAATAGAGTAAGATCGAGGAACAACCTGTTATACAACAACCATTACGTAGATCTGGTAGGGTTCGCAACACTCCCCAAAAAAAGAATTTTTCAACACCTATGAAAACAAATCTTTCTAATGCATGATGATGAACCTAAGACCTACAAGGAAGTAATGGAGAGCTCAGACTATGATAAATGGTTAAAAGCCATGAAATCAGAAATGGATTCCATGTATGAAAACTAAGTATGGAAATTGGTCGATGCACTGAATGAGGTTAGACCCACAGGTTGCAAATGAGTTTTCAAGAAGAAAACTGACATGGACGGTAATGTAATTACCTATAAGCCAATGTTGGTGGCAAAGGGTTATAGTCAAAGAAAAGGTATTGACTATGAGGAAACCTTTTCTCTGATAGACTTGCATAAATCTATAAGGATACTCTTGGCCATTGCTACTCATTACCATCATGGGATCTTGTAAATGGATGTGAAAACTGCTTTCCTAAATAGAAACTTAGATCGAGATGTACATATGATACAACCTGTGGGTTTTACATCTCAAAATGGCTTGAAATTATACAAACTGTAAAGATCCATTTATGGACTTAAGTAGGCATCCAGGAGTTGGAATTAAAGGTTTGATGATACAATCGAAGAGTTAGATTTTATATCAAATGCTTATGTTCTTTTTGAGTACAAGAAGGTTAGTTGGAGTGCAGTCATTTTCCTTGTGCTGTATATTGATGACATACTACTAATAGGAACTTACATTTCTCTTTTTCAAATGGTTGAGTCATGGTTATCAAGAAAGTTCTCTATGATGGACCTTGGAGAAACAACGTATATACTAGGTATAAAGATCTATAGAGATAGATCCAAGAGGCTGCTAGGTCGTTCATAAGATATATACATAGATAAGGTACTGGCTATGTTTAACATTGAGCAATCAAGAAAGGGTTATCTTCCTATGTCTCTCGAAATTAACCTTTATAAATCTAAGTGTCTGAGGACACAAGAGGAGAGATGGCACATAAGCAGAATACCCTATGCATCTACAATAGGTTTTATCATGTATGCGATGGTATATACACAGCTAGATGTCTCACACATGTTGAGCATCATAAGCATATTTCAATCTAACCCAGGTGAGAAGCACTAGATGGATGTTAAGAAAATCCTTAAGTACTCGAGAAGGACTATGGAAATGTTCTTGGTATTTGGAGGAGGTGATCTCTCAGTATAGGGATTCACTGATGCAAGTTTTCTATCAAAAAAAGATGAGTGCGAATCACAGTCAGGTTGCCTGTTTATATTAAATAGAGGGACGGTTGTTTTGAAAAGTTCCAAACAGGATATAGCTACCTATTCAACCACTGAATCCAAGTACATTGCTGCATCAGAAATAGCAAAGCAAGATGTCTGCATAAGGAGATTTATTGGTGATCTTAATGTGGTGTATAACAGTGAGGAACCAATTGTATTATATTATGATAACACTAGGCTATTGCTTAGGAAAAAGAACCACGGTCTCGTCAGAAAAATGGACATGTACACAGAAAATATCATATAGTTCAAGATATGGTAACGGATAAGGATATATCGATGGAAAACAAACCCATAGTTCAGAACATGGTGGTTGGTCTGACCAAGCCTTTAGAACAGATTATGTTAGATATGATGTATGCCCTAGAAGCAATTTGGTTGATATATCTTAGTTAGTTTTATTCGTACGAATGAAGTTATATTAATAGAGGCATTCTTTTGTTATATCAATGACTGTGGAAATATGTTATGACTGGTTTAGAATATATTCATCGATGTGTTTGCAAAAGTCCATGAAATAATCATGGCACATATTGCAAAGGCATAATGGGACTATGTTGGTGAGAATTGGTTCCTGTGCAATTATGATTTGTCTTAGTATCCCTAGTTATATTTCATTAAGACTTGACATTGTTGAATACAGATGGACTACCATGTGTCGTCATACCTCTTGACTCTGATTCAGAGTAGCATATTTCCAGTGCTAGAGGGTGGTACCTTAAGTTAATACATGAATGTATTTAGGGAAATACATTGGAGACCGCTATGAGACAACACTCGGTAATCTATATTATGTGTTGGTGTTTTATTATCTCATTGCAATAGCAATACGAACATCCTTAGACCTGAGATATTAGATATCTTATTCAGATGCTGCCATAGACCTGAGATACTAGTTATCTTATTCAAATGCTGCTATACTTTGGGTCATACCTAAGCATTTTATAAACTAGATGATACAGATGATTACGGGTACAATTGATGTCTGTCCATTCGTAAGCTGAGTAGCCAAGATGGAATCTATCACTCCATTATAGCAATATAAGGGAGAAGTACCTTGGCCACTTATTGGAAGTGAAACACTTGTAAACTTCTTATCAAAGTATGGTTGATAGGATAAGATCCTGATCAACATGTGAAAATGGTTGAGTGGTGTACTTTTGGGGTAGGACTAAATACGGGGGTAGCTATTGAGGGTACTAGTGGACTAACACTTAAATTGAATCCAAGAATCCAGATGGTACTTAACAGGTGATAGAAGGAGTGAATTGTATTGTTATTATTGCAGAATTGGGATTAAGTCACAATGCACGTGAAGTTTCGACTATTGAGGCGTCATATGCCCTATACTAGAGAGCCACTACGATTGATCAAAGTAATTGGAGTCCACAACGATCTGGAGCTCTTAGCCAGTCAATTCTTAAAAGGAGTTAAGGTAGCTTAAACTTTTGATGGGGCTATATTACGGGATCCTATAAGGTCACACACTTTGAGTTACGACCGAGCCATATGAAAAATCATTAGACTTAGTCTAATATAGAAGAGCAAAGATATATGGTTAGACCATAAAATATGGTCGGACCATAATTTTTGTTAGACCAATGTTCTTAACAAGATTTGTTAGTATCATATGTTGTATAAATCTTCTTGAGTGGTCCTATAAATGAACTGTAGGACAGTATATATAGGGCCAGTGCACGGGTCACACGACAACACCATTTGGAGCATGGCCGATAGGGCACTAGAAACTCCGCTACAAGAAGCAGCCCGTAATCCACTCTGCACAAGCCCAAATGGCTGCGCAGGCGCGCAGGTCTTATAAGCATGTGCACCATATGGTACAACCCATTATAGGTTGCGCTACATGTGAGGCTGCACACCATGCGCAAGCTTGAGTGCATGGTACAAGCCTTGTGGGCTTGTGCTCTTGCATAATCCCACATGAATGGCCATCAGTCTATGAATCCAACTAGGAGCTTGCTCCCTAAGCAAGCTCCGAGTGGTTAAGTTGTACCCCAAACCTATTAGGTTATTAATCTGACCTTTTTTCCCTTTATATTTTATTTCTGATTTGTTAGTGTTACGGACTTTATTGTCTTTTGATTATTTCCTAACCACTATAACTAGAAGCCTCTTCCTTCATTATTTTTCATCCTTAATTTATACTCCTTCTATTGCTCTCTTATTCTCTTAATTTTTTGGTTCTCATAGGAAATCCGTCGAAAGACGTATTTACTTTGAAATAGAAAATTAAGGGAATTTTTTCTAGAATAAATTAGTAGGGAAGATCTAGCTATCTTCCGCTTGTGTATTTATACTCCTATTTTGGAAGGTTTTTGTTGGTGGTCCTCATGTGGACTATTTATAGAGGGCTTCTACTTTGGAGTTTGTGCACATAGCTGAGGCAATTAGGGTGATGTATCTTAGTTAGTTTTATTTGTACGAACAGAGTTATATTAATAAAGACATTCTTTTATTATATCAATGACTGGTTCACAATATATTCATTGATGTGTTTGCAAAAGTCCATGACGTAATCATAGCATGTATTGCAAGGGCATAGTGGGACAATGTTGGTGAGAACTGGTTCATGTGCAATTAGTATTTGTCTAAATATTCCCAGTCATAGTATCATCACGACTGGACATTGATGAATTCGAATAGACTAGCATGTGTCATCGTAACTCTTGAATCTGATTCAGAGTAACATATCTCCAATGCTAGAGGGTGGTACCTTGGGTTAACGCATGGATGAACTAAGGGAAATAATTGGAAACCGCTAGAAGACAACTCTCGATAATCTATATTATGTGTTGGTGTTTTATCGTCTCATTACAAAAGCTATAAAGATATCTTTAGACCTGAGATAGTAGTTACCTTCTTCAGATGTTTCTATATTATGGGCCATACCTAAGAATTCTGTGGACTAGATGATATAGAAGATTACAGGTATAGTTGATGTATGCACGTTAGTAAGCTAAGTAGTAAAGATGGGATCTATCACTCCATCATGGCAACATAAAGGAGATGTACCTTATCCACATGTTGGAAGTGACACACTTTTAAACCTCTGATTAGAGTATGAGTTAACGTGATTAGATCCTGATCAACACATTAATATGGTTGAATGGTGTACGTTGGTAGCAAGATTAAATATCAGGTTACCCATTAAGGCTACTAGCGGACTAACACTTAAACCGAGTCCTAGAAACCAGATGTTACTTAACCACTGATAGAAGGAGTAAATTGTATTGATACTATTAAAGACCCGGGATTAAGTCACAATGGATGTGACATTTCGAATATTGAGGGGTCATACGCCCTATGCCAGAGAGCCACCATGACTAGTCAAAGTCATCAAAGTCCACAAAGGGTTGGAGCTCTGAGCTAGTCAATTCCCAAAAGGGATTAAGCCCGGTTAAACTTCTAATGGCTCCATATTATGGGATCCTATAAGGTCATACACTTTGAGTTATGACCTAGCCATGAAAAGAACCATTAGACTAGGTCTAATCTACAATAGAAGAATACTTGGTTAGACTATAATATTGGTTAGACCAATATTCACTGTTTGGATCACTGAACTTGTTCAATAATAAGTAGGTTGAAATAAATAAAGGGGAATTAAGAACCAATTAGCACAATTCATAAATACTAGGTATTGATTGAACTAGTGCAACTGGATTAGTAAGAAAATTGTTAGGCAATTTTGCGACTGAGATCTACATGAGGGCCAAATTAGTGTTGTGTGTGAACAACATTGCTCAAGGCCCACAATAGGGGCCTTGAGAGTTGCTAGGCTGCTAATGGTAGCCCACCACGCACGGTGTACATCCTACTAGGCTGTGTTGGTGTGCGACACAGAAGACGCATAGCGTGCCATGCGCAGCCGGCTGGAGTGCACAGGTGCGCAGCCCAACAAGCCGGTGCATGGCATTGTACAGCCCAACCCGCAGGGGCTATGCTATGATGGGCCATGAGCCTATGCACCTGTACAGGCCCAACCTACACTGTTCGCTGAATGGCCAGCGGTGCTTGGAACCAATTAGGGAGCTTGCTCCCCAAGCAAGCTCCAACTTGGAGTTGGTTCCAAACTCTGCCTTGTTTTTAAAAGCCTTTTCTGCCCCTTTTATTTTAATTCTAATTGGTTAAGGTAAGGGACAGTATTGTCTATTGTTATATTTCTAACCACTGTAAATAGAAGCCTCCTCCTTCATTATTTTTCATCCTTAATTTCGTAACTCCTTCTTTTGCTCTCTTATTCTCTTAGTTGTTCTGGTTCACATTAGTAATTTGTCGAATGATGTATTTACTTTGAATAGAATACTAAGGGAATTTCTTCTAGAATAAATTAGTAGGGAAGATCTAGTTATCTTCCGCTTATTTATCGGTACTCCCTTTCTAGAAAGTTTTGGTCGGCGATGCTCATGTGGACTATTTGTAGAGGGCTTCTACTTTGGAGTCTATGCACGTAGCTGAGGGATCTTTTCTGCCCACTATGGGATTCACACTTCAACTGGTAAGTGGTTAAATTATTGTTAGGTCCTTTTAGTAAGTGTTTCTCACCTAGAATAATTTTAGACTACTACTATTGTCAAGCATGCCATGCTTAGGAGATCCTTGGACTTTAGTTTAAATTTTGAAATTCTGTCATGCCTGCTTTGCATGTTCAAACTCGCGAATCTAGACCAACTAGGGCCGGTACCTATACAGATGGGGGACACCCGTATGGCTATTGGGGGGATAATTACAGGTATGGAGGACCCGTACGGGTCCTATTTGGACCCAAACAAAACCTCATTTTTAGCTTAAACAAAAAGTATTTGTAGAAAAAGAACATAATAAAATGGGATTTCCTCACACATAGGCATGGCGTACTGGTATAGCCACCATAAGGGCATGTAGGTGCCAATAATGTCCAAATGGGTCAGGACCAGACCCAAAATAAGATCAAAGGATAGATAAGACCAAATAAATGAAAATGATAATAAAATAAATTGAAAGTGAGTCTCTTTGAAACTGAAGAGCGTACGTTTACGCTGTGAATCCACTTTGATGCGATCCTAATGTCGAGAGAGAGTCTACCCAAAGTAGATGAAGAAATGATTCTTTTAAGACTGTTTGGGTGAGTCTTTGTGTGGATAGAACCTCCCGGAATCCTAATATGAAGCTAGAAAGAAATAAAATGTGGACAAAACACATGAGGAATGGTTTTCTCCCTATTTTATCACTTCTACACCCCTTCTATACCCTTCCTATTACCGAGAAAAATAATGGGACATGATAAACTATAGTATGATTTGGATATGAAATTGTTCTCTTTTTAAAAGATGCCTCTTTTTGTAAGAAAATTGTGTGTCTGAATGCAACAAATCCAATTTATGATTGATTTTAATGAAATATGGTATGATTGCAATCAGTCTTGCCTGATTGGCCACAAGAGGCACCTCTACGGGTGGGCAGTACCCGTATGAGTCCAAGTAGGACCCATACATGTCCCTACAAGACGTGCGGTGGACGTGGGGTTGTACGGGTGAACCCATGGACCCGTACCCCCAGGTTTGACCCATACGGGTCCCTAAAGGCAGTCTAGGTGAAAGCAAGGTCCACCCAGCCTGGTGATGATTAATACCTTTTCACATGGATGACCAAGTGTCGAAAGCGCTATGAGCCGAATGCCTCTAAAAGCCCTAAATTCTTTGCAACTTCAAATATCTCGTCCACCCCAATTCTATCGGTCAATACCACAAAATACCATTGCACAACACAATGCACACATCGTATAGTTTTAATGGGAAATTACTTTCTCATTTAAATTTCAAATGCCCATAAAATGCATGAAATTGGAATATGAAATGCATGGACTAATTATGATAAATGCATGCAATAACTAGCACAAATTAAAGTAATGCATGAAATTCCAATCGCATTAACGTGTCAGGCAAATAATGCTTGAAATGGATAGGGTAAGCGCATATACATTTACGTATAATGCAAAGAAATAGGAAGAATGATTGTTCATGGATGTGTCATATAAAGAGAGGGGGAAAGGTTAGTGTGCATGGACGTGTAATGCAAGGAGAATTGATAGGATGAATATGCACAGGCGTGTAATCCATGCAGAATAAGAGACATGACTAATGAAATGAAGGGGTGAGTATGCACTTATGTGTCTAGTGTTCATTCAGGCCATATCTCTCATGTTTTGTGGGCATTTTTACACAAAAGTGATGATCGGCGCTTAGCCAAATTCTATAAAAAGAAACCGAACTCTGCACTTCTAGACACGGCCGCATTTTAGAAATAATATAACATATTCATTTGTTCTTTTAGTCAATCGATGGTTTTGACATGTATCGATCGATGGTTGTTAAAAGTATCGATCGACGGTGACACATGTCAAGTCTAGCAATAACTCAGCAAAGCTACAAACCAGCCAAGAAGTGTTGAATGACGTTCATCATATGCGTCGATCGACAGTTGTTAGACTTAGCAAAGCCACAACCGTCTAAGAAGTGTCGATCGACACTAGTTGCTGCCCAACTTGCTTCGATCGGTGATTGTGTATTCCCTATAAAAGGAAAGCGGCCCCTAATCATTTTCGACAACTTCCATTGACAGAAAATACCCTAAACTCCCTGAAAGATTCCTTTTATTTGCGGATTCCCCGAATCCATACCAAAAAACCCCTTCTCTTATTCCAAAACTATACTCAGGTATAGAATCCTTCCCTTGGCAAGTTTTAGTTATAAACTATTTTAGCCTTATTTTCTAAGCACCATCCAGATACTATAGTTCAATATCGTCGACGGGTTTTAGCTCTAAACCTTCCCCATATTGTCCTTCAAACACCAACTTTACCTAGGTAGTCCATTATTCCCGATGGGCTTGAGTTATAAACCGTCGCCGCATATCCTCAAGATTTTCAACCCTAACCTACTAATCATTCGGTTCTAGAATATACCGGGCTTCAGGACACTTGAAAGGTAACTAAGGGTAATTGGATTCTATCCCACTTTTGTTGCATTCATTTTTATTTTGTAAGATTTTATATTTAATAAATTATCTAGAGCATCCAAGGCAAGGGAGCTACTCATCCTAGAATAATCACTTATCCCTTCATTTTATTTAATTATCATTTATGTTTTACAAACAAAAATGGTATAGGCATATTGTTTTTAACAAACTAATTAAACCTCAATATCTCGAATCACATATACAAATAACTATTTTATCTGACTCAAAATCTCTGGTTTATAGGTATAGGAATCCTACCCAAATCTACTATACCATTGTTTTCCGGTAAATTTGAAATGGGTGGCGACTCTTACTATTTATAAAATAAGGCTTTTGACTCTACTTCAATTTACAAGGTTTTCACCAAAACAATTCTCTAAAGACCAGTCACTAGAAAGGTCCCATGGTCCCTGTTTCCAAGCACTCAAAATGTAAATGAGCCCCATGCTCAAACCGCTTCGGCTCCCCTATTTGATATGATGTATGCCCCCAGAGGCAATTAGGGTGATATATCTTAGTTAGTTTTATTTGTACGAACAAATTTATATTAATAAAGGCATATTTGGTTATATAAATGACTGTGAAAATATATCATGACTGGTTTAGAATATATTCATTGATGTGTTTGTAAAATTCTATGACATAATCATAGCACGTATTGCAAGGGCATAGTGGGACTATGTTCGTGAGAACTGGTTCGTGTGAAATTATGATTTGTCTAAATATCCATTGTCATAGTATTATCAGGACTGAACATTGATGGTACGGATAGACTATCATGTGTCATAATACCTCTTGAATTTGATTTGAAGTAGCATATCTCCAGTGCTAGATGGTGGTACCTTGGGTTAACACATGAATGTATTCAGAGAGGTACATTGGACACTGCTATGAGACAACACTCGGTAATCTATATTATATGTTGGTGTTTAATTGTCTTATTACAATAGCAATACGAATATCCTCGGACTTGAGATACTAGTTACCTTGTCTAGATGTTGCTATACTTTGGGTCATTCCTAAGAATTCTATAGAATGGGTGATGTGGATGATTACGGGTATAGTTGATGTCTATACGTTGGTAAGCTTAGTAGTCAAGATGGAATATATCACTCCATTGTAGTAATATAAGGGAGATGTACCTTGGCCACTTGTTAGAAGTGACACACTTGTAAACCTCTGATCAGAGTATGAGTTGATAGGATGAGATCCTGATCAACACATAAAAATGGTTGAGTGGTGTACTTTGGCAGCAGGACTAAATTCTAGGGTATCTATTAAAGCTACTAGTGGACAAACACTTAAACCGAGTCCTAGAAGCTAGATGGTACTTAATTGTTTGTAGAAGGAGAGAATTGTATTGATACTATTGCAGAACAAGGATTAAGTCACAATGCACGCTACGTTCCAAATATTAGGGGGGTCGTATGCCCTTTGCTAGAGAGCCACTATGACCGATCAAAGTAATCAGAGTCCACAACGGTCTGGAGCTCCGAGCCAGTCAATTGTAAAAGGAATTGAGCTAGGTTAAACTTTTGACGACTCAATATTATGGGATCCTATAAGGTCACACACTTTGAGTTATGACCGAGCTATGTAAAGAACCATTTGACTAGGTCTAATATATAAGAGCAAGGAAATATGGTTAGACCAGAGTATGTGGTCAGACCATAATATTGGTTATACCATAATATTGGTTGGACCAATGAACCTGTTAAATAATGAGGATAAAATAAAGGGAAACTAGACTGGAACACTGTAGGATTTATTAATATTGGATGTTTAATAAATCTGTGCAAGTGGGTTTGTAAATGTACTTTGGACAATACATAAAAGACCTATGCATGGTTCACAAGGTAGCAACATTTGGAACGGTGCTATGCGTAGCCAATAGGGTGAGCACAAGCGGGATGCAAAGTGCAACCCGCATAGTGCATACGCAAGCCCAAATAGGTTGCGCAACCCATATGGGCCTGTGCGGTGTGGAGTGCAGCCCACAAGGGGCTATGCACCATGCAGGCCTGCGCATGGGCAAAGCTGTGCATAAGTGTAGCCTTGTGGGCTTGCACTTTGGTGGAAGCCTGTAAGGGAACTGGTAACCGAATGGGCTAGCAATCTCGCAGTACAACTAGGACCGTGCTCCCTAAGTAAGATCCCAGTAGTAGAGTTGTTCTCCAACTCTTTCATAATTATTAATTAACCATTTTTGCCCCTTTTGTTTTATTTCTGATTGGTTGAGGTTAGGGGCTTTATTGCCCTTTCAATAATTCCTAACCACTACTAATAGAGGCCTCCCCCTTCATTATTTTTCGTCCTTAATTTCATACTCCTTCTCTTGCTCTCTTATTCTCTTAGTTGTTCTAGTTCCTAAAAGTAATCCATCGAAAGATGTATTTACTTAGAATAGAAAGCTAAGGGAATTTCTTCTAGAATAAATTTGTAGGGAAGATCTAGCTATCTTGTGCTTATTTATCGTACTCCCTTTCTAGAAGGTTTTGGTCGGTGGTTCTTGTGTGGACTATTTATAGAGGGCTTCTACTTTGCAATTTGTGCATGTGGTTGAGGGGTCTTTCTACCAACTACGAGATTCACGCTTCTACTAGTAAGTGGTTAAATTATTATTAGGTCGTTTATATAATTGTTTATGACCTAAAATAGTTTAGCACTAGCACTATTATCAATCATGCCATGCTTAGGAGATCTTGGACACTAGATTAAATTTTTGAATTTCCTATACGCTTGTTTTACTTGCTAAAACCCTTAATCTAAATAAACAGTGGTATTAGAGCTTGTCTAATGCGATTATACGATTTACTACAAATATGCCAGGTCTGATTTCTTGTGAAATAATTTTGAGTATGCTATGCCATCCCTAGGAATTTATTTCTTGCAATTAAAAATGCCGTGATAACTAGATTAAGTGTTGCTCAAACTTAGTCACTGTAGTTATCTAAAGATTAACTGTGTTTTACTTAAAATTGTAAATGCTTTAATTTTTGAATTATATGGAATAATTCTTAAATTAGAAAAGAACGAAATCTTTAATTAAATTAGTCTATGGTTAATTGAGTTAGAAGGGATCGTGTTTATTCTAGCAAGGATTGGACAAGGCTGCTCATTCACTTTTAGGGGGCCTCTCCTACCTGGGAATTTTCATCGGTTCTAGATTCTAATTACCAAAGGGACTTTTTGAATTAGTTGATTTCTAGTATAATGAATTGGATTCATTATCAGGTTTTATGAATGAAAGTTTAAATTGTTATATTAAAACTTGTAGACATAGGTACAAATGCCTTCGCTTGCAAAATTGTTGATAATAGGAAGCATCAAAGCGACTGTAACTCAGTAAAATACTTGATAGTCGATGTTATGCTACCTAAATATCAGGATTTGTACCTACAAATAGACTTGGATTTATTGCTTTGGAATATCCAAAATCATGGTGAATTGGAATGTTTTATGCATTAAGTGGGAATGGCAAAGGACTCTTAAGTAGCTAAACTCATTATATGCATGTATGACACTTTAGAGGAGCTAAATAAATTTGGAATTAACTATAGTTTGGATGACTTAAAAGGAATAGTTCTGAATGGTCTACCTGAGAGGTATGATGCGTTTAAATTAGAATTTGCCTTTAAGAGTCGTGACTGTGGGTTATCTCAAATGATTAATATGCCTGAGCTGGTTGATAATCAATATCAAAATGATTTAGAGGGTTAACTTGTTGCTTAAGACCTTAAGATTAAGAGGATGAGAGGTTTGAAAGTCAAAAGAAAACTCATCAAGGAGGCAGAATATAAGAGAAATCATGTTGAGCTTAAGTCCTTCTCCAAAGTGAGAGTGGAATGGCTGATGGCTACTTTTTTTTAGCATGATAAGACAAAGCTGAAAGATGCATATACTTCAGGTATGTTCATGATTAAAATTTTCACTACAGTTCCTTACAAGTCTATAGGGGTATTAGATACTGGATGTGGTACTCATATCTATACTTCTGTGCAGGGGTTGCGGAAGCATTCAAGGCTGTATAAAGGAGAGTTGGACCTATGATTTGGACTAGAGCACCTGCTGATGCATCAGCTATAGGAATATATAGTCTCATGTTGCCAAGTGGCCTAGTTTTAGAATTAAATAAATGATATTATATTCCTGTTGTTGGTAAGAATATTATTTTTGTTGCATGTTTAGTAACAGAAGGATTTGAAGTTTTATTTAATAATAAAGATTGTCAAATTCGTAAAAATAGTGTTCTTTATGGCAATGGAATTTAGATTGATGGCACATATGTTTTAAATACCAAAGCTGAAATTTTTAACATGAATGATGCTGAGAGATTGAAATTAGATAAAGACAAATCATCGTAGTTATGACATTGTCGTTTATACCATATAAACGAAACTCGCTTAACTAAGATACAAAAAGGAGGTTACTTGGGCCTAATAGATTGGGAGTCTTATGGGGCATGCAAACCTTGTTTATTAGGCAAAATGACAAATAAACCTATTAAAGCTAAAGGGCAACATGCCACAAGTACATTGGAAATAATTCACACAGATGTATATGGTCCAATAAATGTGCAAGCACATGGAGGATTCATCTACTTCATATCTTTTATCAATGATCACTCATGATATGTGTATTTGTACCTTATGAGGCCAAAATCAGATAGTTTTGATAGATTCAAAGACTACAAGAATGAAGTTGAGAAATAGCTTGGAAAGAATATTAAGGCACTGTGGTCAGACCGAGGTAGAGTATATTTAAGCGAAAAGTTTCAATATTATCTAAGGGATAATGGTATACTATCCCCAATGGACCCCTCCTTATAGTCCCCAGCACAATGATGCATCTGAGAGGAGGAATAAAACTTTGTTAGACATGGTTCGGTCCATAATGAGCTAAGCAAGTCTTAGCAAATCCTTTTGGGGATACGCACTTGAGAGTGTAGTTTATATACTAAACCGTGTGCCCTCAAAATCGGTTGATACAACACCATACGAAAGGTGGTGTGGCAATAAACCCTCTCTTTCTCACCTAAGAGTTTAGGGATGTCCCGCCTATATTAAAGGGAGGATGTAAGACAAGCTAGGAGCTATAGCTGACAAATTCTTGTTCATGGGTTATCCTAAAGAGACAATAGGATATATCTTTTATGATCCTAATGAACAAAAGGTGATTATTTCTAGGACTGTTTAATTCCTTGAGAAGGAACACTTGCTTGCAAAAGCCTGTAGGAGTGACCTTGAACTTAAGGTTCAAGTAGGCGAACAAGATGATCAAATATTAATTCCTATGCTTGATACACAAAAGAGTGTGATTGAGGAACAACTTGTTACACAACAACCATTGCTTAGATCTGGTAGGGTTCCAACCACTTCTGAAAGATATGGATTTTTCATCAGGGATGATGAACAAATCTTTCTAATGGCGGATGATGGACCTAAGACCTACAAGGAAGCAATGGAGGGCTCAAACTCTGATAAATGGTTAAAATCCATGAAATCAGAACTAGATTCTAGGTATGAAAACCAAGTATGGGAATTGGTCGATGCACCTAATTAGGTTAGACACATAGGTTGCAAATGACGTTTTAAGAAGAAAACTGACATGGATGGTAATGTGATTACCTATAAGGCAATGTTGGTTGTAAAGCGTTACAGTCAAAGAGAAGGTATTGATTATGATAAAACCTTATCACCGGTACCTATGCTTAAATCTATAATGACACTCTTGGCCATTGATGCTCATTATGATTATGAGATCTGGCAGATGGATAGGAAAACTGCTTTCCTAAATGGAAACTTGGATCGGGATGTATATATGATACAACCTGAGGGTTTTACACATCAGAATGGCTCAAAGGTATGCAAGCTGGAAAGATCCATTTATAGACTTAAGCAGACATCCAGGAGTTGGAATATAAGTTTTGATGATACGATCAAATAGTTAGATTTTATATCAAATGCTTATGAGCCTTGTGTAAAGAAGAAGGTTAGTAGGAGTGCAATCATTTTTCATGTGCTATATGTTGATGACATACTGTTAATAGGAAATGGCATTTTTCTTCTTCAAATGGTTATGTTGTGGTTTTCAAGAAAGTTCTCCACGAAAGACGTTCGAGAAGCAACATTCATACTAGGTATAAAGATCTATAAAGATAGGTCCAAGAGACTGCGAGGTCTTTCACAAGATACATACATAAACAAGGTATTGACTAGGTTCAACCTTGAGCAATCAAGAAAGGGTTATCTACCAGTGTCTCACAGAATTAACATTTCTTAATCTGATTTTCGAGGGATACAAGAGGAGAGATTTCACATGAATAGAATTCCCTATGCATCTGCAGTAGGATCTATCATGTATGCTATGGTATGTACATGGCCAGATGTGTCACACACGTTGAGCATCAAGAGCAGATTTCAATCTGATCTAGGTGAGAAACACTAGAAGACTGTTAAGAAAATCCTTAAGTACTTGGGAAGGATTAAGGAAATGTTCTTGGTTTATGGAGGAGGTGATCTCACAGTAAAGGGACTCACTAATTCAAGTTTTCAATTTGATAAAGATGACTGTAAGTCCTAATCTAGTTACCTGTTTATGATAAATAGATGGGTGGTTGTTTGGAAAAGTTCCAAAAAGTACATTGCTGCTTTAGAAGTAGAAAAACAAGTTGTCTGAAAAAAGAGATTTATTGGTGATCTCGACGTGGTGTCTAACAATGAGGATCTAATAGTATTATATTGTGATAACACTGGGGCTATTGGTCAGGTGAAAGAACCACAGTCTCATCAGTGAAATAGACATGTACAAAGAAAATATCATATAGTTGAAGATATGCTAAGGGAAAAGGATATACAGATGGAATACATACCCACATATCAGAACCTAGCAGATGGTTAGACCAAGCCTTTGACACACATTAAGCATGACAAGGATGTTAATAGTTATGGCTTATGGCATGTAGCTAATTAAATCTAGTGCAATTGGGAGATTGTTAGATATGATGTATGCCCTAGAGGTAATTAGGGTGATGTATCTTAGTTAGTTTTATTTGTACGAACAAAGTTATATAAATAAAGGCATTCTTTTGTTATATCAATGACTGTGAAATATATTATGGATGGTTTAGAATATATTCACTGACCTGTTTGCAAATGTCCATGACATAATCATAGCACATATTGCAAGGGCATCGTGGGACTATGTTGGTGAGAGCTGGTTCATGTGCAATTATGATTTGTCTAAATATTCCTAGTCATAGTATCATCAAGACTAGACATTGATGATATAGATAGACTAGCATGTGTCGTCATGTCTCATGAATTTCATTCAGAGTAGTATATCTCCAGTGCTAGAGGGTGGTGCCTTAGGTTAACACATGAATGTATTCAGAGAGGTACATTAGAGACTACTATAAGGCAACACTCGGTAATCTATATTATGTATTGGTGTTCAATTGTCTCAGTACAATAGCAATACAAATATCCTTAGACCTGAGATACTAGTTAGCTTATTCAGATATTGCTATACTTCAGGTCATACCTAAGAATTCTATAGACTAGGTGATGGGAATGATTATGTGTATAGTTGATGTCTGTACGTTGGTAAGCTGAGTAGTGAAAATGGAATCTATCTCTCTATTATAGCAATATAAGGTAGATACAACTTGGCCACTTGTTAGAAGTGACACACTCGTAAACCCCTGATCAGAGTATGAGTTGATAGGATGACATCCTGATCAGCATATTAAAATGGTTGAGTAGTGTACTTTGGCAGCAAGACTAAATACTAGGATAGCTATTAAAGCTACTAATAGACTAACACTTAAATCGAGTCCTAGATACTAGATGGTACTTAACAGTCCATGGAAGCAGTGAATTATATTGATACTATTGTAGAACTGGGATTAAGTCACAATGCATGTGACGTTCCAAATATTAGGGGGTCATATGCCCTTTGCTAGAGAGCCACTATAACCGATAAAAGTAATTGTAGTCCAAAAAAGTTTGGAGCTCTAAGCCAGTCAATTCCTATAAGGAATTGAGCTAGGTTAAACTTTTAATAGCTCAATTTTATGGGATCCTATGAGGTCACACAGTTTGAGTTATGAATGAGCTATGTAAAGAAACATTAGACTAGGTCTAATCTAGAAGAGCAAGGAAATATGGTTAGACCATAATATGGGTTCGACCAATAAACGTGTTAAATAATAAGGAGGATAAAATAAACGGAAACTGTTCTGGAACATAGCAGGATTTATTAATATTGGATGTTTAATAAGTCTATGCAAGTGGGTCTATAAACGTACTATAGGAGAGTACATAAAAGACCTGTGCATAGACCACAAGGCAGCACCATTTGGAAGAGTGCTACGTGTGGCCCAAAGGATGCGCGTAAGCAGGCTGTAAAGTGCAACACGCATTGCACGTACGCAAGACCAAATGGGTTGTGCAAGCGTGCAGCCCATATGGGCCTGTGTAGTGTGGAGTGTAGCCTAACAAGGGGCTTTGCACAATGCGAGGCTATGCAGAATGCATAGGCCGATGGTAAAAGCTGGCAATAAGCACAGCCTTATGGGCTTATGCTCTTACGCAAGCCCACAAGGGGACTGATGGCCGAATGGGCCAGCAGTCGCCCAGTCCAACTAGGAGCTTGCTCCCTAAGCAAGTTCCTAGTAGTAGAGTTTTTCTCCAAATCTTTCAAGGTTATTAATTAACCTTTTCCCCTTTTATTTTATTTCTGATTGGTTAAGGATACAGACTTTATTGTCCTTTGAACAATTCCTAACCACTTTAAATGGAGGCCTCCCCCCTCATTATTTTTCGTTCTTAATTTTATACTTCTTCTCTTTCTTAGTTGTTTTGGTTCCTAAAAGTAATCCGTTGAAAGACATATTTACTTAAAATAGAAAACTAAAGGAGTTTCTTCTAGAATAAATTTGTAGGGAAGATGTAGCTATCTTCCACTTACTTATTGGTAATCACTTTATGGAAGGTTTTGGTCAGTGGTGCTCGTGTGGACTATTTATAGAGGGCTTCTACTTTGGAGTGTGTGCACAGAGCTGAGGGGTCTTTCTACCCACTACGGGATTCACGCTTCAACTGGTAAGTGATTATATATTATTAGGTCCTTTTAATAAGTGTTTATGAGCTAGAATGATTTAAGACTAGCACTATTATCAATCATATCATGCTTAGGAGATCTTGGATACTAGATTAAAATTTTGAATTTCCACTGCGCATGTTTTACTTGCTAAAACCCTTAATCTAGACCAACATCCACGCATAAAAACCCCGGAGCTCATGCCCATCACATAAAAGCTAGCTCGCTCACAGTGGCAACTCTACTAGGGAATGGTCTGACTAGAATTGGCTTTTCATAAAATTTTAAACCAATTTTAGATAGAATAATGAAAGTACATTTGATTCAAGTATTAGTGTTTAAAATGTTTATTTACAAACCTTATTTTGGATTTACTGCAAAGCATTTGCATATATCCCCACCTAGATCCTCGGTGATCTTAATGACATGTCACTAAACCTTGACATAAGTTCGTATAGGGGCATGAAGTTGGGAGACACCAGCCGTGCACAGTTCAGTATAATCTAGCTGGCTTGACTAAGGTCACTCAGTTTGAGTATATTAAGTGTGGAAAATGGGCTCCTAAACTCGACTAGGGTTCTTAAAGTTAAGTACATAATGCACGGTTACCATCAATATAAACCCTATGAGACTTAGCCGAGCATATAGCAAGACAACCCTAGAAACTTCCCCTATGGATACCGAATGATTTTCTGAAAATCACAAAGGAGAGTACATCCTCGCCTACCCTAGGTTGGTAACAGAGGAAAGAACCCACAACTAGGAAAGACACTCACCATGATGGAGTAATAAGGTCAGAAGGGAGAGATAAAAAAGTACATGTTCTAACAGCTTTCCTGTTCAAACATCCCATGCACCACTAACCATAATTTGCGTGCAACCATAACATGAAATAGCCATATCATACAAATGGACCATCACGCATACAGCTGGTATTAAGCAATACGGCCTTTAAAAAGCTGCTCCTAGAGTGCACCATCATGCATACCCCTGGTATTAAGTGATACAACCTTAGAAAAACTGCTCTTAGAGCGCACCATCAATCATACCCACATATTAAGCGATATGACATTAGAAAAGCCTCTCCTAGAGTGCACTATAGCGCATACCCCTAGTATTAAGCAATAAGGCCTTAGGAAACTTCTCCTTGAGCATAACATCACATATACCCTTGGTATTGAGCAATAGAGAACCAGTCCTTTAGCATAACAAAATTAGAACATCACACATACCCTTGGTATTAAGCGACAGAAACCACTCCTTGAGTGTACCACGAATTAGAAACATCATGCATACCCTTGGTATTAAGTGATAGAAAATCGCTGCTTAAGCATAACTTAAATTAGAACATCTTGCATACCCTCGGTATTAAGCTATATAACCGTTTTAAAACCACTCCTTAAGCATAACCCACATTAGAAACATTGCGCGTACCCCTAGTACTAAGCGCTAAAATCCTTCAACTGCTACTTGAGCATAACATGAATTAGAAATGTCACTCGTACCCCTAGTACTATACTATAAATTCTTCGGTAATCACTCCCCGAGTGAACAACCAAAATCGCCTCGCACTCCATAAAAGCCACAAGGGGCCATTAAGAGGAATATTGTGCATACCCCTAGTACTAAGAGATAAAGACCTTTAGTAATCACTCCCTGAGTGAACGACAAAAATCTCCCCTCGCACCGTAAAAGCCATAAGGGGACTAACCTTAGGAACTTCGCTCGTAACCCTAGTACAAAGCGATAAAATCCTCAGAAATCACTGAATTAGTGACCAAATTGCCCCGCACTACATATATCCAGAAGGGAATACACATATGAACATCGCACATACCCCTGGTATTAAGCAATAAAATCCTCTACTGACCACTCCCTGAGTGACCAAATCGCCCCATGCTCCGTGAAAGCCATAAGGGGGCAAAACCTTTGAAACATCACAAGTACCCCTAGGACCAAAGCGATAAAATCTCTTAGCAATCACTCTTTGAGTGATAAATTAATCGGCCTACGCTCCAAAGGGCACCAGCATGAGGAACTTTACATATACCGTTGGTACTAGGCGATTAATTCCTTTAGGAGTCACTCCCAGACTTATAGAAGACCCTCCTTGAATATATTCTATGCATGAGCCAACAATTCTCCTTGTGCATCTTTTTATGCATCTCATGTGTGAATTACTTACCACATCTTCTACAGTATGGAATTTTAACCACACACGCCATCTGTTTTATGACTATTCCATCACCATGTCATTATTATAATATGTCAATCCAACTTTATACCGTGATGATATTGTATGCTCATACAACATATACCATGCCTAAGATAGTAAGCCTTGCTTATTTCCAATGCCCGATTATGTTTTCATTATGTATAACATGACATAACACATGATAGGTTTAGTAAGCCATCTTTGTACCATACAAATACCATGCGGGTTACATGAGTGTAAGATGACATGACGTGCGATGATGTTTTATTCCATATTCCACGTGAATGACACGTATTCTATACCATTCTCTATGAAAAGTTTCAAATTTATAACATGATATGTCATGCAATATTATGTTTATCCCATGTATTTCCATGCAGCGCGATGTCTTTCCATGCAAACAACATGTAGTACCATGCTTACAACATCCAGTGCCATGTAATTTCATTCTCACAACATACAGTGCAATGTGATCTCATTCTTATAACATGCAGTGCCATGTAATCTCATTCCTATAATATGTAGTGCCATGTAATATAATTCTTACAACATGGAGTGCCATGTAATCCCATCCTCACAACATGCATGCCGTGCCATGTCCTCTCATTCTTACAACATGTAGTTCCATGTAATTCCATTAAGTTCTATGTAATTTTGTGCCTATACCATGTAATACAATGTATAACCATGCCTATACTATGTAGCACCATGTATTCCTTTGCCTATTAGCACCATGCATTTACATGCTTATAACATGTCGTGCCATGTAATTCCATTCCTACAACATGCAGTGACATGTGATCTCATTATTATAACATCCAGTGCCATGTAATTTTGTTCTTATACAATACAATGCTATGTAGTTCCGTTCTTATAACATTTGATGCCATGCAAATTTATAAACAACATACAATGCCATACTTTGACATGGAGTGCCATGTCATGCTATATTTCTGTTATAACATGCGGCATCATGTCAGGTTGTATTATTCTTTCGACATTCAATGTCATTTGTTATGCCATGCTTTGACATGCAGTGTCATGTCACACGATAATATGCTTTACAACAAGTAGTGTTATGTCATCTTATATTATTCTTTCGACATGTAGTGCCATGTCATATTTTGATTTGCTATGCTTTGACATGCAGTGTCATGTCACACTATATTTTTATTTTGACGAGCAGTGTCATGTCAGGTTTTGTTATGCTCTTGACATGTAACACCTTGTCATATTTTAATTTGCCATGCCATGCTTTGACATGCAGTGTTATGTCACACTACATTTTCATTATGACATGCAGCGTCATGTCATCTTATGATATGCTTATGACATGTAGTGTCATGTCACACTATATTTTCATTACGACATGCAGCGTCGTGTCATCTTATGATATGTTTATGACATGCAGTGTCATGTCGTCTTGTGTTTTACTTATGACATGCATCGCCATGTCATCTTATGTTTTATTTATGGTATGCCGCGTCATTTCATCTTATGTTTTG
Organism: Euphorbia pulcherrima; assembly: GCA_947683365.1. Lineage (NCBI taxonomy): Eukaryota > Viridiplantae > Streptophyta > Magnoliopsida > Malpighiales > Euphorbiaceae > Euphorbia > Euphorbia pulcherrima. The sequence goes on from CANTUS010000015.1 coordinate 53,951,165, forward strand.
CTTACTGCATGTAGCATCATGTCATCTTGTTCTATTACGGCATGCAGCGTCATGTTATCTTGTTTTTTCATTGCAACATGTAGCGTCATGTCATCTCATGTTTTGCCTACGGCATGAAGCATCATGTTATCTTTTGTTTTCCTTATGACATGCAGCATCATGTTCTATTATGTTATACTTACTACATGTAGCTTCATGTTATATTATGTTATCCTTGCGACATGCAACGTCATTTCATCCTATGTTGTACTTAAATGAAATGAAACGTCATGTAATATTATGTTATACTTATTAGGATGCTAACCCCGATCCTATAGGTACCTGAAATACACACGATGTTAGCATCTCTAGCATGTTAACCATAGTCTTATGTTTACCCTGATTAGACTTGGCCAAAAAAAGAGAGGGAGAGACCACCCTCGAATATCTTACTTCTCTTTAATTCACCATATGCAAATGCATGCATATATTACATTCATTCATCGAAAGTTCGTTCTCATCAATTCATTCATCATATCTTACCAATCGCTTCACCTTATCATATAAATACTTCCCTCTCGTATCATTAATCTTATATTAATGAACATGTAAAGATAGTTCATGTCATCAGTTAAATCATCCCTCATCATATGCACCTAATTTTTGACATACATCATTTCTAAAAATATTTGTGACAAAAGATCACTCTACAATGTCTAAAGACGATTAGCTAAAACACTTTGTTCTGGGCATTGTAGCATTGTGTTTCATAGTTCATTAGAGATCACTTTGGTTGACTTCAGTGCAAAGAACAATCTAGTTCATCAAAAGTTTCGACATAAATAGGGTGGATAATCATAACCAAGACGAGATCGTTGTAGCAGTAGTATCGAAAGCCATGTCAGACTTTTTAAAATCAGATGTATTCTTAGAAATTGTCAATGATGCAGTAGCAAAAAGACTTTATGCAATACCAAATGTCCATGCCCCAATAAGACAATGCATCCAATCTCACCATGCTAACTAGATAAAAATTGAAAATATTTGACATCCAACCATCTACAGCATACCTCTGTCCAATCGAAGCCAAAACAAAAATGATCTACCCATTGGGGATGATGTTCCAAAAACAATTGAAGCTGTTCCAAATCAATGACTCATAGGTGGCATATCCCCAAGGGAAGAATCATTATCAATTCTATTTTTCAAGTGTAGTGTCTTGGTCTACTTTAAAGCCACAAACCTTACGAGAAGCCAAATGAAATATATAAGGGTAACTTCTGCACCTATCACGTTGTCAATGGTCATCGAACTAACAACTGCACACGCCTACTGCATGATATCAAACATTTAACATGTGAAGGAAAGATACAAGAACCTTGTAGACTCAACTCTTCATCCCCTCCAGGACAAGCTCCACTTTCAACAAGACTCTCTATGAAAAGGAGGTCTCTAGTTAAGGGAAAAGAAATTTAAACCTCAATTCAAGTTTCCCAAGCTGGTCCAATCAAGATTAATGATTAGAAAATGGAAGATATTTTGTTACTCCCGTGTCAAAAAGAGAGCGTACCTAAGGACTGCGAGTTCTAGAAAGAACTGCAAGAGGAACGTGAAGCAATTGATAAGCTAATGTTTGGACTCTAAGTTCCACATTTTAACTTATCAATCATATGCATTTTTGATGTTGTATCATGCCATAGTTAGCTTTGAATGAATAAACTTATTTTGTTTGTTTGTATGTTTTGCACATGAATATGTGCATACATTTGAGCATTCGTCAAATTTATTTAACATACATAATGTTTCATAAGATGGAACCAACTTGGAAATAATTTTGAGACTTGAATTATTGCTATCTAAAGTGACACTACTCCTGTAGAAAAAGAGAGAACAAAAATACATATGATGTTACTTGCCCAATTCCTATACACAAATGATCAAGCAAAAAGCTCAGCTAACCCATGAAATGTTACTCCCCGAGAACATTAGGAACAATGGAAAAAATGTTATACATAGGAGCTATAAACAAAAGGCAAAAAAACAAAGCCAACACCATTCCAGTCTTTCCAACATAAAAAGCACCTACCATCAATTTTGATGATGAATTCCTCCAAAACAAAAGGGGGAAAAATTTGAAACCTCAGCCAATATTATCCCGAAGAAATAATCAATCTTGGAGCATTAAAAAAAGCTTAAATAAAATCCAATCCATATCTAAAGGCCAAATACAAGGGGCATAATTGATCCAAAGAGCCTTAATGTTGGGGCAACAACAAATCTTGAATGCCCTAAAGATCCACACAGGAATAATGCCTCGATTAAGCTCTGAAGCATACATTAGGGCAAATCTGAGACAAGACTCAACCTAAGTCATCTATGTCAAAGTCAACCTGATGGAAAAGAAAACTCAAGGTGGTTTGCTAACTCAAAAACCACAACAATGCCTTAGGCAAAAGTTAAGATCGCTAGGCGAGAGATATTAGCTAGAAAACTTACAAGGGCTAGTTGATAGCAGGAGTGAATCACTTGAGATAACTGTCGTTCCTCAATTGTTTCCACTTTAAATCTCATTAAATGAAATGGTTGCATGTTAGACAATTTCATAAATACTCAAATGCATGTGCAAATTTATTTGAAAAATGGCTACACAAGCATATCATTCAAACCATCATATTCTTGACCCATCATGATAATGTCCAGTCAAGGACTAATGCACAATAGAGAAGGATCAGAGAAATCAAGCTTGCGGACAAATAAATGGATCCAGAATATGCAATCTTCTCTTGTAAACTGAGGCAGGGTGAGAATAGCAAAGGTCAACACCAAGTCTCTCATCCAAAAGAAAAAGAAGAGAATAGAAAAATGACAAATGAAAGAAGAAGCATGCTGGATTGAAAACCTGAAAGGGTGGTCTAGGCAAAATTTATGGCAATGCAATAGATTGAAAACTTGAAAGGGTGGTCTATGCAAAAATTAGGATCAAGCAAACAAATCACTCAAATACATAAACACTACTGATATTATGTGGCATATTGCGGACCCAACTGGCCATAACCCAGTGCTACCTGAAGTACAGCTCAGAATGAAGAAACTACAAGAAATGGTCAAAAAAGCATATCAACTAAAAGATGCATTCCCTCCAATTGGACCAGGGGAAAATGCCAACTTCATGCATCATGCACTATCACTACTCATAGTACAGAAAAAGCAATAAATGTTTAAAGTCACATGCATCATTAAACTTGAATGTAAAAAGACCAAATTCTAACATCCCGATTCAAAATACAACTATAGGACACAAAAACCTTAGATCTAGTGAGATCCTCTCCTTGGCACATTATAGCCAAACTTAGATCTAGTGAGATCTTCACAAGTCACATTATAGCATAAGCTTAGATCCATCAAGATCTATACCTCATCACATCATAGCCAAACTTAGAATTAGAAAGATCCTTAACCCGGTACATCATGGCCAAACCCCAGATCTAGCGAGATCTTCACATTGTAGCCAAACTTAGATGTAGTGAGATCTTCACAAGGCACACTATAGCCTAACCATAGATTCAGCAAGATCTATACCTCGACACATCATAGCCAAACTTAGAATTAGCGAAATCCTTACCCCGACACATCATGGCCGAACCCTAGATCTAGGGAGATCCTCACATTGTAGGAAAACTTAGATCCAATGAAATCTTCAAAGGCACATAATTTCCTTACCTTAGATCCAGCAAGATCTATACCTCGGTACATCATAGCCAAATTTAGAATTGGCAAGATCCTTACCCCGAGACATCATGGTGGAACCATAAATCCAGCGAGATTTTCACATTGTAGCCAAACTTAGATATAGTGAGACCTCCACCACAATGCATGATAGTCAAGAACTCAGATCTAACGAGATCTTCACGACGCATGATAGCTAGGCTTTAAAAGTAGCAAGATCTTCACCTCGACACATCATAGCCAGTCCTTAGATCAGTGGGATCTTTATCTAGGCACATCATAGACTAGCCTTATATCTAATGAGATCTTCACCTAGGCACATCGTAGCTAAACCTTGGATCTAGTGAGGTCCTCAGCACATCATAGCAAACTTAGATCTAGTGAGATCTTCACTCAGCACATCATAGCCAAACTTAGATCCCTTGAGATCTTCACAAGGGACATAATAGCCTAACCTTAGATCCAGTGAGATCTTCACCTAAGCACACAATAGCCTTGCCTCAGATCTAGCGAGATCTTAACCTCTACACATCATAGCCAAATCTTAGATCCGAGTTTTGTTGAAGACATGCAGTGTCATGTCGAGTTATTCTAATAAGAAGCAGCGTCATGTCGAGTTATTCTAATAACATGTAATATCATGTAATGCCATATTATATTTCATAGTATCATATTATGTTTGCGACATATAGTGTCATGTCAGGTCATATTTTGCAGGAAATTACAATAGCAACTCGATGGCAGCAGATAGTACCCAACTTATTAGTGAGACAAATTGCTCAATGGTGACAAACAGTGCCCAACTCGATGGTGAGACAAACTGCTTAATGGCGGTAGGCAGTGCCCAACTCGATGGTTAGACAAACTGCTCAATGGCGGCAAGCAGTGCCCAACTCGAGGATCAGATTAACTGCTCAATGATGGCAGACAGTGCCCAACTCCTTTGTGAGACAAACTTCTCAATGGCGGTAGAAATGCGCAACTCCCAGGTGAGAAAATTGCTCAATGGTGGTAGAAAGTGCCAAACTCCTTGATGAGACAAACTGGTCAACAGTAGCTGATAGTGCCACACTCTATGATGAGAAAAGTGGTCAACAGTGGCTGACAGTGCCACACTCCTCGATGTGAAAACTTGTCAACAATGGCTTATAGTGCCTCCTCAAAGAAAAGGAGAATTATCAACATATGCAATGTCCTGGCTTCGACCAACACCATAAGCAGGTATAATTCTCTACTTACTCTTTGCATCATCTCAAAACCGTTCTGAAATTGGCGGACCAAATTTTCTAAAACTATAACTCGTCGCTAGGGCATAGAACCTTTTGAACTGCTCTTAATTTTCATTTTCCCCAAAAAATCATTCCTTTCATTACATTTGATTTTCGTTTTCATCCCCACTATGATTTTAACTTAAAAAGGTTTTTGTCAACATTCTTTATCGAAGGGGCAAAAAATTTTTGTTTTCAAAATAATCGATCAAGTAATGTCGAGTCTTCTTAAACCCTTGTGTCCCTGTGACTTACCACACATGAAAGCACTAGTTTTATTCACCGCGTCCACTTCGCGTAAGCAAAATTTCCCTCACGGTCGAAATTTTCAAACTCGAGGAGCAGCCTGTGAGCACGGTTCGCCCGGCCTGATGATAATTTGTACCTTTTCACAAGGATGTCCAAGTGTCGAAAGTGCTACAAGCCGAATGCCTCCAAAAGCCCTAAATTCCCCGCAACTTCAAATATCTCGTCCACCCGAATTCCATCGGTCAATACCACAAAATACCATCGCTCAACACAATGCATACGTGGTCTAGTTTTAATAGGAAATTACTTTCTCATTTAAATGTCAAATGCCTGTAAATTGCATGGACTAATTAAGATAAATGCATGCAATTAGTAGTACAAATTAAAGTAATGCATGGAATTCCAATTGCATTAACGTGTTAGGCAAATAATGCATGAAATGGATAGGGTAAAGTGCATTTACATTTACATATAATGCAAAGAAATGAGAAGAATGATTGTTCATGGACGTGTCATATAAAGAGAGGGGGAAAGGTTAGTGTGCATGGACGTGTAATGGAGGGAGAATTGGTAGGATGAATATGCATGGGCGTGTAATCCATGCAGAATAAGAGAGGTGACTAACGAAATGAAGGGGTGGGTATCCACTTATGTGTCAAGTATTCATTCACGCCACATGTCTCATGTTTTGTGGGTATTTTCACACAAAAGTGACGATCGGCACTTTGCCAAAATCTATAAAAAGAAACCAAACACTCCACTTCTTGACACGGCCACATTTTAGAAATAATATAATATATTCATTTGTTCTTCCAATCGATCAATGGTTGCGACATGTGTCGATCGATGCTGACACGTGTCAAGTCCAGTAATGACTCGGCTAAGTTTAACTGCTCAAGAATTATCGATCGACGTTCATCATATGCGTCGATCGATTGTTGTTGCACACGTGTTGAGTCTAACAATGACTTAGGGAATCTACGGCCGTCTAAGAAGTGTCGATCGACACTAGTTGCAAACCCAACTTGCGTCGAACGACGGTTGTGTATTCTCTATAGAAGGAAAGCGAGCCCTAGTCATTTCCGACAACTTCCAATGATGGAAAACACTCCAGACTCCCTGAAAGATTCCTTTTATTTGCAGATACCCGAAATCCATGCAAAAATTTCCTTCCTGTATTCCAAAACTATACTCAGGTATAGAACCCTTTACTTGGCAAGTTTTAGCTATAAACTGGCTTAGCCTTTTTTCCTAAAGACCATCCCGATACTATAGTTCAATATTTTCGATGGGCTTTAGCTATAAACCTTCCTCATATTGTCCTTCAAACACCAACTATACCAAGGTAGTCCATTATTTCTGACAGGCTTTAGTTGTAAATCGTCTCCGCAAATCCTCAAGATTTTCAACCCTAACCTTCCAATCATTTGGTTTTAGCATGTATTGGCCTTCAACACTAGAAAGGAAATTGAGGGTAATTGGATTATATCCCCCTTTTGTCGCTTTCATTTTTATTTGATAAGCATTTATATTTATTAAATTATGTGGAGCATCCAAGGCAATGGAGCGACTCATCCAAGTATACACACCTATCCCTTAATTTTATTTAATTGTCATTTATTCCCAGTTTTACAAACAAAATTTGTATAGCAAATTGTTTTTAACAAACTAATTAAACATCAATATCTCGAATCAAATATATAAGTAACTATTTTATCCAACTCAGAATCTCTCCTTTATAGGTATAGGAATCCTACCAGGATTGGCTATACCATTATTTTTTATCAAGTCAACCTGGGTGGCGACTCTTATAATTAATAAAATAGGGCTTTTGACTCTATTTCAATTTACAAGGTTTTCACCAAAATAATTCTCTAAAGACAAGTCACTATAAGGGTCCCACGGTCCCTATTTCCAAGCACTCAAAATGTAAATGAGCCCCGCGCTGGAACCACAGTGGCTCCCCGCATAAAAACCCGGAAGCCCGTGCTAGTCGCATAAAAGCTCGCCCGCTCACACAAGGTCTCTGAAACCTTGCCAAACTCAACTATATAGCAATAGGAATACCTCCAATTGATAACACCTGTAAAAGATTGCATTATCTAGCTCTTATCATTGTTTTGTGAGAAGAATCGTTAAAATACAGTGCTCAGAGCTAGATGATCTTACTAGCTTCTTTTTGGATTCTTCTTAGAAGATTCTTCTTTCAAGTTTGTTCCTTATTTCCCTCTTAGATAACTCAATTGGTTCCTCCTTAATGGCTGCTATCTGTGAGGCTTGTTTCTGAGCTAGATCAAGCATAGTGACAGGATTGGCTTCTTGAGTCATTACACACCTGCATTTGAACATTGCTTGTACTTATAATAGAGATTTTTTGTATAATTCCTCTAAGGACTCATTCTTCTGACACTATGATGCTTGTGGGTTGGCTTAACTTCTAATTTATCTTTAGTGCAAAGAAGTTGGATTTAGAAACTTTGGTACCAAACTCCTTCTCAGACCCAAAATCTACCCCAGCTTTTCTGAGGATCTTCGTCACCAATCCTCCCATGCTGAACATATTGAACTTCATGTGTTGAAGAATAAGAGTAGGGAGGTTTACCTCCTTCTTTTGTAACAGAAAATGCACAGTGCAATGTTCTAATGTTGTCATAAGTTCAGATCCTTTTGCTTCTGATGTAGCACTTTTTCCATCATATACTAGACATATATGTGGCCTTCTTCCAACGTTGGAGTGCTTAGCTTTCAATCCATCCACTAGGGAATCCAAATTCCCAAATATACTCTAAATGAGGCTTTTCACTACTTCCATTCTCTCTTAGGATTACACCAAAGTTAGGTACTCAAAGCATTCCTTCCATAAGCTCTGGAGTTACATTGATTGGCCTTTCTTTTACTTTTGAGATGATAATTTATAGATTTAGAGATGATTTTAGCATGTTCTCACAGAATTCCACCGTTGAGTCAGAGTATGTTGGCCCATACATTTGTACCCTTTTTTGCATATTCTGGGTTTTTATGATATTGGAGAGAGGAGCTGTTACGAGTGCAAATCTGTCTAAGAAAGAGGGTTGAGGATCAAATTTGGTAGGATTGTTGTTTAATTGGACAGGTTTGTTTGAGATTGAGAATTTTTTGTTATTGCCTTGACTGTTCTTTTGAGAGAAACAGTTGCAAAGGTTTATGAAGGGTTTTGGTAATGTAAAGTTAAAGGAGATGAAGTTCATCTATTTTTATAAACTTTGATAGGAAGTTTCAGGGTGTATTGGTCATCTTGCTTCACAACAGTTATGGTTTTAAAATAAATTATCCAATTTTTATGAGTGACTACAACTTTTATACAAACAGTTTTCCCATTTTTACCGCCACCACTTCTTACCTTTGATTTGACCACACATTTTGAAATTCAAAATGATGTGGAAGATGATGACTCAACATGTTTTCCATGTGTTAGATTAAAAATGTTTTTAACCTCTTTCCTCTGAGGCTAGAGTTTTTCTTTTGATGTACCTCCTTTTGAGCTTTCTCTTCGGATCAAACTTTTTGTTTTTCACCAGCTTCATTAACTTGAGACTTGTGAGATGTTCACAATCCTCAGGCCTTTCTTCTTGATGATCTACAATCTTCTAGGTACCCAAACTAGGTTGGGCATTTGCCATTGAGTTGATCTTCTTTCTTCATCCCTTTCCCTTTGAAAGTTTCTCGGATTTTCTTGCATCTGAGTTTGAGAGATCTTCACTGCTTCTTTTATAGCTTTTTCACCATGATCAAGCTTTTCAACGTAATCTTTCAAATTTTTAAGCTATTTATCCTTTTCTCTGTTATGCTTTGCAATAATTTCTAGCTCTTGATGACTATCATCATCATCTCCCGCAAAATTTGCTTTCCCTCTAAGAAGGATCAAATTTTGAGAGTTTCCTTGCTCAATTTCATGGACAACTTTCATTACCTGCAAAATCTTGTCAGTTTGTCACAAGTAATAAGATTCTACCTCTGAGTCATTTTCCTCTTCTAATGTAGAGGCATCCTTAGCCATGAAGCACATATGGATTCTATCTTTTGTGAGGATATTTGGTACCCAATCTCTCTTGGTTGTTCTTTTGTGGTGTAGAGACATCCTTCATCGACCATCATTCTTCTTGTAAAGCATCTTTTAAGGTAGTTGTCTTCCTTTCTTATAACTCTCCTTGTTCTTGAGCTCTTTCTTTTAAGGTATTATGACAATTTTGCTCAGAGATCTTTCTTCAGAGTCTAGCTTCTAGATGCACTTCTAGAAACCTTCTAGTAAGAGTTCCTTCTCCTTGGCATTCTGTACTAGGATTCTAATTTCCTCAACCATGGTATTATCATCTTCTTAAAGATATTTTGCTCTCTTCTTCTAGTCTAGCATCTTTCTTGCATTCCTTTGCTCTATGACCTCAATCTCCTTCAATATCTACACAAAATCATTAATTTATGGCATATTATAAGTTTCTACCTCTGAGCGGCTTTCATCTTCTAAGGTAGTTGCATTTTTAGCCATGAAGCACATGTCTGCATCATCTTCTGAGTTGTATTCTGCGTTAGAGTCTTCTTCATCACTTGAGATAAAGGCATATTTGATCATCTTATGATTTTGTCTTTTTCACTTCTCCCTTTTTGTTTTGGATCTTCTAGAAGAAGTTGCTTTAGAGCTGTCATCATTCTGAGACATTCTTTTATTGAATATATGGTTGAGATTTAAGATCTCTTCATCATTAGTATTATCTTCTGATGACTCTTCCTTTGCTAGCACCTTCTCTTGGATTGCTAAGTGAAGTTTCTTAGCTCTTCATCTTCTAAGTCTACTTTAGAGGAACCATCTTGTCTAAGCCTGCTTCTTCTATTTTACAGAGAGGAGTCCTCTTCTGAGCCATTATCCTTTGAAGAGCCATTTGTATCCTCTCCTTTCCCTTGAGTATCCTCTTTTCTTCATGAGATGTTAGAGTAATCTCATGAGTGATTAAAGATCCCATAAGATCATGATAACTTAGGTTGGAAAGGTCTTGAGCTTCTTTTATAGTTGTCTTCTTTGTTTCCCATGTTCTTGTGAGAATTTTGAGGATTTTCATCACTTTTGCTTCTTCTGAGAATCCCTTCCCCATCCTCTTTATTTCACTTGTGATGTTAGTGCATCTCGAGTTCATGCTAGACGTGGATTCACCATACTTCATCTGAAAGTGCCCATATCCCCTCAGCTTCTAGTTTATCCTAGATTCCTTTACATTGTCATTTCCTTCAGATGTGGCTTCCAACATTCTCTAAATCTCTTGTGTTGTCTCACAACTGGAGATTTTATTGAATTCTATAGCATCTAAAGGATAATGAAGCAAGTTAACAGCAGTTTACTCCTATGTCTTTCGATATCTTTATATGTCCATATTTCTTCAGGTTTAGAATGCACTCTCCTCTTTTTAACCATAGTAGCTCTATAGGGCCTATTAGAAATTGCTAACTATGCATATATGTCTTTTGACTATATGAAATGTATTAATTCCATAAGGCATAGTTCTGGCCAAAGAATAGAGCAGGCTTGTCTATACACAATCCTTCTGGCAGGACTTGAGTAGTTTGATTCAACACTCCTTGAAGGAGTCTTTCACATCTATCACCCATTAGGATTTTAAACTCAAGACTATTAAGTCTACTAAATTTAAGTGAGTGAAGCTTTGATATCACTTATTAGCACCTGTGAGGAGGCGATATAGGAGTCAAAGGGGGTGATTGACTCCTTTTTAGTTTAGATGTGAAATAATAAACTTTTTTACCAACTAATTTTAACGTAAGGTGTTGATGCAAGTTTATTGATGAATTGGTGTTTGTTTAATGTGATGTTTTACTTGGTTGCAGAATATAAACAATTTAAAGGAACGATGAAGTAAATGCTATGTAAAGTAAAACAAAAAATAAAGTTTTTATACTAGTTGGACCTTGCCTACATCCAATCCCAGGAGTTTCCTCCTTCGAGCTTAAATCCACTATATGAAGCTCCTTTTGAGGAGTAGAACCATTTATAAATTGGGAATCCTATGTACACACAGCAAATCTTCACTTGCTGCTTTTGGCTCCTCACATTAAGAGTACTCCTCTTAGAGTCTTCTATCTCACCAACTTCTCCATGTTGTGAATAGGGTTGAAGACCTCAAAACTCTCGCTTAGTCTATTATGACTTAGAAGTCTCGCCAAGTCCCCCTTGCCTAACTTTTGATCACCTTGTTTCTTTCGTGGATTGATAAAGGATTTGTGCTCTTGTACTTTGTTATCAAGTAGCACTTACAAAAGATTTGATATGTATTGTTCTTGATCGCGATTTTGTATTACAAATAGGTTGTTAATGAAATGGTTTGCTTGACGAGATATACACTGCTTTGATAATGAATTGTGCATATGTGAAATTGCTCGACACTTTGATTGTTCTGGATAGAGGCTTATATATACTTCCTTTGATGTAGTTTGACTACTGATACATGCCTTAATGAGTGAGTTCTTTTGATCACTATAATTTGACTGTAACATTCCTCTGAACGGGTAGATTATGAGGAGCCTTTTTTCAATTTCTCTAAAATAGCTTCTTTTGTTGTGACTTTTGGATATGATGTTAGACTAAGATCAATCTTTCCCTTAGATGAATCCAAACTTGGTCAGCTCTATCTGTACTCTGACTTCTACTAATTACACCATTTTAGTGCTTCCAGCTTTCTATGTGTCAGGTGTTAGGTGGCATAAAGTTGCCTTTTGCTCTTACTGGTCAACTCACTTTTCGAGAGGTGTCTTATCTGTTTTAGTGAAAGTCAGGTAGACAATATTATAGGTTTGTAGAGATTAAGACATCTATTCTTGGGAAAGAAGGAATCACTTGAGTTGCCTAGGTATTATCAAGTTCTCAATGATGTTAGTTGGTTCTGAGAATATTGATGCTACCTTTCCGTTTGTTCCTCAAGTAATGTCCTTCTGAGCGTTTTTATTCCATAGTTGAATTGGAAATCCTTTTATAGTTACTTGAGTTTCCGGCCTGGGGCGGAGCTGGGCAGGGGCTTGCAGAGGCAAGTGCCCACCCAGTTGTTTGAAAACTCCATAGAATCCGGTGACTCTGCCCACCCAGAAGCAGCCATGGATGCACCTTCAATCCTCTATTTCTCTCTTGTTTTTTCATAAGAAATTTTATTAGGTTTAGGAAGGAGGACATTGGGAATTGTTATTTATTTTTTAAGGTGGTTCCTGAAAGTAGCCTAAATATTTACTAATTTTTAAATGGGCATCAACCAAAGAAACTAAATGACCCGTAAACTCCTTTTCAGTCCCTCCTTTTTTTTGTTTCTACTTCTTTCTGATTTAATAATAATTACTCCCTCAATAGTTACTAGTTTTCTTTTATTTATTACAAGTATTTGTTAACAACTTCATAGATTTATTTAATTTAGAATATTTGTTTAATTTGGAGTAACTACTATAATCTAACGATTCTAACCTCACATTTTCTTTTCTTTATTTTATATATAATAAGAAAACTATTAAAATATCAATAATCACGAAAATATTTCTTTATATTTTTTACAACATTTTGGAATCGATGAAATAAAATATGAAAGAGGTATTTCAAGTCGATGAAAAGCATGTTGTATGTCTTAATTTAATGGGTAAGACTGAGTTTATGACTCTAGACTGAACTATTTCAGTGGTAATTATAGTTAATAACATAATCGCATTTGCGTAAATTTAAAAAAAGAGGTTGATAAATAAAAATTAAAATTTGAACAAAATGAACAAATATTTTAGGGGAATATCATTAATTATAATAATATTTTGGGTATTTGTTGGTTGAACAATTTTCATTTAATAGACTATATTAAACTTTCTGCCCCCGCTGTGGAACATTCCTGTCACCGCCACTATTTCTAGCGCATATGATTCTGAGGAATCTGGTGTTTCTAAGTACCAATTTCTTAGTCCCTGCTTCTAGCATATATTTCCTTCTGACGAATATGCTTTTAGTTTGCTTTTTGTCCATGGAATGACGCTTTAGAGGTTAAAGTGTCCTTAATTTTGAGCTCATCTTATATAATGTGAACTTTTTACTTGGATATATCTTTTTTGTGAGTACTGAGTTAAGATTTTTTTTAGAAAAAACCCTTGGAGGGACAGTGTATCCCCCCAATGGCTAAAAGTTTTGAGCGGGTGAATATTTTAGAGCAGAGTACCCAACTAGGTTGGTTCCTCTGCTTACCTTCAAAACACTCACCCCTCTTTTATTAATAATGGTTCTCAAATCAAGAACCAACAATAATTACATCGTATATTACAAAATAAGAAAGCTTGGATTCGCAAACAAATCTGAGACTGAAAAACAAATAGATCTCTTTCGAGAATGAAAAAGAAACCAGCCCAAATTAATGCTATGCCCAAGTATATCCCTATTCTCGGTGACACCTTCGAATATATGTTTGTGCCGCCTCTTCCATAAATTCCACGAAATAATAAACCATGGCGCAGCACCAAACTCTCGAAAAACACCTCTTCTGAAGAATGAACACCATAATTGTAAAAAAATTATAACCCGAATGCGACAAAATAAACGAAATTCCCAGCCAATGAAAAGCATCCCACCAAATTTTGAAACTCGCCTAACATAGAAAGCGACAGTGATTTAATGATTCCGTGCAATCACAAAACGGGTAGGTAGCAGACGAGAATAAGTTACAACCCCGATTCCATAAAAATTCACGCGTTGTAAGCCTTTCGTGAAAAACAAGCCAGCCAAAAAATTTGATTTTGGGTAAGATAACCGCATCCCAAATAACATTGTAGTCTCTCGAAGGCTGAATCCAACGATCCTATTAATAGTAACCATGAAAAAAAGAAGCAACAGAAAGTTCCTTTTTAGCACCTGTATCCCATAGAAATCGATCATCAATAGTCCCAAACGTGGGTTGCCCCGTAACTTTCGAGCTAATAAAAAGGGTTGGACAACATAGCCCAATCTAAGTCTTCATATCCATACAATATTGCTACCCTGTAATGCGCAAATTCCGTTTCAAAAAGGGACGAGTCTGTGGCTGATTGGTAAAAAGAAAACGGCACCCATCAGCAATTGTAGAAAATTTTCTATTACATAAAGCAAATATATCCGGGTAGATGGACTTGAGAGGGGAGTTGGATGTCCAGGTATCATGACAAAACAATCCCAATCGCCCATCACCAACTCGAATTCGCACATGAGCATTAAAAATTTCCCAATTCCCTTCAGCTTTGTAACAACATCGTAAGATCCCACGCCACATTGGCGACAAAGCTTTAGGGTCTTGAGTCACCAAATCAAGCCACGAACATATACTGTATCTATGGACGCAATAGATGTACCAGAGGGAGTTCCAATCTACAGCTCTCATTTTCCAAATCCATTTAAAAGGCAAGCTGGTGTTGGCAAGCTTAAGGTCCCAGATTGATAAACCTCCCAAATACCGCGGCAAATAGATAGTGTCCCAACTTACTTTGTAAATGCCATTCGTGTTTGAGTGACCTCACGATAAAAAATTACACATCAAATGATTAAAAATAGTAATCACTAAAGAGGGAATTCTAAAAAGAGAGCATAAATAAATTGGGAGAGAGGACAGTACTAATTTAATGAGAATGGTTCTTCCAGCAAAAGATAAACAATTACCCTTCCAATAGGCTAGTCAATTCATGAATTTACTGATTAATGGAACCGAAGCCATGGTAGGTGGCTGATTAATGCAACGAGGCACACCCAAAAATTTGATAGGGAATTTCTCCAAGCTACATCCAATCCAGGCCGCGTATGAAGCAAGAGAATTATCGAGAACATGAATGCCCATTAATGCGCTCTTATGGAAATTTGTACGGAGTCTAGAAATTAACTCGAAGGATCTCAGAATGCAAATGAAGCTCGGGAAAATAGACTCCTCTATCGATAAAAAACAAATAGTATCATCAGCAAACTGTAACAATAAAATGACAGGGAGACTATCTTCAAGACAAAAGCCAGGTAGGATGCCTTCCATGATAATGTAGTCTATAAGCTGTTTTAAACCCTCGACGGCAAGCACAAAAATGAACGGTGAAAGAGGATCACCCTGCTTAATGCCTCTTTTAATTTTTATTGGTGCTCCAAGTGTGCCATTTATCAAGAATAAAGTTGTGGAGTTTCTCTTACAGTTCAAAAGCCAGGAAATACATTTTTGATCGAAACCCATTCTAGCAAGAACCGCATCAATATACTTCCATGAGATACTATCGAAAGCTTTATGAAAATCATGTTTCAGAATCAGGCAGCGTTTTTGATTAACTTGCAGGTCCTGAATAATCTCAGCTGCCAAAAATGAGCATTCATGGATACTTCTACCTTTAACAAAAGCAAACTGATTATTCGAGATTAGAGAAGGGAGAATGGCTTGTAATCGAATAGATAATAGGTTGGTGATAATTTTATACGCTCCATGGCTAAGTGAAATCGGCCTAAAATTATTCAAAGAGCAGGATCCTGGGATCTTTGGAACAAGCACTATAAAGGACGATTTTATAGAGTCAGGCAGTCGTGAAGTATCATGAAATCGATCTAAAACACTTATAAATTCAGCCCTTAGATCTTCCCAGAAACGATCATAAAAGAAAATATTAAAACCATCATGTCCAGGTACTTTATTCTCACCACATTTTTGAATACTATTCCAAAGTTCAACATGCGTGAACGGAGCTGTTAGGGAAGCATTTTATTGAGCATTAATGGTTTTGAACTAAAGTTTTTGAAGGGACAAAGGAATATCACGAGGACCTGAAAAGAGTCTCTCAAAGAAAGAACGGATATGGTTGGAGATAGCTAGAGGATCGGTGATAATCTCTCCCTCAATGTCCAATTGGGTAAACAAATTATTGCAAAATCTAGCTGAAGCCATGCGATGAAAGAAAGCCGTATTATTATCCCCTAAAAGAGTCCAGTTAACCCTAGACTGCTGATGCCTCTACTTTTCCAAATTATCTCGATGTTGAAGGAGTAGGGAACGATGATTGCTAAGTTCTGTATGCTGTGAGAACATAAGAGGCTGCGGAACACTGCTGGAAGTTAGTGTTAAAATTTTCTTTTCCAATTCTTAAATTTTACGATTCAAATCCCCAAAATTCTTCACGTGCCATGGCCTATAGCTGAACTCAATTTTGATAACTTGAAGGAGATATCTCTATCAGAGTGGTCGATACAAATAGAATGCCAAGAGCTCCAAATAAATGATAAAAATTCAGCACTATCCCACTATAAATTAAGTGTTCTAAAAGGGCTCGGACCCATGGTAGGGAAGTACAAGGGTGGAACAAAACGGGTAAATGATCAGATAAAGTGGTGTAAATCGTTGACATAGACATAGTCAGCCAGATATCCAGAATACCACCTGAAGCAAGAACCCTATCAATACGAGAATAAGATATCCTATTATTCCATGTATAATCATGACCCTAGAGAGGAAGATCCTAAAGTTTGCCTTCCAAGACAAAGTCCTGAAAAGCAGAAATAGAGGGGGTGGATCTATCCCCAGCTTATTCAAAACCATGCAAAACCTCGTTAAAGTCCCCACAGACCAATACATTATGTAGATCACAGATAATAGATAATTTCCCTCCATAGCTTGTTTTTGTCTGTGAGATTAACTGGTGTATATACGCTCAAAACATGAAAATCAATTTGGTGCAAAGTAAATTTGAGAAACACCACATCTAGAAGTAGAATGAGTAACCATGCCCTAGAGAAGTGCCGAATTCCAAGAAGTGCCGAATTCCAAGAAAATAAAATGCCCCCTGAAAGACCAATCGAAGGGATGTAATGGTAGGCAAAATCATTATGACCCCAATAATGACAAACCACCAAATTAGAAAATCCGTTCGAGCTTTGTCCCTAGTTAAATAAAAAAATTTTAGATTATACTTTCGGGTGCAAGATAAAACAAAATGCTACTTATAACCCCTCGACAGTTCCAACACAAAAAAGCTAATGACATGAGAAATGAAAAATACCTTGTCAGGCAAAGAAACCCCATCAATCTATCTGATTCTCCAATGTAGCTCGAATAGCTGCTTCATGGCGTGGTTTGAATATTACAAGTTTATTTCCCATCTCAATAGTAAGTTGTGTTTCCCTATTTTGCACAGGTTGTGGCTGAGAAAGAATGATAATACGATTCATGTTTGAGATGTCTGGGCCTGAGGAGGCCGAATCTGTAGATGGATGAGTAGAGGCATCCTGTACAACTTCAGACAAAGGCATAGGAATAGGGTCCATGACAGGCTCATTAAATTTCGGAATAAAATTTCCACGAACTGCAGAATTGTCTTGGAGCGAAATGATTTGCAAATTTTTCGAGCTCCTAGGTTGAGTATCGGCTTGGAAAGATTCATTAGAAGAACTAGGATCACTAGAAATTTCACTTTAATCACACTAGTCATTCGAATTATAGTCACTACAATGTTCACAACCCACTCCTTATCATAGATTAGTATGAACTAGGATCTCCCTTGAATCAACAAAAAGTTTGAACATACGGTTAGTGGTTCCAATGGGGACCAAAACAAGACAGGAAACCACATCTAGACGATCCGGGCAATTGAAGTCAAAATCCAAAGAGACAATTCGGCCAAAAGAAGTAGCTAATTATCTAATCAACTTCTCTCCGATCAAAACCGGAGGAATACCCATGAAATCCACATACATAATGCATTCAGTTGGTGAAAATTCAGCTGGTAAGAACTTCACATCCTTGAAGATATGGTGGAAAACCTTCCCGTCACAACCAAAAAATTCATGCATAGAATTCACTAAGTTCAGATTGCTTATATAGTGGATTTGTCTTTTAAAGTTTCTTGTTCTGATGCAATCTGATTTGTTTGTGAGTTGATGTATCTTTTGATGCGTTTTTCTTTCATGATTTCTTTATAGAGTCTGTTTTAGCTTATGAGCTGGGGAGAATCTTTTTATGATATGAGGTATGCAAGGATATGATATCAACTTGTGTTGACCCAGATTCATAGCCTTCAATATTCCTCTGAGATTGGTATTCTCTTGTATTCTTGTAAGCATAGTCTTTAATTTCCTTAACTTGACTTTTATCTTCGAGAGAGCAGCCTTTTAACCATTTCTTGGATCATCTTGATTCTGATGAGATCGTCTTCCAAGCTAGATCCAATGCTTTTTTATCTTCAAAACTCTTTCTTTGGATCTTTCTAATTTTGAGGAGTTATTGCTTCTGAGCTAGATCCAACAATCGTTTTGGAAAAAAAATTTCACATACACTAATTTGCAAAATAGTCAAACCACAAATCACGTTTTGAAGTTTACCCTATAAAAAAGAACTAAATGTGTTTAGATGGTTCTCTAAATGTTGATATATATGGTAGGTATAAGAATAATAATTATTAGATGTATTGAACTGAACTTAAATGTACTTGTTTCACTATAAATAATATGTATGCAAGTACTGAACTGAATGAATTATAAGTTGAAAAGAATATATATAGCCTAAGTAATGTTTAGTTTTTATCGATAAATTAATAAAGTCAAATCACTACCATCCCGCCTTCAAAAATGAAGGAGAAGTGAACATTAACTTTTAAAAACACTATTTTTCCATCAATAAACAGATATACTAGTTTGAGTGTTAGTGGTATTTTAGGAATCCCCCCGCCTAATTATGTTACCAAAGATTGGGATACGGTGGCGTGGTTAGATATGAGCATGGAAGAGTTTCGGCAGCTAGAGCTCTATTACTTCTGACCGGTGGGAATGCTTCTAATTTGAAGATATTTTTTTTGGATAAGTTTAAAGATCTTCATTGAAATATTATTGTTCGGATCATAGCCACAAATAAGACTCATCATCTCTAAATAATTATCTCTTTAAATAATGATTTATTTTTCTTAGCTCTATAAGGTTTACTTTTGCAAGAATATAATGAACTCATGAGATCTTTTTAAATTTTAGGATTGCTTATTTTATTATTTTAGTAGGTATGCAATGAGACTGCTCATTTTCTAGTTAAAAAAGTTGATTCTTCGACATGTAGAGTGACATGTATTAAATTCGTCAACCTAATTACATTAATATTATTTAATGGACTATTATTCTTCGGTATGAATAATTAGGTGTAAATAAGTGACCAACTTATAAAAGAGAAAACATGTATAAACAAAAAAAAAACTCAATTGTGAGTTATTTGTAAAGATGACAAACGTTAGACGGGCATATATTATCGGCAAAATCTGGTGGTTGTGTCATGAAAACGGGCTCCTCCAAATAGTCGTGGAGGAAATCATTAGAGACATCCAAATTTGAGATGGACCAGCGAAAAGATGTTTCAAGAAAGAGAAGTAGCTTAACTGTTGTACGCTTAATAATATGACTAAAAGTGTTATAGAAATCCAACCTGGAATGTTGGTGAAAACCTTTCGCAACAAGTTTTGCTTTATAAAACTCAACGAAGCCATCCAGATTCATCTTGGTTTTAAAAACCCATTTGCACCCAATCACATTAGAATGCAGTGTAGGCAATACTAACTCCTACGTGTCATTGGATAGTAAGGTCGTGTATTCATCCGATATAGCCTTTCTCCAACACTCATGTTTCAAAGCTTTGGTAAAGCTTGTAGGATAACAACTCGTAAAAGAGGTGGCTAACCTTTTTTTAGCCCTTTGTAATGTGCCACTGGATTGTTGAGTAATCATGGTTTTGGTCGAGGGTGGTGGTCTTTTATTGACTCGGGTTTTTTTGGTGGGTTTGTTATATTTGCTCCAGTCGACAACAAGAGAGAGACCAGGAGATGGGTTGGTAAAAGTTGACGTATTGGGTTTAGGCCATTTCTTGTGTAGTGGGGATTTGGGATATGTGAGCACGGTGTCACGTACTGAGAGTTTCACCACAAGTGTACGTGCGGCCTTAGCTCAATCTCGCTTCTTTCGGAGAGAACTAAGTAGGCCTTTTTAATTTGAATGCTTAGCCAACAAGAATGATGAAGGTAGCAAGAGAATAAGATGTCAAAGAAGTGTGTATTTATGACACAAGAAGCTTTACAATATATCTTTTATAAGAGGTTAGCACTTGATAGTGTGCTTGACTTGTATGTCTTTGGGGATTGATTACAAATGAGGGATGGAGTGGTATTTATAGCCATTCCACCTCCATAACATGTGGGCTAGATTTGCAAGGAATATTCCTTGGATATTCTACATAAAAATCCATAAAATATAGAGTAAAGTCGGTTTGGACAGCTCTAGATACATTCTGGAAACATTCTGCCCGAATCTGGAACAATAAGGTTCTATGGCAATGCTTTTCCGTGTTTTGTTACACTTCTGGAACCTATTGCAACACTTTTTGGACTTTTGGCAACCCTTCTGGAAGCTTCTAATAGATTTACCAAGAATACTGGGCCTTGCTATGCGCTATGCGCATTGGGCTTGCCATTTATGGGCTGTTTGCGGGCTGGGCTGCCTCCAGGCCTATTTTTACGCCATTACTCACCAAGTAGCGTATCTTTTTGCAATGCCTTCATATTTTCTCGCATTATCTTTTGCACCATGCTAGCTAAACATCTTATGGACCTTTCTATATAATTTTCCCTTCGAGAAAGTCCACGATTAGCAGATTTGCCTCGTTCTCGTGCGAGTAGTCTTCTTGGCACACCGCATTGTCGCAATGCACTTTCGTAACTCCGTGAGATGCCTTGCTGCCCCATTTCACCTTTATGGCAGGACTTAGCATTTCTCACACACGAGTAGCAATACTTTGCAGAGTAAGAATGATGACCCGTGACATCGGGCTTTTCAGTGTCCTGCGGAATGATGATGACTTTTTCCTCCGACCTCTCACGGATAGTTCGAATCTACTTTTTTCTAGGTTTGAAATGCAGTTGGAGATGTTCCCATTGAAGGTTGTGGGACTTAACCGCGCCCAAGCCTAAATAAAATGCCATTTTAATTACCCTAAAATAAAATAAAAATAAATAAAATGAAAATCTACCATTTTCCCTGTGGTCTCCCCTCGCTAGCCGGAACTGATGTCGCCGCTGCCGGCGGCGGCCCCTGTTCTGACGGCGGCGGTGACTGCCACCCTTGTGGCGGCCACCACCACAGTTGTGGCGGTAGCTAACACATAGGTTGTTCATCCCTGTTGTGAGCACCCCGGCTACAACGGTAGATTCCACCACTATTGTGGTAGCTCCCGCCGCGATAGCGGTGGCCACTACAATGATAGCGGCCACCTTGGCATGGCCTGCTATAGGTTGTGCCACTCGTTCCCCTCTCCCTCTTCTCGCATTGGCTGATATTTTTCCCGAAATTTTGACTAAGTCAGTTGTATTTTCATGCGTAATGGTATTCAAACCTTTCTAGGAGAGAGATTATGCACTTTTTTTCTGACAAAATAGAATTAGAAATGTGATTTTAGAGAGAAAATCAAGAGCAAGAGAGACAAAGGTATAAACTAGCGAGAGAAAGATTTAGAAACGCATAGATTTTGAGTTTAATCAGTCTTAATCTCGACTCTTAGTTGTTCTTTCGCTTAACCTTGTCGCTAAAACACTAAAATTAATTAGAAATTGGAGGTAAAATGGATTAAATAGGTTTAGAGACTTATTTCCAAATAACTACCTAAATTTTGTCACTTTTTCTATCATAACTTTCGTCACTATTCTGTGACAAAAATCATCAAAGGGACCCCCGCAAAGGTTGATTCAAGTCTACAAGAACAGATTCACGGCCTAGAGGTAACAACACTAAGTTCCCTTATCTTTTTAATTACTTTTATCACTTTTTTAGTTGATGTGTTTGGTGTTTTTGGGGCTTAATCCTCCTTTGTCCTTTGGTTTTTTTACAAAACCATAGATACTACCGGAATCCCTATAAGAGTAGCTCTCATCACTATTGCAAAAGTTAGGGCAACATAACCCGCTAGACTGAAAACCCGAAAAGGGCGATCTAGGCAAACGTTAAGGTAAAAGTGAACAATGAGAAAGTTGTTAGCTAGAAAACCTATATAGGCTAGTTAACACCTAAGTTTGGGTCAATAGGAATGGTTATCATGATTATGTGGTCAAATTTAATTCATTTAATGAAAATGTCACATTTATTGAACTCTTATATTTTTGTTTGAATTAATATATTGGGCCCTAAAGACAAAATGTTGCAAATAAGTTAAACGTAGGGTTCCGTGCAGAGGACCCGATTCCATAAAAGAAATGAAAGCAATGATAAAAGGCATAAGTCCTAATAGACTAAAAAGAATAAGGTCTATGCAAAAGCCAGGAAAAGTTCGCTGGAATAAAAATCCAAAAAGGGCGGTCTAGGCAAAAATCAGGACATAAAACAAAAATGGTAAACAAAGTCTGATAGGCCCATCATAATGTTTTGGTCTATGCAGAAATTAAGATATGGAAATAAAGGTAAATGACAACCGTCGATCACATCACGGTACCCACATCATTATAATAAAAATCATAGATATCTTCTGTAACCTAGTGGAATCGAAGAGCTCAAATTCGTCTTATGGATGTGTCTACTTAGATCTCGACCCTAACCGAACATATCGAGTCCTCTAGGTTTGAATCCTCTAAAATTGTCCTTGGTAGAATCCACTGGTAGTGATAGCGTCCAATTAGCCACTATCCAGAATCTTAAACTTTGCTTCATGTTCAAACTTCTCTTTGATATGCTCAATCTAGTGCTCGTTACCCAACTGACTCGCTTCCTAGGGCAGCAGCGATAGGGTATGTAGAAAGCGACCATCCTCAATCTCAATATTCGACCACACAAACCTCGCATGTACATCGCAACTTCCCTAATCCTCCACCAAGGGCATACTCACCTGATCTATACGGTAATGCAATTCAGTATATTCTATCTCTTCAAGTAAGTCAATCGAGCAAATCAGTCAAACATGCTACTAGTCATCCTAAAGATGATCAGCCCAAGCAGCTCATGCATTAATGCATATATGCATAATATTCATGAGTATCCTATCTATTATTCTATACTAAATTCTACAAGAAACAAGCGCAAAAAAGTATCTTGGAGCTATGTGTTCAACCTTAGTAGTTTCTCTAGACTACCGGAAATCCTAACTCGATTTATATTTCATACTTCTATTTTTACTGCTTAATTTAAGGGGCAAAATGTATTTTGTTTCCATAAAATAAATTTAGAAACAAAAACACAACTCATGTCACTTACTAATGTCTCAAAATTTCCTTGATAGGTACACCATACGGCAATCCTGATGGACAGCTGACCCGAGAATCCAAGATTCAAAACTCATAATCTTTTCCCAGGGATACCCTGATGCAAGTGTCTAGGGGCAACTCGATACAATCGTCAGGGGCATCCCAACATATATTCTAAGCTACATTTGAGGATAAAATATCTAAGGGGCATTCTAGCTAGGCCCGATGGACAGCTTGATAGTTTCTCCGGACTCTCAAAAATCTCACTATAACTTCTATTTCATGCTTTTGGTTTTATTGTTAATTATAGGGGAAATTTTTTTTGTTTCCACAAAATCAATTAAGTAATAAAAACACAACTTACAACATGTTACTAATATCTCAAAACTTTCTTGACATGTACAAATCATGTTAGTCCAAGGGTCTCTTTAAAAACTCATGGTGATCATTTTAGTCCACAGGTCTGTTGAGATGCTCTCGGCAATCATCATTTTTAGTCCAAGGGTCTCTTCAGATGCTCTCGGCAATTATTTTTAGTCCATCGATCTCTTCGGACACTCTCGACGATCATTTTAGTCCAAGGTTCTCCTCGGATGCTCTCGGCGATCATCATTTTAGTCCAAGGGTCTCTTCAGATGCTCTCAGTAACTGTTTTTACTCCAAGGCTTTAGACACTCTCGGTGATCATGTTAGTCCAAGGGTCTCCTCAGATGCTCTCGGTGATCATCATTTTAGTCCAAGGGTCTCTTCGGGTGCTCTTGGTGATCATTTTTAGTCCAAGGGTCTCTTCGAATGCTCTTGGCGATCATTTTTAGTCCAAGGGTACCTTCCGATGATCTTGGCAATCATTTCTAGTCTAAGGGTCTCTTTTGATGCTCTTGATGATCATTATAGTCCAAGGGTCTCTTTCGATGCTCTCGGCAATCATTCTAGTCCAAGGGTCTATTTTAGCACCCCTGGAAAATCTAGTCGTTCGCTATAAGCCATCTATCTCAAATCGGTTGGGGCTCTAAAGGTGATACCGAATCAAAATCTCTAAGTCAACCTTGTTCTTGATATGTCTGTTGATGGCAACACCAGTAGACAACTGGTTCAAGAATCCACACCTCAGGTACAACCTTCTATCCCTTGTTCTTTCATGAGATCACACTTGGTCTGCCAAGTGGTAATCTCCCAAAGGGCAGCCTATGAGCACGGGCTTTTCTGTGTCCCACAGAATGATTATGACTTTTTTCTCCGACCTCTCATGTACCAGTTAAATCTACTTTTTTCCGGGTTCGAATCGCGCTTAGAGAAGTTCCCTTTGACGATTTTCAGACTTAACCGCACCCAAGCCTAACTAAAATGCCATTTTAATTTCCCTTAAATGAAATAAAAATAAAATAAAATAAAATAAAAATATGCCCTTTTGCCCGAGGTCCCCCCTCGCTGGTCGGTAATGCCGCCGTTGCCACCGGCGAGGCATGTTTCGGCGGCTTCAGTGATTTCCACTATTGTCGCCATGCGGGGTGGTCACCCCGTTGTGACCACCCTGGCTACCACCATAGCTTCCACCGCAGTTGCGGTAGGTCCCACCGCTGTAGCGGTGGCGGTGGCCACTACGGCGATGGCGCTGGCTGCTATAGCGGTGACGATTGCTGCTAAAATTATAGCGACCACCTTGGCACGTTCTGCTACAGCCCGTGCCACTGGTTCCCCTCTCTCTCTCTTCTCTCATTGGCTAATATTTTTCCCCAAATTTTGACTAAGTCAGTTGTATTTTTGTGTGTGAGGGTATTCAAACCTTCCTAGGAGAGAGATTATCCACTTTTTTCTCACAAATTAGAATTAGAAATTTGATTTTAGAGAGAAAATCAAGAACAAGAGAGAGAAAGGTATAAACTAGTGAGAGAAAGATTTAGAAAGACATAGAATCTGAGTTTATTCACTCTTAATCTCAATTCTTAGCTGTTCTTTTGCTTAATCTTGTAGCTAAAACAATAAAATTAATTAGAAATCTTAGGTAAAATGGATTAAATATGTTTAAAGAATTATTGCCAAACCACTACCTGAATTTTATCACTATTTCTATCACAACTTTCATCACTATTCTATTTGAAAAATCATCAAAGGGACATCCCCACCGGTAGATTCGAGTCTACAAGAACGGATTCACGGCCTAGAGGTAACAACATTACGTTCCCTTATCTTTTTAATTACTTTTATCGGTTTTTAGTTGTTGTTTTGGTGTTTTTGGAGCTCAACACTCGTTTGTCCTTCGGTATTTTTACGAAACTATAGAAACTACCGAAATCCATATAAGAGTAGCTCTCACCGTTATCGCTATAGCCTTAACCGCCACACCTATGGTGGTGAAAGCTATAGCAGTAGTGGTGACCTTTACTCTTGTAGATGTCCCCCTAGTTTTCGAGTTTGTTGGTTCTTTCCCCCAAAATCCGTAAATTAAACATTATTTTGAGTGTTTTAAGTCTAAATCTATTAAAGTAACATTGATTTTGACTTAAATTTCGATGATTTTGTGTTTTTGGTAGTAAAAAGCCCGGATCTCCCCTTAAAAATAAATTTCACCAAAGTCGCTATAGCCATTGCACTAACCGCCACCGCTATAGCCTCCACCACTACCCTTGTGGTGGTGGCAGTTGGAGCAGTAGCGGTGGTGGTTACTGCTTCATCAATTCCAACCTGAATTTGTTTCTAAGGTCTTTTTCGCTTCATTTTCCATTGTTGTTTTTGTCCTTTTTGTGTTTTTCTCCGTGTTCTTGATCTGGAAAATTTTTCTAATAACCCAAATTGATTTTATTTATTTTAATATGGTAAATTAGTTAATTAATCTGTTAAAATTATCCAACTCGACCTAAAAATGGAGTTTTTGTCTCATAAAAATCACATTCAACATCTTTTTTGTCTCTTTCATATATCTTTATGTTGTGAATATTATTTATGTTCAGTTGATTCGTGATTTTGGATGATTCATCTCGTTTGGAGCCGGTCCGTGTTGGTAAGTTTAGTTGGAGCCCAATTTTGGTCTCTCGATATTTATTTTTCCCGCATTAGAAAAATGTATAGGGATTTGTAAAGCCTTGTAATAATTATTTATTTCATGCTTATTGGATGATTCGCCACATGATGTTTTAATTAGGAGGATTTAAATCAAACAAGAACTAGAGTTACCTTAATTGAAATATAAATGGTCTGCTTTAATAAATGAAGAATAGGCAACATCATCTGAACTCGAAATCTTCATTTTAAGGTACGGTCAAACCGCCCAGTCGGAATATCGCACCCAAATTCCTTGTAGAGCAAAACCGGGTGGCAACTCTATCTTTAAATACAGGATTTCTAACTGCTAAATTGGATTAAAATACCAACTTCAACACCATTTCAAACATTTTCCCCACATGCTTAAATAAGGATCAATCCCTCAGCTCGCTTCACCTTGCGTATTTTCCCACCCTTAAGGGTCACAAAAAAGGCCACTCACTGACAGGATAGGTGGCGCTGTCACTAAGGCATAGTGTCGAAGGTGAAGTTTGGCTAGGTAGAGGATCAGGTTGTTGTGGTATCTATGACAATAGAAGAGGTTGCATTTGGATTGTTGGTAGGTTGGAGACTCAGCCATGTAAACCGAAGCAAATGCACCACTTAGCTCCAAATAAGGAAACACCTACTCATCAAAGAAAATTGTTAGCACAAAATTTTGTAATGCCCTTAGTCGATGATGAAAGATTGTGTAAATACTTCACATTACCCTGTTATGTTTGGTTTGAAGTCAATTTTTGGGAGTTGTCCTCAAAAAAGGGCATTCGGTCCTTTATACCACTTTGAAAAATGCTGAAAATCTATCAATAAAGGTACCCCTGTCATCCATAGGAGTTTCATCATTGGTAGATAATAGTACCATTATCATCTATAACGGTACTGCGATCTATTATTTCCTCAACAATTTTCACCCCCCTTAAATTTCCTGTTTAAAATTCACCAAATAACGGTACCACTCTCCAAATAATAGTACCACCATTGATTTTAGGCATGATATCATTTCGAATAAAATTCAATTTTTCCATTCAGTTGAAGAAATAATTATATTACCCGATTTCAACTCTCATTTTCACCTATAAATAGAGGCAAAAATCAGTTTTACAAACACACAACTCATAATAATCAACATATTCTTTGAAATTAACTCTGAAAAAGTTCCTATCAAAGTTTTGCCTAAATCATTTCCGAGTTTTTAGCAAGTTTAGATTGAAAATGGAATTCATTTTTGCTTATATAATCTTTACCGACCTTTAACTTATTCTTTCCAATCCTATTGCTCTTCATGAGGCTATTCCAATCTCTCTTCGAATCAAACAATTAGTTTGAAACAAAATTGTATACAATTTGAGACTAAATCTAATTTTCTTTTCAATTTTGTCATTTCATTAAAGTAAATTATTTTTAGTGGGTAGGAGCTTTATTGTGGTGATTTTGTTTGAGGGATTATCACTTGCGACCCCTAGTACACTCTCCTATTTACCCTCTAATTAATTTCCCAAAATTCCCTAAAACTACTTGTTTTTCTGTACTAAATTTTTTTACAAAATATGTGGTTTTTGATCGATCACGGTACAGTTATGCTCGAACAATGGTACAGGGATCCATGATAACAGTGCCGCTATCATTCCGGTAGATTGCATATTTTCTTTTTTAACCTTTGTTTTATACGATAATTGCCCGGAACCTAGATTGATTTGTATTTTATTCATTTTATGTGTTATAAGCATGTGGCAATTGACAGAATATGATTTCATGACTTCTTTGAGGCGGTATGATTTGGTTAGAATAGCTCTTTTTCTCACCTCATTTCTTAGAATCAATCTAAGCAATATGTTTGACATTAAAAAAATGATTTTGGTATTTTAATTTAATTTGGCTAAAAAAATGAATAAGTAATTCATTCGGACCTGAATCCTTGAATTAAGGTGTCGTTTTGTTCTTGAAAACAATGTTATATATGAATTTCCTAATAGAGATGGTCTAGGTGGCGACTCTATATTTTAAATCATGGATTTAGTCCCTGATTCTTTTTGATATTATTTTGTAAAGTTTGTTTTGTAAATTGATTTATATTCTATTTTACCAATTCTATATGTTGTGTGTAGGATCAATATTATGAATTTCAATTATTGATAAAAGGATAACTGAGATAAGTTCAATACTATAAATTTCAAGTATTTGAACGGACAATATTTCAGCTATAAACTCAGTATTGAAAATTTTGAATTTAAGAAGACTAAGAGAGCATTTCGACTATAAACTCAACATTATGGATTTCAAATGAAGAATTGAAGGGAAATTCAGAACGAGCTTCGACGATGAATCAATATTATGAGTTCTAAATACTAAATCAGGTGGAGTTTGGATTAACACTTAGTTTAAGAAAATCGAAGTTTCTAAATTTGGACAGAGTTTTAAGATGTTTTGAAGATTTTTGTACTTAGTATGGATAAGGTATAGAAGAAAAGGATTGAAGGGCTTAAAGGACTTTTTCTCTCTCAAGAACTCAGAATTTCTCTCTCTATATTCTTCCTTTGATGTGTATAATGAAAGGGATGAGTTGTGGTTGTTAATGGGAAGATAAAGATGCCTATAAATAGTGTGGAACGTACCCTTATTGGCAGTTTCCCAATATATTACCCATGTGGGTATAATTCTAGTGACCCAATTATCTGGAACAGTAGTTTGGAAATTATCCATATGGGTAATTCTAAGGGAAAATACTCGACCGAGTTTCCACCATATCAAAAACAGTGACCACAAATTGTCCGAATGGGAAATTGCCATAGAGAGAAACTACCCGTACGAGTAGTTTTCACGGTTGACAAAACTTTGGGTAATAAAAACCCTAAAGTCAAAATTGGAAACTTCTAGTTTCAGTTTTGACAAACTCGTATTTTTTCTTGTCCTCGGGACTTTATGATATTTTTAGCATTCGAAACATCCCAAGGTACGTGGATCCTTGAGATTTCAAGGTTTCTGGAATTTCCATGTTGTGGAGTATGCAAGAATCTTAGAATAAGGAAAACACAATTGAAAGATCTTTGAGCTAGGGGTAAAAGAATTTATGTCCTTGGTTTCGTTCCTGGCTCTTGTATGATCGCTTTGACGAATGAGGTTTATATCATCATTAGGCTAGAGTGGACAATGCTAACAAGGGAAAAAATTTCATATCCCAAAAAATTTATCTAGAATTGAGATATTTCATCTTAAACGGCAATTAACTTAACTTTTTTATTTTCTTTAAACAGGTTATTTAATAAATAGGAGAGTCATCTGTCTCAAGAAAGGGACACTGATAAGTCTTAAAACTACACTATTCATGTGGCTAAACAATTCTCAATTGTGGACATTTCTTGGGTATTATTATTTTATTTGTAAGATTTCACGTGGTCTATTGTTGTTTTAGATGCATTTTCTGTAATTAGGTGAATCTTATAAATAATTTTCTTAGAAATGGAACTTGGATAAGAAGTATGAGAAGTATTGGATGCTTAGAAAGAAGTCAAAGTTAACGTGAAGACCCTTGCAACTCTGTTGTTTGCAACCACAACACATCTAGCCACGATCACAACTATGTAAATTCGAAGGCAATAGGTTTTCAATGTTTAAGCCATGAGCATGACACATCAAGTAACAATCACGATGCAAAATCCAAGGCTGCACAGATTTTCTTCCAAGAGGCATTTCAACTGACATGAATACCATTTGGATAAGGCACTTGTTCATGAACCAATTACATGAAGACATAAAACTTTTCAACCTCTATATAAAGGAATTTTCGGCCAGACCATAAAGTTGGACGATTTGAATTTCAATTGTCAGATATTAGCCATAGATAGAGAGAAAAATGAGAGAGCCAAATCTACATTGTTCTTAGGTTTCTTAGTTATTCTCGAGAGTGTTGTTTTATAATATACTTGCAAAACACTTATGAACAAAATTCATTGTTCTTCATCAAATAATTTGTTTTATTATCAATAATTTGTTTTACCCAAAAGATTAGTGCATTTGAACATTCAAGTAGAAGAACGGCTAGAGTCAAGGATTTACAACATGTAATATGAGGTGGTTTGAACTAACTTAAATCTTACATTCTTTAATTTCGATTTCGTTTATTGCATATTTCTTAATTCTATTTCGATCATATCACCTTTCCTCTCTTCTTGTGCTTAATAAGTTTAGGATCGAATGTATGATATGCATGTAGTGCTTGTTATATTGAGTCACTTTGTTATTATGCATACGAGTCTGAATAGAATTAATGGTACTGGTCCTGCGTCAAAGGTGGAGAAGTTATACACCCATTCGAGTGACATCAAATCAGTGTTCATTTGTAATCTAGTTAGTGGAGTAGGTATAGTCCTACCTGGATATATTTGTCTTTATTTGCACGATTATAGTTTATGCGACAGCCATCCTTACTAAGCATAATATATTTGGTATTTGGGTTTGCATGCATGATACATGATTCAACTGTAGATCATTAGATAGAACATTTATGATATATTTTTATGTGCTTACAAAAAATAAAGCTTTGGTCCCATTGGCATAGTCGGGGTTTAACTTCCAGTGGGTCTCAATTGTGTATGAAGAAATTAAATTCGACTTAGAATAAATTACCAACTTCACAATTGATATAAAGGAGTCATCTTCCTCATTTACATTACGGTTCTTTAGCTGAAAATTGTTGCCACCCCTACGACACTCCCTAGGAAACTCAGACTGAAGATATAGGGGTAGGGGGAGAGTTTTGGCGCTGATGGGTCACGAGACCTAGCTCCTCCCCACTATCTCGCCACTGGTTGGTCCTTTGTGCGAGTATATTTAGGGTCAAAGGGGGGTGAATGACCCTTTTTGCAGAATTCTTAGACTTCAAAAGTCTTTGTGTAGTGTGATATGGATGATCCAGATGATAACTGGTGTAACCTCCAGATAATGCAAATTGTAATATAAATGTACTTGAATATGAAGTTTAGAGTTGGAGAAATTGAACACAAATGTTTTTATCCTGGTTCGACCCTGCCTACGTCTAGTCCCCAAAGTTTCATCCTCCGAGCTTAAATCCACTAGTGACTAGATTTCACAAAAATCAAGTCTTTACAATTTGTCGTCGGATATTTATTCTCCTCTAGATGTAGGATATACCACTAAAGACACCAATCATTAGCTAAGTCATTTCGTATTGTCTCTGAAAGATGACCTCTCTTCTAGATGTAGGATATAACATCAAAAGCACTAACTTATGGCCGAGTCCTCTTTCTTTAGCAAGATATACAACTTAAACACTACCCAAGTCTAAGTTAAGTCCTACAAGGATATACCACTCAAACTATCCTGGTTCAAGTTGAGTCCCAATCTCTATACTCACCCAAGTATGAGATTTTTAGACTTTGTTTAATCAAAAGTTGGGTTTTTGAATTCTTTAAGTTTATAGACTTACTTGAGAATCCTTACAAATAGATTAGAATGTTTGGTTCTTAGAGGGATTAAGTTCACTCATTGAGTAGCTTGAATTCTCAATGTAATAGCTTTTTACAAAATCAATCAGTATTTTCTAAACTTGTGAAGTTTCCCTTTTACAGGCATGAATCATAAATGTAGCCATTGTGTATCGTTGGCATGATCTTGAATCTTCACCGTTGATTAGATATGATGTGGCACTTTCGGAGCCTTTAATTACTCTGTTAGACTCATTGATTAACCCATTTGAATTGTTGGGATTTGTGGGAGAAAGGTGTCATTCGTCATTTTTTTGGAGTTTTTTGTGGTTTTTCTCTTTCCATATCATTCCTTTTGACATTTTCTGAATTACGTGCAATTTGTCACTTTTTCTTTTCCTAAGGAAAAAAGGGCTTGTTGACTTAGAACTAATGTTAGAGGGAATTTGAACATTTGGAAATTCCCTTTGTCTTGATAGTTGAGTCTTCCAGATGTCTTCAGACTCAAGCCTACTACGGATGCTATTCAATAGTTATCTATTCCAGATGTTGTGTTCAGCGGATTAGAAGTTTGTTTCCTTTCCAAACTTCAATCAGATGCATTCTTCCTGTACTTGGGGATCTATTGTCTTCAATATCTTATCAAGATGCTTTCTTGGACTTAGGAGTTTTGTATTTTATCCGGATGGTTGGTTTGAGTTGCTTCTTCCGGATCAATGTTTCCCAACAATCTCCCCCATTTGATGGAAACAAAAACCTAACAACAATGAGCATTTAAATAAGGAATATGAGCTAAGTATGATTTTTTATACTTAGTCTTTAACAAGTAAGCTGCCTCATAATTTTTGCATATTAGCTTCTAAGTTTTTGAAGTACAATTGGTAGTTGTACTTAGAAGTAGAATTTTTAATAGGATTTTTCACTATATAACTACTGTTAATAATAGTTAACATCAATGAAGTGCAGGATTAAAATTACATAAATTATAAGTAAAAAATACAATATATTATATGTGTTTACAAAAAGTTAACTAGCTATTCATCCGTATCCATAGCCTGTTGCTCTGTAGCTTCTATAGCTTCCTTCTCCCCCTTTTTGTTTTCATCCTCTAGGGGGTCATTCACCATGTTAGTCCTCTTATCTCATTTTGTCTGCCAAGCCTCTGCTAGGATGGTACAATCTTTAATACCTGCTAGGCACTACTCAAGGATTTTGTCTACTGTGGCAGGAATGACATAGACAGGTGTGATAAGCTTCCGGAGTAGGGCATATGATTTTGTTAGGTATGGATGCATGGAGACAACATATTCTCCATCTTCTTTTTTAATGAATGCGAACAGACCCTGGAGCAAGGTGAGCATGCATTGATATACGTTGAATCTGGTGTCCCAAATATTTTGGATAAGTTTTTGGAAGAGGGGAAGTAATAGGCTCTCTAGAATAGCTAGAGGAGGAGTAGAAGTAGAAGTAGAAGGAGCAGTGAGATTGAGATTATATATACCCAAATTTAGTTGTGTGATTGCATTAGTAGTTGCCTTAGTACCATTGCGAATGCTGTCATTTAGGTGCTAGAGCTCAATGTTGAATGTCTCACGCTAATTTCCAATAATTGTATTGATATTGGAGAGACTATTCTTGCAATCATGCCTAATGTCCTCAGCTTCTTTGGCTAGGAGAGTAGGTAACTCATCCTTTAAGAATTTGGAGAGTTATTCCTAAAGCCCTTTCTGTTCTGTTGTAAGTGTAGAGAGGCCGAACATTATAGTGTTTCCTCCTTGAGTGTTAACATCTGGAATGGAGTTTGTTAGCAATTGGAATTTTTGATCTATATATTCTTTCAATTCTGTTCTGAGATTAGTGGAGAGGAAGTGACATGCCCCATGATGGTTGCACAATTGGTATCAACTTTGGTTACGGCTTAAGTAGAGGAGCGATTAACTTCTACAATGTTTGAGGTAAGCGGTTGCAGAACTGGAGTGATTTTTCCCAATGAAGTGGTGGCAACTTGATCTGCAGTTGGGAATTCGCTAACTTTTTCTTCAAGATTACTTATGTTGGGTTATTACCCTCAAGCCCATTCTTCATATCCAGAGACATGGATTAATTTGTAATTAATTTCTTCACAACAATGAGATATTGGCAATTTTCCCTCATCAGGGGTTTAAGAACATCATCATATTTTTTCCTTCCAAGAGCTTTAAGGCCATTCTAACTTTTTTAGGTCTGGAGGGTTTTGAGGCCAGTGGTTTCTATTCCTCTTCACCATTAGTTTCATCTTTAGATCCGGAGCTACTCTCGCTTCCGGACTACTCTAAGTTGGAGGATTATTTTCCCTTGTCATGCTTCTTCTCTCCTTCCTTCTCTTCCACCCTATCCTCTGGAGTTGCCCCACCTTGTGAGTCTACTATATTAGCATTGCAAATGGGTCTCCAACCATTTCCCTCCTCCAGAGCATTTTGCTACAGGCTACGTTCAACTTCCTTATATTTATTTTGAGAATTTGCATATGAGTTGCCTTATTTTTCTGCAATTCTAGCACTTGCAGTTTCTACAACAATATTAGAATCAATGTTATGGTAATGTTGTACCTCTATGTTTAGTGGGTCTTATTGGACTGTTTCTTTATGGGATGCCTTTTCCTGGTAGATTTTAGGAAGATTGGTATTATCCTTAATCTGCTCTACAAGTGCCTTTTCATGGCTTTTATCTCCCTTTTCAACAGCCTTTTTAGGACTTTCCATTTTGATAACTTTAGTGTTTGTAGCCTCTAGGTTAAGGAGTGATTCTGGAAGGGGTTATATTCGTGCTTGGAAGTTTAAACACGTTAACTCTTGTTTAGTATAGTCCTCCTAGAGGTGTTGGAGATCTAAGGGAGAGACAAAAATGCATTGAGAAGGATCCACCGAAGGAATTGCAAGACTTGACGCTTCAGATGAGCCTCCGGGTCCTTCCAATGTGGTAGCAAGCATGTTTATCTTCTGGTTTTCCTCTATGCCTGCCATCATGTGATTATATTCTAGATCCTCTAAATGCATGGTTTTGGCAGTGAGCTCAACATTCTTCCCCTTGCTAAGTTTGGCCATAGCCATTATTTCTTCTTGAGTTACTTTTGGTGCAGGCTCCATGATGGATATTTTGGCAGCAGGCTTCTTAGGCGTAATTTTTGCTCTCTTTGCTTGTAGAGCCTGAGTAAACGTTGGTCCCTTCCTGATCAACTTCCTCTTTGGTACAAGTTCTTCTTCTTCCATAACACTGCTCTCAATGGTAGCATCTTCCTCAAGAATTTTTTCTAAGGTTTGACTACAACCCCCCTTCCTTCCCTCTCTAATTGGAGCAGCTGCTACTGCAATTTCTTAGTTGCCTCTAAATCATCCGGTTTTTCCCTTTTTATAGCTACTTTTACCATCCTCCTTCATGTCTTAGGTTGCTTCGGAGTCTGTTTCATGATCTAGGTTAGAGTCATTTGATCCTCATTTTCCTCTTCTATATTTTCCTCCACTATATGCTCAGGATTAATCTTCACCTAGGCCTTGGGTTTAATAGTTCTTGGTTGCTTAACTACCAGAGCTTTTTCTATAGTGCCTCTGGCTTTCCTCCCATTGGTCTTCTCTACTCTAGCTCTTTTCTACTCAAGAGCCTTAGCTTCATCCCGCTATTCCCCATGAGTCAGATTGAGGAAATTTTTCTCTAAAATGGCTTCCCTTCAACAACTTCTTCTCCGGTGAGATCAATCCCATTGGCTATGAGGATTTTGGTGACAAGAGCTTCGTAAGAGTACTTGTGTTCCTAGACGTAGTGGATGAGCAGAATCGGCATGTTTAGTAATCTGCTTTCCACCAAATGTTGGAGGACGCAGAGTTGAAAAGCTGATGCAGTATTGAGGGACCCCTTCCAGATTAGTATGAACTTGGCTAGGATGAATAGGAGTAATCGGGGAGTTTTTGGCCAAAGGGTAGAGCATGTGTCTCCAAATAATCTCTCTAGAAGCCATAGTTTTGAGTCATGCTTCATAGTTTGCTCGTCACCATCATTTCTCATGATCACCCCCTCATTTTTCATGTTGAAATAAGTTCTACACCATGGTTCGGAGTGCATTATAGTAGAAGTGAACTTTCAGGTTCTTATAAAACTCTTTCACAAGAACAAGATAGGTGGGGTTTATCATCTAGAGGAAGACCTCAAGATGTTGGTCTTTTAAGAGTTGGGAGTAGGGTTCTGTTTTGAAGAGAAATTCATCCCCCAAATGATAAGAAGGGATGATTGTGTCTGAACTCTCAAGTTTGATGGGGATAAAATCCTTATCTTTCATGTTTTCCACTTTTAAGGTGTTTCTTGGTGGAAGGGTTGATTGATTCTGGTTTTTGCCCATTTAGAGATTTTTAGAACAGATTTTTGAGAGTTTAGGATTTAAAGGATTTTTCTATAGAGTAACAGTAGATTGATTACTTGCTTGAAGAAGAAGAGTGATTTTGAAGGCTTTTTATATAGTTTTCAAGGTGAGGGTAATATGGTAATCTAAAGGCAATTAAATTTAACTGGATGGATGACTTGGCAGTATCAAATGAGGAGAGACGGTAATGGCTTTTAAACCGGAAAATTAGAACGGTTTATTCCATTTATAACTATTGCATTTTCACCGCGCGTGCATTGCCTAATAAACGTTTGAAATTCAAAACATGTATAATTTCCTTTTCACGCTTTTACTACCATTTATCATCTCTTGTCTGCTGAGATGGCAATGTTTCCTTCCGGATCCAGATTTGATATAATTCATTTTTCTCTTTGACTCCTTGACTTGTCTTCCGAAACCCCTTTTAAATTGGATTTGACATTCCAATTGCTTCCTTGAGCTTGTTGAATTGATCTTTACTTAGAGGTTTAGTAAAGATGTCTGCCCTTTGCTCATTTGTTGGAATGTAGACCAAAACCACATCCTTCTTCATCACATGATCCCGGATGAAATGATTCCTAATGTTGACATGCTTTATCCTGCCGTGTATAACTACATTCTTTGACACATCTATTGCACTTTTGTTGTCACACGATACATTAAAACATCTTGCTTGAACTCCATAATATTCTAGTTGTTGCTTGATCCATAGGAGTTGAGCAACACAGCTTCCTACAGCCATGTATTTAACTGCAGTAGTTGACAATGCTACTGAAGTTTGCTTCTTGCTATACCAGGACACAATGCAATCTCTAACAAAATGACAGCCTTCAGATGTGCTTTTTCTTTCTGCCATAATAAGCGTCAGTGTATCCTTGTAGAGTGAAATTGCCATTGTTAGGATACTACAATTCAACTTCTATTGATCCTAGCGAGTGTCTTAGAACTCTCTCGACTACTTTGAGATGTGACTCCTTTTGATTGGCTTAATATCTTGCACAGCAGCAAACTCTATAGTGAATATTCGGTCTACTTGTTCTTAGATATAAGAGAGAACCAATCATTCCTCTATACAGCTTCTGGCCTACTTCTTTTCTATCACAATCCTTTGAAAGGACTGTATCTGATCCCATAGGAGTGGAAATTGGCTTGCTCTTGTCTATATCAAACTTCTTTAGAATCTCCTTGGTATACTTAGATTAATTGATGAAGATCCCATCTGGACTCTGCTTGATTTGAAGACTAAGCAAGAAATTTAGTTCTGCCATCATTCACATCTTAAACTCCTTCTTCATCTGATTGCTGAATTCTTCACACATCTTTTCATCAATGGCTCCGAAAATTATATCATCCATATAGATTTGGACAACATTGACATCACCCTTTTGCTTCTTGATAAATAGTATTATATCAGCCTTTCCGTGGATGTATCCTATAGATATGAGAAATAATGTGAGCCTCTCATACCAAGCTTTTGGTGGTTGCTTCAATCCATAGAGGCCTTTTTCAACTTGTAGTCATTATCCGAATGATTTGAATCTTCAAATCCTGGTGGCAGTTTTATATAGACTTCTTCTTGAATAACTCCATTTCAGAAGGCACTTTCGACATCCATTCAGAATAGGGTGAAACCCATATAAGATGCAAAAGCACACAGGATTCTGATTGCCTCTAGCATTGCAACTAGAGCAAAATTTTCTTCAAAGTCTATTCCTTGATGTTGGTTGCACCCTTGAGCAACTAGACTTATCTTATTTCTCATAACTACTCCGGATTCATCTAGCTTGTTCTAGAATACCCACTTTGTACCAATGATAGATTTTCCTTTTTATGGTGGGACTAGATCCTAAACATCATCCTTGTGAACTGATCTAGTTCTTCTTGCATGGCTATCATCCAGCTTTCATCTCCTTCTGCATCCTGGAACTTCTTTAGCTCTATAAGTGCGACAAAAGCATTATGGCTCATCATCCTATTGAGTAGTCCTCTGAATCTGACTGGTTTTTGAACATCATCCAAAATAGCTTCAATTGGATGGTCCCTGCTAGTCTGGATCTCTCCGAATTTCTTCATGCTATTATGGAACCTGCTCTTCAACAACATCAACTTCTTCTTCTGGTCCTTGTTCATCATTGAAGTTAATTACACCAACATGAAGATTTTCTAGTGGTGGATCATTTTCGAAGTTGATTTGATTGTCCTCCTCTTTGTACTTCTTTATTTGAAAAGGATCACGAGCCTTTGTAGGTTCTGGTACATCCAGAAGTATATGATCCGGATCTTGGTTTTTATTTCCAAAGCGGTTAGTCTCATCA
The DNA here is from genome assembly GCA_947683365.1 of Euphorbia pulcherrima. Taxonomy (NCBI): domain Eukaryota; kingdom Viridiplantae; phylum Streptophyta; class Magnoliopsida; order Malpighiales; family Euphorbiaceae; genus Euphorbia; species Euphorbia pulcherrima. The sequence continues at coordinate 53,989,803 of CANTUS010000015.1, forward strand.
AAATCCACATGTATTGACTCTACCACGGTTTGAGTTCTTTTTTAATATACTCTGTAAGCTTTGCTATATGCTGAGTAGCCAAGGTAAGGACCAAACTTTCCTAGTTTCGCTTTATCATTTAGGATGTAGCATTTACATCCAAAGGCTTTGAGGTACCCAATTTTAGGTGTCCTTCCCTTTGAGATTTTATACGGGGTTTTATCTATGGTCTTTCTAAAGATAGCTTTAATTAAAATATAACACGCAGTGTTTACAGCCGCTCCCCAAAAATACTTAGGCAATCTATTCTCATTTAGCATTGTTCAAGCCATTTCCACTATAGTCCTTTTTTTTACTTTCTACAACCCCATTCTGTTGAGGTGTATGAGAAGCAGAGAAGTTGTGCTCAATGCCTCTAGATTCACTGAATTCAGCAAAATGCTTATTTTTGAATTCTCCTCCATTATCAATCTAAATGCATGCAGTGCTTATGCTCTGTTATACATTTATCCTAATAAATATCTTCAAAAAATGGTCAAAGTCTTCATCTTTGCTAGCTAGTAAAGCAACCCAGGTATAGCGAGAATAAACATCCACTCTGACCATAGTATATTCGCTTCTACCTAAACTTATTGGCTTGTTTGGGCCAAAGAGATCAATGTGCAAGAGTTTAAGAACTCTCTTGGAAGGTATATAGGAGATGGAAGGGAAACTTTTTCTAATTTGTTTACCTAGTTGACATGCAGTACAAATATGATCCTTATCAATAGCAACCTTATGAAAACCCAGAAGCAATTCCTTTTTAACTAGTTTGGACAGGAGGTTCATGCTAACATGTCCCAACCTTTGGTGCCATATCTATGATTCATCTTCTTTAGACACCAAGCATATGTTCTTTTTCTCATTTTTGATATTTTCCGAAGAGACATTATTTACTCTAGGTGAATAAAGAATGAGTTGATTAGACTTACTATCAATGATTGAGCAGCCTCCAGATCATAGAGGATTTATCTTTCTTTCCCACTATGTTCTGCTACACTTAGTAGGTTGAACTTTAGTCCTTCAACTAGCAGACATCTTCTATCCTTAATTCAGATCCAATGGTTCCATGTCTAATGATTTGTCCCTTTTGATTGTCTCCAAAGCTTACTTTTCCACCTTCCGTCCGGATTATAGTGATGAAGGCTTTTTTATCACCATTCATATGCTTGAGCATCCACTATTAATGTGTAATGCTTGTTGATCTTTTGTGGACTTAAGGCATACCTTAGTGTTGGCTGACTCTGACTTTGATTCATCACTTTGCTCAGTGATTTGCTCAGTTGTTCCTCTTCCGGATGGTTCTGCCTCCAGCTCTACTAGTGCCACAGATCCACAGTTAGCAGTTTATTCTTTTTCTTAAGATGAGCTACTTCTCTCTTCTCTATTTCTCCATGTGGCCACCATTGCCTTCCTATTGTGTTTCCTTTCTTTATTGAGCTAAGGACATTTTACTTTGAAATGTCCCTTTTCACCAGCTTCGAAGCACCCAATCCCTTTCTCCTGGTCTTTCTTTTCTTTCAGACCCTTTTTATACTTATCCTTCTTTGAGCTTCTTTCTCTCCAGTTTTTGGAGTCAGGATTTCTAAACTTTCTTCTTGACCTTGTTTCTTCCTCTCTAAGGAATCTGTCGAATCTCCTAGCCAGCATGGCCATGCCATCAGTTTTGCAAGAAGATGGCCTTGATTACATTTTTTATCTAGAGGATTCTATTCTGAATGTGTCTGCTTTTAGAGCAATTGTTTTATTCTTTTCCTGAGGCCTCTTTTCTTGATGGCTCTATCTCTCCAAATGATAGATCTTCAGTTATGAGATTACCAATTGGTTCATCATAACTATTAAATTTTAAGTCATGAGCTTCCTCAATAGCTGTCTTCTTGTTATCCCTTCTTGGTAAGACTCTAGATGATTTTCTTCTCCATTTCTTCTTTAGTGATCTCCTTTCCCAGCCTTTTCATCTCATTAACCAAATTGGTGTATTTGATATTCATGAAACTAATTAACTCCTTTGGTTCCATCTTGAAGATTTCAAGTTTCTGTTGTAGGAGATCAATCTTGGCTTTTTTGACCTTGTTTGATCCTTCATAGGTCACTTCAAGATTCTGCCATATCTCTTGCGCAGTTTTGCATCCTTATATCTTGTTAAATTCCACTGCACTAAGAGCATAATGAAGCTTGTTAATAACATTTGCTTTTTCATGCAATATTTTTTAATTGTTCTCATCCCATTGATTAGAGGGTTTCCTAGAGGTGATACCCTCAACTTTATACGTGAGAATATATGGGCCATCTTTGATGGCCATCCATACTATCATGCTTTGTGCCTGAATGAAGTTTTTCAATCAATTTTTCCAGAACGTGTAGTCTTCACCGGTGAAGAGTGGAGGACGGGTAATGGACATACCCTCCGAAAGAAGCTATGAGTTATTATAACTCATTTTAATTTTTGAATACAAAATGGAACTTTAGCTCGAGATTGTTAGATCTATATTTTTGAGCACTTGCTCTAATACCACTTGTTGGTCCCTTTTGTGAGAATATTTCGGGTCGGAGGGGGGTGAATGACCCTTTTTGCTGAATTCTTAGACTTTAAAAAGTCTATGTGTGATATGGATGATCCAAATGTTAACTGGTGTAACCTCTAGAAAATGCAAATTTTAATATAAATGTGGTTGAATGTAAAGCGTAGAGTTGGAGAAATCAAACACAGATGTTTTTATCATTGTCCGGCCCTACCTACCTCAAGTCCCTAGAGTTTTCTCCTCTGAGCTTAAATCCACTACTGATTAGATTGCATTCACGGGAAGAAATCAAGCATTTACAATTTGTCTCTGGAGATTTTCTCTCCTCCGGATGTAGGATATACTACTAAAGACACCAATCTTTTGCTGAGTCCTTTTGAGTTGTCTTCAAAGGGTGACCTCTCTTCCTGATGTAGGATATACCACCAAAAGCACCAACTTCTGGCTGAGTCCTCTTTATTTAGCAGGATATACCGCCTAAACTCTACCTAGGTCTAAGCTGAGTCCCACAAGGATATACCGCTCAAATTATCCTAGTTCAAGTTGAGTCCCAATCATTATACTCACCCAAGCATGAGATTTTTACACTTTGTTTCATCAAAGGGTTGGGTTTTTGGATTTTTCATGTTTATAGACTTACTTGAGAATCCTTTAAAATAGATTACAGTGTTTGGTTAATAGAGGGATTAAGTTCAATGTATATATGTACCTATTATATTATTATAAAAATAATATATATATATATATATATATATATATATATATATATATATATACATGCATGTTTTAGCGTTTTTCACTTTTTACAAGTTTTGGAAGAAATGAGATTTTTACAAATTTGCAATTGCAATATATGTCACGCACTTGTCATATTGTTGCAAAACAAACCGTTTTGAAAATTTGCGTTTCGCGATCACGACAATCATTATAAAGATGGCGACATGGTATTTTGTAGAAGTTTTTCAGAAAGTACAAAAGTTTTATAAACTGACTTCTAATGTTCAGAACCGCTAATAATGGCTATAATTTGGTTTCTAACAGGGTGTGTCCATATTTAAATTAGTTTTTACTTTTCTAATTCAATTTTTATTCACTATTAAAGACCATTTGATTGCTATTTGTTCAAACTAATATCTTCTTAATGTTGGTCTAGATTTGCGGGTTTGAACATGCAAAGCAGGCATGGCCAAATTTCAAAATTTAATCTATTGTCTAAGGATCTCCTAAGCATGGCATGATTGACAATATTACTAGTCTACTATTATTCTAGGTCATAAACACTTATTAAAAGCACCTAAAAATAATTTAACCACTTACTAGTTGAAGCGTGAATCCCGTAGTCGGTAGAAAAGATCCCTCAGCTACATGCACAAACGCCAAAGTAGAAGCCCACTATAAATAGTCCTCACGAGTTATAAGAACCAGAGCAATTAAGAGAATAAGGGAGCAAGAGAAGGAGTTATAAAATTAAGGATGAAAATTAATGAAGGATGAGGCTTCTATTTATAGTGGTTAGGAATAAATCAAAAGACAATAAAGTCTTTAACCTCAACCAATAAAAATTACAATAAAAGGGCAATTAAGTATCTTTAATTAAAATCGGAAGTAGAGTTTGACATAAACATTGAGGAGCTTGCTTTGGGAGCAAGCACCCTAATGGCACTCAATCACTGATGGCCGGTGGTTGGCGGTGTGGCTGGGCTTGTGTAGGAGCGCATGCCCAACCCCGCGTAAAGACTGCGCAGAGTCCTATGCATAAGCATAGGCTATGTGGGCTTGAACTGCCTTATAGTGGGCTCTACATAGTGCACCCTATGGTGGGTTGCACCTTGCACGATGCATAGGACCAAGGACTACACATCCAGCCAGCCCGCATAAGCCCCATATGGGTTGTGCGCCTGCAAAGCCCTCTATATGTTTGCGCAGGCCAGCATGCCTTTATTCACTACTGCACTGGCATGCGCGTAGATTGTACGCATGTACTGTCCAACAATACATGTGTAAATCCACTTACACAGGTTCCTCAAACCCCGCTAAGTTTGTATAACTACTTCTACTTTTTATTGACATCCTTATTATTTAACAGGTTCACTGATCCAACCAGTGAATATTGGTCTAACCAATAATACGGTCTAACAATAATTTTCCTCTTCTAGATTAGACCTAGTCTAACGGTTCTTTACATGGGTCGCTAGTAACTCAAAGTGTGTAACCTTAGAGAATCTCATAATATCGAGTTGTCAAAAGTTTAACCTAGGTCAATTTTTTTTTCGAATTGACTAGCTCAGAGCTCCAAATCATTGTGGATTCCGGTGACTTTGATCAGTCATAGTGGCTCTCTGTTAGTCTAGGTTAAGGGATTTATCAAGTAAAGCAGGCACAATGGAAATTCAAAAATTAATCTAGTGTCCAAAATCTCCTATGCGTGGCATGATTGATAATAGTGCTAGTCTTATATTATTCTAGGACATAAACACTTATTAAACAGACCTAATAATAATTTAACCACTTAGTAGTTGAAGCGTGAATCCCATAGTCGGTAGAAAGACCCCTCAGCTATATGCACAGACTCCAATGTATAAACCCTTTGTAAATAGTCCACACGAGCACCACCTACCAAAACCTTCTAGAAAGGGAGTACCGATAAATAAGAGGAAGATAGCTAGATCCTTCCTAGTAATTTATCCTAGAAGAAATTCCCTTAGTTTTCTATTCTAAGTAAATACGTCTTTCAATGGATTACTTTTAAGAACAAGAACAACTAAGACAATAAGAGAGCAAGAGAATGTGTACGAAATTAAGGATGAAAAATAATGAAGGAGGAGGCCTCTATTTATAGTGGTTAGGAATTATTCAAAGGACAATAAAGTCCCTAACCTAAACCAATCAGAATTAAAATATAAAGGGAAAATAAGACTATTTAATTAGATTAGGAAGTAGAGACTGACACAAACACTGGGGAGCAAGCTCCCCAATGTAACCCTAACACTGCTGGCCGGCGGCCAGTAGTGTGCCTGGGATTGCACTGGAGTGCAAGTGCAGCCCACTAGGCCTTTGGCTAGCACTGGAGCATAGGCCATGCAGGCTTGCTCTTCCCAATAGTGGGTCGCACACACTGTAGCCAATTAGTGGTCAGCTCTCTATATAATACAAAGGCCCAAGGCATGCACGTCTAGCACAGCCTACACAAGCACCTTGTAGGCTGTATGCCTACACAGCCCACTATAGACTTGTGCACCACGCACAGAGGGCTGCCAAAGGCAGCCCACTCACGCTAGGCCTATGGGCCTTTGAGCTCTTCTGCACTAGCCCGAACGTAGATCTTGCACATGTACTATCCAGTAGTACATGTGCAATTCCATTGGCGCAGGTTCCCCGAACCCCGATCTATATGTGTTTCTACTTCCCCTTTTCCTATTTTAATCTCCTTATTTTTTAACAGGTTCATTAGTCCAACCAATAAATATTAGCCTAACAAATATTATATTTTAACCAAAATATTATGGTCTAATCATATTTCCTTGCTCTTCCCGATTAGACCTAGTCTAACGGTTCTTTACATAGCTCGGTCGTAACTTAATTCCTTTTAGAAATTGACCAACTCAGAGCTCGAGACCGTTATGGACTCCAATTACTTTGATTGGTCATAGTGGCTCTGTAGGAAAGGGCATATGGCCGCTCAATATTTGGAACATCTTGTGTATTGTGACTTAATCCTGGTTCTGCAATAGTATCAATATAATTCACTCCGTCTATCAATTGTTAAGTACCATCTAGTTTTTAGGACTCGATTTAAGTGTTAGTCCACTAGTACCTATAATAGCTACCCTAGTATTTAGTCTTGCTGCAAAAATACACTACTCAACCATTTTAATGTGTTTATGAAGATCTCATCCTATCAACAAGTGGCCAAGGTACATCTCCCTAATATTGCTATAATGGAATGATAGATTCCATCTTGACTATTCAGCTTACCAACGTACGGACATCAACTATACCTGTAATCATCCTCATCACCCAGTCTATAGAATGCTTAGGTATGACCTAAAGCATAGCAACATCTAAACAAGGTAACTAGTATCTTAGGCTCAAGGATATTCGTATTGCTATTACAATGAGATGATTGAAACACCAACACATAATATAGATTACCAAGTGTTGTCTTATAGCGATCTCCAATGTATCTCCCTGATTATATTCATGTGTTAACCCAAGGTACCACCCTCTAGCACTAGAGATATACTACTCTAAATCAAATTCAAGAGGTATGACGACACATGCTAGTCTATCTATATCATCTATCTCTAGTCTTGTTGATACTATGACTAAGGATATTTAGACACATTATAATTGTACACAAACCAGTTCTCACCAACATAGTCCCACTATGCCATTGCAGTACATTCTATGATTATATCATTAAATTTTGCAAACACATCAATGAATATATTCTAAACCAGTCATAATATATTTTCACAGTCATTGATATAGCTAAAGAATGCCTTTATTATTATAACTTTATTTGTACAAATAAAACTAAGATATATCGCCCTAATTGCCTCTAGGGTATACATCATATCTAACAATCTCCCACTTGCACTAGAGCCATTTAGCTACGTGCCAAAAGGCATAACTATTAACAAGCTGGTCATGCATAATCCGTGTCAAAGGCTTGGTCAGACCATCCACTAGGTTCTGATCCGTGGGTACATATTTTATCTGTATATCCTTATCCCTTATCATATCTTGAACTTTATGATATTTTTTGTGTACTTGTCCGTTTCTTCGATGAGACCATAGTTCTTTGGCCTGAGCAATAGCCCTAGTGTTATCATAATATAATACTATTAGATCCTCACTATTAGACACCATGCCAAGATAACCAATAAGTTTCTTTGTCCTGACACCTTGTTTTGCTACTTCTGAAGCAGCAATGTACTCAGATTCAGTGGTTAAATCAACAGGTGTATCATGTTTGGAACTTTTCCAAACAACCGCCCCTCCATTTAACATAAACAGGTAACCTAATTGTGACTTGCCAAGACAACCAATAAAGTTCTATTCCTACTCTCAAACACACCATTGGGCTAAGGAGTATAAGGAGGGTCCGTTGGGGTAATATTCCATTATACCTTAGATAATATTGAAACTTTTGGCTTCGATATTCTCCACTTTAGTCTGACCGCGGTGCCCTAATATTATTTCCAAGCTATTTCTTAACTTCATTCTTGTAGTTTTTTAATCTTTCAAAACTATTAGATTTGTGCCTCATAAGGTACAAATACTCATATCACCGATAAAGGATATAAAGTGTACAAATCCTCCATGTGCTTGCACATTTATTAGACCACATACATCTGTGTGTATTATTTCCAATGTACTTGTGGCATGTTGCCCTTTTCCTTTGAAGGGTTTTTTTATCATTTCATCTGATATACAAGGTTCGCATGCCCCACAAGACTCCTAGTCTATTGGGCCTAAATCATCAACTTTGTGTAACTTAGTTAAGCCAGTTTTGTTTATATGGCCCAAACGACAATACCATAAGTAAGATCACTTATCTTTATCTAATTTTCCTTAGCGTGGTTAATATTGAGAATATGCTTTTGTAATCACAAAATATCTTCCATTACACTTCTATTCATAATATTTTTTACAATCTTTAATAACATCTTTTATCAAATTGGAATCAACTCCATCTATTTTGAAGCAGGAAACAATATTCATAGAAGTATAACAATAATTTTGTCCTTATTACAAAATAGTCAAACGGAGATTTTAAGTTCCTACATCAATAGCAGCTACCAAGCTCTTATGATATCCCGTAAGTGCAACTCTCCTTTTGCTAATCCTATATTTCTCTTTAAAATCTATACCTTTGTATAGATATGTGATTCTCACACTTGATATCCTATATTATGTTGAATCGCCAAGAGATGTAGAACATTCTCTATCATTAAACCATGAAGTGGAAGATTCCAAAACATCCTTTTCTCATGCTATAAGATAAAAGCATGTTAATCTCATATTAAAATGAAGATTGTGCTTCCAATATCCCATATTCAAACAGTTACTTTATTTCCAAAATAAAGCTCTCCAGATCCTTTCATTTTCTCATAACTTTACTCTTTCTGCTTATATACTAAATAATCCGTGTCCCTTTACATCCTTAGAATTCCTTGAATTGTTTTTCCTTCCTTGAAAAAATACTTTCTAAAATGCAAAGACATAGACTTTAACGTCCATAATCTCATGATGCTTCCAATGCTTGAGGTAAGGTAGATCCTAACATCTAACTTGATGTTTATCCTTATTTCCTTCAAGCTACTCACATTAGGTAACATGGATCTTAACAACCTCCAAGGTGTTATATCCTCATTTTCTTCATACTACTTACGTAAGGTAACATGGATCTTAACTACCTCCATGGTGTTGTATCCTTGTTTCCTTCATGTAATTTTCGCATTTCTACCCAAGATAGAAATACTTGCATCATGATGTTTAGTATTGGGCTCATATAGTATATGGGCCAAGCCCTAGGCTTTGAAGTTTATCCTCACATATCTAAACAAAACCTTTGAAGCTAGAGAAAGTTAAATACAGTTATCAATACATGCAAAATTTATTTAAGAAGCACATATTCAAACCGGTATATAATAAAAGAATTATTGCTTTAAACTTATTTCTTGTACTTGCATTTTATTTAAGGTTTTTTAATTATATGCATTGTCCTACTATTTAGTTAAAGTTTATTCGAAAACATAATAGCCGCTTCTATTATCATTCGAGAAACCTAGTGTAACCATTCTCCTTAGTAGGTAGCATCTATAACTCATTTAAGCTAACCCCCACTATCACGAGTCAATTTGACTTAAACAAATATAGGAGGATCTAGTCAATTTGCATCTAATGCAATTGCTAATCCATTTGAGTTCCAACCAATGGACGTGCATAACCAATTATACGATTCCTCAAATGATGCCTGTAGCCTGGCATTAGCTCCGACATTACAGACAACTAATCCAATCCATTTAAGACTTAACTCTAATTTGAATCATATGAACTAACGATGTTAAAGAAGAAGGCATGCGGTGCATGAAGCAATTCATTCAATAAAAAAGGCCTATACTCACATATTCAATTTTTACGAAGACAAATTTTGTCTTAATATTTTAATGGGAATTTATTAGTGCAGCAGGTCTCTCCTAATCTAGGACTTATATATGGACATGGATATGAAACTATAACTAATTCCGTGCTAAAAGGAATTAGTAGGTCTAACCTAGTGGTCATGCTCACCTAGTAATTCGTAATCATTCCATCTTGTGAAGACTCCATATAGCATGCAAAATAAAGAACGAGGTTCATTGTTCAAGTTCTAGTGCCTATGTCTATAAGTTTTAATAACAATTTAAAAATTCATTTGTAAAACCATATAATGAATCCAATTCATTATGCTAGAAATCAACTAATTCCAAGTAGTCCCTTTGGAAATTATAACGTAGAACCGATGGAAATTCCTAGGTAGAAGAGGCCCCCTTAAAGTAAATGAGCAGCCAAGTCCAATCCTTACCATAACAACCACGGGCCCTTCTGACTCAGTTAACCATAAACTAATTAAATTAAAGATTTCATTTTTTTAATTTAAGAATTATTCCACTTAATTCAAAAATTAAAGCATTTATAATTTCAAGTAAAACATTGTTAATTCTTTGATAACTACCCTAACTAAGTTTCAGAAACACTTAGTTATCACAACATTTTCTATTGCAAGAAATAAATTCCTTGGCATGGTATAGCATTCTCGAAACTATTCCACAGAAAATAAGACCTAGCATATTTCTAGTCAATCGTACAGTCGCATTAGGCAGGCTCATGATACCACTGTTGGTATAGATTCAAAGGTTTGAACATGCAAAGCAATCATGGAAGAATTTCAAAATTTAATTTAAATTCCAAGGATCTCCTAAGCATGGCATGATTGACTATATTACTAGTCTAAAATTATTCTAGGTCATGAACACTTAATAAAAGGACCTAACAGTAATTTAACCACTTACTAGTTGAAGCTTAAATCCCGTATATGACAGATTAGATCCCTTAGCTACGTGCACAGACTCCCAAGTAGAAGCCCTTTGAAAATAGTCCACACGAGCACCACTGAGCAAAACCTTCTAGAAAGCGAGTACCGATAAATAAGCGGAAGATAGCTAGATCTTCCCTACTAATTATTCTATAAGAAATTACCTTATTTTTTTTTATTTAAGGCAGAGGCCGAAGAATCGGGCTCGATTTTGTTAAATAAATTAAAAGAAACAAAAAACAAAAAAGCTAAAAACAAAAAACAAAGAAAGTCAAACAACCATGTAGGCATTAAAAGAGAACTATTAATTAAGGACAGAACTTCTGAGGAGGTTTGCACTCCTGTTTAGCTTGTTCACTGCGCTTCAGTTTAGCTTGTTCCCTGCACTCTATCTTAGCTTGAACAAATAACTTTTGTTTTCGTGGACCTTGTAGGATAATGTCTCTCTCATCTATATCACACCAAAAGCTTTCATCTAAAGAACAGAATGAATGCTCTCTCCTATCATGAGTCCACTTTTTGGCTTTGTTTTTTTGGTTTGCCTCTTCTCATTCTATGGAATCCGTCTAAGAACCCGGGACACCTCTCTTAGGTTTTGAATAGTTTGATTCAACGTCTTCTTGGTCAGCTTCATCCGAAGCATTACAATCAGAAACTTTGGTAATATGGCCATCAATCGGCTTTTTAATTTCCTTATGTCCGAGATCCACAACTAAGTTACCAATCTCTAAAGTACCCGACTCCTTGTTAAACACCTCATTAGCCATAGCCTCAATCACCACAATGGTTGCAGCCTTAATTGCCTCAGAAACCACAGTCTTAATCTCAAAATTTGCAACCTTTTCTTAATTCTGAGTCTGGACTTAATTTGAGTTATCCAAATGGATAACCGTATCCTCCTTCCCTTCCTGATGAATATGAGGTTCAGGATGTTCTGGAACCTTATTAGTAGCCTTCGGATGGGGCTTTAAGACCTCCTATTTTTTCCTGTGCCATGTATTGACATTATTTCCTGGCTTAGCTCTCGACACACCTTTAGAGTGCTCTAAAGGTTTACCTTGGGGTTTATTACATCTACACACAACCAAAGAATGACCAATTGATTGGCATATGGCTTAAATAACCGGTACATTTTCATATTCAATAGTAACCAACAATAAATTCTTTTCCATGTCAACTCTAATTTGATCCATCAATGGCCTCTAGAGGTCGATGTCAACAAGAACTTGAGCGTAATGGCCAAAATTTCCCTCAATAGTGTTTTCGGTCAAATCTGATCAGAATTCTGATTCATTGTGTTATACGTATGAGCAGTCTTTTATCCTAGAATTCCCAAGACAGATAATGAAATCTAATCCAAACTTGCAGTGACGATTATTTGTGTGTCGTTGGATCAACACCTACTTTCCAAACCGAGAATCTCATAATTCCAGGTTTAAGATATAAGTTTCTTGTGGACCAAATTTTTTGCACAGCCTCAGCAGAAGTCATAATGATATGAAAAAGCTGTTTCTAAGAGATGAGTTTCCAATCCATTTTACGACACCAAATAGTATTCAATTTTAGTTTCAGATCCATATGGGTCCATGGTTTATCCCCATTCACTCAAAGTAGGCATCCAATAATAGAATTCATACTTGAATCAATACGTTTCTCATAAAATTCCATCGGTACCTTAATAGATTTGTATCCATTGCCGGTGTCTGAAATAGTGACTGATGATTTTCCCAACATTACCATTGAACCTCCATGGCTCAATAAATCAGCAGCGGAGTCATTGAGAACAGCCGCATAAGAGGACTTTTGATTTGAAACCCAGGTTTTAAATCTTTATGATGGCCAGAACCTCCGTTCAACAAGTTTACGGTGGGATTAGTGATTTCCAGAAAGAGCAAGGAATCATGAAAGGAAAGATCACCCGCGACCATGGATGGTGATTAGAAAGCAGATGAAAATGGCTAGGGTTTCACAAAATCTCCCATCGCTTATCACCCTTCTTTCTCTTCAAATACAAGAAATTCCCTTAGTTTTCTATTCAAAGTAGATACATCTTTCGATGGATTACTTATGAGAACTAGAACAACTAAGAGAATAAGAGAGTAAGAGAAGGATGAAAATAATGAAGGAGGAGACTTCTATTTATAGTGGTTAGGATTAAATCAAAAGACAATAAATTTCCTAACCTTAACTAATTAGAATTAATACAATAATGGAAATTAAGTATTATTAATTATAACCAGAAGTAGAGTCTGACAAAAAAACATTAGGGAGCTTGCTTGGGGAGCAAGCTCCCTAATTGCACACAGTCACTACTGGCTGGTGGCTAGCAATGTGGCTAAGACTGTGTCGGAATGCAAGCCCAACCTTTGCAAAGCATGCGCAGTGGCTGGCGTATGAGTGTAGGCCACGCAAGCTTATGCTACCCTCTAGTGGGCTCCGCCTAGCATAACCCACTAGTGGCCTACGCTCTGTGCAATGTGCAGGCCCAAGGCCTATGTGTCGACTGCAGTCCGCACAAGCCCCATGTGGGTTGTATGCCTATACAACCAACTATAGGCTTACGCAGCTTGCACCACGGGCTACCAAAAGTAGCTTGCTTGTACAAGTCCAGTCGACCTTTATGCACTATCGCACTGATTTGTGGGCAGATTGTGTGCATGTACTGTCAAATAATTCATGTGTAAATCCACTAGCGTAGGTTCCTTGAACCCCACTAAGTTTACGTTTCTACTTCACCTTTTGATTAACCTCCATATTATTTAACAGGTTCATTATTCTAACTAGTGACTATTGGTCAAACCAATAATATGGTCTAACTATGATTTTGCTCCTTTAGATTAGACCAAGTGTAACCGTTCTGTACATGGCTTGGTCGTAAGTCAAAGTGTATGACCATATAGGATCCTATAATATTGAGCTATCAAAAGTTTAACCTGGCTTAATTGCTTTTGGGAATTGAATTTCTCGGAGCTCCAGACCGTTGTGGACTCCAATGACTTTGATCGGTCACAGTGGCTCTATAGCACAGGGCATATAACCCTTCAATATTCAGAACTTGACGTGTGTGAGAACTAGATTTTAATGATCCTTCTCACAAAACTATGATGAGAGCTATATGATGCAATGTCTTTCAGGTGATGTCCATCATGGGTGTTCCCACTACTGCAGAGTTGAGTTTGACCAAGGTTTGGAGACCTAGTCCGCCTTTAGGGGCTCGTACAGGCACATCCTAGTGGTACAGATCCACTAGGGGACCCATATAGGTCATCCATTCCCTACACCTAGGAGGACACGTATGGCTCCCCTAGAACCCTATAGGTGGGGCCCCACCTGTACGAGCACACTTATTACCTAACCATGCCTTTTTAGAAGGATATCCTTTCCTATTTTAGGAAAAGGCATGTCATGAACTTGATTTATTGCATTCAGACCACCTCTCCCCTACAAAAAAGGCCCTTTCCTTCAAATTTTACACACACATTCTTCGTATAAAAAATATACTAAAACTCTAGCAATTTCTAAAGGCATAAAAAAGGTATAGCATGGGTATAGGAGGTATAAAATAGGGAGAAAACCCTATTTTTGAGGTTTTGTCCACATTTTATTCATTCCTAGCTTCTTTTATTAGGGTTTAGGGGAGGTTCTATCCACACAAATACTCACCCAAATAGTCCTATTCCATCTACTTTGGTCGGCCTCTAAGTGGATTCATGTTGAAAAGGTAACGCTCCTGAGTTTTAAAGAGACTCACATCTCAATTATTTTGTTATTATTAGTCTCTGTTTCTCTTATTATATCCATTGATTTCATTTCTTGTTTCTGGTCTGGTCCTAACCCTGTATGAGCCTTGTTGGTACCATATATTCTGAGGGATATCATTTTGGTGCGCCATACCGATACGGAAGAAAATCTCTTTTTTATTTTATTTTTCTGCCATTGATCCATTAATCTTTAATCTGTAACTTAACTAAACTGAGTTTCTATTTGGGACCTGACGGGACCCATATGGGTACACCACACCTGTACTAGTTCTTCCAGGTCCCCGTATGGGTACCCCTCACTCGTACAGGTACCGGCCCCCAGGCAGAATCCCAAACTGATTTTTAATTGGTTAAAATCAACCCAACTCACCATTTGCCATGCGGTCATTTTCACTAATAATCTAGTGAATAAACCCACAAGAGTTAAAATATGTTTAAACAACAAAATACGATGAAGTGTTGATTAATGGTGTGCTATAAACTGTGCTAACATCTGTGGATGCATGGGAATTTATTTTCATTTTGTTTTATAACTTAGAACAAATGTGTAGGTTCTCTTTGCAATTTCCCCCATTTTTCCCTCGGTTGTAATTTTTATCCCCCTATTTATTGCTTGTGCTTTATTGTAATATGTAAACGCATGTAACGAGTGTGAAAGAGTGTAGAAATAGGATTTCAGTGATAGTTCCCTAAATGATGAAAAATAAAACGATTTTACTTGCTTAATGTAATTTTGAATCAACTAAATGAGAAATAAGTGACTCATCCAATACCCGAATCTCTGATCCAATAGGTGTGAGCCTCCCGTCTAGAGGGACCCATACCAAAACTCTTTCCGAAGTAGACAACTTGGGTGGCAATGCTGTCAATTGTATCGAGATTTGGGTCCCGATTATTTTATTCATTAAAATTGGCTTATTGTGCAAACTTTAACTAAAAAAATGTCTTATCGCGCCTAAATCCAACCAAACCCCTAGTGGGCCCCACCTCTCACACAGGTGCCAAGGGAGACCTATACATCATCGACACCTCACAATGGCAACTCTGCTCGGGACTGTAATCTTTTAACTTACAAAATGTTGGTCTACTTTAAAAGCTTAAAGGATTAAGATGAATACCGAAAATCATTTAATTGATTCAACCCGCTTTTGTTTTCATCATTTGGGAAAATTATCACACTCTATCTTCTCATCTCTTTCTCTCTTTAGTTAGATGTACTCTTCTTCTAGCGCTAGGATAGGGTGCCCTATTATTTCCCTGACACTCGCAACGGAGATACCTATGACCGCTAGGGATATTGGGTACACCTTAGTGGGTCGAGCACTCATTGTCATCTCCCTCTACAAGAGGCTTGATGTGATAAGAACCTTCTATATCAAGCTTTCGATATGTCTCTATGCCATTCTTATTGAGAGCCATAGAATTTTACCCTCTAGGTACCCTAATTTCTGTGTTAGATTAGACTAAGGAAGAATGTCCTTAGACTTGATGAGAGAAAGAAGGATGAAATCGATCGCTTCGCATGTGTTATGTTATATGCCCTTGTGATTAACGCCATCATGCATCATTGTAATTTATGCACGCATACACTATCTCATGCATATACTGATCTATTGGTTATCACCACAGTTTAAGATAGATTTTGGCATCCCATTCATTACTCATCCTGGTCCCTATCATGGCTCAGCTTGGTGAGTTAGTTCAACCAGCAAACCCAACACTCCACACAGTTAGTAGTGGGACTCATTCACTCTATTAAGAGGCTATTTTGTAGTTCCACCACAATGAGGATTTAATTTGCCTGCCAGACTTTATGGTTATGCCAAAGGGGACAATCCTCCCGTATGTCATGGGTTTACCCTAGGCATGGCCCGCAACTAGGTGGTTCATCCTAAGACTCAAGATGGTATCTCACCTTGGGGTAGTCCTCTACTGAGCCTTTTCAAGAAACTGAAGAAATACAAATTGATTGATCATCTGCCCATATATTCCGCTAAAGCCTGAGGAGAGGGGCAACTTCTACATATATCATGTCAGTCCTGGTCATCCAACTAGGATATGTGAGGATCTCCTTAAAGCCGTCACAGCACTAATCGACAAAGGGAGAGTTTGTGAGCCCCGAAGGAAAGGGGATAAGATAGCGATGATCAACTCAGGATTAGAAGAAAGTAAGGTATGGAAATGCATTATAGAGAGCAAGAAAGCAAGAGAAGAGCTAACCATAGTTGATCTTATAGCTATCAGACAATGGAGTGGGGAACCTGTCCATGATTACTTTCAGAGGTGGTTAACGATCGCGGTATCTCTAAAAAGGAAACCTCAGGAGAAGGAGTTAGCTGACTAGTTTAGCTTCAAGTTAGCTCCTCACCTCCATATGGTAGCATTCATGAGAACATACAAAACCATCCCTGAAAGCTAGAAAGCAGCCGTAGAAGCAAAAAAATGTGCCCAACAAATGGAAAATAGTGACCCATCAAAGATCGAAGTAGACAAAGCCATCGATACCCATACCACTTTGATATACACTATCTTAAGCTTGGAGGATAAGAAGAAGACACCAATTTAGGAAGCCTTGAGAAACCTAGCCCAAGCCACAAGGGAAGCTTTGAACGATGTGTTGATCGATAAATAGTTGCAAGATATGGATCGCGACTTGACCTACATTCTGATGAATGACTAAGAAGGCCCTCCGCCTATCCAGGATGATAATGCAATTTTATATAATATAAATAATGCAGCTTTTAGGCATCCTAATGATAATGATAATGATTTTGCTTACTTGTTTGATGTTTCACCTAATGGCAGCATGCATTCGTCTGACTATACACATAACATTTTTAGCATTCATGACACTTCATTGCATGACATTAACTTGGGTACTGAGGAAAATCCAAAAATGGTAACTATTTCCAGTGGTTTGACCCCTACAAAAAAGAGAGATAATAAAAGTGCTTAGAAAGCATGTTAATGCTTTCACCTGGTCCTATGAAGACATGCCTGGGGTAGATCACCAAATCACAGAGCATATTATCCTAACGGATCCCTGATTCAAACAAGTCAAATAAAAGTTGGAAGGTTGTAACCTGAATGGGCTGATAAAATCAAATCTTAAGTTGTTAAGTTACTAGAAGCCAAGTTCATTGAAGTAATTAAGTACCCGACATGGTTAGCTAATCTCATACCGGTCCCTAAGAAAGATGGAAAGGTTAGAATGTGTGTTGACTTTTGTGATTTGTACAAAGCGTCGCCCAAAGATGACTTCCCATTACCATACATTGATGTATTGGTGGATACCGCTGCTAGGGCACGATGTACTCATTCTTAGATAGGTTCTCTAGTTATAATCAGATCGTAATAGACATGATCAACAAGGTCAAGACAACATTCATCATAGAACGGGGAGTATATTGTTACAAGATAATGCCTTTTAGGATGACTAATGCAGGGGTGACCTATAAAAGGGTGGTGACAGCCTTGTTTCATGACATGTGCCACAAAGAGGTTGAGGTTTATATAGATGACATGCTAGCAAAGTCTAATATGAGGGAAGAACACCCTAAGATTTTGGAAAGGTTCTTCATTAGAATCGAAAAGTACAATCTGTGATTGAATCCGAAGAAGTGTGTGTTTGGGGTTACATCGGAAAAACTCTTGGGACACATTGCCACTCAGAGAGGAATCAAGGTCGATCCTGATAAGGTTAAAGCTATTCAAAAAATGCCTATTCCTAATATTGAAAAGGAATTCAGGTCATTCATTGGATCACTCTAGTTTGTGAGTCATTTTATTGCCATGTTAACGACCATGTATGAGCCAATCTTTAAGTTGTTGAGAAGGAAACAAGCAATAGAATGGAATGAGCAATGCCAGATAGCATTTGATAAGATAAAGGCTTATCTCGTAAGCCCCCTAGTTTTGAAGCCTCTAATGCCTGGCAAACCGCTAATTCTATACTTGGCCATAGAAGAGTCATCTGTAGGGGTAATGCTGGTCCGGGAACAAGAGCATAAGAGCAAGCATGCCATATATTATTTAAGGAATAAGTTATTGGAATATTAGATGAAGTATACAGTAGTAGAAAAGACGTGTATGATGATGGCATGGTTGACTAAGAAGTTGAGGCATTACTTCCAGTCCTACAAAATCCAAGCGTTTGCAAAGGTTTATCCGATGAAGTATCTTTGCCAATCCCTCACATTGGCAGGGAAACTCTCGCATTGGCTCCTATTACTTTCTGAGTTTGATATCGAGTATATCATGAAGAAGGTCATTAAGGGGAGAGCTGTGGCCGAGTTTTTGGCAAGTCAACCCTTAGAGTCTAACTATGTAAAAAGTCTAGATTTCCCTGATGAGTAGTTAGCATAAAGTAAAGGTTGAGAAGTCCGAATGGACTATGTATTTCGATGGGGCTATAAATTGGAAGGGCGCAGGCCTTGGGGTAGTCATCATTACACCATAAGGTGAGGTTATGCCACTGAGCAAAAGGTTATAATTTTTAGTCACTGATAATGGGGCTGAGTATGAAGCTTATCTCTATGGTCTTGACGCTCTCTTGAAGATAGGGGTAAAGGAAGTCAGAGTGATGGGGGGCTCCGCGTTAGTGATATAGCATGTTATGGGAGAATGAGAAATCGGGGAAGAGCCACTCCGGCCATATGTTCAAGTAGTTTAGGATTTGACAACACGGTTCAGTCAGTGCCTCTTCTAGTATATAACGAGGAATGAGAATTAAATGGCAGATTCCTTAGCTACCCTAGCTTCTATGTGGGGAGGAGAAGAGGCTCAACCTATCCGTCCACTTATAGTAGAAACAGCTCATTCGCCATTTATTGAAAAGGTTTAGGTTATGGTTGTAGAGGAGCAAAAGGCCAATTGGTACAATGACATTAAGAGAATTCTTAAAGGAGGGAAGTGTCCCGAGGGGTCATCAGAGTCAAACCGGCTAACTCTCAAAAGATTGGTAACCAAGTTCAGACTAGTTCACAAAGATCTCTTCAAAAGAATAGCTGAAGATTTATTTTTGAGATGTTTGACAGAAGAAGAAGCATACGAGGTAATGACTCAGGTGCATTCAGGGGATTGTGGCCTGCACATGAATGGGATGGCTCTAGCCAAAAAGATTCATATAGTGGGGTACTAGTGGACTACAATGAATGCCGACTGCATCGATAAGGTCAAGAAATGTCATTAATGTCATATTCATGGGGACATACAACATCTCCCTTCCTCCAAATTTCACAATTTGTCTACTCTTTAGGCTCTCTCGGCATGCGGGATAGATATAATTGGGGAAATTCAACCATTATCAACCAACAGTCACCGATTCATCATAGTCATAGTTGATTATTTCTCAAAATTGGTGGAGGCCGAATCTTACACTAACATTACAGCCAAGAAAATGGCCAAGTTCATACAGAGGCATATTTTTGCAAGATATGGGATTCCGCACCATGTAGTTTCTGACGACGGAGTTCAATTTAAAAGGGCCACGACTGAATTATTTGAGAAATTCAACATTAAGCATCACAGATCTTCTCCATATAGGCCTCAAGCTAATGGGGCAGTCGAGGCTGCCAATAAGTCGATCAAAATTTTTTTGTCAAAAACGGTAATTACCTACGGAGATTAGGCTCATAAATTTCCATTCGTAGTTCAGGGGTATAGAACTAGTGTAAGGACTCCCACCGATCAAACTCCTTTCTCCTTAGTGTATGGAATGGAAACTGTCTTACCCATTGAAATAGAAGTAAGATCTCTAAGAGTGGAACCTGAATCACAATTAAGAGAGTTAGAATTGGCAAAGGCCATGTATGAAAAATTGAATATGATAGATGAAAAGTGACTCAAGTCACTTGTCCATCTCCAGATGTACCAATAGCACATGGCACGAGCTTATAGCAACAGAATCAAATACCCAAAACAACCTCTCAAAGCAGGCAACCTGGTCCTCAAGAAGCTATGTCAGGCTAACACCAATGCTTGGGGCAAGTTCAGGCCTAATTGGGAAGGACCATTTGTTGTAAAAAAGGTTCTCAGTGAAGGAGGAATCAAGCTTTTGGACATGGATGGAAATGAGTTCGTGAATCTGGTGAATAAAAATAGGCTTAAGAAGTATCATGTCTAGGTCAAAAGAATTAAATCATAAAAAAAGGCATAAAGAATAAAAGAAATAAAGAATAAAACACCCGGGCAAACGGTCATTTTTGCTCGGGCAAAAATTAGGGTGCAACCCACTGATTAGTATTCCACAAACCGATGAGGCAAAAGTTAGGGAACTAAAAAAAAGGCCTCCTAAGTTGAAAACCCGAAAAGGGCGGGTTAGGCAAAAGTTAGGGCATTGAGAGAAAAATGTCAATTGCTTTCTAGAAAATCTATAAAAGACTAGTGGGTAGTAGGGGTTAACCATTGGAAATTGTTACCATTGCCTATGTACTCAAAATAATCTCATTAACGAATATGTTATGATTTTGCTAAGCATCTTGGTCTTACAAATGCATGCATATTTTTAGGTGAAAAAATCGCTGGTATGTGAACATCAATTTTTCTCTACGTGCTATGCATCATTGTATTCATCTTTATCACACATTTGCAATATCCAAAAAAGCCTATTGGATTGAAAACCCGAAAGGGTGGTCTAGACAAAAGTTAAGGCAAAAAGAAAAGTATGCTGGGTTGAGCTATCAAGGATAATTCAGGCAAAATTTAAGATAGCCTGTGTGATTGAAAACTTGAAAGGGCAGTCTTTACAAAAATTAAGGAAAAAGCTTGCTTGGTTAAAAACTCAAAAGGGCGGCCTAGGCAAAAGTTCAAGCTAAAAAGAGAAAAAAGGGTTCACTGGGCTAAGTCATCAAGGATAGCCCAGGCAAAAATTAGGACAAGAAGAAAGAAAAATAAAATGTTCGATAGGTCCCCTCACATCGAGTGGCCTATGCAAAAGTTAGAACTTAACCCAATCCCCTCACTATAAAATCATTGGACATAATGCAGGTTCTCAAAGCAACAATATTCAACAGTCTTAATTCATGAAAAATCCACATGCATAAAAAAGAAATACAAAAAGTACCAATTCAAAAGTTGACAATCAAAACAAGCCACACAGGGCCCAAAAAGTATCAAACGGTCTAGAAAGTAATGATAACCTAAGCTGTCGGGGGATCCTATGCCTGGCGACCCTCCTGAGTCTGGCCCTGAGTATCCGCCAGCAGATTATCCATGTCTATAGTCATATGGTCCTTAGCGTCATCAGTACCGATAATCGGCTGGGCAAGGGCCCTAGTCTCCCAAGTCCCTGCAGCAGCCGTAGCAACATCACTCCCCTCAACATGCTGATCCACGCCTCTCTGAGTCACTGGATATGCAGAAAGATCATCCTCAAACTCATCGTCAGAAGGGGCCGGTGTCTGCCTCTCCTCAGTCATCCTCGCTAGTTGACCCCTTAGTGTCTCAATCTCGACCCTCGCCCGAGCGGTCTCAGCCCTAGCCTGATTAACCTCAGTAGTGGCTACCTATAACTATTCCTCTAAAATTTGGGCTCTCTCCTCAAAAGCATCCAAGTCCTGGGTAGATCTGCTTTGCTACCTGGCCAGTAAAGTCTGCAATAAAAATCATAAGATCGGCACATATATACAAATGTCATGGCATGCATGCATCGTTTGTTGAAATTTGCTAGTAAAAGGAACTTATTGAAGCTAAAGTATCCTAAGCCAATAGTAGATCCCGCATTGAAAAATAACCATAGGCTATCCTCTCGGCCTAAAAAATGGACACCTGAAATGAAAGGGTCACATCAAAATGAGACACCTTAAGCAATAATGGACAAAGGCCAAGGTAAAGGATTCCTTATATGGGTGGAGCTAGAAAGAGTGAAACAAATAGGTTAGACCGACTCCTTGAGCTTCTTGATAGCTCAATTCCTCAAATGGTCAAGGAGCTAGAAGAAAGCATCCAACTCAGCCCAAAGGATGCCCACCTGACTCAGGGTTAGCTGTAGCAGCAGTAGAAGTGAACCTCTTCCGTGTAGAAATGGGAGGCTGTAAGCAATAAAGAATCAAATTCTAGATCACAGTCCATTACAGAAAGCAATAAGGTATCACAAAGACCAAGTTGGAAGGGTACCTAAGAAGGAGTAGTTGACCTAGCCGAACCTCGGGCACCCTCGACTATAGATGGATCCCCGTGCTCACCCTTTGGTCTGCTTTATCATCCTCACCATCGCTGTACTGAAACTCTAGGGGCCTATCCTCATTATCCCTCTATAGATAGTATGCAAGCTCCTTCACACAGCAAATGTAGCCCCTAATCCATTCCCGGCATGAGATGAGGCTAGAAGATGCCCGCCGGGATGGGGGGATGAATCGGTCTGTCTACCATAGCACTGGTCCTCCAACCCTAGACCCACTCACTAAAATACCACTCATAAGAAAGTGGTGACTCTAGGACAAAGCGGCAGTCATCCACACCGGCCTGTATCTGCTCGATGGTTTCGTACCCATTCTCTCCCATGGGTCTCAGACAACTTGCACAGAATAAATGCACTATAAGTATCCCAACCTAGTAAATAAAGTTTCTACTAATGGTTTGCCAAAATGTATAATGCAGGTTCTATAGGGAAGAAGCCTACCCGATCTGAGCGCAGTCGGTGCAAGAACTCTCAATACTATGCCATAGTCAAGGGCTAATTCTGCCAAAGCCCCATCCATCAGGATATGATATATGGCATCTCAGGCTGCATGGGCAATCCTAGCCTAGGGATCAACCTATGCTCAAAAGCTTAAATCTGCAAGACAAAGTAAGGATTAGTTGTGACATAGTTTAGACAAAGGGTTAAACCACAAGAGATCAGTTGGAGAATTACCAGCAGTATAAGATGACAGATCTTGTGCTCAGACTACTCAGCCTAGACCCCTACGTCCAATCCATAGTAAAGTTGTGCTAGAATGGCCCGGCACCAATTCTTGTGAGGCACATCCCCAAGATCCTCCACAGTAGAGAGCAGACCATAGTTGAGGTCACCTGAGTAGACTGGAAAGAAGAAGGTGGTAAGGAATGCCAGTAGGAAAGTTCAAGCATACTGGTCCCTCCTATCAGCTGTAATAGGCCTTGGCTGTATAATACAGTGAGCATGCAAGTCCCCATACTTGAGCCTGTATGTCCCGCTTAGACGAAGCCCAAGTAATCTAGTAATATAGGCCTTCACCTCAGGCGAAGAGTGCCACCAGTCGACATATACATCAAAATGGACCATGTCCCCCCTCCACTCCAAGCTGGTAGTAGTGCACACATCCAAGGGAGTAATGGTGACCTGCCCAATAGCCAAATAGAAAGTATGGGTCGCCTCTGACCATCTCTGTATTAGAGCTTAAACAGCACCAGCAGCTATAGTCTTGGGGGCCTGAGGGATGGCCTCGATAACGTCGCCAAACTAGAAGGAATTGATGCGAGTCAACAGCTGCATGTCTCCTGTGGCATGAATCTCCTCGTACCATTTCCTACAAAAGCATAAAGCCCCCACGGTCTTGTACTGGAACTGCAAAGACAAAATTATAGTTTAATAGGGTTAGAATATAGCGGACAAATTAGAAATCAGAAATCAGAAAAAGGATTGCAAAAATCAAAGGAAATAAGGTTCTTCCCTTGAGGACCAGACCCGTATAGGTAAGCCTCACCCGTATGGGTCCATATGAGGGACCCGTATAAAAAACGGGACCCAAACGGGTCCCCCCTCACCCATACGGGTGCCCTGCAAGTAGTCCCTGTGTGGGCAAAATTCCTAAAAATCCAAAATCGCACAATCTCAACTAAAGTTCATCCAAAACTATCCTAAAAGCATCCTAGGTTAAAGTTACATGCATGAAGCTCTATTCCAAGATCTAAAACACCCTAAATCATGCCAAAATCCAAGAGATCGCCAAAAGTTCAAAATTCAAAAATGGAGGATCGAATGGAATTACCTGGAGTTTTGAGGTGTGGATTTTGGGAGAAGGGATCAAAGGGACTTCAAAGACAGGAGTAAGCCGTAAAAATGAGTCTCTCTTGCGAGATGCATACTCAATGGAAACCGGGCATTCTTGAAGCCCTAAATCGCCAACCGGGGGTAAGTCCTCAAGCCTAAGGGAGAAACGAGCGATCTGAGGGGTCTTTCTATACATCTTCAGTTGAGTTTTCGGAGAAATCACCGAAAAACACAAAGTGGGAAGTTTTGGTTTAAGGCGAGAGACGAGGGGGCTGTCTGCCTTTTAAATCCATTCATCAGGGAATCGTACGGGTCCCCTTTTCTAAGACCCCTACCCTATAGGTTTGGCCCACCTGTACGGGGCCCTTCTTATCATTTAGAGGTAGATTTTTGCATCACCACTACAACAAGCACAAGAAATTCATCCAGTCTAAGTTCGGGGCGACCCCACTCCTTCTCAACCTTACATTTTCATTATATTTGAGACAATACCCTAGGCTCACCATAATCCTTGATTGAAGGGGCAAAAATATTTTTGTTTTCACAAAAGTCAATCAAGAATCAAGGTAAGCCATTTTTCTGATCACTAACATGAATGATTTTTATGTATAGGTCCATACTAGCACAAGAATTCTTCCCCTAGCAAGCAAATCTTACTAGGAAATTCTTCCCCAATAGAAGAGGTTTTGCCAAAGGATATTACTTCACTTTGAAGTAGTGAAATAAGATCTAGAGGCATCCCCCCACCAATCTAGGGGCATCCCCCCACTTTCCGATAGAGGAATCTAATCCAGGGGCATCACTTTACTCCCTGGTAGCGGAATCAGATCTAGGGGCACCCCCCACCAATATGAGGGCATCCCCCCACTCCCCAATAGCAAAATAAGATCTAGGAACATCTCCCTACCAATCTAGGGGCATCTCCCCACTCCCCAGCAATGGGATCATCAGGTTTTAGGGGCATCCCCCCACTTCCCAGTAGTGGATTCGGTAGACCCAATATAAGCATAAAATTTATCAGGCCAAACCCCACATTTCCCGTATAGAATTTTAAGTTTATCACATCCATACTTATTTATTCTTAATTGAAGGGGCAAAAATATTTTTGCTCTCACAAAAGTCAATTAAGAATAAAAAGGTGTCTCCTTAGACAATGAATGACTCGGTGTTTGATTGTTGTCTCTTTTACATGTTATTCAAAATTAGTAGCAAGGAAAGTCATCCACCTTAGGAAAGGGATACACCACCAGCCAGGAGAGTCATCCACCTTAAGAAAGGGATACACATATCTTCCCCAGAAAAATCATCAATCAGGAAACTCGATCCACCTTAGGAAAGGGATACGGGGAGAAGTCAATACACCTTAAGAAAGGGATATAGTAGCCATGAAAGTCAATCTGCCTTAAGAAAGGGATGCACACCCTCCCTAAGCAGAGTAACGAGGGATATGCACTATAGCAGAAGGAAAGTCATCCGCCTCAAGAAAGGGATACGATGGTCAGGAGAGTCACCCAACTTAAGAAAGGGATACGCCGATCTGGAGAGCCACCCACCTTAGGAAAGGGATGCGCTAGTAACCAAGAAAGTCATCTACCTCACAAAAGGGATACGTATTCCCCAGTAGAGTTCTGGGGGATATGCATAGTAGTAGAAGGAAAGTCATCTGCTTTAAGAAAGGGATACGCAAATTAGGAAAAAAATCCGCCTTAAGAAAAGGATATAGTGGCCAGAAAAGTCATCCACCTCAGGAAAGGAATACATCAATTAGGAAAGTCATTTGCCTTAAAGAAAAGGATACACATACCTTCCCTAATAGAGTTATGAAGGATACATATCAACAAAGGAAATAAGTTCACCACAAGAAAGGAACTCGCCCATGATATCACCTCAGGTATAATTTCTGAACCCTTGCTCACATCGTGAGATCATATAGATCCGTATCTGCGATGATCCCATAAGGGGCAGTCTGTGAGCATTGGATTTTAATGATCCGTCTCATGAAATTATGATGAGAGCTATATGATGTAATGTCTTTCAAATGCTGTCCTTTAGGGGTGTTCCCACTACTGCAAAGTTTACTTTGGCCAAGGTTTGGAGACCTAGTCTTCCTTTAGGGACCCGTATGGGCACATCCTGGTAGTACAGATCCATCAGGGGTCCCGTACGGGTCATCCCATCCATATGCCTGGGGGGGACCTATAAGGGTGGGGCCCTACCCGTACAGGTACTCTTATTGCCTAAATAGGCCTTTTTGGAAGGATATCCTTTCCTATTGCGGGAAAAGGTAGGCCATGAACGTGATTAATTGCGTTCAGACCTCCTCTCACCTATAAAAAGGGCCCTTCCCTTCACATTTTACACACACATTCTCCATATAAAAAATATACTAAAACTCTAGTAATTTCTCTTGGTATAGAAAAGGTATAGCGGGGGTATAAGAGGTATAAAATAGGGAGAAAACCCTTTCTTTGAGGTTTTGTCCACATTTTATTCATTCCTAGCTTCTTTTATTAGGGTTTGGAAGAGGTTCTGTCCAGACAAATACTCACCTAAATAGTCCTATTCCATCTACTTTAGCCGGGCTCTCTCAACAGTAAAACGATCACCTCAAAGTTGATTCACATCGAAAAGGTAATGCTCCTGAGTTTCAAAGAGACTCACATCTCAGTTATTTCGTTATTAATAGTCTCTGTTTCTCTTATTATATTCGTTGCTTTCATTTCTTGTTTTGGGTCTTGTCCTAACCCGTATGAGCCTTATTTGCACCATATATCCCCAAGGATACCATTTTGGTGTGCCATACTCATACAGAAGGAAATCCCTTTTTTATTTTATTTTTCTGCCATTGATCCATTGATCTGTAATCTGTAACTTAATCGAACTGAGTTTCTATTTGGGACTAGACAGGAGCTGTATGGATACACCACACTCATACTAGCCTCCCTAGTACCGGTACAGGTACCCCCACCCATACCGGTACCGGCCCCCAAGCAGAACCTCGAACTCATTTTTAATAGGTTAAAATCAACCTAACTCACTATTTGCTATGTGATCATTTTCACTAATAATCTGGTAAATCAACCGACAAGAGTTAAAACATGTTTTAACAACAAAATACGCTGAAGTGCTGATTTATGCTGTGCTACGAACTGTGCTAACATCTATGGATGCAGGGGAATTTATTTTCATTTTTTTATAACTTGGAACAAATGTATAGGTTCTCTTTGCAATTTCCCCCATTTTTCCCCCGGTTGTAATTTTTATCCCCCTATTAATTGGTTGTGCTTTACTGTAATATGTAAATGCATGTAACTAGTGTGAAAGAGTGTAGAAATAGGATTTCTATGATAATTCCCCAAATGATGAAAACTAAAATGGTTTTATGCGGTGAATGTAATTTTGAATCAACTAAATGAGAAATAAGTGACTCATCCGATACCCGAATCTCTCATCCAATAGGTGTGAGTCTCCCGCCCAGAGGGAACCATGCCAAAACTATTTCCCAAGTAGTCAACTTGGGTGGTGAGTCTATCAATTGTATCGAGATTTGAGTCTCAATTCCTTTATTCATTAAAATTAGCTTATTGTGCAAACTTTGGCTAAAAAAGTGTTTTGTCACACCTAAATCCAACCAAACCCCCAGTGGGCCCCGCCTCTCACACAATTTCCAAGGGAGACCCACACGTCATCGACACCTTACAATGTGCATTGTGACTTAATCTCGGTTTTGCAATAATATAAATACAATTAACTTCTTTTATTAGTGGTTAAGTACCACCTGGTTTCTAAGACTTGGTTTAAGTGTTAGTCCACTAGTAGCCTTAATGGCTACCCTAGTATTTAGTCTTGCTACAAAAGTACACCACTTAACCATATTAATGTGTTGATCAGGATCTAATCCTGTCAACTCATACTCTGATCAAAGGTTTATGAGTGTTTCACTTCCAACAAGTGCACAAGGTACATCTCTTTATATTGCTATAATAGAGTGCTAGATTCCATCTTGACAACTCAGCTTAACAATGGACAGACATCAATTATACCCGTAATCACCCGTATCATCCAATCTATAGAATGCTTAGGTATGACCCAAAGTATAGTAACATCTGAACAAGGTAACTAGTATCTCAGGTCTAACGATATTTTTATTGCTATTGCAATGAGATGATAAAACATCAATATATAAAATGGATTACCTAGTGTTGTCTCATAGCATACTACAATGTATGTCCCTGAATACAACCATGTGTTAACCTAGGTACCACCCTTAGCACTGGAGATATGCTACTCTGAATCAGATTTAAGAGGTATGATGACATATACTAGTCTATATGTATTCATCAATGTCTAGTCTTGATGACACTATAACTAGGGATATTTAGACAAATCATAATTGCACACGAACCAGTTCTCACCAACATAGTCCCACTATGCCCTTGCAATACATACTACGATTATGTCATTGACTTTTGCAAACATATCAGTGAATATATTCTAAACCAACCATAATATGTTTTCACAGTCATTGATATAACAAAAGGATGTCTTTATTAATATAACTTTGTTCTCACAAATGAAACTAAGTAAGATATATCGCCCCAATTGCCTCTAGGGCATACATCATATCTAACACTTAAAACATCATCTTGTCAAAATTCCCCATCTTCTTTAACATTTCATCTTCTTTTCAAACACCAATCTTCTTTGATTTACAATGAATGGCTCATAAGAAGCAAGTGCAATATAAAGGGAAGAAAAAGTTAGTCAATTGCCAAGGAAAATGTGGAACTCCTTTTTCGATCTATGAAGAAGGAGAACGGGAGGCACACTTAAGAATTAAAGATGTACAAATACAAGGTATGCATGTTTATTGCCCGACTTTTTGTAAGGAGTTCGAAATTCAAGAGGAAGTCAAGAAATACCTAAATTCTTTACGATTGGGAAGATTTAAGGATTTACATTTTCCATTGAATATCGATTGGGTGATCAAGTTTTTAAAAACCTTTATATTTTTTGGAAAATCAAGAGATTATGTTCAGTTTAGCAATCAAGGAGAAGAGTTTAAAGTTAGAATTATGCATTTGCGTTAATGGTTTGGATTTGCTTTGGTGGCCAATAATCTATTCAATGATGAGTCATTTGCACCAAAGGAAGTTTGAAATTTCATTACGAGATTGGATGATTATCATCCAAATAATTCATCTAACAAGTTGATTACAAGAGAAGCGACCATATACTTACACAAATACATTTCTCAAAGTATTTTGTTCAAGTGTAAAACCAAAAAGGTCAAACATAGGGAATTATTTGTGGTGGAATGCACAATTTTAGGGAAGCGATAAACACACCTACACTAATTTGGGATTCTTTGAAAGGATGGGCACAACATAAGAATGCAAGAATTGGTGGTGCCAAACTTGATTACAGGGATCATTTTGGCTTTGAAAGGAAATTTTCCACTTATCTTAGATCGAACAACAAAGGTCAATCTTATGGATGGAGCATATTTGAAGAGGCTTGGATTAACGTACAGAGCAACGGATAGTACTTACAAATTTATATCCTATGATGAGAGAATTAAGAAGTTGTTTCCTTAAGCTTCAATTAGAGTAACTCATTCTCAATCAAATAGTATTCAAGAAGAGAGTGAAGATGAGGGGGATGCAATACAAGAATCGAGTTCATCATCAAATATGGAATGGAGGCATAACTTTCTCAACAATATAAATTGAGCATGTGAAGATGTTGCCGCAAAAGGAGACGATGTTTATGAAATTGCCAAGAACACAAAATCATTAGCAAGAAGACTTGATGCATTTATCCTAAAAGACGACAATCCATCAACATCGAGTCTAGAGTAATCAAGTTCGGGTTAATAGAATTGGGTTCTTATTTCTTCTACTTGTAATTTTCTTTAGTTGTTATTGTTTGTGTTTTTTAGATTAGTCTACTGTTTTCTTTTTTGGATTAGTTTGGTGTGGGGGAGAAAAGAGTAATTTTTATTTTTCTCGTATGTGCGTAATTTTTTGTTTTCACATGTTTTATAAATAAGAAAATGAAAAAAATCTTATCATGTGTTTTATAAAAATATAAAACCTCATGAAGAATACATTTTGAAGTGATTGTTTATACCTTTTCTATACTAACTTCATTTTTTTTAAGGGAGACTTAAATTTTTCGTTCTAGCCTATAGTGATTTTTATATGACTAAGATAAGTGGTAAGTCATATTCAAAGCATTCGAGTGGAGTTTTAGGGTACAATTTTGAGGAACAAGAATTGATAAGCCTTATATAGTCATTATTTTATATTATGCTAACGTTATAAGTGTTGGGGAATTCCGGTAGAATGAAGCCTCGATAATTCTGAAGTCGTGATGAACACTTTCAAATTTAATCTTATATGGCGGTTCTACCAAATAGATCAATCGAATTAAATCAGAAATGACAAGAACTTAGAATGAATTTTTTTTGCGAAGAAAAGTGAACCGAAAAATGCAGAAATCTTCGCAAAACTCTCTACATGTAAGTGTTGCCAATGCCATGTTTTATAGACCTAATACGAACAGTCGCAACTCTTCAAAACATAAGTGTTATGAAAAGACATGTCCATTCGATCAGTTGCAATAGTTCAGAATAGAAGTGTTACGAAAAGTAGCTCCCGGACCCTTGTAAGCTAAGTATCATAATAGAACTTGAACAAGCGTGCACTCCGCTCTCTCCTAACTTGTTCGATGAAATATTATGACTGCATTGGTCAACTAACTGATCCAATTACACTAAAATACCAACGATCCTCCCCCATTTTAGTGTAGTCCATGATTAACTAAACAAAATCACAACAACTAACAAACTTATGCATAAATGAAATATCATGACGATTGAATTTCATCTTAGTATATTACACATTCCAAGCATTCGAATAACTAAAGGTGTCAAACCTTTGCTATCCATCTTGAATACATTAAGATAATATACACACAAGTCAACATTCTAACATGTTCTTACTTAACACTATCTTTTACTAGCCTTGTATCTTTATCCTTCATAAGCATATCAAAGCCAAGTCCAAGCTTCTTGAAGCAGCTAAACTTCATGCTTATCTAGGTAGCCTTTTTATCCTAGCTCCTGCGTATGCAATTTTTCAAAAAGGCTATTAGGAAGTTAAACTTTAACCTTCTTTACTTGCAGGTCTGAACACACACCTTGGGATGTTTTAATCAGTGTGTTCCAATCTCTATATGTTAAGCTTTCCTCATTTAATTCAGCACCTAACGTCATATTAGGCAGGAATTGGGTATCTTAACGTGTGAGATTTCAAAAGGACTTTAATTTCATCCCCATAGCCGACTTTTGCCAAGATCTTTCCTTTACCCTTTGGTTATATGATCAGCTAAATTATGCTTAGTTTTTACAAACTCAGATTCCATTGTTGAATAACTCATACAAGTTTGCTTCTTAAACACCCAAGAAGTAGCACCTCCCCCAAGAAGAAACACTCATCCAGTTGTGGAAGAACTATCCACCTCACAAGAAAAATAACTTGTATCCGACTAACCTTCAAAAACTAAAGGAAGCCATTAGAAATGCGCCATGTGGCATTATGTTGGTTGATCAACTTTGACTTTTGACTGATATGTGGCAATCAACCATTTATCGGTCAACCCCAAAGGTTAAATCAATGTCACATTGATGATGGTTAAAATTGGATTACGACATAAGTTTATGGCAACACTTAATTTTACCAAAAGCGTTGCCAAAACTGTTTCACTTACATTCTTTCTTCCAACCCAAAAAAATATTTTGGCAATGCTCTGAAAATCATTACCCTATCAACCAGTAGCCTTGTTTCTGCCAATACTTCTTAAAGCGTCGCAATAGATCACAAAATCGTTGCCAAAACTGCTACACGAAGCATCACCATAGATCATCTACCGTCACAAATGGTTGTAAAAAAAAGTAACCGTCAAAGCTTTTCATTTTGTGAAAGAATTTATGACGGACGCAGAATCTCTCACAAACAACCTAACCGTTGCATTCAGAAACCATCACTAAAACCATCAATTGACTTTTCCTTTTGTGATGGACTCTCTAATGGAAGCAGAATCCCTCACAAATCGTGACAATAAACCATGAACTACCACGAAAAACAATTGTCGCAAATGAACCATCATAACTTTTCATTCTGCAACGAATTTTGCAACGGATTCATAATCCCTTGCAAACTACGGAAAAATGAATTCAGATTTATATCATTTCAAAATCGATTCCAGCCATCGATAGAACCCTTCCTATGGTTTTTCGACGTCTCGAGTCCAATGGCGCTATTTGTTTTACGAAAAAATGAACCTAAACATGTCATTTACACAAAATGACTTGAGAATCAAGATTTTCTTCGGAGAAAAAGAACTTTTATACCGCTATGAAAAACTAAAAATGAAAATGGTCATCGAACATAATTCAGCATAACTTCAATAATTAAGAAATAAAAATCATAAATTTTAAATCATCAAACTTCAATTAAAACACAACAAAATCAACATTCATCTTTTTCAGAATTTTCCAGATTTTGTGACCTGACTTCGCCTACATTTTTCTCCGCTAAAAATTACCAAATAGAAAATTTTTCTTCTAAACATAATTAGCAAATGTCTTAGCTTTCAAAATCCACTAGAATCACGGAAAACCAAATTGTATAACCAAAGTTATAATCAAAACACTAAATAGTGTACAAAGCTGAGATTTTCCAAAAACAGATTTCGTGACTCAACTTCAAAAGAAAATTTCACATTGGAAACGAACGAAATTAAATAAGATTTCTTCTGAACATATATTTATTAGTTTCTCTAGATGTTAATAGAATCAACAATCATTCCAATAGGATTTATATAACAAGAGAAAACATCAAAACAATACAGGGGCACAATCTGGAAGTTTTCCAAAAAGTCGAGAAATCGAAATTAGAGACACAAACAATCATCGCAATAGAATGGATCAAATTCGTACCTTATTGGTGAAAAACTCAGGGTTCAAGCAATAAATAAGATTCCATCTTTATTGGGGAATTTTGGTAGAAAGAAACCTGGATAATTCTGAAGTCATGACAAACACTTTCAGATTTAACCTTTTTTAGCGATTCTACCAAATAGATGAATCAGATAAAATCAGAAACAATAAGAACTTAGAATGAATTTTTGTTGTGAAGAAAAGTGAACCAAAAATTGCATAAATCGTTGCAAAAAACTCTACATGTAAGTGTTGCCAATGCCATGTTTTGTACACCTAATATGAAAAGTCGCATTTCTTCATAACAGAAGTGTTGCGAAAAGACATGTCCATTCGAGTAACTGCAACATTCATAATGGAAGTGTTGCGAAATGTAGCTCTCGGACCCTCGTGACCGAAGTATCGTAATAAAAGTTGAACAAGCATGCACTCCGCACTCTCCTAGCTTGTTCGATGAAATATTATGACTGCATAGGTCAACTAGTTGATCTAATTATACTAAAGTGCCAACAATAAGTAGATTAATTTCTAAGTTCTTATGCCTAAGTATGGAAAAATGTTATGAGTGTTTTTAATAATCTTTTGAAGCATGGAAGAAAGATAGGATAAGGAGGAAACTATAGCCATAATACTTGAGGTATTGATCAATAAAGGATAGGGGTATTGTTTTGAGGGGATTTAATTAATATGAGAGAATATTTAACTAAGTGTTAATCAATTCTCAACCATTGGATCAGGGAAGGGTACAAAAAGTCTGGCTTTTTGCATCAATTCCCGTTAGGTATCTTAGGTTACGTAAAAATTCATTGAGATCATACTAAAAATAATACGCTTTTCTTGTCCAGAGCATCTTAAATTTTGACTATAGTATAGAAAGATGGTTTTAAGCTAGCATATTGTTCTACCATGTGAAGACATGCCTTAGTAACCTCTCTACAAATGACAAAGGTACACATTTCACTATATAAATTGGACATTACTTACTTGTGGAAATTATTCAAAGCTATTCTCTTATTATAATGCTAGCGGGAGGAATATGAGTACTTATTGTGAAATCTCATTGTTATGCAAAATCAAGATAGGCAAGTTAGAATTTTTCATTGTTTACCTTGAGGACAAAGCAAAAGTTAAGTGTGGAGGTGTGATAAGTGTTAAAGCTATAATTATCAAGTGACTAAACAATTCTCAATTGTAGACATTTCTTAGGTGTTATTATTTTATTTATAAGGTTTCATGTGACATGTAGTTGTTTTAGATGCATTTTAAGGAAATAGGTGAATCTTATAAAGAATTTGCTCGGAATTGGAATTTGGACAAAAAGAATGAGAAGTTAGCAAAAATGGACTAATTTCATTACAAAATTTGCTAAGTATTGGATGCTTGGAAAGAAGTCAAAGTTAACATGAAAAACCTTGCAACTCTACTATTTGCGGTTGGGACACATCTAGCCACGATCTTGACTAGGTAAATTTGAAGGCAATAGGTTTTCACTATTTAAGTGATGAGCGCAACACATCAAGTCACAATCATGACACGTCAAATAAAAGGCTGCACAAGTTTTCTTCCAAGATGCATTTCAACTGCCATAACTACCACTTGGATAAGGCACCTTTTCATCAACCAATTACATAAAGAGATGCGACTTTTCAACCTCTATACAAAGGCATTTTTAGCAAGAGCATAAGGGGGGATGATCTGAATTTCAATTGTCAGACATTAGCAATGGATAGAGAGAAAAATGAGAGAGAAATATATATAGTTTTTAGGCTTCTTAGGTATTCTCGAGAGTGGTGTTTTGTAGTGTACTTGCAAAACACTTATGAATAAAATTCATTGTTCTTCATCAAATACTTTGTTCTATTATCAATAATTTGTTCTACCTGAAAGATTATTGCATTTGGAGATTCTAGTAGAAGAAGGGCCAGAATTAAGGATTGACAACCTGTAATAGAAGGCAGTTTGAACTAACTTAACTCTAAAATTCTTTAATTTAGATTTCATTTATTGCATCATTCTTTATTCTATTTCGATCATATCACATTTCCTCTGTACTTGTGCCTAATAAGTTTTATGACCGAATGTATGATATGCAGTTCCTGTTATATTGAGTCACTTTATTATCATGCGTGTGACTTTGAATAGAACTAATGGTACTGGTCCTACGTCAAAAGCGGGGGCGCTCTATTCACATTTTAGTGGCTTCAAATCGGTGTTGATTTGTAATCTTGTTAGTGGAGTCACTATAGTCTTACCCGGTTATATTTTTCTTTATTTTCTTGATTATAGTTTATACAAGAGCTATCCTTACTAAGCATAATATATTTGGTATTTGAGTTTGCACACATGGTACATGATTCAACTCTAGATCATAAGATAGAAAATTTATGATATATTTCTATGCGTTAATAAAACATAAATATTTGTGTTGAACCTGAATTACTTTGTGCCTAATTTTGTGATGCTCTGCTTTTTGTTGTTTCATCGCTAGTCTATCCTCATTTCCCCTACCACTCACTTTATCCATTTTATCTGAATTTGGGTTGAATTATGTTCATTTTTTTCGTCATGGAATCTTTTAAAACTACATCGCAACCATATACTTGTGGTTTCCTCTTTGCTACTTTTGTACTAGCGGCACTGACAATGTCTTTACATTCAAAGAACTTATTTCTAGTGTCTTTAAAAGTAGCCAACATATATAAAAAATGTCATCCACCTTAGAAAAGGGATACACAGGAGAGCCGTCTTCCTCAAGAAAGGGACACAAGGAAAGTCATCCACCTTAGGAAAGGGATACACATGAGGGTCATTCGCCTCAAGAAATAAACACGGAGGAAAGTCATCCACCTTAGGAAAGGGATACAAAGGAGAGTCGTCTGCCTCAAGAAAGGGACACCAACAAAGTCATCTACCTTAGGAAAGGGATACGAAGGAGCGTTGTCCTCCTTAAGAAAGGGACACTAGGAAAGTCATCCGCCTTAGGAAAGGGATACAAAGGAGAGTTGTCTGCCTTAAGAAAAGAACATGAAATGAGAGATGTTTGGCTTAGGAAAGGAGCCCTGACAAAAGTCATCTACCTTAGGAAAGGGATAAAAAGAAGAGTCATCCACTTCAAGAAAGGGAATCCAAGAAGACACGTTTGCCTCAGGAAAAGAAGTCACCAAATCATCAATAATAGGAGTTCTATATTGATCCGTTAGTTATAATTTCTAAACTCTCACTTATATCGTGTGATCATACAAATTTGTATCTATAGTGATCCCACAAGGGGCGGTCTATTAGAATTAGATTTTAGTGACCCTTCTCACAAAATAATGATGGGAGCTAGATAATGCATCTTCAATATGTGTTATCTACAAGAAGTGTTCCTAATGCTGCATAGCTAAGTTATTCCCAAGCCTTAAACAATAATAGACATTAGTGGACCCATACGAGTCACATTTGTTTGTACAAGTCCAAGGCAGGATCTGTATGGGTCCACCCCACCTGTATGGGTCCTAATCTCGACCAATTAGTGTTGATTGATTGCAATCATACTATATTTTGCCAAAATCATCGATAAGTGTTGTTAGGGCTTCATTTCGCCCATAAATATAGGCATTCTTTCAAATTTTTAAAGAGGAGAACAATATTACCAAGAAACTACACTATAGGTAATCGATTTCCAGCAATATTTCATAGTATAGGAAGGGTATAAAAGTGGTATAGGAAGGATAAAATTGGTAGAAAACCTTTTCCAAAGTTATTTGTCCATATTTTATACCATTCTTGATACATTTTAGGATTAGGGTAGAACTCTAGTTGCTAAATATCACCCACCAAGTCACCATATAAACAACATCTAGCTTTTGCAAGGCTTCCTAATCACATTGGGATCATTTCAAAGTGGATTCACTGCATAGAGGTACGCTCTTGAGTTTCAAAGAGACTCATTTTATCTTTACTTTCTATCATTTCAATATATTTGTTGTGCACTAACTATAAACTATTTTCAGTGTGGTTCAGACCCATACGGTCCTTGTTTCGCACCCGTATGGTCCCTTGTGGTCGTACGGGTTTGCCATAACCACATGGGGAGGAAATCCCTCTTCTTTCATTTCTTTTTGATCTGTGTTTTCATCTGGAGCTTGTTGAAATTCTATTTGGGTCTGGCCTAGACCTGGACGGGTCTAATTTCAACACCAGTATGGTCCCTCAGGGGCCGTATAGTTCCTCCTAAGTTGTATAGGCCTTGTAATTCTATACAAAATGATTGTTTCATGTAAATATATAAAATGAACCTAACATCACTATTTTCCATGCAATCATTTCGCTAATAATCCGGTAAATCAACTCACAAAAGTTTAAATGTGTTTTCATAACAAAATACGTTGAAGACACTTTATTTACTTTGAATCCTAGGAGTCGGTCGGGCAGTATTGATCGCAAAACCACCATGCTAACGTAATCACCTTTCTTGTAAAAAATAACTAACTCCTATATGGGTGTTGTAATTTTTCTAACCTTTGTGGATGCATGCAAATTTATTTTTGTTTTATAACTTAGAACAAATGTAATAGGTTTCCTCACACTATCCCTTATTTTATCCCCCGGTTGTAATTTTATCCCCCCACCCTTTTTGGATATATAAATTGTTAAATTGCTTGGAACGTGTGTGAAAGAGTGTGCAAATAAAATTTCCGTAATGCTTCCCTAAATAATGAAAAGAGACGGGTTTACTTTCGAATTTAATTTTGAATTAACTAAATGACAAATAAGTAGTCATCCGACACCCAAATCTTTGATCCAAAAGGTTGGAGTCTCCAATCCAATAGGAACCGTACCACCATTTTCCCAAATACGATCTTGGGTGGCGACTCTATCATTTGTATCTAGACTTGGGTCTCGATTCTTTTATTCCTAAAATTGGATAAATATAATACTAAACTAGTTTTTCAACTCATAACGCCATCTTAACAAAAACACCCTCGAGTGGACCCCACCTTGCGGCGGTGGTAATTCTTCGTCTGTTCACAATTCTTATATTTCAGTAAAAATTTGTTCAATTCCCCAAGTTTATGTTTGTAACTGGTTTCTACTGTATTTCATGAATTTATTAGTAGTCTACCATATACCTACTATATATATTCAAAAACTCTTTTTCAACTATAGGAATCTGGTAAGAACCTTGTATGAAACATTTATTTCATTGTTATCGTTCAAAACATAAATTTAAAAACGATTAACAAACAAACTTGCGAATTCGGAAAACTATCAGCTCCCTACCAGATATCTACCAGCTATGCCAAAAAACGAAAATGCAAAATCAAATACAGATCTGATAAAAGCACAACAACATATTTGATTATGATCATTCAAAACACAAATTCAAAAGCTCTAATCAAACAAAGAAGTTGCAAATCAAATAAAAGCTTGATGAACTTGAAAGCGAAACTCTAGTAACTTAATATCCAAAAATCTCACAAGTCAAACAATTCATCAAACATCTTATGTGCAACTCTGACAACTTTATATCCAATAAATTTGAAGTCTCTAGTCCAAGATCCATAGTAGTACAAAATAAGAAAACGATCATAGATTTAAAACGAAAATCAAATCATATGTAAAAACAAAGCAAAACCTAATCGCAGTTTCAAAATTCAACTCGAAAAAACCCCTAAATTCTTGAATAATGTATAGAAGATGATAGTTACAAAGAAGACCAAAAACGGATTATGAAGAGAAGATGAAGCTTCAAAAACTTCAAATCAGAAAAATCCGAATAGAGAGTAACATAGAGAATCGAACAAGAGAAGAGATTGCACAGCAACAATAAGAACAGTGTTTATATTGTATGTATTGGTTGGAAAAATAAAACTTATAAAATGTTACAAAATGCAAAGATTTAATTGACGTTAAAAAGTGTAAATACTTTATCAAACAATACATTTTTTACAATTGCTTTTTTTTTAAAAAAACTTTTTCAATTTTCGTTTTACAATTTCCCTTGATCAAATGGGTAGATAAAACGTACTCTTTTTTTTTTGATGTAGCTTGAAAACGAAAAGGGAAGTGAAAGTCAAAGAAGTGGGACAATAATCACGTGTCCCAAACCAAAGAGATTGGAAACATTAGAGCACGCCTGTAACCTAAACTAGAAAGACTTTCAACCTACTCACTTTCGTACAAAAACCTACGAACTATAGTTGTAGTTGTAGTTTTAGTAGCATATATCTCAATCAATCTTAAATTTTTGGGATTGGTGCTCTAACATGCAGGTCATTCTCAAACCCATGTACTTGTTACATTAGGTAATAGTCCCAAATACCATCTATCTTTAACGACCATATCCTCTACTGTAGTTGACTTCAATCTTAATTATGTATCGGAGCACTCCAAATTTGACCGTATTTTTCGAAACAATTTGTGACGTTAAATAAAAAAAAACACTTCTCTCCACCCCTCGTATTTGACTTGAATTTGATATGTTTAAACATACAAATTAAGTCTTGATTATTAGATTATAGACATTGGCCACAAACCTTTTACTTTTGCATCAGAGTGTTTGCCGATGTATTATTATTATTATTATTATTATTATTATTATTATTATTATTATTATTATTATTATTATCATTATTATTATTATTATTATTATTATTATTATTATTATTATTATTATTATTATTGCAAATGCATGAAGACCCTTAAGAAGTTGTCTATAATGGCTGAGAGTCGCTTTAAACTTACAAAAGTTTCAGTTTTTGTTCTAAACTTATTATAGTGAGTTCTCTCTCTTTATTATGTACTGTTGAACCTTGAATAAGGTTAGACTGATTCAGTGGATGACTCAGTAGTGCTTAAGGTTTTGATCATATCGACTAAGTTTAGTTTGAGTAAATTAAACAAATAATGAAGTTAAATCAGTTAGACTATCACTTTACATTGAATATTTTAATTCAAGGCTAGAATTAGTAATCAGCGTTGACCTAGTTCTATGATTTAGCTCTGAGTTGTTTTTTAGCTGAGCTGTGTTTTAATCCACTGACTTAAAACTGTTCACTTGATGCTCGATATATAGATTGTGCTTATTAGTTTATACTTTTCACTGAGTTACTTTCGTCTCCAATAACGCTGACCATTCCATTTGAGGAAAAATGGAATCGTGCTTTTGGTCCTACAACTTTTACAGACACTTATGAAGGACGTCATACAAAAGACAAAAGGAATTAATGAAATGGGAAAGATAAAGGCCCAGCGTACGTAAAAGACAAAGTTTGTCCGAAGAAAAGCTGTGAAAAGACAAAGTCAATTTGGATTGAAGCAACGTGTATCTCCTGCAAATGCGCGACTCTGCAAAATTGTTAGATTACTAAAAGGAATGGGAAGATGACACGTATCAAGTAAGCACAAGATCTCTCTAACAGATTTCTGGCATCAAACGACAAAGGATTCAAAATTGAAGCTCTAATTCCGTCTGTTTGTTAACGGATTGATTTCTATCTCACAACGATGTGATTCTATCTCCCAATGGATTGATTTGAAGTAACATCGGGTGGAAAGCCGAGTTGTCAATTATAGAAGACGCCAAGGCAAGTTCAACGGCTACATTCCTGATTTTAGGTATAAAAGGAGCAAGAAGGCCATTGTTAGAACTTGGTGAATACACCTTAATTTTCAAGAAGCTAAAAGTCTGTTAATTTCCAAGCTTTAAATAAATTCAATCAAGAAAGCAACTACTTAGCGAGAATCAGATCTACAAAAAGAGAGATTAGAATAGATCAATTGATCTGTAATACTTTATTATTGTAACTGGATCAACGTTTCTATAAGTTGAATCTAACTCTTGTTTAGACTCTATCGAGTTGTTGGTAGAACAGGGTATTCTACTTAGCGGGTGAGTGATTACAGTGAGGAGAATACTCAGTTGTATTTGGGACACTGTGGAAAAGGCTTCTCCGCCTATGGTAAAGGAGTTGAGATTAGTGGATTAAAGCCAAGGCACACTCTAGGGACAGGATGTAAGCACAAGTTGCAGAACAAGTATAAAATCTCTGTGTTCTTTCCTTTGTGTTAAAGTTTTTCTTAGTTTCCGCTCATCCCGCTAACCTACTTGGCAAGGATTACTTAATCGCGAAAAAGTTTCTTTGTTTTAATCTTGCGAGTCATTCATCCCCCTTTTGACTCACAAAGTAAAGCATAGGGACCAACAAGTGGTATGGGAGCAAGTTCTCATTCTAAAGATTTCACAATATTGAGATAAAGACCATGGTGTATAAAGGAGGAGAATCAAGTGGAAAAGCCTAGGCATAAATTATTCCTAAAGGAATGTTAGTCACCAGACTTCACATGTTCAATGAAGAGCACTACACTTACTTGAAGAACAAGGTGAAGAATTTCATCCAGTCTCAAAGTATGTTTGCTTGGTTGGCTATTGTTGAAGTGCCATTTGTTCCATCCATTTTGAAGAATGGAGTAAGAGTTGAGAAGTACTTTGATGAATGTGATAATTAAGACTTGATCAGACTCAAAGAAAATGTAGCTGCTGTCAACTCTTTTCATTGTGCTCTTGATGCAACTGAGTTTAATAAAGTATCAGGATGTCAAACTGCTAAAAAGATCTCGAAGAAGTTGGAAGTGAACTATGAAGGAACTGATAAAGTCAATGAATACGAGATCAGTATCCTCATTAAGTATTATGAGATGTTTTATATGCAACCCAATGAGATTATCTCTAACATGAACACTAGATTCATGAATATTGTAAATGACTTGAAGAGACTTAGCAAGGATTTCACTAAAGAGGAGACTGTCAAAAAGATTTTGAAGATTCTTACTCAAGAATGGGATGCAAAGAATAGTGCTATTGAAGAAGCTCATGATCTCGAGACCTACAAGTTTGATAAGCTTATAGGAACCTTGCTGACTCATTGGGTGTCACTCAAACAATATGATGATGAGTACAAGAAATTAAAACACTAGGAGAGAGAGAGTTCCAGCAGAGCTATTGTTCTAAAAGCTGATGATTTCTCATATAAAGATTATCAATAGGAAAGAAAGTAAGAAATAACATTGATGACCAAGACCTTCAAAATATTCTTGAAGAAAGATGGAAACTATTAGAAATTCAAAAAGCCCAGCTAGTACAAGAAAGGTTTTGATGAGAGGCCACGCAAAGAACATGGCAAGGATATCAAGTGCTTTGAATGTGGTGAAAAGGGGCACATCCAGTCAAGCTGTCCTAAAGTGAAGAACGACAGGTTTAAGAAGAAGAGAGATAAGAAGGCTCTTGCAACTGCATGGAGTGACTCTGAGCATGAGTCTTCTTCTTCTAATGGGGAGCCACAAGACTTAGAAAATATATGTCTTATGGCCATTGATGATCAGCCTAGTAAAAATGTTGAACCAGCTGACCAACCAACAACTTTTGCTTCTAACCAGTCTGCTGATAAGAGAAAAGACAAAGGAAAACACTCTGAGATAAACTCTGAACCCCCTTGGTCATCAGATGAACTTGGTGCAGTACCTATTGATGTTATTAACATGACTAAGAAGTCATCCAAGTACATCAAAGTACTCTAGTGGAGTTGTTATGATCTAGAGGACTGTAACTCCTCTAACTCACTTGACATATCATACCTTATGGAAAAAGCTGAGCACCATGAAGGATATAACAGTAAGCTCACTAAGCAAATGAATGAGCTAGCCACTGAATTAACAGCTTTGAAAAAGGTCTAGATCCCTCCTCAACTAAACAGGAATACTTAGAGTAATTGAACTCACTACTCTGAGAAGGTTTCCTAGAAGAGTAAAGTGAGCAGGCCTAATCCTAAGGCCGCATGTAGCTTTGTGGTAAACTAGGACATGCTACAATCATAATTAGACACATAAATGGTTACTATAATGAGTATGATGGGTCTAGGATGCCCAAAACTAACAAGGCAGGACCCACCCAACGAAAGGCCTGGGTACCTAAGAAAACTTAATTGTTTTGTAGGTGAGTCTAAGATTCATTGATGACAATAGAATGTGGTACTTAGATAGTGGATGCTTGAGGCATATGATAGGTGATGAAAGCTAATTCATCATATTAGAGTGAAAAAGAAATGGAAGGGTCAATTTTAGAGACAACCAAAAGGGAAAGATTGTGGGCAATGGCACTGTAGGAGTCAAACCTTCAACTGAGAATGTGTCCCTAGTGAAATGCCTAAAGTTCAACTTGCTAATGGTTGCTCAGATGTGTAAGAAAGGTAGGAAAGTTATTTTTGACTCAGCGGGCTTCTCAGTCATTGGTGGTAACTCTAACCAAACTATTCTTTATACTCCTAGAATTAATAATGTTTATATAATTGATTTATCCCCTGGCTCTAATGATATATTCTTTGTTTCTAAGGAGGAAAACTCATGGCTATGACACATGTGGTTAGGACATATCAATATGACCAATTTGTCCAAATTAGCCGAAAATGAACTTGTTGAGGGTTTG
This sequence comes from Euphorbia pulcherrima, assembly GCA_947683365.1. Classification (NCBI taxonomy): domain Eukaryota; kingdom Viridiplantae; phylum Streptophyta; class Magnoliopsida; order Malpighiales; family Euphorbiaceae; genus Euphorbia; species Euphorbia pulcherrima. The sequence goes on from CANTUS010000015.1 coordinate 54,033,608, forward strand.
CCCAATCTAGCCTTTGAAAAAGATAGACTCTACTTAGCATGCCAACTTGGGAAACAATTTAGGAAGACCTTTAGTTCTTTAACTGATATATATTCTTCTCGTCCCCTTGTTCTTCTACACATGGATTTGTTTAGGCCAGTGTTGCCAATAAGTCTTGGTGGTATGAAATACATAATTACCCTTGTTGTTGTAGATGATCTGACTAGGTTCACTTGCCTAATCTTGCTAGCAAGAAAAGATGAAACATTTGAATCATTCTCCAGGTTGGCTACCCGAATCATGAATGAAAAGAACCTTAAAATTAATAGAATCTATAGTGATCATGGAAGAGAATTCAAAATTAGGCAGTTTGAGGAATTCTTTTCTAAGCTTGGTACTGACCACAATTTTTCTACTCCTCACACACCTCAACAGAATGGGGTTATTAAGAGAAATAATCATACAATTGCAAAGATGGGTCGCTCTATGCTAAGTGATAACAATGTATCAAAGTATTTTAGGGGAGAATATGTTAACACAACTTGTTATATTCTAAACAAGGTTTTAATTTGCCCTGTTTTGACCAAAACTCTATATGAACCTTGGAAGGGGCGCATGCCTACGTTTGTCATCTCGAGGCCTTTGGTTGTAAATTCTTTATATTTAACATAAAAGACCAATTAGCTAAATTTGATCCCAAGGCTTATGAAAGAATCTTTTTAGGTTAATCAACATATAGTAGGTCATAGATAGTGTATGTCAAGAGAACTAGCACTTTAGAGGAGTCGATGCCTGTAGATTTTGATGAAACTAACAATGCAAGTAAGAAAGCCAGTGATAATGAAAGGGAATAGGATCCGGTCAATGGATAAGTCAGTCAGCCCATTGTAATTCCTAATCCTACGCAAGCAAAGGAGGATGTTGAAGTTTACTTGGATCAATCCATCAACTTTTGTGATCATGATGCTGCTCAACCAATGACTATAGCTTAGCAAGTTGATCCTGATCTACCAAAAGAAGTTAGATTAAGGAGAGTCACCAAGTTGACAAGATTCTTGATAGTGTGCAAAATCCAATGTTGACCAGAGGTCAGAATGAAATGATGAGCCATTCATCATTTGTCTCATTAATTGAACCTAAGAATATTAAAGATGTTGAGTTTGATGATAACTAGATGATCGCAATGTAAGAAGACCTAGACCAATTCAGAAGAAGTGAAGTTTGGGATTTGCTGGAGAAACCTAGAGGCAAGTCAATCATTGGCACCAAATGGGTCTTCAAGAACAAACTTGATGAACTTGGTAATGTTGTCAGAAATAACGCCAGGCTAGTTGCTCAAGGCTACAATCAACAAGAAGCCATTGCCTATTGGAAACATTTGCACTAGTAATAAGACTTGAACCTGTAAGAATCCTCTATGCTTTTGCATCTTATATGAATTTCAATTTATTTCAAATGGATGTAAAGAGTGCATTTCTTAATGGTTATATTCAAATCAGACAGCCCCCAAACTTTGAAGATCAAAAGTATCCAAATCATGTCTTCAAGTTGAAGAAGGTTCTTTATAGATTGAAGAAATCTCGAAAAGTTATGTCAGAGGAAAGGCAGATGTAACCTTTTTAGCAAGATAAAGCATCAAGATGTGTTGCTAGTCCAAATCTATGTTGATGACATTATTTTTAGAGCAACTGATGAAAAGCTATGCAAGGAATTCACCCAGCAGATGAAGATAGAATTTGAAATGTCAATGATGGGAGAGCTTAATTTTTTATTGTTTTATAAATCAAGCAAGGTGATGATGGAATCTTCATCAGCCAAGCAAAGTTTGCCAAGAAAGTACTCAAGAAGTTTGACATGGATAGAGCAAACTCAATGTCAACACCCGTGGCCACTAATACATTTCCGAGTAAGGATGAGGAAGGTAAACCAATGGAGAGTTAGCTCTATAGAGGTATCATTGGTTATCTACTTTACTTAACTGCATGTAGGACTGACATTCAATATGATGTACGTTATTGTGCAAGATATCAGGCCGAACCCTGATAATCTTACTTAGCTACTATTAGGAGAATTGTCAGATACTTGCTAGGTTCTATTGATGCAGGTTTATGGTATCCGAGCAATATAGAGTCCTCTTTGAGAGGACAAACCAATGCTGAGTATGGAAGAGGCAAACTGGGAAAGGAAAAGCACCACTGGAGGATATCATTTCCTTGGTGATTTTCTAGTCATATAGTACAACAAGAAGTAAACTTTTATGGCGCTAAGTATAGCTGAGGCTGAGTAGATGGCTGTAAGAAGTTGTGTAGCACAACTACTATAGATTAACCAGCAAGTGGGAGATTATGGTAAAAAGTCTAAGTGTCTTGAGGTCATGTGTGACAATAAGAGTGCAATTGACTTGTCAAAAAATCCAATTCAATATAGCAAGACGAAGCATGTCAACATAAGACATAACTTCATAAGGGATCATGTGCTAAAAGGAGAAGTCAAGCTAAGTTACATTCCTACTGAAGAACAACGTGCTGACACATTTATAAAGTCCATTGGAAAGGACCAATTTAATACTCTGTAAGAATTCATTGGAATGTGCAACCTAATTTGAAGAAACAAGTTTCCCCACTGACCTATTCTTGAGCTGACCTATCTTCCACTCTGAGCACACGCGAATTAGGTTAAGTACTTCTTCTTTGCACTTGAATTTTGGACACATCATTAAAACTATCACCGGTTTCTTTTCAAAATTTAACTTTATAGAAATGGTAGCAAGTTTAAAAATGATCCACATTCAACCATTTATACTCCGTGATTTGTGTCATCATTCATATTACAGTTGTGATCACTGGATTTTAACAGTCCTTCTCATGAAACCATAATGGAAGCTAGATAATGCTATTCCTTACAGGTGTTATCCATCAAATGCGTTCCTACTATAGCAAAGTTGAGTTTAGTGAAGTCTAGAGACCTAGTCTGCCCTTAGGGACCCGTATAGGTCAAACTTAGTAGTACAGATCCACAGGTTCACCCGTACGGGTTAAAACCCTTCACCGACCAAGGAAGGACCTGTACGGGTTCCACTGGACCCTTACGGGTCATGTACTTGCCGGAATAGGTAGAATGGCATGTAATCCCTACCTTTTTTGGAGGAAATAAGTCTCGAATGCAATTTATTACGTCCAGACTCGATTTCCCCTTATAAATAGAAGCTTTTAACCTAATTTCGAGGGAGAGAGAAGATAAAAATCAGATCTAACCATTCATATAAAATTCTAGAAGTTTTTATGGGTATAGTAAGGTTATAGATGAGGTATAGAATGTATAAAATAGGGAGAAAACTCATTCCTTAAGGCTTTGTCCACATTTTATTCATTTCTTACTTCGTTTATTAGGATTTGGAGGAGGTTCTATCCACACAAATACTGGCCTAAATAGTCCTAATATAGTCAATTCATCATCTACTCTGGTTAGACTCTCTCTCAAAATAGGGATTGCTTCAAAGTGGATTAATAACGTAAAGGTACGCTCCACAGTTTCAAAGAGACTCACATCTTATTAGTTTTATTGTTCATTTATACTTTCTTATTTCTTCTTTATCCTAAACCAAACTAAACTTCTGCCCAAGACAAGGCAGGACCCATACGGGTTCCTCCACACCCATACGGGTCATCACCAGTAGCCGTATGGGTCCCACCCTACCTATACGAGTACTAGCCCCCTAGCAGAACCTAATGTTCCCTTTTTCACCTGTAAAATCAATCTAACATCACCATTTTTCAATCTATCATTTTAACTAATAATCTAATAAATGAACCCACAAGAAGCTAAAATGTGTTTTCATAACAAAATGCATTGAAGACCCATTATTTCTTCCCGATCCTAGAAGCCGCCTAGGCACTATCAATCTTAAAATTGCCATGCTAACATAATCACATTTTTCCTAATGAAATGTTGACTTATGATGCATCGCAAGCTATGCTAATCTTTGTGGATGCAAGCAAATTTATTTATTTTTCTTTATAACTTAGAACAAATGTACAGGTTACCTTTCAATTAGCCCATTTTCCCCCAGTTGTATTTTTTATCCCCCATATATTACTTGTGCTTCATTATGAACTATTGAATGCATGAATCGAGTATGAAAGAGTGTAGAAAAATAGGATTTCTGTGATACTTCCCCAAATGATGAAAAGAAAATGGTTTTACGCGACGAATGTAATTGTGAATTAACTAAATGAGAAATAAGTGACTCATCCGATACCCGAATCTCAAATCCAAAAGGTATGAGTCTCCAGCCCAATGGGAACTGTACCAAAACTCTTTCCCAAGTAGATAACTTGGGTGGCGACTCTATCATTTGTATCAAAATTTGGGTCTCAATTATTTTATTCAATAAATTTATTTAAAATGTGCAAACTTGAACTAAATTTTTCCGTCACGCCTAAATCAACCAACCCCCCAATGGACCCCGACACAAGGTGCCAAGGGAGATCTACATATCTTCGACCACCCAGAGTTAATAGTGGAGACTTTACTGTGGATATAATCTTTTAACTTGCAAAATTTTGGTTTATTTTTAAAAGCCTAAAAGATTAAGATGAGCACCGAAAATCATTTACTTAATTCAACCCATTTTCTTCTTCATCATTTGAGAAATATATTACACTCTATCTTCTAACCTCCTTCTCTCTAGAATTAAATGCAATCTTCTTCTAGCGCTAGGTTAGGATGCCTTGTTTTTTCATGACACGCATGAAAGGGCCACTCATGCCTGCCAGGAATTGGGGACACACTAGTTGGTGGAGCACTCATTAGCACCTCCCATAAAAAGAGTCTTGATGTGATTGGAACCTACTACATCAACTTCTGATATGTCCCTACACCATTCTTATCGAAACCATAAAATTGTATCCCCTAACTTTTTCCAGTGAGATTAGACTAGGTTGCCCTTTATTATCCTTGTGGTAATCAAAGAAAAATACTTTCAGAATCGACGGAGGAATAAGGTTGGAGGACACATTTTGCATGTGTTGTGTTGGATTCCCTTGTAATTAACCCTGCCTTGCAATATTGTAATCTGAGCATGCATGCCTCATCCTATGGATGTACTATTCTTTTAGTTGCTACCCCAACGAGAGTCAATGCTTTGCAATGATCTCATGTCCATTTGGTTCACATTCGAGTTCTACCTTCATGGCCTCAAGTTCAGTTAAGGGATGAGGATCCACCTCCACCTCCATCCCTGAGTAGTTCATCCAGCAGATAGTTTGGTCCATTTGATTTTGATACTGCCCATTAGCTTGATGGGATATCTCACATTCTGACTCAACATGGCCTGGTTGATGTTGAGATCAAGGATGTCAGTCTCAATGAGGAGGAAAATGCATCAAGGGCCAATATTAGGCCGAAGATTGCAAATGCCATTCTGCAGTACTTGGGGTGTGACCAGTTCCTCGGCTGTTTCAATTATAAGATATTGGCTTCCATTATAGAGATCTTGGCTAAGGAGAGGATGGTCAATGTCTCTTAAGGTACGCCTATCAGATCTCCAGCACTCCATGCAATGGTTAGTGAACAACCTCCCATCTCAAGGGTTGCTCACAATCCATTCACTCAAACTCAGTTGTCACCTCTTCAAGTTTATGGGGAATCTTCAACTCAATTTGGTCAGTTGAGTTCAGTTGGTCCATCTATTTTAGTCAGTCAACCATTTCAGTTAGTAGGTACAGCAGTCCCACCAGCCCTTAGTGAGTTTGTTCAATCTCAGTTGGGTTCGTATAACTAGAGTTCAGCTTGGGGCATCAGGTCCAACCCCTAATTTTGTGGTCATGCCTAAGGGGAAAACCTTTCCCTAGCCAATAGGTCCACCCTTCGGTGTGATTAGTCAGTTAAATGGATCATCTTTGTTTATAGAGTTGCGTGATCTGTTATAGAAGTTGCTCGCTACAAATCCCGGTATTCAGCCATCAACACAGTCCATTTAATTTGCTAGGGAGGAGAATTGGGTCCCTAAAAACTTTATTATGCCTAGCATAGTGAAGTATAAGGGAACTGGTCCGCTGACATCACTACCTATAAGAAGGTGATAAGGATAAGGAAGTTGAGCAACAAAGTCCTTGCCGAGATGTTTCCTTCCACCTTAGAAGGTCCCGCTATCTAATGGTACAATACCTTGTCAGATGAAGTGACCAGAAGGATCATCCTAGTCTCCTGGAGATGATTGTGAAGTTGATGGACGGTGCTTTACCAGCATATCGTAAGGTTCTCGGTACAGATAACTTCTCTAACTATATTGAAGTCTTTGAGAAAGTCAAGAAATAAGAAAGAATCAAGGAATTGGAGAAGGCGAATGTGCCGACCAAACCTTGGTTCAAAAAGAATGACTCATTAGCCGTCTAATTTAGATCCCAATATCGCAACAGTATAAGAAGAGGTTTTTGTAGTCCATATCATTCAGGATGGTATCTCTCTTTGGAAGTTTTCTTTGCCTACCATCTTTACCATGTTGAGGGTGCTTGGGCTTCTCCAAAGTGTCAAGCGCTATATTCTGACCAAACTCGACGAGAGGGATCAATTTTATGCCTATCATGTTAGCAAGGGTCATCGAATCGGTAACTCTAGAGATTTATTGGAGGCTATTCAAGGCCTGATTAAGGAGAGGAAGCCAAGCACCATGAATAACCCTTTGTCAAATTTTTGAGAAGCAAGTTGCAGTTGTTGAGTCGGGGCTACCTTCCAACCATGTCTATAATCTGATCAAGCAAGCCAATCCTGTGGTTTTTTCAGTGGTGGCTCTACCTGATAAGCCTACTCGTATAAATATTGATGCATATAAGTTAGAGGAAGCTGATGATGAGGAAGACATGTTGGTCCAACCTCAGCTAATTGACATCGATGCTTATGTGTTGAAAGAGGATGATGTCAAAGGGTCAGTTTTTTTAGTAGAGACCTCAAAGGGGAGAAGTTATGTGGAGAATGGAGTATTGCATGCTATCAATGGCAGGAGGGTGGCTCTACCCCCCCGAAGAGAATGAGGGGCAGAGATGTTGACATCTAGGTCATCCCTAGTACCAATCAAGGTTTGACCTTTTCACTTGCTGTTGAGAATTAAACTTTACCAAATAGTGGAAAGGTAGATTCAAAGATTACCCCTCTTATCCAACAATTGCATGTTGCCAAGGCCAAGTATAGTATCTAGAAACTTCTCATCCACTCTTAAGATCATCGCAGGGGTTTAATAGAAAAGTTGATGACCATGGAGGCCACACTATCCACTTCATTGGTTGAGGTGTTTTCAGTTATTAGGGGATCTTATCCTAGTCATGATGAAGCCATTATGTTTTATTCTTCTCATCTTCCAGTTGAATGAAACAAACATTACAAGGCACTTTTAATCAATGTACAAATCTTTGATCGTTCCCTTCCGTGTGATATGGTGGATGATGGTTCTGCCCTCAACCTCTGCCCTTCCAAGATCCTTCCTCACTTGGGGCTAGACGAATCCATATTGGAGAAATCCAAAACTATTATAAGGGCATATGACAACATGAAAGGAAGTGTGATAGGAATTTTTTAGGCCAAGGTTACGATTGGGGAAGTAAAGTCCAAGGTTTTGTTTATTGTCATTGATATTCTTGTCACTTACTCCATATTGATGGCCGTCCTTGGCTTCACACATTAGGGGCCGTCCCTTCCACGATCCATTAGAAAGTCAAGTTCATCTTTAATAGAAAGCTTGTGACCATTAAGGCAGATGAACTATTAGTTATAATAGCTATAGAAGCTGAAGAGAAGAGTTAATGGTTGATGTAGCTCACCAAGATACAAAATGGATTGTTATGGGGTATGTATCCCTTAAGATTGGGAAGATTATGATGAAGCAGGGGTAGATGAAGGGGAAAGGGCTTGTGAAGATTCTCTAGGGCATTGCGGAACCCATCATACCTGTGCCATGGTCATTCAAACTTGGTTTGGGAAATCGCCTAGGTGCTAGGAAATCCAAACCCCATTCATGTCTGATGATAGGGGCTGAGGTTGAGAAAAAGGAATTCATAGGGGAGGAGGAGACTGTAGAGATAGGGAGAGGGAAAATCCTTGGTTTTGAGATCTTCAATGATGTATACGACTTCAAGAATAGTTGTATGATCAAAACCTTAATTTATATGGAATGTTGAAGGAGATGAGTTGAGTGAAGTATTCAAGGCTATCACCAAAGCCCTAGCTGTGCTCGTGAGGAATAACTGGAAGGGAGATGAGAAGGGAAATCCTATAAGCAAGGTCGTCAAGAACTTAGCAAGGGCAGTAGCCGAAGTAGCTTGTAAGGACCTGCAAGCCGATACTACCAGTTTAGCTGCCAACATTACCAAGATTTACAAACAAGGCCATCCGCCTGTGGAGGATGATTCAAATGATTTAATTTTCAACATTGCAAACATTTTTTATGGAAACAATGCCACTTACGAGGCATAACATGGATAAATTGATGCATTTTTCATTCACATTTTATTTGAATATTTCATTTCAAAGACATAACGCCCTCATAACAACAGCATTCATGAAAAAATCACCATATTTATTAAGGAAGTTGGCTTTGAGTATATCGTAATGGTATAAAAATCCAATGGTTAAAACCTACAACCAAAAAGAGAGATAAAATGTGCTTAGCAAACATGATAACTTTAGGTCTTGGTCCATCTTTCTTAACGAGGGGGAAAAGAGGACACATCATGAAAAAAACAAATACCAAGAACCCTGAAGAGAAACAAGGGAAACATGTCCTGTATTAGAGAAAAAGATTAAGACTCACACCAATCTAAAATCAAAGCAAGCTCAAAACCCAATCCAATGCTCTTCCAAAACCTGTAAAAAGGAAAAAGACCCAATGCTACCCCCGAAACCTTAAAAAGAATATCTTACTCCCGGTGAAGGGGCATTTCTTACCAATATAGGTTCCTTCAAATTCTAAATTCCTCTCCAAAATGCTTACTCCATTTGTTCAAAAGGAAGAAGATCCTCTACCTTCCCCATAATAACATGATCTCCTCCTTTAACAAGGAGGAGAACCTCACTCAAAACCCCATCTTTTAAAGAACAAGTCTTTATCAGTATCAAAGGGAAGCAAGTCAAGGAACTTAACCACCTACATATGTACCTACAGTGCATGGCCTGAGCCTATAATAATAGAGTCAGATACCTGAAGCAGCCTTTTAAGGCGAGTGATTCAGTTCTCAAACAACTGTGCCAAGTAAACACAGATGCTAGGGGCAAGTTAAGGCCTAATTGGGAAGGAACATTTGTGATCAAGAAAGTTTTTGGCAAGGGAGGAATCAAGCTCATGGACATGGATGGAAATGAATTTGTGAATCGAGTGAATCAAGACAGGCTTAAGCGTTATCATGTCTAGGTTAAAAGAATAAATCACAAAAAAGCAGCACAAATAATAAAAGAAATAGAGAATAAATCTCCCGACGAGTGGTCCTCTACTGCCCAGGAAAAAATTAGGGTGCAACCCGGTGATCGGTATTTCACAAATCGATTAGGAAAAAGTTAGGGTACTCCAATCCAAATAAAGCTCGCTAAGTTGAAAACCTGAAAAGGGTAACTTAGGAAAAAGTTAGGGCATCGAGAGAAAAATGTCAGTTGCTTTCTGCAAAATCTATAAAAGGACCAATAGGCATTAGGGGTTGACCATTAGAAATTATTACCATTGCTTATGTACTCAAATTAATCTCATCAATGAACATGTCATGATTTGCTAAGAATTTTGATCTTATGAATGTATGTTCGTCTTCAGGTGAAATAATCGCAAGTATGTGAACATCAGTTTTTCTCTACATTTTGTTCCCTCTATTATTATCCTTAATGTGCATACAAAAGACGAATATACTGATAAGCCACAAAAGAAATAACGTTCACACAAAAGTTGGAAGCGTCTGTTGGATTGAAGTCCCAAAACGGCAATCCAAGTAAAAGTTAAGACAAAAGAAAAAGAAAGAAAAAGCCTAATGGATTGAAAACCCAAACGGGCGGTCCAGGCAAAAGTTAAGGCAAAGAAAAAAAAGAGAGACGAAAAGTCTGCTAAGTTGAGCCATCAAGGAAAACTCAGGCAAACATTAGGACAAAAAAAGAAATGAAAAATTAGAACTCAATTCTAAAATGCCAATTTAGTATTGCATTCATTTTGCCAAACATCATTTGTAATTGTAATGTTTCGCAGCTGGGATCCCTCGAATATAATTCTCCCACTATGAAATAACATGGTAGCACATGTCCCTAGGAGTGCTAATTTCAATGAACCAGCCTTGATAATTCTTGTCAGTTAAATTGGGTCAGTTTATTATGATTAGGAACTTTGAGTGTTGAACAGTTAAGTTACTTGCTCATAGTATGTTCTAAAGGGGTTTTATTGTTAGTTGTGCCTAGGGGAGATGTGGATCTACAAGAAGTAATATTCAATGGTCTCAGTGTGAAAAAAAAGTTCAAGCATGAATAAAATAAAGGAGTCTGTAAACAACATCCAAGTTTACATCAAAATAAGCCATGCAGAGCCAAAAATGTCAAATGTTCAGAAAGAAAAGAGTGAGTGCAATTCTAATCTAAGCTATCGGAGGGTCCTGACCCTGGGGTACGTATTGAGTCTCATCCTATATATCTGCTAGTAGGTCAACCATATCAACGATCACATGGTCCTCAATCTCCTGACCCCCTGTAGTCCTCCTAGCAGCACCATCAGTAGTCTCAACCTGCTGCTCTGCCTCCTATTTAGCACCGGCCTCCTGAGTCACTACTGGCTCAACCTGATAGCCTGAGAGATCCTCTGAGGAAGAGGAAGGCTCAGGTGTATGCCTACCCTCAGTCGTGCGAGTCAGCTACACCCACAACACCTCCGCCTCAGCCCTAGCCTAAGTTGTCTCTCTCCTAGCCCTCTCTAGATCTGCCTGCAATGCCTTGATCCTATCCAGCTCTGAGGTCGCTGCACATTGCTGCTCCTGCATGAAATAGCCCGATCCTTGGTAGTATCTAAGTCTCCAGTAGACCTCTCATGGTCCATAGCCAGCAGGGTCTATATGAAAACAAAAGAATTAATACACATATGTAAATATCATAATATGCAGGCATAGTTTGTTTGTCAATGTTGACAGGATTATGAAACTACCACAGTAAGAGCAACCTGTGCCATCATCAGATCTCGGACCGAGAAGAATCTCCGGGCAATCCTCTCCGCCTCAGCTATAGATGCTTGAAAGATTCAACCAGACCAACTTGAAAGATAATCCAGACACACAACACGGATACAGATCGTGCATTAAAAATAAGAAGCCTTACATGGCTCGTGCTAGGAGGAGTAAACCGAATAGTATAGACCAACTCCTTGAACTTATGTATAGCTCGCTTCCTTGAATGATTGAGGAGCCGGAAGGAAGAGTCCAAATCAGTCTAGAGGACTACGTCGCTGAAGTCTATGGTGGCCCTGGACCGCTTGGCAGGTGGCTCTAGAGAAGCATGCCCAACAGGAATGGTTGCATCCGGCTTAGAAGGAGTGGTGGCAGTAGTGGTCTTCTTCCGCTTAGGATCGGGGTCTATGTCACAATTGGCTAATTATTAGATCCTCAGTTCATGAAAATGAGAGTAAATACATGCAAAGATTTACAAGGTTAAGTTAAAAAGTTTTACCCGAGTGGAAGAACTAGTAAGCCTAGGAGCGCCCTCGGCCTAACGTATGAAAGGTCCCCTGTGATCACCCCTCAGTCCGCCCTTATTATCATCAACATCATTGCTTTTGTAATCTCGCCAGTGGAACTCGAGAGGGAGATCATCATGTTGAATCCTCACACAAGGGGGAAGAAGTGAAGAATCAATAACTGCAGTATAGGAACCCGCCACCGACATCACTCAGTCACCCCTCGCCTAGTGGGTACAATCCATGGTCCATCCTAGCACTAGGTGTGGCCAGAAAACCCCTATTAGAACTATGGTATGGATTAGACTCTTAACTACAGCACTCATTTGCTAGTTGCAGATCCTCTCCCCAAAGTACTACTCGTAGAAGAGTGGCGACTCCGAGACAAAGTGTTGGTCATCAATGCCTGCATGCATTCTCATGATGTCATCATAAATGACCATCCTCTCCCATGGGTCCTGAATGAAATTTACTATGTAAATGCACTATAAGAAACCTAACTTCGTAAATACAGTTTTTGCTAATAGTGTGTTGAAATGTAAAGTACAGATGTGAAGCTAGAGAAGTTTAGCCAATCTAAACGCAACTGGTAGAGGAACTCCCTATACTCTGCTTTGGTCCCAGCCTTCTACTGCCAAAGTGCAATCTACCTTGAGATGATGTGAGGTGTCTTAGGAAGTCCAAGGAAGCCAGTCCTAGGGATGAATCGATTCTCAAAGGCCTAGATCTACAAGAAGTAGCAAAGTTAGTTGAAAAATAGTTCAAACAACAGGTTACAGCATGAAGCACGAAGTTCAAGGGTTACGAGAAGGATTAGATGGTAGATCTTGAGCTCAGACTACTGGCCTCGAATGCCGACATCCAACCCATAGTACATTTGTGCCAGGATGGGCCAACACCAGTTCTTGCCTAGCATAGTAGTAAGTTCATCAATAGCTAACAACAGCCCATAATGGATGCAACTATAGTAGATAGGGAAGAAAACTATAGTGAGGAATGTTAGTAGGAAGGGCCGAGCATACTGATCTCTCCTCCCTGCAGTAATGGCCCTCGGGTGCCCGTTCCAGGAATCATGAAGCTCCCTATACATGAGCTTCTCCATCCCTGCAGGATAAAGCCAGAGCAATCTCTCTATATAGGCCTTCACCTCAGCTTCGGAATGCCAATAGTTGGCATAAACTTCAAAGTGGATGACATCCCCAATCCTGTCCAAGCTAGCCAGCATGCACATATTAGAGGAAGTCATTGTAACCTCCTTGGTTAGTAGATGAAAAGTATCAGTCGTCTCTGACCAGCTCTCCGCTGGAGCTGAGATAGCACTCAGAGCAAGTGTCTTTATAGCCCGAGGGATGACCCTGATGATGTCACTAAACCCAATTGGGTCTATGCAGGCTAGTAGCTCGATATACCCTGTAGCATGGATCTCCTCATGCCACTTTTTGCAGAAGCTCAAGGCTCCCATAGTCTTATACTGGAACTGCAAAGACGAATAAATAGTTTAATAGGTTTAGAATATAGGGGAGCAATAAAAAATTAAAAGAAAATGCACTAAGACAAGGTTCTGGAAATTCTTTCCAAGAGCGAGACCCGTATGGGTCCATCCCAACCCGTACAGGTCCGGTTACCCTACTCTTACAAAAAAGGGGACCCATACGGGTCCCCTCCCACCCTTATAGGTCCTCTACGAGCAGTCCCTAATGCTTAACTTTCTAAATAATCCAAAATTGTTCAAATTTCAACTAAAGCTCACCCAAACTTTTCCTAAAAGTATCCTAGGCTAAAGTAACATGCATTAGGCTCTTTTTTAACTCTTAAAGCATCGTATATCATTCCGAAAGGCGAGAAATTTGAGAAATTACAAAAATGAAAAAATGTAGAAATCGGGAAAAATACCTAAAGTCTGGAGCCATGAGTCCTAGGGGAAGGGATTAGTGGCACATCAGAGGAGGGTGAGAAATCAAGGAATGAGTTGTCCTCCCAATAAACATATCCAATGGAAACCGTACATTCCCAAAACTCTTAATTGCCTACTTAGGGCAAATCATTGCGTTTCAAACTGAAACAATTGGCTTAGAGAATCTTTTTATACATTTTCGATCAAGGTTTGAGCAAAAATCGCTAGAATTTAGAGTATAGGAGAATTTGGTGCCAAGCAGGAAGAGGAAGAGGTCTGCTGGTTTTTTAAAGACCCCGACTAGGACCCTGTATGGGTCCCCCTTCACCCGTACGGCTCCCATTTACGTAACATGGCACCTATATGGGTCCTATCCCATACGTACGGGTCCCCTTTGGTAATTAAAGGACAATTTTTCAAGCAAGGGCATAATTTTTCAAAGATCAGGTCCATTCAAGGGAAGGGTGCCCAAGCGATCAAAACATCAAGGGATGACAATCCCCGAAGAACAAAAGTTTCTGACCTAAACCAAGGAAGTGTTAACCTTGAAGGAATCCCTAGTAGGAAAATCATCTCGAAAGACACCTCCCTAGCAAGGAAGTCAACTAAGGGGCATCTTTCACTCCCCAATCGTGGAGCCAGTCCAGGGGCATCCCTCTTCATATAGTACCATAGGGGCACCCACCCTAGGGGCATTCCCCTCAGTGGAACCAGTCAAGTGGCATCTCTCCATCATCGAACACCCTAGGGGCACCCCCAGCAATAGAACCAAACAAGGGGTATCTCCCCCAAGGGCAATTCCCCAGAGAGCCAGTCTCCAAGGGGTATTCCAACCCTAAGAAATCAGGCCAAACCTGACATTTTGCATGCCCAGTTTATAGCTTATTTAGGGGAAACCCCTATCCATACATCTTCAGTCTTGGTTGAAGAGGAAATTTTTTTGTTAACCATAAAGTCAACCAAGAATCAAGATATGTCATCTCAGGCAGTAACTAACTCAACGATTTTATTGTCTCCTAATAGGTTATTCAAAACCCCCAGCAAGAAAGTCATCCGACTTACGAAAGGGATACGAGGAGACTTATCCGCCTTAGGAAAGGTATACACCATCATCGGTTAGGAATGTTTATCTGCCTTAAGAAAGGGATATATACACCTTCCCCAGTGAAGTCGCCAGGGATACATGATCAGTTAGGAGAGTCATCCACCTTTGGAAAAGGATACGCATTGGCAAAGGAAAGTCATTCCCCTCAAGAATGGGATATGCATTGGCAAAGGAAAGTCATCCACCTCAAGAAAGGGATATGCATTGATAAAGGAAAGTATTCCACCTCAAGAAAGGAACAAGCATCAGCAAAGGAAAGTTATCCGCCTCAAGAAAGGGATACGCATTGGGAAAGGAAAGTCATCCGCCTTAAGAAAGGGCTACACATCAGTAAAGGAAAGTTGTCCGCCTCAAGAAAGGGAGCCAAGGAAAGAAGTTCACCTCAAGAAAGAGACTCGCCCATATCATCACCTCATGTATGATTCCTAAACTCTCGCTCATATCATAAGAGCATACAGATTTTAACGGTCCTTCGAGGGGTAGTCTGTAAGCACTTGATTTTAATGGTCCTTCTCATAAAATGTTGATGAGAGCTAGATAATGCTATTCTTTAGAGGTGTTATCCATCAGAGGTGTGCCTACAACAACAGAGTTGAGTTTATCCATGTCCGGAGACCTAGTATGCCCTTAACGACCCGTACTGGTCAAACCTAGTGGTACAGATTCATTGGTTGACCCGTATGGGTAAAAACCCCTCACCAACCTAGGAGGGACCCGTACAGGTCCTGTACTTGCCTGAATATGTAGAATGGCATGTAATCCCTACCCCTTTTGGAGGAAATTAGTCATGAATGCAATTTATTGCATTTAGACTCGATTTCCACATATAAACAAAGGCTTTTTTACCTCATTTCAAGGGGGAAGGAAAATAAAAATCAGATCAAACAATTCATATAAAATTCAAGGGTGAACGAAAATAAAAATCAGATCAAACAATTCATATAAAATTCCAGCAATTTTTGTAGATATAGTAAGGGTATAAAAGGTATTAAATAGGGAGAAAACTTATTCATTGAGGTTTTGTCCACATTTTATTTATTTCTAACTTCATTTATTATGGTTTGGGGGAGGTTCTGTCCACACAAATACTCTCCTAAATAGTTCTAATATCATCATTTCATCATCTACTCTGGTTAGACTATCTCAACATAGGGATCACTTCAAAGTGGATTCACTATGTAAAGGTACGCTCATGAGTTTCAAAGAGACTCATATCTAATTAGTTTTATTGTTCATTTCTACTTTTCGGTATTTCTTCTTCATTTTAAACCAAATTGAATTTTTGCCCGAGACCACACAGAACCCGTACTAGTCCCCCCACACTCGTATGGGTCCCCACCAGTAGCCATACAGGTCCCGCCTTAATTGTACGGGTAACAACCACCAAGAAGAATCCAATGTTCCCCTTTTCACCTGTAAAATCAATCTAACATAACCATCTGCCATGCGATCATTTTCACTAATAATCTAGTAAATCAATCCACATAAAGCTAAAAAATGTTTTCATAACAAAATGCGTTGAAGACCCATTATTTTTTCCTAATCCAAGAAGTCGATCGGGCACTATCGATGGCGAAATTGCCACACTAACGTAATCACATTTTTCCTAATGAAATGCTGCTAACTTATGATATGCCATAAACTATGCTAATCTTTGTGGATGCAGGCAAATTTATTTATTTTGTTTTACGACTTAGAACAAATGTATATGTTCCCTTGCAATTAGGCCATTTTCCCCCAGTTGTAGTTTTTATCCCCATTTATAACTTGTGCTTTTTTTATAAACTGTTGCATGCGTGAATCGAGTGTGAAAGAGTCTAGAAAAATAGGATTTTTATAACACTTCCGCAAATGATGAAAAGAAAATGGTTTTATAAGGTGAATGTAATTTTGAATTAGCTAAATGAGAAATAAGAGACTCATCCGATACCCAAATCTCTTATCCAAAAGGTACAAGTCTTCCGCCCAGTGGGAACTGTACCAAAACTCTTTTTTATGTAGACAACTTGGGTGGTGACTCTATCATTTGTGTTGAGATTTGGGTCTCAATTCTTTTATTCATTAAAATTGGTTATAATGTGGAAAGTTAAACTAAATGATTCCGTCACGGCTAAATCAACCTACCCCTTAATGGGCCCCACCGCAAGGCACCAAGGGACATCCACATATCTTCGACCACTTAGAGTTCACAACAGTAACCATTTATCAATCTCACCGTTCAAATATGATCACTACTCGTGACTCGTACATGTAGCCTTGCAAGTTAAGGTGAAGATTTTTTGCTATTTAATAAGAAGAAGGGAAGAAAGGAAGATTTACACTTACCAAAACTTTCTTCTAAAACTTTTCTCAAATCCCTAATTCTATACGTATCTCAAAGCTCTTCAATGGCGAGCCCTTCAAGAAAATCTCTTCCCACTAGCTCTCAAAAAGGTCTATTTGTAAAAAATGAGAAGGATAACACCTGGTATACCACTCAAGACCATCTAGCCACGTTTGTCTATGGCTTTAAAGATACAGAACAAGTGCTTATTCCTACTGAAAGGGTCTATTCGCCTACTTAGTGGACTAAGGAACGAACTATTGTTTATAAACCTATAATAGTTGATTTTTTTTTGTTTCACAAGTGACAATAGGTTTGGAAAATGGACATCCCAACATCAGCTAAGAGGATTCTTTGAGCTCCCAAGGGGATACTATGAGCAAATTGAGAGAAGGTTCTTTTAAAGAATTCATCTAGTTGAAGGTTTTGAAGATCTCTTTGTGACTCTAATTCTGGGAAGGAAGGTGTACATTACTCCTAGGCTTACTGTGAATAAATTGGGTATGGGATTATGAGGAGTGAAGATGAGAGAAGTTGGGGATGAAGAGTATATTGATATCCCTATTGATTATGAAGTTCCACATGACTACAAAATTGGAGAACTTATTGCTTCCGTGTTCTCAAAGAAAGGTAACAAGGCTTATGAGCTTGTCACCAAAGTTCTTCTTCCAAAACAGGCTCAATTGGAAGTTATTTAAAGTTTGAAAAGGTGTTCATCTATACCATCACTAAAGGTACAACCTTTAACTGGCCTTTGGCAATCCTTCACAGATTTCTCAAGGTTTCAAAGCATATGGTGTATGGGCATCAAGTGATGGATATCTGCAGGGCATATGAGCTAGACTTGGAAGGTGGGGAAGTCAAGAACAATATTGAGAACAAGCTAATAGAGTCAAAAGTGCTCAGTAATGCTCATTTCCACAATCTTTGTTGTGAAGACATATCCAAGCCAAGGAGATAGAATAGGCTGAAGAAGGGAGAAGTAAGAGTTAAGGACCCTAAGGCTTAAATGACACTGAAACCATTTGATCCCAGAGATGAAGATCAGACTCTCGAAGCTTTTGTGGTTTATGAATTGGAGTGAATATTGAAGCTTAGAGAGAAATAAGAAAGAAAATCTGAGTAGAAGGAGCATCAAAAGAAGGAGGTCAGGAAGGACTATAGAAAGGAAGTGAAGAGAGCTAAACCTACTAGTTCTCACCCAGTTAATGTTCCTAACCCCAAGAAGTACATATTTTCAAAGGGAACTTAAACTATGAGTTCTATCCAACTGACTCCTATAAAAATTGAAAAAGAGAAAGCTGCTAAAGCTAAGGTGATGGAGGAGGTTCCTCTAGCTAGATACGGGAAGAGAAAAGCTAATGATGTAGGGCTTAACCAAGAAAAGGCTAAATGACAGGCAGCTTCATCAGTGCCTGTACCTATTGTAGGTTAGCTAAGGAAGAAGTTTATTACCAAGAAGCTATTTCGTGTTGTCTAGAATCTAGAAGAAACTAAGGCATTGAAGGTTGTAGAGCCAGAGAGAATCAACAAGAAGAAGGAAGATTTGGAGAAAGAAGTGAAGAAGAGAGACGAGGAAGCTACTGCTAAAGCAAAGCAGATTTAGAGGTTGTGCATCCCAAGACAACAATAAGTTTGCCTAAAAAATCTATTCCTGAAGCAGGGTGAAGAAGATTAAATTGAAAATGTTAGTTCTGTGGAGTTTGCAATTGATGGAGAAGAAGACCATCAGATTGTTGAAGTAACTACTGAGGAAGCTAAGGAGGAGAGGAGAGAAAAGAAGAGGAGAATCTTTAAGAAGATGAAGGTGGTTATTGATGAAGATGAGGGTGATCTGAAGGATATGGAAGAAGATGTAGTAGTAGTTGAGGAAGGTACTCATCTAGCCATCTATAGGTCAAGCTAGTGAGCCAATTGTTGAAGGTTCTGACTAGAAGGAGACTAAGAAGACCCTTAAAGATCGTTCCTTTTTCCTAACCTTTGTACTCAAACACCCCTCTCATCAACACCCATTTCTATGCAACCTCTTACCTTTCCTAAAATTCAATCACCATCCATTTCACACTCTAACAAGCTAAACACCTCCACCTCTAGCCAAAACTCCAACCCAAAAATCATCCCAATGCTTTCTCCAATAGGGTCTCCAGTTCATGAATAATTTCTTTTTGAAGGACCAATCCCTAAGGGTCCAACCACTGAGGAGATCCACACTAAACAACCAAAACCTCAATAACCTCAACCTCAATTTAACCCCCAAGCTGAGTTACTTGGAGAGATAAGGAAGTTAGGAAAAGAGAAGTATCCAACACTTAGGACAGAGGAGGAAATTGATGCTACTATAACTAAATCAATACTATTTGAGAAAGTGTTGAGGAGACTTACCAGGGATGGTAAGCCAGTGCAAGGCTTTGTGAGAGTTGTGCATGAAATGAAGGAGCACATGAAGTCAGTACCTACTGAATTCTCGTTGGCCAAGGCCATTGTATCATATGTTGTGCCTTTTCTTAACATTGAATGTATGAAGGCTGACTATTTGAAGATGTAAGTCTCTAAGCTCAAGGAAATAATGCAAAAGATCTATTAGGTCCATAACAAAGTTACCAATGATAAAAGAGACTTTCAGAAACTCCTTGATTGATAAATTAGAGTATCTTAAGCAAGGAGAATGATGGGAATACCAATAAGTTTGATATCTTAATCAACTCGGTTGACGCACTGATCACCGCTTTTAAGCAAAATCAAGGAAACTACAATATGGTTAAGCAGGTGAAAAATGAGCTACTGGAAGGAGTTAAGGCCTCCAAAGAGGGGATAATGGATATGCTGAAAAGATTAAACATATTTAATGCTCTTAAAAAGGACATTGTTATATCAGAGGTTGAGCAATAACCTTTGCTACATGCAAAACTTGGTCCCATTCGTGATAAAGTCAATTCTATTCATATCGATGTCAATAACGATAGGCAAGCTCTAGATCAGATTCATAAGCAATTATCCTCAAACATTCGCAGCTTGTCAATGTTTGAGAGAATTTTGTGTGAGAATAGCCAGGCCAAAGCATTGACAAGCCTCACCCAAATTTCCAAGGAAGGGACGAACGCGCAATTCTGAGTCAATCAGTCACAATCTCGTGCCCTAGTAGCACTCTTCTAATGTCTTAGAGAACAAGACTTCATTTCAAAAATGGTCTATGAGTCACTAGTCCAGAATTTTGCAACCATAATCTATGGCGATCTCAATTCTTTTAAGACATATGTTGATTCATTTATTCTTCAAACCTGATCCATTTTGGATTTAATGTCAATAGGGGAGAAGGATCGCGAGAAGTATGAGCAAGAGTAGAAGGACAGTGAAGCAAGGATTGCCAGATTGAACTATCAAATGTCTAAGGATTTAGAGCAATTAGAAAGAGATTATCTTGAGATAAGGAAGAAAAAGGGCAAGGATCCTATACCACAGAAGCAGAAGAAGACAAGATGGGATGAAGATGAGTACCAGAAGAGAGCTTCTTCTTTGCAAGGACCACTTTTGCCTCATAAATTGTTAATAGAATAGACTTTTGTGTAATCCTTTGTGCTTGTTGTAAACTTAGTATAGGGTAACCAAATGTTTAGGTGTACTTAATTTATCTATAAAAAGTTATTATCAGTTCTATTCTAAACTTAAGATCTTAACTACTTAGATTTTTTGCTATATGTTTTTCGCTGACATTGTAGAAAAATATGAGAAGTATTGAGGAATGATGACCAAAAAGAAGTCAATTATTATGGTATTCACTCTGGGTAAAAAGAGATGTTGAACCATGGGGGAGCAAGCATTTTTGTGAGGTAACTCTGATCTAAATATCTTATTGATTTAATTTCTCACTCAGTTACTTGTCATTGATCAAAATGGGGGACATTGTTGAACCCAGCACAAGGTTAGACAGACTCAGTGGATGACTCACTAGTGCTTAAGGTTTTAATCATATCAATTAGATTAAGTTAAAAAAATGATGTTAAATCATGTAGACTATAGCTTTAGGCTGAATATTTTAATTCAAGGGTGGAATTAGAAATCAACACTGACCTACTTCTATGATTTAACTCTGAGTTGTTTTTTAGCTGACCTGTGTTTTAGTCCGCTGACTTGAAAACTGTTAACTCAACGCTCAATATTTAGATTGTGCTTATTAGTTTATACTTTTTGCCAACTTACTTTATTCTCCAATTACGCTGACAATTCCATTTGAGGAAAAATAGAATCTTGCTTTTAGTCCTACAACTTTTACAGACATTAATGAAAGACCTCATACGAAAGGCAAAAGGAATTAATGACATGACAAAGACAAAACCCTAACATATATAAAAGATAAAGTTTTTCTGGAGAAAGCTGTGAAAAGAAAAAGTCAATTTTGATTGAAGCAGTGTGTATCTCTTGTATATGCACAACTTTACAATATTGTCAAGTTGCCAGAAGGAATGAGAAGATGACATGTAGCAAGTCAGTGCAAGATCTCTCCAACGGATTTCTGGCATCAAACAACCAAGGATTCAAAATTGAATCTTTGATTCAGTCTGTTTCTTAACGGATTAATTTCTATCTCACAATGGTGTGATTCTATCTCCCAATGGATTAATTTGAAGTAACAATAGGTGGCTAGTTGAGTTGTCAATTAATGAAGATGCCAAGGCAAGTCGAACGGCTATATTCATGATGTTAACTATAAAAGGAGCAAGAAGGAAAGCGTTAGAACTTGGTCAATCCACCTGAATTTCAAAGAAGTTAAAACTTTGTCAGTTTCCAATCTTTAAAGAAATTCAATCAAGAAAGCAACTACTCAATGAGAATCAGCTTTACAACAAGAGAGATTAGAATAGATCAATTGAATTGTAGTACTTGATTATTGTAATTGGATCAACGTTTCTATAAGTTGAATCCAGCTCTTATTTAGACTCTGCTGAGTTACTGGTAGAAGAGGGTATTCTACTCAGCGTGTGAGTGATTACAGTGAGGAGGGTACTCAATTGTATTTCGGACGCTCTATGAAAGGCTTCTCCGCCTAGGGTAAAGGAGTTGAGATTTTTTGATTAAAGCCAAGATACTCTCTTGTGACTGGATGTTAGAACAAGTTGTCGAACCAGTATAAAATCTCCGTATTCATTACTTTGTGTTGAAGTTTTTCTCAGTTTCCGCTCAGCCCGCTGACCTACTCAGTGAGGATTCCTCAATTGCGAAAAAATTTCTTGTTTTAATCTTGCGAGTCATTCACCCCCTCTGACTCACTGAGTGTACGCTTAGGGACCAACATGTACTATATGACAATTTTCAAATTGTTATGTATCATGTAGTATGAAAGTATTTATGTGGTTCGATTTATTCAAGTTGAGGGCGCTAATAGGATCTTTAAGAAAATATGAAGGAACAAATTGGGTATTTTCGCAAAACTGAGGACGACAGCAAAAATTGCTAAAAGCTTAAGGTGGTATTCGACGATTATAGTCAAGTTTAAAGGATAATTGATACATCAAATCTTATTATTATTACTAAGTTTTGTAAAGCATGGACTACCTGATTTTTTTTTTCTTGTTGATGATAGTTGAGTTGAACTTAATATTCTCATTTCGTTTACGATTGAGTTTCTACTAAGTAATAAATTGCGTACATTTCAAGGAAAATTAAATATTCTAAATTTTGGTGGAGATATTTGAATTATAATGAATTGTAGATGCTTCGCAGATTTAATCTGTATAACAATTTTTCCCTCAAGCTAGAAAGAGATAGAAATAAAGGCATTAAGAGAAAAAAAATATTTATAAAAAATGTACATTGAATCCTAGATATTCGAAATTGAGTGAAGAGATTAGATTTATCTAACTATTCTTTAATGTAATACATATATTTTAAAGTGGTATTTGCAAAAATTAGTTGTTATAAGATAATGAAAAAATAGTTTAATACAAAAAGTAAAAAAACATTATGTCATTTATAAAAGAATGTTAATGTTTAGAATATTTGTATATTGATACTGGATTAATTCTATATTAAATTTCTTTATTAGTTTAATTAGTAATATTTCTATTAATAAGGAAGATTATTTATAATTAATTATATTTATATAGATTTATTTATTCTCTTTTTTTAAATGTATTGTGCACTATAAATTCTGTTCGATGTAATTGCTTAGGCAATTAGAACTGTAGCACTCCATTCACATTTTTCTGTTCTCATTCATTTTTCACACTGTAGTGAGACTCTATATCAATATCATGGCTTATTTGCCTCAGCCTTGTTTTTACTCTTGAAGATTTTAGATTGTCTTTATCAACATCATGGCTTATTTGATTCAGTCATGTTCTTACCCTTGAAGATAATCTATTGTCTATATCAACATCATGACTTATTTGCCTCAGCCATGTTTTTACTCTTGAAGATTTTAGATTGTCTTTATCAACATCATGGCTTATTTGATTCAGATATGTTCTTACCCTTGCAGATAATCTATTGTCTATATCAACATCATGGCTTATTTGACTCGGTCATGTCTATATCAACATCATGACTTATTTGACCCTGCCATGTTCTTACTCTTGAAGATCATCGATTGTCTATATCATGGCTTATTTGACTCAGTCATGTTCTTACTCGATGGTCGATTATTTATGTCAATATTATGGCGTATTTGACTCGGCCATGTCCCAATGGTAATACCATTGTTTTCACAAATGCAACAGGTTTGTTAACTCCTGGTACCTTAATCAGTTTTGCTTTCACATCTTAGTCTGACTCACAAATAGTCTAACCAAATATGGCTATTGACATGGCAAATCATATTTTACCAATCACACATGCTATAACAGAAAATTTAGAAATTCGAAATTTCATTCTTCATATATATCGACAACTTGTAGACATTTTTATGAAGCCATCAAAGAAGGATCAATTCTTAACATTGTGACACAAGTTGGTATTGACTCACCAACTTGAGGGGGAGTGTTGAGAATATTCCTATATAGACATTGGATTATTTCTATATTCAATTTCCTAATTAGTCTAAATTAGTAATATTATCATCAATTAGGAATCATATTAATTAGGAAGATTATTTACAATTAATTATATTTGTGTAGATTTATTTGTTTCCTTTTCTCATGTATTGTGCACTATAAATATCATTTAATGTAATTGATTAGGCAGTGAAACCTGTCACATTTCATTCATAATTTTTTGTTCTAATTCTTTTTTCACATAGTCCCCTAAACTTGATAATTTTTTTTGCTAAGTATCTCCTTTAACTTTCACTTGTTTTTAGTAAGCCCCTTAATTTGGCAAAAGTGTACTCACAAGCCCCTTCAATGGTATATGTCAGCTTCTAGTCAGAGTGAGAAAAATCAAGAAAATGATACTATTAAAAGTCCAACTAACTAGAAACTTATACGTGGTATTTAAGGGGTTCGCGAGTGGAGTTACTAGGGACATTTGCCAGTTGGAGGGTGACACATGGAAAACTTGTATAGTTAAGGAGTAAATATGTATTATGCCGAAAATAAAAGGAGCACATGGCTACTATTGTTTTAGTGTTTTGGTAAAAGGCCTATTAAAAATTCATCAAAATAACAATTGTGAAGTCTATAGAAATTAGTAAAGAGTAAACTTCAACAACATGTCTTGTAATTTAACTTATTTCCAAGGAAAATTGTACTAAATGTAGGGGTTGGGTAAAATATTTACCTCTTTGCCCTCTGCTTTTGTAAATAATTGTTTAGTCACCTTTTAAACTTTCTCGTTTCATTATGTACGTTCCTCCCAATATAATGCGATGCTTTCCTTTTTTTTACTTTGTTTTGCATTTATCTGGCAAACTGTTGATTTTTTCGATATGCCGCTCTAGAGTTTTTTGTTCGTCTCGTTTTTATCTTCGAAACTAGATACATGATGATGTACTCTTTTTGAATTTTTGTTTTATACCAGATTTATACCAGCAAAATAGTAGGTGTGATGAAAATAACCCATAAACTTGCATTTTATGAAGAAATCAAATAAAAACCACTTCATACCAGATTTATACTATCAAAATACCAGCAAAATACTATGTGTCATATAAACTTGCATTTCATGAAGAAATCAAACAAAAACTAGTTCATACCAGATTTATACCAACAAAATACTAGGTGTAATGAAAATAACCCATAAACTTGCATATTATGAAGAAATCAAACAAAAACCAATTTATACCATATTAATACTGGCAAAACGCCAGCAAAATACTAGGTGTGTTTAAAGTAACCTATAAATTTGCATTTTACGAAGAAAATCAAACAAAAACCACTTCATACCAGATTTATACCAGCAAAATACTAGGTGTGATGAAAATAACCTAGAAATTTTCATTTTATGAAAAAATCAAACAAAAACCACTTCATACCAAATTTATACCAGCAAAATACTAGGTGTCATGAAAATAACCCCTAAACTTGCATTTCATGAATAAATCAAACAAAAACCACTTCATACTAGATTTATACCGGCAAAATACTAGGTGTTATGGAAATAACCCATAAACTTGCATTTTATGAAAAAATAAAACAAACACCACTTCATACCAGATGTATAGCAGCAAAATACTAGGTGCGATGAAAATAACCTATAAACTTGCATTTTATCAAGAAATCAAACAAAAACCACTTCATACCAGATTTACACTAGCAAAATACTAGGTGCGATGAAAATAACACATAAACTTGTATTTTATGAAGAAATCAAACAAAAACCACTTCATACCCGATTTATACAAGCAAAATACTAGGTGTGATGAAAATAACCCCTAAACATGCATTTTATAAAGAAATCAAACAAAAACAACTTTATACTTGATTTATACCAGCAAAATACTATGTGTGATGCAAATATCCCATAAACTTGCATTTCCTGAATAAATCAAACAAAAACCACATCATACAAGATTTATGCCACAAAAATACCAGCAAAGTACTAGGTGTGATGAAAATAACCCATAAACATGCATTTATTGAAGAAATCAAACAAATACTAGATTTATACCAGATTTATACTAGCAAAATACTAGGTGTGATGAAAATAACACATAAACTTGCATTTCAAGAAGAAATCAAACAGAAAACACTTCATACCAGATTTATACCAGTAAAATACCAAGTGTGATGAAAATAACCCATAAACTTTCATTTCATGAAGAAATCAAATAAAATCCACTTCATACTAGATTTATACAATATTTATACTAGCAAAATACTAGGTCTGATGAATATAACCCATAAACTTGCATTTTATGAAGAAATCAAACAAAAACCACTTTATAACAGATTTATACTAGCAAAATACCTACAACATACTAGGTGTTATGAAAATAACCCATAAACTTGCATGTCATGAAGAAATAAAAAAAACCACTTCATACCAGATTTACACCAGCAAAATACTAGGTGCGATGAAAATAACCCATAAACTTGCATTTTATGAAGAAATCAAACAAAAATGACTTCATACCTGATTTATACCAGTAAAATACTAGGTGTGATGAAAATCACCCCTAAACATGCATTTTATGAAGAACTTAAAAAAAAACCACTTCATACCAGATTTATACTAGCAAAATACTAGTGTGATGAAAATAGCCCATAAACTTGCATTTTATGAAGAAATCAAACAAAAATGACTCCATACTAGATTTATGCCACAAAAATACTAGCAAAGTACTAGGTGTGATGAAAGTAACCAATAAACATGCATTTATTGAGAAAATAAAACAAATACCAGATTTATACCAGTAAAATACTAGGTGTGATGAAAATAACCAATAAACTTGCATTTCCTGAAGAAATCAAACAGAAATCACTTCATCCCAGATTTATACTAGTAAAATGCCAGGTGTGATGAAAATAACCCAAAAACTTGCTTTTCATGAAGAAATCAAATAAAAATCACTTTATACTAGATTTATACAAGATTTATACCAGCAAAATACTAGGTCTGATGAAAATAACCCATAAACTTGCATTTTATGAAGAAATCAAACAAAAACCTCTTTATACCAGATTTATACTAGCAAAATATCTACAACATACTACGTGTGTTGAAAATAACCCATGAACTTGCTTTCCATGAAGAAATAAGAAAACCACTTCATACCAGATTTACACCACCAAAATACTAGGTGCGATGAAAATAACCCATAAACTTGCATTTTATGAAGAAATCAAACAAATACCACTTCATACCTGATTTATACTAGCAAAATACTAGGTGTGATGAAAATAACCCCAAAACATGCATTTTACGAAGAAATCAAACAAAAACCACTTCATACCAGATTTATACCAGTAAAATACTAATGTGACGAAAATAGCCCATAAACTTGCATTTTATGAAGAAATCAAACAAAAGCCACTTCGTACTAGATTTATGCCACAAAAATACCAGCAAAGTACCAGATTTATACCAGCGAAATACTAGGTGTGATGAAAATAACCCATAAACTTGCATTTCATGAAGAAATCAAACAGAAATCACTTCATAGCAGATTTATACCAGTAAAATGCCAGGTGTCATGAAAATAATCCATAAACTTGCTTTTCATGAAAAAATCAAATAAAAACTACTTCATACTAGATTTATACAAGTTTTATTCCAGGAAAATACTAGGTTTGATGAAAAGAACCCATAAACTTGCATTTTATGAAGAAATCAAACAAAAATCACTTTATACCAGATTTATACTAGCAAAATACCTACAACATACTAGGTGTGATGAAAATAACCCATAAACTTGCATTTCATGAAGAAATAAAAAAACCACTTCATACCAGATTTACACCAGCAAAATACTAGGTGCGATGAAAATAACCCATAAACTTGCATTTTATGAAGACATCAAACAAATACCACTTCATGCCTTATTTATACCAGCAAAATACTAGGTGTGAAGAAAATAACCCCTAAACATGCATTTTATAAAGAAATCAAATAAAAACCACTTTGTACCAGATTTATACCAGCAAAATACTAATGTGATGAAAATAGCCCAAAAACTTGCATTTTATGAAGAAATCAAACAAAACCCACTTCATACTAGATTTATGCCACAAAAATACTAGCAAAGTTCCAGATTTATACTAGATTTATACCAGTAAAATACTAGGTGTGATGAAAATAACCCATAAACTTGCATTTCATGAAGAAATCAAACAGAAATCACTTCATACTAGATTTATACCATTAAAATGCCAGGTGTGATGAAAATAACCCATAAACTTGCTTTTCATGAAGAAATCAAATAAAAATCACTTCATACTAGATTTATACAAGATTTATACCAGCAAAATACTAGGTCTGATGAAAATAACCCATAAACTTGCATTTTATGAAGAAATCAAACAAAAACCACTTTATACTAGATTTATACCAGCAAAATACGTACAACATACTAGGTGTGATGAAAATAACCCATAAACTTACATTTCACGAAGATATAAAAAAAACCACTCTATACCAGATTTATACTAGATTTATACCAGCAAAATACTAGGTGTGATGAAAATGACCTATAAACTTATATTTTATGAAGAAATCAAACAAAAACCACTTCATACCAGATTTATACAAAGAAAATACTAGGTGTGATGAAAATGGCCCATAAACTTGCATTTCATGTAGAAATCAAACAAAAACCACTTCATGCTAGATTTGTACCACATTTATACCGACCAAATAATAGGTGTGATGAAAATAACTCATAAACTTGCATTTTATGAAGAAATCATAACAATACCACTTCATACGAGATTTATACTAGCAAAATACTAGGTGCGATGAAAATAACCCTTAAACTTGCATTTTATGAAGAAATCAAACAAAAACCACTTCATACCAGATTTCGAAAACTTCAGAAAAAATTCAAAAAAAGTATATAACAATGGATGGCATTATGAAGATAAAATTGAGACGAACAAAAAAGTCCAGAGGGACATGTAAAAAAAATAAACGGTTTGAGATATAAATGTAAAATAAGAAAAGAAAATAATAAAACATGCCAGTGCATGTGCTGTTTTGGAGAGGAATGTATTTATGTTGTTTGAGGCTTATGGAACGTATTTATGTTGTTGAAGCTTGTGGAATTGGACACTTGTATTGTTGACCAAACTTTTATTGGAAATTATTGTTGGGCTTTGGTACAGTCATGCACTTTTCCCTATTTTTGAAAGGTCTATGAAAATTTTTCCCAAAAGGGGTGTGTGGTTTTATAAATTTAGCAAACAAAAAGATTTTCAATATTAAATTATGTTACGATAGCAGGTAATCATTTTCCTTTTTAGTTGAAAATTTTAAGATTGATTAATAAAAATTTAACACACGTTAAGGACAAATCTTGAACTTTTTCAAAAATTTAAAATATATATTTTTTGAAAATATGATGATAACATTTAATTAATCATAACAAAATAAAAAAATCACCGAAACTTACTTAAATCATATCGTATAATTTTTAAATAATAAGGTTAAACGATTAGAATAAAATGCTTATCTTTTTAACTATTCGTGTTGGTTACTGTGAGGGGGTGATATAGTACTTAGAGGGGGGTGATTGACTCCTTTTCGAATATGGATGTGAAATAATACAGTTTTTATTCAACGAATATAATTTAGAGTGTTTTATAATCAATGTAAATAGCATAAAGTAAATAAGTGCTAGGTAAAGAAGATCAAACACAAGATTTTTATACTGGTTTGACCCTGCCCATATTTTGCCCTCGGAGTTTCCTCCTTCGATCTTTAATATACTATATCGACTCCTTCTGAGGTAGAGAAACCTTTACAATTGTGGAATTGTGCACACATAAAGTACATCACTCTTGCAGCTTTTGATTCCTTAGTCTAGGAGTACCCTCCTCTTAGATTCTTCTACCTCACCAACTTTGCCAACTTATGAGCAGGGTTAAAGACCTCAACACTCTTGCCTAGTCTGTTATGACTCAAAAGCCTCACCAAGTCCCCCTTTCCTAGCTTATGATCACCTTTTTCTTTAGTGGATTGATTGATGACTCCGTGCTCTTATACTTTGTTATCAAGAAGCACTTACAAAAGATTTGAAATGAATTATTCTAATCGAGCTTCAGAACTACAAATAGATATGCTAATGAATTTGTTTGCTTTTGAGAATTTGTACAATTATTAATCATGTGTGCACTTGTAATGTTGCTTGACACTTTGATAGTTTCGGATAGATGTGTATTTATACTCTCTTTGCTGCAGTTGACCGTTGATGTATGCCTTGATGAGAGAGAGACTTTCCTTTACAGTTATGATAAGACAAATACATTCCTCAGAATGGTTATCTTCTAAGGAGCACACTAGTCATTTTCTCTAAATGGCTTCTTCCTTTGGGACTGCTGGAATTGAAGTTGGACTAAGATCAATCCTTCTATTAGATAAGTCAAAACATGGTAGGTTTTATTCGTACTCTGACTTCTGCCCATTATACTATTTTAGTTCTTCCAGCTTTCCATGTGTTAAGAATTAGGTGGTAGAATGTAGCTTTTTGGTCTTGCTAGTCAACTCACTTTGTAGAGATGTCTTATCTCTTTTAGTGAAATCTAGGTAGCGAATCTTTTAGGATTTGAGAAGCTTAAGACTACTATTATTAAAAAGATGGCTTCACGTGAGTTGCCTAGGGAATATCAATTTCTCAGATATATTGATTGGTTCCAAGAGCATTGATGCTA
This sequence comes from Euphorbia pulcherrima, assembly GCA_947683365.1. NCBI lineage: Eukaryota > Viridiplantae > Streptophyta > Magnoliopsida > Malpighiales > Euphorbiaceae > Euphorbia > Euphorbia pulcherrima. The sequence continues at coordinate 54,064,322 of CANTUS010000015.1, forward strand.
CCGATTTCTTTTATCCTTGATGTAATGTTCCTTTAAGCATGTTTTTCTCTTAGTGGATGATAAAAACTTCTCATGAGGTAGCTTGCACTTCTGATGTGTGTAATTCTAAGGAATCCTTGTTTTTTCTTAAAAGATTGGTAAATGAAAGTGTATTACCAATCTTTGAGAACGAGTTATAAATAGTCTTGGCCGGAAGGTGTACCTGCAAGACAAAAATAACATTAAAGCAACTAGCCGAGTGACCAGTATAGCCTCTGTGATGCTTAAGTGAGCATGGGGTCTAAAGGTGAGGTAAGAGAGATTAGAGATTAAGAATGAAATACCTTAAATGGTTATGAAGGTCCCTTTATATAAGGGAATGAGAGTCGTATTTAGAATAGGAGATATTCCTGGATAGGAGAATATTCTTAATGATAATGGTAATCTTTCTTTCCATTAAGTTAGGTTTCCTTGATGGCCAAGGACCCTAATTAAATAGTGTTTCCTTTGTAGTGGAATAATTTTTATTTATCTAGTGTCTTATTTAGTAGATCTCTTCTTTAGCAAGAGTTCGTTTGATGGTTGTATTCCTATTATGATTTATTTTCCTATTCCGCATAACTAGGAAAATAGGACATCTTGTTGAGAAAGTCATAGGGTAACGTGGATTCATCATTTGGCCATACCGACTGGTCATTCGGTAATTCGAGTCGTCAAGAGGGATGTGTCTTTCACGCGGTCAATGTATTATTTATCGAGTGAACATAAGTCCCCTTGCAAGTCTGGTGAAACTCTTTAGGGTTGAAAATTTGCTTGAGGGTTTTGTCAGTGATAGTATCATATGAGACTGCATCATGTAAGGCTATTTTGATGGTCGTCATTGTTCCAAGTGCTATTCAAAGTTTTGATGAGCTTCACCCATCTCTCTTGTTAGCGCAGGTCCGTTCCGGCCCGATGAGGAATAATACCTATTTCGTTAAGTGATCAGACAAATGAGCCAAAAAGGACAAAATTGACATCCAAAATCCAAAATTCAAAACTCCACATTCTGGGGAAGCTCTAATTTAGCATTTCCTAATGAAAATCAAAAAGTCAAAGTTTGGTGAAACATAGGTAATCAGTCCGCCGGCTATTTACCGATCTACAGTAAAAAAATTAAATCTTACCAAGATCTGGCAAGATTTTACTAGATCTAATGTAAAATCTTGTCTGATAGGTAAGTAGCCCACCGGCTAATTGCCTATGTAATCAGCCCACCGGCTAATTACCTCCCTATTATAAATACGGGGTCACCTCCCCTCATTTGCAGAAGAGACATGAATTTTGTAAAATTTCAAAATTACCTTTGTGTCCTTATTCAGTTCTGGGAATCCCAAAAGCACCGAAACTTTGTCAAAACACTTCTAGATTCGAGCATTATGACCGATAATCGGTATAAACTCGATTTCTGGTCTTTCTAGATCAAGATCTCATAGAGATCTTCAATCTAAAAACGAGTTTAACTTCACATTTTCCTTTAGAAATAATCCAAGATTATAGCCATAACTGTGGTTAAATCTATTTTCCAACAGAATCATAACCTCTGACAACTTTGGTCCTACACCTTCTCTCAAGTCATCGTGGACAGACGAAAAGGTAAACTGGGGGTAATTGCCTCTAAGCCCAACTTTAAAATTCAATAAAACACATTCTTATTGCTTTATTATTACATATTGCATTCCATTTCGCTGGTTAAGTGAGCCACTGGTGCCACTTAAATTATAATGTGTAAATAAGCTTGTAGGGACGGATAAACATCCAGAATGTGAGGAAACTCTATCCGAGTTTCTGGGCCTAGACCAAGTGTTGTCATTACTCTACCAAAAATTCGGTAGAAAATGTCCACTTATTAAGCCGTTATAATGCTCATTTTATTTCTTGAATTTAATTCTTAAATAGAGCCGTCGTAATGTAGGAATCACCATAAATTCCAACATTCCAAAATTAACCCAAACAATTTAAACAATATTAATAACTATTATGTCCGAACTCAGAATCTCATTTTCTTGTCGGTGTAAAAATCCCATTTTAGATCAGTATACCTCAATTCTCGGTGGAGCTGAACCGGTTGGCGACTCTATTTTATTTTTAAATAAAGTAAAAAATGCTTTATCTTAAAAATATATTTTCTCAGTAAAATGTGTAAATGTGTTTTTCAACATAATAACATTTTTGGCTTACAAAGCCACCGCATTTAAGCAACCTGGATTTTTTTCAAACTAGACTAAATGTTGTGGTTTCCTCAAACTGCATCAAACCCAAAGCACACCCTGCGGGCTGCACCATGCATTCAACCCGCGAAAGTGTCCGCCTGCTCACAGTGGCGACTCCACTGGGGAAAATTATTTTTCCAAAATCCTGATTTTTATAAAAATTCGTTTTTTTGACATAATAATTAAAATATTGTTTAAATTAAATTTTGGAACTAAGGAATTTGTGGTAACTTTTGCATTACACAAATTTGAGGACTGCATAGCATTTGCATTCTTTACCCCTAAAACAATTTAGGTGTCTATTGGTGAAGTATCTCCAAGTTTGGTTAGGGCTTCAGGGATATGGATCTAATCAGACCTCCAGTGTGACATACGTGGACCCTATTCACTTAAGGGCAAGACTACCTACTTATATTATATGTGGAAAAGTGTCCTTTTGTTTTCTTAGGGCCACTGGGACTAGGTACACAAAGGCGCAGGGTACCCCAAATGGCTCCCTACCCTAAGACTGAAACCCACATATAGATGAACCGTAGACACTTTCTCATAGGTCTACCTAGAAACCTTGAGTGCAAGCAAGCAGGCTTTGCAAAGTCCCCTGTTGGCTTCAAAACGAAGTAACCCAATGGAGTTAAAAGGGCAGTAGGCACGATCTAACCATTTGCTGCATGTGCAGGTTTATTAAATATAAATAAACTAAAAATAGACATCATAAGCATCATGATTGTGTGAAAACTAACCACATCTTTATGTAGCCATAACATTAACGTGTGCCATGCCATTTCATTCCCTTAATCGAGATGAGGGACTCCACCTAGGCTTAGCCCCTGAGCTGAAATAAACTGAGACAAGTGAGTCCTCCTAGGCTCAGCCCATGAGCCGAAATTAACCAAAACTAGTAAGTCCACTGAGGCTCAACCCGCGAGCTAAAAGACATAAACCCTTTGAGTGACCCTAGTGTCAGCTCACCCTTGGACCAATGAGTCAAAACCCTTTGAGTGACCCCAAGTGTCAGCTCACCCCTTCGACCAATGAGTGAAAACCCTTTGAGTGCCCCTAGTGTCAGCTCAACCCTTGGACTAGTGAGTCAAAACCCTTTGAGTGGCCCTAGTGTCAACTCAGCCCTTGGACCAGTGAGTTAAAACCCTTTGAATGACCCTAGTGTCAGCTCACCCCTTGGACCAATGAGTCAAAACCCTTCGAGTGACCCTAGTGTCATCTCACCCTCCGGACCAATGAGTCAACCCACCTTAGACTAGCGAATCAATTTGCCCTCGAGCTTTTGAGTCTGATCTGACTCAAGCCCTTCATCTTTGAACCGTTTGTTTGCAATATTCCATGAATATTACAAATTGTCAATTACTCCTCGAGTGATTGGCAAATGCCCAAACCTTTCTTTTAATTTGATTGTACATCTCCATCTTTCATCCATGCATTTGATCACTCATTCATTCATCCACGAACAAGGAGAGAAAGGCTCAAAGCCACACTGGATGCACTTACTAACACTTGATCTCTTGCCCTTTCAAGTGAGAAGTGAGAGAGAAGCAGGTTGAGGCATATTACGGGAAGTCTAAAAGTTACACCCCCACCACCGGTCGAATATCTAGCTGGATTCTTCTCTGATCTAGAACCCAAAACTACGATTACAGACAATGATGCTGTTGGCTAGTCCCTTAGGAGGATTCTTGACGCCTCAAAATTTCATGATATTTGGGAAAGGCTAAGCGCTGCTAATGCTCAAAAAACACAATAATGAGAGACCGAAATAGCCGCACTCAAAGCAAAGATGGCAGACAAGGAGAAACTATCTTCGGTAAAGGACAAATCTATTGCCCCCCTTATAGAGCAATACATGGATATTAATCGATTCCTGCCCAAGGAATCAAAAGCCCGTCTAGCCAACTTTGTGATGCCCTACATGGCCCCATATACTAGCATCAGACCTGCCCACCCGTATATGGAGAGTTATCTCTGAATTATGACTAGCATCAACATCCCTAAGGTTCATATAGTCAATCTGTTTCAAGCAAATCTGAGTTGTACATGAGAATGCCAACCAATGTAAAGTCTGATTGGAAGAAGCTATGCTCTGCATTCCTTGAAAAGTATGCCTCGAATCTGAAGGTCAAGACTACTCTGCAAGATCTCGAAAGAATTAAACAATGGCTAAAGGAGTCCTTTGAAGAGTTTTATCTAAGGTGGATGGCTATTTGTGTGCTTGTAACAGGGGCACCTAACCAAGATGCCCTGATAGTAAAGTTTGTCGAAGGCTCTAGCCCAAAATATAGAGAAAAAATGAAGATGAAAAGGTTTGTACCTTCAATGACATGGTAGACTATGCTAAGAGGCTTAAAAAATGATGAAGAAGATCGAGCAAAGAAGCATGAACAACAAGCACATACTAAACCTTGATATTAGGAGAGAGGTGGTTCTTCCAAACAAGGCACCACCGAAACCTCGAAAGCCGCTCCTAAAGTGGCAGCAGTTTCCCAAGTATAGACTCACCAGTCTATCTCTCCATGGGTGGAATCACTATCCCAGATATTCACCAAATTAAGCAAGTCCAACCAACTCTATAGCATTAAGCCATTTGCCAGATAGAGACAATTTTTGTGCTTATCTTGTGACTTAGGGGCACCACACTAATGAATGTGCTCGGCTACTAAAAGATCTACACTAGATGATAGCCGATGGGATAATGAAAGAGCCTGAGAAGAAGCCAAGCACTCAGACTAATCCGCTGCCAAACTTCCTAGATACGGTAAATGCCATTAGTATTCATGTAGATGCAGACGAATACGACGTTGACATAACAGATAACTTTTGCACGACCCAAGATTGGGGAGCAACATGTTCTTTGACAACATGGATATCATCTATGTGGTCGACCAGTACATCCTGAGGATAAGGAGAGAAGGGCTAGACCGATATCTTGTACCGCCATATCCTATGTATTGCGGAGATTTAGATCTAAATGAACATCTGGTGGAATTTTTCTGGTTTACGCATGAACAAGGAATAGCCACGATGGGTTTTGTGCCATAGTTTCCCTAATTCTTAGAAGGCCTATCCGTGGACTAGTATGACGCGATGCCACTAGAAGGATGTTGGAACTTGTACTTTATAGAGAGATCTTTCCTCCACTAATTCAAGGCATCTCAGCCATACTTGGATGAGCTTTACTGGTGGTTGGCACTATAGTTAGACCCGCATAATACTGACTTGCAAGATATCCCTCCTCCATATCCTCCCACATACACTCATTTGGATTACATGAGTCCCAATTATGTCGGAACAGGTCTATTGGAATTTGGGAGCTTTCTGGGCAGCACATCAAGAATTCCAAGAAATATATGATCCTGAATAGGCATGGAGCAACCACACAGACTAGTAGAGGTATCTTGACCTAAATCTAGATAGAGGTTTGCAAGACCCATTTGGGGAAATTCGCATCGATGTTAGAGCATATGGTGCCCATATGGAGGAAACATTCACCAACATACAAACCATGGTATCTAAGTTCTGTATAGCCATAGAAGGAGTCAAAGCCGAGTCAAATATGGAAGAAGAAAACCTAGAAGAGGATCCTAAGGAAGATCCTGAGAAAGTTCCCGAGGAGGATCCTGAAGAAGATCCTGAGGAGGACCCCAAAGAGGATCCAATAGAAAATTCTGATAATTATATCCCAGCTAAGCACATGACAAACTAGATCATTGAGCCACAACCTTTTGAAGATTCAGATGAAGAGGTGGAAGAATTTGTAGACTCCAGTGAATCAGATCACGAAAATGAAAGTGAAGTGGATAACTTGGGGTATGAATCAGAGATTTTCTCAAATGATGACCTAAATAACTTGCCGGGAGATTTCAATTACAAGGGTCCCTTCCCCAATTGCATGATGGATAACCATGGCAGTGCTGAGAGCTATGCCTCTTCTCTAGAGCATGACTCCCTGAGTGCCTTATGGTCTATAGGAAGTGATGATTCTGGAGACATTACAGACTTCGACTCAGATAGCGAACATGTCATTAATATGATCTGGGATAAAGGATAAGAACCATCTTTGAATACATTATAGAGAGAATTTGTGTAGAGAATGAACTGGCTCAAAATAGTTGTCGGATCCGGGGTCCGGACTTGAGGGAAGTTTACCCCGTATTCTATAATGGAAATACAAGGCCACTCCATCACATCCGTGAATTCATGTAAATGATGAATGATAGGTACATTCACTATGCCCATTGGCCCAAAAGGTTCCGCTGGACTCTCCAAGAAAAGGTAGTCACTTGGTATAAAGGGCTGACATTTTACTAGAAGTTGTTCTAGAATATTCTAGCCAAGCAATTCATCGACTACTTCACATGGGACATCCCACTAGAAGACACAACCCCCAAAGAAGATAGGCATAGGAACTCCTTGCTGTACTGGGAATGGGAGGCAACCAATGTCACCTGTCCAAGATCAATGGAATTAGCAAAGGAATACTGGTGGTATACAAACAAATACCGCGATGCGCCAGTCCTTTATGATGACATGCTAGATCTATTCGGTGGAAATGAACCAATTGATGGAGCCTCCTCATCCGTCTATATGATCAGATATGAATCCAATCCTATCCTATGCTAAATCCTATAAGAGAACCCTATCGTTCCAAAAAAGTAGCATGAAAAGGTTCCCTTTATGCGTGGCCCTTTGCCGCCAAGGCCTCAATTTTTGGGAACAAGCCAATCGACTTGGGAGAGATACCCCGTGATGAGGATTTTGATGAGTTTGAGGTCTTCAAAACAATAAACTCGACAATCTAGGTGGTCAATCCTATTACTAGCAGAGGAAAAGTCACTGGATCAGCAGCCCCAGCTGCACCAAAAATTGAGCCCCCGATACCTCCTACTTTTGTTAAGTCCTCAGAATAGGTAGAAAGCCCGATTGTGGATCAACTGAAGGACACTACAACTAAGATGAGTATCTGGGACCTACTCATGGGCTATCAAGATCCCAGGCTCGCTATCATTAAAAAGCTAATGGAAATCAAAACACCTCCTTTGGCATCCCCCGAACAGGTCTATGCGCTACTCAATAACAAGACTAGCACTATTATCCTCGACATTTTCTCCTCAAGCTTGGATCTACCTAATGAAGGCATTCACCATAATAAGGCTCTCTACTTGATGGCTAATGCCTTTGGGTGCATCATGCCCTGCGTATCGATCGATGATGGATCATTACTAAATGTCTATCCTAAAGATATTCTGCCAATCCTAGGACTGACCGAGAAGGACATGAGGAAATCCACAATGGTCATCAAAGCTTACGACAACTACAAAAGGACCTTCATTAGCACGTTTGAAGCTAAAGTCACTATAAGCGAAATCTCATATATAGTACTCTTTACGGTCATAGATATCCTGGTAACTTTCTCTATGCTACTTGGGAGACCATGGTTCCATACTTTGGGAGGAGTCCCATCCACCATGCACCAGAAGATCAAAATCCCATTCTATAGAAAGATTGTTACCCTAGAAGCTGACAAACCCTCAGTGGTAGCATCACTGAAGATGGAAGAAAGCAACGTGAAAGGGTTTACCATAACCACAATTGGTTAGGAATCGAACACGCAATTAGACGTGTATTGGGGCCCATGGATTGAGGGATACATGCAGAAGCATCACTCTCCTAGAAAAGGACTAGGCGCCAATGAACAGGTAATGCCAACCTTCAATAACGAGACTCAGTTACATAGGCTCACAAAGAGTTATTCATAAGAAGACCTTTCAAATGAAGCTACAATAGCCATACGAAGGAACCCCCGAGCCTATTACTCATCAGGGGAAGATCGTTCTAGGATTCAAGATTTTCTTAGACACAGTAAACTACGGCAAAAGGGCAAAAGCTTCGAAACCTATGTAAAGAAGGCCAGTTGCCAGCCAAATGTAGGGGTAATCCCGGATCAGACCAAGAATGACAAACAAGTACACCCAAAGAAGGTCAAAAAGCTAAGTAGAGAGGAAGAAATCCTCGACCCCGTAACCAAGCAACTTCAGGCACAACTAAAGATAGTAGAGGAAGCAAGGAGTAAGGGAGGTAGCTTGAACCAAGCCATCATGGACATGGTCGCAACTATGAAAGGCAAACCAAAGGTATAAGAGGAGGATGACTAGGATATCCTGCTAAAGCCAGCTACTATAGGAGAATCATCCGCAATGGAGCCAGACCCTATTGATCAGGATGAGTCTTTTGTTTCCATTTCTAGCATGTTTGAAATGAGTAATGTACTTTATGATGATAATAAGATGAAGAACTTTGCTTATTTGGATTGTGTTTCTGATTATGATTCCATGCATCCATTCCAGCATTCATCTAGCATTTTTAACATGAATAATGATATTACAAAAGACAATAATTTAAACACGGAAGATGATCTAACAATTTTATACATTTCTAATCAATTGCCAATCGAACAAGAAAGAGAATTGATAAAGGTATTGAAAAATCATGTTTTAGCCTTCACTTGGTCTTATGAGGATATGCCTGGACTTGATCGGTACATCACCGAGCACAAGATCCCCACATACCCGAAAATTCGGTCGGTGAAGAAAAAGATGAGAAGAATGTGTCCAGAATGGGCCGAAAAGGTCAACATAGAGGTGATAAAATAGATTAAGGCAAATTTCGTCGAAGTCATCGAGTATCCCACTTGGCTATCCAATGTAGTCCCCATACCCAAGAAGAACGGTGACGTCCGAGTTTTTGTCAACTTTAGGGACTTGTATAAGGCTACCCCTATGGATGATTTCTCGCTACCACAAATTGATGTTCTGGTAGATAGCGTGATAAGAGTGGCCCTGTGTTCCTTTATGGATGGGTTCTCGGGATACCACCAGATCCTTATGAATGTATTAGACAAGTTCAAAATAGCATTTTTCTTGGAATGGGGAACTTATTGTTTCAAAGTAATGCCTTTAGGACTCAAGAACGTAGGGGCAACCTACCAATGACCAGTCATGACCTTGCTACATGACTTGATCCACAAAGAAGTTGAGGTTTATATGGATGACATGCTTGTGAAATCAATTACACCAGAAGAGCATCCGGTAGTGCTAGAATGATTCCTCACTAGGACTGAGAAGTACAACCTCCGATTAAACCCGAAAAAGTGCATATTCGGCATCATATCAGGGAAATTACTGGGGCACATGGTTAGCCAAAGAGGCATAGAAATGGATCCCGACAAGGATAATGCTATCAGGGAAATGCCTGTGCCAAAAACTGAGAAAGAAGTAAGACGTTTGTTGGTATCCATACAGTACGTTAGTCACTTTATAGCATAGTTGACCACCACATGTGAGCCTACCTTTAAACTCTTGAGGAAACAACAGTCGATAGAGTGGAACAACCAATGCCATGAAGCCTTTGATAGAATTAAAGCTTACCTGATGAATGCTCCGATACTAAAACTGCCAATTCTTGGAAGGCCACTCATTCTCTACTTAGAGGTAGAAGAAACCTCTGTGGGTGTTATGCTAGTTCAAGAACATGAAGATAAGAGGGAACACATGGTTTATTACCTTAGCAAGAAATTGCTAGAGTATGAGACTTGATACACCATCATGGAAATGACTTGTTCTGCCATGGTTTGGCTCACCAGAAAGCACGGGGATTATTTCCAATCCTACAAAATCCAAGCAGTCCCAACATTGGATCCGATGAAGTACTTGTGTTAAGCTCCCTCACTAACAAGAAAACTGGCAAGATCGCTCTTATTACTGCCTAAGTTTGATATTGAGTATGTGACAAATAAGACCATCAAGGGTAGAGTAGTGGTTGAATTCCTAGAAAATCAATGACTCGAGGAAGGAGAATAGCAAATCCTAGAATTTCCTGACGAATGTCTTGCAGCCACCACAGAGAACCCCAGAAAATGGACCATGTTCTTCGATGGTGTCATCAACAAACGAGGAGCCGATTTGGGAGTTATCATCTTTACGCCAGATGGAGCGCTTATACCACTATCAAAATGCTTAGAATTTCTCACCACGAATAATGGGGCAGAGTATGTAGCCTATTTATTCAGAATGTCTACCCGAATCACTCTTAGAGTAGACAAAGTCAAAATTATCGGTGATTCTACTTTGGTCATCAAGCATGTCACAGAGGACTGGGAACTAAAGGAGGAATCTCTCAAGACTTACTTAGAAGCTGTATGGAGGGAAGCCACGATGTTCAACGAGTGCGAATTTAGTCACATGCCCCGTAAGGAAAATCAGATGATAGATGCATTGGCCACTTTAGCCTCCATCCGGGAAGGGCCCCAAAAGCAGCCAATCAGACCCCTTGTTATGGAAACAACCCGATCTCCTTACTACATCTGCACAATAAAAGACATGGTGGAAGAAGGAACCCCCTAGTATTCCGACATCGTCAAGTTCCTTGAAAACGGTGAATTCCTGGCTAAAGCTATGGATTTTAATAGAAATATGCTGAGAAAGCTTATTATACAATTCTACCTGGTTAAAGGAGATCTATTCAAGAGGTTCTCTTATGGCCTACTGCTAAAATGCCTGACACAACGAGATGCTGAAAGGGTGATGAAAGAAGTACAATCAAGAGATTGCGGTCCACAAACGAACGACATCATGATGGCAAAGAAAATCAAGAGAATGGGGAACTTTTGGCTGACTGTAGGACTTGCCATGCTTGTCAGGTATACATAGATGTGATCCATTTACCTCCGACAACATTGCAAAGCTGAACAACGCCTAGGCCATTCTCGGCCTGGGGCATCGACATCATTGGTGAAGTAAGACCTTCTTCGACCAACAGTCATTGCTTCATTATAGTAGCAGTTGATTACTTTTCCAAGTGGGTTGAAGAGGAATCATACACAAGCATTATGGCCAAGAAAATGGCTTGATTTATTCAGCGACATATCTTTGCCAGGTATGACATTCCTCATCATGTGGTGAGTGACAATGGTGTTCAGTTCTAAGGATAAACAGCTGATCGTATTAAAAAGCACGGGATTGAGCATCATCAATCTTCGACTTATCGTCCTCATGCCAATGAAGCTGTGGAAGCAACTGATAAGGCGATCAAGAAAATCCTCTCCAAGCTGATTTCCAACTACCGAGATTGAAATTGATCATTTACCCTATGCCTTGTGGGGATATAGAACCAGTGTGAAGACTCTTATAGGTCAAACCCCTTTTTCCCATATCTGTAGGACGGAGGCCGTATTGTGCATTAATATAGAAATCAAGTCTTTACGCATGGCCCTTGAAGCTAGGCTTCCGGAAGATAAATGGACAAAAATGAGGCATGAAGAACTGACCTCGATTGACGAAAAGTGATTAGCCGCATTGGAAAATCTATAGTTATTCCAACAGCGCATGGCCAGAGCTTACAACCACAAAGTCAAAGGTTAGAGCCAACCTTTGAAGATGGGCAATTTAGTCTTAAAGCAATCTCGTAAAACACACACGAATGCTCGAGGGAAATTCAAGACAAACTGGGAAGGACCGTACGTGGTAAAGAAGACTCTCAATAAAGGGGCAGTAAAAATCTTAGATCTAGACGACAACAAATTCGTGAATCCGGTCAATCACGACAAGCTGAAGTGCTATCTCATGTAAAAAAAAGATAAAGTCTTTCAAGAGCTGGTAAGGGCTCTTGCGCAAAAATAAAGACTCTAAAATAATAAAGTGGAGCCTTGGGTAAAATCCGTTCGGAGCCTTAGGCAACATTGGACATTTGTTGGAAATAAATACCACTTGTCCTCTGTGATAAATAATATCTTTTGTAGTAAAATGATCATGTTAAAATTACTGCATTAGTGCATTAAATGGAAACTGCAAATTTTTTAATGAAACATGCATCCAAACAACATCATTTCTTCTTTGTTACACATAAAAGTACATTACAAACAGGAAATAGAAACAAGGCCTGATGCCTTTATTCTCCCACGGGAATAAAAGACACGTAATGGCAAGCTCACTAAACCCTAAGGAAGCTTCGAAGCCTTCTAGTGTCACGGAGCCTCTCCTTAAGAGTAGCCAATCCATGAACACTCACAACCCAAATGCTATAAGCGTCGGAAGGATGGACATTGAAGGGGGCAGAGTAGTTCATCTCCACTTTAGTGCGACTAATCCAGCTCATGTTATGACAGTAGACTCGAGTATAGGAAAGCTCCTGGCTAATAAGGGTGCATAGGGATGCAGGAAACCCCCGAGATCAACTGTACCGCCTGCACAAGCGACCGGGAGAATAAGTGATGATCTCAAAAAGGCCAAAAAGGACAACAATGTCTGTAGCAACATTAGTGGTCACATGAGGGATTCCCCACCAAGGGCAAACCTAACATATATCCTCAACAGCTCGGCTCCCCATAAACTTAACCCACTCCTCAATGGTGAAATATCTGTGGGAACGATTACCAATATGAACTACGAAGCGTCACGCCCAATAGGCCCTCGGATAATAATCCATGCTCGTAGGAATAGACATCGCAGAAAGCTTATCCCAGAGCCAAAGCTACACAAGAAAGCACAAAAAAAGAAAAAATCAACACAAAAAAAGAAGAAAAAAAAGGATAAAATAGCCTACTGGATTGAAAATCTGAAAAGGCGGTCCAGGCAAAAATTAAGGCAAACTTGATGAATCCAAAACCCAAAAGGGTAGTTCACGCAAAAAGAAGGGCTCAAATAAAAGTTACCTAGATAAGGAGCCTGCTGCCCCTGGTGGTAGCTTCAATTCCATTCCGAGAAGAGCGCACAAAGATCAGTGTCTCTGCTAAACTCAGTACAACACGAGACTTTCCCTCCAACATCTTATCAGTGATGCTAACAAAGGCAAAGTTATAGACCAAAGTTAGGACCTCACAGAGAAAAACCCCTAATAGAAGCAAGAATATGAACAGAATAAGCTTGCGTCATCAGAATGAAGACTCATAACTATGTCAAATGCCCCTTCCAACCTCAGTCCCTTGTTACAGATCAATCAGCTCCTGTCAAGTCATTGAAGCTGAAAAAGATTCATCAATAAATAAGAAAATTTGGGGTGATATGCCGAAATAATTGGAGGCATATTGGCGGAGGACCGGAGAAGCCCACAGAACTCCTCATACAAGGGGCATAGGTCATGATCCCCAATGTCAAGAGGATCCCAGAACCTGACAGTAGCTTGGATCACATTGTCTTTGATAAAGAAGCGGTAGTGCTCCTTCATGTGCGCCAAACCAAAAACCCAAAGATGATCCCAACCATTGGAGTTCTTTAGATAAACATTTAGATTAGCACGAAAATGGATGTAGCCCTCCATGGCAAAATTTCACAAGGGTAACATTTTGCTATGTGTAGTTTATGGGGCAATCTACCAATATCTGGCAGATTACCCCGATAAACTCGACCAACAATGAAAATAAAACATAAAGCGAGGGAATAAAGTAAATTTTATTTGTACAAAAATGTGTTTATACAAAAAGACGCACTACAAACGACCTAAAAGAAAGCAAAACAGAAAAATGAAAGAAAAAGAAAAGCCTATCTAATCGCCCAGTGAAAAGAATTTGGGAGGATTGCCTTGTCCCTACTAGGGCTGCTGCTACAAGTCATCCACTGGAAGCATCCCAACTGAGCTCGGAGGTATCGAATCTCCAGTTATAACATTTCAACATAAATCATTCATATGCATTTCATAGCATGCCATCCATCATCATGAACATAATAAAATAACAAACTTACCACCATATTCGAATTTTGGGTCATCATGAAGCGCTGCTACCCTTGAATATACCCCCAATCGAAGATTCTATTAGTGATAGGCACCTGCAAGGATGAAAGATCAAAGCAAGTTAGAACTATCACAATCCAAAATTGACATGCAAAAGAATAAGAGACAGAGGAGACTAACATGAGTGGCGCCAGTAGAATGGAAAGTCACTAGATGCTCAGGATCCAAATAAGGCAGAATCAACGGAGTATAAGTGCTCAGGTCAGGGCGATACATCATGAACAAGGGTGGCTGATACTCAAACCCTTGATGTCCCTTCACCATCGTCGGGCCCTAAGGCGGGGTAGATGATGTCAAATAGCTACCCACATAAGTAGAAGTAGTTGCAGGCCACTTGCTACCCTAGTGATCTAGTGAAGATAATAGAGCGCGGTCGGGTCAGTCTAACTAAGTGCAATAGTCAGAACAATGACAACTATAAAAGAAAGAAAAACTTAAGCTAGTGAAAGGGGAAGTACTGTCATTTACATAGCCTCAGGGAAATGTGATCTAGCCTGGCCACTAGGAGTAGAAGTTGAAGGGGCATAGGCCTCAGGGATAGAAGGCCAAGGATCATCATCCTCAGGAGGGTTGTGGATAACCCGCTGAGGCATAACAGGAATAGGATCCATACCTGGGCATCCAAGCAGCTGCAAATGGCAGAATTCCTCGTATCTCCCAACCTACTCTAGGAAGGATTTAGGGATACCCTTGAAGGGAAATCGTTCAAAGTTAGGAGAGCTATGAGGCCAGAGGACCCACCAAGGCACCTCGGGAGGAATAGAACATAACCTAGGAGGAACATGCTAACCTTGGATGCAATCTCCCAAGTACCACTCCATAGAGAAGGGAGTCTCTCTGATCAGTCATTTATTCATAAACTCCCCAGCTAATCTCAATACCTCTAACAAGTGGAGAGCAAGCCCCCAAGGCTACGTCCTACTCTGAGAAAAGAATCTAAACATTGGTACAACGATTGTAGCAAAAATGGCAATTGGAATAAACTAAGAAAATCATGAGACATACCTAATCCAAAGAAAGGGTATAGAGATGGGCTGAAAGAGTAGAATGAGAGTCCATTTACCAACCATAAAAGTAGTGTGGTAGTCGAGGGCAGAACGCGAAACCACTGCTTGGCACGAGCCTGGTCCTTGGAAGGATCCCATTTTAAAAAACTAGATTTGCAAGCAGTCGAGAAAAGATCAGAACACCAAAAATAGACAAAATACTCTTGAAGAAAAGAGATAAGGATCAAATTTTTACATAAACAATTTGAAGACAAGACTTGAACTTATCAATCCTGTTCCTCACGCACTGGTCAAGAGCCTAGTACAGGTGAACCATTGTAGCTCGGCCCCATGCGTACTTGTCAAAGTAGGATGGATCTATCAAAGTCGACAGAATATGGAGATTCACGATCAAACTCCTGGTAGAAAAACACAGCCATGATAAGGTAGCAGCCATAAGCTTTAGCCTCGCAGGTACTGGTGAGATACCCTCTGTCCCTAGAGGGCTAAAAGGTCATGAGTTTCTCGCAAGAAACTATCCCCGCCTTATCTCCAGAATATCCAATCAAAGCCTTATTGATCTCCACATTGAGATTATCATAAGTAAAGCAAGCGATGAAATGGATCACATTACCGTGGAAGGGCAGACCTATGATAGCGTAGTAATCCAACAAAGTGATGGTATACTCCCCACAATGGAAATGGAAAGTGTGGGTAGTATTGGACCACCTGCTCAAGAAGTAGGTAGATGTACCAGCTGGGATGTATGGATACTTATGATGCCTGACGTACTTGTAGTTCTTGACCATCCTCTCTAAAGACGTCCTATCAATGATGGCTTTGTCACCGGGGGATAACACCTTGTACCACTTATAAAAGTGGGTAATGCTAGCGCCGTCATGCGTGGTAATCTGAATGCATACACATGTATCACACACCAATTTTTGACAAGTGACACGATTATCAAAAATAATAAATCATTGCATTAAATAAATTTTCACATTAAAAAATAAATAAACAATAAAATGGATAGGTCTTTGCATGAACTAAAAACAGTAATAAGGCTTTCCAAAATCCGACAAAGGTGGTCAGAAGGCTTTAAGGAAGGCGAAATAAAATCCCCAGGGTGTACCTCGTGACACATCTAATTTGGAGATAGCCTGTACAAAGCCTCGGCCGGAACCTCAGAATGTTCCACTTGTTCACCATTAATAAGCACGTTCCAAGTAGTCACTTGAATGGCTGGCGGATCCAACGGATGTTATAAAGCTTGAACCACATCGAGACCCTATAGTATCTAAAAAGAAGAGGTAGAGGAAGAAGATGAAAGAAATCATCGTCGAAAATAGCTCGAAGGTAGAAATTTTCCAAAATCGGGAGCAAAAAATGCAAAAGAAAGAAGAGAGAATTGTTGGTGTGAACAAAATGGGAGCCAAGCTGCTGTTTTTATAGACTGCTGGTAATTAGCCCATTGGCTAATTACCTATGTAATTAGCCCACCTGCTAATTACCTATCCAGCTGTCATACGTTTACACATAATGGCTATAAAAGTCACTGTTACAAAGGTAATTAGCCCACCGACTAATTAGGTGTATTTTCAAAATTTTCACAATTTTGCATTTTTCATCCATTGTCTTCATCGTTTTCAAAACCAGCGGACATAAAAACTATTTTTACATAGTCACACATGCATCAAGTATCCAAAAACATTTGTTCCAACCCATAGTCAATTCTTTAAACCTCATGCAACTCATTAATAAATTTTTAATCGAAGGGGAAAAATTTATTTCATTTCAAAATTTGTCGATTAAAAATATTTTTAACTCATTGCATCCCACATACACTATATTGATTGTTTCGGATACGAAAAAATTTCTAACACAAAATTTATGTATGCAAGGGGCAAACTGTTACCACAGGACCATTCCGGCCTGATGAGGAATAATGCCTATTTCATTCAGTGATCAGACAAATGAGCCAAAAAGGACCGAACTGTAATCCAAAATCTGAAATTCAGAAAAAGCACATTACAAGGAAGCTCTGATTTAGAATTTCCTACTGAAAAATCAAAAAATCAAAGTTCGGTCAAACATAGGTAATCAGCCCACTGGCTATTTTCTGATCTACAATAAAAAAAATCAAATCTTTTCGAGATCTATCAAGATTTTATGGGATCTGATGTAAAATCTTATAAGACATGTATGTAGCATGCCGACTAATAACCTATGTAACTAGCCCACCGGCTAATTACCTCCCTATTATAAATATGGGGTCACCCCCCTCATTTACTGAAGAGACGTAATTTTTGTAAAATCCCAAAATTACCTTTGTATCCCTTTTTAGTTATGGGAATCTCAAAAGCCCTGAAACTCTAGCAAAACACTTCCAGATTTGAGCATTATCACCGACACTCGGTATAAACTCAGTTTTTGGTCTTTTTAGATCAAGATCTTATAGTGATCTTTGGTCTAAAAATTACTTTAACTTCATATTTTCCTTTAGAAAAAATCCAAGATTATAGCCATAACTTGGGTTAAATCTATTTTCCAACAAAATCATAAGCTCTGACAACTTCGGTCTTACATTGGCTCTCAAGTCATCCTAGACAGACGAAAAGGTAAACTGAGGGTAATTGGCTCCAAGACGAGCTCTAAAATTCATTAAAACACATTCTTATTGCTTTATTATTACATATTTCATTCCATTTCTCTAGTTAAGTGAGCCACTGGTGCCACTTAAATTATAATATGTGTAAATAAACTCGTAGGTACGGACAAACATCCAGAATGTGCTGGAACTCTATCCAAGTTTCCTGGCCTAGACCCAGCCGCTGCCGTTACTCTGCCAAAAATTCGGTAGAAAATGTCCATTTATTACGCCGTTATAATGCTCGTTTTATTTCTTGAATTTAATTCTTAAGTAAAGCTGTTGTAATGCAGAAATCACCACAAATTCCAAAATTCTAAAATTAACCCCAACAATTTGAACAACATGAGTAACTATTATGTCCGAACTCAGAATCTCATTTTCTTTTCGTTATAAAAATCCCATTTTGGATCAATATACCACAATTCCTGGTGGAGCTGAACTAGATGGCGACTCTATTTTATTTTTAAATAAAGTAAAAAATGCTTTATCTTAAAAATATCTTTTCTCAGTAAAATGTGTAAATGTATTTTTCAACATAATCACATTTTTGGCCTACAAAGCCACCACATTTAAGCAAATTGTAGTTTTTTTCAAACTAAACCAAAAGCCGTGGTTTCCTCAAACTGCATCAAACCCAAGGCGCACCCCGCGCTGTGCACCCTGTGTCTAACCCGCGAAAGCATCTGCCCGTTCATAGTTCTTTTTATCGCAAATTTTTTCTTTGATTCTTGAGTATGTCATAACATTTATCTTTTCTTGGCTCTAATTTTGATTTCATCTCGCCTTTTGAACGTATTTGCAACACAAAAGTTTTGCACTAGTGTGATTCTTCTTGCCTTGTGTTGCAATGCTGCTTATCCTGTGCCTTTTAAAATCTTCATTTTCCTGATTGAATTTTAAGTCTTCTAGATTTCTTGTAGGTTTTCTCAGAGTGGTTTTGTGGCTATTGTAGCAGCTACTACTTCTTGTGGATCTTCCAAGGAGCGCGATTGTAAAGTCAACTCTCGCAGTCAGTTGGATCTTTTTGGAGGTAGGTGATTGCAACTATCTGTATGAGTGGCTTGTTTCGAGATATGTCTTTAAGGTCTTTTATATGTATTTGAGTTGCAGCGATTTTATCAAGAAACTAACGTGAAAACTTGACTATAGGAAGGGTTGTTTGATTTAAAATTTCTATAGTCTCGAGAGAAAGTGAGTGCAGTTTCTATATCCGCATGAAAAATTAGCGGAGTCTAAGAACGACGAGAATGTTGATGTAGCTTTTGCAGATGTCATCTTGGTATGTTTTTTATGTTGTAGTTAGTGCAAGCCTTTTAAGGCATCATGCATTCTCAGGGATGCGGGTGAAGACGTCTTTCAATTTAGGGGAGGGAAAGAGTGAGCAACATCATTTTTTAGATTTACTCAATCGTCTTCTTCCTTGTTGTCCACCTAAAGGGTGAGGAAGTTGAGACCCTGTATAGAGGACAGGATGTCTTCTATTCACGGTGATCATATCTTTAATGAGGGAATAATGCATACTTGGCTGAAAGAATGTTGTATGATGGTCTCGGCTAGCTAGGTGGTCACACGGTTACTTCGAGAATGTAGATTTTATTGGTTGAGTTTCATCTAAATACTTAATCTAATATAATAGAATGTTGCCTCTTGTGCTTAGATTTTAAGCTTAACTTTTGGTGTTCATTTCTTTTGAAAAATGTGTTCATGCAAATGTCATCTGATTGATGATCATACACAGTTGAGTTAGCGCTACAGATGACTTTCTTATAATCTAGTTCAAGTCTTCTAATGTTGCAAATTTATCAGTTTTAAGCTCAGAAATATGATGAATGTCGAGTTAGGTGAAAGAACAATCTTCTTGGTGTGATGAAAGATACTTGAGAGGAATAATCTAAACCTGGAAAGAGCTTGAGTACACTAGAGGAAAAATCTTCTTGTTTCTTTTTTTACAAAAGAGTCTTGCAAAGCAACCCACGTGATTGGTCAGTTTGAATGCTTCATAGAGGTACTAACTTTTGAGCCCTTTTGCGGGGTATGGGATGTTGAATCAATTGATTGAGTTGTGCTGGCATTGTATGCATTTTATTTGCTTTCATCTTATTTGCTTCATACCAGCTGCTGAGTCAGTTGCACTTTCTTATAGGACTTCTTATTTTGAGGAAAAGGATAGTGTACCTAGCTCAGAGTTTTAAGGCTAGATCTTTATCATCCTTTATGTAAGGTCTTCTACTTTTTGCCTTAAATTTTAAGGACTTTTAGTATGGCCAAGTTCTTGTGTTGTGCCTCAACTTCATGTGTTCCTTACTTTTAACTAAGGTCTACAAAAATGCTGGAGGTCTTACATCGTGCCTCGGTCTTATATGTGTTCCTTAGTTTTAGCTAAGGCCTTCTATTGCACGTAAGATCTTACATATTGCCTTAGCTTTGATTCTTTTGTTTGTGCTTAGGTTATTTGTTCATTTTATCACCCATGTCAAGTGGCTCTAAGCTCATCTAGCAGGCCCGAGTCTGACGCCAAGAGGAAGCACTCCTTAGCTCTGAACAATCATGTGAAAGTGGAGGAGGAGAAAAGGCAACCCAAAAGACCAAAGACGTGATGGCAGCAAAAGCAGTGGGTTTGAAAGTGTAGCTATCGTAAGCTCAAGTTAAGGCAACCAAGCTTGAGGTGATGGTTGGTCACCCTGACAAATAACCTGATTAATTGTGGCTATCTATATGGTGAACTTGTATTGAGGTCCCGCTAATCCATTCATCTGGACTTGTCAAATGAAATGTTGGTGGAGGTTGAGTTCCCTTCTATTGGGAACTGACAGTCACTTTGAACATGTATAACAAACATGACGGAAATTCAAAATTTTGTCCCTCATCCCTGGAACTCCTATTAGTTTCATATAAATTAATTAAAGGCTTAACTAAATAAATTCTCAACTTAGATTAGCATGCATAGGTTAGGCGTACCATAATTATAAATTATATCCCAGCATAAATATTTTATATTGCTTGAATTTAAAATATATTAAGCGTGCATAACAGCCTAAGCATAATAATTATTAAGTCTTAAAATGCTTAATGAAAGGACTTAATAATTAAAAGAGAATCAGAGGACTTACAAGTTAAAGCGTTCTTTAGCAAAATCTTCTTACACAAGCATCCAAGTATAGGATAGCCTCTATGAGTATCCACACAAACCCCACCAACCAAAACCTCCCAATGAGGAAGAACCACAGAGTTTTAAGTAGCTACTAGACTACTCCAAAACCTACCCAAAACATTAACCAAGTGGACTCCTTAATTTTATCTTTCAATTTGACATTAGCTTATAAGAAGATATATGGTGCAAAGAATGAAGAAGGGAGGCTTGGTTTATATAAAGGGTGCAAAAGCTCCCTGAATTAATGTGGATTTAATTTGAGCTTAAATGTGTGATTAAATGCCAATTTAAGCACAAAATTAATTGCAGGATTATATGTCAATTTAAATATAAGATTTAATTGCTAGATTAAAACCCAATTTAAATACAAGATTTAATTGCTAGATTAAATGCCAATTTAAATACACGATTTAATTGCTGGATTGAATCCCAATATAAATACAAGATTTAATTATTGGATCAAATGCCAATTTAAATACATGATTTAATTGCTGGAATAAATGCCAATTTAAATACATGATTTAATTGATGGATTAAATCCCAATTTAAATAAAGGATTCAATTGCTCGATTAAATGTCAATTTAAATACATGACATAATTTAATCATTCGCTCTTTTAATTTATTTTATGGCCCTAATAAAATTAGTTACCGGTCAAAATTAATTCTTGGCTAACCATAAGATGATTTAATCATTTTAATCAACACTTTAATTTATTTATGAGCCTAATAAAATTAGTTAGTGGTCAATAAATGAAATCTCTGGTCCAACTAGGTAATAGTTCAACCATCCCTTTAATTTTATTGTAATAGATCAAGTTTCTTAATTCTTTACTCAGTCTGATGAAAGTTCAATGTATGTGACCTTATAGGATCCGATAGTATCGAGCTTTTAAGGTTTGACCAATCCTTTTTCTTTAAGAACTATTGGTTCGAGGTTCTACATTGTGAATAGAACTCGATTGCCTTAATCACCTATAGTACGCCTCTAGCAAGGCTCCACCATCCCCCATTACTCGGAATGTCATTCAGGCTTATGACTTAATCCTGGTTTATGCAATTGTTTCCCAATGCGATGAACTCCTTTCATTCTTTAATGTTAGTTATTAGCGTAGGTCTATTCTGGGCCGATGATGAATTATGCCTATTTCGTTCAATGATCAGACAAAAGAGCCAAAAAGGACCGAATTGTCATCCAAAATCTGAAATTCAAAAATCCACATTCTAGGGAAGCTTTGATTTAGCATTTCCTATAGAGAAATCAAAAAGTCAAAGTTTGGTCAAAAATAGGTAACTATCTTGCTGGCTAATTACCCATCTACACTAAAAACATCATATCTTATCGAGATCTGGCAAGGATTTAAGGTATTTAAAGTAAAATCTTGTTAGATAGGTAATTAGTCCGCTGGCTAATTACCTACCTTCTATAAATAAGGGCTCACTATGAGCGGACGACCTTTTTCCCCACCATTTTTTAAGGGGCATTGACAAATAAGAGCGGCGAAGCGAGCTGGAAGGATTGATCCTTATTTTAGCGTGATGAAAAGATAGACTGATAAAATCGATGTTGAAGCTGATGTTTAGTCCAATTTAGATGTTAAGGGATACGAGACTTGAAATCCCATATTTTAAGATAGAGTTGCCACTCAGTTTAGCTCCATCGGGAATTTGGGTACGATATTCCCACTTGGTGGTTGGACCGTACCTTAAAACAGAGATTACAAGTTCGGATGATGTTGTTTACTTTATAATTTTTAAATAAAAAAGGTTTACATTTTAATAAGCGCGACATTAGTTCTTATGCGATTTAAATCCGGTCAATTTTTAGAGTTTTCGGTTTATACAGCCATACATCACACAAAAGCAATAAATAAAGCAAGTAAATAAATTATTACATGGCTTTGCAAATACCTATACATTTTTCTAATGCGGAAAAATAAAGAAAGCGAATAAATAATTAAAAGGGTGAAACCGGGTCCTAACCGAGCTTACAAAATCGAACCCGGCTCCAATCCAGGAAAGATATACACAAATAATCATAAATAGGGCAGAAAATAAACACATCACATGCACAAAATCATTTTTTTGGAAATCTTTAGAGTTAAAAAGTCATTTTTAAGCATTTAATGCTATTTAATGAATTAAATGATAAAATAATTAAAAGAATCAGATTAAAAATAATTTTAATTTATTCCAAAATTTTTATGATTTTAAGAAAATATTTCAGGTGCACATTGGTGAAAAAAATGCGAAAAATGGCTTAAAAACGAATCAAAAAGGAGCTAAAAGCAAACTCAGACAGACAATGCTATAGTGACAACCTTCGGTGCTATCGCTATAGTGGCCACCACTATAGCTACAGAGGTCGCCGCTATAACGACGGCGGCCAAGGCTATAACTATAGCCTTGTCGTAAAATTTGCTTTCAAGGGGGAAATCAGATGTTTTTACATCCATAAACTCGAAATCATTGAAGTTTTAAGTCATAATCAGCTACATTTCAACAAATCTGGACTAAAAACACATAAATACTGTTGGTTTTATGGATTTGGGTGAGAAAATAACCAAAATTTCCAAAGAATAGTGTAACCTCAATAGGGGTAGAGTTCACCTCTATAACTATAGCCTTCGGTGCTGTAAGGGTGGCAGCTAAGGCTATAGGGATAGAGGTGAAGGCTATCCCTATAGAGGTGAGACGATTTTTTGATAGTTTTGCAAAATCACCAAAGGAAAGAACAAGAACAAGCACCAAAATCACCAAGAACAGCAGTAAAACGTAATAAAAATAAGTAAATAGATAATGCAACTCAGTTTTGTTACCTCTAGGCCTTGAATCTAACTTTGGATACTCAAATCAAGCCTTGACAAGGTTTTTTTGATGATTTATGACAAAAATTGACAGAATCCGTGACAAAAATAGCCACAGAATCAGTGATGGAACGTTTGGGTAGTATTTAAGAAAAGTCTGTAAAACCATATTTAATTCATTTTAACCTATGATCTCTTATTGATTTTCGCAATTATAAGAGATTAATCCGGATTCTATGCTTTTCTAGAGCTTTCTCTCTCCAGTTCTTCATTCTCTCTCACTAGTTCTTCATTTTCTCTCAAAATGTGATTCTAATTCTAATTTCTAGGGAGAAGTCCTCTAATCTCTCTCCTAAAAGGGTTTCAATTCTACCACACTCAAAAATACACTGACTTGGATGAGTTTTCGGGGAAAATACATATCCCAATCGAGAGGAGTGAGGACAAAACAAAGTGGCACTGCCAAAAAATGGCCATGCCACAACCACTGCTAGCGTCACGGTGAGGGCCACTCAAGGGTGGTGGCCACCACCATGACCATAGCAGCCACTGCTATAAGGGTGGCGGTGGCTACCATTATGGTAGAGGTGAAGCTACCATGGTTGCAGGGGTGGCCACAATAGGGGTGGCCATCCTGGCGGCGATCATCGCCATAAAAGTGGCGGTAACCACCACCAACGTAGTAGTGGCTGCAACATAAGTGGAGGTCACTATCGCTAGAGGGCAAGCTACTACCGCTACTACTAGCGGCGATAGCAACAAGGGGGGAGGGAACTAGGGTTAGGTTAGGGTTTTTAGGGGTCTAACTAGAGTTTAAACTTTAAACCCTCAAAACTTTCTCTACGATTATTCGATTAAGGCAATTCTTGACATTACAAAAACCTTGGAGAGTCTAGAATCAAAAGATATAAACGACACTTGCTAAAAATTTTTGGATCATATAGAAAATTGCAAAAAAATTTACTGCATGTGAGTGAAAGAAAACGGTTAATTCCTAAACGCATTTTAACAATTTTTAAGTGCGTTGAAAGGTCCAAAATCATAAAAAAAGGTACCTGCCAAACGCGATTTGACCCTCAAAGAATAGAATAACTTATCCGTAGAAGGTTAGAACAACAAGTCATCATCATTCTGGGGGTCACCAAAACGCCCGTGCTCACAGGCTGCCCCGCGGCAGATTATCGCTTGGCAAGCCAAGTGCGATCTCATGAAAGAGCGAGGGATAGAAGGTCATACCTGAGGTGCGGATTGTTGAACCAGTTGTCTATAGGGTTGCCATCAACAAACCTATCAAGAACGAAATTATGAGTAGGAAATATTAATTTGGTATCACCTTAGACTCCTCCCAAATGGATTTGAGATGGTCTGTTGGTTGCTATAGAAAAAAAAGGAGTGGGGACTTTTTGAGTTGGTTGTCTACGAACGGTTTAACTCCCCCAAAATGGATTTGAGATGGTCTGTTGGTTGCTTTATAAAAAAAAGGAGAAGGGACTTCTTGAGTCGGTTGTCTATGAACGGTTCGGGGATGCATCATCAACGGACATATTAAGAGAAATTCAAAACATTAGCAGTTATTGAGAGTTATGTTTCTGTTCCTTAATTGATTTAGCTGAAACAAAAATTTTTGCCCCTTCAATTAAGCAATAGAAATATAAAGAAGAAATATAAATTGAGTTGGAAATTCTCGAGTATCCGAAGAAGTTCGATGCTCGGTCGATCTTTGAAATTGCGAAGAGGTGCCCCTAAAGGTTTGAAGGTTACATCAAGGTTCCCCTAAAGGATTGAAAGCTACATCATGGTATCCCAAAGGATTGAAAACTGCATCGAGGTGCCCCTAAATCATTGAAAGCTGTATAGTGGTGCCCCGAAACAATTGAAAGATGCATAGTGGTGCCCCTAGATGATTGAAATCTATATAGCGGTGCCCCTAGATGATTGAAATTGACATAATAGTGCCCCTAGATGATTGAAATTTGTATAACGGTGCCCCTAGATGATTTAAATCTACATAGGAATGTCATGGAATGACTGAAAGTTGCATAGCGGTACCCTTAAATGATTGAAAGATGCTTAGCTGTGGCCTAAATGACCAAAAGCTGCATAGCGGTGGCCTTAGATGATTGAA
This sequence comes from Euphorbia pulcherrima, assembly GCA_947683365.1. Lineage (NCBI taxonomy): Eukaryota > Viridiplantae > Streptophyta > Magnoliopsida > Malpighiales > Euphorbiaceae > Euphorbia > Euphorbia pulcherrima. Next base: position 54,090,061 of record CANTUS010000015.1, read on the forward strand.
ATCTACATAGCGGTGCCCCTAGATGATTGAAATCTATATAGCAGTGCCCCACAATAATTGAAAGCTGCATAACAGTGCCGGTGAATGATTGAAAGATGCACAGCAGTGCCCCTAAATGACTGAAATTTGCATAGCGGTGCCCCTAGATGATTTTTGAGTTTTGAATTTTGGATCCTTGGGTCGGTTGTCCATCAGGATTACCGTATAGTGTACTTATCAAGGAAGTTTTGAGACATTAGTAAGCGACATGAATTGCATTTTTTATTGCTTAATATATTTTGTGGAAACAAAAATATTTTTGCCCCTTCAATTAAGCAATAAAAATGGAAGAATGAAATATAAGTTGAGTTAACATTTTTGGGAGTCCGGAGAAACTCCTAAGGTTGAGCGCATAACTTAAAGAAATTAGTTAGCATGCCCCTTGGTGTGGCCTTGGATATAGGATTGAAAGCAATTCTGGGTTACCCCTTGATACAGGTGCTTGTTTGGCGGTCGAGGAAACTTTTCTGTGCTTTGTTTCCTATAGAATTTAGTATAGAATAATAGACACAACATTTATGAACATAATGCGTGAATGCATGAGTTGCTTGGGCTGATAATCTTCTTCATCTAAGCTACATGACGGCTTGGTTGACCAATCTTACTTAGCCCGATTGCTTGCTAGGAGAGAGAATATATAGAATTGCATTGCAACATGAACAAGGCAGGAATGCCCCTGGGGTAGGATACACAAATTAAGCGGGAATGTCCTTAGCGGATAATTAGGGAAGCTGCAGCATACACACGAGGCTCGTACAGCCAGATATTGTGGCTAAGAGAAGACCCCTTGAATTCTACATTGCTAGTATGATAAGTGATAGAAGGCTCCCCATGAGCTATTCCAAGCGGCGAGTCGACTGCAAATTGATTGCTTGATTGAACAATTCGAAGAGAAAGGGGGTACATGAAGCGAAGTTCAAGATTCTTGATAACGAACGACTGGACGCTACTACTACCAATGAATTCTGTCAAGGATGGTTTGAGAAAATTGCAGACTTTTCCTAATGATTGGTCGTTATCGAGACTGGAGTGGCAAGTCCAAAGGACGAATTTGAGCCCTTTGAATCCACAGGACCTGAGAATATATTCAGGCACTCTGATGATGACGACGATAATGTAGATATCTTGATGTGATTGACTACAGTCATTGCTTTGTTTTGGTTGTATTAATTTTTAAATAGACCCGAGCATTGTGTTGGGCCCATTAGACTTGTTTATTTTAGTTTTATGTCCTAAGTTTTGCCTGGACCGCCCTTTTCGGGTTTTCAATCCAGCGAACTCCTAGCTTTTGCATAGACCTTGGTATTTTTGGTCTATTAGGACTTTTGCCTTTAAACTTTAGTTTTCTTTTGAAGAATCGGGCTGACTGCATGGAACCCTACATTCGACTTACAACATTTCGCCTTTTGGGCCCAATATATTCATTAAAACACAAACATAAGGATTTAGTAAAATGACATTTCCATTAATTGAAGTAAGTTTAAGTACATGATGATGATAACCGTTTCTATTGACCCAAACACTAGTGTTAACTAGCCTATGCAGGTTTTCTAGCCAACGCGCTCTCCTAGCTCACTTTTGTTGAAACTGAAAGTCGAATTGAACATGCATAATAGGCATGGCGGAAATTCAAAATTTTCACCCTGTCTCGAGGAACTCCTATTAGATACATGTAAATTAAATAAAGCCTTAACTAAATAATTCTCTACCTAGCTTAACATGCAAAAGGGCTAGGCATACCATATTTCTAAATTATATCCTAGCATGTACATTTTATGCTAACCATTTTATAACACTAAGCTATGACCTAAGCATAAAATAAACTAAGCATGCAAAACAACCTAAGCATATTATTAAGTCTAAAAAAGCTTAAAGAAAAAGACCTAATAATAAAAGGAGAACGAAAGAAAGCTTACCAATTGAAGCATGCTTTAGAAGAACCCTCTTACACAAGCGTCCAAGCACAGGATAGCCTCTATGAGTATCCACATGAACCCCACCAACCAAAACCGCCCTGGGAGGAAGAACTGAGAAGCCTTGATTAGTTGCTAGACCACCCCTGAAGCCTCACCAAAAAATATAAACTGAAGGTGCTCAAATGAATTTAAGCTCCTCAAAATATAACTTGTTCAAAAACCTTTATCGTAGGAATTACTTTGAACTCGGTGCATTGAAAGAGGAGAAGGGAAAGCCTATATATAGGCTTGGGGAAGCAAAAAGTTTCCCCTATTTTCCAATGAGGGTTATGCAAAATGCACATCCCATACGCGGGTCAGCCACGCGGGTCTAATAGGACTCATGGGCCGCCCCGCCATACACAGCGTGCAGCGCACACTGTGTGTACTGCAAGCTAGGCTTGCGGGCCACCGACAAGCCCAGCTTGTGGGCTGGGCCCTGCTGGGCGCACCCAGTGTTGTCCGGCAGCGCTGGTGTGACCCAGCACGTGGGCTCGTAATGGCGAGCCCACAGCCCCTTAGCTAGCCTATATGGGGCCCCAAAATTTGCCTGGATTTGGAAATTCCCTTTTAAATCCTTTTTCAAAATATTTATTTTTAAACCCTAAGAAATTAGTTACCACTTAAAGATAAATTCCTTGGCTTATAAAAATAATCTAATCAATTTAGCCAATTTATTTATAACCCTAATTAATTAATTACATGTCAAAAATAAATCTTTGGTCCAACCAAATGATCTAATCATATTTAACCAATTAAACAATAATCCAATTGTTATTTATATTATATTTTTGCAATAGAATAAATCTATTAGTTCTTTACTTAGTCCGATGAAGGTCCAAAGTGTGTGACCTTATAGGATCCTGAAGTATTGAGCTGTTGAGGCTTAACTAACCCTTGTTCTAATGGAACTATTGGCTCGAGGTTCAAGACCATGAATAGAACCAGATTACCTTAAACGACTGTAGTATGCCTCTAGGAAGGGTCTAGCATCCCTCATTACTCGGAATCTCATTTATGCTTATGACTTAATCCCAATTAAAGCAATTGTTATCCAATACAATGAACTCCTTCCATTCTTTAATATTTGTACCATCTGGTTTATAGGGTTTGGTTAAAGTGTTAACCCACTAATAGCAAGGTTGCTCCAAGCTATCCTAGTTATTAACTTATTACCGAAGTATATTGCCTTTTACCATAGTGTGTTTGACTAGAGACCATTTCTAACAAACGCATACTCTATCAAACACGTACTATAGTATGTAATAGTATGTATTCGTACTATTACATAACTAAGATATATCGCCCTAATTACCTTAAGGGCATACATCATATCCAACAAACTCCCACTTACACTAAGGCCAATTAGCCCTATGTCTTAATCCATATGCTTTAACATGCTAGTCATGCTTCAATTGAGTCAATGGCTTTATTAGACCATCCACGAGGTTCTGATCAGTGGGTATATATTCTAGTCTTATTATCTAAGCATCAATAATTTCCCTAATTATGTGATACTTTCTGGATACTTGTCTATTTTTCTGATGAGACTGTTGTTCCTTTGCCTGAGCTATGGCACCATTGTTATCGTAGTATAAAGTAATTGGATCAATGGTCTCAAGCACCGCACCGAGGTCACCAATAAATCCCTTTATCCAGATAGCTTCTATTTCTGCTTTGCATGTAGCAATGTATTCATATTCCATGGTTAAATAAGCAGTAGTTTCTTGCTTGGAACTCTTCCAGCATACCGCCCCTCCATTTAACACATACACAAAACCCGACTTAGACTTAAAGTCATCCTTGTCAAATTGAAAACTAGCATCAGTGTAACCTCTAACTATGAGGTCACCTTCTCCATATATCAAGAACTCCTCCTTAGTCCTTCTTAAGTACTTAAGAATTGCCTTGACGGCCATCCGTGGATTTTTACCTGGATCTAACTGATATCTGCTCGTAAAGCTTAAAGCTTAAGAGACATCTAGCCTAGTACATATCATAGCATACATGATGGATCCTATCACGGATTCATAGGGTATGTCCTTCATGCGCATTCTCTCCTGAGCTGTCTTCAGACACTGAAACTTAGATAGGTTAATCCCCTTTGTCATCAGGAGATAACCTTTCTTAGAATGCTCAAGGTTAAACCTATTCAATACCTTTTCTAGATATGTACTTTCAGACAAACCTAATAGCTTCTTTGATCTATCCCTATAGATCTTTATACCTAGTATAAATGCCGCTTCACTAAGGTATTTCGTGGAGAACTTTCTTGACAACCATACTTTATCATTTTGAAGGAGGGAAATATCGTTTCCTATTAGTAGAATGTCATTGACATACAATAGTAAGAAAATGACTACACTCCCACTAACCTTCTTGTAAACACAAGGCTCATTAATGTTTGGACTAAAATCCAGTTCACGGATTATCTAGTCGAACCTAATATTCCAACTACTGGATTCCTGCTTAAGTCTATAAATGGATCTTTGCAGCTTACATACCTTCCAACCATTCTAAGATGTAAAACCCTCAGGTTGTGTCATATGCACATCGCGGTCTAAATCCCCATTCAGGAATGTTCTCTTAACATCCATCTGCCAGATCTCATAATCATAATGAGCAGTAATGGCGAGGAGTATCCTTATGGATTTAAGCATGGCTACCGGTAAGAAAGTTTCATCATAGTCAATACCTTCACATTGACTATAACCTTTCGTAACCAACCTTGCTTTATAGGTAATTGTGTTACCGTCTATGTTAGTCTTTTTCTTGAAAACCCACTTGTACCCTATTGGTCTAACCTCTTGTGGTGCATCAACCAAATTCCAAACTTTGTTTTCATATATGGAATCCATTTTTGATTTCATGACTTTTAACCATTTATTAGAATTTGAGCTTTTCAATACCTCATCATATGTCCTTTGTTCATAATCCTCCATGAGTTATAGTTCCTTATCATCAGTGATGATAAACCCATATCTATCAGGACCCTTATGAATACAGCTTGATCTTTGAAATGGTTGTGTTTCAACAAGTTGCTCTTGGATCACACTTTCTTGTGTATCTAGAACGGGGTCAATTAGTTGATTGTCTATTTCCTCTTCTTGAACTTCTAGTTCAATATTCCTCCCATTGACTTTTGCAAGTAAGAGCTCCTTTTCCAAAAAGTGAGCATTTCGAGACACAGATACCTTTTGTGCTTTGGGTTGGTAAAATAGATATCCAATTATTTCCTTTGGATATCCAATGAGCAGACATTTATCAGACTTGGCATTTAGCTTATATGACGCTATCCTCTTAAGTATAGCAAGACAGCCCCATACTCTCAAGTGACTTAGAGATGGCCTTTTATTACACCATCTTTGATAAGGTGTAAAATTAACTGATTTAGAGGGCACTATGTTTAAAACATAAACTGTGCTCTCTAGTGCATATCCCCAAAAGGATTTACTAAGATCTACATGGCTCATCATGGACCGAACCATATCTATTGAAGTCTGATTCCTCCTTTCTAACACTCCGTTGTGTTGGGGCATATAAGGAGGGGTCCACTGGGAACTAACTTGTTTTCCTTTAGATAATCCAGAAACTCCTGACTTAAGTATTCTCTACCACAATTTGATCAAAGTGTTTTAATACTTTCTCAAGCTTTTTCTCTACTTCAGCTCTGAATAGTTTGAACTTTTCAAAACTTTTAGACTTTTGCTTCAGTAAGTACAAATAACCATATCGTGAATAATCATCAATAAAGGTTATGAAGTAGGAGTATCCTCCTAGTGCCTAAACACTCATTAGACCACACACAATAGTATGTATAAGTTCCAATGTACTTATGGCCTGTCCACCCTTTCCTTGAAAGGGTAACTTTATCATTTTTCCTTTTAAACAAGGTTCGCAATCACCATAACACTCCAAGTCTATTGGACTCAAGTCTCCATGCTTATACAACTTGGTTAAGTGATCTTTGTTTACGTGGCCTAAACGACAATGCCATAAGTAGAAGGAATTCTCATTATTTAATTTAACTTTCTTGACATTGTTCATATTGAAAACCTTTGTTTTAGTATTAAGAACATAAATGCCACCTTTCATCATTCCATAACCATAAAGAACATTATTCAAACGAATCTGACAATTATTATTCAAAAATAAAATCTCAAATCCTTCTACTGATAAACATGCAACATATACAATATTCTTACTAACACTTAGAATGTAGTAATAATTATTCAAAACTAAAAGAAGTCCACTTGAAGAATAAGATTAAAGCTTCCTATGGTTAATGCAACAACTCTAGCTCCATTTCCCATACGTAGGTCCATCTCCCCTTTTGCAAGTCTTCTACTATTCCTTAGCCCCTGCACAGAAGTACAGATATGAGAACCACAACCAGTATCTAATACCCAAGTGGATTCATGCGAAAAATTAGCAAAATTTTCAATTACAAACATACCTGAAGTAGATGCCTCTGCAGGCTTCTTCTCCAAATGCTCAGAAGTAAGAGCTTTACAATTCCTCTTCCAAATGTCCCAGTTTCCCACACTGGAAGCAGACATACTTAGATGCCTTCTTTTCTTTCTTCTTCTTACTGATTCTTTTCTAGCACCTAGTGCCTTCTTCTTCTTCTTAAAAGCCTTGCCTTTCTTAACCAATAGTAGAGGTTTATAATCTTTCTTGATTTGAGGTTCTATTGTTTTTAGCATGTTGATTAATTCAGGGATAGTAGACTTAATCTTGTTCATGTAATAGTTAGTCATGAAGCCTGAGTAACTATCTGTCAAGGACATCAACACAAGGTCAATGCTCAAGTCATGATTCTTCTCAAATCCCAATCGATTCAGCTTCTCAAGGTATCGTAAGATTTTCAGTACATGCTGAGAGGCAGAAGTGCCAGCCTGCATCTTGGTTCCGAAAAGGTGCTTGGAGGTCTCATACCACTCTGTCCTTTCCTGCTCCAAAAATAGCTCTTCAAGATAGAGAACCACATCCTCCAAGGGCATGTTCTCATGTTGTTTCTGAAGCTTAGGATTCATGGACCCCAATATGATACACATGGTAGTCTCACAATCTTTCCTATACTTCAACCAAGCAGCATGTTCCGCATGATCCTCAACATCAGGTTTAATAGGGCAGATTTCACTTAGAACATAGGCAATTCCCTCGGATATGAGAACTATTCTCACAGCTCAAATCCAATCAGAAAAGTTTGAGCCATTCAATTTTGTGTCAGGTAACATGCAGAGATTAACATTGGAAGTCATTTTCAGCCTAAGATATAAGAAATGAAAAAGAGTTTAGATATTAGTTTAAGTACATGCTTTTAATATAAGGTTTTTTAATTAAATACATTTGTCCTACTATTTTCTTTGAAATTTACAATAGCCCATTCTATTGAATTCGAGAATTTTAGCCCAGTTAAATTTCCTAGTAGGTAGCATCTATAACTAGTCTATTACAACCCCTAATTTTATGAGTCAAGTTCCCTAAACCCAAGGGACGTGTGCTCTTATATCAGCATCTCCTTAAATATATCTCACACTCGAGCCCCCAATTTTATGGTAATCTACCCTAGTTTTGTTAAGGCAGACGCTATCCCTAACTTTACAATAAATTAATGTGGACTAGAAGGAACGCTATGCGTAGCACTTTGATAGCCCAAAGAGGCCGAATTGTAAATTTGAGTAAGGAAGACTATAGCTTGTCTTAATATATTATTGGTGTTAAACGTCTCAACAAATCTAGGATTTTATTAGATGGACATATTTATAATATCTTATATTAATTTAGGGTATTTTAGAATTAATTTATAAGGTCCAACCTTAGGTGGGTTCAAGCTCTTTATTATAATTATTCCATCAACCTAGATTATATCCAAAATAATTAACACTTTTATTTGTTAAAATTGTATTGCATTTTGCTTTAAGCTTTTATTCAATAAATTTAATTTTTACATTGTTATAGAAACATATATAAGCACCATCTTATATACTAGAAATAAACTAGTCCATATTAATACCCCAGTTGGTCAATTTAAGTTGCACAGATATAAGTTCCCAGGCAGGAGAGGTGCCCTTGAAGTGAGTAGACACCAAGTCCAACCCTTAGCCAGAACAAATACGGGCACAAACTTGAAGACCAATGAATTCTCTTGAACTAACAAATTTTATTCTTCCAATTCATGTAAATTAGAAGCATCTATAACCCATGTAATTTAAATAAATTATTGACACTTGTATAATTTGAGTAAGTTGAGCAGGCTTGTTCAAAAAAAATATATTCATAACCCTTTTCTAACCTTGAAATGAAAGGCACAAGTTCATATATATTGTTCCAAACAATTAAATAAATAGATTATTTCAAATAGAAAATAATTTTTAGTTCGCTTCTAACTTAATTATGCACTAAACAGGTAGGCTCTGATACCACTATTGGGAATTGACAGTCAAATTAAACATGCATAATAGGCATGGCAGAAATTGAAAAATTTGTCCCTGTCCCCAGGATCTCCTATTAGATACATATAAATTAAATGAAGCCTTAACTAAATAATTCTCTACCTAGGTTAGCATGCAAGAGGGCTAGGCATACCATAATTCTAAATTATATTATAGCATGTATATTTTATGCTAAGCATGTTATAACTCTAAGTTATAACCTAAGCATGTTATAACTCTAAGATATAACCTAGGCATAAAATAAACTAAGCATGCAAAACAACATAAGCATATTATTAAGTCTAAAAATGCTTAAAGAAAAAGACCTAATAATAAAAGGAGAAAGAAAGAAAACTTACCAGTTGAAGCATGCTTTAGCAGAACCCTCTAGCATAAGCCTCCAAGCGTAGGATAGCCTCTATGAGTATCCACCTGAACCCCAACAACCAAAACCTCCCCAAGAGGAAGAACTAAGAAGCCTAGAGTAGTTGCTAGACAACTCTAGATGCCTCACCCAAAAATATAAACTAGAGGTGCCACAATAAATTTAGGCTCCTCAAAATATAACTTGTTCAAAAACCTTTATCGTAGGAATTACTTTGAACTCGGTGCACTTGTAAGGCTTGGGGAAGCAAAAAGCTTCCCCTATTTTCCAATGTGGGATGCGTAAAATGCATATTCGACATGCGGGTAAGCCATGCGGGTCCAATAGGACCCGTGGGCTGCCCCACCACACATAGCGTGCAACGTACGTTATGTGTGCCATAAGTTGGGATTACGGGTTCTAGCACGACCATGCTGGGCACACCTAGTGCTGCCCAGCAGCGCTGGGGTGACCCAGCACATGGGCTCGTAATGGCGAGCCCATAGCCTCTTATCCAGCCTATATGGGGCCCCAAAATTTAGGCCCCATTTCCGTAGGGTCCGACACCCTTTTGCCCCTATTAGAAAATTCCCTTTTAAATCCTTTTTCAAAATATTTATTTTTCGACCTAATAAATTACTTACCGATCAAAGATAAATTCCTTGGCTTATAAAAATGATTTAATCAATTTAGCCAATTTATTTATGACCCCAATTAATTAGTTACCTCTTAAAAATAAATCCTTGGTCCAACCAAATGATCTAATCAATTCTAACTAATTAAACAATAATCCAATTGTTATTTATATCATATTTTCGTAATAGAATAAGTCTATTTGTTCTTTACTTAGTCTGATGAAGGTCCAAAGTTTGTGACCTTATAGGATCCTTAAGTATTGAGCTGTTAAGGCTTAACGAACCCTTGTTCTAATGGAACCATTGGCTCGAGCTTGTAGACCGTGAATAGAACCCGATTACCTTAAATGACTGTAGTATGCCTCTAGCAAGGGTCTACCATCCCCCATTACTCAGAATGTCATTTATGCTTATGACTTAAAAACGGTTAATGCAATAGTTGACTAATGCGATGAACTCATTCAATTCTTTAATATTTGTAACATTTGGTTTATAGGGTTCGGTTAAAGTGTTAACCCACTAATAGCGAGGTTGCTTCAAACTATCCCAGTTATTAACTTGTTACCAATGTACGTTGCCTTTTACCATAGTGTGTTTGACTAGAAACCATTTCTATCAAATATATACTCTAATCAGAGGTTTATTGCAATCATAACTTTAACAAGCGGCCAGGTACAACTCCTTAATATATCTAGAGTGATGGATTATTTCCAACTACTCAGCTTACCAACGCGATGTCATCACTGTACCCATAATCACCCATAACACCCTAAATTAATGAGTGTATAGGAATGACCCAAAGTATAGCAATAGTACCACACGAGGTAACTAGTATCTAAAGTATGAGGATATTTGCAAAGCTTATTGCATGAAGACAAACACTGACACATTGATATATATATCAAGTGTTTGTCTTATTACGGTCTCCAATATATCTTCAGATATATCCATGTGTCAAACTTAAGGTAGAACCTGCAGTCCTTAGGAGATTAACTACTTGGACCCTTTCCAAGAAAGTTGACCACATGCTAGGCTTTTTGCTTCATCAATATCCTTTCTTGACGAAACTATGACTAGGGATGGTTTAGACATAATCATAATTGCACATAAAGTAGGTTCCACCAAACATAGTCCAACTATAATTTCTCTTACTTCATGCTATGATATGTCAAGTACTTTTGTAAACATACATCATTGAATATATTGAACCAGTCATAATATGTAAACAAAAGATTAAATGCCGTTATTAATTAAACAAAATATTCGTACTATTATATAATTAAGATATATCGCCCTAATTGCCTTAAGGGTATACATCATATCCAACAACTTTTACACCAAATTTTGCATGGACCGCCCTTTATGGGTTTTCAGCTTAGCTGGTTATCTTGCACCCTAACTTTTGGCTGATCTATTTTTAGAATACAGATCAGCGGGATACACCCTAGTTTTTGCCCAAGTAGTAGAGGACCACTAGTTGGGTGATTAAATTTATTTATTTTTTATGTGCCTCTTTTTCTGGATTTGATTATTTTTAGTTAGATATGATAACACTTTAACCTACTTTTATTGGTAGGGTTTACGAACTGATTACCATTGATAATCATGCCCCTTATGCTGAAATTTTTTGGATCTTATAGAAAATCGTAAACCAAATTACTGCGCGTGAGTGAAAGAAAACGGTTAATTCATAAACACATTTTAACTATTTTTAAGCACATTCAAAGGTAAAAAATCATCAAAAAGGTACTTGCTAAATACGGTTCGACCCTCAAAGAATAGAATAACTAGCCCGTAGAAGGCTAGATAGACCAATAAAACATCATCATTCCGCGGGTCACCAAAAAGCCCGTGCTCATAGGCTGCCCCATGGAAGATTATCGCTTGGCGAGCCCAGTGTGATCTTGTGAAAGAGTGAGGGATAAAAGGTCATACCTGAGGTGCGGATTCTTGAACCGGTTGTCTACTGGGGTTGCCATCAACAGACCTATTAAGAACAAAATTATGACTTAAAAATATTGATTCGATAGCACCAGCGACTTCCCCTAAACGGATTTGAGATGGTATTTAGTTGTTTGGAAAAACAAGGAGTAGGGAATTCTTGAGTCGGTTGTCTATGAACGGTATGGGGATGCATCATCAACGGACCTATCAACAGAAATTCAAAACATTAGTAGTTATTGAGAGTTATGCTTGTGTTGCATGATTAATTTTGCTGAAATAAAATTTTTGCCCCTTAAATTAAGTAATAGAAACAGAAAGAAGAAATATAAATTGTGTTGGAAATTCTTGGGTATCCGAAGAAATTTGGTGCTCGGTTGGTCTTTGAAATTGCAAAAAGGTGCCCCTAAAAGGTTGAAGGCTGCATTATGGTGCCCCTAAAGGATTGAAAGCTACATCACGCTGCCCCAAAAGGATTGAAACTGCATTGAGCTATTCCTGAATGATTAAAAGCTACATAGCGGTGCCCCGAAATGATTGAAAGTTGCATAGCGGTGCCCCTAGATGATTCGAATCTGCGTAGCGGTGCCGCTAGATGATTGAAATCTATATAGCGTTGCCCCTAGATGATTGAAATATTTAGTTTTGTGCCCTAGAATGACTGAAAGTTGCATAGCAGTGCCCGTGAATGATTGAAAATTGCATAGCGGTGCCCCTGAATGACCGAAAGCTGTATAGCGGTGGCCCTAGATGATTGAAATCTACATACCGGTGCCCTTAGATTATTGAAATCTACATAATCGTGCCTCTAGATGATTGAAATTTGCATAGCAGTGCCCTAGAATGATTGAAAGCTCCATATCGGTGCCCCTAAATGATTGAAAGCTACATAGCGGGGCCCTAGAATGATTGAAAGCTATATAGCGGTGCCTGTAAATGACTGAAAGCTACATAGCGATGCCCCTGAATGATTGAAAGATGTGTAGCAGTGCCCCTGGATGATTTCTGAGTTTTGAATTTTGGATCCTCGGGTTGATTATCCATCGGGATTATCGTATGGTGTACATGTGAAGGAAGTTTTGAGACATCAGTAAGCGACATGAATTGCATTTTTATTGCTTAATTGATTTTGTGGAAACAAAAATATTTTTGTCCCTTCAATTAAGCAAAAAAAATGGGAGAGTGAAATATAGGTTGAGTTAAGATTTACGGGATTCCGGAGAAATTGCTGAGGTTGAGCGCATAGCTTAAAGAAATCAGTCGACATGCCCATTAGAAGTGGTCCCGGATATAGGATTGAAAGCAATTCTGGGATGCCCCTCAATATAGGTTCTTATTTAGAGCTTGAGTGTATAGTTTGAGGAAACTTTTCTATGCTTTGTTTCCTATAGAATTTAGCATAGAATGATAGACATGACATTTATGAGCATTGTGCTTGAATGCATGAATGCATGAGCTGCTTGGACTGATCATCTTCTTCATCTGAGCTCTATGACTGCTTGCCTGATTGATCTTGCTTAGCTTGGTTTCTTACTAGGAGAGAGAATATATGGAATTGCATTGTGACCCAGACAAGAAGGGAATGCCCCTGAGGGAGGATACACAAATTAGGCAGGAATGTCCCTGGTGGATAATTAGGGAAGCTGAGGCATACACGCAAGGCCTGTGTAGCTGGATATTATGGGTAAGACACGACCCATGAATTCTGCATTACTAGTATGGAAAGTGATAGAAGGCTCCTCACGAGGTATTCCAAGCGGCGAGTCGACTGCAATTTGATTGCTGGATCGAGCAAGTGGAAGAGAAATGGGGTGCATGAAGAGAAGTTCAAGATTCTTGATAATGAATGACTGTACGCTATTACTACCAATGAATTCTACCAAGGATGGTTTGAGAAGATTGCAGACTTTTCCTAATGCTTGGTCGAGGTCGAGACTGGAGTGGCATGTGCGGAGGACGAATTTGAGCCCTTCGAATCCACTAGACCAGAGAATGTAATTAGGCACTCTGATGACGATGATAATAATGTAGATATCTTGATGTGATTGATGATAGTCATTGCTTTGTTTCAGTTATCTTAATTTTTGCATCCGAGCATTGTGTTGGGCACATCGAACTTGTTTATTTTGCCTTTATGTCTTAAGTTTTTCGAGACTGCCCTTTTCGGGTTTTCAAACCAGCGGACTATTCCTAGCTTTTGCATAGGCCTCGGTGCTTTCAGTCTATTAGGACCTTTGCCTTTTAACTTTTATTTTAATTTGAGGTGTTGGGCTGATTGCACGAAACACTACATTCGCCTTACTTACAACATTTCACCTTTTAGGCCCTATATATTCATTCAACCACAAACATAAAGGATTTAGTAAAATGACATTTCCCTTATTTGAAGTAAGTTTGAGTACTTGATGATAATAAACATTTGTATTGACCCAAACTCTAGTGTTAGCTCGCCTATGCAGGTTCTCTAGCCAACACGCTCTCGTAGCTCACTTTTACACTAAACTTTTCCTAGACTGCCCTTTTCGGGTTTTCAGCTTAGCTGGTTATCTTGCACCCTAACTTTTGGCTGACTAGTTTTTAGAATACCGATCAGCGGGATACACCCTAATTTTTGCTCGAGTAGTAGAGGATCACTCGTCGGGTGATTAGTCTTACTTATTTTTTGTGTGCCGCTTTTCTAGTTTTGTTTCTTTTTGGTAAGATATGATAATACATCAACCTACTTTGATTGGTATGGTTTACAAACTCATTAACATCGGTAATTTGGCCCCTTATACTGAAAATTTTTGGATCTTGTAGAAAATTGCAAAACAAATTACTGCGCGCAAATGAAAGAAAATGATTAATTGCTAAATGCTTTTTAACGATTTTTAAGCCCGTTCAAAGGTCTAACATCATCAAAAAGGAACTTGCCATATGCAATTCAACCCTTAAATAATAGAATAACTGGTCTGTACAAGGTCAGAGCAATAAGTCATCATCATTCCGCAGGTCACTAAAAAATTCGTGTTCATAGGCTACCCCTCGGGAGATTATCGATTGGTGAGCCAGGTGTGATCTTATAAAAGAGCGAGGGATAGAAGGACATAACTGAGGTACAGATTCTTTAACTAGTTGTCTACTAGGGTTGCCATCAATAGACCTGTTAGGAATAAAAATTCTAACTTGGAAATATTGATTTGGTATCACCTTCGACTCCCCCCAAATGGATTTGAGATAGTCCGTTGGTTGCTTTGTAAAAAAAAGGAGAAGGGACTTCTTGAGTCGGTTGTCTACGAACGGTTCAGGGACGCATCATCAATGGACCTATTAAGAGAAATTCGAAACATTAGTAGTTAATGAGAATTATATTTCTAATTCTTAATTGATTTTGCTGAAACAAGAATTTTTACCCTATCAATTATGCAACAGAACTAGAGAGAAGAAATATAAATTGAGTTGGAAATTCTCGGGTATCTGAAGAAGTTCGGTGCTTGGTCGGTCTTTGAAACTGTAAAAAGATGCCCCTAAAGGGTTGAAGGCTGCATTGAGGTGCCCCTAAAGGATTGAAAGCAGCATTATGGTGCCCCAAAAGGATTGAAAACTGCATCGAGGTGCCCCTAAATGATTGAAAGCTACATAGCGGTGCCCCAAAAGGATTGAAAGTTGTATAGTACCCTAAATGATCAAAAGCTGCATAGCGGTGCCCCTAGATGATTGAAATCTGTATAGCAGTACCCCTAGATGATTGAAATTTGCATAGCAGAGCCCCTAGATTATTAAAATCTACGTAGTGGTGCCCCTAAATGATTGAAAGCTACATAACGGTGCCCCATAATGATTGAAAGCTATATAGCGGTGCCCCCAAATGAATGAAAGATGCATTGCAGTGCCCCTAAATGATTGAAAGATGCATAGTGGTGCCCCAAATGATTGAAATCTGCATAGCGGTGCCCCTAGATGATTTTTGAGTTTTGAATTTTGGATCCTCGGGTCAGTTGTCCATTGGGACTGTTGTATGGTGTACATGTCAAGGAAGTTTTGAGACATCAGTAAGTGACATGAATTGCATCTTTATTGCTTAATTTATTTTGTGGAAATAAAAAAATTTTTGCCCTTTCAATTATGCAATAAAAATTGAAGAATGAAATATAAGTTGAGTTAAGATTTCTGGGAGTCTAGAGAAACTGCAGAGGTTGAGTGCATAGCTCAAAGAAATTAGTCGATATACCCCTTAGGAATAGTATCGGATATAGGATTGAAAGCAATTCTGGGTTGCCGTTGATATGGGTGCTGGTTTCGAGGTTGAGTGTATAGTTTGAGGAAACTTTTCTGTGCTTTTTTCCTATAGAATTTAGCATAAAATAATAGACATAACATTTACAAACATTATGCATGAATGCATGAATGCATGAGTTTCTTGGGCTAATCATCTTCTTCATCCGAGCTACATGACTACCTGCCTAACCGATCTTGCTTAGCCCGATTGCTTACTAGGTGAGAGAATATATAGAATTGCATTACAACTCAGAAAAGGTGGGAATGCCCCTCGAGGATGATACACAGATTAGGCGGAAATGTCCCGGGTCGATAATTAGGGAAGCTGCGGCAAACACGCGAGGCTAGTGTAGCCAGATATTGTGGCTGAGATAGGACCCGTGAATTGTACATCGCTAGTATTACAAGTGATAAAAGGCTGCTCACAAGCTATTCCAAGCGGTGAGTTGGCTGTAAATTGATTGCTGGATCGAGCATGTTTTAGAGAAAAGGGTGCACGAAGTGAAGTTCAAGATTCTTGATAATGAACGACTGGACACTATTACTCCCAATGAATTCTACTAAGGATGGTTTGAGAAGATTGCAGACTTTTCCTAATGCTTGGTCACGGTCGAGACTGGAGTGGCACATGTAGAGGATGAATTTGAGCCCTTCGAATGCACTAGACCAGAGAATGTATTCAGGAACTCTGATGATGATGACGATAATGCAGATATCTTGTTGTAATCGACACCATTCATTGCTTTCTTTTGGTTGTCTTAATTTTTTCATTGACACAAGCATTGTGTTGGGCCCATCAGACTTATTTATTTTGCTTTCATGACTTAAGTTTTGCCTACATTACCCTTTCGGCTTTTCAATCCAGCATACTTTTCCTGGGTTTTACACAGACCTTAGTATTTTCAGTCTATTAGGACTTTTGCCTTTTAACGTTTGTTTTCTTTTGAGGAATTGGGCTGGCTGCACGGAACCCTACATTCAACTTACTTTCAACATTTTGCCTTTTGGGCCCAATATATTCATTCAAGCATAGACATAAAGGATTCAGTAAAATTACATTTCCATTAATTGAAGTAAGTATGAGTACATGATGATGATAACTGTTTCTATTGACTCAAACTCTGGGGTTAACTAGCCTATGCAGGTTCTCTAGCCAATACGCTCTTGTAGCTCACTTTTACCACAAATTTTGCCTAGACTGCCCTTTTCAGGCTTTTAGTTTAGCGGGTTATCTTGCACCCTAAATTTTGGTAGACCAGTTTATAGAATATCAATCAGCGGGATACACCCTAATTTTTGCCCGAGTCATAGAGGACAACTCGTTGGGTGATTAATTTAATTTATTTTTTATGTTCAGCTTTTCTAGATTTATTTTTTGGTTAGATATGATAACACTTCAACCTGCTTTGATTGGTAAGGTTTACGAACTCATTACCATCGATAATCATGCCCCTTGTGCTAAAAATTTTCGGTTCTTATAGAAATTCACAAAACAAATTAAATGCATTTTAATGATTTTTAAGCACATTTAAAGGTCCAAAAACATCAAAAAGGTACTTGTCAAATGCAATTCGAGCCCCAAAGAATAGAACAATTGGTCTGTACAATGTCGGAGCAACAAGTCATCATCGTTTCACGTGTCACCAAAAACCCAGTGCTTATAGGCTACCCCTTGGGAGATTATTGATTGGTGAGCCAAGTGTGATATCACGAAAGAGCGAGGAATAGAAGGCCATACTAGAGGTGCAGATTCTTGAATCAGTTATCCACTGGGGTTGCAATCAACAGACCTATCAACAATAAAGTTATGGCTTAGAAATATTGATTCGGTACCACCTTCGACTCCCCCCAACTAGATTTGAGATGGTCTTTTGGATTATTTGGAAAAAAATGAGTAGGGACTTCTAGAGTCAGTTGTCTACGAATGCTTCGGAGATGCATCATCAATGGACCTATTAAGAGAGATTCGAAACATTAGCAGTTATTGAGAGTTATATTTCCATTGCTTAAATTATTCTGCTGAAACAAAAAATATTTCCACTTCAATTAAGCAAAATAAACAAAAAGAAGAAATATAAATTGAGTCTGAAATTCTCGGGTATCCGAAGAAGTTTAGTGCTCGATCGGTCTTTGAAGTTGCAAAGAGGTGCCCCTAAAGGGTTGAAGGCCGCATTGAAGTGCCCCTAAAGGATTGAAAGCTGCATCACAGTGCCTTAAAAGGATTGAAAACTGCATCGAGGTGCCCCTGACTGATTGAAAGCTGCAAAACAGTGCCTTGAAAGGATTGAAAGCTGTATAGCAATGCCCGTAAATGATCGAAAGCTGCATAGCGGTGCTCTTAGATGATTGAAATCTGTATAGCGGTGCCCCTAGATGATTGAAATTTGCATAGCGGTGCCCGAGAATGACTAAAATCTACATAGCGGTGCCCCTGAATGATTGAAAGCTCCATAGCGGTGCCCCTGAATGGCCGAAAGCTGTATAGTGGTTGTCCCAGATGATTGAATTCTGCATAGCGATGCCCCTAGATAGTTGAAATCTATATAGCGGTGCCCTAGAATGATCAAAAGCTCCATAGCGATGCCCCTAAATGTTTGGAAGCTGCATAGCGGTGCCCCTGAATGATTGAAAGCTACATAGTGTTGCCCCTGAATGATTGAAAGATGCTTGGTGATGCCCTTGAATGATTAAAAGATGCATAGCGGTGCACCTAAATGATTGAAATCTAAGTAGCGGTGCCCCGAAATGATTTCTTAGTATTGAATTCTGGATCCGCGGGACAGTTGTGCATCGGGATTGCCATATGGCATACTTGTCAAGGAAGTTTTGAGACATTAGCATGCGACATGAATTGCATTTTTATTGCTTAATTTGTTTTGTGGAAACAAAAATATTTTTGCCCCTTCAATTCAGCAATAAAAACCGAAGAATGAAATATAAGTTAAGTTAAGATTTTTGGGAGTCCGGAGAAACTGCTGAGGTTGAGCGCATAGCTCAAAGATATTAGTCGACATGCCCTTTAGGAGTGGCATCGGATATAGGATTGAAAGCAATTCTTGGATGCCACTTGATACGGGTGCTTGTTTGGAGGTCGAGTGTATAGTTTGAGGAAACATTTTTGTGCTTTGTTCCCTATAGAATTCAGCATAGAATAATAGATGTGACATTTATGAACATTACACATGAATGCATGAGTTGTTTGGGCTGATCATCTTCTTCATCTGAGCTATATGACTGCTCGCCTTACCGATTTTTCTTAGCCATGTTGCTTGCTAGCTGAGAGAATATATGGAATTGCATTGTGAGGCGGACAAGGCGGGAATGCCCCAAGGGGAGGATACACAGATTAGGTTGGAATGTCCCTAGTCGATAATTAGGGAAGCTGCGGCGTACACGCAAGGCTCGTGTAGCTGGATGTTGTGGCTTATACAAGACCTGTGAATTCTACATCGCTAGTATGACAAGTGATAAGAGGCTCCTCTTGAGCCACTCCAAGCGGCGAGTCAACTTCAAATAGATTCCTAGATCGAGCATGTCGAAGAGAAAAGGGGTGCACGAAGCAAAGTTCAAGATTCTTGATAACGAACGACTGGACGCTATTACTACTAATGAATTCTACCATGGATGGTTTGTGAAGATGGCAGACTTTTCCTAATGCTTGGTCGCGATCAAGACTGGAGTGGCACATGTAGAGGATGAATTTGAGCCCTTCGAATCCACTAGACCGGAGAATGTATTCAGGAACTCTGATAATGATGAGTATAATGCAGATATCTTGATGTGATTGACGGCAATCATTGCTTTCTTTTGGTTATCTTAACTTTTGCATAGACTCGAGCATTGTGTTGGGCCCATCAGACTTGTTTATTTTGCTTTTATGTCCTAAGTTTTGCCTGGACTGCCCTTTTCAGGTTTTCAATCCTGCGAACTTTTCCTGGCTTATGCATAGACCTTAATGTTTTCAATCTATCAGGACTTTTGCCTTTTAACTTTTGTTTTCTATTAAGGAATAAGGATGACTGCAAGGAACCCCACAGTCGACTTACTTACAACATTTCACCTTTTAGGCCCAATATATTCATTCAAGCACAAACATAGAGATTCAGTAAAATGACATTTCGATTAATTAAAGTAAGTTTGAGTACATGATGATGATAACTGTTTCTACTGACCCAAACTCTAGTGTAAACTAGCCTGTGCAGGTTTTCTAGCCAATAAGCTCCCGTAGCTCACTTTTACCCTAAATTTTGCTTACACCGGCCTTTTTGGGTTTTTATCTTAGCGGGTTATCTTGCACCCTAACTTTTGGCTGACTGGTTTGTAGAATACCGATCAGCGGGATACACCCTAATTTTGGCCTAGGTAGTAGAGGACAACTAATCGGCTGATTAATTTTGTTTATTTTTACGTGGCTTTTCTGGATTTGATTCTTTTTGGTTAGATATGATAACACTTCAACATGCTTTGATTGGTAGGATTTATGAACTCATTACCATTGATAATCATGCCCCTCGTGCTGAGTGCCTTTCTAGTTACTCAAAGTATTTCCCATTTGAATAGAATTTCCCCCTTGGGTTAGAGTCGTAGGCTATACTTGCTTTAGAATTGGATTGTCAGCTTTTGACGGATACTCCTGATGCTTGGCTCGGTCATTGTATGCTTTGCTATGCACTGCTGGTACATCTAAAAATTATTTAAGCTGTCTGAACTATGCTTTGGTCCATTGGGGTCCCTTTGACTTGGGTATAGTGCGACTTTCGAGGATTTCATCATGGTTTTGCTTGGGTAGCTTCCATTCAATAGATAAAGGAGAAAGGTGTTTGGCTTGCAAGAATTCTGACACTTGTTTGATATCTTCAAAGGGTGAATGGTAGCTTATCAGCTCAGTCTTTATACCATCCAGTAGGCTTGGAGAGAAATTTCTTGATAAGCTGGTTTGATATTTTAGTTACCCCATTAGCTTGTGATTTTTGCGGTGAAGATCTATGGCGCTTGGTTCCACATTTCTTGATCAAATCGATTGTTGCCATTTGAAACCAAAACACCATTATCTGTTATGATGTGGCGAGTTAGGCTATACCGAGCAAAGATGCATATCTTGATGAACTTGGCTATGCTCTCGGCGGCAATAATCGTGCAAGGCTGCAATTTCACCATTTTGAGAAGTAAGTTGCCCCTTTGATGATAAAGTAGTGTTCAATTGTTGATGAGGGTCGAATCTTACCGATTTCCTTTCATATGTATCCCCCTTGCCGAGAGTGTCCAATGAGGAGAGAAACAGTTAAGGTTTGTGGTTGTAAGGAATTGGATATCATGAAGGATCAATGGTGTATCGGGGGTCAGAATTGGAGAATGGGTGGGCAAAGAAATGGTAAGCCTTGATTTTGTCAGAGGTAATCTAGCGATGCTCTTTCTCCATAATCGGCCGAGGCTTCTTCGGTAGCTTGAAAATAGGTTTGTACATAGCTGTGAGGCCGTCGATGAACCAATTGACATGTTGGATCTATCCAAGGAAGGACCAAACTTCCTTTTCTATTCTGGGTGTGAAGATGTGATGCTCGGTAACCTCACGATGAACCTAGGGCGTTGCTTGGTGTGACCAGGTAGAAGCATGATCACGATCTTTAACCACTTTTATCTCTCTTTTTCTTTCAGAGGTTAGGCCATTAGAAATGGTTACCATTTTAGGTTATCATATCTAGTAAGATTTATTTTAGTTAAAGAAACGTCATGGATACTAAACACATTATGCTTATGATAAAATGAATGCATGGACCCATTAAGCTTAACATCAAATGAGTAAACAAAACCAGAGTCATTGATTGAATTAAAAATGTCTTAAAGGCAGGGTTGTTCACGTCTAAATACTAGAAAAGAAAATTACATAAATAGATAGTCATCCGCCATAGGCGGAGGGTCTTGATTTGCGGTGCTGGTAGATTAGGCACCCTCGATAGTTTTCATTGGTGGGTTGTCCAAGACGAGATCCAGAACTTTCACTTGCTCAGTTGATGACTTTTCTCCTTCATTCCCTACAGACCTCGCAATGATTTCAATAGCCTTGGTAGTAGAATTGGCTTCCATAGTCCTGTCGGCTGAACTGGAGAAGACCATGGCCAATATAATTTCTTCAGGGAGACATAATTGATCACACCCATTCACCATATGAGCTAGGTGATGGTTTCCCCTCAGTACTAGTCTTCCTAGCAGGGTCATCCATTTTTCCTTCCCTTACCAAATAGGAGATAGCAGTAGCTAAAGCTCTACATTGGTTTGTTTGATGTCCCTTTTGTATGTGGTATTTGTAGAAGTTTGCTTTTTCCTCAGGGGTTGGGGGCCTTTAATCTTGGATGATAAAGCTCGCCGGCTTCACACATCTTGGCAAACATCACACTCAATCGTAACTTCAAAGGGTAAATTGAGGGATTCCAATTGGGTGGTTGGTAAGGAGTTCTCTGAATGGCTGAAACCTCTTCTTGTGCCACCACTTGAACTGCGAGTGTTTTCTCTTCGATTGGGATAGGAGTAGCTTCAAATGTTTTAGAACCGTTGCTCTTGTTAAACCAGGGTTTATTGCTATTTGGCTTGTTAGTCTTCACCTTATCTTTTCTACACTTGATTTCTTAGCCTTCTCGAAAACCTTTGTGTACAACTTAAAAGAATTGGTTTCCATCTCCTTACGGATAACCAGGAGAGCTTCATTGAGAAGTTTGAGGATCATCTCCTTCAGACTGAGCTTTTGCTTCAATAATACTTGAGTGGCCATCCACCTATTGAAATAGGACTTAAAAGCCTCTCCTTATTTCTACTTAATAGCCTCGAGATGGTGAATAGTCATTTCCATAGTGGAATGGAATCCATAGTGGGCGATCAAGGCCTCGGAAAGGAGCTTTCAATCTAGGATTGTTGACTCAGGGAGGGTATTATACCATTCAAGCGCTAGCCCTGACAGAGTACACGGAAACAACGTAGCAAGAACTTTATCCCCGATTTTTTGAACACGCGTAATCCGCTCGTACATCACGATGTGGGATTTGGGAGGTCCCTCTCCATTCAAGGCATTTAAAAGTTCTTGGGTACCCAATCTTTACCCCTCACCTCTCCATTATCTTCATTCTTAGATAGTAGTTGCTTCAAAAATGCTGCCATTTTGGGTGTCACACCGGAAGATTGCGTGACCTAGTCAATTGGTGTCACACGCAGAGGTAGTGTGACTTGGTCACTGTGCACAGAAGAGGCTCCAAACAGAAATGGTGAAGGAGGAGTTGGAATCTCAACTTGGGGATGAGTTTGTAAGTTAGGAGCTGAAGGGTTTGGATGATAAACAATCCCCCTTGGGGAGATTGTGAAACTAGGAGGAGAGGGTGCTAACGATATTAGGGGTCTCGGAGGACGGGTAAAACCACTTGAAGGTACAGCCATCTATGGAATAAATCCCCTTGAGAAAGTGGGGAAAGTAGGAGATTGAGGGGGTGGCCTCGGGTTCAAAGGAGGGAAGCAAAGGTTGGCGGAACAAAAGACGAGAGAGGTTGAACTGAGGAACCCCGGCCAAACTGAAACTAAACTGATCGGACAAGCGTGACTGGAAGAGCTGAAAACTGAGCCTAAACAAGCAGTGACTAACTAGGCACATTCTGAGTGATCTCTATCTAAGCTTGAAATGCAAGCCTCGTCAGCCTCTGAATCTCTCTCTCTTCCCTAAGAGCTGATTAGACTTGCTCTTAGATGGTGACACGAAATAGATCAGACTGTAGAAACACGGCCATAGCATTGGCCAACTCAAAACCCAATTAAAATAGATTCTGATCAATCTGAGGCAAAGAAACAGGAGGAGGAGAATCCTCGAATGGAACCCCATTGACGTACGGAATATCAGACATGGTACAAAGAATAGATGCTGACACTGAACTCACTAACCGGAGAACCAAATGGCGATGAAGTCAAAGCCAAAGAGGACTACGGCGATGAGGATGTCTTGACCTCTACTAGAGAAACCATGAATGAAATGGATGATTACATAATAATCCGAGTGATGAATGCCATATATACAGGGGTGGTTTAGAGAGGTAGAGAGTATAAAAGCTTATGATGCAAAGCTTAACCCCAAAATATATGTGAGATGTGCAAATTCCTCTCCATGCCTAGTGAACTAGATACAGGTGGTCGGGACTCAAACAATCTCAGGCATTTTGTTAAATTCCCCCTTTAAGCGAGGGGAGGGTAGAGGTAAGTGAAAATAAAGTTCGGCAAAACGCGGCCTATGCATGAGGTGCGTATGAATGAGGACAACACAAGTAGCAAACAAATAAAGAATAAATATCTTCCAACCCTATGACTCCCGCACAACGTCGTTCAAAAGGTCTGGGGGTAACTCTAGTGCGAATGAATGGCGAGAGAGTATATGACCTAAATCTAAATTGTTTTGGTGAACCTAAGGGGAAGTTGCTATTGCTAGATTTATTGCATTTCATAGTCTCAAACTACTGGTATCGTAGAACGATACTGTAGAAGGGTCTCATTTACCTTGATTCCGTGTAACTCAACCACTCCTCAAATGAGTGCTATTGCGGGAATTAGACGTTGGTTGAAATGAGTGATCCACCTACAAATATCCCCAATTCCTGGTGGGCATGAGGTATACAAGTGAGCTTCAAGGGGGTAAAATAATGGCACCTTAAACCTAAGCTAACTAAAGCGATGGATTCAAAAGGCATAGGAAATAAATCTTTGATTTAAAAATGAAATAGGCAAATCATCAGAATCCTTTAACGAACTTTAAAAGATGAAAGAGATTTTCTAAATTTTAAGGTAAAAGGGCATCCCCAGCAGAGTCTCCACTATGAGCGGATGACCTTTTTCCTTACCTTTTTCGAAGGGAGGGGGAAAAATAAGCACGATAAAATGAGCTAGAAGGATTGATCCTTATTTTAGCTTGATGAAAAGATAGACTGATGTGAGCGAATGTCATTTTGCGGGGCGGCTGTGACACTGGGCCAGTTGGGCCGGCATCTTTAATTGACGGGGAGATGTGTGATTGATGAATAGTTTTGCACATTTTAATGCTAAAAACATACGAGTTCGAAATCCCTTACTTAAAATAGAGTCGCCACCCGATTTAGCTCAATCGGAAAATTTTTGGTACGATTTTCCCATCGAGTGGTTGGACCATACCTTAAGTAGAGATTCCGAGTTCAGATGATGTTATCTATTTTTCATTAGGCCAAGTTAAGACACTTCATTCTTTCTTAATCAGTTTAATCTATCCTATTTATTTATGGTTTCAGTTATTTTGTTATTTTTGCATTTATCCAGCAATTAGAGCGACGAATAAAATGTTTTACAGCCATTCAAAAATGAGTGCGGAAAATGAAGTTATTACAAAGCTTTCAAATCCTATACATTTTTCTACACGATAAATAAAATACTTGAATGTTTGATTTACTTCTACCTGCAGAGGATGGTTAGCATGGATATGACATATTTTATTTACTATATTATAAAGCTTGATTGGATTGCTAAAATGAGATTCGAACGGTGTTTGTGGGAATTCCATTTTTAACCGAATTTTAGATTTGTTCTTTGCTTTAACTGGATTATAAATAAAAAAGTGCCCTACATCACGAGGTGGGGTCTATTTTTGGAAGGTTTTAGACCTCCCTTGTTACGTTGTACATCCTAATTTTGGACAGTAACTAATCTGGGAACAAACGAAAAATAAAACTGTTGTCCAGAAAGCCATGCTGCCAACGAGGAAACTGATGTCGCCGGCGATATGGTTGATTTTGCTGGCTACATGGTTGATGCCACCGGCGAAATCAATTGTGTCGCTGGCGACATCAGTATGTAGGTAGGCTATAAGGCTTTCTTAGTACCATAAACAAAGGGTCCCGTAAGAAAATGAGCTCTCTAGGGAATATGATGCCACTGACAGTATCAGTAATGTCTCTAGTAACATGGCTGATACCACCGGTGACATTACATGTCTCTGGCGACTTAAATTACTCGTAGCAGTAGGGATAAAAGTCAAAAATGATTGAAAACCCGAAAATGAATATAAATTAACAAAAATTAACACAAATATATAATATTAATGCCAAAGATCTATGAGACTCGGGATTTTTACCTCAAGACCATGAATCCACCTCTTCGTGAACCAAAAAGAAACACCTCCGAGGTGCTGGTTACTATGATTTAGTAGTAAATTCAAGTGTTTCAGGTTTTTAAATCCAATTAAGTTGATTTTTAACTACAGGATTTACTGATTTTAAGCGGACAATCAGAATATTTAAAGAAGAAAAACCAGGAAAAATGGATTGGAATCCTTTTTTTCTGCCTTATCTAATTCTTATCTCACAAAAAAATCTATTTTCTCCTTCCAACATTCAAATTCTAACATTAGATGGTTCCCCCCCAAAATTTTAGCTCAAGGTGTGCTTTTATAGGTGAAATGGGGTGTTTTTCTAGGCCCTTTTGACCAACTCCACCGAAAGTGGCTGAAAGGCTATCTGTATAGGGACCCGTCATGGGTCATGCCACCGGCGACATGGCCATGCCACCAGCGGTATGGATGATTCCACCGGCAACATGGCGATGTCGTCGACGGCATGACGGATGCCACTGGTGGCATCAGCCTCTAGCATACCGACAGGCAGCGGGCCTATGAGCTTAAAAAGTAGCCTAAAGTGGTTTAATAGTGCGTGAAATGGTATAGTTTTTATTTTTAATGATATTTTAATGGGTATTTTTAAGTTTGGGTGTAAATCATCGGTTCAAGCTCCTATCGGACGCGTTATCGGCCATGCCGAACTAGATTCTACCAAGTTTAAAATTCACGAGGAATATTATTTTGGTAATAAAATTCTAAAGAGAACTTTTATTTTGAGGCGTTAAAATCGGGAACACGTCATCATCGTCTCGTGAGAGGGACTGCAAAATCCCTTACTCACATGCTGCCCCTCGGGGGATCACTGCTGCCACAGGTCAGTATGATTGCATGAAAGAGCAAGGGATAAGAATGATACCTGACAGGTGACTAGTTTGCCCCTTGGTCGGACTTGAGCTTTGTGGAGATTTTGTCCTTTGGTCGGACTTAAGCTTTGTGGAGAGATTATCCTTTGGCCGGACTTGATCCTTTGTAGATTGGTTGTCCCTTGATCAGACTTGTGCTTTATGGAGAGATTGCCCCTCGGTCGGACTTGTGCTTTGTGGTGAGATTGCCCTTTAGTCGGACTTATGCTTTATGGAGCAATTGTCCCTTGGTCGAACTTGTGCTTTGTCGAAAAGATGTCGTTTGGTCGGACTTGATCCTTTGTACATTAATTGTCCCTTGGTTAGACTTGAGCTTTGTGGAGAGTTTGTCCTTCGGTCTGACTTGTGCTTTGTGGAGAGATTGTCCTTTGGACGGACTTCTGCTTTATGAAAAGGATGCCTTTTGGTTGGACTTGATCCTTTGTAGATTGGTTATCCCTTGGTCAGACTTGAGCTTTGTGGGGAGTTTTTCCTTCGGTCGGACTTGTGCTTTGTGAAGAGATTGCCCTTTGGTCGGACTTATGCTTTGTGGAAAGGATGCCCTTTGGTCAGACTTAATCCTTTGTAGATTGGTTGTCCCTTGGTCGGACTTGAGCATTATGGAGAGTTTGTCCTTCGGTCGGACTTGTGCTTTGTGGAGAGATTGTCCTTTGGTCGGATTTGTGCTTTGTGAAAAGGATGCCCTTTTGTCAGACTTGATCCTTTGTAGATTGGTTGTTCCTTGGTTGGACTTGAGGTTTGTGGAGAGTTTGTCCTTTGCTCGAACTTGTACTTTGTGAAGAGATTATCCTTTGGTCGGACTTGATCCTTTATAGATTGGTTGTCCCTTGGTCGGACTTGAGCTTTCTAGAGAGTTTGTCCCTCGGTCGGACTTGTGCTTTGTGAAGAGATTGTCCTTTTGTCAGACTTATGCTTTGTAGAGTAATTGTCCCTTGGTCGGGCTTTTGTTTTGTAGATTGGTTGCCCCTTGGTCAAGCTTGCGCTTTGTGGAGAGATTGTCCTTCGGTCAAACTTGTGCTTTGTGGAGAGATTGCCCTTTGGTCGGACTTGTGCTTTGTGGAGAGATTGTACCTTAGTCAAACTTTTGTTTTGTAGGTTGGTTGCCCCTTGGTCGGGCTTGCGCTTTGTGGATAGGCTATCCTTCGGTCGGACTTGTGCTTTGTGGAGAAATGGTCCTTTGGTCGGACTTGCTCAAAATTTGAATTAGAGGGGGCAATGTTGCTGGCGGCATGGTGATGCTGCTGGCGGTGTGGACTGATACCGTTGGCGGCATGATGGCTACGTGGCAGCTCTAACTGGTCAAACAATTTCTAAATTTGAATTGAAGGGTATGATGTTGCCGGTGGCATGAGTGATGTCACTGCCATGATGCCATTGGCCATATGAGTGAATAGTTTCAGATAAATTAAAACTCCTCGAATTCCGTGTAGCAGTTTAAAAGGAAGTAAACTCCTCTTCCTCACATACAGAAACTGTACCCCCCTTCTCCTCTTCTCCAAAATTTTCAATTTCTTTTTCGTCATTCTAATAACGAAGAGAATCGCCAAGGCTTTCAGGGGTAAATCTACTAAGGCTAGGGAGAATCTGCCTAATTCCTCTGTTGATGGGTTAAAAATTCTCTCTATTCCTACTACTTATGGCCTGAAGGAGACGACCAAGACGTATGGGTATGGGATTAATTCTCCTATCACCAATCTGTCCCCAAAGAAGGAGAGGCAACTCTGCTATGTTCAGGTAATCCCGAAAAACCCGAATCTCCTCTTTTTGGGTTAGGTTTCGATTTGGCCTTAAGCTTTGAAATCATGCTATGGTAGGAGTCATAAGTGTGAAATAGACTGATTATAAACTGATATTGCATGCTTTAGGTTCTATTTTTACCATTTTCAGGCTTATTATTTGATTGATTGCGATTTTTGTGGTTTTGGCACGATGGGTACAATTTTGGGGGAAAACAGGTTCTGCCCACAGGTAGTTATGTCACCGGCGACATGAGTGATGTCGCTGGCGGCATCAGTCCTTGCAAAAAGGCCTAAGGAAGTTTGATGTTGGTCCTATTGAAAGCGATATTGCTAGCGACATCATCCATACTGCCGGCGGTATGGAATGATGACGCTGGTGATATTGCTTCTAGTAGAAGCGACATCAGCATCTTTCTATCAGGTTTCAGTGACGAGAAAATAATTAGGACTTATCTATTTTGTTTTTGATATTTGCAGCCGCACAAGCTGACTTATACTGGGGGGATGGGCACCATCGTGAGTGGTGGCACCATATCTCTACAAAGGATCCGGAGCTTGCACTCCTATTAATGATACAGGATTCGGGGACCTAGCCTGGATTATTCTAATGCTAATGCCCAAGCTCTCTCATTTTGCCGTAACATCCCTAACCGAGAGGTGGTTTGAGACCACCCATACTTTTCACTTCTCATTCGGGGAACCGACGATTACGCCCTCTGATGTCGTGGCTATGACTGAGCTTCCCTGCATGGAGCAGGCTATTCACTTCGACGGTTACATGGATAAATACCATATTCAAAGGGCCGTGGTGAGACGACGGAAGGAGCTATTCAGTTTGAAGCCCGTCTTAGGGCGGCTGTCTTATGGTGAGCTGCACCAACTGTGGACTCAGGTAGATGTGGTGCCCAATGATGAGTGAAAGGCTTGCGTCCGATCCTTTACGATTTCCTTGCTCATGATGTTGTTTTTTTCGATCTCGAGGTGCAAGATTAATTCTGGGTTGATATCCGTTGTAGAGTACGTGGCGGGTGTTAGGAAGAAGAATTGGCCAAGGGCCATTTTGGCATAGATTTACCACGGGCTGGATATGGGCGCCTGTAAGAAGGTGAAAGTTCTTTGCCTCTGTCATCTGCTACTCCAGATATATCCTCTTGGAAGGTTTTTTTTTGTGCAGTCTCATTTATTGCTAATGCTTTTTGATCAGATTGGTTGTTATTTGTGCAGGCCTGGGCCTTTGAACACCAGATCTCCCGCCGATCGAGTTTAAGAAGACCGTGTCGCCAATCTCCCACTTTCTCGACCGCTGGTGCAGGGGCATTGGCGAGAAGGCCAAATATCCCACCAAGTTTAGGGAGGTCCTGAGGAGCACACGATTGAGGTTGGTACACAATCTTTGATTTAGTCCTTTGTCTTTTCACTTAGAGTCAAACAAAAAGCATTTATGAATTTATACTGGTTGCTTTGGTTGATTGTTGGTGCAGCTTGTGTCTTTCATGTTTTTTAGGAACCCGCGAGGAAAAGAGGTTGGGATAACCAAAGTGGGACCCAGTACTATAGTGCACAGGAGGGTAAAGATTTCATGGAGGGGCGTCTGGTCAACCCGATGGAAACCACATTCCTGCTGATGAATTCTCGGGGTGAGTTCTTCCCTAGGAATATAGGCTCGAGCCTGCATGCTTCCATCTTTATGCTAGAAAACACTAATTACGCAAGGCCTGATAATTGTTTTCTTGTTTACCCTTGGATGCAAGTGTCCAATGATTTGACTTTTGGATTTTCAGGTGGCGCGAAGCCATATGGAGCAACTCGCAGAGAACAACTTTGCTCTCCGAGATACGCTTATATGGCAGTCGCTCCTTATTCAGGTACATTCCCTATTTACACCTATGATAAAATAAGATAAGATGCATGTATGGATGCTATGAATGATATGCATTGTTGATGTTTTCTCTGGTATGTGGGATTTCTTGGCCCTTTCCTTGTCAGATGCCGATGCAGCCCAGCGAAGATTTGAGGAGGAGACTGCAGGACTCTAGCATCGTGTGAGTGACCTTGAGGGTCAGCTAGCGGCTGTCATTCAGGATCAAAGGAGCAAGCAAAATCTGGATTGTGTGCACCCCGGTAGCACCAGTCGCAGGGGGGTGAAGATGTTTGCCGACCGATGCCTGTTTGCCATGGCCGAGGAGTCTAGCAGTGTACCCATGATAGAGGGAAGGGAGGAAGATGAGGACGATGTTGGTGATTGGCTTGTAAGCCCTGATGACATTTCATCCCGCCCGGCCGACAGTGGTGAGCATGCTTAGTTTTATATTTTTATTTTGATTTTCAGTTCTTCGTTTGTTCCCTTGATACATTGGGGTTAGAATAATTTGGATTTATTGTTGGGTTTTATTTCTGTGGTCTAGACATTCAGAATTTTTGGATGGTTTTGTGCCTTCGGGCTTTTTACTTCCAATAAAATGGATTGCATTCGGACATGTGTTGGAAATGGGTTATAGGATTGTTTACAGGTTTTGTACAAGTCTACAATAAGAAAATGCTTCTGATGTCGCCGAAAAATTAATTTCAAGCCGCCGGTAGCATGACCAATATCGCCCAAACTCAACCAGCTAAAATAATATATGTAGGGCTGTCTTAAAGCTCATACCGCCGGTGGCATCAGCTGATATCGCCCAATTCGATCCATATCGCCGGCGGCATCATTTACATCGCCGACGACATCACTCATATCGCCGGTGGTATCACTTCTCTAGCAATCTAATTTCAACCATTCTATCAATTCTTATCATGGCAACCCACAATCAAAAGCTATGAGTTTTTCTGCAAAGTCTAGGAAATGCGGACTGGAAGAAGCTTGAAAAATTCTAGCTTTAGGGGTTTGGATATGTCACGGCGTGGCCCATAAGCTGTGAGTTCCTTCGAGCGGCGCTATCTTTTTAGGATCCAATGGAGCACGTTTTTCTATTTTCATCATTTGAGCTTTGCCCCTTGCTCGAAGAATTCCACGCTATTTTGGGGACATCGTGTCCTAAACGCATTACACTGCCACTACTAGACTTTCATTTTAGAGCAAATGGAATTCCTTGAGGGTCACGGAATTTGTATTCTATGGACCCATTTCTATCTCAGTTGGTCGACAAACCTGGGTTTTAGCTCGGAGAGGTTCTAGAGTAGTGCCATGGAGCACCCCAATCCCACTTTGCTTGGCCATTCATGGTGGCATTGCTACTCATGGCGGAGTTTATGTGTGAAGTGTGCCGGATTGCTGCGCCCAGCCTAATTTCACTCATCCACCCTATGTTGACAGGGGCTTCTCTTGTGGCTGTGAGATTAGCCGATGTTTTGCTGAATGTGGATGCTGCTTCCGTTGACCCGTCACTTATCTGAGAATAGCTCATATTATTATAGGTACCTTTTGTTGTTTTCGATTCCACACATTTCTTTTCCAAATCCTTACCTGAGTTTTGAATTATAGGTATGGCTGATGGAGAAACTGAGGTTGAGGGAGGTGCCTCGTGGAAACCCAAAAAAGTATCTTCCCATCCATCTGAGGGAGAGAGGGCTTATGCAGGCTGATTTTGACAAGCTAACATACAATGATTGGGTGCCTATTTTGAGGGGGTATACTGACGCGCAGGTTCAGGGGGTTAGTCCATGGTGGAGAATTCCGGATGTGGGTGTAGAATCCTGGGGAACCTGTGTTCAATTGATAGGTCTGCAGAAATCTTCATTTTACACCCCTTATCGGCTGTGCCGTCAGTATGGCAAGAGACAAAGAGTCCTAATCAAACTACCCCACAACCAGATTGGAGTTTGCAAATCTAGGTGGGTCAACCATATTCGGGAGAAGTGGTCCAAGGAAGCTATATTTGAGATTCTGGATTATGATCATGTGGAAGCCATCTAGACTAACACATATTACAGGGGATGGCTTGCTGAGATAAGAGGCTTGCCGTCCCATCGGAATCGGTCATAGGCCTACTTTGCGGGGGAATGTATGGAGTAGGGGGCAGAGCCCCTTTCTACTACTACATCGAGGCAGATCTCTAGGTACTATGATGATGATGCAGGAAGCTCGATTTGAGACTTGCTTTTGTCAGAACTATCAGACCTCTTTTATTATTATTATTATTATTTTATTTTTTTTGCATCTGATATGGAATAAAATGAACTCTGTCCAAGGCTTGCTGAAGTTGTCTTAATCTTATCAATACATGATTCACATAAGCCTAACCATTTAGATTTCAACGAAAGAGAAACTTTCATTAATTGAGATAAAATAAAGTACATGATGTTTGGTTGACATTCCCATTGATTTAACTCCCGGTGCCAACTAGCCCTGATCAGTTTTGTAGAAGGCACTCGCTCTTTGCTCACATACCCTAACTTCAGCTCAGATCGCCCTTTTTGGGTTTTCAATCTAGCGGGTTTGTCATATCCCCTAATTTTTGTGCGACTGGTTTGCAGGATTCCGATCATCGGGCGTCACCTAATTTTTGCCCGATCAGTAAAAGACTGAAAGGCGGGTAATTATCATGTTTATATTTTTTGGTGTGCCACTTTTTTGATTTGTTTCTTTTGAATTAGATATGATGACGCTTAAGCCTGTCTTGGTTCATGGGATTCACAAACTCGTTCTCAACCATGTCCATAAGCTTAGCTGCCCCTTTGCTAAGAAGCTTCTTTATTACATATGGTCCTTCCCAGGTTGGCCTGAATTTACCCCTCGCATCAGTGGTAGAATGTTTCAGTTGTTTAAGAACCAGATCACCAGCTTTTAAGGGGAACTTCTGATGTCTTACCTGACTATTATATGCCCGAGCCTTACGCTATTGGTACAGTTGGAGGCTGTTGAGGGCCTCTAATCTCTGATCATCCATCATGTTCAACTATTCAAATCTCACTTGGGTCCATTTAGACTCTTTTAATTTAGCTTCCAGAGCGACTCTTAAGGAGGTCTCCTGAGTTTTAACCGGTAAGACCGCTTCCATCCCCGTAGACTAGGGAGAATGGAGTCTTGCCTATCGGGGTGCAAATGCTGGTCCGATATCCATAAATAGCAAAATGTAGCTTATCTGCCCAATCCCAATAATCGGTTATCATCTTTGAGAGAATCGTCTTTACTAATTTATTAGTTGCCTCAAAAGCCCCATTGGCTTGCGGTCTGTATGGGGAAGATTTATGGTGCTCGATCCCATATTTCTTAATTAGAGAAGCAGTTGATCCTTGAAATTGTACCCATTGTCTGAGACTATATGGTATAGGAGCCCATACCAAGCGAAGATGTGCTTCTCTATGAACTTGGCCATCTACTTGGTGGTGACATTTGTGAATGATTCGACTTCCACCCATTTTGAGAAGAAATCTACTCCTACCACTATGAATCTATGGCCGTTTATTGAAGAAGGACAGATTTCACCAATTATATCTATCCCCCATGCCGAGAATGGCCAAGGGGTGGATAAATGATGGAGTTTGGTGGGTGGCAGATGCTATATATCTCCTTTACCCTAGCATTTGGTGGCATTGTTTGACTTGGGTGATACAATCAGCTGTAAGAGTGAGCCAAAAATACTCCAGCCGCTGGATTTTCTTTGTGAGAGCAAGACCATTCATATGAGGGCCACAGTCATCGGCATGGACCTGGGTCATCACATTCTGAGCCTCAGGATCAGTGAGGCAACAAAGAAGTAGGCCATCGCTGGTGCGCTTAAACAGATCATTATCCACAAATACGAAACTATATATTGAGCCACCGTAGGATGGTACAGTCTGAGTCAAAAGAATCTGTAGGGTATTGGCCGGTCTGAAGGAATAGGATGATGTTAGAATAACAACAAGGTTGGGATTAAATGGTGAGGATCAGAGGCACCCATTGGACCTGGTATGGAATCTTTATGGACAACATAACCAATGGGTGGATAGCTTGCTGCTGAGGTCCTTCCCACATGGACGCAAGAGTGGCGAGAGCATTGGCAATTTGATTCTCATCCCGAGGGACATGTTGGTATAAGCAGGAGGCAAATCTCTCAAACAATTCACGGATGGCCTCAACATAAGGATGGAGAGATTCCTCTTTAATTTCCCAATCTCTGACAACTTAATGGACAACTAAAGCTGAATTCCCGATGACAAAAATGCGGTGGGCCTGAACCTGAAGAAGAGCCTTAAGGCCAAACAGAAAAGCTTCGTACTCAGCGCCATTGTGGGTGACAGTAAATTCTAAACATTTGGACAATGGGATTATCTCATTATCTATCATAACAATGACGACCTCAAGACCTGCTCCCCGACGGTTCATAGCGCCGTCGAAGTACATTGTCCAGATGTTGTCAAGGATTGTAACAGAGGCGATCTGCTCATCAGGAAATTCCAAATTTTCCTTATAGTCAGAGCTCAGGGGTTGATTGGCAAGGAATTCAGCTACGGCCCACCATTAATGACCTTTTGGGTCATATATTCAATGTCAAATTTAGACAAGAGAGTTAACCATTAGGACAATTTGCCGGCTAGAGTAGGGGATTGACAAAGAAACTTCATTGGATCAATCATTGCCACGGTTTGGACGTAATAAGATTGGAAATAATGTCGCAACTTCTTAGTAAGCCAAACCATGGTAGTGCAGGTCTTCTCTACAATTGAATATTGAGTTTTATAATCTAACAACTTCTTGATCAAGTAGTAGATGGCATGTTCATGCTTATCATCATGTTCCTGGACAAGCATGGCCTCAACAAAAGTTTCCTTGATGGCCAGATAAAGGATGAGTGGTTTCCCTGGGATGGGGGGTGCCAAGACGGGTGGATCGATAAGATATGCCTTGATTCTATCAAACACTACTTGGCAGTGCTCGTTCCATACCCCAAGTTGTTGTTTCCTTAACATCTTAAAGATGGGTTCGCAAATAGTGGTGAGGCAGGCAATGAAGTGACTAACATACTGCAAGGACCCTAAAAACAATCAGACCTCCTTCTCTATCTTAGGGGGAGGCATGTCCCTGATGGCTTTAGCTTTGTCTGGATCCATTTCACTCCCTTTCTGGCTAACCACATGTCCTAATGGATTACTGGAGGTAACTCCCAATACGCATTTCTTTGGATTCAGGTGGAGGTTATACTTTTCAACACGAGTCATGAACTTGTCAAGAATAGCAGGGTGCCCCTCTTGAGTAGCGGACTTCATAATCATATCGTCCATATACAGTTTCACTTATTTATGGATTAAGTCATGTAGGAGGGCGGTTACAGCTCACTGATAAGTGCCCCTGACATTTTTCAATCAAAACGGCATTACCCTGTAGCAATACACCCCCTATTCAGTGATAAATGTTGTTTTTACTTTGTCGACAATATTAACCAGAATCTGATTATACCCCAAGAACCTGTCCATGAATGAATACATAGCCACCCTAGAGGTGGTATCAATTAGGACATTGATGTGCAGGAGTGGGAAGTCATCTTTCGGTGAGGCTTTATTGAGATCTCGGAAATCCACATAGACCCGGACCCTACCATCCTTCTTCGGAACTAGGACAATGTTGGACAACCAAGTCACGTATTCTACCACTTTAATGAATCAAGGTTCAATCAACCTTGAGACCTCTATCTTAACCTATTTTGTCCATTCTAGTCTCAACCGACAAAGTTTCTACTTGACAGGCCGAAATTTAGGATCAGTTAGGATTCTATGTTTGGTGATTTATTGGTCAACCCCAGGCATGTCTTCGTACGACCAGGCAAAAGCATTAACATGATTTTTAAGCACTTTTATGATCTCACTTCTTTCCTCAGGAGTTAAATCTTTGGAAATGGTAACCATTTTGGGATTGTCATCTGTACTTAGGTTTATTTCACTTAATAATGTATCACTAATGCCAAAAACATTATGCATATTGTTATTTGAATGCATGGATCCGTCAGGAAAGACGTCAAATAAGTAAGCAGAAAGGGAGTTATTCATTGCATTAAAAGCCTCGTAAGCAGCATTATTTGCATCAAACACATCAGAGATATTAAGAACTACATCGTCCATATCCTCCTCCACAGGCGAAGGGACTTCAGTAGCAACATCAAAAGGAGGAGCATCCTCTATATTTTCTGCCAGAATGGCGCCCATGTTGTGGTCTAGAGCGGTCTTTTGGGCAATGTTGAGTGATGGCCCCCCAGACAGGTCAACTTTCTTGGCGAGAGCCATGGAGATTTTCCCTACTATTGCTGCCATATCATCTTCTTCCCTGGTTCTCTTACTCTTCCAGCCCTTCTTCATCAGCAGTGCCATAGCTTCAGTTACGGTTGTCATAACATTTTCAATTTTTGGATTGGTAGACTCTCCATTACTTCCCTCAGGCTCATCTTCGGGATGCATCTTACCTTTTCCCTTAGCCTTATCAGAAATAATATTGATAGGCATATCAAGCTCAGTAGGCTTAGGTTCAGCTGAAACTATCAAGCGACCGATCTCGAAGTCATAGACATCTTTAAAGATTTTAAAGTTGGGCCATATTTTTCCGCCATACTCAATTAGCCCAGGCTCTCCCTTATAAGGCCTCTTACCTTGGGTCTCACAAATAGGGACCATGCGATAGTAGCAGGAGGGGATGCAGTGATAGGCTTTTTTGGGCTTATATCTCAATCCAGCTCGATGGGTAAGGATTTTTGGCTCCAATGCCTCAATAATTCCCTGTTCGTGTATTCCTCCACCTCTCCCAAGCTTATAACTAGATTTCTTTATTAGTTTACCTGTACCCCCATGAAGATAGTTGTGCTAAAGGGGAGGATACTTCTGAACTTTGCTAATCATAGCAATCTAAAGGTCCATTTCTAAACTAGCTTTGGCTTCCATAACTGCCATAATGGAAGCAGGATCGGCCTCTATAGTCACCATTCTGTCTTCATAAATTAGATTGATTTTCTGGTGTAGTGTAGAGGGAAAGGCGCCTAAAGCATGAAGCAATGGTCGGCCAAGCAACAAAGAGTGAGTAACAGGAATGTCAATTGCAGTGAAACACATATTGCTTGTCATGCCTTCCACAGTGACTTCTGCCTCAAAGGTCCCAATTGCATTGCGCTTTGAATCATCATACGCTCTAATAATTGTGCTGGATTTCTCAAGCATCTCCTCTGACAGTCCTAGATGGGGAAGGATTTTTAGAGGGCACACATTTAGAGCGAAGCTATCGTCCACCATGACACACGGGATAACCTTATCGGGGACCTGGATTCAGATGAATAAGGCCCTATTGTGATCCCTACCCTCGAGTGTAAGATCAAAATGGTTGAACACGATCTAAGGGTGCGGTACCGGGCCGGTTGGGCCGACCTCTTTAAATGACGGGGAGATGTGTGATTGATGAATGGTTTTTCACATTTTAATGCTGAAAAGAGATTAGATTGAAATTCCATACTTAAAATAGAGTTGCCACCCAGTTCTGCTCAACCGAGAAATTTTTTGTACGATTTTCCCACCGGGTGGTTGGACCATACCTTAAGTAGAGATTCCGAGTTCGAATGATGTTATCTATTTTTCATTAGGCCAAGTTAAGACACTTCATTCTTTCTTAATCAGTTTAATCCATCATATTTATTTGTGCTTTCTGCTATTTTGTTATTTTCACGTTTATCAAGCAATTGGAGCGACGAGTAAAGTGTTTTACGGCCGTTCAAAAATAAGTGTGGAAAATAAAGTTATTAAAAAGCTTTCAAATCCTGTATTTTTTCTATATGATAAATAAAATAACTGAATGTCCGATTTACATCTACCTATAGAGGATGGTTAGCATGGATATGACATCTTTTATTTACTATATTATAAAGCTCAATGGGATGGCTAAAACGAGATTCAAACGGTGTTTGTGGGAATTCTATTTTTAACCGAATTTTAGATTTGATCTTTGCTTTAATCGGATTATAAATATAAAAATGCCACACATCATGTGGTGGGGTCTATTTTCAGAAGGTTTTAGACCTCCCTTGTTACACTATACATCCTAATCTTGGACAGTAACTAATCTAGGAACAAATGAAAAATAAAACTACTGTCTAGAAAGCCATGTCGCCGGCGACATGGCTGATGCTGCCGGCGATATAAATTATGTTGCTGGCGACATCAGTATGCAAGGTAGGCTACAAGGCTTTCTGAGTACTATAAAGAAAGGGTCCCGCAAGAAAATGAGGTCTCTAGGGAATATGATGCCACCGATGGTATTAGTGATGTCTCTGGTGACATGGCTGATACCACCGGCGACATCACATGTCTCCGGCGACTTCAATTTCTCGCAGTAGTTGGGATAACAGTAAAAAATGGCCAAAAACCCAAAAGAAAATATAAATGAACAAAAATGAACACAAATCAAGAATATTATTGCCAAAGAGCTGTGAGACTCAGGATTTTTACCTCGAGGCCGTGAATCCGCCTTTTCATGAACCGAAAAGAAATGCCTCCGGGGAGCTTGTTACGACAATTTAGTAGTAAATTTGAGTGTTTCGGGTTTGTAAATCCAATTAAGTTGATTTTTAACTTCAGGATTTATTGATTTTAAGCTCACAATCAACGAATTCAAAGAAGAAAAACCAGGAAAAATGGATTGCGATCCTTTTTTCTGCCTTATCTAATTCTTATCTCACTAAAATCTATTTTCTCCTTCTAACATTAAAATTCTAACATTAGATTGTCCCCCCCTCCCGTAAATTGCAGCTCAAGGTGTGCTTTTATAGGTAAAATGTGGTGTTTTTTGAGGCCTTTTTTACTAACTCCGCTAAAAGTGGCCGAAAGGCTGTCTTTGTTGGGACCCATCGTGGGTCATGCTGCTGCCGACATGGCGATGCCGTCGAAGATATGGATGGTGCCGCCAACGATATGGTGATGTCGGCGGCGGCATGACTGATGCCGCTGGTGGCATCAGCCTCCAGCATACCGATACGCAGCGGGCCTAGGAGCCTAAAAAGTCGCCTTAAGTGGTTTAATAGTGGGTGAAAAGGTATCTAGTTGATTTTTAATGATATTTAAATGGTATTTTTTAATTTGGGCGTAAATCATCGGTTCAAGCTCCTACCGAACGCGTTATCGGCCACGCCGAACTGGATTCTACCAAGTATAAAATTCGCGAGGAATATTATTTTGGTAATAAAAATTCTGAAGAGAATTTTATTTTGAGGCGTTAAAATCGGGTCCACGTCATCATCGTCTCATGAGAGGGACTACAAAACCCCGTGCTCACAACTGATAAAATCGATGTTGAAGTTTATGTTTAGTCCAATTTAGATGTTAAGGGATACGAGACTTGAAATCCTATATTTTAAGATAGAGTTGCCATCCGGTTTAGCTCCACCGGGAATTTGGGTACGACATTGCTACCAGGTGGTTGGAACATACCTTAAAACAAAGATTTTAAGTTTGGATGATGTTGCTTACTTTTCAATTTTTAAATAAAAAATGTTTAAATTTTAATAAGTGCGACTTTAGTTCTTATGCGATTTAAATCCAATTAATTTTTAGAGTTTTCGGTTTATATAGCTATACATCACATAAAAGCAATAAATAAAGCAAGTAAACAAATTATTACATGGCTTTACAAATACCTATACCTTTTTCTAATGCAAAAAAATAAAGAAAGCGAAAAAATAAACAAAAAGGGCGAAACCGAGTCCTAACCGAGCTTACCAAATAGGACCCAACTCCAAACGAGGCAAGATATGCACAACTAATCATAAATAGGGCATAAATAAATAAAGGGCAGATAATAAACACATCACATGTAGTAAATCAGTTTTTTGGGAATTTTTAGAGTTAAAAAGGCATTTTTTAGCATTTAATGGCTATTTAATCAATTAAATAATCAAATAATTAAAAAATCAGATTAAAAATAATTTAAATTTATTCCAGAATTTTTATGATGTTTAGAAAATATTTGGGATGCACATTAGAGAGAAAAATGTTAAAAACGGCAAATAAACAAATCGAAAAGGAGCTAAAAGCAAACTCAAACAGACAATGCTATAGTGATAGCCTTCACTGCTATCGCTATAGTGGCCACCGCTATAGCTATAGAGGTCATCGCAATAGCGACGGCAGCCAAGGCTATAACTATAGCCTTGTCGTCAAAATTCGCTTCTAAGGGGGAAACCGGGTGTTTTTACATCCACAAACTTGAAATCATTGAAGTTTTAAGTCATAATCAGCTATATTTCAACAGATCTGCACTTATAACACACAAATATTGTTTATTTTATGGATTTGAGTAAGAAAATACCCTAAAATTGTGAGGAATAGTGTAACCTCTATAGGGGTAGAGTTCACCTCTATAACTATAGCCTTCACCGCCGTAAGGGTAGCGGCCAAGGTTATAGGGATAGATGTGAAGGCTATCCCTATAGAGGTCAAACAATTTTCTAACATTTTTGCAAAAACACCAAAGGAAAGAACAAGAACAAGCACCAAAATCATCAAGAATAGCAGCCAAATGCATAAAAATAAGTAAATAGATAATGGAACTCAGTATTGTTACCTCGAGGCCGTGAATCTAACTTTGGAGACTCGAATCAAGCCTAGACGAGATCTTTTTGATGATTCGTGGCAAAAATCGACGGAATCAAATAGCAACAGAATCAGTGACGGCACTTCTGGGTAGTATTTAAGAAAAGTTGCTAAACCCTATTTAACCTATTTTAACCTATGATTTCTAATTGATTTTGGTGATTAAGCTTTGAGATTAAGCTAAAGAAAAACTAAGAATCAAGATTAGAAGAGATTAATCCAGTATCTATGTTTTTCTAGAGCTTTCTCTCTCTAGTTCTTCATTTTCTCACTCTAGTTCTTCATTTTCTCTCAAAATGTGATTCAAATTCTAATTTCCCTCTCCCAAATGGGTTTACATACTCCCACACTAAAAAATACACCAACTTGGATGAATTTTTTGGAAAAATACGTGTCCCAATTGAGATGAGAGAGGGTAAAACGAAGAGCCAAGGCAAAAAAATGGCATGCACAACCACTGCTAGCTTCATGGCGGTGGCTGCTACAGGGGTTATGGCCACCGCTGTGACTATAGTAGCCACCGGCATAGGGCTGGCAGTTGCTGCCACCATGGTGGTGGGGGCGGCCACACCGGCGGCAATCACTGCCATAACAGTAGTAGTGGCCCCAACAACAATGGTGGTCACCACCACTGGAGGGAAAGCTACCGCTACCATCGCTGGCGGCAATAACAAGGGGGGAGAGGGCTAGGGTTAGGTAAGGGTTTTAAGGGGTCTGACTAGGGTTTGAACTTCAAATGCTTATAACTTTACCTACTATTTTCCGATTAAGGTGATTCGTTACACTCCGGAAACCACAGAGAGTCTAGAATTCAACAATATAAACAAGACTTGCTGAAAATGTTCACATCTTATAGTAAATTGCGAAAAAAATTATTGCACACGAGTGAAAGAAAACAGTTAATTCCTAAATGCAATTTAACAATTTTTTAGCGCGATCAAAGGTCCAAAATCATAAAAAAATGTACCCACCAAACGCGATTTGACCCTAAAAGAATAGAATAACTAGTTGGTACAAGGTTAGAGCAACAAGTCATCATCGTTCTGCGGGTCACCGAAAAGCCCATGCTCACACTCACCCCCACTCGCTTCAATAGATGGTGAAATTTCTCAAAAAGGCAAGTGTTCCAAAGTTGTTCTGGGAGTCGTGAAAACACCGAAACTCTATCAAAAACACTCCTAAAATGCAAGCTTTATCACTGACATGGGTATAAACTCATTTTTTCATCTTTTGAGATCAAGATATCACAGTGATCTTCGGTCTAAACATGACTCATTCTCTATAAAATCCTCCATTTTCTATAGAGATAATCCAATATTATAGCCACAACATCGGTTAAAAATATTTTCCAACCAAATCACAATTTCCTCTTGATAACTTCGGTCACACACTAGCCCTTAAGTCATCCTGGATGGACGAAAAGGTGAACTGAGGGTAATTGGCTCCAAGCCCAACTTTAAAACTCATTCAAGCACATTCTATTACTATTTATTATTGCACATTGCTTTTCATTTCTCTAATTAAGTGAGCCACTGGGGCAACTTAAACTATAATGTGTGTAAATAAGCTCGCAGGTATAGATAAAACATCCAGAATGTAAGGAAACTGTATCCGAGTTTTTGGGCCAAAATCTAAACGTCGTCGTTACTCTTCCGAAATATAGGTAGCAAATATTTATTTATTTATGCCATTGTAATGCCTGTTTTGTTTCTCGAATTTTATTCTTAAATAAAGCCATTGTAATGCAGAGAATACCACGTAGTCTAGAATTCCAAAATTTATTCAAACAGTTCGAACAATATGAGTACTTATCATGTCTGAACTCAGAATCTCACTTTCTTTTCGATATAAAAATCCCATTTTGGAACAGTATACCACCATTCTTAGTGGAGCTGAACCAGGTGGAGACTCTATTTTATTTTTAAATAAAGTAAAAAGAATGTTTTATTTTAAAAATATCTTTTCTTAATAAAATGTGCAAATATATTTCTCAATATAATCATATTTTTGGCTTATACAAAGTCACCGCATTTAAGCAAACTAGATTTTCTCAAACCAAATCAGACGCGCCCCACGCACCGCACCGCGCGTGCTCCCATAAAATTTTGCTCGCTCACAGTGGTGGCTCTATTGGGGATGAATTATTTTTATAAAAACATGATTTTTATAATATTTCTCTTGTTACATGATAATTAAAATCTTGTTCATATTAAATTTTGGAACTAAAAAATCTATGGGAATTTCAGCATTACACAGTTTTTAGGATTGCATAGCATCTACATTCTTTATCCCTAAAACAAATTTAGGAGTCTTTTAGTGAAGTATCTCTAAGTTCGCTTAGGGCTTGAGGGGTATGGATCCGATCACACCCCTTACGTAACCTACGAGGGCCTTGCTCGCTTAAGGGCAAGACTACCTGAGTATACCATATGTGGAAAAGTTTCCTTTGGTTCGCTTAGGGCCACTGGTAATCGGTACACAAAGGCATAGGGTACCCAATCGCACCTATTCTTGAGACTAAAACCCGCATATAGATGAACTAGAGACTCTTTCCCATAGGTTTACCTAAAAACCTTGAGTGCACGCAAACAGACTTTGCTAATTCCCCTGTTGGCTTTAAAGTGAAGTAACCCATTGGAATTAAAAGGACGGTAGGCGCGATCTAACCATTTGCTACATGTGAAGGTTTATTAAATATAAATAAACTGAAAACGGACATCATAAGCATCACGATTGTGTGGAAACTAACCACATCTTTATGCAGCCATGACATTAATGTGTGTCATGCCCTTTCATTTCGTGGTTATGAGAAACTAAAAATAAACCAAGATACGAGTGTCTACCTTAGCTCAACCCATGAGCCGAAATAATCGAGACTAGTGAGTCCACCTAGGCTCAACCCATAAGCCAAAATAATTGAGACCAGTGAATCTACGTAGGATCAGCCCATGAGCCAAAATATACAAACCTTTGAGTGACCAGTGAGTTAGCTCACCTTAGGCCATAGAGTCAACCCCTCGAGTGACCAGCGAGTTAGCTCACCTTAAACAATAAAGTCAACCCCTTGAGTGACCAGCGAGTCACCTCACTTGGACCATAGAGTCAACCTTCAAGTGACCGGCGAGTCAGCTTACCTTCGACAATAGAGTCAACCTTCGAGTGACTAGCAACTTAGCTCACCTTAGACCATGGAGTCAACCTTCAAGCATTAGAAGTCCTCAAAGGAATCAGAAGACAAATCTATTGCTCCCTCCATTGAGTAGTGTGTGGACATTGATCTATTCTTGCCAAAGTAATCAGAAGCCCTTCCGGCTAACTTTGTGATGCCTTATATGGCCCCATATGCTGGCGGGTGGCTGTCTGTGTACTTGTAACTTGGGCACCTAACCAAGAAGCTTCGATAGTAAAGCTCATCATAGGATTCAACCAAAGGTACCGAGATGATATAAAGATGAAAAGGTTTAATACCTTCAATGATATGGTAGAGTATGCCAAAAGATTTGAGAAGGATGAGGAGGAAGACCGAACAAAGAAGCAAGAATAGCAGGCTTACACTAATCCTTTATATTAGGAAAAGGGTGGATCCTCCAAACAAGGCAGTACTAAGTCCTCAAAAGCTGTGGCTAAAGTTATGGCAACCACTCGCATGCAGACCCATCAATCTATCTCCTCATGGGTAGAATCACTATCATAGATTTTTACTAAGCTTAGAATGTCTGACCAGCTCCAGAGCATCAAGCCATTGCACTAATGAATGTACCCAGTTGTTAAAAGATCTGTAGTAGATCATAGCCAACGGGAGGATAAAGGAGCCTAAGAAGAATCTGAGCACGCAGACTAATCCCCTACCAAACTTTGAGGCCA
Organism: Euphorbia pulcherrima; assembly: GCA_947683365.1. Classification (NCBI taxonomy): domain Eukaryota; kingdom Viridiplantae; phylum Streptophyta; class Magnoliopsida; order Malpighiales; family Euphorbiaceae; genus Euphorbia; species Euphorbia pulcherrima. The sequence goes on from CANTUS010000015.1 coordinate 54,134,851, forward strand.
TAGTAAATCCCATCAATGTTCAGGTGGAGGTCGACGAATATGGCGTTGACATAATGGATAACTTCTGACATGACCCAGGATGGGGCGACAATATGACTTTTTACAACATGAACATCATTTATATGGTCGATCAATATGTCTTAAGGATGAGGAGAGAAGGGACATACCAGTATTGTCCCATCACACCTCATGTTCTGAGGGGATTCCGACCCAAATGAGCATGTAGAAGAATTCGTCCAATTCATTCATGAATGGGAAATTGTCAAGATGGGATTTGCACCTCAGTTCCCTTGCTTCTTGGAAGTTCCAACAATGGATTGGTATGACACAATGCCACTCGAAGGAAATTGGAACTGGTACTTTATTAGGAGATCTTTCCTCCACTATTTCTCTGCTTCTCAACTATACCCTGACATGATTTGCTGGTGGTTATCACCTCAAGTAGATCAACGCAAAGCTAGTTGGTAGGATGTTCCTTCTCTACAACTCCCAATGTATACTCCCCTAGATTACGTCAGAATAAGTTTTTTCAGGTTTAGGAGCTCTTCTGGAGCGGCACAACTTGAAAATCAAGAGTTAAATGACCCCAAACTAGCTTGGAATGATCACAGGGAATAGCAAAGGTACCTTGGCATTGACCTGAATAAGGTAAAACCAGATCCAATTGCTGAACTCCATGTGAATATAGCGTTAGAAATGAACCATAAAAACCAAGTAAGCATCGAATTGCAAGACCAATTTAAAAGGATCATGCTGACATCCCGGTATATAGTGCCCGTGTAGAGGAAACCTTTGCCAGCGTATGAGGCATGGTCTCCAACTTTTGCATAGTTATCATAGCAGTCGAGGCTAGAATAAATGTAGTAGAAGAAGAAGATTCCAAGGAAGATCCCAAAGAAGATACCAAGGAAGATCCTGAAGAAGATCCCGAGGAAGATCCCGAGGGGGATCCCGAGTACGATCTAGAAGAAGATTCTGATAATGACATCCCAGTTCTGCATGCACCAAATTGGGTCTTTGAACCATGGGATTAGCAATAGACTTTTGAGGATTCAGGTGAGGAAGTAGAAGAATTTGAAGACTCCGACGAATTAGATCACAAAGATGAAACTGAGTTATATAACTTGAGGTACGAATAGGGGACTTTTCCGGCGATGAGCTAAATCACTTGTCGGGAGATTTCGAGTACGAGGCTCCCTTCCCCAATGGTATGATGGTTAGTTATGATAGTGTTGAGAGCTATGCCTCATCTTTAGAGCATGACTCCCCAAGCGCCTTATGGTATGCAGCAAGTGATGAGTTCGGAGGTCTCACGGACTTTGACTCAGGAAGTGAGAACTTCATTAATATGATCCAAGAAGAGGGGCAAGAGCCTTCTCAGGAGTACATCATGGAGAGGATCACTATAGAAAATTAATTAGATCGAGCCACTTATCAGATACGAAGTTCGGGCTTAATGGAAGTTTATCTAATATTCTGTAATGGAAACACGAGGCTGCATCCTCTTATCCGTGAATTTGTCTATATGATGAATGACGAATATATCCACTATGTCCATTAGCCAGCAAGGTTCCATCTGACTCTCTGAGAAAAAGTAGTTGTCTAGTATAAGGGACTAGCATTCTACTAGAAGTCATTTGGAACACTCTAGCTAGATAATTCATCGATTACTTCACATGGGTAGACCCACCGGAGGGCACAATTCTAGAGCTGGATAAGAACTGAAACCCATTATTATACTGGGAATGGAGGGCGACTAATGCTATATGCCCAACATCGATGGAATCCACTAAGGAATATCCATGGTATATGAACAAGTGTGATGACAAACTAGAAGAGGTTGTCATGTGCGACAATGATCAAGATGCAAGTGGGAAGGCCTTCTCCTCAATCCACATTGATCAGGCAAGACTCCAATCCTGTCTTGTATCAGATCCTACAAGAGAACCCCATCATCTCAAAAAGACATCCTAAAAAAGGTTCACTTTATGCTATGGCCCTTCACTACCAAAGTGCCATCTTCCGTAAATAAGCCGATTGACTTGGAGGAGATATTACTTGATGAAGACTTTGACGAATTTAAAGTCTTTAAAACAACAAACTTGCCAACCTAAGTTGTTAGTCCTGTCACCAGAGGAGGGAAAATCACTGGGTTAATAGTCCTAGCCGTACCGAGAGTTGAGCCTCCAGCACCTCCTACTTTTGTCAAATCCTTAGAACGGATAGAAAGTCCAATTATAGATCAATTGAAGGCCACCAATACCGAGATGAGCATTTGGGACCTCGTCCTTGGTTCTTAAGATCACAAGCTTTCTATTGTTAAGAAACTAATGGAGATTGAAACATCTCCCCTAGCATCATCGAAATAAGTTTGTGCACTGCTTAACACTGAGACTAGTACTGTTATCCCTGGCATTATTTTCTCGAGTTCGGATCTACTCGACGAGGGCATTCGCCACAATAAGGCTCTTTTTTAAGGCGACTATTTTTGGGTGCATCTTGCCATGCATAATGGTCAACGGTGGCTCATCATTGGATGTTTGTCCTAAAGACATTCTGCCAATCCTAAGACTAATCGAGAGGGACTTGAAGAGATCTACAATGGTCATCAAAGCCTATGAAAATTCCAAGAGGACCATCATTGGTACGTTAGAAGCTGAGGTTGTAATAGATGAAACCTCATCTATAGTACTTTTTACAATCATAGACATTCTGGTGACCTTCCTTACACTGCTTGGATGGCCATGGTTTCATGCTCTAGGAGGAGTTCCGTCCACTCTTCAACAAAAAATTAAAATCCCATTTCACGGAAAGATCATTACTCTAGAGGCTGAAGAAGCATTAGTGGTGGCAACACTAAAAATTGAAGAAAGCCTCATGAAAGGATTTACCATAGCCATGATCGACCAAGAATCAAACAAGAACCTAGAGGTGCGTTAGGGCCCTTGGATTCAGGGATACATGCAAAAGTGCCACACTCCTGGAAAAGGACTAGGTGCCTATGAACAAGGAATGCCTACCTTCAATATAAGGGCAGGAGAATGGAAGCCCGCAGGACTTGATTATACAGGATCCAAAAGAATAACCAACAAGATGGTCTCTCATAAGAGGTCATAGCAACCCTACAATGGAACCCCCAAACCCGTCAATCACTAAGGAAGGACAATTCTGGGATTTGGTATTTTCTCGGACATAGTTGACTATTGCAAGCGTGATAAGAGTTCCGTAACTTAAGTAATGAGGAAAGTAGGTCATCAGCTAGATGTCGGGGCAATTCCTGATTGGACAAAGCTCAATGAACAAATACATAAAGAAGACCGAAAAGCCAAGTAAGGAAGAGGAAATCCTTGACTATCTAATCAAGCACCTTTAACCACAACTCAAGATAGTAAAAGAGGCAAGGAGCAAGGAGGTGGCTTGAGCCAGGCCATCATGGACATGGTCTAGATCATGAAGGGCAAGGCAAATGTAGAAGAGGAATACGACGAAGATAACCTGTTGAAGCTAGCTACCATAGAAGAATCATCTACTATAAAGCCAGACCCTACCAATCAAGATGAGTCTTTTGTTTCGATTTACAACTTGTTTGTAATGAATAATGTATTGATGATTATAACAAAATGAAGAACTTTTCTTACTTGGACTGTGTTTCTAATTACAATTCCATGCATCCATTCTAGCATTCATCTAGGATATTTAACATCAATAATGATATTACAAAAGAAATTAACATAAATATGGAAGATTATCCAAGAATGGTATATATTTCCAATCAATTGATCATCGAACAAGAGAGGGAGTCAATAAAAGTATTAAAAAAACTCATTTTAGCCTTCACTTGGTCTCATGAACACATGTTAAGACTTGATTGGCACATCACTATGCATAAGATCCCCACGGACCTGAAAATTCAACCAGTATTGCAAAAAATGAGGAGAATGCGCCCAAAATGGGCCGAAAAGGTCAAACCCGAAGTAGCCAAGAAAAATAAGGATAATTTCATTGAAGTCCTCAAGTATCCTACCTGGTTATCTAATGTGGTTCCTGTACCTAAGAAGATCAGTGGTGTTTGGGGTTTGTGTCAATTTAGGGACTTGAATAAGGCTATCCCTAAGGATGATTTCCCGCTACTATATATTGATGTTATGGTAGACATCGTGGCAAGAACAGCCATGTATTCCTTTATGGACGGATTCTCGGGGTATTACCAGATTCTCATGAACATAATACACAAGTTCAAAATTGCATTCATCTCAGAGTGGGGAACCTATTGTTTTAGAGTGATGCCTTTCGGACTAAAAAATGCAGGGGCAACCTACAAGCGAGCAATCACAACATTGCTACTTGACTTCATCCACAAAGAAATTGAGGTCTATGTAGATAACATGCTGGTAAAATCCATCATGCTAGAGGAACACTCAGCTATGTTAGAATGATTCCTCACGAGAATAGAGAAATAGAATCTCCATCTCAACCCGAAGAAGTGTATATTTAGTGTCATATTGGGAAAGCTACTGGGACATATGGTTAGCAAAAGAGGCATAGAGAGGGATCCCGATAAGGCCAATGCTATCAAGGAAATGCTTTTGCCGTAAATCAAAAATAAAGAGAGAAGTTTATTGCGGTCTATAAAGTACGTCAGCCGCCTTATAGCACGATTAACTTCCACGTGTGAGCCTATCTTCAAGCCCTTGAGGAAATATCAACCAATAGAATGGAACAACCAATGTTAGGAAGCCTTCAACAAAAAGCTTATCTGAAGAACCCTCCTGTACCGAAGCTGCAAATTCTCAAAAAACCACTCATTCTCTATTTGGCAATAGAGGAGACAACTATTGGGGCTATGCTAGTTCAGGAGCATGAAGATAAGAAGAAGCACGAGGTTTATTATCTCAACAAGAAGTTGCTAGAATACGAGACTCGATACACCATCGTGGAGAAAACTTATGCCATCATGGTTTGGTTCTCCAAGAAACTAAGACATTACTTCTAATCTAATAGAATTCAAGTAGCCGTGAAAGTTTATCCAATTAAGTATTTATGTCAAGCTCCCTTGCTAACTGAAAAACTAGCAACGTAACTCTTATTACTGTCGGAATTCGATATCGAGTATGTCACTAATAAAACCATCAAGGGAAGAGCGATGGCCAAATTTCTAGTAAATAAACCACTCGACAAAGGAGAATAGGAAAACCTAGAACTCCTTAACGAATGCTTTGTAACAAGTACATTAAATTCTGGGAAATGGACCATGTTCTTCGATGGTGCTATTAACAAGTGAGGTGCTAGCTTGGAAGTCATCATTATTATGCCAGATGAAGCACTAATAGCTCTATCAAAATGATTGGAATTTCTCACCACATATAATAGGGCAGAATATGAAGCCTATTTATTCAGAATGTCTACCCTGGTCACTCTTAGAGCCGACAACGTAAAAATTATTGGTGATTCAGCTTTGGTCATCAAGCACATTACAGGAGACTGGGAACTACAGGAGGAATCCCTCAGACCTTACCTAGAGGCTATATGGAGGAAAGCCGCAATGTTTAACGAATGCGAATTTTGCCATATGCCCCGGTAAGAGAACCAGATGGCAGATGTAGTGGCCACTTTAGCCTCCATCTAGGCAGGGCCCCAAGAAAAACCAATCAAACCCCTTGTTGTGGAAATGACTTGATTTCTATACTATGTTTGTGCCATAAGAGACACCATTAATAAGGAAGAACCTTGGTACTCTGACATCGTCAATTTCCTCGAAGTTTGTGAATTCCTAGTTGAGACTACGGATTCTGACAGGAATACGCTAATAAAGCTTGCTGTAAAGTTTTGCCTAATGAAGGGAGATCTATTCAAGAGGTCATTTGATGGCCAACTAATTAAGTGCTTGACCCAACAAGAAGCTGAGATGGTAATGAAAGAGGTACATTTAAGAGACTACGGTCCACACATTAATGGCATCATAATGGCAAAGAACATCCAAAGAATGGGATACTTTTGGCTAACCATGCTAGTTGACTGTATTCAAGAAGCGAAGACTTGCCATGCTGGTAAAATATATGGAGATGTGAGCCACTTACCCCTAACAACACTGTAGAGCTTGATGCTGCCTTGGCCATTCTTAGGATGGGGCATCAATATCATCGGTGAGATAAGGTCGTCTTCGACCAACAACCATCGCTTTATTATAGTAGCAGTCAATTACTTTTCTAAATGGGTTGAAGTAGAATCGTACACGAATGTCATGGCTAAGAAAATGGCCTAATTTATTCAGCCGCATATCTTCGCCAGATACGATATCCGTCATCATATAGTAAGTGACAACGGTGTACATTTCTAAGGGGAAATAGTCGATCTTATTGAGAATCATGGAATTGAGCATCATCACTCTTTGCCCTATCGCCCTCAAGCCAACAAAGCTATAGAAGCGGCTAATAAAGCAATTAAGAAAATCCTCTCTAAGATGATATCTAACTATCAAGATTAGGCTGATCATTTGTCGTATGCCTTATACGTCATTAGGATACAAAACCAATATCAAGACTCTTATAGGTAAAACTCCTTTTTCTCTCATCTACGGAATGGTGGCAGTTTTGCTTATGGAAATGGGAATCAAATCTTTACGCATAGCCCTTGAAGCAAGACTACCTAAAGATGAATGGGCTTAGATAAGACACGAAGAACTGACTTTGATCGTTGAAAAATGATTAAATGCGTTGCAAAATCTACAATTATACCAATAGCGCATGGCCAAGGCTTACAACTGTAAAGTCAAAGGGCAAGATCCACCCTTGAGAATGGGCAATATGGTAGAATCGTACATGAACATCACGACTAAGAAAATGGCTTGATTTATTTAGCGACATATCTTCATTAGATATAACATTTCTCATCATATAGTAAGTGACAATGGTGTACAATTCCAAGGGGAAATAGCTGATCTTATTGAGAAGCATGTAATTGAGCATCATCACTCTTTGCCCTACTGCCCTCAAGCCAACGGAGCTGTAGAAGTGGCTAATAAAGCAATTAAGAAAATCCTCTCCAAGATGATCTCTAACTATTGAGATTGGGCTGATCATTTGCCCTATGCCTTGTGGGGATACAGAACCAGTGTCAAGAATCCTATAGGTCAAACTCCTTTTTCCCTCGTGGAGGCAGTTTTGCTCGTGGAAATGGGAATTAAATCTTTATGCATAGCCCTTAAATCAAGACTGCCTAAAGATGAATGGGCGAAGGCAAGACATGAAGATCTGACTTTGATCGATGAAAAATGATTAACTACGTTGGAGAATCTACTGTTATACCAACTGCGCATGGCTAGGGCTTACAACCATAAAGTCAAAAGGGCAAGATAAACCCATGAGAATGGGCGATCTAATCTTGAAGAAATCTCATAAAACATACACAGATGCGCGAGGGATGTTCTAGCTAAACTGGGAAGGGCTATACGTAGTAAGAAAGACTCTCAGTAATAGGGCAGTCAAAATCTCTGACCTGGACGACAACAAATTTGTGAATCTAGTAAATTGCGACAAGCTAAATCGCTATCTCGTGTAAAAAAAAAGAATAGAAAAATGTCTGTCAAGAGCTAGTGAGGGCTCTTGAGCAAAAATAAAGACTCCAAAATAAAAGAGTGAGGCCTTGGGTAAAATCCTCTTGGAACCTTAAGCGACGATGGGCACTTCTTGGAAATAAATATCGTTTTTCCTTCCAATTCAAGTAATATCTTTTATATTAGCATATTCATGTTAAAAATACTGCATGAGTGCATTAATTGGAAACTGTGAATTATTTATATGAAACACGCATTCAAAAAGCATCTTTTCATCTTTATTACACATAAAAGTGCATTACAAACAGGTAATGGAAACAACAAAGACGAACAACGAGGCCTGAAGCCTTTATTCCCCTACTAAGATGAAAGACACATGATGACAAGCTCAATGATCTACAAGGAAAGTACGGAGTCTCTTAGTCTCGATAAGTCTCTCCTAAAGAGTATCCAGTCCACAAGTACTCGTAGCCCAAACACGATAAGCTTTGGAAGGGTGGACATCAAAAGGCACGGAATAGTTTATCTCCATCTAAGAGCGACTAATCCACCTCACATCATGATGATAGACTAGAGTTTAAGAATGCTTAGACCTAATTAGGGTACTCAAGGATGTCGAGAAACCCTGAGGGCAGCAATACTGCCTGTACAAGCACCCAGAAGAGTAGGTCATAATCTTAAAAAGGCTAATAAGGACCACACCATCTCTAGCAACGTCAGTAGTCACATGCATGATTCCCCACCAAGGGAAAATCCCACTAATATTCTCAGCGGCTTGACTCCCTATAAACTTAACCCACTCCTCAATGGTAAAATCTCTATGAGGGCAATTGCTGATGCAAACAACGGAACCCCATGCCTAGTAGGCCTTTGGATTATAATCCATGCTCATAGGGACAAACGATATAGAAACCTTGTTCTAAAGCCAAAACTGCAAAAGCAACACAAAAACACGAAAAAATGATCAGAAAAATGAAAAAAGGAAGAAAAAGAAAAAAAAAAGAAAAAAAGGAAAAAAGGAAAAAAAGATAGCCTACTGGATTGAAAACCTGAAAAGGTAGTCCAGGCAAAAATTAAGGCAAGCCTGATGAATCAAAAACCTAAAAAGATGGTTCATGTAAAAAGAAAGGCTCAAATAGAATTTAACTAAAGGAGAAGTCTGCTACCCCTAATAGTAGCTTCAGTCCAATTTCGGGAAGTGCGCATAAAGATTAATGTCTCAGCCAAACTCACTGCGATGGGAGATTTCCCTTCTAACATCTGATCAACAATAGTGAAGAAGGCAAAGCTACAAACCATCGTTGGAACTTCGCAAAGGAAGACTCCCAGCAAGAGTAAATAAATGAGTGGAAGCCAACTAAGGGCATTAGGAGGAAGGTTCCTAACTATGTCAAAATCCACGTCCAACCTCAAACCCTCATTACAAATTAGTTGACGCCTATCCAATTGTTACAATTGAAAATAGCTCATCAATGGATCAGAAAACTCAGGACTATGCATCGGAATGGTTGGGGCATATCAGCTGAAGATCGTAGGATCCCATAAAATTCTTCATATGAGGGACAGATCTTGTGATCTCCATAATGGAACACGTTGTCAATAGGATCCCAGAAACTGATAACAACCACAAATTTGAATGTTTATCTAAAGAACTCTAATGGTTGGGACTACCTCAGGATTTGCAGTCTATTGCATATGAAGGAATACTATCACATCTTTATCAAGGATAACATGATCTTGGTTGCTATTATGGGTAATCCACCTGAAGTGTCCTCAATTGATCTCTCAGCCGTCAAATCTTTAGCTACAATATTTTAACAGAGATCATTCATATGTATTTCATAACATGCCATGCATCATCATTAAAATAATAAAATAGTGAATGTACCGCCATATGAGAGTTTTGGTTCATCATGAACCACTGCTGTCCTTGGATATATCCCCAATCAGAGATGCTATCAGCAATAGGCACCTATAAGAATGAGAGATCAGAATAAGTCAGAACCATCATAGTCTAAGATCCTAAAGAAAAAAGAGAAGAAAAGCAGGGAAGGCTCCCGTGAGTGGTATCGACTGGATGGAAGGCCACTAGATGCTCATGAGCCAGATAAGGCGGAATCATAGGCGTATAAGTACTTAAATAGGGATGATACATTAGGAATAAGGTCGGCTGATACTAAAACCCCCGATGTCCCTCCACCATCACCAAACTCTAAGGTGGAACAGATGATGCCGAAGAACTACCCATATGAGTGAAAGTAGACATGGGCCTTTTCCTACCTTGGTGATCCTACAAAGACATCAAAGTGAGGGCCAATAAGTCCAACTAAGTATGACAATGCAAAGACAAGAAACACGAGTCAATGAAAAAGAAGATATCATCATCTGGACAGTCCTAGGTGAACCTGATAAAGCTTGACTGCTAGGAGCGAAAGTCGAATGAGAATCACGGTCAGAGGGGTTGTGAATGTCTGTCTCAGGCTCAACAAGAATGGGATCTGTCTCTAGCCATCTAGGCAAATGTGAGCGAAAAGGCGCTAGGTAAGCCATCAGAAGACAACCGTATGAAGTTGGGTGAGCTGTGATGCCAGAATATCCATCTGTGTACCTTGGGAGGAATAGAGCACTACCTGGGAGGAAGACGCCAATTCTGGATGTGCTCCCCAAGGTACCACTAGAGGGAAAAGGGAGTCTCTATAATCAACTAGGTGTTCACAAATTCCCCAGCTAGTCTCATAACCTCTTGCTAGTGTAAAGCATACCCTCAAGGCTGTATCTTAATTTGAGAGGAGAAAGAGGGACCAAGAATTAATACAACAATTGTAGCAAATATAGTAATTAAAGCAAATCATGGAAGCTATAAAGTATACCTGCTCCGAATATATAGTGCTGAGGGGAGCAAAAAGAGTAGAATGGGACTTCATCTCCCAACCGCGCCAGTAGTGTGGGAGATGAGGACAGAAGGGATAGCTGCCGTCTCACATGAGCTTGGTCCTCGGGAGAATTCCCATCTAGAAAAGAAAGATCTGCGAGCAGTCAAAAGAAATCAGAATGCCAAAAGGTAGACAGTACTGTTCACAAAAAAGAAAAGGGTTGAACTCTTTCATAGATAATCTGAAGACAAGATTTGAACTTGCCAATGCTATTGCTCGCATAGTGTTCAAGGGCCCAATACAGATGATGTAGGGTAGCTCGACCCCAGGCATAGTCATTGAAGCTGGTCGGATCAACCAAAGAAGGCAAAATGTGGAGATTCATGATCGATTAGCCATGACAAAGTAGCAGCCACGAAAGCTCTAGCCTCGCAGGAAGAAGTCAAGTGACTCATATCCCTAGTGGTCCAAAAGGTCATGAGTTTCTCGCAAGAAAACTGCCCGGGCTTATCTCCAAAATAGCCAATCAAAGCCTCAATGGTTTACTCATTGAAGTTGTCATGAGTAAAGCAAGCGTTGAAGTGGATCACATTACCGTGGAGGGGAAATCCTGTGATGGCGCAGTAATCCATCGGAGTAATAGTGTATTCCCTGCACTGGAAGTGGAAAGTGTGGATAGTATCGGACCACCTACTCAAGATATAGGCAGAAGTACCGGCTGGATGTACGAATACTTGTGAGACCTCATGTACTTACAGTTCCTCACCATCCTCCCCAAGGACATCCCGTCGACAACGGTTTTGGCGCCAGGACATAGCACCTTGTACCACTTGTGAAAAAGGGAAATACTACCGCCCCCATGACTGGTGACCTATAAACTTAATGCATATATACTATTCACACACCAATCTTCGATAAATTACATGATTATCGAAGGTCATTGCATTCATGCAATAATTAAAGAGCATGAAAACAAATATATATATATATATATATATATATATATATATATATATATATATATATATATATATATATATTAACAAATAAATAATAACATCACAAATATTAATAATGATGACATGATGCAGTGAAGGCAGTAAGGCTTAACAGAATCCAAGAAAGGTGATCAGAAGGCTTCAAAGTAGGCGGAACAAAACCCCCAGGATGGATCCCATTGTACATCCAATTTGACTGAAAGCCCGTATAAAGGCTCGGCAAGAACCTCAGATAATTCCACTTGTTGACCTTCAATGAGCACATTCTGACTAGTCACTTAGATGCCTGGCAAATCTAAGCGGACATTGTAAAGCTTGAACCACATAGAGACCCCACAAAATCTGAATAGAGGGGCAAAGAAGTGAAAAATATGAAAGAAATCATTGTTGGAAATAGCTAAGAGGCTAAAATCTTCGAAGAAGAAAGGCATAGCTCACCGGCTAATTACCTATCTAGCTATTACGCGTTTACGCATAACGGCTATAAAAGTTACCGTTATATAGGTAATTAGCCAACCGGCTAATTACGTATGTTTTGAAAATTTTTCCAATTTTGCATATTTCATTCATTTTCTACATTGTTTACAAAACAAGCGGAGCTAGATGTTGATTTTACATAGTCATTCATGCATTAAGCACATAAAAATATTTATTCCGACCCCCGGTCAATTTTAACCTCATGCGACTCATTAATAAATTTTTGATTGAAGGGGAAAAATCTATTTTGTTTAAAAAATTTTCGATTAAAAATATTTTAACTCATTGCATTCCACACACACACTATTTTGTTTGTTTCACATACAGCAAAATTTCTAGCACAAAATTTATGTATGCGAGGCCTAAACTGTTAGCATAGGTCCATTCTAGCCCGATGAGGAATTATGCCTATTTTGTTGAGTGATCAGACAAAGAGCCAAAAAGGACCAAATTGTCATCCAAAATCCGAAATTCAAAAATTCACATTCCAGGGAAGCTTCGATATAGCATTTCCTACTAAAAAATAAAAAAGTCAAAGTTTGGTCAAACATAGGTAATTAGCCCGCCGGCTAATTACCCATCTACACTAAAAACATCACATCTTACCGAGATTCGGAAAGGATTTATGAGATTTAAAGTAAAATCTTTTTAGATATGTAATTAGCTTCCCGGCTAATTACCTAGGTAAGTAGCCCGCCGGCTAATTACCTACCTTCTTTAAATAAGGGCTCACCCCCCCTCACTTCAATAGACGGTGTAATATCTCAAAAAGGCACACATCCCAAAGCTGTTTCAGGAGTCCGAAAGCCCCGAAACTCTTTCTAAACACTCCAAAAATCCGTCTTTATAACCGATATCGGGTATAAACTCTTTTTTTCATCTTTTTAGATCCATATCTTACAGTGTTCTTCGGTCTAAAAATGACTCATTCTCTAGAAAATCCCACATTTTCTATAGAAATGATCCAAGATTGTAGCCATAACTTGGGTTAACTCTATTTTCCAACTAAATCAGATTTTTCTCTTGATAACTTCGGTCCTACACTAACCCCCAAGTCATCTTGGATAGACAAAAAGGCAAACTGAGGGTAATTACCCACAAGCCAAACTTTAAAACTCATTCAAGCCCATTTTATTATCATTTATTATTGCACATTGCATTTCATTTCTTTGGGTAAGTGAGCCACTGGGGCCACTTAAACTATAATATGTGTAAATAAGCTCACATGTACGGATGAATCATCACAAATGTGAGGAAACTCTATCCGAGTTTCTGGGCAAAAACCAAATTGATGCCGTTGCTCTGCCGAAATTACAGTAGCAAATATTTATTTATTTATGCCGTTATGATGCATGTTTTATTTTTTTAATTTAATACTTAAATAAAGCCATTGCAATGCAGAAAATACCACATGTTCCAAAATTTCAAAATTTATTCAAACAATTTGAACAATATGAGTACCTATCATGTCCGAACTCAGAATCTCACATTCTTTTCGATATAAATATCCTATTTTGGAACAGTATACCACAATTCCTGGTGGTGCTGAATTGGGTGGCGACTCTATTTTAGTTTTAAATAAAGTAAAAAAATGCTTTATTTTAAACATATCTTTCCTTGATAAAATGAGCAAATATATTTCTCAATATAATCACAATTATGGCTCATACAAACTCAACGCATTTAAGCAAATTGGATTTTCTCAAACAAAATAAGACGCGCCCCGCGCACCGCACCCCTCGTGCTCTCATAAAATTTTCCCCACTCACATTAGTACTATCTGGTTTATTGGGTTCGGTTAAAGTGTTAACCCACTACTAGTGAGCTTGCTCCAAGCTATCCTAGTTACTTACTTATTACTGAAGTATATTGCTTTTTACCATAATGTGTTTGAATAGAAACTATTTCTATCAAACACATACTCTGATAAGAGGTTTATAACAATCATCACTTCAACTAGTGGCCAGGTAAAACTACTTAATATATTCAGAGCGATTGATTCTTTCTGACTACATAGCTTACCAACATGCTATCATCACCATACCCGTAATCACCCGTGACACCCTAATTTAATGAGTGCATAGGTATGACCAAAAACACAGTGACAGTACCACGCAAGGCAACTAGTATCTTAAGTATGAGGATATACACAGAGCTACTGCATAAAGATAAAAACTAACACTATGATATATTTACCAAGTATTTATCTTATTGCAGTTTCCAATATACCTTTTAGATATATCCATGTGTCAAACCTAAGGCACCACCTTTAGTCATAGGAGTTTGATTGCTTGGACCCATTCCAAGAAAGTTGACCATATCCTAGTCACTATCTCATCAATATCCTTTCTTTATGAAACTGTAAGTAGGGATAGTTTAGACATGATCATAATTACATATCAAGCAGGTCTCACTAAGTATAATGGCCTTATAATTTCTCTCACTTCACGCTATGATATGTCAAGGAGCTTTTTACATAGATATCAACGAACATATTTTAACCAATCACAATATATATATATATATATATATATATATATATATATATATATATATATATATATATATTAACACATCAATCTAAACAAAAGATTAAATGCATTTATTAATTAAACAAATTATTCGTACTAATTCATAATTAAGATACATCGCTTTAATTACCTTAAGGGCATACACCATATCTAACAAACTCCCACTTGCACTAAGGCTAATTAGCCATATGTCTTAATCCATATGTTTTGAAATGCTAGTCATGTTTTACATAAGTCAATGGCTTTGTCAGACCATCCACAAGGTTATGATTAGTGGGAACATATTCTAGTCTTATCACCTTAGCATCAACAATCTCGCTGATTATATGATACTTACTTGATATATGTCTGCTTTCTGGTGAGACCATGGTACTTTTGCCTGAGCTATAGCACCACTATTATCACAATACAAAGCAATTGGATTAACAATTTTAGGCACCACACCAAGATCATCATTGAGTCCTATTAACTAGATAGCTTCCTTTGCTACTTCACAGGCAGCAATGTATTCAGATTCCGTGGTTGAATCAGCAGTAGCTTCTTGCGTGGAACTTTTCCAGCATTCTGCCCCTCTATTTAACACATATACAAAACCCAAACTAAAAGTCATCCTTGTCAGATTGAAAACTCGCATTAGTGTAACCTCTGATTGTGAAGTCACCATCTCCATATATCAAGAACTCATCTTTAGTCCTTCTCAAGTACTTAAGAATTGCCTTAACGTCCATCCAGTGTTTTTCACCTGGATTTGATTGATATCTACTCATAAAGCTTAAAACTTGAGAGACATCTGGCCTTGTACATATCATAGCATAAATGATGGATCCTATGGTGGATGCATATGGTATACCCTTCATGCGCATTCTTTCCTGAACTATCTTCGGACACTCAGCCTTAGATAGGTTAATCTCCTTTGTCATCGGGAGATAACCTTTCTTCGAATGCTCAAGGTTGAACCTATTTAGTACCTTGTCTATTTATGTACTTTGAGAAAGACCTAACAGCCTCTGGGATCTATCTTTATAGATCCTCATACCTAGTATAAATGCTGCTTCACTAAGGTCTTTCATGGAGAACTTTCTTGACAAAAATATTTTAATACTTTGAAGAAGAGAATTGTCGTTTTCTATTAGTAGAATGTCATCAACATACAATACTAAGAAAACAATGGCACTCCCATTAACCGTCTTATAAACACAAGGCTCTTTAATGTTCAGACAGACATCCAGTTCACAGATTGTCTGATTAAACCTAATATTCAAACTCTTGGATGCCTGCTTGAGTCCATAAATAGACCTTTGCAGTTTGCATACCTTCAAGCCATTCTGAGATGTAAAACCCTCAAGTTGTGTACTATACACATCCCGGTCCAAATCCCTATTAAGGAATGTAGTTTTAACATCTATCTACCAAATCTCATAATCATAATGAGCAGCAATGATGAGGAGTATCCTTATGGATTTAAGCATGGCTACCAATAAGAAAGTTTCATCATAGTCAATACCTCATGTTGACTATAACTTTTCGCAACCAACCTTGATTTATAGGTAATTACATTACCATCCATGTTTGTCTTCTTCTTAAAAACTGATTTGAACCTAATAGGTCTAACCTCTTCTAGTGCATGGACCAAATTCCAAACTTGGTCTTCATACACGAAATCCATTTATGATTTCATGGCCTTAAGCAATTTATCAAAATCAAAGCTTTTCATTGCTTCATAATAGGTTCTTGGTTCATCATCCTCCATGAGATATAGTTCCCTATCATCAGTGATGATAAAACCATATCTTTCAGGGACCCTTATGAACACAATTTGATCTTTGCAATGATTGTGAATCGGCAAGTTCTTCTTGGATCACACCTTCTTGTGTGTCTAGAATGGGGTTAATTAGTTCATTGTCTGTTTCTTCCTCTTGAACTTCTAGTTCAGAATTGCTCCCACTAACATTTGCAAGTAAGTGTTCCTTTTCAAGAAAGTGAGCACTCTGAGATACGAATACCTTTTGTGCCTTGGGTTGGTAAAATAAATGTCCAATAGTTTCCTTCGGATATCCAATGAACATACTTTTGTCAGATTTTGGGCTTAGTTTCCATGATGTTATCCTCTTTACCATAGCAGGACAACCCCATACTCTTAGGTGACTTAGATATGGCCTTTTATAACACCTTCTTTTGTACGATGTAAAATCAACTAATTTAGAGGGCACTCTATTTAATACATAAACCTCGCTCTCTAGTGCGTAGCCCTAAAAGGATTTACTGAGATCTGCTTGGCTCTCTAGTGCTTTAACACTCATTGGATCACACACATCTGTATGTATAATTTCCAATATACTCGTGGCTTGTTCACCCTTTCCTTCAAAGGGTAACTTCGGCATTTTTCCTTGTAAACGAGGTTCAAAATCACCATAAGACTCTAAGTCTATTGGGGCCAAGACTCCAAGCTTATGTAACTTGGTTAAGCATTCTTTTTTTACGTGGCCTAAATGACAATGGTATAAGTAGAAAGATTTTTAACTATCTAATTTCCTCGTAGCATCGTTTAATTTGAGAATATGGTTTTTGTAATTATGAAATATCATTTGTCATACTATAATAAAATATCTTTCACAACTTTGATAATACCTTTTTCAAATTGGAATAAAATTCCATCTGCTGTGAAGCAGGAAATAATATTTTATAATGACAATTGAATACCATTTTGTTGGATTACAAATTCAGTCAAAAGGAGATTTTAAGTTCCTATATCAATAGCAGCCAACAAGCTTCAATGATTTTCCGTAGGTACAACTCTCCTTTTGCCAAACCTCTACTTCTCATTAATATCTATATCTTCATATGGATATGTGAGTCTCATTAGGTATTCCATACCAATTTAGAATTCCCTTGATAAGTAGAATTTTTCAATATTAAGCATCTTGAAGTCTAAGCTTCAGGCCTCCTCTTCTCGTGCTATGAGACTTTAGCCATTTTGATCTTATTTCCAATATCCCATATTTGAATGAAGATCTTGTTTCCAATATTTCATATTGAAAACAACCATTTTGTCTCCTAGAAAAATTTCTCAGGCACTTATACTTTTCTCTTCAGTCTGCTCTATCATGCTTCAATACTAGGCACCATATGTCCCTTTACTTCTTTGAGACATGAACCATTTGAATTTCTGACTAGTTGGTCAACAATTTTTCCATCAAAAATATTTTGGTTCAAATCTTCTACCATAGGAAATTCTTTCTCAAAGATGTAAAGACATAGACATTCAAGTCCATGATTTTATGATGCCTTTGTAGTTAAGGTAACATG
Source organism: Euphorbia pulcherrima (assembly GCA_947683365.1). Classification (NCBI taxonomy): domain Eukaryota; kingdom Viridiplantae; phylum Streptophyta; class Magnoliopsida; order Malpighiales; family Euphorbiaceae; genus Euphorbia; species Euphorbia pulcherrima. The sequence goes on from CANTUS010000015.1 coordinate 54,152,588, forward strand.
AATCCTTAACAATTGATTTGATGTTTATCCTTATCTCCTGCCAGCTATTTACATAAGGTAACAAGGATGTTAACAACCTCCAAGTTGTTGTATTCTAGTTTCCTTTATGTATTTAAAGCATATCTATTTTTTGTAGAATTGCTTGCATCATGTTATTTAGATTTGGGCTTATACAATGTACAAGTTGAGCACAAGGCTTTGAGGACTACCCTAACATTTATAAACAAATCCTATGACGCTAAAGCCAATCAAATTAGTTATCAATGCAAACATTTGTATTTAAATGAAGATTTCAACCAAGATGTAAGAAAAAAAAATTGTTTAGACTTTAGTAAGTAGAATATAGTACATGTATTTCATATAAGAACTTTTAATTAAATATATTTATCCTACTATTTTATTGAAATTTACAATAGCCCATTCTATTAAATTCGGAAAGTCTAGCCTAGCTAGATTTCTATGTAGGCAACATCTACAACTAGTCTAATACGACCCCCAATTTTATGAGTCAAGCCATATTAGTAAGTTAGAATTGGAATCCCTTTCCATTTGCATCCCATGAAATTGCTGATTTGTTTGAGTTCCTTAATTCTACGAGATGTGTGCTCTTATTTTAGCATCATGTTGAACGTGTCTCAGCTCTGTAGCTAGCCCCCAATTTTATGGTGGACTACCCAGTCTTCTTAATGCAGACCCTATCTCAATTTTTATAACCGATTGATGTGGACAAAAAGGAACGCTTTGCGCAACACTTTTATGGCCCAAAAAGACCCTATAATAAATTTTAGTAAGGAAGACTATAACTTACCCTAATATATTTACTTTGGGACTTTATTGGTGTTAGACATCTCACCCAATCTAGGATTTATTAGATGGACATATTTATAATAATTTATATTAATTCAGGGAATTTCAGAATTAATTTGTAAGGTCTAACCTTAGGTGGGTTCAAGCTCTTTATTATAATTATTCCATCAACCTAGATTATATGAAAAATAATTAACCTTTTTATTTGTTATATTTATATTGCATTTCCTTTAAGCTTTTATTCAACAATTTAATATTTACTTTGTTATAGAAACATATATAAGAACCATCTTATATACTAAAAATAAATCAATCCATATTTAATCCCCTCTTTGTTAACTCAAGCTGCATCGATATCTATTACCAGGTAGGAGAGTTGCCCTACAAGGTGTAGACACCAAGTCCAGTCCTTGCCAGAACATATACGGGCACAAGCTTGAAAAAACATGGATTCTCTTGGACTAATAAATTTCAGTCTTTCAATTCATGTAAATCAAAAGCATCTATAATTCTTGTAAGTTATATAATTTACTGAGTCTTTGATAATTTTGAGTAAGATGAGCATGCTTATTCAAAATTATCTATATCAATTTTCTAACCTTGAAATGAAAGCCTAAGTTCATCTATTGTTCCAAACAAGATAATAAACTTTAAATCATTTCATATAGAAAATAAAATTCAGTTTGCTTTTAACTTAATAATTCACTAAATACGCAGGCTTTGATGCCACTGTTGGGAACTGATAGTCACTTTGAACATGTATAACAAGCATGACGGAAATTCAAAATTTTGTCCCTCGTCTCAGGAACTCCTATTAGTTGCATATAAATTAATTAAAGCCTTAACTAAGTAAATTCTCAACTTAGATTAGCATGCATAGGCTAGGCGTACCATAATTCTAAATTATACCCTAGCATAAATATTTTTATATTAAGCGTGTTATAACTTTAAGCTATAACTTAAATATAAAATAAATTAAGCATGCATAACAACCTAAGCGTAATAGTTATCAAGTCTTAAAATGCTTAATAAAAGGACTCAATAACTAAAAGAGAACTAGAGGAATTACCAGTTAAAGCATGCTTCAGCAGAACCTTCTTACATAAGCATCTACATATGGGATAACCTTTATGAGTATCCACACGAACCCCACCAACCGAAACCTCCCGATGAAGAAGAACCACAGAGTTTTGAGTAGCTACTAGACCACTCCAAAACCCACTCAAAATATTAACCAGAGGGACTCCTTAATTCTATCTTCTAATTTGACATTAGCTCATAGGAAGTTATATGGTGAAAAGAATGAAGAAGAGAGGCTTAGTTTATATAGTAGGAGCTAAGGCACCCCGAATTTAATGTGGATTTAATGATAATTTAATGTGAGATTAAATGCATGATTAAATGTCAATTTAAACACAAGATTAATTACGGGATTAAATGCTAATTTAAATACAAGATTTAATTGCTGGATTAAAACCATATTTAAATACAAGATTTAATTGTTGGATTAAATGCCAATTTAAATACACGATTTGATTGCTGGATTAAATCACAATTTAAATACAAGATTTAATTGTTGGATTAAATACAAATTTAAATACATGATTTAATTACTGGATTAAATCCCAATTTAAATACAAGATTTAATTGCTGGATTAAATGGTAATTTAAACACAAGATTTTGTTGCTGGATTAAATGCCAATTTGAATACATGATTTAATTGCTGTATTAAATTCCAATTTAAATACAAGATTTAATTGTTATATTAAATGCCAATTTAAATAAATTATTTAATTAATCCTCCTCGCTTTTAATTTATTTTATGACCCCAAGAAAATTAGTTACAGGTAGAAATAAATTTGTGGCTAAACCATAAAATGATTTAATTATTTTAATCAATACTTTAATTTATTTATGACCCTTATAAAATTAGTTGCTGGTCAATAAATAAAATCTCTAGTCTAACCAGGTAATAGTTCAACCATCCCTTTAATATATTGTAATAGATCATGTCTATTAATTCTTCACTTAGTTCGATGAAAGTTTAACGTGTGTGACCTTATAGGATCCCATGGTATTGAGTTGTTAAGGTTTGACCAATCTTTGTTCTTTAGGAACTATTCGTTCGAGGTTGTAGACCGTGAATAGAACTTTATTACCTTAAACGACTGTAGTACACCTCTAGAAAGGGTCCATCATCTCCCATTACTCGGAACGTCATTTGTGCTTATGACTTAATCCTGGTTAATACAATAGTTGCCCAATACGATGAACTCCTTCCATTCTTTAATATTACTACTATTTGGTTTATTGGGTTTGGTTAAAGTGTTAACCCACTAATAGCGAGGTTGCTCCAAGCGATCCCAGTTATATACTTGTTACTGAAGTATATTGCTTTTTACCATAATGTGTTTGACTATAAACTATTTATGTCAAACACATACTTTGATAAGAAGTTTATACCAATAATCACTACGATAAGTGGCCAGGTACAACTCCTTAATATATTTGGAGCGATGAATTCTTTTCGACTACATATGTTACCAACGTGTTATCATCACCATATCCTTAATGACCTGTGACAACCTAAATTAATGAGTGTACCAGTATGACCCAAAAGATAGTGACAGTGCAACACAAGGCAGCTAGTATCTCGAGTGTGACGATATTTACAAAGCTAGTGCATAAAGATAAATACTAACACTATGTTATATTTACCAAGTATTTATCTTTTTGTGGACTCTAATATATCTTCAGATAGATCCATGTGTCAAACTTAAGGCACCACCTTCAGTCATTGGATTTTGAATGCTTGGACCCATTCCAAGAAAGTTGACCACATGCTAGTCTTACTGTCTCATCAATATCCTTTCTTGATGAAATAATGACTAGGGATAACTTAGACATAATTATTATTACAAATGAAGCAGGCCTCACTAATTATAATGCAATTATAATTTCTCTCACCTCATGCTATGATATGTCAAGGACTTTCGTACATAGATATCAATGAATATATTTTAACCAGTCACAATATATCTATTAACACATCGATATAAATAAAAGATTAGATGCCTTTATTAATTAAATAAATTATTCGTACTAATACATAATTAAGTTACATTGCCCTAATTTCCTTAAGGACATACATCATATCTACCACCTTCATATACTACATTTACCACCCACCAAGTTGCCCTTATTATTGAGGTAGAATTCTTTGATGGCAAGAAATTGGGTGAGGAAGACGTTGCCAAAGATGAAGCTCTAGCTGGTGGCCAAGAAGCTTCTGAGACTGGTGCATCGGATGCTAAGCTTAATTTGACACCGATTGAGTTTTCTTGAATTTTACTGTGAATGTTTGTGCTTTATGTTTTTCATTCGGCTTATACGCCGGATAGTTTTACTTCTGATTTATATATGCATGTGTTATTCTTTTTCATTCGTTCATTAAGATGCATGATGTGTTTTGGATAGTTTTCCTTTTTAATATACCATAGGGCTTAAGTGGCCTAGGACATTTTGTAGAGTCGGGTGCGCATTACCGGTCTAACACCAACTCTGTGGTTGGGTCGAGTGCTAGAGAGTTTGATCAGAACTTCTAAGATGCACAAGTGTTTTGATATGAAGTTAATCTTTATTTATTGTAAAATAGAAGATTATAAGATCCGGACTTATAGTGTTACGCTAGAAATAGAGCCGCTTGGGAAGTGCTTTGCTCAATACAGACCTTTCTATAGAAAAATCCAGTAGCCAGCTGGAAAAATCTATAGGTGGGGGAAAAGAGAGTACCCGCTTTGGCCCTTTGGGCATTTTGCTACAAAATGTTGTTTGGGGTTAGCTATGCTCCATGTCTTCGTAAGTTCTTGATTTGTCCATTTGGTTGATTTGGATGGCTTTGTATCTGGCTATCAGGATGTTGACTCATTTTCTATGCCTTTTCAAGCCAGACAAGTCTTATGCCATCTGGTATGTGGGTGCGCCCTAATCTTATTTATCCATTAGTTTTAACTAAGGTCTTCAAATGTATCGGAGGTCTTATATCATGCCTCGATGTTATATGTGCTCCTTAGTTTTAACTAAGGGTTTCTACTGGATGCTACACTTATTTGTAGTTGACATTACGTGGCTCAGGGCTTGACTTGCACATTGACTAGTGAGTCGGTCTTTCATAGAGTGCCCATACGGAGGGTCTTTTGAATGATGCATGAGTTTGTATGCATGTTTGGGTTTGATCAAAAAACTTCTGAAAGTGTGGTTTTCCTTATCCCACTGGACACTCGGTCTTCCTATTGTAGTAAATCATGGTTGCTAGAATTGGTTGTTGGACACATGTACAGTGTTGGTCTAGCACTCAGTTGTGTTGATTATTTTCCTTCAGAATCTTACCTCGTCGTATGAGTAGTGTTTCACTCAGCATCTTTCTCTAGGTTGCCTTCGATGGTTGTAGTATGTGTTTAGTATGACTGCTAAAAGTAGAGTTTGGTTAGCTGGTGTTTATAAAATATCCACTTGGTGAGTTTTTCATACAGAGGGTTTCTTTAGACCCATTTTGTCCTGAACTGGTCAAATGGTTGTACTAATTTAGAGTGCATTGTTTGAGTTTGCAATCGCACAAAAAATGTACTGATTAAGTATGCGTTTCTCCAAGCGAAATAAAATGACATGATCAATTAATACATTATAAGCATTTACATTATACTGGATAGTGAGTATACATGGCATGATTAGTTGATGTCATTTATGAAATGTAAGATGGACTCGCATAATTAATTGTAAGATATAAAATGAAGAGTAAGCGTGCTCAATTATATGAAATATCCACGTATACCAAATCTAATAAAATGCTTAGTGGTCATATGGTATTAACAAATGTATACTTCAAGTACATGGAATATTACTAATTTAATTTCTTATCTAAGTATATCATATGACATATTACTAGTGCACATACATATGTATACATATGGCTCCAAACTTTAACTAGAATTCTCGTAATGAGAATAAATATGTGCCATGATTCGTTATGTCAAAGCAATAGTCGATTCAAATGTATAAGCTGCTACTCATGATTCAACCTAAACCGTCTTTATTCAAAGATGGACAAAGAAGGAAATTGAATACTTATCTCTTTCATAGTTTTGGCAGGTAGTATGGAAGTCCCTTTTATTCAAGCAATTATTACCTTCCGAACCATGACTTGCGCTCTTTCCATGTAGCTTTATGGATGTGTTAGGGGGAAATCCGTAAAATGTGGTCACAACTATCTTCCAATTTGGGTTAGCATCAACTTTGCTTTTCCAGATGAGTGAACGAAGAGGAGGGTTATGTGAAGTCCTCGCCCAATGGAGGATTTTTTAGTTTTTAAGCTGAATATATTGGATTTCTTCCCGTCAATGTGTTTTGAGCAAAATAGATTTATCTATTTTATCAAGTAGTTCTTCGATTATGAAACTTTTTGATTTCGTGCTGCACCACGCCCTAATGTGTTTCGCCGTACATTGTATTGAGGTCTTATTTTGTGCCTCAATTTTTTTGTATTTTGCTGTTTGCCAAGGTCTTTACTTTGAGCCTTTGGGCTTTAGATAAGGTGGGTCTAATCCCTTTTCGTGCTGCCGTCAATTGAGACTCAAATCTTGATGTAAATGATAGAGTCTCCACCCAAGTTCCCAACATGGGAAAGAGTTTTGGTACGGTTCCCATTTTGCGGGAGACTCATACCTTTTGGATCACAGATTCGGGTATCGGATGAGTCACTTATTTCTCATTTAGTTAATTCAAAATTGCACTCACCGCGTAAAACCATTTTCTTTACATCATTTATGGAATAATTACGGAAATGCTATTTTTCTACACTCTTTCACACTCAATTCATGCATTCAACAATTTACAATAAAGAACAAACAATAAATGGGGGAATAAAAATTACAATCGGCGGAAAATTGGGAAATTACAAGGGAACCTATACATTTGTTCGAAGTTATAAAACAAAATAAATAGATTTGTCAGCATCCAGAAAGGTTAGCATAGTTTATGGCACATCATAAGTCATCATTTCTTTAGGAAAAATGTTATTATGTTAGCGTGGTAGTATTGCGATCGATAGTGCCCGGAAGGCTTCTAGGATCAGAGAGAAATAACGGGTCTTCAATGTATTTTGTTATGAAAACACATTTCAGCTTTTTGTGGGTTGATTTACTTGATTATTAGTGAATATCATCACATGGCAAATGGTGATGTTGATTGATTTTACAGGTTTTAAAGGGAAATGGGGATTCTGCCAGGGAGCCAGTACTCGTACGGGTGAGGGCCACCCATACTGCTACTATGGGACCCGTATGGGTGTGGGGCACCCGTACGGGTCCCATTTTGGACCCAAACAAATTTTCATTTTAATTCAGAATAGAGAATAATTACAATAAAGTAGAAATGAATGATAAAACTAATAAGATGTGAGTCTCTTTGAAACTTAGGAGCGTACATTTATGTCGTGAATCCCCTTTAAAGTGATCCCTATGCAGAGAGAGAGTCTAGCAAAAGTAGATGATGAAATGATGACATTAAGAATTTTTAGATGAGTATTTGTGTGGATAAAACCTCCCCTAAATCTTGACAAATGAAGCTAGATATGAATAAAATGTGGACAAAACCTCGAAGAATAAGTTGTCTCCCTATTTTATACCTTCCATACCTCAACTACACCCTTACTACACCTATAAAAATTTCTAGAATTTTATGTGAATTATTTGATATGATTTTCTATCTCGGCTTCTACTTGAAACTGTGGGAAAAGGCCTGTATTTATCGGAGTATAATGAGTCTGAACAATGAATTACATTTATGACTGATTTTCTCTTAAATGGTATGATTTACTATCCTTTCTGCTTGTTAAGGTAGAAATGGGACTTGTAGGGGTGGACGTGACCCGTATGGGTCCTTCTAGTCATATGGATCTGTGAGCACTATACAGGATAGCCCATGGACCTATAACCCCAAGGTGCCGCCCGTATGGGTCGGTAAAGGCAATCTAGGTCTCCAAAGTCTTGCTAAACTCATCTATGCTGCTGTAGGAACATCTCCATTGGATGATACCTATATAGAATAACATTGTCTAGCTCTCATCATCATTTTGAGAGAAGGATTTTTGAAATCCAATGCTCACAAACTGCCCCTCAGTGGATCCATACAAATACAGATCTATATGATCTTGCAATATGAGTGGGGGTTTAGAAATTATGTCGGAAGAGATGATGGGTTCCGTTCTTGTGGCAAACTGCTTCCCTTGGTGTCCCATTCTTGAGGCGGATGACTTTCCTTCACTGATGTGTATCCCTTTCTTGAGGTGAATAACTTTCCTTTGCTAATGTATGTCCCTTTCCTAAGGGGGATGACTTTTCTTTACTAATGTGTATCCCTTTCCTAAGGTAGATGACTTTCCTTCATTGATGCGTATCCCTTTCCTAAGGTGGATTACTTTCCTTCGCCAATCTGTATCCTTTTTCTAAGGTAGATGACTTCCTTTTGCCAATGTGTATCCCTTTCTTGAGGTGAATGACTTTTCTTTGCTATGTTCTACCCTAGAGACTTGACTGTGGAAGGTGAATGTATCCCTTTCTTAAGGTGGATTAACTTTCCTGATCGATGATGGTGTATCCCTTTCCTAAGGCGGATGACTTTCCTCATATCCCTTTCTTAAGACGAGTGACTTTCCTACTGGGGATTTTTGAATAACCTATTTAGAGATAATAAAAATGTTGAGTTAGTTATTACCTGAGATGACAATTATTGATTCTCAATTGACTTTGTGGAAAACCAAAATTTTAGCCCCTTCAATCAAGAATAAAGATGTGTGGATGGGGTTTGGCCCTTGAATAAGTTGTAAATTGAGTGTGAGAAATATCGAGTTTAGCCCAATTACTTAGGGATGGAATGCCCCTTGGAGGGTGCCTCTTAAGGAATGCCCATTGGGGGAGATGCCCCTTGATTGATTCCATTACTGGGGATGCCCCTAAGGTGGGCGCCCCTAGGGTACTTGATGATGGGGGGATGCCTCTTCACTGACTCTGCTACTGGGGAATGCCCCTTGGGTGGGTGCCCCTAGGATACTTGCTAATGGGGGATGCCCCTTGACTGGTCTCGTTGCTGGGGAATGGCCCCAGGGTGGGTGCCCCTAGGTTACTTGATGATGGGGGAATGTCCCTTGACGGGCTCCGGTGCAGGGGAATGCCCCTAGGTTGGGTCCTTGTGAGCATTATATTTGAATGGTCCTTCTCACAAAATGATTATGAGAGCTAGAACAAGCTATTCTTTATAGGTGTTGTTGACCAGAGGTGTTCCTACTATAGCAAAGTTGAGTTTAGCAACGTTCCGAGACCTAGTCTACCCTTAGGGACCTGTACAGGTCAAACCCAGTGGTACAGATCCTCTGGTTGACTCGTATAGGTCAAAACCCCTCGCCAGCATGGGAGTACCCTTACGGGTCTCTTACTTGCCCAAAGAGGCTGAATGGTATGTAATCCGTACCTTTTCTGGAGGAAATCAGTCATGAATGCAATTTATTGTGTTAGACTTGATTCTCCCTATGAATAGATGCTTTTTACCTCATTTCCAATGGAGAAAAGATAAAACCCATTCCTTAAGGTTTTGTCCATATTTTATTCATTTTTATCGATAAAACCCATTCCTAAAGGTTTTGTCCATATTTTATTCATTTTTATCTTCGTTTATTAGGATTTAGGGGTGGTTCTGTCCATATAAATGCTCGCCTAAATAGTTACTTTGGCTAGACTCTCTCTCGGCATAGGTATAGCTTCAAAGTGGATTCATGATGTAAAGGTACGCTACTGAGTTTCAAAGAGACTCACATATTATTAGGTTTATTGTTCATTTCTACTTTTCAATATTTCTTCTTCATCTTAAACTAAACTAAATTTCTGTCTGGGACCAGACAAGATCCGTACTGGTATAGGTCCTCACCCGTAGTCATACGTAACACACCCAACCCGTATGGGTACTAGCCCCCAAGCAGAACCCGATGTTCCCTTTTTCACCTATAAAATTATCTAACATTACTATTTTCCATGTGATCATTTTCACTAATAATCCGATAAATCAACCCATGAAAAGCTAAAATGTGTTTTCATAACAAAATGCATTGAAGACCCGTTATTTCTTCCCGATCCTACAAGCCGCCCGGGCACTATAGATCACAAAACCACCATGCTAACATAATCACATGTTTCCTAACAAAATGTTGACTTATGAAGTGCTGAAATTGTGCTAATATTTGTGGATGCAAGCAAATTTATTTATTTCTATTTTATAACTTAGAACAAATGTATAGGTTCCCTTGCAAATTCTTCCATTTTCCCCCAGTTGTAATTTTTATCCCCCATTTATTACTAGTGCTTTATTATAAACTATTGAATGCTTGAATCTAGTGTGAAATAGTGTAGAAAAATAGGATTTTTGTAATAATTCCCCAAATGATGAAAACAAAACGGTTTTACACAGTGGATGTAATTTTAGATTAACTAAATGAGAAATAAGTGACTCATCCGATACCTGAATCTGTAATCCAAAAGGTATGAGTCTCCCGCCTAATGATAAATGTATCCAAACACTTTCCCAAGTAGACAACTTAGGTGGTGACTCTATTATTTGTATTGAGATTTGGGTCTCAATTATTTTATTCATTAAAATTGGTAAAAATGTGCAAACTTGAACTAAATGGTTCAATCATGCCTAAATCAACCAACCTCTAGTGGAGCCCGCCGTAAGGCACCAATGGAGATCCACATATCTTAGACCATCGAGAGTTTAAAGTGTCGACTCTATTGGGGGTATAATCATTAAAACTTGCAAATTTTTGTTTGATTTAATAGCTTAAAAGATTAAGATGAGCACCGAAAATCATTTACTTAAGTTAACCCATTTGCTTTTTCATGTTTTTGGAATATTATTACACTCTATCTTCTCACCTCCTTCTCTCTAGAATTAAATGCACTCTTCTTCTTGTGCTAGGTTACGGTTCCCTATTTTTCCATGAAATGCATGAAAGTGACACTCATGCCTGCCAAAAATTGGGTACACTCTAGTGGGTGGAGCACTCATTGTCATCTCCCTCCAAAAGAGGCCTGGTGCGATGGGAACCTACTACATCATCTTTCAATATGTCCCTTCACCATTCTTATCAAAAGCCATAAAATTTTATCCTCTAGGTATCTTTTTCCAATGATATTAGACTAGGTTGCCCTTTATTATCCTCATGGTAATCAAAGGAAAATACCTTCATAATCGACGGGGAGGGATAAGGTTGGAGGACACATTTAACATATATTGTGTTGTATTCACTTGTAATTAACCTTGCCATACATTATTGTAATTTGAGCATGCATACCCCATCCCATGCATGTACGGATCATTTGGTTGCTACCTCAGCCAGAGTCAAAGCTTGGCAACAATCTCAATTCTATTTGGTTTGCATTCCAATTCTATCTTCACCACCTCCGGTTCAATGAAGGGTTGAGGATACGCCTCCATCGCCGAGTACTTCATCCAATAGTCAGTTTGGTCCATTTGATTCCGATACTACCCATTAGCTTGAGGAGATGTCTTGCATTTGCACTCATGATGGCCAGGTAGATGTCAAGGTTGATGATCTCAATCTTAATGAGGAGGTAAATGCGTCAAGGCCCAATATTAGGCCAGAGATTACAAATGTCATTTTGTAGTAATTGGGGAGTGACAAGTTCCTCGACCATATTAATGATGAGATGATTGCTTCCATTAGAGTGACCATGTTCGATGAGAGGATGGCCAATGTCTCTCATGGTACACCTAAAAGAGCTCCAGCAGTCCATGAAGTGGTTAATGAATAGCCTCCCCTCTCAAGGGTTGCTCACAATCCATTCACTCAGACTGAGTTGCCACCTCTTCAAGTTCAAGGAGAATCTTCCAATCAGTTTGGTAAGTTATGTTCAGTTAGTCTGTTTGGTTCAGTTAGTTAGCACCTTCAGTTAGTGAGTACAATAGTCCTATAAGCTATCAGTCTGTTTGTTCAGCCCAGCAAGGGTTCGAACAACTAGCATTTAATTTTAGGGCATTAGGTCCAACCCCTAATTTTGTGGTCACGCCTAAAGGGACAACCTTTCCTTAGTCAATAGGTCTACCCTTAGGTGCGATTGCTCATTCGGATGGATCATCTTTGTCTATAGAGTTGCATGATCTATTGTAGAAGTTACTTGCTACCAATCCTAGTATTCAGCCATTAGCACAGTCCTTCCAAGTCACTAGGGAGGAGGAATGGGTCACCAAAAACTTTAGTATGCCTAGCATAGGGAAGTGTAAGGGAACTAGTCCGCTTTAGTCTAACATCACCACCTATCGAAGGGTGATGAGGATAAGGAAACTGAGCGACAAATTCCTTGCTGAGATGTTTCCTTGTACTTTAGAAGGTAATGCTATTGAGTGGTACAATACCTTCTCAGATGAAGTCACCAGAAATTGGGAGGCCTTGTCTAAGGCTTTCAGTGAGTAGTATGGTTTTAACGCCACTATTAAAACCACCATGCAGAATTTGGAGGCTATCGAGCAAGCTCCCAATGTAAACTTCAAGCCTTAGTTCTAGAGGTGGATGGCTACCCAAATCTTGTTGGAGGATCATCTTAGTCTCTTGGAGATGATTGTGGAGTTGATGGATGGTGCTTTACCCACATATCGCAAGGTTCTTAGTATGGATAGCTTCTCTAGCTATGCTGAGGTCTCTGAGAAAGCCGAGAAATGGGAAGGATCGAGGTATTGGAGAAGGCGGGCCTACTGGCCAAACCTTGGTTCAAAAAGAATGACTCATTTGTTCTAGCCCAGGCCTCCAAGCCAAAGTCTGGTTCAGATCCCAAAACTCCAACAGTATAACAAGAGATTGTTGCGGTCCGTACCATTGAGGATTGTTTCTCTCCTTGGAAGGCTTCCTTGCCTCCCATCTTTACAAAGTTGAGGGTGTTTGGCCTTCTCCAAAGTATCAAGCCCTATGTTCCACCCAAGCCCAAGGATAGAGATCAATTTTGTTCCTATCATGTTTGCAAGGATCATCGCACCAGTGCTTGTAGAAATCTACTGAAGTTTGTGTCCTGATCAGATATAAGAAGATTCAGGAACACGAGCTCAAACCAAGCACCATGAATAAACCTTTACCAAATTTTAAGAAGCAAGTTGCAGTTGTTGAGTTGGTGCGAACTTCCAACCATGTCTTCAATCTGATTAGGCAAGCCAATCTTGTGGTTTATTCATTGGTGGCTCTACCCAATGAGCGTACCCCTCTCGATATCGATGCATATGAGTTAGAGGAAGCTAATGATGAGGAAGCCATGTTGGTTCAACTTGAGCCTATTGATATTGACGTTTATATATTGGAAGTGGATGATATTAAAGAATCTGCTTTGTTAGTAGAGACCTCCAAGGGGAGGAGTTATGTGAAGAATGGAGTGTTGCACATTACTCGCAGTGAGAGGATTGGCTCCACCCCCCTCCTGAAGAGAAGAAGAGGTAGATATGTTGACATCCAAGTCATCCCTAGTACCAATCAAGGTCCGAACTTTACACCTGCTGTCGAGACTAAGATTCCACCTAGCAGTGATAACATAGACTTGAAGGTCATCCCCCTTAACAAAGAATTAGAAGTTACCACTGCTAAGTACAACATTTGGCAACTTCTCATCGACTCCAAAGATCATTGTATGGGTTTGATAGAAAAGTTGAAGAGCATGGAGGCTAAACCATCCACTTCATTGGTTGAGGTGTTTTCCATTATTGGAGGATCTCCTCCCAGTCTGGATGAATCCTTTGTGTTATGTCCATCTAATCTCCCAATTGAAGGGAACAAGAATAACAAGGCACTTTTCATCAAGGTGCAAATCTTTGATCATTCCCTTTCGTGTGTTATGGTGGATGTTTGTTCCGCCCTCAACCTCTGCCCTTCCAGGATCCTTCCTCATATAGGGCTGGATGAATCCATGTTGGAGAAGTCCAATACTGTTATAACGGCATATGACGACATGAAGAGAAGTGTGATAGGTGTTTTTGAGGCCGAGGTTATGATTTGGGAGGTGAAATCTAAGGTTTTGTTTACTATCCTCGATATTCCTGTCACTTACTCGTTATTGCTTGGTCGTCCTTGGCTTTACGCATTGGGGGTTGTCCCTTCCACGTCCCACCAAAAGGTCAAGCTCATCCACAATGGAAAGGTTGTAACCATTAAGGCAGATGAACCGTCAGTTGAAGTGGCTATGAAAACTAAGGAAAAAGAGATGTGAGTGAGCATAGCCCACCAAGAGTCAAGGTGGACAGTTAAGGGGTACGTATCCTTTAAGATTGAAAATATTATCATGAAGCAGGGTTATAAGAAGGGGAAAGCACTTGGGAAGGATCTCCAGGGGATTGTGGAAACCATTATATCTATGCCATTGCCATTCAGACTTGGTCTGGGAAATCGCCCAGGTGCCATGAAATCCAAAACCCATTCATATCTGATGATAGCAGCTGAGGTTGAGAAAAAGGTATTCACAGGGGAGGAGGAACCTATAGAGATAGGGGGAAGGAAAGTCCCTGGTTTTGAGATCTTTAATGATGTATACGACTTTGAGAATGATTGCATGATTGAGACCTCAATTTCTATGGAAGTATGTGGGAATGCCGAAGGAGATGAGATAAGTGAAGCAGTCAAACCTATCACCAAAGCAAGGCCATGAAGAACTTATTAAGGGCCATGGCCGAAGAAGCTCATTAGAACCTACACCTCGAGACTACTAGTTTAGTTGTCAGTATTGCCAAGGCTGACCAAGAAGGCCCTCTGCTTATGGAGGATGATTCAAATGATGTAATTTTTAATGTGGCAAACATTTTTTACGCAAACAATGCCACTTATAAGGCATATTATGGATAAATTGATGCAGTTTTTTCATATTTTATTTGAATATTTCATTTTGAAGGCATAATGTGTTGGGAACTGACAGTTAAATTGAACATGCATAACAGACATGGCGAAAATTCAAAAAATTTTCCCTGTCCCCAAGAACTCCTAATAGATGCATATAAATTAAATAAAGCCTTAACTAAATAATTCTCTACCTAGGTTAGTATGCATAGGCTAGGCATACCATAATTCTAAATTATATCCTAGAACATATATTTTATACTAAGCATGTTATAACTCTAAGTTATAACCTAGGCATAAAATAAACTAAGCATGCAAAACAACCTAAGTATAATTATTAAGTCTAAAAATGCTTAAAGAAAAAGACGTAATAATTAAAAGAGAAAGATAGAGAACTTACTAGTTGAAGCGTGCTTTAGAAGAAACTTCTTGCACAACCGTCCAAGCATAGGATAGCCTCTATGAGTATCCACATGAACCCCACCAACCAAAACCTCCACAAGAGGAAGAACTAAGAAGCTTCGAGTAGTTGCTAGACCACTCTAGAAGCCTCACCTGAAAATATAAACTAGAGGTGCTCGAATAAAATCAAACTCCTCAAATATAACTTGTTTAAATAACCTTTATCATAGGAACTGCATTTAAACTTGGTGCATTTGAAAAAGGGGGAGCATAGTAGCCTATTTATAGGTTTGGGGAGCAAAATTGCTCCCCCACTTTCAATGTGGGATGTGCAGAATATGAACATCCCATGTGGGTTAGCCCTCCCACATAGTGTGCATAGCACGCTCTGTGTTCTGTAAGGCAAGGCCTTACGAGCTTGCCTGGTGTGAGCACGGGCTTTTTGGTGACCCTCGGAACAATGATGAATTTTTGCTCTAACCTTATATGGTCTAGTTGTTCCATGATTTTAGAGTTGAATCACATTTGGCAAGTTCTTTGTTGACGATTTTGAGATCTTTAACCCCGATTAAATATAATAATTGGGTCGTTGTTAACCTCTTCCTTTCCCCTCGTGCATTTTAAATTGTTTTTTTTTCCTTAAAAATCTGAAGATTTTCAGTGAGTCTTGTTTATGTCGTTGGATTCTTGGCTTCCCAAGCTTTTCAAGATGTCAAGTATCGCCCTTTTCAGGTTCCCATCATGTATGTTATTTGCATTTCGGGCACCACGAGCTAGGCCCCTTGGCCTTTTTCTCCCCTAGGTCCCCCCCGATCCGACGGCGGCGGCCGGTGCTACCGCTGGGGTGCTGGGCCACGTGGTCCATGCTCCGGGCCGTATGGACCAAGCTTCAGGCCGCATCCCATGATGCGGCCTAGATCCGGCCATGTTATCTGTTATGGCTTGGGCTGGGCCGCATCACATGATACGGCCTACCGCGTCACTGATGCGGCCCACTGCCTCGCTGACGCGGCCTTCACGCAGGGAATCTGTAGACTGGTCTTTTTCAGGTTTTCTTGGCCACCAAATCTGGTTTTGGGATTTTATCGTCAAATATTGACATTTGGGGGATTAATTCCGGAATTTTACACTTAGGGGGTCTATAAATACCCATCAAAAATCAGTTTTAGGGGTCCTTTGGCTGATGAAAAAGCAAATGAAATTCTTAGAATTCTAAGGTATTAGGGAGAAAAAGTTTGATCATATTTGGAAAATCTAAGCCAATATACTTAATTCTTGATTTCTAAATCTTATTATACTCAATCTCTTAGGTTAAATCATTAAAATCTGTTAGAAATCTTAGGTAAAAATTGGTTTAAATAGGATTTAGGGACTTTTTCCTCACAAATCATTAAATCCCTTGCTAAATTATTGTTTCATCGGGTTTTCATCTCAAATCCATCACAAAGCTTGCCAAACATCCGGTTCCAGTCTCGAGAATGGATTCACGGCCTTTAGGTAACTTTCCGAGTTCCAACCTATTTCCTTTGTTGTTTATTTCTGTTGCTGCGTTTTTTGGTTGTTTTTCAAGCGTTTGGCCCTTTTCTTTTTCAATTTTGTGATTTTCTGCCAAAACTCAGGCTGACCGCTCTGGCCAAAGTCAGCCCGACTGAACATCACCTTGGCCACCTCACTAAGTTGGCCTATCACTTTGTTCAGTCAGTCTACGGGTCGCTGAAGCGGCCAACCGTTGTTTTGTCAGACTTTCTAGATTCTTTTCCCCCCAAACTAAAAAACTGAAGTTATTTAAGCATTTTAAGTCCGAATCTACTGTAACATGCAGGAAACAACTTGAAATTTTAGTAATATTGGGTTTTCAAGCACGAAAGGGGTTGATTCCGCCTTGTTTAGACACTTTTTCCGGTAGGGCACTTCAGTGGGACGAAAGCTGACTTAACGTCATCTAGGTCACCTCGTTGAGTCGGCCTACCATTTTACTGAGTCGGCCTATCACCTCACTGAGTCGGCCTACTAGCAAAAATGTCCAAATGGCCCCTATTTGTGTTATTCTGTGCTTTTTGGTCCGTTTCTGTCATTTTTTACCCGGTTTTAATCACTTTAATGCATTTTCAACCCCAATTTTTACCCAAAATATTCACAAATAATCTGAAGCTGTATTTATTTATTTTATTCTGTTTTTCGATTTTATTTTTATTTTTATTTGGTTTAATATGCATTTTTGTGGCTTAAAAATAGTGTTTTTGCTAAATAAATCTAAATAAATTGTTTTCCACCAACTAAAAATCCCAAAAATATTCTAAATATGCTAAAATTGATTTTCGGATGTTTAGTTAATTTATTTCACCTTTTTAGGTTATTTAGATAATTAATAAATGCCAAAAAATTATATTTTTGTCCCAAAAATTCCAAGAATACGTTTTTTCTTCATACTATGTGCTTATTTTCTACATTTATTTATTCATGCCCGATTACTCCCATATTTCTATTGTCTTGTTTGGAGCCGTGTTTGAGTCGGTAAGCTTGGTTAAAATCTGGTTTCGCCCCGGTTATTTATTTATTGCCTTATTTTCCCGCATTAGAAAAATGTATAGGTATTCGTAAAGCCTTGTAATAATTTTATTTCCTTACTTTGTTTATTTAACGCTTTCTGTGTGATGTATGGCATAATAAACCGAAAACACCGAATAATATTCCTATTAAATCTAAGGTTACGTTTATTAAAATATAATCGGCTTGATTTAAAAATTGAAAAGTAAGCAACATCATCCGAACCTAGAATCTCTATTTTATGGTATGGTCCAACCACCCGGTGGGAATATCGTACCCAAATTCCCAGTGGAGCTTAACCGGGTGGCGAATCTATCTTAAAATACGAGATTCTAAGTCTCGTATCCCTTAACACATAAATCAGACTAAATTTCAACATTAACATCATTTTCTATTATCGGTTTCATCACGCTAAAATAAGGAATATCCCTTTGCACGCTTCACAACACTCATTGTTTCTCCACCCCATGCTAAAGAGAACTAAAGCTTACCGTGTGGGCGGGGGGATCGGGGGTCATCGACTCACAGTGGCGACTCTACCGGGGAGCTTCCTTTAACTTAAAATTTCATAAATCGCTCTCGTTTTCAACTTTGGTTAAAGGATTTTGATGATGTGCCTACATCATTTTTGAATCAACGCTTTATTTCTTATGCTTTTTTATCCACCGCTTAGTTAGATTCTAGGTCTTAAGGTGCCATTTTATCACCCCCGTGAAGCTCACTTGTATACCTCATGCCCGCCAGGAATTGGGGATATTTGTGGGTGAAACACTCGTTTCAACCAATGTGTAATTCCCGCGGTCGCACTCATTTGAGGAGTGGTTGAGTTACATGGAATCAAGGTAAATGAGACCCTACTATAATGTCGTTCATGACACCAGTAGTTTGAGACTATGAACCACGATAAGACTAGTTATAGCAACTTCCCTTTAGGCTCACTGAAATAATCTAGATTTAGGTCGCATACTCTCTTGCCGCTTTCTGGCGCTAGAGTTACCCCTAGACTATAAATTCGCATTGCACAGGAGTCATAAGGCTTGAAGAAGTTTATTTACTTTCGTGTGCTACTTGTGTTATGCTCATGCATATGCACTTCATGTATAGGCCGCCTGTGGCCGATCTTTATTTTTGGTTTTCACTTACCTTTATTCTCCCCTCGCTTGAAGGGGGAATTTAACAAAATGCCTTAGATCATTTGAGTCCCGAAGACCTATACCTAGTTCGCTAGGAATAGCGAGGAATTTGATGTCTCACGTATTTTGGGGTTAAGCTTCGCATCATAAGCTCTTCTGCTCTCTACCTCTCTAAACCACCTGTATATATCGCATTCATCATTCGGGTTATTAAGCGATCATTCATTTCATTCATGGTTTGATTCGGGCTGATCATCTTCCAATTTCTCAGTGAGATCCGGATGTCCCCATCAGTATTCCCTGGTTGCATCTAGATCTTTGTTTAATTCGTCAACCAGTAAGTTCAGTATCAGAATCTGCTCTTCCAAGCATGTCTGATCTATGTTTAAATGATCCACCTCATGAGAGCACTCCTTCCCCTTCTCCCTCTACACCTCATTGGAGACAAGGTCAGGGGGAATCTCAGTTGGGTTCCGAATTGGCTAATGCTATGGCTATGTTCCTCCAATTAGATATGTTTGGGGCCACCATTCAAGAGCAATTTAGATCCGCTCTCAGGGAGAAAAGAGAGTCTCAGAGGCCAACGGGGCCTATTTTTCAAGCTTTGAGATAGATAGTTCAGTCTCCACCAGTTTGGAATCAGTTTCTGGTACCACCGCTCCCTCCTGTTCATCCTTTCCAGCAAAGCCAGTTTTAGTCTTGACAGAGCTCTTTTCAGCTACCCTTATCATCTCCTCTACCAACCTTCGATTTTATCCCCTTGTGCACTCGATGCCTATTCCCTAGTCTCCTATTCTCCCCGCATTCTTAGGGGAATTTAATCCTCAAGTGACAGTCCCCTCGAGTGGCTTCGTTGTTCTTCCTGTGTAGCCAACTGTTTTCACACCCCCTAACTTTATGGTCACCCCCCGCGAGGCCACTCACCCTAAGAATCCATTCTCTTGCCCCTAGATAAAATCCCCAGCTCCTCTACCTTTCCAGTTTGCATCAACTTCATGTGACCACGTTACATAGCCTCCGGGCGTGACACCTAAAATGGCGGTTTTCGTCAGGCAATTTTTGAATAGGAGCGAGGATAGGGATGAAGTAAGAGGTGATGATTGGGTGCCTAAAAATTTCTCAATGCCCTGAATGGATGCTTATTCAGGTGAAGGCCCTCCTAAGTCCTATATAGTTATGTATGAGCGAATCATGTATGTCCAAAAGATTAGGGATAAGGTCCTGGCCAAGTTGTTCCCATTTACCCTTTCAGCCCCTGCTCTTGAGTAGTATAATACTCTTCCGGAGTCAACAATCCTGGATTGGAAACTTCTATATGAAGCTTCAATTTCCTATTATGGATTTAATTCTACAGTGGATACCACAATTCAACATCTTGAGGCAGTCAAGCAAAAGCCCGGTGAAGCTTTCAAATCTTATTTCAATCAATGGATGGCCACTCAGGTCCTCTTGAAAAAAAAGCTCAGCCTTAAAGAAATGATCCCAAAATTGCTTAACGGGGCTCTCCCACTCCTTCAAAAAGAGATGGAGACCGACTATTTTGAGTCCTATCAAATGATTTTTGAAAAGGCTGAGAGGATCAAGCATCGAGAGGAGAGGGAAAGGCCTAGCAGGCCAAGTGGCAAACCCTGGTTCAAGAGCAACAATTATCAATCCTTTGAGGTGCTTCGGCCCTAACAGGGGAGAAGACACCCGCAGTTCTAGTTGTCAATCAAGAGAGTGTTTCCGCAGTGCAAGCCACATTCACTTGGGTCCCTAGTTAGAAGGCATTCGTGTCTCCATAGAAGCTCCCTCTTCATATCATATTTGCCAAATTGCAAGAGAAGGGCCTGTGTAGCCCTCTTCGTGAGTCCGTTCTCCTATGTCTGAAGAAAAAGGGAACTTTTGTCGCTATCACGTTCAAAAGGGACGCATAACAGATCAATGTAAGCCTTTAGGTATGGCTATTTGGCGCTTGGTAAGAAAAAGAAAAATGGATGAGCCTTCGAGGAAGACCGACGATGAGGAGAAGCCATCGACGAGCTTTGATGATGAAGTGTGATCAATTCTGGTCTCCCCAAAGATATTGTATTGGCCATAGTCTTCTCCAGTTCAGCCAATACCCCTATGCAAACCAACTCTGCCACCCAATCTGACAAGAATCCCACGAGGTCTCTAGTAGATGAAGGAGACAAGTTATTAGCTGAGCAAGCAAAGGTTTTGGACTTCATCCTTGACAATGCGCCAATGAAAGCTATCGAGGATGATTAGTCTACCGGCTCTACCAATCTAGACCCTCTGCCTGTGGAGGATGTTTTTCTTCCATGATGTAATTTTCTTTCTTTATGTTTCTAGTATTTTGATGTGAACAATTCTACCTTTAAGGCACTTTAACTTAGTGAAACACTCTCTCTTTTAGCTTATCAGTGTGATGTTTCGCCCAATGGGTCCATGCATTCATTTTTGCCACAGGCATAATGTGTTCAGTATTCATGACGTTTCTTTAACTGGAGTAAGTTTGAATATAGATGATAATCTAAAATGGTAACCACTTTCTAATGGCCTAACCTTTGGAAGAAAATCAGAGATAATGAGTGCTTAAAGATCATGATAATGCTTTTGCCTAGTCATCCTAGACACCCACGGTTCGTCATTGGATTCCCGAGCATCTCATCTCCATTCCTAAAATAGCAAAAAAAGCTCAGACTTCCTAGGATAGATCCAATATCTCAATCGGTCCATCGCTGGACTTACAGTTATGTGCAAATTATCAAAGAAGTGTCAGCCGATCATGGAGGAAGAGCATCGTTGGATCATCTTCGATAGAGTTGTGGCTTACCTTTTCTTTGATCACCCATTCTTAAATTTCCTGCCCCCATACAACATTGCCTTTTCCCCCTATCCATTCCCTTATACCCTCAAACCTTCCCTATTTTTCTCCTCCTTGGCCATTCTCAGTGAGGGGGACTCATATGATCGGCAAGATTCGTCCCTTATCAGTATAGGGGGAAGCCACCCTTTTTCTCCGGCATTACCGCCAAGAAGATGGTCAAGTTCATCAAGAAACACATCTTGCCTCGGTACAGCCTACCTCATCTCATCATTTCAAGTAATGGATTTCAACCCCGAGGAGCAACCATTGATCAATCAAGAAATTTGGGCCCAAGCACTGTAGATCTTCACCGCACTGCCCATGAGCTAGTGGGACAACTAAAACCGAGAGTCATATTGAACCCAGCATCAAAGAGAACCCCATGGACTATAGCATACCCTGAGCAGCTTAAGCGGTCTTTAGATATATCAAAAGCACATAGCGAGGCTAACCCTGCAACCGAGTCAAGCATCGAGTATCCGTCAAAGGCCAACAATCGAATTCCAAAGCAAGCAAAGCCTATCAACACCAACCCGAAGGGGGAAATCCAGTCCAGATTGGCTAAGGCTTCGCATATCCAAAAAAGTACTCAATCCAAGGGGCATGATTATCGACGATAATGAATTCATAAATCCTATCAATCAAAATCTAGTTGAAGCATTATCATGTCTAACCAAAAGAATCAAATCCAGAAAAGCGATATATAAAAAGCATATATAAATCCATCACCCGACGAGTGGTCCTCTACTGCTCGGGCAAAAATTAGGGTGTATCCCCGCTGATTAGTATTCTACAAACCAATCAGGCAAAAGTTAGGGTGCAAGAATAATTTGCTGGATCGAAAACCCGAAAAGGGCGGTCTAGGCAAAAGTCAGGGTAAAGTGTTCTACGAGAGTGAGTTAGCTAGAAAACCTTCATAGGATAGTCAGCACCCGAGTTTGGGTCAATAGAAATGATTATCATCATCATGTACTCAAACTTAATTCAACTAATGGAAATAACACTTTTACTGAATTCTTTATGTTTGTGCTTGAATGAATATATATTAGGCCCTAAAGGCGAAATGTTGCGAGTAAGTCGAACGTAGGGTTCTATGCAGTCAACCCAATTCCTCAAAAGAAGAAAAACAAAGATAAAAGGGAAAAATCCTGATAGACTGAAAAGAATCGAGGTCTATGCAAAACCCGGGATAGTTCACGGGATTGAAAACCTGAAAAGGGCGGTCTAGG
The DNA here is from genome assembly GCA_947683365.1 of Euphorbia pulcherrima. NCBI lineage: Eukaryota > Viridiplantae > Streptophyta > Magnoliopsida > Malpighiales > Euphorbiaceae > Euphorbia > Euphorbia pulcherrima. The sequence goes on from CANTUS010000015.1 coordinate 54,175,488, forward strand.
CAAAAATTAGAACATAAGGGAAAAAATAAACAAGTCTAATAGGCCCAACACAATGTTTGGGTTTATGCAAAAATTAAGACAACCAAACCAAAGATGAATGACTGCGATCGATCACATTGAGATATCTGCATCATCGTCGTCAGCATCAGAATGCAAGAATATGTTCGCTGGTCTAATTGATTTGAAGGACTCAAATTTGTCCTCCGCCCGTGTCCACTCAATTCTTGATGACAACCGAGCATCTTGATTCAACAATATCCTAATCTTCTAAAGCCATCCTCAGTAGAATTCATTGGAAGTGACAGCGTCCAGTCATTCGTTATCCAAAATCTTGAGCTTTGCTTTGTGCACCCCATTTGTCTCTATCATGCCTGATCCAGCAATCAATTGGCAGTTGATTAGCCGCGGATTCCCTATTTCTCCACCAGGGGCATTCTCACCTAATATGTGCAACATCCCCATTCCTCCTCTAGGGGAATTCTTGTCTTGTCCATACCACAAAGGAATTCCATGTATCCTCCCTTTTCAAGCAAGTCGATCTTTCCCCAAATTGAGCAAAGTCGATCAAGCAAATTAATTTGTCAGCTTGAAGATGACCAGTCCGAGTATCTCATGCTTTCATACATCTATGCATAATGTTCATGACTATTATTCTATGCTAATTTCCCGAGGAAACAAAGCAAGAGCCTGTATCAAGGGGCATCTTAGAATTGTCTTCTATCCTGCATTTTAAGACAGAATTTCTCCCAGGGGTGCATCAGCTAGTCTTAATGCTCAATAATGGCAGTTTCTCCACCCTCTCGGAAATCCTAACTCTATTTATTTCTTTTTCTTCCGTTTTTATTATTTAATTGAAGGGGCAAAAATATTTTTGTTCCACATAGTCAATTAAGCAAATAAAGCGCGACTTATATGGCTTGCTAATGGTTTAAAGCCTTCTTAACAGGTGCACTATAGGGCAATTCAGAAGGACAACCAACCATGGATCCTAAATCGGAACTCAGAAGTTTCACCCAAGAGCACCTCAATGCAAATACCTAGGGGAACCTCAATGCAAATACCTAGGGGCACCTCAATGCAAATGCCTATGGGTAGCTTAATGCAAACACCCAGGGGCATATCAGCCAGACTCGGCGCTCGGCTTAAATCATCTCTACGGACTCCCAAAAATCTCAACTTTATTTCAGTTTCATTCCTCCATTTTTGTTGCCTAATTGAAGGGGTAAAACTTTTTATCTTAGCAAAATCAATTTAGCAACAAAAGTGTAGCTCATGTCTCTCTCTAATATCTCAAAATTTCTATGGCTCGCACAATGCATTTAGTCCAACGGTCTCCTCAGACGCTTTTCAGCATATCTCTGTCTGACCTCATTAGAAGTGATCGGTACCTTCCAAGTTCTTAGTATGCATTCTAGTCTATGGATCTTATTTGATATTCTTGGCAAGCGATTCAAGCCAAGAATATCACAGCCCGACCTTATTAGAAGTGCTCGACACCTTCCAGCTAAGTTCTTGGTATGCGTCGTAGTCCAGGGATCTCGTTTGATATTCCTGCCATGCGATTCAAGCCAAGCATATCCTAGTCCAACCCCGTTACAAGTGCTCGAGACCTTCCAATTAAGTTCTTGGTGTGCATTCTAGTCCAGGGATCTCGTTTGATATTCCTGACATGCGATTCAAGCCAACCATATCCTAGTCTGACCTTGCTAAAAGTGCTCGACACCTTTTAGTCAAATTCTTGGTGTGTGTTCTAGTCTAAGGATCTCATTCAATATTCCCGGCATGCAATTCAAGCTAAGCATATTACAGTCCAACCTCGTTAGAAGTGGTCGGCACCATCTAGATAAGTTCTTGGTATGCGTTCTAGTCCAGTGATCTCATTTGGTATTCTCGGCATGCAATTCAAGCCAAGCATATCCCAGTCCAACCTCGTTAGAAGTGCTCGTCACCTTCTAGTTAAGTTCTTGGTATGCGTTCTACTCTGGGGATCTCATTTGTGATTCCTGGCATGCGATTCAAGCCAAGCATATCCTAGTTCGACCTCGTTAGAAGTGCTTGGCACCTGCCAGCTAAGTTCTTGGTATGAGTTTCAGTCTAAGGATCTTGTTTGATATTCCCGGCATGTAATTCAAGCTGAGCAAATCCCAGTCTAACCTCGTTAGAAGTTCTCGGCACCTTTCAGTCAAGTTCTTAGTGTGTGTTCCAGTCTAGAGATCTCGTTCAATATTCCCGACATGCGATTCAAGCCAAGCATATCACAGTCCGACGTCATTAGAAGTGCTCGGCTCCTTCTAGTTAAGTTCTTGGTATGCATTCCAGTCCAGGGATCTCATTCGATATTCTCAGCATGCGATTCAAGCAGAGCATATCCCAGTCTGACCTCGTTAGAAGTGCTTGGCACCTTCCAGTTAAGTTCTTTGTATACGTTCTAGTCCAGGGATCTTGTTTGATATTCCCAGAATATGATTCAAGCCAAGCATATCCCAGTTCATCCTCGTTAGAAGTGCTCGACACCTTTTAGCTAAGTTCTTGGTGTGAGTTTCAGTCTAGGGATCTCGTTTGATATTCCCGGCATGCGATTTAAGCCAAGCAAATCCCAGTCTGACCTCGTTAGAAGTTCTCGGCATTTCTCAGTGAAGCCCTCGGCGTTCTCGGTACTCCGCTTGTCTTTGACATGCCTAGTTCAATCTCCACCCTCTGATATGTCCATTGATGATGCATCCCATGACCATCCAAAGACAACCGCCTCAAGAAATCCCTACTCCTCTTTTTCCTAAAGCAACCAACCAATCTATCCCAAAACTGTTTGGGGGCAAAGAGGGCAACAATTAATCAATCTCTAAGTCAATTTTGTTCTTCATAGGTCTATTTATGGCAATCCCAGAAGATAATCAATTCAAGAATCTGCATGTCAAGTATACCGAATCAACATCCAAGTCAGAATTTTGTTCTTGATAGGTCTGTTTATGGCAACCCCAGAAGACAACCGGCTAAAGAATCTGTGTGTCAAGTATATCCCTCTATCCCTTCCTCTTTCATGAGATCACATTTGGCTCGTCAAGTGCTAATGTCCCGAGGGCCAGCCTATGAGCACGGGCTTTTTAGTGACCCTCGGAACGATGTTGACTTTTTTCTCTAACCTTTTATGGTCTAGTTGTTCCATGATTTTAGAGACAAATCACATTTGGCAAGTTATTTGTTAACAATTTTGAGATCTTTGACCCCGATTAGATATAATAATTGGACTGTTAACCGCTTCCTTTCCCCTCACGCATAGTAAATTGATTAGCGATTTTTTTTCCTTAAAAATCCAAACATTTTCAACGAGTCTCGTTTATGTCATTGCATTCTTGGCTCCCCGAGCTTTCTGGGTTGTCAAGTATCGCCCTTTTCAGGTTCTCGTTGAGTAGGTTGTTCGCATTTTGGGCCAGGCGAGTCAGGCCCCTTGGCCTTTTTCTCCCCTAGGTCCCCTCCGATCCGGCACCAGCGGCAGACGCCGCCGCCAGGGTACTGACGAGCATCGAAATCACCAAAAATAATAATAAACCCGTTTACACTCAGACAAACAAAATTTACAGAAGTGGTAAGTGGGATCGTCTCCACAGGGAACAAGTAAATCAACTTTAAATTAATATGACAACCAAGAGAATGTGATAAAATAAATAAATAGGGGGGTTGAGAAGTGATTGGTAAAAATATAAAACTTGCAAACTTAAAGGAAGTAAAAATATGATTTGAGACTCTTTCGACTGAGGATACTTTTAGCATAAAATCAATCGATAACAGGCAAAAGACATAGGCTTCTTGAATTTGTAATCAGTTGGCTTAATCATGAAATAGCATAATTAAAGATCTTTTCAGACTTAAGAATGATATTAGATAGCTTTCATTACTCTCAATTTTAGAATGCACTTGTAGATAGCTAACAAGGTTTAATTCCAAAAAGGCTTTAAGCACAAGAACCAACTTTAATTCAAAACTTTATGATACCACAAAGAGATTTATTAATTCGAATCTAACCAAGGAACTTTTAGAAAATTCCGTTTGTTATAGTTTTCTATTATATCATGATAGCACAAACACAATAAAAGTAACAATATGCTTAACCTTTCGAAAATCAACAAGTGGCCGGATTGATGAAATCAAAAGGGAAACAATAAAAGATATTACCGATTTGGATTCAAAAATTGAATTTCTAGACAAAGTTGAGAGCGAGCCTCATGGTTGATAATAGCTTCAAGCAAACTCCTTAATCGAAAGAATGAAGAACTTAGTTACTCATAATGCAAGACAAACAAGCTGATTTTTCCATTAAAAATTAAGCACCAAATATTCACTGAACCAGCCAAAATATTCAGCCCCAAAGTCGTGTTCTTCGGCTGGAAAATAATTAGCCTATTTAAACTAGAAACAAACTCTATCTAAATAAGGAAAGTGATCCGTAAAAGAAATCAATAACTAAAATAAAAACTGATAAAATCCTAAACAATCCAAAGGGACAAAATAGGCATGAGATAATTCAGGAATAAAGCCCATGTAAATCTGGAATTTTACTGAAGAGGAAATTGAGTGAGACTGATATTCTGAAATAGTCTTCGATTTGAATCAGGAAACAACCCAACAGTGGCTGTCAACTTGGTTCTGGTCAGCAGAGGTCAAGTCAATGAAAACACTCTAAATCAGCGCAACTCATTGTACATTCAAGCTCTAATCATTTTGAGTTTGGAATGCATATCCTGGACTCCAGGTTAAGCTGTAACTTAGCTCCAAATAGCTATAAAAATGCTTCATTAATGCCAAAACTTCTAAGTTAGCTCAAACAATGCCCAAGACCTGAATGTTTGTAACATATGCCTAAAAATCAGTAGCAAACCATTCTAAATAGCACATTAAACCATTAGAAAAAGAGTTAAATTTTTGAGTTATCAAATTCCCCACACTTGCCTTTTGCTTGTCCTCAGCAAACATTAAAAATCAAAATGAGCATCGTCACAGCTAATCAAGCAATCCGAATAACCGATATATTGCATTTCCACCACATTTCTACATGACTTAAATTCAGTAAGAAACTTACAAAGAGTCAAGTAATAATTGTACATTTTTTCATAAGCTTCAGAAATGCTGTAAGAGTATTTTAATGAGGATCAAGTCAGTTAAAACGCTTTTAAAACAAAGACAGCTAAACTTGGTGGATGAAACACATTGACAACCCGTTACACCTCAGTTGTAGGAACTTTTAAGGGCTCTTGCGAAGGTGGTCCCTATAATCCGAGCTCCATACGAAAACTACTTAAGGTGAAGATGAGCCCATCCCTCAACTTACCAAGACGCAATGGGGTAGAATAGAGAGGTCATAAGAATTTCAACAAAATTATAATGTTAGAACAATGAATCTTCTTTGAATAAGCTTCTTTTTTTTCTTTGCTTTCTTTACAGACATATTTTTTTCTTTTCCTGTTTTTTTTTTCTTTTCTTTTTTTTTCTTTTTCAATAACCTCTTTTCTTCACTTCACTTTGACAAATATAAGACTCAAAATAAACCATAATAAGGAAGAGATTCAAGTGAACATCAACGAGTTACGTGTCTAGATCCTAAAAGCAGCGGTAACAAACCCGACCATCATAAAAATCCTAGTTCAAGGCCCTCAAATGTAAGAAAAAATGGTTCAAATATGACTTATCTACTTTCTAAGTGTACCCATTGAATTTAAGTGGTGTTTACCAATGCGATTAGTAACAAGATAGAGGTTAAAAAATGCAACTAACAAGTGACCTGCTCAAAAATTTTGAAAAATTTTTACTTGAAATTTTTACTTTCACTTCAAGACTATAAAGGCAACAAATCACACATCCTTCCCCCACACTTATAGGCAAAAATGCCCTCAATTTTGCGCAAACAAAAGAAATGAAAGAAGCAGTTAAGGAAAGATGCAACCTGTCGGTGGAGGAGGCTCGGGGTAGCCTATTGAGGCCGCTGTTGGAGCTGCAAAAGCTGTTGCAATACTGTGAGCATTCGGTCTCATTGCTCATTTTGTTGTTGTAGGAGTGTGACGATTCATTCTTGATGTTGTATGACTCTATCTAGTCTATCAACAAGGAGATGTTGAGCTGGAGGATTGTCATCAGAACCTGTAACTTTAAAAACAAAATGCCCATCCGGGGTGTTTTTGACCAATCCCATCTTACTTAAGCTATTCAAGTCAAGGGGTTGCATAGAAGAAACAACATCAAACTCTGTTCCCTCGTGATCAAATATATTCTGATTAACCGCAAATTGAGTCATTAAGTGTCCTAGAAGAACAGAACGAGTACCCTCGGCTACAGTTTTCATCTGAAGTGCAATCCAATAGCCTAAATTCATATATCTCTCATGGTACATACTCCACAAAAACAACAGCTCAGTCTTAGAAACAATAGGGGAGTTAGTAACTCGCCCAGAAAACACAAAAGCTAATAACCGATGCAAATACTTAAGTGCATAGTCAGTGGATCGTGCATCAGTGGATTTGCTAGAACTATAAACACCAAACTCCAAGCCACTCATAAACCTAAAAAACTCAGCATCTCTAAAATCCTCAGGATAATCACAAATGCCATCCTTATATTTCTCAGACTCAGCAAAAGATTCTATAATTAACCCTAAATGAGTATTAAATTCTGTTATGCTTAAGCTAAAACTCTAACCACAAACAGAAAAATTGACCATTCCAGGAGTATCAACCTTAATTTTAGCATTATTAGGATTTAAAACATAACTCCTAAAAAATTCCTCAATAAGCTCCTGATAACAAGGTAAATGCATTTTAAAAAATGACTCCCAACCAATATTGCCTATGTATCTCTCAACTAACTCATCTATTCCTAATACCTCAAGTGTATCATAATGCAAAAATTTAGAATCTTGGTATTTGGAGAATCTTACCTGAGGTTGGGATTTTTTTGGCTTACCATTCGCTAATCCGGCCCTTTTCTTAGTTCTGGAGCAATCGGGGGCCACTTGTTTCACCTTTCTCTTAGTACTAAAAGCTACTGACTTCTTGTTCATAGCTTTCCCTTTTGATTTTGCTCATTTCGGTTTGGAAGCAACACTCTTTATTGGCGAGACTTTAGTTGGGACTGAATGGGAGCGCATTCTGGTCGCCAGTGGACCTACCTATGGTGTCGGAATTGGTTCCCTCTCTATTGATGTAGTGGTGGATGCCTTATCTACCGGAGAATTAGAGGTGTCGGGATTTGTTATAAGTGACTCACCGGACGTATGTGATAGAGGGGAACCAGTTGTCGTTGTTTTTGGTGCTGGTGGAGCAGTCAAAGTGCTGTTCGTGGCAAGACCCATTTTCCGGTGATATTCTGCCAGAATGGCTGCTTTTGAGGTTCCCCTACTTATTGGAGTAGAATCTGTTGACTGGGGGAAAGGATTTGTCGGTGATGAGGCCGAAGTGGCCGAAAGAGTAACGGTGGCCATTTTTGGAATTACGGCATCCTTAGGGGTTAGGATGGCGGTCGTTGGCGATCACGGCGCCACTAATCATGGCGGTGGTAATGGACTCGCCGTGTGGGAGTTTGGAGTGGCGATGGGTAGCGACTGTGATTTTTTCGGTGAAGTGGGTTTCTAAAACTGCCGCGGAGGTGGTAGTGGCGGTATTGGAGGCCGGCGAGTAATGGGTTTTGTGTGAGCCATGGGGCAGCATGATGGTGGTTGTGAGAGAGAGAGGGAGTGACGGTGGTTGTGAGAGAGAGAGAGGGAGTGACGGTAGTTGTGTGAGAGGGAGAGGTAGCGACGGTGGCTACTAACTAGAGAGGGAGAGGGAGAGGGTGAGAAATTAGGAGTTTAAGTTCAATTTTTTTTTTGGGTTGCAGATGGTAATTAAGGGAATATGGGTATTTGAGTAGGTGGGTTATTTGGGTATTTGGGTAAATGGGTTAAGTGGTTGTTGGGCCTTGAACTGGGTAATTATTTGTAGGGGAATGGGTAATTACTTGTGGGTGTAAACCACCACAACATCTTGGATCCATCTCTTGCCATTACCTATTTCAGTACAACCCGTAGCTTTCAAAAAAAATTGCATGCTCCATTAAAGACAAACTTTCCACCTGAAAAAAAAAATGAAATTCCAGATTAAAACCAAATTTGAAGATAACATGAATAGAGAATTACCTTCATGCCCAAATAATCTAAAAAAACTAGATTGACTGAAAATTAAAAAGAAAATCAGGAACTAAACTAAAAGGATAGAGAGATGAGCATGAGTTCATGCTCAATACTGGGCTGCCTCCTAGAAGCACATTTTTTTATTGTCGTTAGCCCGACATTGCCGCTCCCACATTACGACTCAGAGCTTGGTTCATCCAGATTGTAGTCATCAGTCCCAATTGCCTGAAATCCCTCATAAAATTGTTTAAGACGGTAAGCATTGACCTTAAAAATTTTACCGGTTTCTAGACTTTAAATTTCTACTTCACCATGAGAGTAAACGTTAGTAATAACAAAAGGTCCTGTCCCTCTACTACATAACTTCCCGGGATACAATTTCAATTTCAAATTATAGAGTAAAACTTTTTGTCCAATCAAAAATTGTTTTCGAGAAATTAATTTATCATGAAAAGCTTTTATTTTCTCTTTATACAACTTAGAACTCTCATAAGCATCCAGCCTCAACTCTTCTAACTCTTGTAATTCCAATTTTCGTTCCTTACCTGCCTCATCAAGTCCAAAATTAAACTGGCGAATGGCCCAATAAGTTTTATGCTCAATTTCAACCGAAAGGTGACAAGGCTTACCATAAACTAAACGGAATGGAGACATACCAATTGGAGTTTTAAATGCGGTACGGTAAGCCCACAAAGCATCATCGAGCTTTAAACTCCATTGCTTCATATTGGGACTTACTGTTTTCTCAATCACAGATTTAATTTCCCGATTGGAAATCTCAGCTTGACCGTTTGTTTGAGGGTGATAGGTTGTAGAAGTTTAGTGCTCCACCTCATACTTTTTCAAGAGACTGGCCAAGATTTTGTTGCAAAAGTGTGTCCCCCTATCGCTGATTAGAACTCGAGGTACCCCGAACCTTGAAAAAATGTTAGTTTTCACAAAATCTGGAACAACTTGAGAATCATTAGTACGAGTGGCCTTTGCTTCCACCCATTTCGACACATACTCCACAGCTAAAAGAATGTAAGAATTGCCAAAAGAATTCGGTAATGGACCCATAAAATCAATCCCCCTTACGTAAAAAATTTCACAAATTAAAATTGACCTTATAGGCATTTGATCCCTACGAGTCAGATTACCCGTTTTTTGACAACTTTCACAAGCATGGCAAAACATATAGCTATCCTTAAAAATAATAGGCCAATACAATCCACATTCAAGTACTTTCTGAGCTGTCCTTTTAGGACCAAAGTGACCGCCACAAGCAAAAGAATGACAAAATTGTAAAATAGATGATGTTTCCTCTAAAGGTACACACCGCCTGATTACTTGGTCAGAACAATGTTTCCAAAAGTAAGGTTCATCCCACACATAATATTTTGATTCCTTTTTAATTTTATCATTTTCAGTTCGAGTTAGTTCCTTTGGTAAGGTACCAGCCACATGGAAATTCACAATATCAGCGTACCACGGGATTACTTGCTTGATAAAGAATAAGTGCTCATCAGGAAACTCATCCTCAATTGGTGTCACCTCTTCTCCATTTGCCAACCTGCTCAAATGGTCCGCCATAAGATTTTTCGATCCCTTTTTGTCTTTGATATCCAAATTGAATTCTTGCAAGATCAGAATCCATCGGATTAATCTCGGCTTGGCTTCCTTCTTCTTCAACAAGTACTTTAGAGCTGCATGATCAGAAAAAAAAATTACTTTAGTTCCCAATAAATATGATCGAAATTTTTCTAAAGCTAAAACAATGGCTAAAAGCTCCTTCTCTATAGTAGAATAGTTACGTTGGGCATTGTCAAGTGTCTTAGAGGCGTAGTATATGACGTGAGGGTTCCCATCAACCCTTTGACCCAAAACAGCCCCTACTGCATAATTACTTGCATCGCACATGATTTCAAAAGTCTTTTGCCAATTTGGAGGCTACATAATGGGTGCAGAAATCAACCTCTCTTTGATCCCATCAAAGGCGGATTTACATTTATCATTGAAGTTAAAGTCTACATCTTTTTGCAATAGTTGGCTCATCGGTTAAGAGATTTTTGAAAAATCCTTAATGAACCTCCTATAAAGACCTGGATGGCCAAGAAAAGAACGAATTTCCCTCACAGTAGACGGGTAAGGCAAAGACTTAATAACTTTAGTTTTAGATTTATCAACTTCAATCCCCTTTCGAGAAACAATATGCCCTAGTATTAAACCTTTATCAACCATAAAATGACACTTTTCATAGTTTAAGATCAGATTTGACTCCAAACACCTCTTTAAGATTTTTGTCAAATTAACTAAGCATTCATTGAATGATTCTCCCGTAGACCGTAACATCATCCATGAACTCTTCGATGCAATTTTCTACATATTCGGAGAAGATGCTTACCATGCACCTTTGAAAGGTGGAAGGGGCATTGCACAAGCCAAAAGGCATGCCTCTATATGCAAACGTTCCAAATGGGCAAGTAAATGTTGTCTTCTCTTGGTCCTCAGGAGCAACCCAAATTTGGTAAAACCTGAATGACCATTAAGGCAACAAAAGTGAGTTTTTCCCGCCAATCATTCAAGCATTTGATCGATAAAAGGTAAAGGGAAATGGTCCTTTCTAGTTAATGCAATAAGTTTGCGATAGTCGATACAAATCCGCCACCCATTTTGGATAAATCATATCAGCATCTAATAGCTTTTAGACCTCTTTCTTGACAATCTCCATTATAGTCGGGTTCAAGCGATATTGTGCATCTCGTTTGGGCTTTGATCCTTCCTCCAACAAGATACGATGCATACATGTTGATCGGCTCAATCCCTTAATGTCAGCTATCGTCCATCTGATCGCTTCCTTGTGCTCCTTTAATACCCGAATCAAATTGCCCTCTTCTTCTACTCCGAGTATGCTGGAAATTATCACTGGCAGCATTATATCCTCTCCTAAATAGACGTATTTCAAGTGCTCAGGCAGATCTTTAAGTTCTAAAATCGGGACCTATACAATAGAGGGTAAAAGCTTGGAGTTAGAAGGCAATAATTTCATGTTAGAGGCTGTTGTATAAAACAATCTCAAGGCATTAAGCTCACGAATAATCTCTTTCATATTTTCATTTAACATAAAATCACAATCAGTCCCTAACTCATCAAAACCTGTACTCAAAACTACTTGCAACTCATCATCATACAAAGGCAATTTTTTCACCACATCATCTATCACATCAACAACACAAAGAGGGGCTGTATCACAAGGAAATTTCATGGCATCATACATATCAAATTTGACGATCTCATCATCGAATTCCATGGAAAGCATGCCTATGTGAACATCAATTTTTGTACTAGCCGTAACTAGAAATGGCCTTCGTAATAACAAATTGTGAGAATTAGAAGAAATGTCATCAACCATATCTAACACATAGAAATTAGTGGGAAACACTAATTGATTGACTTGGACAAGGACATCATCTAACACTCCCTCGGGATATACTAAGGACAAATCAGCAAATTAAAGCACAACGCCGGTTTCACTCAATGGGTTAGCATGCAAAGCTCGATATATGGATAATGGCATAACATTTATAGAAGCACCCAAGTCACACATAGCATTTTTCACAGTTACCTCACCAATTTTACAAGGGATAGAAAACATACCTTGGTCCTTGCATTTTCTAGGTATCCTCTTTTGGAGAACGGCCGAAACATTCTCCCCAATTTTTATTCTTTCATTTCCATTCAACTTCTTTTTGTTAGAACACAACTCTTTGAGGAAGTTAGCATACTTTGGGACTTGTTTAATGGCATCAAGGAATGGGATATTGATTTCCAAATTTCGGAAAATTTTCATCAGTTCACCATGCTCCTTTTCCTTTTTAGTCTTTGATAACCTTTCCGGAAAAGGGGGTGGGCGAACTAAAGGTTCAGTTAATTTTGTTCCCAATTCCTTGTTGTCATCAATACTTATCTCATTCTCTGAATTTCCAGTCGAATTTAAATTAGGTTCATTACTTCTGCGTATCCTGGACTCCAGGTTAGCAGTGACAGATTTAGGTTTTTCATGGACGAGTTCTTTTCCATTACGAAGAGTTATAGTACAAGCAATTTGCCTCGGATTAACTTCAGTTTGAGAGGGAAGCTTACCTTGATTTTCTAACTTACTCAAGCTAGTGGCAATTTGGCTCATTTCGCTCTCCAAGTTACGAATGCTTGCATTCATCTTTTATTGGTGTTGGAGTGTACTGGCTGCCAACGTTGTCACCATCTCCTCGAGTGACATTACTGGTTTATTGGGCTGAGTTTGAAGATTTTGCTACCTCGGATGGGCATTTTGTGGAGAAACTTTGCTCCTTTGTGCATAGCTAAAATTTGGGTGATCTCGCCACCACGGATTGTAAGTGTTAGAATGAGGGTCATATCTCCTTTGCTGCCCGTTGAATCCACCAATGGCGTACACTTGCTCATCACCATAGAAAGTGGGGCAATTGTTCATTGTGTGACCAACAACCGAGCAAATCACATATACGACTACTCGATTCGAATTTCCTACCTACACAGACTTAACTAAAGAAGTGAGTTCAGCCAACTTAGTTTCAATGGATAAAGTGTTTAGCTCATTGACTTTTCACGATAAAGTATGGTATGGGTCATCAAAGTGTTGTGAACTTACAGCCATTGAAGAGATGAGGTTTTTAGCATCTGCAGTCATCTTGTCAATTAGAGTCCCATTGCAAGCCACATCAATGAATTTTCTTTCCAAAGGAAGCAATCCGTAGTAGAAGTACTCCACTAGCCCTTTTTCTGAAATGTTGTGATTTGGGCATGCCTCCACGAGCTTTTGAAACTCTCCCAGTACTCATTAAGAGTTTCAGTCTCCTTTTGCCTAATAGATGTGATTTCCACCCTTATTGCGATTGCCCTATTAGCCGGAAAGTATTTCTCTAAGAAAGCAGATTCAAGGGCAGGCCACGAAGTGATAGTACTTATAGGGACAGTATATAACCATTCTTTAGCAGCATCTTCAAAAGAAAAAGGAAAACAACGTAGTGAAATTTGATCTAGAGAAACTCCGAAGGCTTCATTCCGGCACAAACACCGTAAAAAGTCTTTAAGTGCTTATTCGAATCCTCCTTTTCCATTACATAGAACCTTAGCAAGTGATGGATTAGACCCGATTTGAGCTCGAAGTCAGTTGGAGCTTCAAGAAAATTGACGCAAAAATTGGGTGTATTCAGCCTTTGAATGGCAAGCTTGTGGATTGTGCGGTTGTCTGCCATCTTGTTCTCCTCTTTAAATTGCTCGGAAGGTTCAGATTTGGGCCTGTTCACCTCGCCAGAAAACTGCTGGTCAAGATCAAAATTCAGCTCTTCTTTTAGTTCTTCTGTGTTGGATGAATTTGCAGCCCTTTTACTCCACTCTGTGATTTTTCTTAAGTGTCTAGTGGTCTTTTCTATTTTAGGATCGAAGAAATTTTCACTTCCCCAATCAGTCCTGGTCATCAAACAAAAGAAAATTAATTAGTACTCAGATCACCGGCAACGGCGCCACAATTTGATGAGCGTCGAAATCGCCAAAAATAATAATAAACCCGTTTACACTAAGACAAACAAAATTTACAGAAGTGGTAAGTGGGATCATCTCCACAGGGAACAAGTAAATCAACTTTAAATTAATATGACAACCAAGAGAATGCGATAAAATAAATAAATAGGGGGGTTGAGAAGCGATTGGTAAAAATATAAAACTTGCAAACTTAAAGGAAGTAAAAATATGATTTGAGACTCTTTCGACTAAGGATACTTTTAGCATAAAATCAATCGATCAAAGGCATAAGACATAGGCTTCTTGAATTTTCAGTCAGTTGGCTTAAACATGAAATAGCATAATTAAAGATCTTTTCAGACTTGAGAATGATATTAGATAGCTAATTCATTACTCTTAATTTTAGAATGCACTTGTAGATAGCTAGCAAGGTTTAATTCCAAAAAGGCTTTAAACACAAGAACCAACTTTAATTCAAAACTTTATGATAGCACAAAGAGATTTATTAATTCGAATCTAACCACGAAACTTTTAGAAGATTCCGTTTATTCAGTTTTCTATCATATCATGAAAGCACAAACACAATAGAAGTAACAATATGCTTAACCTTTCGAAAATCAACAAGTGGCCGGATTGATGAAATCAAAAGGGAAACAATAAAAGATATTACCGATTTGGATTCAAAAACTGAATTTCAAGACAAAGTTGAGAGCGAGCCTCACGGTTGATAATAGCTTCAAGTAAACTCCTTAATCAAAAGAATGAAGAACTTAGTTACTCATAATGCAAGATAAACAAGCTGATTTTTCCATTAAAAATTAAGCACCAAATATGCACTGAACCGGCCAAAATATTCAGTGAAGAGGAAATTGAGTGAGACTGATATTCCGAAATAGTCTTCGATTTGAATCCGTAAACAACCCAACAGCGGCTGTCAACTCGGTTCTGGTCAGCAGAGGTTAAGTCAATGAAAACACTCCAAATCAGTGCAACTCATTGTACATTCAAGCTCTAATCATTTTGAGTTCGGAATGGATATCCTGGACTCCAAGTTAAGTTGCAACTCAGCTCCAAACAGCTACCAAAATGCTTCATCAATGCCAAAACTTCTAAGTTAGCTTACACAACACCCAAGACCTGAATGTTTGTAACATATGCACAAAAATCAGTAGCAAACCATTCTAAACAGCACATTAAACCATTAGAAAAAGAGTTAAATTTGTGAGTTATGAGGTACTGCGCTATATAGTCCACGCTCCGGGCCGCATAGACCACGCGACAGGCTGTATCGCATGACGCGGCCTAGATCTTGCCTCGTCATGTGACGCGGCCTAGGCTAGGTCGTGTCACGCGATGCGACCTATCGCGTCGCTAATGCGGCCTTCGCGCAGGGAATCTACTGACTGGTGTTTTTTGGGTTTTCTTGGCCACCAAGTCCAGTTTTAGGATTTTTTCATCAAATATTGACATTTGGGGATTAATTCTGGAATTTTACACTTAGGGGGTCTATAAATACCCATTAAAAATTAATTTTAGGGTTTTGGCTGATGAAAAAGCAAATGAAATTCTTAGAATTCTAAGGTTTTAGGGAGAAAAAGTTTGATAATACTTGGAAAATCTAAGCCAATATACTTGATTCTTGATTTCTAAATCTTATTATACTTAATCTCTTAGGTTAAATCATTAAAATCTATTAGAAATCTTATGTAAAAATTAGTTTAAATAGGATTTAGGGACTTTTTTCTCACAAATCAATAAAATCCCTTGCTAAATTGTTGTTTCGTCGGGTTTTCATCTCAAATCCGTCACAAAGCTTGCCAAGCATCTCGTTTTAGTCTCTAGAGTGGATTCACGGCCTTTAGGTAACTTTCTAAGTTCCAATCTATTTCCTTTGTTGTTCATTTCTGTTACTGCTTTTTTGGTTGTTTTTCCCGGCATTTGGCCCTTCAAAAATTGAACTAAGGTCATGTTTATTAAATTATCATCGGCTTGATTTAAAAATTGAAAAGTAATTAACATCATTCGAACCTAGAATCTCTGTTTTAAGGCACAGTCCAACCACCCGATGGGAATATCTTACCCAAATTCCCGATGAAGCTTAGCCAGGTGGCGACTCTATCTTAAAATATGAGATTCTAAGTCTTGTATCTCTTAACATACAAATAAGACTAAATTTCAACATTAACATCATTTTCCATTAGCGTTTTCATCACGCTAAAAAAAGGAATATCCCTTAGCACGCTTCACAGAACTCGTTCTTTCTCTGCCCCACTTGAAGAACATTAAATCTTATGGTGTGGGCGGGGGGATCGGGGGTCGTCAGCTCACACCTGGCACGCGAGGCTAGCTCGCGGGGCACACTTATTGGCTACACATGTGCAACCCATTTTCATGGGCTGCAACAAGTAACGTCCAGCATTGCTCATGCACCTTTTGGTGCACTCCTGCGCACCTGAGCCTATACAAAAATACTTTTGTACTCTCGGTCTAATTTAACTCACCCTAGAAAAATTCCCCTTTTAATCCTTTTCAAATAAATATTTATTTTTTGATCCTAATAAATTAGTTACCAGTCAAAGATAAATTCCTTGGCTTATAAAATTGATATAATCAATTTAGCCAATTTATTTATGACCCTAATTAATTAGTCACCTATCAAAAACAAATCTTTACTCCAACCAATAATAATCTAATTATTATCATGTTATATTTTCGTAATAGTACAAAATTAATAGTTCTTTACTTGGTCCGATGAAGGTCCAATGCATGTGAACTTATAGAATCTTGAAGTTTTGAGCTTTTAAAGATTAACCAACCCTTCTTCTAATGGAGCCATTGGCTCGAGGTTCTAGACCATGAATAGAACTCGACTACCTTAAATGACTGTAGTATGCCTCTAGCAAGGTTCTACCATCCCTCATTACTTAGAACATCATTTATGCTTATGATTTAATCTTGGTTAATCCAATAGTTGTCCAATGCGAAGAAATCCTTCCATTCATTAATATTAGTACCGTATGGTTCGTAGGGTTTGGTTAAAGTGTTAACCCACTAATAGCAAGGTTGCTCTAAGCTATCCCAGTTATTAACTTATTTCCAAAGTATATTGCCTTTTGCCATAGTGTGCTTCCCTAGAATCCATTTCTATCAAACACATACTCTGATCAGAGGTTTATAGCAATCACCACTTCAATAAGTGGCCAGGTACAACACCTTAATATATCCAGAGCGATGGATTCTTTCTGACTACTTAGCTTACCAACGTGTTGTCATCACTATACCTGTAATTACCCGTAACACCCTAAATTAATGAGTGTATAGGAATGACCTAAAGTATAGCAATAGTACCACACAAGGTAACTAGTATCTCAAGTATGAGGAAATTCGCAAAGCTTATTTCATGAAGATAAACATTAACACACTGATATATATACCAAGTGTTTATCTTACTGCGGTCTCCAATATATCTCCCAGATATATCCATGTGTCAAACTTAAGGCATCGCCTTCAGTCCTTAGGAGATTAACTGCTTGATCCCTTTCCAAGAAAGTTGATCACATGCTAGTGTTTTTGCTTCATCAATATCCTTTCTTGATGAAACTATGACTAGGGATAGTTTAGACATAATCATAATTGCACATGAAGCAGGTTTCACCAAATGTAGTCCAACTATAATTTCTCTGACTTTATGCTCTGATACATCGAGGACTTTTGTAAACATACATCAATGAATAAATTTAACTAGTCATAATATATTTATAAACAAAAAGATTAAATGCCTTTATTAATTAAACAAAATATTCGTACTATTACCTAATTAAGATATATCGCCCTAATTGCCTTAAGGGCATACATTATATCCAACAAACTCCTACTTGCACTAAGGCCAATTAGCCATATGTCTAATCCATATGCTTTAACATGCTGGTCATGTTTGACTAGAGTCAATGGCTTCGTCAGACCATTTGCGAGGTCTAATTAATGGGTATGTATTCTAGTCTTATTATCTTAGCATCAATAATCTTCTTGATTATGTGATACTTTCTAGGTACATTTTTGTTTTGCTGATGAGATCATGGTTCCTTTGCCTAAGCTATAGCACCATTGTTATCACAATACAGAGTAATTGGATCAACAGCCTCATGCACCATACCGAGATCACCAATAAAACACTTAAACTTGATAGCTTGTTTTGACGCTTCACATGCAGTAATGCATTTAGATTCCGTGGTTGATCAACAGTAGTTTCTTACTTGGAATTCTTCCAACATTCCACCCCACATTTAACGCATACACAAAACCTGATTGTGACTTAAAGTCATCCTTGTCAGATTGAAAACTCGCATTAGTGTAACCTCTGATTGTGAGGTCACCTTCTTCATAAATCGAGAAATCATCCTTAGTCCTTCTTAAGTACTTAAGAATTGCCTTGATGGCCATCTAGTGCTTTTCACCTGGATCTGACTGGTATCTGCTTGTAAAGCACAAAGCTTGAGAGACATCTTGCCTAGTACATATCATAGCATACCTGATAGATCCTATTATGAATGCATAGGGTATATCCTTCATGCGCATTCTCTCCTGAGCTGTCTTCGGACACTTAGCCTTAGATAGGTTAATCCCCTTTGTCATCGGGAGATAACCTTTCTTGGAATGCTAAAGGTTGAACTTATTCAATACCTTGTCTATATATGTACTTTGAGAAAGACCTAACAGCTTCTTTGATCTATCCCTATAGATCTTTATACCTAGTATAAATGCTGCTTCACCAAGGTCTTTCATGGAGAACTTTCTTGACAACCATACTTTAACATTTTAAAGAAGAGAAATGTTGTTTCCTATTAGTGTAATGTCATCATCATAAAATACTAAGAAAATGACTGCATTCCCACTAACCTTATTGTAAACACAAGGCTCATTAACATTTGGACAAAAATCCAGTTCATGGATTGTCTAGTCAAACATGATATTCTAATTCTTGGATGCCTGGTTAAGTCCATAAATGGATCTTTGCAGCTTGTATACCTTCGAGCCATTCTGAGATGTAAAACTCTTAGGTTGTGTCATATACAGATTTCGATCTAAATCCCCATTTAGGAATGCTGTTTTAACTTCCATCTGCTAGATCTCATAATCATAATGAGCAGCAATGGCAAGGAGTAGCCTTATGGATTTAAGCATGGCCACCGGTGAGAAAGTTTTATAATAGTCAATACCTTCACGCTGACTATAACCTTTCACATCCAACCTTGCTTTATAGGTAATTACATTACAGTCCATGTTAGTCTTCTTCTTAAAGACCCATTTGCACCCAATCGATCTAACCTCTTATGGTACATCAACCAAATTTCAAACTTGGTTCTCATACATGGAATCCATTTCTGTTTTCGTGGCTTTTAACCATTTATCAGAATCTGAGCTTTTCATTGCCTCATCATATGTCCTTGGTTCATCATCCTCCATGAGATATAGTTCCTTATCATCAGTGATGATAAATCCATATCTATCAGGACCCTTATGAATATGACCTGATCTTTGCAATGATTGTGTTTTGATAGGTTAACCTTGGATCACACTTTCTTATGTATCTAGAACGGGGTCAATCAGTTGATTGTCTATTTCTTCCTCTTGAAACTCCAATTCAATATTGCTCCCGCTAACTTTTGCAAGTAAGTGTTGCTTTTCCCAAAAGTAAGCATTTTGAGACACAAATACCTTTTGTGCTTCGGGTTGGTAAAATAGAAATCCAATAGTTTCCTTTGGATATCCATTGAACAGACACTTGTTAGAGTTGGCATTTAGCTTATCTAACACTTTCCTCTTTACCATAGCAGCAAAGTTCCATGTAAACAGATGACCTTTTTCCTGCCTATGAGGACCGCATGAGATGCATCGAACAGGGTGCAAAAATGCAGCAAGGCACTGTGAAGCGTGCCGAAGGATTGACCCTTATTTTAGCGTGATAAAAAGCACCGATGTTGAAGTTGAATTTAAGTCCAATTTGCATGTTAAAGGATATGAGACTCGAAATCCTATATTTTAAAATAGATTTGCCACCCGGATTAGCTCCACAGGTAAATTTTTGGTACGATATTCCCACCGGGTCGTTAGACCACACCTTAAAATAGATTCCAAGTTTGGATGATTTTATCTATTTTACATTAGGCCAAGTCAAAATATTTCATTCTTTCTTAATTGGTTTTAATCCAACCTATTTATTATGTTTTCAATTTTATATGTTGTTTTCGCGTTTACCAAGCAATCAAAGTGATAAATAAATTATTACAGTCATCCAAAAATAAATACAACAATTAAAATTATTACAAGGCTTTCAAATCCTATACATTTATCTATACAATAAATAAAAATACCCAAAGGCCTAACATACATCTAACCTAAATCTACCTACATAAAATAGTTAGCACAGATATGGCACATTGCATGAGGTATATCACACTAAGCGGCGTCCCCGGTGGCGGGGTTAGAGGGCACAACCCCTTGAGAGTGTCCAGGAGCAGCGCCCCTAATGGGTCGAGGGGCTGTAGCCCCTGGAATGGTCCAAGGGTCAGCACCCTAGCGGCGTCCGGGGGCAGAGCCCCAGGCTGGGGTTGAAAATTTTTGATTTTTGAATGTAAGTTCCCTTTGAAAAATTCATTTTCTGAACAAGTTTTTGGGAAAAGTCCATTTCGGACACGATTATCATTGTAACCAAATTATTAGTAAAAGTGCCACATTTTCTTCGTGGAATTCTATACATGCAAGACATGGAAAATAAGAAAACTAGGTCAAAGGGGCAACAACGGGGCTGCTACCCAGAAACTCATGATGTCAGCAGTATGGGTGATACCACTAGTGGCATAGTGATGTCGTTGGTGGCCTAAGTGAGGCCGCTGGCAGCTTCACATGTTAGTGATTATAGTGGAGGCATCGACGGCATGGGTGATAGCGCCGACAGTTTCAAAATCTATAGAACCAAATTTAGAAGGCCGGAAACCACCGAAAAACCTAAAAATGAACCCGGAACACCAAATAGCACAACAAAAAGTAAGAAAATATAACAAAGAGCTCAAGAGAGTCAGGAATTTATCTTAAGGCCGTGAATCCACCTCTTCATAATCCAAATGATACCTCTGAGAAGCTCGAATGACGATTTGGGTAGAGATTTAAAGATTGAATAATGTTTGTCTCTAAAAATCCTAATGGATTGATTTTAACCTAGGATTTCTACTAATTTTAAGTTGAAATTAAGAGTTAAGAGGAAGAAAAACAAAGAAAACATGAATTTAATCCATTTTCTTACATTTTCTTCCCTTTTTCTCTCTAAAATTGCCCTCTCTCACTCTAAAACTCTCTCCAGTTCCTACTGATGTTCCCTCCTCTCTTCAAACCCTAAATCATGTCTTTTATAGAGCTGGAAACAAATCTAAGCGAGTTGGACAAAGTTTTCACATAAATACCAAAAAAACTCAGTCAACAAGGAAAAAGTGTATACTGCCCCGTAGGGGGCTCATACCGCCGACAGCTTGAGCGAAGCCACTGGCGGCTTCAGGCCCCTACTGGCATACTGCAAAATGAGGCCTAAAGCCTTAAAAAGCTAAAAAAAGTTGGAAAATAGGTAAAAAGGTTATTTTTTGACTTTTTAAATCCACTTGAATATATTTGAGACATTTTTGGGTATTTTAGGTGAGAATCATCGGTTCGAGCTTCCACCGGATGCATAGTCGGACATGCTGAACTAAATACAAACATTAATAAAAATGTGGAATGAATTTTTAATGAGGATTAAAATTCGAATATACATCATCATCATCTCGCGAGAGGGACTGTAAAATCCTAAGCTCACGGGCTAACCTCGAGGGATCACTACTGCCACATGTCAGTATGATCTTACAAAAGAGCAAGGCTTAGGAGTGATACATGATGGATGGCCAGTTTGCCCCATGGTCAGCCTTATTTTTGTGAAGTGTTTGCCCTTTAGTCGGACTTATGCTTTGTGGATTAGTTTCCCCTTGGTCGAACTTATGCTTTGTGGAGAGGTTGCCCCTCGGTCGGACTTATGCTTTGTGGATTGGTTGCCCTATGGTCAGACTTCAGATTCGCAAAGAGGTTGCCCCTTAGTCTGACTTATGCTTTTTTGGAGAGGTTGCCCCTTGGTCGGACTTATGCTTTATAGATTGGTTGCCCCTTAGTTAGACTTGAGCTTTTTGGATTGGTTGCTCCTTGGTCAAACTTGAGCTTCTTAGAGAGGTTGCCCCATGGTTGAACTTATGCTTTATAAGATGTTACCCCTTGGTTGGACTTATGCTTTATGGATTGGTTGCCTCTTGGTCGGATTTGAGCTTTGCGAAGAAGTTGCCCCTTGGTCGGACTTATGCTTTGTGGATTGGTTGCCCCTTGGTCAGACTTACGCTTTGCAGATTGGTTGCCCCTTGGTCAGACTTGAGCTTTACGGAGAAGTTGGCCCTTGGTCAGAGTTAGTCTTTGTGGATTGGTTGCCCGTTGGTTGTACTTATGCTTTGTGGATTGGTTGCCCCTTGGTCGGACTTATGCTTTGTGGATTGGTTGCCCCTTGGTCGGACTTATGCTTTAAGGATTGGTTGCCCCTTAGTCGAACTTATGCTTTATGGATTGGTTGCCCCTTGGTCAGACTTGAGCTTTGTGGAGTGGTTGCCCCTTGGTCGAACTTATGCTTTGTGGATTGGTTGCCCCTTGGTCAGACTCATGCTTTGTGAATTGGTTGCCCCTTGGTCAGACTTGAGCACCACAGAGAGGTTGACCCTTGGTCGGACTTATGCTTTATGGATTGGTTGCCCTTTAGTTGGACTTGAGCTTCATAGATTTGGTGGAGTGTAGTTCTTGCAACAAGCGACAAGTAAAAGATTAGACCAATTCTTAAATGATGTTTTTACTACTTGATCGATTTTATGAAACAAAAAATATTTTTGCCCCTTTGGTCAATAGTAAAAATGTAATAATAAAAAGTACAAGGGTTTTAGAAGTCCTGGAATGTTGGATGGCAGTTTAAACTGAGAGCGATGTGTATAGGGTCACGCTACGATCTCGGAGGGGTGAACCCAAAGGTGATATGTATGGGGTCGTGCAGGGACATTCCGTTGGAGTTCTAGGGTCGAACCCAAAGGATGACACATATAAAGACTGTATCATCGACCTTCTGTTGGCATTCCAGGGGTGTACCCAAAGGGTGACATGTACGGAGACTGTATCTAGGACATTTAGTTGGCATTCCAGGGGTGAACCCAAAGGGTGACACATACAAAGACTATATTAGGGACCTTCAGTTGGCGCTCTAGGGGTAAACCCAAAGGCTGACACGTATGGAGACTGTATCGTAGACCTTCAGTGGGCATTCTAGGGCTGAACCCAAAAGGTGACACATACGGAGACTGTAATAGGGACCTTCAGTTGGCATTCTAGCGGGTGAACCTAAAGGGTGACACGTACAGAGATTGTATCAGGAACCTTTAGTTGGCATTCCAAAGGTGAACCCAAAGGGTGACATATACAAAAACTGTATCAAGGACCTTCAGTTGGCATTCTAAGGGTGAACCTAAAGAGTGACACGTATGGAGACTGTATCAGGGACCTTCAGTTGACATTCTAGGGGTGAACCTAAAGGGTGACATGTACAAAGACTATATCAAGACCTTTAGTTGGTGCGTGGGGTGAACCCAAAGGGTGACATGTATGGAGACTGTATCAGGACCTTTAGTTGGCATTCTAGGGGTGAACCCAAAGGATGATACGTATGGAGACTGTATCAAGGACCTTTAGTTGGCATTCGGTGTGGGTGTGGCATAAATGAGGATATTTAGCTTGCCCCTTGTGGTAGTGCCTGCAATGAGTGATTAGTGAAACGGGGTTAGATAAAGTTTTAGATGACGTTTTTACTGCTTGATCGATTTTGTGAAATAAAAATATTTTTGCCCATTCGATTAACTGTAAAAACATGATAATTAAACATACAAGGGTTCTAGAAGTCCTAGAGTGTTGAGGGCCTGAAGAGCCGGATTGATCTTGTGCCAAGAAGGGTCCTAAGAGCCGGTTTAATCTTCTGCCAAGAAGGGTCCAAAGAGCTAGACTACTCTTGCATGGTTTGACATGATGTTGAAAATATGAAAGGTTTAGGAATCTTAGGTTGGCGAGGAATCATTACAATAATACGTTGAATCTTTAAAATGCGAAAAAATTTGAAGTCTTTGTTAGTGGATTGATGTTACTGATGATAGAGCTGTGTTGTCACCAGCAAGGGATGCCACGTGGTTTACTGGACCAGTTGATTGAGTCTAGACAGATTTTTCTTTTAGAGCTGGGGCTACAGGTGATATGATCGAAGGTGGGATCAATGCCCCAAGCAAAGGTGGGTTCAATGCCCCTGGAGAAGATGGGGAGCGATATCCCGAGCAAAGGTGGGATCAATGCCCCTAGCAAAGGTGGGAAGTGATATCCCAAGAGCATAAGGGAACGATCTCCCGAGCGAAGGTAGGGATGATCTCCCGAGCAAAGGTGGGAAGCGTTATCCCAAGCAAAGGTGGGAATCAATATCCCGATCGAATATGGGAGTGATGTCTCAAGTGAAGGTAGGAGTCATATCCCAAACGAAGGTGGGACCTAAATAGGGTTGGGAATCAATATCCTGAGAGCATGAGGGAACAATGTCTCAAGCAAAAATGGGATGTGTTATCCCGACCAGTGATGGGAATCGATATCGTGGGGGAGGATGGGAGCAATTTCTCGATTGATGATGGGAGCGATATCCCGAGGGAATATGGGAGCGATTTCCCGACTAATAATGGGAGCGATATCTCGAGGGAATATGGGAGGGACTTCCTGAGTGATGAAGGGAGTGATATCTCGAGGGAAGATGGGAGTGATTTCTCGAGCGATGAAGGGAACAATATCCCTAGGCAAGATGGGAGCTATTTCCCGAGCAATGACAGGAGCAATATCCCGTGGGAAGATGGGAGTGATTTCCTGAGCAATGGAGGGAGTGATATCTTGAGGGAAGATGGAAGCGACTTCCCGAACGATGAAGGAAGCAATATCCCTTGGGAAGATGGGAGTGATTTCCTGAGCGATGAAGGGAGTGATATCCTGAGGGAAGATGGGAGCGATATCCCGAGTGATGAAGGGAGCGATATCCTAAGGGAAGATGGGAGTGATTTCCTGAGTGATGATGGGAGTGGTGCCCCTAGCGAAGGTTGGGGTGACATCCCTAGTGAAGGTCGAAATTGATATCCCAGGAGAAGGTAGGATTAATACCCCTCTCAAAGGTGGGAAGTGATATCCCTAGAGCATGAGGGAACGATGTCCCAATTGAATGTAGGAAGCATTATCCCAGGCAAATGTGGGAAGCATTGTCCCAAGCAAATGTGGGAAGTGATATCTCGGGAGAAGGTGGGAGCGACTTCCTGAGTGAATGTGGGAAGCGATATCCCGGGAGAAGGTGGGAGCAAGGCCCCTGGCAAATGTGGGAGCGATATCCTAAGAAAAGGTGGGATTAATACCCCTTGATGCCTTTTGCATTGAGTAAGGGTGACTATTGCCGGTAATTGTTGGTTAATTGGTCGACAGAGCTTGATCAACACTCGGTCGGCTGGTCAATCCTTGTGTTTGGGTACTTGCCCCTGGCCATCTTTTGATCGATAAATGATACCGTTAGACTTAAGTCACGGTCGGGGAAGAGCATGTAACTTTCCTCAACTCTTTGCGGTGTATTTTGGATTAGTAAATGACCCCAAGTTGTTGGAGAGAACCATGCCCCTTCTAAGTGCCTTTCGTTGATCGATGGATGGCCGCAAGCGGTTGGAGAGAACTTCACCCTTTCCAAGTACCTCTTGTCAATCAGTGGGTGATTGGATTGTAGGGAGGTTGAGCTTGGTTGACGTGCTTAGGGTTATGCCCCTAGCATTCATGCCTTGATAATTTTCCTTTGGATATTTTGGGGAATAGAACTTAGAAGAGTGAACGTAGGAAATGGATGCATTAATGATGCATGATTGTGTGGTATTCGGTTGAATCATGTTGGATGGGCAATAGATACTTTTGTAGTGACCAGGTAGGCTTGTATGATGGAAGCGAAACTCCACAAAGACGACTGCTATGAATGAGTTGGGTCAGAGTCTGAGTTCAAATCAAGGTTTGGTCAGAAATTAGCTCATGGTCGGTCCCAGCTTTGAGCATATTGGGTTATTAATTTCTAATGCTCGACATTTGCTTGCCAAACCAAGTCAAAGAGAGATGAGGATAGGGTACTTCATTTGTCACCCTTGATTATGACATAGAGGACACTATCACTACTGATGGATCCTACCGAGGATGATCGGTAGAGGTTGGGCCTTTGTCTGCTTGCAAGAAGCTTTTGCAGTCAAGGCTGGAGTGGGCATTTGATGAGGATAGTCTCAAGATTTCCTTCATGTGTATTGGTATGATTGTGAAAAAATTCGGTGTGATAATCACATTTTTCTACCTTATTAGTGGTTGTAATTTTTGCATAGACCTGATCGGTGTTATGGGCTACCGAACCTTGTCTTAATTTTTGTCTAGATAGCCTTTTCGGGTTTTCAATCCAACGGACATGTTTCTTGAACAGACCGTCCTTTTTGGATTTTTAGCCTATCTATTCTCATTTTTTTTCTTGTCTCTTTTTTTGTTTTCTTTGTCTTTTATTTTTGCCTGGACTACCCTTTTCGGGTTTTCAATCCAGCACACATGTTTTCGACTTTTGCGTAGACCTAGATATTTTCAGTCTATCTAGATTTATTTATCTTTTTCATGTTTAGTTGTTGTGCACTTATACAGATAAGCTCTGAGTACCCTTAATTAAGTTTACTTGCGATATTTTCATCATTTGGCTGCTAGGTATTCATATAGCCACAAGCATAAAGATTTCAGTACAAAAGACACTTTCAGTGAATGAATTTAATCGGAGTACAAGATGTTGGTAACCATTTCTATTAATCAAACTCTTGGTGTTAACTAGTCTTTACTGATTTTTAAGTTAACGTCTTACTATTTTTCTCTCATGTCCTAATGTTTTCCTGGACCACCCTTTTCGGATATTCCATTTAGCGAGCGAATTCTGAAGGAGATACCCTAATTTTTACTCAGCTAGTTTGTAGAATACCAACCATCGGGTGTCACCTTAATTTTTGCTTGATCAGTGGAAGACCTATAGGCAAGTGATTTATTACATATATATTTTTTGTGTTGTGGCGCTTTTCATGTAGAACTGATAACGCTTAAGCCTATTCTGGTTGGCTAGGTCGACGAATCCCTTCTTGTCCATGCTTATAATCTTTGTTGCACTATTTATCGAGAACCATCTTGACCACGCGGGGAATATCCTAATTTGATCTGAACTTCTCCTTGGTGCCAGTGTTGGAAAGTTCAAGTTACCTCAGCATCGGGTCTCTAACTCTTGGTGAGAACATTCGGCATCTCCCTTGCTCTCATGCGCTTATTTGTGCCTTTGTAGTTTATCTAGGACCCTTAGTGTCCATTCGACTATCATATTGAATTGCTCTATCCATTCTAACCTTCGAAGCGACATCGGGTAAGCTTATTTTAATTTTGGACAGCCATAATGCAAGGACTTAGCCTTGGGGGAGCTTTGATGTTTATGCAGGGTTCTAAGGGTGAATGGCAGTGTTTCAACCCAACCTCTATGAGCTATTGGGATATCAGGAAATGTATCTTCAATTAGTTTGTTTACTGCTTTGATTGCTCCTTTAACATGTGGTTCGTACAAAGAGGATTTGTAGAATTTAATTACATATCCTCTGATTAATTTGGAAATTGCCCCTTGAAGTAGAACTTTATTGTCTGAGGTGATGTGACAAGATGGGTCATACCGAGCCAAGGAGATGTCCCCTTGAAATTGGATTTCATTTTGTCTTCTCGATGCCTAGATTGGCAAAGGATTCGATCATTAGATGCTTTGAGTAGTGTCCCACAACCATTTTGGTGAACTTCTGCCCAAGAATTGATGATGATCGGGCCTTATTGATTATATTATCCGTTACGACTGAAATGGGCAAGGAGCTAGAAAAATTGTGAATTTCGGTATGAGAAAGGTGTTGCACCTTTGCACGGATCTGACACTGATGGCGCCTTTTTGATTGGCAATTTTTGGTTTATAGGGCATAGACCACCCGCCAAATCTGCTTTCTACGATTGTCCGTGTGGTAGTCGTAAATGGTGAAGCTTCTACTTGATTGGCTTGCACTCGCTACCTTCGGTGATGTGATGTTTACAAATTTGGTTACCTATTCTTAGCGTATCTTTGTATGATAAGGTGTAGGCGTTATCACGATCATTAAGCACTTTTATTATCTCACATTTGTCTTCAACAGGAGTTAAAGTATTGGAAATGGTTGCCACTTGAGAGATTCCATTTGTACTTGAATTAATTTAATGGAGCAAACTATCTCGAATACGGAAAATGTCATGCATATGCTTGTATGAATGCATGGATCAATTAGGCAATACATGAAACGAGCAAGCAAGATGAATGTTGCTCATAGAGGTTAAAGTTTCAAAGGTAGAACTGTTTAAAACGAAAGCGTAAAGAAATCTAAATATTACACATCAAAGTTTGTCATCCACCATAGGCAGAGCGTCTTCATTGCTGATGTCGGTGGTGAGACCATCCTTAGTAGGTTCCATCAATGCGTCATCCTGGTCGAAAGATAGAGTCTTATGCTGCTCATTAGATGGTGAGATGTCTTTTACTTGACTTGCCCCCTTGACGAGAACCCCGGTGATCTATTTTATGGTTTTGGCCAATAGGCTCTTTGCTTCATCCTTTCCGTGCTTCCACCCTTTCTTTATTAGAACTATCATGGCCTTAGACATTATGGTGATAGCCCCCCTTCAACCTCTTCATCATTTGGTTTCTTGTCTTCGTTGTTGGAGTACCACTTTCCCTTTCCTTTGACCTCGCCTTTGGAGCAGATGACCTTGATAAGTTCATGTAGCCCATTTCCTTGTTTAGGTAAGCTAGAATTGCTCATTTCTGTCTAGTTGTAGAACTCTCGTAAGGGGGAATTCATAGCGCTAGGCACTCTTTCATGTTCATCCATCCTTCCTTCTATTACCAAACAATATATAGCTTGAATCAAAGCTCAAAATCCGTTGGTGCGGTGACCCGGTAGGACATGATACCCATAAAAGTTCTTTCTCTCTCCTTCCATGAGGGGTTTGTACTTGCAAAGCCATTGGAGGAGGCCAGCTTCCCATGCCTTAGCAAAAATTACACTAAGGGGAAGTTTCCACGGGTTCGCACTACTTGTGAGGACAAAGCCTTGCCAGGTATTGGCAATTGGTGTTGACTTCTGAGAGGCCTCTTGGCCCATTCTGGCCTGAGATGGGGACATGCTTGATCTATCATAGCTAGCCGATGGATGCATGTTGGGGCTCCGGTAAGCCCGACCTCTATTTATTTGGAGTTACCCCTCTTTCTAATCATAACTAGCTGCCATCAATTGAAGCAAGAAGGATTCAACTTCGGGTGTCATGCCCGGAGGTCGCATGACCTGGTCGTATGAGGAGGGAATGTTTCCTTGCAATGTAAGTGACTGAGATTGTTTAGCTCCCTTACATTGGTTTGGTTGGAAAGAGAACAAGTCTTAGGGGTAGGTAGCCCCTTAGGGTGTGATGTTAAATGAGTAGGCATCGTGGATGCGAGTAGGGCAAGTTGTGAGGGAGCGACCGATGTATAGGAAAACAAGGGAAGAACTAAATCTTAGGATTCTTTTCTCTATTCAGAGTTAGTAGATAAAGGCGATTGCAAGAAAACTTCAACTTTAGGTGTCATCCCCAGAGATGGCATGACTAGGTCGGGAACTCCAAACCAGTCATATAGATAAGGAGGTAGCAAACCAAGTTGGGGATTAGATGCTAGTTAGGTATTGAAAGGGCTTTGAGGGAAGTTGTTCCTCATGGTGTTATGATAAATCGAGGAGGACTGGGATCAAAAAGTGGTGGAGGCATTGTAGGTCGGGCCCATCCACTTAAGGTAGCTGAGAATTGATGAGTGAATACTGAAGGAACCATACTCTGAGCAAACGGTCTCGGATTGAAAGGCACAATCGACCGAGCAATCAAGGATGGCAGAAAAGCAGAGGTTTGCCCAAATTGAAATGGGCTTGTCATAGGCTGAGTTGACTAAAAAACTGGTTCAATGGGTCTTATCCCTACTAGACCTACCAACATCTATGTTAAACCATTATGGGCTCGTATATCATACTCAAACACCCGATCGAAATTTCTATACTCAAGAGCTTGCTTAGCGGCCATCGAAATAGTGGACTGGATAGAAGTTTGGACTGGATCTGAGTTCAAAAATTGGGCCACAGCACTGGCAAAGTCAAAACTAGGAGGTGGCTGAGATCTCGCTCTCGAGTTAAGAGTAGGGCTGACCTGCTGTTCAGGTGGAGGAGGATTTCCATCATTGTTCAAAAAAGACATGACTGGTTGAGAGAAATTCTGACCCGACTGAATCTAATCTAAATCTGACTCCCCACTGGAATCATCATATAGAACCCCCTCAACTTTCGTGGTGATAACCGAGGTGAGAGAACAATGATTCAGACGGTGTCCTGGCCTTTTCTAAGTTGGGGTGCGATGATAATTTCGCCTCCTGCTAGCTGAAACGGTAGGTAGTAAACCAGACCATGCATGGGTGTGATGTCATGGATGGGGGAACGGTCTTTATTTAATAATTAATGCATGGTACGTATGGCTGCACGTATATGTGGTTAGAGATGATATGGCGTCTTATCCCTCCAACATACATGGGACGCTTGTGTCTCATGCCACATAAAGTGATATGTGGTGATGCAATAGGGGTATAAAAGAAGTCCTACGCATCCTGCTAAACTTCTTCCACGAGTGGAAGTACTAAAATCCCCGAAGGTCTAACATACATCTATTGTAAACCTACCCGCATAAAAAAGTTAGCGCAGATATGGTAGGTTGTATGAGGTATATCATAAAAAGCGTTGTCCCGGGACAGCACCCCCAGTGGTGGGTTCCAAGGGGCAGCGCCCCTGAAGGGGTCCAGGGGCAGAGCCCTTCCCTTTAAAAAATTTATTTTCCAAAAGAATTTTAGGGAAAAGTCCATTTGGAACGCAATTATTCTTTTGACCAAATTATTAGTGAAAATGCCACTTGTTCTGGGGTTTGGATCATTTTCGGGGAATTCTAGATTCCCGTTATGGTACTATACATGCAAGAATGAAAAATGAGAAAATTAGGCCAAAGAGCCAACAACGGGGTTGCTGCCCAGAAACTCATACTGCAGGCGGCATAGGTGACATCGTCAGCGGCATGGTGATGGCACCGGTAGGCTGAGGGAGGCCACTGGCGACTTCACATGTATGCGATTATAGTGGAGCTACTGGTAGCATGGGTGATATCGCCGATGGTTTCAAAATCTACAGAAATGGATTAAAAAGGTCAGAAACAACCGAAAACTCCCAAAATTAACCCGAAACACTGAATAGCACAATAAACAGCAAGAAAATATGCTAAAGAGCTGAAGAGACTCAGGAATTTACCTCGGGGCCATGAATCCACCTCTTCGTGATCCAAATGACACCTTAGAGAAGCTCGAATGACAATTTGGGTAGTGATTTAAAGATTGAACAATGTTTGTCTTTAAAAATCCTATTAGATTGATTTTAACCTTGGATTTCTATTGATTTTAACCTTGGATTTCTATTGATTTTAACTTGAAACTAAGAGATTAGATGAAGAAAAACCAAGAAAACATGAATTTAAACCATTTTCTTACCTTTTCTTCCCTTTCTCTCTCTAAAATTTCCCTCTCTCACTCTAAAACCCTCTCCATTTCCTACTAATATTCTCCCCTCTCTTTTAACCCCCTAAATCAGGTCTTTTATAGAGCTGGAAATGAATCTGGTCGAGTTGGACGAAATTTTCACCGAAATGGCAAAAAACTCAGTCAATAGGGAAAAAGTGCAGACTGCCCGTAGGGGGCTCATACCGCCGGTGGCTTCAGGCCCATACTGGCAGACTGCTAAATGGGGTCCACAGCCTGAACATTCTAAAAAAAGGGGGAAAATGGGTCAAAAGCTTATTTTTTTACTTTTTAAAGCCACTTTAATATATTTGAGACATTTTAGGGTATTTTAGGTGAGAATCATCGATTTGAGCTTCCACGGACGCGTAGTCAGACACACCGAACTGAATACAAACGTTAATAAAAATTTGGAATGAATTTTTAATGAGGATTAAAATTCGAATATACATCCTCATCATCCCATTAGTGGGACTATAAAATCCCGTGCTCACACCCTATACTCTTAAGTGACTTAGAGATGGCTTCTTATTGCACCATCTTTCATAAGGTGTAAAATCAACTGATTTAGAGGGCACTCTATTTAATACATAAACCACGCTCTCCAGTGCATATCCTCAAAAAGGATTTACTGAGATCTGCATGACTCATCATGGATCGGACCATATCTAATAAACTCTGATTCCTCCTTACTGACCCTCCATTGTGTTGGGGTGTATAAGGAGGGGTCCACTGGGGAACTATCCCGCTCCTTTAGATAATCCTAAAACTCCTAACTTAAGTATTCTCCACCTCAATCTAATCAAAGTGTCTTAATAATTTTGTCAAGTTGTTGTTCTACTTCAGCTCTAAATAGTTTGAACTTTTCAAAACTTTCAGACTTGTGCTTCATCAAGTACAAATAACCATATCATGAGGAATCATCAATAAAGGTTATGAAGTAGGAGTATCCTCCCATTGCCTGAACACTCATTGGACCACACACATCAGGGTAACTTTGTCATTTTACCTCTTAAACAAGGTTTTCAATCACCATAAGACTCCAAGTCTATTGGGCCCAAGTCTCCACCCTTATGCAACTTGGTTAAGCGAACCTAGTTTATGTGGCCTAAACAGCACTACCATAAGTAGAAAAAATTCTCATTCTCTAATTTAACTTTCTTCACATTGTTTATATTAAAAACTTCTATTTTAGTATTAAGAACATAAATGACACCATTCAACATCCCATAACCATAAAGAATATTATTCAAATGAATCTGACAATTATTATTCCAAAATAAAATCTCAAATCCTTCTGCTGCTAAACACACAACAGATACAATATTATTAGTAACACTTAGAACGTAGTAACAATTATTCAAAACTAAAACAAGTCAACTTAGCAAAATAAGATTAAAGCTTCCTACGGCTAATGCAGCAACTCTGGGTCCATTTCCCATGCATAGGTCCATCACCCCTTTTGCAAGTCTTCTACTGTTCCTTAGTCCTTACACGTAAGTAGAAATATGAGAACCACAACCAGCATCTAATACCGAAGTCGATTCACTAAGAATAGGAGCAAAGTTTTCAATTACAAACATACCTTAAGTAGATGCCTCTGCAGGCCTCTTCTTTAAAGGGTCAGAAGAAGGAGCTTTGCAATCCTTCTTCCAATGTCTCAGTATCTCACACACGAAGTAGACATAATCATATGTCCTCTTTCCTTTCTTCCTTTCAAACCCTTTAACTACTCCTCTGGGAACAATATTCTCTAGGCCATTTTTTGGAGAATATTTGTTTATAGACTTACTTGAAATTTCTTTGCTTTCGGCATCGAACTTTCTCAGCGCATCAACCAATTCCGGGAAAGTACAGTCATGAACTTTGAAGCAATGTTCCTTTACAAAATCAGCATAGTTGATGGGTAAATAATCCTATAGTATATCCATTCCCAAGGATTGATTGACCGTAGATCCCAGTGATTCCAATTTCACCATGAAATCTCTAATCTTATTGATGTGTGCTAAATCACATGCTCCTTCATCTTAGAGTTTGAAAGTTCATTGGTCAATTTAAACCTCTCATACCTTATCTTTTTGGGCAAACACTTTAGATGGATCAACATGTTTTCAAGACTCATGTGATCGCACTATGAGTGTATCACAGGATTCATAATATCTAACAGCAAGTGTGACACATAAACCAAATCCTTTAGATACTTCAACCATGCCTGCTTAATCATAGCTGGTGCATTAGTGCTAGGAATCTTTGTGAATGGATTCTTAAGAACATATGCCAATTCATAATCCTTAAGGATGTTCCTTACATCCTTGATCCATTCATGGTAGTTAATTGATGTTAAAACTTGGATGTATTTAAGCCGGATTTTCAAAATGGAGTTTATATTCAACCTAAGATATAAGAAAAGAATAAGTTTAGATATTAGCTTAAGTACATGCATTTAATATAAGGTCCTTTAATTAAATACATTTGTCCTACTATTTTCTTCGAAATTTACAATAGCCCATTCTATTGAATTCGAGAATTTTTGTCTAGCTAAATTTCCTAGTAGGTAGCATCTATAACTAGTCTATTGTAACCCCCAATTTTATGATTCAGGTCAAAACAATAAGTTATAGTTGGATTCCCATTCCATTTGCATCGTATGCAAATGCTAATACATTCAAGTTCCCTAATCCCAAGGGACGTGCTCTTATATTAGCATCTCCTTGAATATGTCTCAGATCTGGGCCTAGACCCAATTTTATGGTGGACTACCCCAGTTTCGTTTAGGCAAACCCTATCCCAAACTTTACAACCAATCAATGTGAATTAGAAGGAATGCTTTGCGTAACACTTTGATAGCCCAAAGAGACCGTGTTATAAATTTGAGTAAGGAAGACTATAACTTCCCTTAATATGTTTACTTTAGGATTTTATTGGTGTTAAACATCTCATCTAATCTAGGATTTTATCAGATTGACATATTTATAATAACTTATATTAATTCAGGGTATTTTAGAATTAATTTATAAGGTCCAACCTTAGGTGGGTTCAAGCTCTTTATTATAACTATTCCATCAACCTAGATTATATGCTAAATAATTAACACTTTTAATTGTTAAATTTATATTGCATTTGCTTTAAGCTTTCATTCAATAAATATAATTTTTACTTTGTTATAGAACTATATATAAGTATCATTTTATATACTAGAAATAAAGTAGTCCATATATGATCCCCTCGTTGGTCAATTCAAGCTGCATCCATATAGGTTCGCAGGTAGGAGTGGTGCCCTATAAGGAGTAGACACCAAGTCCAATCCTTAGCTATAACAAATACGGGCACAAACTCGAAGACCAATGGATTCTCTTGACCTAATAAATTTCATTCTTCCAATTCATGTAAATTGGAAGCATCTATAACCCATGTAATTTAAATAAATTTTGAAAGTTGTATAATTTCAGTAAGTTGAGCAGGCTTATTCAAAATTACTCATAACCATTTTTTACCCTTGAAATGAAAGACACAAGTTCATATATATTATTCCAAACAATTAAATAAACAACTCATTTCATGTAGAAAATAATATTCAGTTTGCTTCAAACTTAGTTACGCACTAAAATAGGTAGGCTCTAATACCACTGTTGGGAACTAATTATCAAATTGAACATGTATAACAGACATGGCAGAAATTCAAAATTTTTTCCCTATCCCCAGGAACTCCTAATAGATGCACATAAATTAAATAAAAGCCTTAACTAAATAATTCCCTACCGAGGCTAGCATGCATAGGCTAGGCATACCATAATTCTAAATTATATCCTAACACATATATTTTAAACTAAGCATGTTATAACTCTAAGGTAGAACCTAAGCATGTTATAACTCTGAGCTATAACCTAGGCATAAAATAAACTAAGCATGCAAAACAACCTAAGCATAATTATTAAGTCTAAAAATGCTTAAAGAAAAAGACCTAATAATTAAAAGCGAAAGAAAGAAAAATTACCACTTGAACAAGCCTCCAAGCGTTGGATAGCCTCTATGAGTATCCACACGAACTCCACCAACCAAAACCTCCCCGAGAGGAAGAACTAAGAAGCCTCGAGTAGTTGCTAGATCACTCCAGAAGCCTCACCTGAAAATATAAACCGGAGGTGCTCGAATAAAGTCAAGCTCCTCAAAATATAACTTGTTCAAATAACCTTTATCTTAGGAATTACTTTTGAAGTTGGTGCATTTGAAAAGGGCGAGCATAGGAGCCTATTTATAGGCTTGGGGAAGCAAAAATGCTACCCCACTTTTGATGTGGGATTTACATAATATGCACATCCCATGCAGGTTATGCCCACGGATCACTATGACCCACGAGCACACCCCATCCACTCGACATGCATAGCATGCTTTGTGTTCCATAAGGCAAGCCCTTACGAGCTTGCCTTGCACACAAGTTGGGCCTCATAGCCATGCCACGAGCCCAGCGTGTGGTGCACCTTTATGGGCTGTGCATGTGCAGCCCATTTTCATGGGCTGCCGCGAGAAATGCCCAGCATTGCTCGCACATATTTCAATTCACTCTGGTGCACTCGTGCATGTACAAAAATACTTTTGTATTCTCGTCCCAATTTAACTCGCCCTGGCAATATTACCCTTTTAATCCTTTTTAAATAAATATTTATTTTTTGACCCTAATAAATTAGTTACCAGTCAAAGATAAATTCCTAGGCTTGTAAAATTGATATAATCAATTTAGCCAATAAATTTATGACCCTAATTAATTAGTCACCTGTCAAAAATAAATCCTTGGTATAACATGATAATAATCTAATTATTATCATATTATATTTTTATAATAGAATAAATCTATTAGTTCTTTACTCAGTCCAATGAAGGTCCAATGAGTGTGACCTTATAGGATCCCGAAGTATTGAGCTGTTAAGGCTTAACCAACCCTTGTTCTAATGGAACCATTGGCTTGAGGTTCTAGACCGTGAATAGAACTCGATTACCTTAAATGACTATAGTATGTCTCTAGCAAGGGTCTACCATCCCCTATTACTCGGAACATCGTTTATGCTTATGACTTAATCCCCGGTTAATGCAATAGTTTTCCAATGCGATGAACTTCTTCCTTTCTTTAATATTAGTACCATCTGGTTTATAGGGTTTGGTTAAAGTGTTAACCCACTAATAGCAAGGCTGCTCTAAGCTATCCTAGTCTTTAACTTGTTACGGAAGCATATTGCCTTTTACCACAGTGTGCTTGAATAGAAACCATTTCTATCAAAAGGTTTATAGGAATCATCACTTCAACAAGTGGCCAGGTACAACTCCTTAATATATCTGGAGTGATGGATTCTTTCCGACTACTCAGCTTACCAATGTGTTATCATCACTATACCCGTAATCACCCGTAAAACCCTAAATTAATGAGTGCATAAGATTGTCCCAAAGTATAGCAATAGTACAACACAAGGCAACTAGTAGCTCAACTATGAGGACATTCGCAAAGCTTATTGCATGAAGATAAACCCTAACACACTGATATATATACCAAGTGATTATCTTACTGCGGTCTCCAATATATCTCCTAGATATATCCATGTGTCAAACTTAAGGCATCACCTTCAGTCCTTAGGAGCTTAACTACTTGGACCCTTTCGAAGAAAGTTGACCACATGCTAGTCTTTCCACTTCAATAATGTCCTTTCTTGATGAAACTATGACTAGGGATACTTTAGACATAATCGTAATTGCATATGAAGCAGGTTCCACCAAATATAGTCCAACTATAATTTCTCTAACTTCATGCTATGATACATCAAGGCCTTTTGTAAACATACATAAATGAATATGTTTAACCAGTCATAATATATTTATAAACATATGATTAAATGGCTCTATTAATTAAACAGAATATTAGTACTATTACATAATTAAGATATATCGCCCTAATTACCTTAAGGGCATACATCATATCTAACATAATGCACTTATAACAATAGCATTCTAGAAAACATCACCATATTTATTAATGAAGCTGACTTTGAGTGTATTGTAATGGCATAAAAATCCAATGGTTAAAACCTACCACAAAAAAGAGAGATAAAATGTGCTTAGCAATCATAATAGCCTCGGGTCTTGGCCCATCTTTTGTCATAAGAGGGAAAAGAGGACACATCATCAAGAAAAAAAAGACCAAGAGCCCCAAAGAGAAAAAAGGGAAACATGTCATGCATCGCATCAAAGAAAAATATTAAGACCCATGCCAATCTCAAATCAAAACAAGATCGAAACACAATCTAATGCCATTCCAAAACCTGCAAAAAGGAAATAGACCCAATGCTCCCCCTAAAACCCAGAAAAGAATATCCAACTTCCTGTGAAGAGGCATTTCTTACCAATATAGGTTACTTCAAATTCTACATTCCCCCTTCAAAAACATTTCCCAATTTGTTCCAGGGGAAGAAGACCCTTTACCTTGCACCATATTCCCAAACCTTCCCTATAGTAACATGATCTCCTCCTTTCACAAGGAGAAGAACCTCACTCAAAACCGCATCCTTCATGAAGGAAAGAACAATGTATCTATCAGTATCAAAGGGAAGCAGCTTAAGGCACTTGACTTCCTACAGATGTATCAGCAACGCATGGCTCGAACCTACCGAAAGCAACCTCTCAAGGCGGGTGATCTTGTTCTCTAACAACTATGCCAAGTCAACACAGATGCTAGTGGTAAGTTCATGCCCAATTAGGAAGGACCATTTATGTTCAAGAAAGTCCTTGGCAGGGAGGAATCAAGCTCATGGCCGTGGATGGAACTGAATTCGTGAACCTGGTGAATCAAGACATGGTGAAGTGTTATCATGTCTGGGTTAAAAGAACTAAATCATAGAAAAGCAGCATGAAGAATAAAAGAAATAAAGAATAAATCACCAGGTGAGTGGTCCTCTACTACTCGGGCAAAAATTAGTGTGCAACCCGATGATCAGTATTCTGTAAATTTGTAAGGAACAAGTTAGGGTAGTCCAATGCAAATAAAGCTTGCTGAGTTCAAAACCCAAAAAGGGAGGCTTAGGCAAAAGTTAGGGCATTGAGAGAAAAATGTCAGTTGCATTTTGGAAAATTTGTAAAAGGAGCAGTAGGCAGTGAGGGTTAACCATTTGAAATTAATACCGTTGCCTATGTACTTAAATTAATCTCATCAATAAACATGCTATGATTTGATAAGAATTTTTGTCTTATCAATGCATGCATGTCTTTAGGTGAAATAACTGCATGTATGTGAACATCAGTTTTTCTCGACATCTTATGCTCATTATTGTTGTTTTTACGGTGCATACATTAATCTACGAAAGACAAAAATACCAATAAGCCATAAAAGAAATAGGGTTTATGCAAAACTCGGAGACATTTGCTGGATTGAAAACCTGAAAGGGCGGTCTAAGCAAAAGTTAAGGAAAAAAAAGTCCGCTGAGTTGAACTACCAAGGACAATTCAAACAAAAATTAGGACAAAAAGAAATATAGCAAAGACAAATGTTGGATAGGTCATCTCACACCTCATGGCCTATGCAAAAATTGGAACTCAATTCAAAAACACCAGCTTAGTATCTCACTAATTTTGTAAAACATCATTTGGAATTGCAATGTCTCATTGCTGGGATCCCCTGAACTTAGTTCTTCCACTATGAAATAACATGATAGCATGTGTCCCCAAAAGGGCTAATTCCAAATAGCCAACCTTGGTAATTCTTGTTAGTTAAATTGGGTCAATTCATCATAGTCAGGGACTTAGAGGTTTGATGGTTAGCTCACTTGCTCATGGTGTGCTTTAAATGGGTTTTGTTATTAGTTATGTCAAGGGGCAATAAGGGCCTACAAGCAACGGTGTTCAATAGTTTTAGTACAAAGAGGGAAATTCCAATCACGCATAAAGTAAAGCGGTTAGTTAATAGAATCAAAGTTTAAATTAAAACAAAGCCACACAGG
Organism: Euphorbia pulcherrima; assembly: GCA_947683365.1. Classification (NCBI taxonomy): domain Eukaryota; kingdom Viridiplantae; phylum Streptophyta; class Magnoliopsida; order Malpighiales; family Euphorbiaceae; genus Euphorbia; species Euphorbia pulcherrima. The sequence continues at coordinate 54,214,978 of CANTUS010000015.1, forward strand.
GCTGAATATGTCAAATGTTTGAAAACAAAAGAGTAGATACAATTCTAATCTAAGCTGTCGGAGGGTGCCCTGACACTGGGGCGCATCCTGAGTCTCATCTTATGTATCCACCAGCAAGTCATCCATATCAATCATCACCTAGTCCGAACACCCACTAGCATCCACAGTGGGGGGGTCAGGAACCCCAACCCTTAAACTCCCTGCTAGATCCCTAGTGACAACACCAGTCATCTCCATATGCTACTTCACCTCCTACTCAACTCCACCCCTCTAAGCAATTAATGGAGCCACCTAATAAGTAGATCGGTCATCCTCATAAAAGTTATTGGATGGCTTGGGGGTCCGCCTACTCTCAGTCTTACGGGTAAGCTGCGGCCGTAACACCTCAGCTTCGGCTTTAGCTTCGATTGTCTCACTCCTGGCCCTCTCTATATTTTCTTGCATTATAGAGATCCTGTCTAGCTCCATATAGGCTGTGCACAGATGCTCCTCCACAAAGCCAGCCTAGTCTTCAGTAGTCTCTAATTCTCAGGCAGACCTTTCACGCACCATAGCCAGTAGGGTCGCAATGAAAATGAATGGTTCCGTACATATATGTAAATATCATAGCATGCATACATAATTTATTAAATTTTTGCATGAAAATAAAAGTTATAGTGGCAAGAGCGTACTATGCCAGCATTAGGTCCGGATCGAGAAGAATCCTCAAACAATCCTCTCTACCTAAGCTACAGATAGCTGAAAGAGTCAACCAATAGATACCTGAAAGAGTCAACCAAACTAGCTTGAAAGATAATCCAAACACAACGTAGATATGGATCAAGCATTAAAAATAAGAAGCCTTACATGGCTCTTGCTAGGAGGAGTAAACTCAATGGTGTAGAGCGACTCCTCAAGTTTGTATACTGCTCACTTCCCTGGATGATCTAGGAGTTAAAAGGAAGAGTCTAAATCAATCTGGAGGACTCCCTCCTGTAAGTCCCTAGTAGCCCTGGACCGCTTGGTAGGCAGCTTTGGATCAGCACGCATAGTAGGAATGGTAGCATTTGGCTCAAAAAGGAGTAGTGGTAGTAGTGGTCTTCGTTTGCTTAGGAGCGGGGGTCTATATTATAATTGGGTAATTATCATATCCTCAGTTCATGCAAATGAGAGTAAATATGTGAAGAGATTTGCAAGGTTAAGTTAAAAAGGTTTGCTTGAGTGAAAGAAGTAGCAGGACTAGGAGCTTCCTTAGCCCGACACATGAAAGGATCCCTATGATCATCCCTCGGTCCACCCACATCATCATCACTGCCGCCATCTCCCTAGTGGAACTCTAGAGGGAGATCATCATGGTGAAGCCTCTCACAGGGGGAAGAAGTGAAGAATCAATAAATGCAGCATAGGAACCTACCACCGACATCTCTCGGGCCCCCTCGCGAAGCAGATATAATCCCTGGTCCATCACCGACATCAGATGCGGCCAGAAAACCCCTGCCAAAATTAGAGGAGTGATCGGCCTCTCTACTACAGCACTCATTTGCCAGTCACGGATCCTCTCACCAAAGTACCACTCGTAGGAGAGTGGTAACTACAGAATAATGCAGTGGTCATCCACACATGCCCGCATCCTCTCGATGTCATCATAAGTGAACATCCTCTCCCATGAGTCTTGAATAACCTATACAAAGTAAATACACTATAAGTATCATAATTCTATAAATACGGTTTTCACTAATGGTTTGTTGAAATATAAAGTGCAGATGTGATGCATAAGGAGTTTACCCAATCAAAGTGCAGCTGGTGGAACAATTCCCTATACTTTGCTGTGGTCCTGGCCTTCTGCTGCTAGGGTCCCATCCACCTTAAGATAATGTGAGGCATCTTAGGATGTCCAGGTAAGCCAGGCCTAGGGAAGAATTGGTGCTCAAGGGCCCAAATCTGCAAGAAGTTTAAAAGTGAGTTGCAAGGAAGCTCAAACAATAGCATAAAATTCAGGGGCTACCAAAAAGATCAGATGGCAGATCTTGAGCCCAAACTGATAGCCTCGAATAGTTAACAACAGCTAATAATGGAGGCCTGACACTAATTCTTACCTAGTATAGTAGCATGATCCTCAACCGTTGACAACAGCTAATAATGGAGGCAGCCAGAGTAGGCTAGAAAGAAAATTATAGTGAGGAAGATCAGTAGGAAGGACCAAGCATACTGATCCCTCCTCCCCGCAACAATAGGGCTCAGCTACCCGATCCAGTAATAATGGAGCTCCTTGTACTTGAGCTTATCCATACCTGTAGGATAAAGCCCGAGTAGTCTCTCTGCATAGGCCTACATCTCAACCTGGGTTTGCCAGTAGTCAACATAAACATCAAAGTGGATGACATCCCCTCACTAGTCTAATCCAGCTAGCACGCACATATAAGAGGGAGCCACTACAACCTCCCCGATCAGCAGATGAAAAGTATAAGTTGTCTCCGACCACCTGTCCACCAAAGTTGAGATAGCACCCGGGGCTAGTGTCTTTAGAGCCTTAGGGATGGCCCTGACATAGTCACTAAACCCAAGCGAGTCTATACCGGCTAGTAGCTTAGTATCTCTCGTGGCACGGATCTCCTCATACCACTTTCTATCAAAGCTCAGGGGTCCCACAGTCTTATACTAGAACTGCAAGGAAAAAAACAGTTTAATAGGGTTATAATATAGTGGAGCAGTCAAAAACTTAGAAGAAAATGGCCCAAGACAAAGTTCTAGACATTTTGTCCCATGATATGGGACCCATACGGGTTCAATTATCCCACCCATAAAAAAGGGGACCCGTACAGGTCCCACCACACCCGTGTGGGTCCGCTACGAATAGTCCCCTTCGCTTAACTTCCTAAATAATCCAAAATCATCCAAGTTTCAACCAAAGCTCACCAAAACTTGTCGTAAAAGCATCATAGGCTAAAGTTACATGCTTTAGGCTCTATTCTAAGTCCCAAACTACCCTAAATCATGCCAAAAGTTGAGAAATTTAAGAAATTACAACAATGAAAAAAATGAAGAAATCAGGCAAAATACCTATAGTCTAGAAGCATGAGTCATATGTGAAGGGATGAGTGGGACATCAGAGGAGGATGAGAGATCAAGGAATGAGGCATCCTCCTGAAAAGTAGATCTAATGGAAACTAGACATTCCTAGAACTCTAAATCCCACCAGGGGCAAATCATCATGTTTCAATGTGAAACAGTCAGCTTGGGGAATCTTTTTATACATTTTTTTTATCAAGGTTTGAGCAAAAATCGTCGGAATTCAAAGTATAAGAGAATTTGGTGTGAAGCGGGAAGAGGAAGAGGTCTGGTATTTTTAAAAGACCCCGACTAGGACCCTTATGGGTCCCGTTTTAATGACATGGCCCCGTATAGGTCCCATCCCACCCCGTACGGGTCCCCTTTAGCCATTAAAGGACAATTTTTCAAACAAGGATAGAATTTTTTGAACAATAAGGGCACAACAAGTCGAAATCAGGGGCCAATCCCAATTCATTCAGGGGTCAAACCCTTAGCTCACCTTAATCTTTCATTAAAGGGGCAAAAAAATTTTTGGTCACCACAAAGTCAATCAAGGATCAAGGTAAGCTATTTTAGGTCCATTCCTGACATAAACAATTTTTCATTAACAAGTCCATTCGAGGGAGGGATCCTCAAACAATAAAAGCTTTAAGGGGTAACAATCCTCAAAGAGCAAGAGTTCTTAGCCTGAACCAAGGAAGATTAACCTAAAAGAAGTCCCCAGCAGATAAATCATCAAAGAAGACACCTCCTCAGTAAAGAAGTTGACTGATGGGCATCCCCCCACTCCCAAGAAGTTGAGCCAGTCAAGGGGCTTCCCCCCATCATCAAGTACCCTAGGGGCATCCACCCTAGGGGCATTCTCCAGCAGCAAAACCAGTCAAGGGGCATGCCCCATCATCAAGTACCCTGAGGGAACCCACCCTAGGGACATTCCCCAGTAGAGGAACTGGTCAAGGGGCATCTCCCCATCATCGAACATCCTAAGAGCACCCACCCTAGGGCATCCCAAGCAATAGAACCGATCAAGGGGAATCTCCTTCCAAGGGGCATTCCATCCCTAAGCAATCGGGCTAAACCCAACATTTCTCACACTTAGTAAATAGCTTATTCACAGGCAAACCCCTATCTACACATCTTTACTCTTGATTGTAGGGGAAAAAATTTTTGGTCACCATAATGTCAATCAAGAATCAAGACGTATCATCTGAGGCAGTAACTAACTCATCTGAGGCAGTAACTAACTCTAACATTTCTATTTTCTCTTAACAAGTTATTCAAAACCCCTAAGGGATACGAGGAGAGTCATCTGCCTTAGGAAAGTGATTCACCATCAACAGTCAGGAACGTTGATCCACCTTAATAAAGGGATACACACACCTTTCCTAATAAAGTCGTCTGGGATACATGATCAGCTAGCAAAGTCATCTGCCTAAAGAAAGGCATACACATTAGCAAAGCAAAGTCATCCACCTCAAGAAAGTGATATGCATCAGCAAAGGAAAGTCATCTGCCTCAAGAAATGGATACGCATTGGCAAAGGAAAGTCATCTGCCTTAAGAAAGGGATATGCATCAGCAAATGAAAGTTGTCCTGCTCAAGAAAGGGAAGCCAATGAAAGGAGTTCTCCTCAAGAAAGGGACCCGCCCATGTCATCACCTCAAGTATTATTGCTAAACCCTCACTTATATTGTGAGATCTTTTAGATCTGTATCTATAGTGATCCCTGGCGGGACCGTTTGTGACCATTGAATTTTAACACTCCTTCTGACGAAATGATGATGAGGGCTAGATAATGCTATTCTTTATAAGTGTTATGCATTAGAGGTGTTCCTACTACAGTAGAGTTGATTTTAGCCATGTTCAGAGACCTAGTCTACCCTTAGGGGCATGTACGGGTCAAACCTAGTGGTATAGATCCACTGGTTGACTCGTACAGGTCAAAACCCCTTACCAGCTTGGGAGGGACCCTTACGGGTACCATCAAGACCCGTACAGGTACTTGTACTTGCTCAAATAGGTAGAATGGCATGTAATCCCCACCTTTTTGGAGGAAATAAGTCATGAATGCAATTTATAGCGTTTAGACTCGATTTCCCCTACAAATGGAGGCTTATTACCTCATTTTTAGTGGAGCAAAGATAAAAATCATATCAAATGATTCATACAAAATTCTATCAATTTTTATAGGTATAGTAAGGGTATAGTTGAGGTATAGAAAGTATAAAATATCAAAAAAAAACCCATTCACTAAGATTTTGTCAACATTTTATTCATTTATCGCTTCATTTGTTAGGATTTGGGGGAGGTTCTATCCACATAAATACTCGCCTAAATACTCCTAATATCATCATTTCATCATCTACTTTTGTTAGACTCTCTCTTGGCATAGGGGTCACTTTAAAGTGGACTCACGACGTAAAGGTACGCTCATGAGTTTCAAAGAGACTCACATCTTATTAGTTTTGTTGTTCATTTCTAATTATCTATATTTCTTCTTCATCTTAAACAAAACTAAAGTTCCTTCTAGGACTAGAATGGACCCGTAGGTCCCCCCCACACTCATATGGGTCCTCATCAGTAGTCGTACAAGTCCCACCCCACCCGTACGAGTACATGTCCCCAGGCAGAGCCCAATGTTCCCTTCTTCACCTGTAAAATCAATCTAACATCACCATTTCCCATGCAATCATTTTCACTAATAATGTAGTAAATCAACCCACGAAAAGCTAAATGTGTTTTCATAACCAAATACATTAAAGACCCATTATTTCTTTCCAATCTTAGAAGTCGCCCGGGCACTACTGATTGCAAAACCGCCATGCCAATAGAATCACATTTTTCCCAACAAAATGCTGACTTTTGATATGCCGTAATTGTCCTAATCTTCGGGGATGCAGAAAAATTTAGTAATTTTTATTTTATATCTTAGAACAAATTTATAGGTTCCCTTTCAATTCCCCCATTTTCCCCTGGTTGTAATTTTTATGCCCCATTTATTACTTATGCTTTATTATAAACTGTTGAATGCATGAATCGAGTGTGAAAGAGTGTAGAAAAATAGGATTTCTATAATATTTCCCCAAATGATGAAAAGAAAATGGTTTTACATGGTGAATGTAGTTTTGAATTAACTAAATGAGAAAAAAGTAACTCATCCGATACCTGAATCTCTTGTCTAGAAGGTATGAGTCTCCCACGCAATGGGAACCGAACAAAAACTCTTTCCTAAGTAGACAACTTAGGTGGTGACTCTATCATTAGTATTGAGATTTGGGTCTCAATTATTTTATTCATTTAAATCGGTTAAAATGTGCAAACTTAAACTAAATGGTTCTATCATGCCTAAATCAACCAACCTCGAGTGGACCCCGTTGTAAGGCACTAAGGGAGATCCATAAATCTTTGAACACAAAGAATTCACAGTGCCCTTAGGGTACTTGGTGATGGGGGGATGCTCCTTGACTGGCTCTGCTGCAGGGGGATGCCCCTAGGGTGGGTGCCGCTAGGGTACTTGATGTTGGGGGATGCCCCTTGACTGGCTCCACTGCTGGGGAATGGTTGGATGCCCCTCAGTTGACTTCCTTGTTAGGGAGGTGTCTTCCTAGACGATTTATCTCCTGACGATTTCTTCTAGGTTAACACTTCCTTGATGTAGGTCAGAAACTTTTATTCTTTAGGGATTGTTATCCCTTGATGTTTTCATCACTTGGGGATCCTTCCCTTGAATGGACCTACACAAGAAAAATTATTTGTGTCGGTAATGGACCTGAAACAGCTTACTTTGATTCTTGATTGATTTTTTATAAACAAAATTTTTTGCCCCTTTAATCAAGGATCAAGCTGAGCTAGGGGTTTTACCCCTGAATAAGTTGAAATACAGGGTTCGAGAGAAGCGGGGTTGGCCCCAAATTTTTATTTGATGTGCCCTCACTGCTAAGGAGTACTAATTCCTTTGAAAAGCTAGTTTGTACCTAAAATGTTGGGCTTATATGGGTGGAGAGGACCCGTACAGGTGTGGTGTGATGCTTGGAGGACCCGTATGGGTGGATGTGACTCGTACGGGTGCATTGGGGCAGTTTTAAAAATAGGAACAGTCCTTCACTCCCCCCTTTTCACCAAAATTTCCCATTCTCATTATTCTATCAAATTTCTTCTCAAGACTCACAAAAAGATGTACCAAAAGATCCCCGATGTCGGCCACTTCAAACTAAAGCGTGAGGAGTTGCCCTAGATTGGAAATTCGGAGCTCTGGCGATGCTCGATAGTTGTGGGATATGCATTTTATAAAGAGGAATATTTCTTTGATTTTACACCTACTTTTGAAGTCCCCTTAGTGTCTTGTCCCAATACTCATCCCTCCAAACTCTAAGTGGATTCAAATTCACGATTTTTTATTTTTCTTCATTTTTGAATTTTTTTATTTAGTATGATTTTAGGGTGTTTTAGGGATTGAAATTCAGCCTAACACATGTAACTTTAGTCTAGGGATGTTTTTGGAATTGGTTAGATTAAGATTTGGCTAAGTTTTGATTGAATTTTGCTATTTGGGCATTTTTCCAGCAAAGGTTCTATTTGCAGGGACCCGTAAGGGTGAGGGGGACCCATAGGGTCTCGTCTTCCCTACTGGTGGGGTTCAAAGACCCGTACAGGTGGAGTGGACCCGCATGAGTCCTCTCTTCTATGAAAAAATGTCCAGATTTTCCACTTTCTACAATTCTTTTCCTATTTTTGACTTAAACACTACATTCTAACATAATTGTGCTGATGTTTTGCATGTACAATTCCCTTTCAAGACCATTGGAGCCCTGAGCTTCTGCTGAAAGTGGTTTGACGAGATTCATTCTGTAGGGAATGCTGAGTTTCTAACTCGAATCTATGACCTAGGCTTCTTTAGTATTGCTTAGGCAATTCCTAGGGGGTTGAAGACGCTCGCTCCTACTGCGATGTCTACTTTAGTTAAGTAATGGTTGGAGATGACCCACACATTCCACTTTGCGGTTACCGTCACCCTCTTAGATATTTGTGCATTGACAACACTAGCTTGAGGTGGTAAGATGATTGACTTCAATGTGTATGCTGACTGCTGGCATTCACAGGTAAAGGTGAAGGACTATATGGAGCGGCTTCTTGGGCTTAGTCCTGGAGGGAAGGACTAGCTCCAGTATGGAGATCTTTACACCTACTAGAAGGCACAAGTAAGCCTGATTACTAAGGGTAGGACGGACCAGTGTTTCAGGTCCTTTCTTCTAACCCTCTTGTCGACCATTTTCTTCCCCACCTACTTGAGAGGCCTCAACTATGGGCTACTCTCTGCCGTGGAGGATCTTGCAACCGTGCTTGGCAAGAACTAGTGCCAGGCCATCTTGGCTTAGATGTATTACGGCTTAGAGATTAGTGTTCGGGGTTAGCAGTCTAAGATGAAGACCAGCCACTTGCTCCTTCTGGTAAATTTTATACTCCTTTTGTGGTTTGACCCTTTATTTGAACTGTCTTGCAACTGAAATTTGATTCTTTTTGTAGATGTGGGCATTTGAGCACCACTTCATCCCTATATCGGCCTTGTCTAGTAAGCCCGAGGTGCCTTATATTATAGTGAAGTGGATGGGACCCTGGCAGCAAAAGGCAGGGTCTATATCTCAGTATCGATAGTACATCTGCCAGCAGGTAAAATTTTGAATCCCAACCTATATTTTCAATTCAACAAACTGTTTGTAGCAAATTGTATTTATATAGTTAGGGTTCTTACAATGCACTTTGGCCATATGCAGGTTGTTTGCGATCCTTTGACTCATCTAGTCATCTACAATGAGATTGAGGAGATGCGACTGGGTGTAGATGACCGTTGATTCATGCTGGAGTCACCACTCTCACTGGAGTGGTATGTCTGTGATCGAGTTCATGATTGGAAGACTTGCTTGGTAGTGGTAAGGTCCATCCCTCCACCTATACCTGAGGGGGTATTCTAGCCACATCTTATGCCCAAGACATACAAGGGGCTACATCTCCTGGGTGAAGGGGCCCGCGTGCTATCGGTTGAGGGCTCATATCTATATTTTATCTAGGATGCACTCATCCAGCCATGCCCAAGGATTCATTTTGGTGATATCCCCCTCGGGTTCGACTATAGAGATGATGATGATGATGATGATGAGGGGGAGGAGGAGGATGGTGATGGAGCAAGGGGTGACTGTGCGGGTCCTTTTCCGATCTGCCAGACCGAGGATGTTTCAAAGCATGCTGCTTCTTTGACTCAGGTAAACTTTTCAACCCAAACTTTTGAATTTTTATGCATCTTTACCTTTACTTGCATGAATTAAGAATCTACTAGCTTGTGAATTGAAAATTTAATCTTTCTCCCCTAAGCGAAAGTAGCCTGCTTCTCTCCCTGTCACTGCCCCTAATGCGCCTGCCAATCTAGAGCCATTGGTGAAGCGTGCCATGGCTTCTAAAGGTTTTAGTGAGGGTGTCCTTCAGACCAATCTAGACTCCACTTTCTGCCTTCTCGATCACTCAGGGAAGAGCATCATTTGTAGGCTTATGTAGTCAGTCCATACCATTCATTTCACTCCTCCTAGCATGACTCATGTAAGTCTTCCCATTTTTGCCTTTTAACTTACACCTTTGTCAAACTTGTGAGTTGCATTTGGAATTGATTTGATTGGCTTTCACATGTGTCTTTGGTTGAGCCAGAAAGGATTGCTCAGAGGTACCTCTTGACCCGAGATCTGATGATGGACCAGGATGCCCTTACTGCGGTAAGCCTTATTTTTCCTTCAAAGACATAAAAAACTATGCATGCATGCTATGAAATTTATATACACGTATTGATCTCTTGGTTTTTGTGCACTCTGCTAGCCATGGATCAATATAAGTCAGCTCGGGACTTAAAGACTGTCGAGGATCAAGCTGGCTTCATAGAGAAGTAGCTACATGCAGCCACCATGGACCTGGACAGGATCTCGGTGTTGGAGGCAGATTTGGAGCGGGCTAGGAGAGAGACGGCTTAGGTTAGGGCTAAGGCGGAGGTCTTGCTGCACAGTTGACCAGCATGACTTAGGGCACATAAACACCTAATCCAACCTCTTCATTAGAGGATCTCTCAGGCTATTAGATTGAACCGATGATGACTCAGGCAGTCGGAGCCGAGTAGGCGATGGAGCAGGAGGTTAAGATGGCCGATGCGGTCGCTAGGAGTGCTCCAAGGGTCCGGATACCAGGGACCATGAGATGATTGATATGGACAACCTTCTGGCGGATACATAGGACTAGCCTTAGGATGCACCTTAGGGACAGGATCCTCCAGCAGCTTAGGCTAGCTTTTATTCTCGTCTTTCATGATATTTAACATTTTTGCCTCTGCATGGCTTATTTTGATGTAAACTTAGGCGTTACTTAGAGATTGCCTTGCTTCATGCATGCTTGAACTTTTCTTTTCCACATTATGACCATTGAATATTGCTGCTTATGGACATGTATTGCCCCTTGACACAACTAATAATAAAAACTTTTTTAGAACATACTGTGAGCAAGTAACTTAACCATTGAATGCTCGAAGTTCCTGACCACAATGAACTGACCTAATTTAACTTACAAGAATTACCAAGGCTTGTTGGTTGAAATTAGCACTCCTACGGACACGTGCTACCATGTTATTTCACTATGGGAAAAACTAAGTTTCAGGGATCCCAACTGTGAAACATTGCAATTATAATTGATGTTTGGGAAACAAATGCAATATTAAACTAACATTTTTGAATTGAGTTATAATTTTTGCCTAGGCCATTTGGTGCGAGATGACCTATCGAATATTTTTTTTTCACTTATTTTTGTCCTAATTTTTGGCTGAATTGTGTTAGTGGCTCAACTCAGCGGACTTTTCTTTTTCTTTTCTTTACCTTAACTTTTTCGTGGATTTCCCTTCCGGGTTTTCAATCCAGTAGGCTTTTTCTTTCATTTTCTTTTGTCTTAACTTTTGCTTGGACTGCCCTTTCAGGTTTTCAATCCAGTAAACACTTCCAAATTTTGCATAAACCTTATTTCCTTTATGGCTTATCGGCATTTTTGTCTTTTATTGAACAATGTATGCACAGTAAAGATAACAACAAAAGGCACAAAAATGTAGAGAAAACTTGATGTTCACATACTTGCGATTATTTCACCTAAAGAAATTCATGCATTCATAAGATTATGAATTCTTCGCAAATCATAATATGTTCATTGATGAGATTAATATGAGTACATTACCAATGGTAATAATTTCCAATGGTTAATCCATACTGCCTACTGGTCCTTTTGCAGATTTTCCAAAAAGGAACTGACATTTTTCTGTCAATGCGCTAACTTTTGCCTAAGCCGCCCATTTCGGGTTTTCAACTTAGTGGGCTTTATTTGCGTTGGAGTACCTAACTTTTTCCTGACCGGTTTGTGGATTACCAATCAATGGGTTGCAACCTAATTTTTGCCCGAGCAGTAAAGGACCACTCGCCAGGTGATTTATTCTTTATTTCTTTTATTATTTATGCTGCTTTTCTGAGATTTAGTTCTTTTGACCAAGACATGATAATGCCTAAGCCTGTCTTGATTCACTGGATTCACAAATTCATTTCCATCCATGTCCATGGACTTGATTCCTCCCTTGCCGAGGACTTTCTTGATCACAAATGGTCCTTCCCAATTAGGCCTGAACTTTCCCCTAGCATTTGTATTGACTTAGCATAGTTATTTGAGAACCCAATCACCCACCTATAGAGGTTGCTTCGGGTATCTTACCCCACTATTGTAGGTTTGGGCCATCATCTGTAGGTGGTCAAGTGCCTTAAGTAGCTTCCCTTTGATATTGATAGACACGTAGTTCTTTCCTTTATGATAGATGGGGCTTTTAAGTGAGGTTTTCCCCCTTGTGAAAGAATGAGATCGTATTATTATGAGGAAGGTTCGGGAATATTGTGGAAGGTAGGGGGTTTTCTTCCTTTGGAAGAACTAGAGAAAGTATTTTTAGAGGAATATTTTGGTGGAGCATGTAGGTTCAATGGCGATTGGAGGTACCTACATTAATAAGAAATGCCTATTTGTTAGATGGGATGGTTTCTTCTTTTGAAGATTTTTGGAAGAGTATTGGATTGGGTTTTAAGCTTGCTTTGATTTTAGATTTTTGTGGGTTTCAATCTTTTTCTTTGACGCAGTGTTTTTAGTTTGGGACATGCTTAGCTTGTTGCTCTTGGTTTTTTTACTGATTATGTTCCCTCTTTTCCCCCTCATGAAGAAAGATGGACCAAGACCTAAGTATTAGCACGGTCCACTCGGCCCAATAAGGATTTATACCTGTTTCACTCAGTGGTCAGATAAGAGAGCCAAGAAGGACCGAATTGTCATAAAAATCCAAAAATTCTCATTCATCATAATGTTCTAAGTTGCATCCTTGAAATGCTTGAAATCCATTTTCTAATAATCAAAATAGTCAACCAGTCAAATTAACCTGAAAACACAAAAACCCCAATTTTGAGGGCTTAAACGATCGAATTTTACCAAAATAAGGTGGGGCTAGTGGCCTAAGGCCACTAGTTTTGCTCATTGGGTTGTTTCAGTGAAAATATGGTCAAATAGGTAATTAGTCGGTAGACTAATTACATATGAATAGTAAAAAAATCAAATCTCGGTAAGATCCAGATAAGATTTACTGAGATTTCGGATAAGATTTTGGCAGATAGGTAATTAGCCCAGCGGCTAATTACCTCATTTCTGTAAATAGAGGACTTCCCCTCTGATTTTTGCACAGAAGAAAACGAAAATCAAAAGATAGAGAGAGAAAGAAGAGGGAGAAAGCCCCAAAACTCTGCCAAAACTCCACCAAATCCGAGTCTTATCACCTACATCAGGTATAAACTCAGTCTAAATTATTCTTACATCTATTTGAATCAAGTTTCCACAATAAACTTTGGTTCAAATACGACTCAATTCTTAAAAATTACCCATATCACCTTGATTCAAATCCAAGATTATAGTCATAACTTGGGTTAAATCTATTTTTCAACCAAACCATATTTTTCTCTTGACAACTTCGGTCTCGTACCGGCTCTTAAGTCTTCTTGAACAGACAAAAAGGTAACTGAGGGTAATTAGCCATAAGCCCAATTTTAAAATTCATTCTTTTTCATATTGTATTTTTATTTATCTGGATAAGTGAGCCACTGGTGCCACTTATAATATAATATGTATAAATAAGAGTGCAGGTAAGTATAAAACATCTAGAATGTGAGGAAACTCTATCCGAGTTTCCGGGTTAAAACCAAAGTACTGTCGCTACTCTATCTAAATTTCAGTAGAAAATATCAATTTATTATGCCGCTATAATGCCCGTTTTATTTCTTGAATTTATTTCTTAAATAAAGCCGTTGTAATGTAGAAATTACCACAAATTCCAAAATTTATCCAAACAATGTGAACAATATGAGTACCTATTATGTCCGAACTCAGAATCTCACTATCTTTTCGGTATAAAAATCCCATCATTGATCGGTATAGCACAATTCTCGGTGGAGCTGAGTAGGGTGGTTACTCTACTTTATTTTTAAATAAAGTAAAAATGTTTTATTTTAAATATTTTCCTTTAATAAAATGTGTAAATATGTTTTCAATATAATAACATTTTTTGCTTATAAAAAGCCCTGTTTTTCACACTCAATATGTTTATGTGAAAAATAATAAAATCATTTTCTCTTTAATAAAATCCAGCATTTTATTCAAAAGACGCACACGTATTTAAGTAAACTAGATTTTCACAAACCAAACCAATAATCATTGTTTCATTAAACTACACCGAATCGCGCCCTGCGCACCGCACCCCACGTGAATTCCCTCTCAAAATTTTGCTCGCTCACAGTGGCGACTCTGGTTGGGACAAAATTATGTGAAAACTAACCACATTTTTATGCAGCCATGACATCGATGTGTGCCATACCATTTTATCTCCTTAACCATAAGAACCTAAAATAACCGAGACCAGTGAGTTCACCTAGGCTCAACCCATGAGCTGAAATAACTAAGATCAGTGAGTTCACCCAGGCTCAACCCATGAGCCAAAATAATCGAGACTAGTGAATCCACCCGGGCTTAACCCATGAGCCAAAATAAACTAAGGCCAGTGAGTCCACCTAGTCTCAACCCATGAGCCCAAATAAATCGAGACCAATGAGTCAACGTAGGCTAAACCCATGAGCCAAAATAAAACCCAGACCAGTGAGTCCACCTAGGCTTAGTATTTGAGCTGAAATAAATCAAGACCAGTGAGTCAACCTAGGCTGAACCCATGAGCCAAAACAAACTGAGACTAGTGAGTTCACCTAGGCTCAACCCATGAGATGAAATAAACCAAGACCAGTGAGTCCACCTAGTCTCAACCCCGTGAGCCGAAATGATCGAGACCAATAAGTCCACCTAGGCCCACCCATGAGCCAAATTATGCAACCCCTTTGTGTGACCATCGAGTTAACTTACCTTTGACCAGTAAGTCAACTCACCTTTGACCATTGAGTTAGCTATCGAGTAACCAGCGAGTCAACTCACCCTCAACCACTGAGTCAGCCATTGAGTGATTAGTGAGACAAACCACCTTTAACCATCGACTCAGCCATTGAGTGACAAGGGAGTCAACTAACCTTTGACCATCATGTCAGCCATCGAGTGACTAACGAGTCAACTCACCTTTAGCATTGAGTTAGCCATAAAGTGACCAGCTAGTCAACTCACCTTTGACCACCAAGGCAACCTCCAAGTGACCAGCGGGTCAACTCAACTTTAACCACAGAGTCAGTTATCGAGTGACAAGTGAGTCAACTCACTTTTGACTAGCAAGTCTGTGCATCGAGTGATCATCAAGACAACTCACCCTCGACCACTCAGTCAACCCTCAAAAGACCAACGACCTAATTCACCCTCGACCACCGAGTCAACCCTCGAGTGACCAATGAGTTAACTCACCCTCAACTACCAAGTCAACGTTTGAGTGACCAAGGAGTCAACTCACCCTCAACCATCGAGTCAACCTTCGAGTGACCAGTGAGTTAACTCACCCTTGACCACCGAGTCAACTTTCAAGTGACAAACGAGTCAACTCACCCTTAACCACTGAGTCAACCCTTGAGTGACCAGCAAGTTAACCCACCTTCGACCACCTAGTCATCCTTCAAGTGACTAGCGAGTCAACTCACCCTCAACCATCGAGTCAACCATTGAGTGACCAGCGAGTCAACTAACCTTTGACCACCTAGTTAGCCATCAAGTGACCATCTAGTCAACTCACCTTTGACCACCAAGTCAACCTTTGAGTGACCAATGAGTTAACTTACCTTTGACCACCAAGTCAACCTTCGAGTGACTAGTGAGTCAACTCACCTTTGACCATCGAGTTAGCCTTTGAGTAACCATTGAGTCAACTTACCTTTGACTAGTGAGTCACCCAGCTATTAAAGTCATTCCAAACCTGACCAGTGAGTTAATTCGACTAATAAAGTCACCTTCAATCCCTAAGTCAATTCAAACTCAACCAATGAGTTGATAAAAATTGGACTAGTAAGTCATCAAGCCCCGACAGTGAGTCATCTAATTTCAACCAACGAGTTATCTATTACCGACCAATGAGTCATCTGATCCTGACCACTAAGTGGTAGTAAACCCGAATGTGAGGCCCAAACCTTTTGGCATTCCCTAAATGGATAAAACCAAGGAAACACCATGATTGGCGAATTAAATCCCATAGACTTCTTTGGCATTCCCCAAATGAACAAAGGTTTTCGAAGAATTAAGGAGACATAATGATTACCAAATTAATATCCAACGAGACACAATATCTAAACAATTCCTTTAATGACTTGACCGAAATACCTAGGGGCATTCTATATGACCCCAATTTTCATGCATTCCATTGATGACACACTTTTTGAGTTATGCTTTCCATGAAAGAAAACTCAATCAAACCTCGACACTTAAAGTGATCGCTTGACTAAGCTTGATATTCCACGTGTATCAAAGACTTAGCCCTTTTGTTATGCATTCCTTGAAATCTTAACTTTTGTTAAATATTCCACGGATATTGGACCCCTAGGGAACACAGTGATTGCTGAAATGACACCCATCGAGATATAAACCTTTTTGGCATTCCCTGAATGACCAAATCTTACCCAAACCAAGGAAACAAAGCAATTTTTGAATCAATGTCTAGTGAGACACAACCTTTTTTGCATCCCTTGAATGACTGAAACAAGACCTACCCTCAGGGCATCCTTGATGATCCCAATCTTAGCGGATTCCTAAAATGACACTTCCTTGAGTTGTACTTTCCCTGAAAGACACTTGAATTTATGCATTTCTTGAATGTAGCAAATAATCCAATTAGACCTTGTCACTATATGTGACCACCCGATCTCATTTGATATTCCTTCAATATTGAGATTCATAACGCTATTCAGTATCCCCAAATACCTGACCATTGTCAAATACTCCATGAATGTTAAAACTACTCTTTTAGCGCCCCTTTTTGGTACTCTTAAGATCCTACACAATCACACATATTCAATCATTAGGGTTATAGCCATAGCTCGACATTTTGGGCCACGTTAAGTTTAGTCTATAACATGCATTCTATTAAAATAACATGTAGTGCCATGTAAACCCTAAGCTTATGACATGTTGTGCCATGTCATACTTTGACATGCAGTGTCATGTAACATTATATTTCCATTTTAACATACAATGTCATGTCACATTATATTTCCATTTTGACATGCAGTGTCAAGACATGTTGTATTTCCATTTTGAGATGCAACATCATTTCCATTTTGACATACAATGTCATGTCATGTTATATTTCCATTTTGACATGTAGTGTCATGTCATATCATATATTTGTTTTGACATGCAGTGTCATGTCACATTTCTATTTTGACATGCAGTGTTATGTCACGTTATATTTCTATTTAGACATGCAGTGTCATGCCACATTTCCGTTTTGACATGCAGTGTCAAGTCACGTTATATTTTCATTTTGATATGCAGTGTCATGTCATGTTATATTTTCATTTTGATATGCATTGTCATGTCACATTATATTTTCATTTTGACATGTAGTGTCATGTCATGTTATATTTCCATTTTGACATTCAGTGTCAAATCACGTTTTATTTTTGTTTTGACATGCAGTGTTATGTCATGTTATATTTCTATTTTGACATGTAGTGTCATGTCATATTTCCACTTTGACATGCAATGTCATGTAACTTTATTTTTCCATTTTGACATGCAATGTCATATCACGTTATATTTCCATTTTGACATGGAGTGTCATGTCACGTTATATTTCCATTTTCATATGCAGTATCATGTCACACTATGTTTTTATTTTGACATGCAGTGTCATGTCATGCTATTTCAGTTTTGACATGCAGTGTCATGTCAAGTTTAGTTACGCTCTTAACATGCAATGACGTGTCATATTTTTATTTTCCATGCCATGCTTTGACATGCAGCGTCATGTCATCTTGTGTTATGCTTACGACATGAAGCATCATGTTATACCATATTAAGCTTATTAGGGTGCTAGACCCGATCATGTAGGTACCTGAAATACACACAGCATTAGCATCTCTTAGATGTTAACCATAGTGTTATGTTTATCCCAATTGGGCTTGGCCTAAGAGAGAGAGAGAAAGAGAGAGAGAGAGAGAGAGAGAGAGAGAGAGAGAGAGAGAGAGAGACCACCCTTGAATATCTAACTTCTCTATAATTCACCACATACAAATGCATGCATACATTACATTCATTCCTCAAAAGCTCATTCTTGTGAATTCGTTCATCAAATCTGACCAATCACTCTTTCCCTAATATCAGTAATCTTATACCTAAACATGAAAAGATGATTCATATCATCAGTTAAACCATCCTGCATCATATGTGCCTAGTGTTTTACATGTATCACTCTTTAAAAAAAGTTGTGACTAACTTTAGCTAAAAAAGTATTACTCAAGATGGTTAGCCAAAGTAGTTTATCATTGGCATTATATCAATGGGTTTTGTGGTTCACATAGAACAACATTTCTTCAAAGAACAATTGAGTTGATCAACATTTTCTCTATGAACAGAATGGATAATCATGATCAAGATGAAATCATTGGAGAAGCAGTATCCAAAGTACAAACGACTTTCTGGAATTAGATACATTCTCGGAAATGATTGATATACAATAGTAGAAAGACTTTCCATGATACCAAATGTCCGTACTCCAATAAGGAAACATGTCCAACCGCACCATGTCAATCTGATAAAGAGAAAGAGTACGAAAAATGTTGAACACTCAACCATTTACGACATACCTTTATCCAATCAATGCCAAAATGAAAACAAAGTTCTTATTAAGGATGGTGTTATGAAAATGACTGAAGTTGTTCATAATTAACAAGTCATGTGTGGCATATCCTCGCGGGAAGAATAATTGGCAATGTTATTCTCTAAGTATAGAACTACTGGTCTGCTCCAAACCTTGAAACCTTAAAAAAGCCAAATGAAATGTATAAGGATAACTTCTGCACCTATCATGTCGTCAAGGGGCACCAAACTAATGAATGTAGCTGCCTACTACATGATATCAAATAATTGATAGGTAAAGGAAAGGTGGAAGAACCGTGTAGACTCAACCCATCATCTAGTTCAAGATAAGTTCCGCTTTCAAAAGAGCTCCATTATACCCAAGCTAAGCCAGAAAAGGCTACAGGTAAAGTAAAGGGAAAAACAATTCAAATCTCAATCCCAATCAAACTACCAGAAATGGGAACAACAAAAGTTTCCCAGGATGGTCAAAGCAAGATTGATGGACAAAAGGAGAAAGATAGTTTATGGCTTTAGGATAAAAAAGAGAGCATACCCGATGATTGTGACATACAAAAACAACTGCAGCAAGAATGTGGCGTAATGCACAAGTTAATGTTTGGGCTCTAGGTTCGAGTATCATTTAGATGAAGAACCTCAAGAAGACCAAGGTGAAAGCTCAAATTGGGAATAGTAAGGCAAGCAATCTAATTAGAAGAAGTGGGAGCTACCCTAAATAATGAAGATTGCTCTTTTGCTTTTATCTCTAATGCTTTCAAACTAAACAGTGTAATAAATAATATTATGAATAAATCTGCTTGCATAATTAATCCTTCTGATAATGATTCCATGTATTTATTCTAGCATAAATTTGACATATTCAACATTCATGATGCTCCAATTAAGGAAATAAATTTAGGCGCATTTGACAAACCCTGAAATGGTATTTATTTCAAAGAACTTGACCCATAAAAAAGAGATAAAAAAAGAAGATAATAAAAAAAACATGTGGCTACCTTTGCCTAGTTCATTCATGCATGTTGAATCAATAAAATACCCTCACTACTCGTAGGGGCAAATGAAGAAAAGATCATCAGAGAATCTGGTCAAGTTAATAGATAAGTAATCATACAAGTTACAAAGAGAAGAATCACTCGAACCATGCCTCAAAGCAATCTATACGAAATCTACTCTATGCCACAAGAGAAAAATCAGATGGCACACATAGAAGAAACTCTAGCATGATGTAGAAAGGACCTCATCAATAACACAGCCATAATGAAAACCAAACCAACTAATCTGACGACACTAATCTCTAAAGATTTGCTTTTCCTGATGGCGTGCTACTCAAACAAGAAGCATGAAAGTCGATAAGGATGTTGCAAAACACAAATGATCAAAGTCCAATCGGCCAGAAACATCAAGCAAATGGAATATCTCCGAACAAATTTACGAAAATGTCTCAACCTAAGGCATGACATCATTATAATGATATATCCTTCCATTACCAAAGAAAATTGACAAGAACTAAACAAATAGGATACATCATCAGTCAGGAAAGTCAATCCGGCTTAGGAAATTTATACACCATCAGCCAGGAGAGTTGATCTGCCTTAAGAAAGGGATACACCACCTTCCCTAGTACAGTTATAAGGGATACACAATAGCAAAGGAAAGTCATCCGCTTAAGGAAAAGGATACATAGTAGTAAAGGAAAGTCATCCACCTCAGGAAAGGGATATGCATCGGCAATGGAAAGTCATCTGCCTTAAGAAAGGGATATGAATTGGCAAAGGAAAGTCATCCACCTCCAGAAAGTGTTATGCATTGGCAAAGGAAAGTGATCCGCCTCAAGAAAGGGATACGCATTGGCAAAGGAAAGTCATCCGCTTCAAGAAAGGAATACGCATTGGCAAAGGAAAGTCATCCACCTCAAGAAAGGGATACGTATCAGCAAAGGAAAGTCGTCTGCCTCATGAAAGGGACCCCCAGGAAAGTTGCTTGCCTCAAGAAAGGAACTCACCTATGTCATCACCTCAAATATAATTTCTAAACCCTAGCTCACATTGAGAGATCATATAGATCTGTATCTGTAATGATCCCATAAGGGGCAGTCTATAAGCACTGGATTTTAATGTTTCTTCTCATAAAACTATGATGAGAGCTATATGCTGAAATATCTTACAAGTGTTTTCCATCAGAGGTATTCCTACTGTTGCAGAGTTGAGTTTGGCCGAAGTCCAAAGTCCTACTCAGCTCTTAGGTACCCATATGGGTTCGGTCTAGTGGTACGGATCCACTATCAAACATGTACGGGTGATTACCATTAGTACACTTGTAGGCGACCTGTACGGGTCCCTTGGTATTGGTACAAGTGGGGCCCCACCCATACGGGTCCTCTGGTTTCCTAATCAGGCTCTTTTGGAAGTAATCTCTTACCTTTTTGGGGAAAAGGCAGGTCTTGATTGCATTTTATTGCATTTAGACCGAAATCTCATCCTATAAATAGGGCCTTCTCCTCTCATTTCAAAACACGTAATTCATATGAAAAATTTACTATCGAGAAATTGTAGTAAAGTTCTAGAAATTTCTATAGGTATAGAAAACGTATAGTGGAGGTATATGAGGTATAAAATAGGGAGAAAACCCATTCCTTAAGGTTTTGTCCACATTTTATTCATTCTTAACTTCATTTATTAGGATTTAGGGGAGGTTATATGCACACAAATACTCACCTAAATAGTCCTATTTCACTATCTACTTTTGCCAAACTCTCTCAATAGTAAAGGGATCACCTCAAAGTGGAATCACGCTCTAAGTTAACGGTCCTAAGTTCCAAAGAGACTCACATTTTATTATTTTATTATTGTTATTCTCTGCCTCCTCTACTATATCTGCTCTTTCTATTTCTTGTTTTGGGTCTGGTGCTAACCCGTTTGAGCCTTGTTGGCACCATGTATCTTCAAGAGATTTGATCGGTGTGCCATACTCATATGAAGGGAAATCCCTTTTTATTTTATTTTTCTGCCATTAATCTGTTAATCTGCAAGTTAATATGAACAAATTTACTGCCAGGACCAGACATGACCCATACGGGTACAACATACCTGTAATGGTCCTCCCTAGTAGTCGTACAGGTACCACCCACTTGTATGAGTACTCGCCCCCGGCAGAATCTAGAACTCATTTTAATTCGGTTAAAATCAATCCAACTCACCATATGCCATGCAATCACTTTCACCAATAATATGGTAAATCAACCCATAAAAGCTAAAATTATTTTTACAACAAAAAATGCTGAAGATGCGTTATTTCTTTGTGATCCTAGAAGTCGCTCGGGCATTATCGATTGTCAAAACCTTCACGCTAACATAATCACATTTTTCCTAATAAAATGATGACCTATGATGTCTTATAAAATGTGCTAATCTTTGTGGATGTAGGGGAATTTATTTTTATTTTATTTTATAACTTGGAACAAATGTATAGGTTCTCTTGCAATTCCCCCATTTTCCCCCAGTTATAATTTTTATTCCCCCCATTTATTACTTGTGCTTTATTGTAATCTGTAAATGCATGTAATAAGTGTGAAAGAGTGTAGAAAAATAGGATTTCTATGATAATTTGACAAATGATGAAAATAAAAACGGTTTTTTGCGGTGAACGTAATTTGAATTAACTAAATGAGAAATAAGTGACTCATTCGATACCCGAATATCTGATCCAATAGGTAAGAGTCTCCCGCCCAAAGGGAACCATACCAAAACTCTTTCCCAACTAGACGACTTGGGTGGTGACTCTGATTTGTATCGAGATTTGGGTCTTGATTCCTTGATTTATTAAAATTGGCTCATTGTGAAAACTTGAACTAAATTTTTTTTTATCATGCCTAAATCCAACCTACCCAGTGGACCCCACCTCTTACAAAAGCACTAAGGGAGACTCACACGTCATCGACACCCCACACACATCATAGCCCAACCTTAGATCTAGTGAGATCTTTACCCTGGCACATCATAGTTGAACCTTAGATCTAATGAGATCGTTACCCTGACACATCATAGCTAAACCTTATATCCAGTGAGATCTTCACTCCGGCACATCATAGCCAAACCATAGATCTAACGAGATCTTTACCCTGGCATAAAATAGCCAAACCTTACATCTAGTGTGTTCTTTGCCCCACCACATCATAGCCAAACCTTAGATCCAGTGAGATCCTTGCAAGTTATATTATAGCAAGACCTTATATCCACGACATGTAGTGTCGTGTCGAAATTTTTTCGATAACATGAAGTGTCATGTCGAGTTTTGTTTATGACATGCAGTGTCATGTCGATTTCTTTCAATGACATGCAGTGCCATAACAAGTCAAGTAAATTAAGTTTTATAGAGTCATGTATTGTGGTTGCGACATGTAGTGCCGTATCAGCTTGTATTTTACAAGAAATCTCAATAATAAGTCCACATCGGTAGATAGTGCCCAACTCAATGTGAGACAAACTTCTCAATGGCGGGATATAGCGCCTAACTCCCCGTAAGACAAACTGCTCAATAGCGGTAGACTATTATGAGTGGGTGGAAGTTTTTGGGGTCGGGTTGTGCACGTAGAGTGCAGTGCGCGGTGTACATTTGGTGCAGTTTGAGGAAACCGCAGTGTTTGGTTTGGTTTGAGGAAGTCCAATTTGCTTAAATGTGTTGGCTTTATAAGCGAACATTTGATTATATTGAGAAATATATTTACACATTTTAATGAAAGGAAATATTTTTAAAATAAAGCATTTTTACTTCATTTAAAAATAAAATAGAGTGGCCACCCGGTTCATCTACACGAGGAATTATGGTATACTGATCCAAAATGGGGTTTTTATATCGAAAAGAAAATGAGATTCTGAGTTCAGACTTAATAGGTACTCATATTGTTCCATTTTTTTATCAATTTTGGAATTTTGGATTGTGTGGTAATTTCTACATTACAACGGCTTTGTTTACGAATTAAATTCAAGAAATATAACGTGCATTATAACGGCATAAATAAATAGAAATTTGCTACCAAAATTTTGGCAGAGTAACGGTAGTACTTGGGCTTTCGCCCTAAAAACTTGATAGAGTTTTCTCACATTTTGGATGTTTTGCCTGTACCTTCGATTGATATCTTGTTTCATAGCCTCAGCATCTTCTGTTAGCTCCAGTACTTGTCTTTGAAGAAGTTTAATGGCTTTGGTGTTCTTCTTTAGATTGTTGATCACGATACCTAAAGCTCTAGCAAGATCATTATTAGAAATGAAGTTAGAGAGAGAGTTTACCTCTATAATAGCTGACTCGGACTCTAATTCTTCATCTTGCTTAATGATTTGGTGAGTTGTTCCTCTTCTAGAATGTTCTACCTCCAGTTTAGTTAGTGCCATGAATGCATAGTTGTTAGTATCTTCTTCTTCTAATGTGGAAGAGCTACTACTTTCCTCACTATTGCTCTATGTGGTCACCATTGCCTTTTTCTTGTACTTCTTCTTTTTCTTGAGCTTAGGACATGGTGCTTTGCTATGTCCTTTCTCACCACATTCAAACTAGGCCATTTCTTTATCTTGATCTTTCTTATCATTCGGACCTTTTCTGTATTTTTCCTTCCTAGAGCTGCTTTCTTTCCTTTTTCTAGAGTCAAATCTTCTTGAGCTTTTCTTTTACCCTCCTTCTTCCTTTCTTAGGAATCTTTTGAATTGTCTGGCCTGCATAGCCATTTCTTCCTTCTTATAAGGAGATTCCCTTGACTATTTTTCTGTTCTGGGGGAGTCTGATTTGGAGGAGTCTATTTCTTTCTCTCTTCAGGCTTCTTTTCTTTCTGGCTATATCTCTTTAGGGATATCTCTTAAGTTTGGAGGTTTCCGATGAGTTCATCATAACCATAGAATTTTAGGTCGGGAGCTTCCCCAATGGCTATTTTCTTGTTATCTAACTCCTTGGTGAGACTCTAGAGAATCTTCTTTACCATCTCCTCTTTTGTTATCTCCTTTCCCAGTCTCTTCATCTCATTTGCTAGATTAGTGTATCCAGTATTCATGCTGCCGATTGACTCCTTAGGCTCCATCTTGAAATTTTCCAATTTTTGCAGGAGGAGATCAATCTTGGCTTCTCAAACCTTGTTGGTTCCTCTATAGGTTACTTCAAGCTTTTTCTAAATTTCTTGAGTTGTTTCACAGCCTGATATCCTTTCAAATTCACCTGCACTCAAAGCACAATGAAGCATATTATTAGCATTTGCATTTTCATGCAATTTTTATGATCATTATCATCCCATTGATTAGAGGGTTTTTTGGTAGTAATACCATCAATCTAATAAGTAGGGACACATGGGCCATCCTTAATGGCTATCCATGCTTTCATGCTTTATGCTTGAATGAAATTCTTCATCCAATTTTTCCAGAACATGTAGTGTTCCCTGGTGAAGAGTGGGGGATGGGTTATAGACATACCCTATTGGAGAAACTGTGAGTTACTACCTTAATAACTCATTTTGATTTTTTTTAAATCAAGTTGGACCTTTAACTAGAGATTGTTAAGTCTCTAGTTGTGAGCACTTTCTTTGATACCACTTGTTGGTCCCTTATTGAGTGTTCACTAGGGTCAGAGGGGGGTGAATGACCTTTTTGTGGAATTATAGACTTTTCAAAAAGTCCTTGAGTAGCATGCAATATATGAACCTGAGTCATGGATCCGGATGATGTAGATATTAAATAAAATGCACTTAAAGTAAAGACTTAGAGTCAATTAAATCAAACATAGGGATTTTTATACTGGTTTGGCTGCGCCTACATCCGGTCCCCAGAGTTTCTTCCTTTGAGCTTAAATCCACAAGTGACATCTCATTCAAGGGCAGTAATCAAGCCCTTATAGTTGTCTCCAGAGATTTCTTCTCCTTCGGACATAGGATACACCACCACAACTAACACCTAGCTTGGCTAAAACCTTTGCAGACTGTCTCCTCATATTCTCTCTTTCGGATTAAGATAAACCACCAAAGCTAACACCTAGCCTGGCTAAGTCCTTTACTCTCACGGATATACCACTCAAACTCTTCCTAGTTCAAGTTAAGTCCCCAATCTCGATACTTACCCCAAGTGTGAGATTTTACAACTTTAATCGTAACAAAGACAGGATTCTGAACTCTTCAAGTTTATAACTTTACTTGAGAGCTCTTACAAATAGATTTTTAGGTGTCTAGTGCTTGGAGGAATTTTTTTTATCACTAATTGAATAACAAATTTCTCAAGGTTATAGCTTTCTCATATCAACCAGCATCTTCTCAACTTGTGAAGCTTCCCTTTTATAGGCTTGGATCATAAATGCAGTTGTTGGGTGAATCTTCACCGTTGATCAGAAAAGAGGTGGCATATATAGAGCCATTGATCTTTCCGTTATACCCAATAAATGTCCAGTTTGAATTTGTTGGGATTGGAGCAATAAAAATTTCAAATGTCGTTTCTTTTGCTTTTTGTGTTATGCAAAATTCTATGTGAAGTTTGCCTTCATTTGGGCTCCACACGCCTTGTTATTGGTCTAGGTTAAAAAGATAGTTACCTTTTTCTCTTTCTATGTCAGCCTTTTTGTTCTTTGTCGAATTTGTGCAAGCTGTATCTTTTTTATTTATTTAAAGCAAAAAGCTAGTTTATGAAATTGGAGGGAGAATTTATATTTTTAATGATCCCTTTGTCTTGTGAAATATATCTATGAAATGACTTCAGGTCTTAACTTCCCAAGTGCTCTTCTAGTGATCTTTTCTAGATGTTGTGTTCTTGGACTTAGGAGATTGTTTTCTTCTGGATCTTTATCCGGATGCTTTCTTCTTGGACTCAGGAGTTTTCTTTCTTTAATATCTTATCCGTATGCATTCTTCTTGGACTTTGTGATTTTGTTTTCTTCAAAACTTCTATCCGGATGCATTCTTCTTGGTCTAAGGAATTTTCTTCATGATCATTATTTTCCAACATCAAGAAAATTAATGGTTCGTGAGATATAGTCATTTTGATTTACAAAAATAAAATTAAATAAGAGAGAGAAGGTTGTTACAATGGTAGGAAAGGCATGGGTCAAATTCATGTAAAAATATAAATTGAAAGTTAAAAAATGAGTTTTAGCAAAAAAAAATATTTTTTTTAAAGAAAAAATAACTTTTTGATCTTGTATTTACAACAATTTCCCTTAACTTACGTACCTTTTGAAGTCATACTCAATCTCAAATTCCCTTTTGATTTCCGATTTATTGAAATGGTTTATTTAGTTCCTGACATATTCAATATTTATCTATTTGGTGTCTAATCTATTAATTTAGCACTATAACTTAACATGCCAACGGGGGTTAACAAGTACAAGCATGATCAACGAAACATGTCCATACTTCAAATAGCGATATCAGTATTTCACGTTGCTTGTATCGTAAGATAGACATGTAATGTACTGAAATTATATAAGTCATGCACTAAGTAGGCAAAAGTTGAACTAGTTATGAACCAAATAGGCAATATCAATAAGTGAGAGTCAGACACTAAAATGACATTTGAGTTATATAAAAGGATCTAACAAGTACTTAAGTTTAGTCTTTAACCTATATAAATAGTCAATTATCTAACTCCCATTTTAAAGTTACAATTTGATTATAAAATATGTTATTCCTCAATTTATCAATCCCCAAATTTATTTCTTACTCTCATGTCACTATCTCCGCTCAACACCACCAAGGTGATTAAATTGCATACTTGATGATATAAGTAGTAACAACAATAAATACTAATTAAACAAATGTCCAATGATGCATGATACGTTACTTCCTAAATGAACTAAGTAGCAATTTCACTATAGTCAATGTAGTGTAGTAAGTGCAAGGTCGTATCCCACAAAGAGCAGTCTTTCAAAGTTTGAGATTTCAGTCACATATTAGTTCAAGATGGTCTTCTTGATCATGAATGTTGGTTATTAATTTAAATCGCAATAAAAACAAAAGCAATAAAGTTACTAAAGATTGTAACAATAATTAGAAAACACAAATTTCACCTACATAGACTTCAAAATGAATCCAATTCCACTTTACATAGTCTTCATAAGTTCATTAATTAGTACAGTGATCCAACAATGAGCACTAAGTAAATTTTATTGGACATGCAAAGTTTCAGTAAGGAAATTTTAATGTTTTCCAACACTAATTAATCATAGATAGTGAAACTCTAATAATCAAAAGTATGAAAATCATGCATAAAAACCTTAATCCCTCCCCCTCCACCCCATAGTCAAAATATTTTATCCCCCAAATCATTAAACAATGAAATACAAACATGGTATGAAAAGACTTTCCTAAGATAGCCAGATAAGGATAGGTTTAGATGTTACCGTTCACCATTGAGAGAAAAGTAGAGTCAGAGGGAAAACCTTAAGGTTTCCCCCATAATTTCTTCACTTGGTGAGTGAAGCAATCACATTTGTAAGACTTCCTCAAGGCTATAAAAGGAGGAAGGCTTCCTCCACAAGTTTAAATTGTCCTTTGATAATTCATACAAGAAGCCAACAAAAAAACATAAGAACTGAAAAAACTAAAAAGAAAATAAACTAACTAAGAATGCATAAGTAAGAAAGGTTGGGGCTTTCCCAACAAGTTGCTTTAGTTGGTGCTTGAAACCGACACCAAATCTGAGGATGCTCAAGGAGGGTCATATATAAATGTTGAAAAAAGTGGACTAATGTATTAATGTTATTGTTGGAGCACGTCTACATCTCTCCACAATTATGTTTCTAATGGGTTTTCAATGAAGGATTTCATAGAGATAGGTTTCACTAATGAATCACCATGAGGTTTTCCTGCAAACTGCTTTCCCTCAAGAATTGGTAATCAATTTGGTTTTCCTTTAAATATCTACCTCAACAAGCTTTTCCTCATCTTTCAAGATTTCTTAATTACGTAAGATCTTCTCATCCTCTTCAGATATATGAAGTTGTCTTACTCATCGTGGAAATAGTGTCCTCAGTTGATATTTTTTGAAGAGGTTGCTTTATTGAAACCATTTATTCAGGGAAAGTCCTCTCTAGTTCTAAAGTTAGGGCAATCTCAAATTGCTCTTGAGGTTTCTCATTGTTATGCATGAGCTCATCACAGTGTTGAATAGAATAGTTCAGGTTTTGATCAAACTGTTAATTCAAAATTTCAGATTTCCCTCCTACATAAAAAAATCATCCATAACCATCTTGTTAGAATAATCAAAACCTTTACCATCTCTTTGGAAACCTCTATGGAGTTCATCATAACGTTGTTTGGAAAGGCCTTCTCATCCTTTAAAATTACCATGCTAGTTATTTGACTAACTTTGGTTTCCAAGTTCTTAATTCATGCTTGTGTTTGCTTCATAAACTCCATCATCACCTCCTTTAAGCTAGGTTGTATTGGTTTGCATAGTGGGGCAACCTGTTGAAATAGATGGGGAGGCTTCTAAAATGGTTGATAAGGTTGGTGTAACAAAAATTTAGGTTGTTGAGGTTCATGGATAACACTTTAAGGTTGGGGTAGGATAAATATTTGTATCAACATCCATATAAGTAAACCGTGGTTAGGTACTCTTCTTAATAAATCATTGAATTTTTCTCATGCTTGCTAGAAAGACTCTTTTTCAGGTTGTGACAACCTAGAAAATTCAATTCTAAGTTGGACAACCTTGGAAGGTGGAAAATATTTTGCTAAGAATGTCCCGGCCATCTTCTTTAAGGTTATGATTGAACCAGGTTGTAATGACTTTATTTTGCCTTATCTTACAAAGATAAAGGAAACAACTTCAACATAATTACATCATAAGATACACTATGATGAAATTAAAAAAAATTGCATATATCAAGAAAAACATAAAGATGATCATTTGGTCCTCTTTAGGAAATTCTTTGAATTGATCATTTGATTGCACAAGTTTTATCATCGAAGCCTTAATTTCGACACGATCTTATCCTTCTTTCGATATGACATGCATGACATGTGTCTTGATATAGAAGGTCTTCCATACTCCTTGAGAGCCTTCCATCGTAGGAAAGCTTTATGATCTGCCATCACGAAAACCTTAGTTTGCTCTACTTGTCCTTTTGCTTGCTTAAAAGGTTACTGGAAAGTATTCTAGCTTTCTACCATTAGCATCAGGTTGTCAAGAACAAGCTAAATAAACAAGGTTAAAGCACAATCTACAATTCAATAATCAAACACTTTAATGTTGCTGCCCAGCAACGATGCCAAAAATTTGTTTCTTTCTAAATACACAACCTTGTAAGTGCACTATGATTAATGTAGTGTGGTAAGCACAAGGTCATATCCCACAATAGGAGCAATTTTTCATGGTTTGAAATTTCCCTCGTAGATTGGTTCATGAAGGTCTCCTTAATTACGGAAGTTTGTTGTTGATTTAATTCACAATAAAACTAAAAGCAATAAAATAAATAAATATTGTAATGGTAATAGGAAAGCACAAACCTCACCTACCCATGATGGGTAAAGATTTCCTCCTAGAAAGACATGTAAACCTACTTTATTTTGTGCATAGATCTAAGGTTTCTTGATAAAATTTATCCTAGCATACCCTTCGGCCTCAATTGGTTTCTTTGATTTCTAATTTGAGTCTCCCATGGGTACTTGTTAAATAATTAAACTTGCATTAAGATTAGTTAAGCATTTAACTGAAATTAAAACTCTTACCATATACACAATACCCCATCAGTTTCTTGTAATATGTGTGTGTTTTTATGATTCCAGCTATATTAAATCTCTCTTCATAATATTTTTTTAAAAAAATTGCCTCAATTGGGCTTACATTAAATTGAAAGAAAAAATCTCTAATCCGCCCTGGATGTTACTCGAACTTGGGACCTCTAGAGGTCGCAGCTTCAGTGTTAACCACTAGGCCAACACCTCAATCACAAAATCTCTCTTGGTACTTATTGTTATAGCATGTACAAGTCATACCGAAACCCAAATAAATAATTATTACTCAAACACAACAATCAACAAAAGATTTCAAATTAGATTTTCATACTTAGGATTGAGGAAATACTAACCTGCATGCTGGGACAATCTCAGCTTGTTGAGAAATTACTTACACATAATAAAGAAGATACTAATCTTTATTAATAAGAAAGAAATTACAAAAGAGAATTAAATCCATCAAAGGAGCACACCTTCAACAATGAAGGAGAGGTGTATAAATACTTATCAATTGATAAAGATAAAATAACAAAAAATATTAAAACAAAAAACCTATTTAGTCTTTATATAAAATGAAAATTAATCCTTAATAAGAACAGACTCTAAACTTGTCCATCAAGTAAATAACAAACTTGGAATTATTCAATTATAAACTTGGAATTATTCTTCAATCACGTCAATCTTCAGCCTCTAATTAGGTGGTCCACTTAAATTATAATTCTTCTCCTTTTTTATCTCTTTAGTTTCTTATTTTGCACATTCTGCTGAAAAGATCTTCCTAATCAAGTAGAAAACCTGAAATTGTCCTAAAAATTAAATAAAAATAATTTATTCTTTAAAAAAAGTTAAGTACATAAAATATGTCGGGAAACAATGATCCGGAATAATCACATCAAGAACATATCCGGATCAGGTTTGAAGCAAACAAAACTTCTAAGTCCTAGAAAAGCATTCGAATACATATTGAAGACAACAAATTCCTAAGTCTGTGAAGAAAACATCCATTTAGAGTTTTGAAAGTAAAAACCTCCTAACTTATTAAAAACAGCATCCAGAGAAAGAGACTAATTGAAGAGCATTCAGATAAGTCTGAATCTGAAGACATCCAGAAGATTCAACTTACACGGTAAAAAGGGAAAAAGTTCAAAATTATATTTTCCCTCCTTATTGGTCTAAAGTCAAAATTCTTTGTGTCTTAGAGAATAAAAAGGTGGCAGCTTGCATGCATTTCAGAAAAGTGCAAAAGGTCTGACTTGGAAAGAGAAAACGGAAACAACAATTTTAACATGGCCCAATGGTGTAGCGCGTGGAGTCCAAATAAAAGACAAATTTGTATAAAAGTTTGTTGTACACAAAAAGGCAAATAAACGACTACTGACACCTTTTGGCATCAATCCTAACAATTTAAATGGGTCAAATAATGTGTCTAATGGATTGTTCAATTTCTACAAAAGTGCCACCTCATACTTTTTAATGGTGAAGATTGAAGATTAACCCAATGGTACACAATGGCTACATTTATGATCAAAGCCTATAAAAGGAAAGTTTCACATGTTGAGAAGGTGCTGGTTGATCTTCACAAAAAGCTATTATGTTGAGAATTCAAGCTACTTTAATCAGAGAACTTAATCCCCCCAATAACCTTTAACTCAGATCAATTATTCACTAGTGAAAACTATAAACTTGTGGAATTCAAAACCCTCCGTTGTTGAAAACCAATTGTAAAATCTCATACTTAAGTGAGTAATGAGATTGGGACTCAGTTTGAACTAGGATAGTTTGAGTGGTATATCCCTATAGGACTCAGCTTAATTTTGGGTAGAATTTAAGTGGCATATCCTGCTAGAGAGGAACGACTTAGCCAGAAGTTGGTGCTTTTGGTGGTATATCCTGCATCCGAAAGAGTGGTATTCATCCGAAGACAACATGAAAGGACTTAGCTGAAGATTAGTGCCTCTGGTGGTATATCCCACATCCAAAGGAGAAAACATCTCTAGAGATAACTATAAAGGCTTGATTCCTATCCGTTGAAAGGAATCTCACTACTGTACTTAAGCTTGGGGGCGGAAACTCCAAGGACTGGACATAAGCAGGGCTGAACCAGTATAAAATCGTTGTGTTTGATTTTCTTAGACCTTTTTACTTTATTGTATTATATTTCACATCTACATCATCCAGATTCATTAACTCGGACTAAAATCGAACACGCTACACAAAACTTTTGAAAGTCTATAAATTACGTAAAAATTGGTCATTCAACCCCCTCTGACCCTAAATACATAGGCACATGGACCAATAAGTGGTATCAGAGCAAGTGCTCACAACTAGAGACTGAACCATTTTGAGCTAAAGGTCCAATTTAGTCCCTATGAGTAACATGAGTTTTAACAACTATCAGCTTCTTCCGGAGGGTATGTCCGTTACCAGTCCTCCACTCTTCACTGGTGAACCTACACGTTTTGGAAAGCCCAGATGAAGAATTTCATTCAAGCACAGAGCATGCTAGCATGGATGGCCATTAAATATGCCTCATATGTTCCCACCTACGAAGTTGAGGGCATCACTACAAGGAAAACCTCTAATCCGTGGGATGAAAATGACTATAAAAAATTGCTTGAAAATGCAAATGCTATTAATATGCTTCATTGTGATCTTAGTTCAGTAGAGTTTAACAGGATATTAGGATGCGAGACTGCATAAGAAATCTAGCGAAAACTTGAAGTGACCTATGAAGGAACTAACAAGGTTAATGAAGCCATTGATTTCTTCCAGCAAAAAGTGAAAACCTTCAAGATAGAACAAAAGGAGTCAATCAGCAGCATGAACACCATATATACAAACCTAGTAAATGAGATGAAAAGGTTGGGAAAGGAGATCATTGAAGAAGAAATGGTGAAAAAGATCCTCTCAAGCCTCACAGAAGAGTGGGACAATAAGAAGACTGCTATTGAAGAAGCCCATGATCTTAAGTTCTATAGCTATGATGAGCTCATTGGCAATCTCTTAACTCAAGAACTATCCTTAGAACGATATAGTCAATACGAGAAAAAGCCTAAAGAGAAAAGAAAGGAATCACTCTCAAAGCATATTCATCCGGATAAGCTTCTTCTGAAACATAAAAAGGCAAGGGAATCTCAATACAGGAAAGAAGAGATGGCTTTACTAGCCAAACAATTCAATAGATTCCTTAGAAAGAAAGAAAGTAGAAGCTCTAGAAAGTCTAATTTGAGAAGATTAAAAGAAAGCTCCTCTAGAAGAGACAAATTTAGAAAGGCACCGGAAGAAAAGAATGATCTAGACAAAGAAATGGCTTGCTTTGAATGTGGAGAGAAAGGACATTTCAAGTCAAAATTTCCCAAGCTCAAGAAGGATAAGAAATAGAAAAATAAAACAATGGTGGCCACATGGAGCGACAATAAGGAAATCAGTACCTCATCTTCCATAGAAGAAAAAGAGACTACAGCCTATACAGCCATGGCATTATCTGATCCAGAGACAGAACAGTCTGGAAGAAAAGCCTGCACGCAAGTCACTGAGCAAATAGCAGAATCAGAGTCTAAGACTGCCAGCACTAAGGTAAATTATCGCTCTTATTCTATATCTAACCCTTATATTGCTAGAGGTTTAGGGATTGTGATGAACAACGTAAAGAAAAATGCAAAAGCCATAAAATCCCTTCAAAGACAAGTGATGGAGTCGCTGAAGACACTAAAGCAATGACTCAAGACATCAATCTCATGAGAGGAACAAAGCATATGGACACTATTGAAGAGAACTTCCTAAAGAATTAAGTCCAAATCTTGAGCTCAAATGTGTTTGGGGTAGATAGAGAACTAACCCTGATGAAGGAAGCTATTGGAAGAAATAAAAGGCAAAATCTTGGAAGAAAACAAAGATCCTCATATCAAAACAAAAATATGGATCCTCCAAAACAAATGAAAGTCTGGAAGAAGCCTCAAGCACAAAAGAACAATGCTACTCCTAGTAAAAAAATCAGATTCAGAGATACATAACTAGTTGAAAAGGAAAATCTGTAGCTTTTTATAATGATCAATCCACCTAGAAAAAGAAAAACTAAAGAGCGAAGATTGCTCCTCCAGCTAACTACCAGATCCAGACCAAACAATCAAGTTTGGATCTATCCACAGGATATTTCGGAGACTATGGGAAAAAGGATGTTTAAAATATTGAGGAGAAGCTCAAACATAACAAACTTGTCGCTGGGTGAAGGTTTTATGGAGCAAATAACCACATGACTAAACTATATAGATTTTAAAATGGTTATTATGATATTTATCCTTGGCCTAAAATGGTTGATAGCCCGAGAGAACCTAAATCTGATGGGGAACCCAAACTCGCTTGATTTGTTTTATAGGTATGCCTTAGATCCATTAAAGATCAACAAACATGGTAGATTGATAGTGGATACTCAGGGAATATGGCTCTTGATGAAAAAAGCCTTCATCACTTTAATCTGAAAGAAAGGTGGAAAAGTAAGCTTTGTAGACAATCAAAAGGGCCAGATCATTGGGCATGGAACTAATGAATCTGAATTAAAGATAGAGATTTCTCACTAGTTGATGGACTGAAGTTCAACCTACTAAGTGTTGCACAACTCTGGGACAAAGGGAGAAATGTCACCTTTGACCTCGAAGGCTGCTCAATTATTGATAGAAGAAGAGTCAAGATCCGGATGACATAGTTTCGGATGAAGCAGAATCAGAAAAGGCTCAAGATCCCTTTCAAATTAGTAAGTATAAGAAACAAGATAAGTAAATCAAGTTCAGTAGTGATGAATCTCCAGAGAACCTTCATAAAATCAACTACAATGATGAACAAGGACCAGAAGAAGAAATTGATGTAAATGTAAAGCAAGCTCCACAACCTGATGAAGAACTTAAAAGAGAAATTTGGACTTGTAGGTACCATCCAATTGAAGCCATTTTGAATAATGTCCAAAACCCAGTTAGAGCTAGAGGACAACTCAATAGAATAACAAGCCATGCTACTTTTGTCTCTCTCATTGAGCCAAAGAAATTCCAAGATGCAAGAGGAGATAAAATCTGGATGATGGCTATGCAAGAAGAGCTTGATCAATTCATCAACAATGATGTATGGGATCTAGTGCCACCTCAAGAAGGAAAGTCAATCATTGGCACCAAATGGGTCATCCGAAACAAGCTACATGAATTCAAAGTTATTATGAGAAAGAAAGCAAGATTGATTGCTCAATAGCACTGATACAATCAGTAAGAAGGCATTGATTTTAAAGAAACATTTGGACCAATAACAAGATTGAAGGCAATCAGGATCCTATGTGCCTTTGCATCATTAATGGGATTCACCCTATTCCAAATGGATGTCAAAAGTGCTTTTCTAAATGGGGTCATTCAAGTGGAAGTCTATGTCAAGCAACCACCTGGATTTGAAGATTTAAAGATTTGGGAGCATGTCTACAAGCTTAAGAAAGCACTCTATGGATTGAAACAATCTCCATGAGCTTGGTATGAGAGACTCACTTCATTTCTCATATCCAAGGGTTACATCTATGGTAAAGCAGATAGAACCCTCTTCATTAAGAAGAAAAAGGGTGATGCCATTCTTGTCCAAATATATGTGGAGGATGGAGCAACAGATGAAGATGTGTGAAGAATTTAGCACTCAAATGTAGAAGGAATTTGAGATGTCAATGATGGGGAACTAAACTCGTTCCTTGGTCTTAAAATTAAGTAGAGTGAGGATGAAATTTTTATAAACAGTTCCAAGTATACCAAGGAGATTCTAAAGAAGTTTGAAATTGACAAGAGCAACCCAATGTCCACTCCTATGGGATCAGATATAGTCCTCTCAAAGGATTGTGATGGAGAAGATGTAGATTGGAAAGTTTACAGAGGGATGATTAGATCACTTCTATACTAAATAGCTAGCAGACCTGACATACATCATGCAGCTTACTATTATGAAAGGTATCAAGAAAATCCAACAGATTCACATCTCAGTGCTGTAAAAAGAGTTCTTAGATATCTTCTAGGAACTAATGAAGTTGGTTTATGGTATCCTAGTAATGGCAATTTCACATTGCAAGGCTATAGTGATACAGATTATGGCAAGGATATGCTTGAGAGAAAAAGCAAATCTATAGGCTATCACATCCTTGGAGATTGCTTAGTGTCATGGTATAGCAAGAAGCAAACCTTAATTGCATTATCAACCATAGAAGCTGAATATATAGCAGCTAGAAGCTTTGTTGCTCAACTCTTATGGATCAGAAAGCAATTGGAAGATTATTGTGTTCAAGCAGGATGTGTTGATGTTATGTGTGACAATGAAAGTGAAATCGATGTGTCAAAGAATCCAGTGCTACGTAGTAGGATGAAGCATGTTAATATCAGGCACCAATTCATTAGAGATCATGTCATGAAGAAGGATGTAACTTTGGTCTACACTCAAACAAATGAGCAAAGGGAAGACATCTTTACTAAGCCATTAAGTAAAGATCAATTCAACAAGCTAAGGGAAGAAATTGGAATATCAAATCCAATTTGAAGAAGGATCCAGAAGAAAAAACAGTCATTCTAGTCGTCCACAAATCAATGAATCAAGGAAGAAATAAAAAGAGATTCAACTCTAAATCCGGAGAAAAAAGTTACCAACTCAGCAGAAGAGATTGACAAATGGCAGTAAAAGTGCAAAATCGTAATAGTACACATTTTGAATTTCAACCGTTTATTAGGCAATCCAAGGGCGGTAAAATTTAACAGCTGCATTTAAATAAACCGTTCTAATTCTCCGGTTCAAATGCCATTAACTTCTCTCCTCATTTTTAATTGCCACATCATTGATCAAGTTAGTTTTAACCACTTTCGGATTACCAAACTACCCTTACTTTGAATCCTCTATAAAAAGCACCAAAATCCATCATCTTCCTCTTCCAAGCAACTATTCTACTGTTACTCTACAAAATTCATTTCAAAAACCCTAAATTCCCAAATCCTTTCTTTCTAAACCTCTCAAATGGCAAACACTCAAACCAAAATAACTCCTCCTCCAATTAATATCTTCAAGGTGGAAGACCTTTATGACACAGATTTCATTCTTGTCAAAAGAGTAAGCTCAGACACAATCATCCCCTCAAATTACCTTGCCGATAACTTCTTATTCTCCACCTAACCCAATGCCCAACTTCTAAAAGAACATGTAGAGGACTTCCTCAAGATGATCAACCCAACATACCCAGTTCTCGTAAAAAAGTTCTATGATAACCTCAAAACCCACACCTACTATAATGCTCTCCGGACTACACTAAGAGGAAACGTTATAACTCTAACTCTGAAATTATTTGTCACTCAACTCAAAATGAAGAATGGGGGGAGCACTGATGAGGAATATTGGTGATGAATAAACCATCAAGTATGATCCAAAAATCTGGCTTCCGGAGAGGTATTTTAGAGATAATTGCTCTACCCACTAGCCAGAAACACCCAAGCTTCTCCAATTCATCCTAGCCAAATTTGTCTTAATCCGAAAAGGCCTACCCACTACTGCTTCATTATTCCAGCACTGTGTTCTTCAACCCTAAGTGGAGAGCAGAGTCCTCAACATGCTTGTACTTCTAAACCACTACATCTGCCAACGCAAGTACTCCTACGGAGCACTAATCACAAAAATCCTCGCTGAAAATGGAATAGACTTCATGGGAGAAGAGTCAGTGGAAGGAAAAGCAATTATAAACAAGAATTTTCTAAAATTATCCCATGGGGAGATATGTAATGAAGAAAAAGCCTTGAGGTAGAGAAGGGAGAAATAAGAAAGGTATAGGGTATGACAGGCCGAAATCACTGTGGTGAAGATTCTAGTACCAAAAAGGGCAAGGATAACAAAACCCAAGGCTCAAACGAAGATAAACTTGGAGCCTCAAATATTGTTGCTACTGTGAATAATTAAGCAACTGAAAATCAAGGCCACTTGTATTCCACTAATTCTCAAAGTGCATCCAAGGTAGTTGAGCCTAACCCGAAGCAAAATGCTCCGGAGGAGGGACAAAGTCTGAGACCCACTAAGCACACTACTATAGTGGACTCACATGGCAAGGCCACTCTGAAGGTTAGGGTGGACAAAAATTTAGAAGACACTAAGAAACCTCAACAAGAAGTATCATCTAGCTCAGAGGAGATTGAAACCGGAAGCAGCTTTAGATCCGAAGGAGCATCCTCCTCAGATAATGAGGCAAGGAAGAAAATAACAAAAGAAAAGTTCCCACCAAACTTCTCCACCACCAAAACTGAAAAGGTGAGCATGGCACTAAATTTACTGGAGCAAGCTACACTTGAAAGGGCAGAAAAATGATGAGTTGAAGCCCATGCTTCGAGAGATATGCCAGAAAGTGAGATCTGTGGAAAATTGCTAAGAAATCAATCCATGGCTCTGGATCTAAAAGTAGAATTAGGGGAAATAAAGACAACAGTTGGGAACATTGAAAAGAAGGTGCATCGATTTCTAAGTGTCGATCAAGTTGTAGATACTTTACTTTCAAAAGTCACTCTGGTTTTGAATAGGCCAACTTTAAATATTACAGAGGCAAATCGAGTTGCAACTCAAGCTATAACTAGAGCTGATAACAATTGTGCAACCATTGTGGGGCATGTCAATTCAACCTCCACTAACCTCAAAGATGAAATCGAAGAGCATGTGGATAGCAAGTTCAAAAACTTGGAAAAATTCATTCCCTCTACTC
Source organism: Euphorbia pulcherrima (assembly GCA_947683365.1). Lineage (NCBI taxonomy): Eukaryota > Viridiplantae > Streptophyta > Magnoliopsida > Malpighiales > Euphorbiaceae > Euphorbia > Euphorbia pulcherrima. The sequence continues at coordinate 54,253,815 of CANTUS010000015.1, forward strand.
TCACTGAATCGTCCAAGGACATCACCTCAGGACTTTCTGATCTCAAGATAGAACAGCAAGCTTCTCAAGAGTTGCTCAAACAATTTCTCAAGATTGATCTACCAACATTACTAGCAAAATCATCGGAAGAAATTGGCCATGATTGCAAGAATGGTCTAGCTAATGTCAACACCAATATTGGCAACTAGAAGAGCACCTTTAACATCGAGCTCCGACATCTAAATGAAAGCGTTCATAATGCCAGGAAACGAGTTCTTGGGAAGGTCTAAATACTATGCTTTAGTATGACTCAACTATCCTTTACTACTTTTTCTTCTTCCAGAACTCAGCCTGCCATTTCAGAGAGCCTGCTACTTCCCATTTCTCAAGATCTAGTTTAGAATATAGGAGATACAGGCTTCTTTGGTTACAAATGTCAACTCAGCCTCCTCAAATCCCTATTCCCCTTCTTTGAAGAAGAAGACAGACAAAATGCTCTAACCATGCACCCAAATCTCACAAAGCTATATGAACAGCTTTGGAAGTTAATCAAGCCACTCCATATCATCCCTGCAACAGTCGATAAAGTCATTGAGAAATGTATGGCAGGAGATAAAGATTACTCTATCTACTCTAGTGCTTGGGAATTGAAATGGGATGGGCGATCCTAAATGGTCATAGACTCCTCCACAAATACCCCAACTAATGCAAACAAAAGGGGGGAGAAAGGCAAAGGCAAAGAGGGAGAAGCACCCGGAAAGAAACATGAGTAGTATAGCTATCTAAATATAAAATGTTGTAATAGCTAGTTCTGAAAATTTTTAACTTACATTCTTCTGTATCTGTAATCGTAAACTTCATTGATGTTAACTATTGTTAACAACATAAGTAATATATAGTGGAAATTATTATTCAAAATTTCTTCTAAGTACAACCTTCAATTGTACTTCAAAAACTTAGAAGCTAGAATGCAAAAAAGATTAGGGGAACTAGGATGCTAGAATTATGGGGGAGTAAACTTGTAAGTGACTAAGTATCAAGAATCGTACATAACTCATATTCCTTAGTTTTTATACTTACTTTACTTAGTTTTTTGTTTCCATCACATAGGGGAGATTGTTGGCAAGCAATGATGCAGAAGAATCACATCAAGAACATATCTGGGTCAGGTTTGAAGCAAACAAAACTTCTAAGTCAAAGAATAGCATCCAGATACATATTAAAGACAACAAATTTCTAAGTCTATGAAGAAAGCATCTGGTTAGAGTTTGGAAAGTAAACAAACTTCTAACTTATTAAAAACAGCATTTGGAGAAAGAGACTTATTGAAGAGCATCCGGATAAGTCTGAATCTGAAGACATCTAGAAGATTCAACTTACACGGTAAAAAATGAAAAAGATTAAAATTATCTTATCCCTCCTTATTGGTATAAAGTCAAAATTCTTTGTGCCTTGGAGAATGAAAAAGTGACAGCTTGCACGCATTTTAGAAAAGGACAAAAGGTTTGACTTGTAAAGAGAAAAGGGTAACAACCTTTTTAACAAAGACCAATGGTGTAGCACGTGGAGCCCAAAAAAAAGACAAATTTGCATAAAAGTTGGTTGTACACAAATAGCCAAACAAATGACTACAGACACCTTTTTGCATCAATCCCAACAATTTAAACGGGTCAAAGAATGTGTCTAATGGATTGATCAATGGCTCTGGAAGCCCCACCTCAAATCTTATCCACGATGAAGATTGAAGATTAACCCAACGGTACACAATGACTACATTTATGATCAAAGCCTATAAAAGGAAAGCTTCACATGTTCAGAACGTGCTGGTTGATTTTCACAAAAAGCTATTATATTGAGAATTCAAGCTACTTCAATCACAGAACTTAATCCCCCAAGAACCTTTAACTCAGATTAGTTTGTAAGAATTCACAAGTAAAAACTATTAACTTGTAGAATTCAAAACCCTCCTTTGTAGAAAACCAATTGTAAAATCTCATACTTGGGCGAGTATTGAGATTGTGAATCAGCTTGAACTAGGATAGTTTAAGTGGTATATCCCTGTGAGACTCAGCTTAAATTTGGGTAGAATTTAAGTGGTATATCCTGCTAAAGAGAAAGGACTTAGCCAGAAGTTGGTCCTTTTGGTTCATATATCCTACATCCGGAAGACAGGTCATCATCCGAAGACAACCCGAAAGGACTTAAATGAAGATTGGTGTCTTTGGTGGTATATCCTACATCCGGAGGACATAACATCTCCGGAGATAATTGTAAAGGCTTGATTTCTGCCCGTTGAAAGGAATCTCACTAGTGGACTTAAGCTTAGAGGAGGAAACTCTGGGAACTGGATGTAGGCAGGGCCAAACCAATATAAAATTGTTGTGTTTGATTTTCTTTAACATCTTTACTTTATTTCATTATATTTCACATCTGCATCATCCGGATTCATTAACTTCGGACTAAAATCAAACAAGCTACACAAGACTTTTAAAAGTCTATAAATTCCACGAAAAATGGTCATTCAGCCCCTCGGACCCTAAATACATAGGCCCAGAGGCCAACAATATACTTAAAGTTTCACTACTATTTTTCCACTTATCATGATATTATCAATTGTAGGTTCTATTCTCTCTTAATCTTTACTACTTAGGAACTTCTTCCGAGCTTGAACCATCAATTTGGTCCAAATGGGTGTTTGATCGAATGGGTGTTTTTTACAATTTCTTAGTCAACTCTTACTTAAATTTAGGTATATTAACTATGCCGACTGTTATGTAACACTAACTATACATCTACAGATCATCAACTATACCATTTGTAACAACAATTACAACGTTTTGTTACATCTTCTTTTGATACAATTACTATATTATTTGTTTCAGTAACTATACATATATATTTGGATCTAAAATTTATATAATCTCATTAACAACAACTAAACTGTATAATTTGAAACTATATCATTCATATCATCAACTATATTATTTATTTTAACAATTATACCTTTGTTACATCAACTATTCCATTTGTACAACAACTATTACCTTTGTACTTCAACAGTTATACATGTATTATTTGGATCTTTTTTGAAAACCCCCCGGAGAAATATTGTGTTTCCCCAGAAGGAAAAAGATCGAGATAGGTGAAAATTTCGGGGCGGGCGTCCCAACTAGGTTGACACCCCCGCTTACCTACAAAACACCTACCTCTCTTTATTAATGCAATCCAAAGACCGCTCACAAGATGAGAGCGTCAGTGAACAAAGATACAGCCTAAAGGTGATACAGATATGAAATCCGATCCCGAGATGTATTATTTGGATCTAAAATTTATATATTCTTATTAAGTTTTTGATAATTTTTTAACAGATACTAATTTATTTAAATTCAACTAATATTTTCCTTTCTCATACTAAAAAGTTTAAAACAGAAATTTATTTTGTCCTGCAGGCCTTTCACTGTCGTTCTATCCGCCCAAAATTCCAATCCTGGCCATTGGTTACTTCAAAATTCAGCCAGATATTTCTTTGACTGCTTCCTCCATTGGAGAAAACATAGTAATGGAAGCAGCCGTTGCTACAAATGAAGTCATGCTTCAAGACTCTCAAGATCCTTATCAGAGTGAATTACCGTTAGATTTATTACTTGGTAATACCAAGACTGATTCTACCAACAAAGCAAAAGGCAAAGACAAATAATAACTTAATAAAAATTACCTTTTATAAAGATAAAATATATTTTTACACTCATAGTGTATTTCTACATACAGAGAAATATCCCTCTCATTTTCTCCTTTTGCCGGCCATCTGTCACCTGTACCCAATGCAAATAATGTCTCTTTCATTAGAAAAAGAGAGAGAAGTTTTATTTTCAAATGGATATAATGGTTGTCATTGTTGCATCACTATTTAGCAATTTCATTGGATCCATCTAAACTACTATAGCTCAAAGCTTCCGCGTAGTTATGCACTTGCAATGACAACTCAAGTTCCCCCTGCTTTACGGGGTAGGGTAACATCTACCGTCATTGACATGGATGTATGGCTCAATAAAAATAGGGCAAATACATCTTTACCTTTTTGAACTAGACCTGTTCAAACAACCCGTGGCCCAACTGACCGGCTCAAGCCCGACATCCGTAGGTCGGGCTTGGACAAACAGAAACTGATATAAGCCCGGCCCGGCCAAGCCCGTCAAAGCCCGAACATATAATAGGTTAGGCTTAGTTTTCATATAAAACCCAAGCCCGACCCGGCCAAAATATATATTTATTAATGAAAAATATATATTTATATATATTACTAGTTATTAAAAAATAGGAACAAGCAATATGGAAACAACAAATTACATCATAAGCATATTGGTAACATTCATTCTCTCTTTGTAAAGATAAAATCTATTATTCGGATTAGATGTAGAGTTACAGATTATAGGAAACTTCAAGGAACAGATTTGGATTTATATAGAAAGATTACTGGAGTTTGACGTTGTTGCTCCTTGATCGTTTTTTGCTGTAATGATTTTGTATTGGTGGTTTTATTAATGGAAGAACAATACTTTTAGAGAAAAAAATTATTAAAAAATATATAAATAATTTATCTTTAAATAATATTAATATATATATTTATAGATGTGCGGGCCGGACAGGGTTTGGGAATGGAATTCTAATGAGGGGAATTGTCATGATGATTCAATATTTTGAAAATAACTACTATTTTACCATGTGAGCTAGACATTTTTCAATTAAAATTTTTTTAACAAAATATCTACACATATACGTTGTAAATAAACGTTTCTTCTCTTCCCTTCCCATGTGATCTGTTTCTTCTCCTTTTTGTGATTTGATTTTTGATCTAACCTTCTCTTCCCCTGCGATCTTCATCTTCTCTCTTAGGTACTGAGTTCTACATTCTTCTTCTTCTTCCTTTTGATTTTCTGCACTTCATTGTTTTATAATCTCGTTTTTTTTGCGTTTTTGGTATTGTTGTTGTTTGATTGAATCTTAAACTGAACTTATTTTTTGATTTTATTTTTCTCACTGCTTTGATTTCAGAGTCTTGTAGTTCTTTCTCTTGTTGTTCTTCGAATCATAAATTCAAGCTGTTTTTGTGATATTATGTTTTCGTTTTAGCTAATTTGTTTGATTTCGGGATTTGTAGTTCATTCTTTTGTCTCGAGTAGAGGATTTAGAGTTCATTTAGTATTTTTTAACATTCAATCTGTTGAAATTGAAGTGCACACCATGTGTTTGATAAAATGCGAAGCTGAGATCATTGTTTACTCTTAGGCGATTGGACATCTGTTAGATATCTATTGGACATATATTTGATTTCTATAGGATATCTGTTGTTGAAGATGTGATTGATTACGATCCTTTGATTTCTGCTGCTCAAGAAAATTTCAATGATGATCATGATCTTTACGTACAGAATTTATCTGAGATTGTGTTAAATGAGATTTTATAGTTTGGCTGAAACTAATTCGGCGGAAAATTTTGTTCCTGAAGTTGTCATTATAGTCCCAAATATTGATTCTTTTAAGATTGGTCAGATTTTTAAGGACAAGGGTATTCTTATGGATGCTACCACCGAACCGTACGTTTAGAGGAAGAATAATACATTTTTTGTTGTGAATAAATTTTCAGATGTGCACACGTGTGATATTGATGAAAGAAATGGTGAGAAGAGGCATGCTACCACCGAGTTAATTGCCATCCACTGCCGTCGAGACATAATTGGGTTTACCTGATGATGTTGTACAACATGCTGTTCTTCCTCTCGATGTTAAGTCAAAAGTAGCCAGACCGAGAAAAGAAAGGTATCATTCCTCATGGGAGAAATCCAAGTATTCTATGAAATGTAGTGCTTGTGGAAGAATTGGACATAATAAACGATCTTGTAGGGGCAAGAAATAATTTTTTGTCTTTATTATAAGTTTGAAATAGCTATTTGATCTTTGACATATATACTATAATTTTGAATAAGGAATTGAACATTAGACATATATTGAATATCTATTGCAAATATATTGCACATCTATTGGTTATAATTGGACTTTAGTATAATTTTGGTTTTAAGCGAAGAATCCATTAACCAGTGCTTGTTAATAGTATGCTTTCGACTTAAATGGAAGAATGTTAAGTCTCAGCAGGATATGACATTCAATTTGATCACAAATAGTTTTGGTTATTGATTGCAAAGATTGATTATCTGTTTTAGTGTTTATTCCCTTAGTGAATTAGTTGCTACTTTTTTAATTATGCTTGAATCTTAGAAACCAACATCGTGATTTGTAATTATTCATTTTTGCTGATATATGGTTTGGTTCAGTTTTATTTGCAGCAATGTTCGTATCACTAGCAGCAGCACTGGTTGATGATGTTCTAAGATGGGCTTTTCAGGCAATGGTTATCAACATCAGTTTAGCTTAAAAGAAATTTTGAGAGTGTATGTTGGAGATCTATTGGACATCTATCAGACATCTATTAGAATATTTTAGAAAATCTATTTTGAAATTGATAATAGACATATGTACAAATATATTTTTACTTTCAGTAGTCACTTGTTTTGAAGTTGATATTAGACATTTATACAAGTATGTGTAATTGACTTGTGTGTTTTCCATTGGCGATTCAATAGATTTCTAATAGATTGTTATTTGATATTTTGTGTATTAAATATTGATCCATTTTAGTTATTGTTTCTTTTTTCTATTGGAATAAGTGATATGCATTGGTTGTATATTGGATATCTATTGGCAAACACAATATCATAACTATTAAAATTCAATTATATTCAAACAGACGTCAGTTCCAACAACTTAGATCCCTAATTACACAAGATTTCAAGAATTAATACATAATTGATCATTAAATTTATCTCTATTGACTATCTATTGTGTCGATATATTGCCCGTGGCTCTCAAGTTTGTTTTCTAGATGTTCCCTTCCATGCATGAATAAGCTCAAGCTAGCCAACCGTGTTTTGTGGATTTGGACATAAAGCTGATCTTGAATTGGTTTTACTCAGCTACAGCTCCTAACAATGAATTAAAAATAAGTAAGAACCAGTAGAAATCTAATAGAGTCCTAATAGACATTCTATATACATCCAATATACATGACAGATTGCTGAAATTCCTTGCAAACTTGTAAAGAAACCTATTCAGTAGTGGAAATGCATCATTGTCTGGTTTATGAGGCTTCCAACATTTCGCATAACAAGAATTTGAAAACTGAGGCCTCGATTTGTAAGTAGGCAACCTGACCATAGTAGTTGCTATCTCTAAAAAGTCAACCTGAACCTTACTAATTTAATATTGTTATTTCAACAAAATTTCTAAGCTCTCGTATACAAACTTTTGTTCTAGTTGATAGCCTTTAGCCTACCATGCATTGACAATAATATCATCTACATGACAATTTGCCACATAGTTACTATATATGTGCACATCGATTTCAATCATTAGTTGTATCTAAAACTGCATATATGTGTACATCGATTATATAGATGTTGAAATACATGTCATCCATTTACATCAAAGGGCCACATCCTGAACAGTTTTATCCTTCAATTGCAGAGCAACCTTTGCATGCCGTTGAATAATTGATTCAGAGGTATAGCTGAAAGAAGATGTTCATATACCCGAAATCCATAATTCCACATTTTCGTGTTCACAAAATCAGTAATAGCGAAAGAATTATTCAAAAAGATCAAAGAAGAAGAACTTATACATTATCCAATTGAAATCCAACAGTCATCCAATAAAAATTCTATAGACATCCAATAGAAATCAAATACTCGTTAATCAAACTTCAATTTTACATAAAGGAGCTTAATAAGTAACATCATACCAAAGTTAAGCATCGATAGAAATCTTAAAGTACCACAACTAGATATGCTAGAAAAGATATTATCAACTATATTATTCAACCTAGCTACAAAGATGACTATAATGCAGGATACCACAAGACTTGAACTTTCTTGGCCATTTGTAATACCAAACTTGCCATCAATGGCATATGGATACCTATCAATACATGACCAATCATCTGCAACTAACTTAAAGACATGAAAACATTGAATTCAAATTCCTACACAGAAAATAGTAAGATTCAGCTCAAAATTGGTGAAATTAATGTAGCTATACTACTAACAAACCCAACAACCATGAAATAAACCTGCATATCCATTAAATTTGTCCAATTGAAGAGGAAATAAGTAAGCGACAATCAATTTCAATCAAACAAAATTATACAGAGTGAAAGCTCTCACTTTTTAAAATGATGACCAATATGAAATTGACTCAGATCAAGACTTTCAACGTAGTATTGGAAGAGAGTGGTTGATGGAGGAGCGGCGAGACGAGCAGTGGAGGAACGACGGCGAGACGAAAGCGACGAGAAGGGAGAACGACGAGAAGAGGAGAACGATGAGAGGAGATCGAGTCAGAGAGTGAGAGGTGTTTGAGATTTGTTTCAAATGGAATGTAAAATTGGGAATTCTTTTCCATGTTTTCTCTCTTTTTGTTATTTGTTTTTTGTTTGCCAATTTTTTTTGTTTTTTATGCCCATTTATGTAAAAGCCCCTTCTAATTAAGGGCTTGAGCCGAACAATATTAGTGTCGGCCCGACCAGGTCCGGCCCAGCCCGCCCATTGAACTGGTCTGGTTTGAACTTGGCTTAAATAGCTTACTGCACCCCCAAAATTTTTCAAATTTCTCTTAGCTCCCTGAACTCGACAAAAGTGCACTAGTTTTCGCCCTGAATGCCAGGGTTCTTGTCGGTTTGACTTTTCAAAGATATAATTTTCCTAATTTTTCTCTGTCCAATCAGAAGCTTACACATGACATTCAAAGTCAAACTGGTACACGCTTGTTGAATTCAAATGCCTAAAAGAAACTTTGAAAAGTTCAGGAGAGCAGTAGTCCATTTAGACCAAGTTCAGGCAGGTAGAATATATTCAGCCATAAAAAGACATTATAACTAATCAGTTACAAGTTATCGCTTTGATATTCATTTAATTAATTGGTCAAGGATCACGAAGCAAACAGAAATTATTTCTGTAAAAGCTTTGGATTAACGAATTTTTTACGTGCTTCAATGTTTATTTAAGTTGATATGGAGAATAAACAATATAAGCTAATTCGTTTTATATGACATAAATTTAGCATTATATACACACTCGCTTATAGGAGGACTCTTGATAGTATCAAAGTTATTTAGAGACATGGTGGAGTTTTTGGTTATAGAATACGATGAGCCTTTGAAGAATTAAATCAATTTTTTACAAGGGACAGTGTTCAAATTTAAGTGCACTTAATGTTGAAAAACAAATAATAGTTATGCAAGTAAATAGGATTTCATACCTAGAAAATGAAAATAAATAGGATTTAATACCTAGAAAATGAAAAAAAAAGGAAGTAAAAAATATACCTATGAGATGTATGAATAAAGAATAATGTTCAAAGTGGTGCATTTTTAACCTAGTTTGAAAACTTGTTAACATATTATTTTTTTTTTTTTGAAATTAATGGAATTTTTGAAGAGGCTAAATATTAAACCTAGGACCTCCCATCACTTTAATAGAGTGGTCTACCAATTGACCTACACCCAGTTGGTATTAACACGTTATTTATAAAAAGAAAGTATGAAAACTTGCTTTTTATTTATAAAGAGAAAGTATGAAAACTTGCTTTTTATTTATAAAAACAAAGTATGAAAACTGGTTTTGTAAGCCAGTTTTATGCAAAATAAGTATCCAATCAAGTCTAGCTCGGAACCTAAAAAACTTGGATAACATCTCCATTTTGTTGATTATATCGCCCATATTCGATAAAAGTTTATAGCTTAGTCAAAACTCCATAAGTCCTCTTCTCTTTTCTCTTTGTTTCTCTCTTCGATTCGCTTTCTCTAATCGTCTTTTTTTTTAATAAATTTCCATTCCTTTGGTTTTCATTTTTTGTTCTCTGGCTGCATTTTAGATTCTCACTGCTAAAATTAAGCAAAATGAAAATATCCCAATTTTTTTACGGGAGTTGCTTTTCTCCAAATATCCCCAAATTTAGTTGAGTTGAGAGGTATATAAGTATGAACATTGCAAATCCATTACACCCAACTTTTATTATAAAAATACTTTAGTTCAAGTTAATCAATATATGGTGTCCAACTAAATATATTTGTGTGGTTTCTATACATTTAACTACATATAACATGACATAACGTTAATTTATTAAAAATAGTGGAGTTTTTGAACCCCACTTCTTTGCATATGGAGCCGCCACTAAGTATGAAAACTTGCTTTGTCAGCATTTTTCCATATTCTTTTACTCCTAGTCTGAAAACTCTTGATAGAAGCAGTAATCTATGCAAATTGAAATTTGTTATGAGAACCAGTTATTGATCGGGTTAAAAATGCACCACTTTGGGCATTATTCTTTAACCGTGCACCTAATAGGTATATTTCTTACTTTTTTGCATTTTTTAGTCTTAAATCCCAAAAAATATAAAATGATTCAAAAGTTTCATCCTTGCTTCCTTGCAGGACAACCCAAAAGAACCTGGTTAGGTCATTGTTCGCACTTTTCTGCACACTAGAAATAAGTTCTTTTGAATAAACAGGTGTTGTCAGTGCCGCTAGTGCAAAAGTAGAAAAGAGGAAACAACAAGTATACAGTTGAGATGTACTTTTAAGAGATTACCGTCCCCGTAAGGAAAGAAGCGAACTTGATTCACCAAAAGTCAAGATAAAATAAATGGTTGGTAGATTATAGAGATAGAATATAGTAGAAAACACCAAAGAGTAGAAAAATACAAAGCAATTAGATAGCTAAATTACTTCGATTCTAAACCTTTTATTCCTTTATTTACATATGGAGATTTATCATAGGTATTCCTTCTTATAATCTATGGTTTGTTTATATTCATGCACGCAAACCTAAACTCCTTGTATTTTATGCTTAGCATAATGACTCTCACATAAACTACAATCATGCAAGATATAGACGATTATATCCGAATAAGACTATTCCCAAACTATATTTGACAAAATTATGATCATTCACCTATTCAGAGAATAAGTATTTGGAATATATTGCCCTCGCTTTTGATGGAAGATAAATACAACAAATATTACTCTAACTCACAAACCTGATTTGAAAATGAACTCAATACAAAAAGCACTGCATATCATAAACTTCAATCACAAAATATATTACGCACAAGTAGAAAGAAAGATGGTAGGAAATGAAATTAAGACTTAATTTAGATGTAGCAAACTAAATTAAAGAATTAAGTTAGATCAAACCGCTTTCTTGATCGTTGTGTCAAACCTTGCTCGTGGTCTTTCTTCTACTTGAATCTTCAAATGCACCAATCTTCCATGTAAGGCAAATTATTGTAAATAAAACAAAATAATTGATGAAGAACAATGAATTTTATTCATAAGTGTTTTGCAAGTACACTCAAACTAACACTCTAAATAATAACTTAGAAACCTAAGATCAATGTAAATTTCTCTCTCTCTCTCTCTCTCTCTCTCTCTCTCTCTCTCTCTCTCTCTCTCTCTCTTCCTCTCTATCTATGGCTAAACGACGGTCAATTATGATCCGGCATCCCCCCTATGTTCTGGCTGAAAATGGCCTATTCATAAAGGTTCAAAGTCTCATCTCTTCATCCTATTGGCTGGTGAAGAGGTGCCTTATCCAAATGGCGGTTAATAGCGGTTGAATGGCAGTTGTAAGAAAATCTGTGCAGCCAAATAACTAGCGTGTCGTGATCGTGACAATATGTCGCGCTAGTCATAATGATATGTAAAACAAACTACTTCTCAAAATCTCCCTACACGATCGTGACCAATGTGTCGCGCCTGTGAATAGTTGGTTTGCATGAGTCTTTCTCGTTGACTTTAAATTTATTTCATGCATCGAATATATAGCCGACTTGCCTCAAAGTAAGTCCATTTTCGCTATCTTTTTCATCCTTTTGATCCAAATTCTATTTTAGTACAATTTCCTTATAAGATTCACCTATTTCCTAAAAATGCATCTAAAATAACAATACACCACATTAAATTTTGTTTAGCCACAAGATAAGTGTAGTTTCAACACTTATCAATCATCTACAACAAAAGGGTTGACACGCTTTCCACCAAGAATCATTGGCTATATAGGCCCAAATAAGTCAATGTGTAGAAGATTAAGGGGCTGAGTAGAAGAGAAATTTGATAAGGATTTAAAGGTCTTCCTTAACTGCATCCCTTGTTCGAATGCCAATCAGAGTCTATCATTTTCAAAGGCAATATTGCATAATCCCTCAACAAGTTTCTTTCTGGCTAATTTGGATAGATTGTTCATATTGATTTGTCCAGACCTTCTGTGCCATAACAAAATATTATCCTCCTCCAAAACTAAGAATATATCATTAGAGCCATGGGATAAATCTATTATATAAACATTATTAATTGAGGGAGCATGAAGAATAGTTTGGTCAGAGTTACCATCAATGACTAAGCAATCCGGTGAGTCAAAAACAACTTCATGACACAACTGAGCTATATAGAGTAGGTTGAACTTTAGGCCTTTTGCAAGAGACACATTATCAACTAAAGTCTTGATACCCGTTGTATCATTCCCAATAATCTTCCCTATTTTTATTGTCTTCAAAACTGACACTTCCATTTTTCTTTCACTCTAATGGGATGAATTACTTCTCCTCACCTTGCATGTGCCTCGAGCATCCACTATCCAAAACCCACATTTTTCTCTCATTAGTGGATCTGAGACTCACTTGAAAAACAAATAAGTTTTCTTAGGTACCCATGCCTTTTAGCTGGGTTCTCCCTTGTTAGTAATGATCACCTTAGACCGGTCATTTTCATATTAATATTCATTTTTATGCCTACAGAGAACTGTTGCATGACCATATATCCCACAAAAGCTACATGCGACCTTAGGTTCAAGCCGACTCATTTTCCTCCTTTGATAGTTCTTCTCAAAGTTTCGAGCATGGTTACTCTGAGTATTCCTATCATTTAGAGGAGGTACCCACACTTTCTTCAAGGCTATTAATTCAGTAGAGAGCTTATACATTTTCTTAATGAGCTTATTATCATGGTACTCAGCCTTTCCTCTGAGGTAGCAGATATCAAGTGACATAGAAGCATTACAATCTTTTAAGTCAACACATCTCCTCTCAAGTACTTTGATGCATATGGCTAGCTTCTTAGTCACTCTTTTTACTTAAAAGTACGGCATCGAATTCATCAAAAGACAAAGGGAGTTCATAATATACCTCTGGTTTCTTGCCTTTGTTCTTTTCTTTCTTAGCATTTCGATTAATAGTGGAAGATGTTGCTTTAGATGTTGACTCTGAGTTATCATTGACTTAATCTCTAACTGCCAGTAAGTAGACATTGGCTGAGTCTTGTGCTTCCTAGTGTTATGATGATGGCGACTCTAGTTCTGAGTCACTCTAAGTATATGTAGCAGTAAGAGCCTTCTTGTCTCACTTCTTCTCAAATTTGCCCTTTCTGAGCTTAGGACAAGTGGATTCGATATGGCCTTTCTCACAATATTCAAAACATTTGATGTCTTAGTTGAATTCTTTGTGCAACTTATCTTCATTCTCCTTCTTATACATGCCAATCTTCTTTAGAGAAAACTTTTGGTACTTCCTAGTTTTCTTTAAGTAGTGCTTGAATCTTCTAGTGATGATCGCAACTTACTCATTAACTTCGGAGTCTTCGTCAAAGGATTTGGCCTTAAGAATAATGGCTCTGTGTTCTTTCTCCTTTTCTTAGAATCAACCTCATATATCTTGAGGTACATTTCATGAGAAAGAAAAGTGCCAATAAGGTCATCATACTTATAGGTCTTTAAATCATGAGCTTGTTTAATAACACTCTTATTAGCATCCCATTCAAATGTGAGACTTCTCAAGATCTTCTTCACTATTTCTTAGTCAATGAAATTCTTCCCAAGCCTCTTTAATCCATTAATTATATTCTTGAAACTAGTATTCATGCTTTGAATCCCTTAGGCTCCATTTGGAATAACTCATATTCTTTAGTTATCATGTTGATCTTGGTCTCGTTTACCTTATCTGTTCCTTCATAAGTCATCTCCAACTTCTCTCATATTTCATTTATGGTTACACAACCAGAGATTCTATTGAACTTTGTACCATCTAAGGCTATAGAGATAGTTGATGGCAGCAACATTTTCTTTCAGCTTAGCAAGATCATATTTGTCCCAATCTTCTACATGTTTAGGTACTCGAGCACGTTCTTTAAGAATAGTTGGAACATATGGACCGTTGCCTATAGTAAGCCAAGATGACATACTTTGAGACTAAATGAAGTTCTTCATTTTGTTCTTCCAGTATGTATAGTGCTCTCCATGGAACAAGGGTGGTCTAGTAACATACATTCCTTTAGGAAGGAGTTAAGACTGAACTCTTCAAGAAGCATCTATGATAGTGTTGAATGCCATGGTCTTTAACTCAAGATTGTAGAATCTTTTAGATGAGACCCTATTCTGATACCACTTGTAGGTCCCTATGCGTTGAACTCAATGGGTCAACTGGGGTTGCATGGCTCAATTGAGTAATTCTTATTTTGTTTTCGAGAGGTAAAAAAGGGAAAGACAATTATTCGCTGAGTTGGTCAGCGAGAGAGTGAAAACTGTGAAAGATGAGCACTTTAAAGAAAAGGACTTCAATTTATCCTAGTTAAGCAACTTGTGCCTACCTCTAGTCCCAAGAGAGTATCTTTAAAGTAATCCACTGATGTCCACTCCTTTACCCTAGGAGGAGAAGCCTTTGATAAATGGTTCTCGATCATAAAGAGCACCATCCTCTCATTAATCTAAACTCATTAAGTAGTGTTGGGAACTAACAGTCACTTTGAACATGCATAACAGACATGGCGGAAATTTAAAATTTTATTCCTTGTCCCTAGGAACTCCTATTAGTGGCATATAAATTAATTAAAGCCTTAACTAAATTAATTCTCTAGCTATATTAGCATGCATAGGCTAGACATACCTTAATTCTAAATTATATCCTAGCATAAATATATTTTATACTAAGCATGTTATAACTCTAAGTTATAACCTAAGCATAAAATAAACTAAGTGGGAAAATAACCTAAGCATAATAACTATTAAGTCTAAAAACGCTTAAAAAAAGACCTAATAATTAAAAGAGGAATAGAGAACTTACCAGTTGAAGCATGGTTTAGCAAAACCTCCTTGCACAAGCCTCCAAATGTAGGATAACCTCCTTGCACAAGCCTTCAAATTTTGTCAAAACTGCATTATATTGTCAAAACTGCATCACCCAGATCCATCATCCGGTTCATAATCAAACACGCAACACTAAGACTTTTTAAAGTCTTTATATTCCATGAAAAAGTGTCATTCACCCCCCTCTGACCTTATAAAGACCCTCACTTAGACCAACAAAACAACCTAAGCATATTATTAAGTCTAAAAATGCTTAAACAAAAAGACATAATAAAAAGAGAAAGAAAGAAAACTTACCAGTTAAGGCGTGCTTTAACAGAATCTTCTTGCACAAGCCTCCAAGAGTAGGATAGCCTCAATGAGTATCCACACGAACCCCACCAACCAAAACCTCCTCGAGAGTAAGAACTACAGAGCTTTGAGTAGCTACTAGACCAGTCCATAAGCCCACCCAAAATATTAACTAGAGGTTCTTGAATAAATTTAAGCTCCTCAAAGAAATCTCTCTTAGTTAGTTGAGAAAACTATTTGAAGAATCTCAAATACAAAACTAGAGACAAGAAAGAAGAGTTGTTGGTGTGACGAAATGAGGAGGAGAGCCCCTTATATGGGGAGATGGGAGAGCTCCCCTCTTTAATGTGGGATGGGTAAAATACTCATCCCACCCTTAAGCTTGGGTGGCAAGTAGAAGCCTGGCTTACCCCCCAAGCCGGCATAAGGCAAGCCCAAATGGGCTTGCCTTGGCCGCAAGCCCAGCTTGCGAGAAGCCCCATGGGCTAGCCCTTTTTGCATATATGGACTATATAATCCTCCTTTGTTTTAATTTATTTTGTGACCCTAATAAAATTAGTTACCGGTCAAAATAAATTTCTGGCTTAACTAGAAAATGGTTTAATCATTTTAATCAACATTTTAATTTATTTATGACCCTAATAAAATTAGTTACTAGTCAAAATAAATTTTCGGCTTTACCAAAAATGATGTAATCATTTAATCAGCACTTTAACTTATTTATGACCCTAATAAAATTAGTTACAAGTTAAAATAAATTCTTTGGTCTAACCAGGTAATAGTCTAACAATTCCACATTTAACATTCTCGTAATAGATTAAGTCTATTAATTCTTTACTCAATCAGATGAATGTCCAATGTGTGTGACCTTATAGGATCCCAAAGTATTGAGCTGTTAAGGTTTAACCAATCCTCGTTCTATAGGAACTATTGGCTTCAGGTTCTGGACCGTGAATAGAACTCGATTACCTTAAACGACTGTAGTACGCCTCTAGCAAGGGTCCACCATCCCCCATTACTCGAAATGTCATTTGTGCTTATGACTTAATCCTTGTTAATGGAATAGTTTCCTAATGCAATGAACTCCTTCCATTCTTTAATATAGTACCATCTAGTTTGTTGCACTCGGTTAAAGTGTTAACGCACTAATAGCGACGTTGCTCCAAGCTATCCCAATTATTTACTTGTTACTAAAGTATATTGCTTTCTACCATAATGTGTTTGACTAGAAACTATTTCTATCAATCATGTACTCTGATCAGAGGTTTATAGCAATCATCACTTCAACAAGTGGCCAGATACAACTCCTTAATATCTCCGGAGCGATGGATTCTTTCCGACTACATAGCTTACCAATGTGTTGTCATCACCATACTCGTAATCACCCATAACAACCTAAATTAATGAGTACAGAGGAACGACCCAAAGTATAGAGATAGTACCATACAAGATAACTAGTATTTCAAGTATGAGGATATTCACAAAGCTACTGCATAAAGATATCACTAACACTATGATATATTTACCAAGTGTTTATCTTATTGCGGTCTCCAATATATCTTCCAGCTATATCCATTTGTAAAACTTAAAGCACCACCTTAAGTCTTTAGGAGGTTAACTGCTTAGACCCTTTCCAAGAAAGTTTACCACATGCTAGTCTTACTACTTCATCAATATCCTTTCTTGATGAAACTATTACTAGGGATAGTTTAGGCATAATAATAATTGCACATGAAGGAGGTGTCACTAAACATAGTCCAACTATAATTTCTCTCACTTCATGCTATGATATATCAAGGACTTTCATACACAAATATCAATGAATATATTTTAACCAGTCATAATATATATGGACACACTGATATAAACAAAAGATTAAATGCCTTTATTAATAAAACGAATTATTCGAACCATTATATAATTAAGATATATTGCCCTAATTGCCTTAAGGGCATACATCATATCTAACAAACTCCCTTTTGCACTAGGGCCAATTAGCAATATGTCTTAATCCATATGCTTTCACATGTTGATCATGTTTGATTGCGTTAATGGCTTTGTTAGACCCTCCACAAGGTTTTAATCAGTGGGGACATATTCCAATCTTATCATCTAAGTATCAATAATCTCCCTGATTATATGATACTTTTTGGATATATGTTTAGTTTTCTAGTGATACCATGGTTCTTTTGCCTGAGCTAGAGCACCATTATTATCACAATACAAAGTAATTGGATCAACAATCTCAAGCACCACACCAAGATCACCGATGAATCCCTCTAACTAGGCATCTTCCTTTACTGCTTCATAGGCTTTAATGTATTCAGATTCCATGGTTCAATGAACAGTAGTTTCTTGCATGAAACTCTTCTAGCATACTGACTCTCCATTTAACACATATATAAAACTTGACTGAGACTTAAAGTAATCCTTGTCAGATTGAAAACTCGCATCAATGTAACCTCTAATTGTGAGATCACCTTCTCCATATATCAAGAACTCATCTTTAGTCCTTATCAAGTACTTAAGAATTGCCTTAATGGCTATCTAGTGCTTTTCACCTTGATCTGATTGATATCTGCTCATAAGGCTCAAAGATTGAGAGGCATCTGGCCTAGTACATATCATAGCATACATGATGAATTCTATCACGGATGCATAGGGTATATCTTTCATGTGCATTCTCTCTCCTTAGATAAGTTAATCCCCTTTGTAATCAGGAGACAACCTTTCTTAGAATGCTCAGTGTTGAACCTATTCAGAACTTTGTCTTTACATATACTTTGAGAAAGACCTGATAGCCTCTTGGATCTATCTCTATAGATCTTTATACCTAGTATAAATGCTGCTTCTCCAAGGTCTTTCATGGAGAACTTTCTTGACTATCACATTTTAATACTTTGAAGAAGAGAAATATCATTTCCTATTAGTAGAATGTCATCGACATGTAATACTAAGAAAACGACTGCACTCCCACTAACCTTCTTGTAAACACAAGGCTCATTAATGTTTGGACATAAAACCAATTCACGGATTATCTGATAAAATAGAACATTCCAAATCTTGGATGCTTGCTTAAGTCAATATATAAACCTTTGAAGTTGGCATACCTTCATGCCATTCTGAGATGTAAAACCCTTGGGGTGTGTCATATATGCATCTTAATCCAAATCCCTATTCACGAATGTTGTTTCAACATACATCTACAAGATCTCATAATTATAATGAGCATCAATTATTCTTATGGATTTAAGCGTGGCTACACGTGAGAAAGTTTCATCATAGTCAATACCTTTACGTTTACTATAACCTTTCACAATAAACCTTGCCTTATAGGTAATCACATTATTGTCCATGTCAGTCTTCTTCTTGAAGACACACTTGCACCCGATAGGTCTAACCCCTTCCAGTGCATCAACCAAATTCCAAACTTAGTTCTCATACATAGAATCCATTTCTGATTTGATGGCTTTAAGCCATTTATCAGAAACTGAGCTCTTTATTGCTTGATCATAGGTTCTTGGTTCATCATCCTTCATGAGGTATAGTTCCTTATCATTCGTGATGATAAAATCATATCTTTTGAGACCTTTATAAACACGACTGGATCTTCTTAATGAGTGTGTTTTGACAGGTTGTTCTTGGATCACACCTTCTTGTGTATCTAGAATGGGGTCAATCAGCTGATTATCTGTTTCTTCCTCTTGAACTTCCAGCTTAAGATTGTTCCCATTGACTTTTGCAAGTAAGTGTTCCTTTTCCAAAAAGTGAGCACTCCGAGACACAAATACCTTATGTTCTTTGGGTTGGTAAAATAAATATTCAATAGTTTCCTTTGGGTATCCAATGAATAGACACTTCGTGGATTTACCATGTAGCTTATCTAATGCTATCCTCTTTACCATGGCAAGAAAGCCCCATACTCTTCGGTGACTTAGAGATGGCCTTTTATTACACCATCTTTTGTAAGGCATAAAATCAACTGGGTTAGAGGGCTCTCTGTTTAATACATAAAATGACCTCTTTAGAGTATATCCCCAAAAGGATTTACTGAGGTTATCTTGGTTCATCATGGACCGAACCATATCTAATAATGTCCGATTCATTCTTTCTAACACTCTATTGTGTTGGGGTGTGTAACTGGGGAGCTATCCCATTCTCTTTTAGATAATCTTGTAACTCTTGGCTTAAGTATTCTCCACCTGGATCAGATCGTAGTGCTTTAATACTTTTCTCAAGTTGTTTCTCTACTTCATTTCTGAATATTTTTAACTTTTCAAAACATTCAAACTTGTGCTTCATCAAGTATAGATAGCCATATCATGATTAATCATCAATAAAAGGTTATGAAGTAGGAGTATCCTGCTAGTGCTCGAACACTCATTGAACCACACACATGCGTATGTATAAGTTCCAATGTACTTATGGCTCATTCACCCTTACCTTTAAAGGGTAACTTAGTTTTTTTCCTTTTAAACAAGGTTCGCAATCACCATAAGACTCCAAGTTCATTGGGGCCAAGTCTCCACGCTCATGCAACTTGGTTAGGCAATCTTTGTTTATATAGCCTAAATGATAATGCCATAAGTAGAAAGATTTCACATTGTCTAATTTAACTTTCTTCACATTGTTTATATTAAAAACTTCTGTTTTAGTATCAAGAACATAAGTTCCACCATTCAATATCCCATACCCATAAAGAACATTATTTAAATTAATCTGACAATTATTATTCAAAAATAAAACTTCAAATCCCTCTGCTACTAAATGTGCAACATAGAAAATATTCTTAGTAACATTTGGAATATAGTAACAATTATTCAAAACTAAAAGTGGGCCACTAGGAAAAATAAGATTAAAGCTTCCTACGGCTAATGACGCAACTTGTGCTCCATTTCCCACATGTAGGTCTATCTCCCCTTTTGCAAGCCTCTTACTGTTCCTTAGTCCCAACACAAAAGTACAGATGTGAGAACCACAACCAGTATCCAATACCCAAGTTTATTCATGAGGAAAAGTATCATAGTTTCAATTACAAACATAGCAAAAGTAGATGCCTCTACAAGCTTCTTCTTTAAATGTTCAGAAGTGGGAACTTTATAATCCCTCTTCCAGTTTCCCTGTTCCCCGCATTGGAACCAGACATATTTAGATGTCTTCTTTTCTTTCTTCTTCTTACTAATTCTTTTCTTGGCCCCCAATGCCTTCTTCCTTCTAGAAGTTTTGCCCTTCTCGAGCAACAGTAGAGTCTTCTGGTCTTTCTTGATATGAGGTTCTACTGTCTTCAGCATGTTGATTAATTCTGGAATCATAGAATCAATCTTGTTCATGTAATAGTTAATCACAAAATTTGAGTAACTATCTGTTAAGGACATCAACACAAGGTTGATACTTAATGCATTATTCATTTAAAATCCCAATCTATTCCGTTTCTCAAGGTATCCTAAGAGTTTACGTACATGTTGAGAGGCAGAGGCATCAACCTGCATCTTGGTTCCAAAAAGGAGTCTTGAGGTCTCATACCTCTCTGTCCTTTCTTGCTCAGCAAAGAGCTCCTCAAGATGGAGAACCATGGTCTATAAGTTAATTTTCTCATGTTGTTTTCAAAGCTCAGGATTCATGGACCCCAACATTATGCTTGTTGTAGTCCTACAATCTTTCTTGTGCTTCAACTAGGCATCATGTTCCACTTGATCCCCAACATCAGGTTCTACGGGGAAAATTTCATTTAGAGTATAGACAATTCCCTCGGATTTAAGAACTATTCTCACAGCTCGAAACTAAATCAGAAAAGTTTGAGCCATTCAGTTGTGTCAAGTAACAGACGGATGTTAATGTTGGAGGTCTTTTTCAACCTAAGATATAAGAAAAGAAATATTATTTAGACTTTAGTATATAATACATGTGTTTAATACAAGGAATTTTAATTAATTACATTTATCCTACCATTTTTGAAAATTTACAATAGCCCATGCTATTGAATTTGAGAAGTCTAGCCTAGCTAAATTTCAAAGTAGGCAACATCTACAACTAGTCTAATATGACCCTTAATTTTATGAGTCAAGCCATATTAGTAAGTTGTAGTTGGAATCCCATTCCATTTGCATTGTATGCAATTGTTCATTTGTTCAAGTTCCCTAATTCCAAGGGACGTGTGCTCTTATATTAGCATCTCCTTGAACGTGTCTAAGTTCTGCGGCTAGCCCCCAATTTTATAGTGGACTACCCAGTCCTGTTAAGGCAGACCCTATCTCAATATCTATAACCGATCAATTTAGACAAAATGATCACTTTGCGCAACACTTTCTGGCTATAAAAGATCATATTATAGATTCAAGTAAGGAAGACTAACTTGCATTAATATATTTACTTTGGGATTTTATCTTGGTGTTAAACGTCTCACCCAATCTAGGATATATTAGATGGCCACATTTATAATAACTTATATTAATTCAGAAATTTTTAGAATCAATCAAAAGGTCTAACCTTTAGTGGGTTCAAGCGCTTTATTATAATTATTCCATCAACCTAGATTATATGCAAAAATATTAACATTCTTTATTTGTTATATATATTGCATTTCCTTTAAGTTTTTATTCAATAATTTAAATTTTACTTTGTTATAGAAACATATATAAACACCATCTTACATACTAGAAATAAATTAGTTCATATTTAATCCCCTCTTAGTCAATTCAAGCTACACCGATATAGGTTCCGAGGTAGGAGAGGTGCCCTATGAGAAGTAGACACGAAGTCCAATCCTTGCCAGAACAAACATGGGCATAAACTTAAAGACCATGGATCCTCTTGAACTAATAAATTTCGTTCCTTCAATTCATGTAAATCAAAGGCATCTATATACTTTGTAACTTATATAATTTATTGAGTCTTTGATAATTTTTGAGTAAGTTGAGCATGGTTATTCGAAATTATCTATGTCCATTTTCTAACCATAAAATGAAAACCTAAGTTCATCTATTGTTGCAAACAATTAATAAAACTTAAATCATTTCATATAGAAAATAAAATTCTGTTCGCTTCTAACTTAATAATGCATTAAATAGGCAGACTTCGATACCATTGTTCGGAACTGAAAGTCACTTTAAACATGCATAACAGGCATGGCGGAAATTCAAAATTTTGTCCCTTATCCCTAGGAACTCCTATTAGTTGCATGCATAGTCTAGGCATACCATAATTCTAAATTACATACTAGCATAAATATTTTATACTAAGCATGTTATAACTCTAAGTTATAACCTAAGCATAAAATAAACTAAGCATGTAAAAAACCTAAGCATAATAATTATTAAGTCTAAAAATGTTAAAGAAAAATACCTAATAATTAAAAGAGAAAGAAAGGAAACTTACCAGTCAAAGAATGCATTAGCAGAACCTCCTTGCAAAAGCCTCCAAGTGTAGGATAGCCTCTATGAGTATCCACACGAACCCCAACAACCAAAACCAACAATTAGGAAGAACTATAGATATTTGAGTAGCTGCTAGACCACACCAAAAGCCCACCTAAAAATATTAACTAGAGGTGCCCAATAATATTTAAGGATCCTCAAAAATAACTTGCTCTTAAGTCAACTCGAGAGATAGCACGTTGGAGTCTCAAGTAGAGACTCAAATGAGCTTGTGGTGCAATTTGAAAGGAGCATGGAGAAGCCTATTTTTGGCTTGGGGAGCAAAATATTGCTCCCCACTTTCCAATGTGGGATGGAATAAGACCCATCCCATATCCGGGTCAGCCACGTGAATCCAATATGATTCGCAGGCTACCCCACCACACACAGCATGCAAGGCATGTTGTGTGTGCAGCAAGCTAGGTTTGTGGGCCTCTCGCAACCCCAGCTTGCAGAGAACTGTTTTGAGCCCGTACTACGGGTTCTTGTGCACGCTGCCTAGTAGCTTGCCATGAGCCTGCAGTTCCCTTTTGCGATCTAGTCCCCAAACAAATTTTCAAGTAATTTTTAATGAGGTCCAACGTACTTTGAAAAATTCTCTTTCAATTCTTTTCAAATTTATATTTTATTTATGACCCTAATAAATTAGTTACCGGCCAAAATAAAACTTTGGTTTAACCAAAATTGATCTAATCATTTTAATCAACATTTTAATTTATTTATGACCCCAATAAAATTTGTTACCGGTTAAAATAAATTATTGGTCTAACCAAATAATAATCCAAATATTATTATATTATATTGTCGTAATAGAATAAATCTATTAATTCTTTACTTAGTCCGATGAATGTCCAATGTGTGTGACCTTATATGATCCCAAAGTATTGAGCTGGTAAGGCATAACCAATCCTTGTTTTATAGGAACTATTGCCTCAAGGTTCCAAATTGTGAACAGAAATCGATTACCTTAAACAACTGTAGTACACCTTTACCAAGGTTCAACCATCCCCCATTACTCGGAATGTCATATGTGCTTATGACTTATGCCCTATTCTTTTAAACTTATATTTAGTCCAATGCAGTTCAGTTCAGTACTGCATACATATAAATTTACACTGAAATAAGTGCTTTTCAGTTTAGTTCAGTTTAGTTTAGTACTGCTACTTATAAGTTGAAAAGAATAGGGCCTTAATCCGGGTTAATGCAATAGTTGTCCAATGCTATAAACGCCTTCCATTCTTTAATATTAGTACCATTTGGTTTGTTAGGCTTGGTTAAAGTGTTAACCCACTAATAGCGAGGTTGCTCCAAGCTATCCCAGTTATTTACTTGTTAGAAAAAGTATATTGCTTTTTAGTATAACATGTTTGACCAGAAACTATTTGTATTAAACAAATACTCTGATCAGAGGTGTATAGCATGTTGGGAACTGATAGTCAAATTGAACCTGCACAACAGGCATGGCAGAAATTCAAAATTTTGTCCATGTCCCCAGGTACTCCGAATAGATGCATACAAATTAAATGAAGCCTTAAATAAATAATTCTCTACCTAGGTTAGCGTGCAAAAGGGCTAGGCATACCATAATTCTAAATTATATTCTAGCACTTATATTTTATACTAAGCATGTTATATCTCTAAGTTATAACCTGAGCATAAAATAAACTAAGCATGCAAAACAACCTAAGCATAATTATTAAGTCTAAAATACTTAAAGAAAAGACTTAATAATTAAAAGAGAAATACAAACATACCAGTGAAGCATGCTTTAGCAGAATCTCCTTGCACTAGCTTCCAAGTGTAGGATAGCCTCTTTGAGTATCCACACAAACCCCACCAACTGAAACCTCTCAATGAGCAAGAACTGAGGAGCCTTGAGTAGTTACTAGACCAGTCCAAAATTCCCACCCGAAAATATAAACAAAAATATTCAAGTTCCACTTAAATCAGTGTGTAAAACAATGAAGAGGAGCCCCCTTTTTATAGGGGCAGCATGAGCTCCCCGAAATAAATGTGGGATGGGAAAATTCCCATCCCGTCCCTTGAGACACATGCAGATCCTAGTGCATTCGCATGCTCCCCAAGCTAACCTGGCTTGCTCCATAAGCTGGGTTAGTGGGCTTGTACAAGGCAGTCTCTTGCGACCTTGCCTTGCCCCACAAGCTAGGCCTCACGGTCTTGCCCATAAGACCAGCTTGCGAATGGCCCTTTTGGGCTTTGCAAGCATTGCTTGTTCAGCACTTGCTCAGCCTAGGCCGCATGCCCATACAAGCTGGGCTTGAACGGCATGCGACCCACGAGTACGCCATGCACTCGTGTGCCCTTTTGTCATAAGCCCCTCAAGTCCTTTCTGGCTTGCGGGGCGTACGTATGCAAGGTCTAGCCCTCACTTTGGCAATCCGATTTTTTTAGCTCTCCTCAATATTTTATTTTTTGACCCTAATAAATTAGTTACCAGTCAAAAATAAATTTCTTGGTTTACACAAAATGATCTAATCGTTTTTAATCAATTAAATAATAATCCAATTATTATATTATATTTTTGTATTAGAATAAATCTACTAATTCTTTACTTAGTCCGATGAAGGTCTAATGTGTGTGACCTTATAGGATCCTGAAGTATTGAGCTGTTAAGGATTAAGAAAACCCTTGTTCTAATGGAACCATTGGCTTGAGGTTCTATACCGTGAATAGAACTTGATCACCTTAAACGACTGTAGTGGGCCTCTAGGAAGGGTCTACCATCCCCCATTACTCAGAATGTAATTTATGCTCGTCACTTAATCCCAGTTAATGCAATAGTTATCCAATGCGATGAATTCCTTCCATTCTTTAATATTAGTATCATCTAGTTTATAGGGTTCGGTCAAAGTGTTAACCCACTAATAGCAAGGTTGCTCCAAGCTATCCCAGTTATTAACTTGTTACCGAAGTATATTGCCTTTTACCATAGTGTGCTTGACTAGAAACCATTTCTATCAAACACATACTCTAATTAGAGGTTTATAGCAATCATTACTTCAATAAGCAGTCAGGTACAACTCCTTAATATATCTGGAGCGATGGATTCTTTCCGACTACTTAGATTACCAAGTGTGATGTCATCACTATACCCATAACACCCTAAATTAATGAGTGTGTAGGAATGCCCCAAAGTATAGCAATAGTACCACACAAGGTAACTAGTATCTCAAGTATGAGGATATTCACAAAGCTTATTGCATGAAGATAGACGCTAACACATTGATATAAACACCAAGTGTTTATCTTACTGTGGTCTGCAATATATCTCCTAGATATATCCATGTGTTGAAGTTAAGGCACCACCTTCAGTCCTTTGGAGAGTGACTGGTTGGACCCTTTGCAAAAAAGTTGACCACATGCTAGTCTTTTCGCTTCATCAATATCCTTTCTTGATGAAACTATGACTAGGGATAGTTTAGACATAATCGTAATTGCACATGTAGCAGGTTCCACTAAATATAGACCAACTATAATTTCTCTAACTCCATGCTATGATATGTCAATGACTTTTGTATACGTATATAAGTGAATATATTTTAAACAGCTATAACATATTTATAAGCACATCGATATAAACAAAAGATTAAATGCCTTTATTGATTAAACAAATTATTCATACTATTACATAATTAAGATATATCACCCTAATTGCCTTAAGGGCATACATCATATCCAATAAACTCCTACTTGCACTAAGGCCACTTAGCCATATGTCTTAATCCACATGCTTTAACATGCTGGTCATACTTGACTTGAGTCAATGGCTTTGACACACCATCCACGAGGTTCTGATTAGTGGGTACATATTCTAGTCTTATAATCTTAGCATCAGCAATCTCCCTAATTATATGATACTTTTTGGATATATGTCTGTTTTCTGATGAGATCGTTGTTCCCTTCCTTAAGCTATAGCACCATTGTTATAACAATATAAAGTAATTCGATCAACAGACTAAGGCACCACACCGAGATCACCAATTAATCCCTTTATGCAGACAGCTTCTTTTGTTGATTTGCATGCAGCAATGTATTCAGATTCTGTGGCTGAATCAGTAGTAGTTTCTTGCTTGGAACTCTTTCAACATACCACCCCTCCATTTCATGCATGAACAAAACCTGACTGACACTTAAAGTCATCCTTGTTAAATTGGAAACTAGTGTCTGTGTAACCTCTAATTATGTGGTTACTTTCTCCATAAATCAAGAACTCATTGTTAGTCCTTCTCAAGCACTTAAGGATTGCCTGGACGGCCATACAATGCTTTTCACCTGGATCTGACTGATATCTGCTTATAAAGCTCAAAGCCTGAGAGACATCTGGCCTAGTACAAATCATAGCATACATGATGGATCCTATCACAGATGCATAGGGTATATCCTTTATGCGCATTCTTTCCTGGGCTCTCTTCGGACACTCAGCATTAGATAGGTTAATCCCCTTTTGTCATCGGGAGATAACCTTTCTTTGAATGCTCAAGGTTGAACCTATTTAATACCTTGTCTATATATGTGCTTTGAGAATGATCTAACAGCCTCTTGGATCTATCCCTGTAGATCTTTATACCTAGTATAAATATTGCTTCACCAAGGTCTTTCATGGAGAATTTTCTTGACAACCATACTTTAACATTTTGAAGAAGAGAAATATAGCTCCCTTTTAGTAAAATGTCATTGATATATAATACTATGAAAATGATCGCACTCCCACTAACCTTCTTGTAAACATAAGGCTCATTAATGTTTTGATAGAAATCCAGTTCACGGATTGTCTGATCAAACCTTATATTCCAACTCCTGGATGCCTGCTTATGTCCATAAATGGATCTTTGTAGCTTGCATACCTTTGATCCATTCTGAGACGTAAAACCCTTAGGTTGTGTCATATTCACATCTGGGTCTAAATCCCCATTCAGGAATGCCCATTATAACATCCATCTGCTAGATCTCATAATCGTAATGAGTAGCAATGGCGAGGAGTATCCCTATGGATTTAAGCATGGCTACCGGTGAGAAAGTTTCATAATAGTCGATACCTTTAAGTTGACTATAACCTTTCACAACCAACCTTGCTTTATAGGAAATTACATTACCAAACAAGTCCGTCTTCTTCTTGAAGACCCATTTGCACCCATTTGGTGTAACCTCTTGTGGTGCATTAACCAAATTCTAAACTTTGTTCTCATACATGGAATCCATTTTTGATTTTATGGCTTTTAGCCATTTATCAGAATCTGAGCTTTTCATTGCATCATCATATGTCCTTGGTTCAACATCTTCCATGAGATATAGTTCTTTATCATTAGTGATGATAAAACCATATTATTCCGGACCTTTGTGAACATGACCTAATCTTGACAATGATTGTGTTTTAATAGATTGTTCTTGGATCACACTTTCTTATGCATCTAGAATGGGGTCAATCAGCTGATTATCTATTTCTTCCTCTTGAACTTCTAGTTCAATATTGCTCCCACTGACTTTTGCAAGTAAGTTTTACTTTTCTAAAAAGTGAGCATTCCGAGACAAATACCTTCTATGCTTCAGTTTGGTAAAACAGATATATGATTATTTCCTTTAGATATCCAACGAACAGACACTACTCAGATTTGTAGTTTAGCTTATCTGACGCTATCCTCTTTACTATAATAGGATAGCCCCACACTCTTAAGTGACTTAGAGATGGCCTTTTATTACACCATCTTTCAAAAGGTGTAAAATCAACTGATTTAGAGGGCACTCTATTAAATATATAAATCGCACTCTCTAGTGCATATCCCTAAAAGGATTTACTGAGATCCGCATGGCTCATCATGGACTTAACAATATCTAATAAAGTACAATTCCTCCTTTCTAACATTCCATTGTGTTGGGGTGTATAAGGAGGGGTCCACTGGGGAACTATCCCATTTTCCTTTAGATAATCATTAAACTCTTGACTTAAGTATCCTCCACATCGATCCGATCGAAGTGTTTTAATACTTTTCTCAAGCTATTTCTCTACTTCAGCTCTGAATAGTTTGAACTTTTCAAAACTTTCAGACTTGTGCTTCATTAAGTACAAATAATCATATAGTGAATAATCATCAATAAAGTAGTAGTATCCTTCTAGTGCCTTAACACTCATTGGACCACACACATCAGTATTTATAAGTTCCAATGTACTCGTGGCCCATTCACCCTTTCCTTGAAAAGGTAACTTTTTCATTTTTCCTCTTAAACAAGGTTCACAATCACCATAAGACTCCAAGTCTATTAGGCCCCATGGTTAAGCGATCTTTATTTATGTGGCCTAAACGAAAATGCCATAAGTAGAAGGAATTTTCATTATCTAATTTAACTTTCTTCACATTATTGATATTGAAAACTTCTGTTTTAGTATTAAGAACATAAATGCCACCAATCAACATCCCATAACCATAAAAAACATTATTCAAACGAATCTGACAATTATTATTCGAAAATAAAATTTTAAATCCTTCTGCTGCTAAACACGCAACAAATACAATATTCTTAGTAACACTCGGAATGTAGTAACAATTATTCAAAACTAAAACAAGTCCACTTGGAAAAATAAGATTAAAACTTCCTATGGCTAATGCAGCAACTCTGGCTCCATTAGCTGCATGTAGGTCCATCTCCCCTTTTGCAATTTTTCAACTATTCCTTATTCCCCACAGAGAAGTACAAATATGAGAACCATAACCAGTATCTAATACCCAAGTGGATTCATGAGGAAAAGTAGCAAAGTTTTCAATTACAAACATACCTGAAGTAGATGCCTCTACAGGATTCTTCTTCAAATGCCCTGAAATAGGAGCTTTGCAATCCCTCTTCCAATGTCTCGATTTCCCACTCTAGATGCAAACATACCTAGATGTCTTCTTTTCTTTCTTCCTTTTAAACCCTTTAACTGATCCTATGGTGACAGTATTCTCTGGGCTATTTTCTGGAGAATATTTGTTTGTAGACTTACTTGAAAACTGTTTGCTTTTGGCATCGAATTTTCTCAATGCATCAATCGATTCCGGGAATGTATAGTCATGAACTTTGAAGCAATGTTCCTATACAAAATTAGCATAGCTGATGGGTAAAGAATCCAATAGGATGTCCATCCCCAAGGATTGACTGTCTTTGGATCCCTGTGATTCCAATTTCACCATGAAATCTCTAATCTTGTTGTTGTGTGCTACAACACTTGTCCCTTCCTTCATCTTAGAGTTGGAAAGTTCATTAGTCAACTTGAACCTTTCATACCTTGCCTTTTAAGGCAAACCTGTTAGATGGATCAACATGGTTTCCAGACTCATGTGATCGTACTGTGAATGTATCATAGGATTCATAGTATCTAACAGCAAGTATGACACATAAACTGAATCCTTCAAATATTTCAACCATGCCTGGTTAATTAGAGCCGGTGTATCAGTGCTAGGAATTCTTGTAAATGGATTTTCAAGAATATATGCCAATTCATAATCCTTAAGGATGTCCCTTACATCCTTGATCCATTCATGGTAGTTAATTGCTGTTAAAACTTGGATGTCTTTAAAACAAATTTTTTAAAATGGAGTTCATATTCAACCTAAGATATAAGAAAAGAAAAGAAGTTTAGATATTAGTTTAAGTACATGTATTTAATATAAGGACTTTTAATTAAATACATTTGTCCTACTATTTTCTATGAAATTTACAATAACCATTCTATTGAATTTGGGAATTTTAGCCCATCTAAATTTTCTAGTAGGTAGCATCTATAATTGGCCTATTATGACCCAAATTTTGTGAGTCAAGTCACTATAGTAAGCTATAGTTGGAATCCCTTTCCATTTGCATTGTATGCAATTGCTAATACATTCAAGTTCCCTAATCCCTAAGGAAGTGTGCTCTTATTTTAGCATCTCCTTGAATAAGTCTCAGATCTAGGCCTAGCCCCCAGTTTTATGGTGGACTACCCCAGTTCTGTTAAGGCAGACCCTATCCTAAATTTTATATCCAATCAATGTGGACTAGAAGGAACGCTTTGCATAGCACTTTGATAGCCCAAAGAGACCGTATTGTAAATTTAAGTAAGGAAGACTATAACTTGCCTTAATATATTTACTTTGGGATTTTATTGGTGTTAAGCGTCTCACCTAATCTAGGATTTTATCAGATGGACATATTTATAATAACTTGTATTAATTCAAGGAATTTTGGAATTAATGTATAAGGTCCAATCTTAGGTGGGTTCAAGCTCTTTATTATAATTATTCCATCAACTTAGATTATATGGAAAATAATTAACACTTTTATTTGTTATATTTATATTGCATTTCTTTTAAGCGTTTATTCAATAAATTTAATTTTTACTCTGTTATAGAAACATATATAAGCACCATCTTATATACTATAAATAAATTAGTCCATATTTAATCCCTGGTTGGTCAATTGAAGATGCACCGATATAGGTTCCCAAGTAGGAGAGGTGCCCTTGAAGTGAGTAGACACCAAGTCCAATCCTTAGCCAGAACAAATACGGGCACTAACTTGAAGACCAATGGATTCTCTTGAACTAATAAATTTCGTTCTTCCAATTCTTGTAATTTGGAAGCATCTCTAACCCATGTAATTTAAATAAATTATTGAAACTTGTATAATTTGAGTAAGTTGAGGAGACTAATTCAAAATAATTCATAACCATTTTCTAACCTTGAAATGAAAGGCACAAGTTTATATATATTATTCTAAACAATTAAATAAACAATAATCATTTCAAATAGAAAATAATATTCAGTTAGCTTCTAGCTTGATTACGCACTAAAAAGGCAAGCTCTAATACCACTGTTGGGAACTGACAGCCAAATTGAACATGCATAACAGGCATGCCGGAAATTCAAAATTTTGTTCCTGTCCCCAGGAACTCTTAATAGATGCATATAAATTAAATAAAGCCTTAACTAAATAATTCACTACCTAGGTTACCATGCAAAAGGGCTAGGCATACCATAATTCTAAATTATATTCTAGCACATATATTTTATACTAAGCATGTTATAACACTAAGCTATACCCTAAGCATGTTATAACTCTAAGCTATAACCTAAGCATAAAATAAACTAAGCATGCAAAACAACCTAAGCATAATTATTACGTCTAAAATGCTTAAAGAAAAGACTTAATAATTAAAAGAGAAATAAAAACATACCAGTTGAAGTGTGCTTTAGCAGAACCTCCTTGCACTAGCTTCCAAGTGTAGGATAGCCTCTACGAGTATCCACATGAACCTCACCAACCAAAACCACTCAATAAGGAAGAACCGAGGAGCCTTGAGTAGTTGCTAGACCACTCCAAAATTCCCACCCAAAAATATAAAAAAATATTCAAGATCCACTTGAATTGGTGTGTAAAACAACGAGGAGGAGCCCCTTTCTATAGGGAGAGCATGAGCTCTCCGAAATAAATACAAGATAGGAAAATTCCCGTCCCGCCCCTTAAGAAACACGGATCCTAGTGGATCCGCGTGCTCCCCAAGCTATCTCGGCTTGCACAAGGTAGGCTCTTAGGAGCCTGCCTTGGCTTGTGTACTGGGTCGTGTGGGCTTGCTCGTGAGCCTAGCTCGCTGATGGCCCTTTTGGGCTTTGCAAGTGCTGCTTGTGCAATGCTTGCTCAGCCCAGGCTTTGCAAGCTAGGCTTGCATGGCATGCGGCCCACGAGTGCACCATGCACTCATGTGGCCTTTTGCTATAAGCCCCTCAAGTCCTTTCAGGCTTGCGGGGCCAGTGTGCGCAGGGTTCTACATGATTTTTTTTAGCTCTCCTCAATATTTTATTTTTCGACCCTAATAAATTATTTACCGGTCAAAAATGAATTTCTTTGTTTATATAGAACGATCTAATCATTTTTAACCAATTAAATAATAATCCAATTATTTTATTATATTTTTGTAATAGAATAAATCTATTAATTCTTTACTCAGTCTGATGAAGGTCTAATGTGTGTGACCTTCTCGAAGTATTGAGCTATTAAGGCTTAACCAACCCTTGTTCTAATGGAACCATTAGCTCGAGGTTCTAGACCGTGAATAGAACTCGATTACCTTAAATGACTTTAGTACTCCTCTAGTAAGGGTCTACAATCCCCATTTACTCAGAATGTCATTTATGCTCATTACTTAATCCCGGTTAATACAATAGTTGTCCAATGCAATAAACTCCTTCCATTCTTTAATATTAGTACCATCTGATTTATAGGGTTCGATTAAAGTGTTATCCCACTAATAGTAAGGTTGCTCCAAGCTATCCTAGTTATTAACTTGTTACCCAAGTATATTGCCTTTTACTATAGTGTGCTTGAATAGAAACCATTTCTATCAAACACACACTCTGATTAGAGGTCTATAGCAATCATCACTTCAACAAGCGGCTAGGTACAACTCCTTAATATATACGGAGCGTTGGATTCTTTTTGACTACTCACCTTACCAATGTGTTGTCATCACTATACTCGTGATCACCTATAACTCCTTAATTTATGAGTGTGTAGGAATGACTCAAAGTATAGCAATAGTACCACACAAGGTAACTAGTATCTTAAGTATGAGGGTATTCGTAAAGCTTATTGCATGAAGATAAACACTAACACATTGACATATGCACCAAATGTTTATCTTACTGCGGTCTCTAATATATCTCCCAGATATATTCATGTGTCAAACTTAAGGCACTTCCTTCAGTCCTTAGGAGATTGACTGCTTGGACCCTTTCCAAGAAAGTTGACCACATACTAGTCTTTCTACTTCATCATTGTCCTTTCTTGATGAAACTATGACTAGGGATAGTTTAGACATAATCATAATTGCACATGAAGTAGGTTCCACAAAATATTGTCCAACTATAATTTCTCTGACTTCATGCTATAATTTGTCAAGGACTTTTGTATACGTATATCAGTGAAAATATTTTAACTAACTATAATATATTTTTAAGCACATCGATATAAACCAAAGATTAAATGCCTTTATTGATTGAACAAAATATTCGTACTATTATATAATTAAGATATATCGCTCTAATTGCCTTAAGGACATACATCATATCCAACTTAGCAATCACTACTTCAACAACTGGTCAGGTACAACTCCTTAATATATCCAGAGCAGTGGATTCTTTCCGACTACATAGCATACCAACGTGTTGTCATCTCTATACCAATAATCACTCATGACACCCTAAATTAATGAGACCATATGAATTACCCTAAGTATAGTGATAGTACCACACAAGGTAACTAGTATCTCAAGTATGAGGATATTCTCAAGGCTACTACAAAAAGACAAGCACTAACACTATCCAATATATCTTCTAGTTATATCCATATGTCAAACTTAAGGCACCACCTTGAGTCTTAGAAGGTTAACTGCTTGGACCCTTTTAAAGAAAGTTGACCATATGCTAGTCTTGCTATCTCATGAATATCCTTTCTTGATGAAACTATGACTAGAGATAGTTTAGACATAATCATAATTGCACATGAAAAAGGTCTCACTAAACATAGTCCAACTATAATTTCTCTCACTTCATGCTATGATATGTCAAGGACTTTTGTACATAGATATCAATGAATATATTTTAACCAGTCACGATATATATATGAACATATTGATATAAACAAAAGATTAAATGACTTTATTAACTAAATAAAGTATTCGTACTAATACACAATAAAGATATATCACCCTAATTGC
The DNA here is from genome assembly GCA_947683365.1 of Euphorbia pulcherrima. NCBI lineage: Eukaryota > Viridiplantae > Streptophyta > Magnoliopsida > Malpighiales > Euphorbiaceae > Euphorbia > Euphorbia pulcherrima. The sequence goes on from CANTUS010000015.1 coordinate 54,288,479, forward strand.
CTTAAGGGCACACATCATATCTAACACTTCCACCACTCGCCAATGGTCCCCGTTCCCCGGGTACAAGTGAGTTGATGTGGCTACAAAAATAAAATCAAGAAGAAAGCAAACTGGATAAGTAATCTACCTTTTTTATGCCTTAAAGCTATTGGAATCTTGCTGATGTCACTACTAAAGTAGTGATGTCGCTGGTGATATTAGCCATATTGTTGGTGATATGAATGATGTCGCTGGCAATATCACTGATATCAGTAGTGGCAGGCCAAGGCTTAGGCCCTTTCAAAAAGGCCTAATATCATTGGTGACATGGATAATGTTGCTAGTGGCATTATATTCTACGAATAGAATCACAGATTTGCCCGAAATTGAACCAAAATTGATAAAATGTAATGAATCAATTCTAGGACATAAAGTCAGTTAAAACAACCTAATAACATGCAATTTTAGTTTATATATCATTATATTTCCTATTTTTGATCTCTATCATGGCATATTTTGAGTCTAAGACCGAAGTTTCAATAAACAAAATGAAAGGATTCGACTTTTGTAGGATTACATGGATATAAGAGATGTGGTCTTCCATCTGCGGAGTCAGATTATCGATTGGAGCGGCAATCCCATACCCGAACATGATTTTGGAATCCTTCGAGCTAGAGGCTACGTGAACCAGGCATATTTTAAACCCCTGGATAGAGAAATCTGGCAAATCTCTGGGCTTTATACCGATGGGTTTGCGTTTGAACACCTTCTTCAACATTAGAAATTGAATAGGAAGAAAATAGATGAAGTTTGGCAGAGAGGGATAGTTATTTGGGCTACTGTCATTCAAAGTGGGAAGAAAAAGAGTTTTAATTCGTATTAAACAACTGTGCAAAAATCGAGGAGTTTGATTTCATCAAAAACTATCACTCGATACCGCCATTGGTATCACTCAAATCACCGGCGATATTAACATCTACAAGAGTAGTTTTTGAATTAATTTGACTAGTCAAAGATGCCATGTGGCACCTCATGTTGCCAACAGCTTCAGTCAAGCTATCGGTGGTATCAAATCTTCCAGAGAACTTTTAGAAGCCTTTTCAATAATTCAATGTGATCTCAACACTAGCCCTTGACACTCTAGGACTTCTAAGACCCTTATATCCTTTATTATCATGTTCTTACTATTGATCAAAGGGGCAAAAATATTTTTGTTTCACAAAATCGATCAGTAGTAAAAATCTTATTTAAAAAGCCTATCTAATCCTGTTTTTCTCATTGCTCATTGCAGGTACAACCGCAAGGGGAAAGCAAAATTCTATCAAAGATCAACCAGAAATCCATGACATAGTTACTGTACATGTCATTCTTTAGGTCAACATCCATTGAAAGTCAATAGAAGGTCGTGATGTAGTTAGTGTACATGTCATCCTTTGGGTCAGCATCCATTAAAAGTCAATAGAATGTCGTGATGTAGTCAATGTACACATCATCCTTTAGGTCGGCACCCATTGAAAGTCAACAGAAGGCCTTGATGTAGTCCGCGTACACATCATCCTTTAGGTCAGCATTCGTTGAAAGTCTATAGAAGGTCATAATATAGTCAATATACATATAATCCTTTGGGTCAGCAACCATTGAATGTCAATATAAGGTCATGTAGTAGTCAGTGTACACGTCATCCTTTAGGTCATCACCTACCGAACGTCGATTAAAGGTTGTGATTTAGCCAGTGTACATGTCATCCTTTAGGCCATCGCTTGTTGAAAATCAACCAGAAAGCCATGATGTAGTCAGTGTATATGTCATCCTTTAGGTCATTGCCCATTGAAAGTCAATAGAACGTCATTATAGAGTCTATGTACCCGTTAACCTTGCCGAATATCAATCAAAGATCGTGATGGAATCAGTGTACCCGTCGTCCTTTGAGTCCAACACACCATCCATTAGGTATGAGTTCTAAACCCTCTCTCATTTTGTGGGGCCATACTGACTTGTGTCAGCCGTGAACACCTAAGGGGCAGCCTGTTGGCATGAGATTTTGCCATCCCTCTCGTGAGACGATGTTGATGTATATTCGTATCTTTAATCCTCATTAAAAATTCTTTTTGAATTTTTGTTTCCAAAAAATTTTAGTTCAACATGTCCAACCACACGTCCGGTGGAAGCTCGAATCGATGATTTATACCTAAAAATAAAATCAGTCCTAAATATCCTAAAAAATTCAAAATATCCCTAAATATCTCTAAAATCCTGTGTAAAACACTTTTTGGGCAAATCTAACTCTTAATCAACTTTTTAGGCCAGGCCATACCTCTTTTTCATACCTGTTTAGGGTCAAGAAGCAGCCACTGGCTTCAGTGATATCGACGTCGGTATCATCCACGCCGCCGGCGGTCTGACTTTTGTAGACAGACAGCATTTTGCCATGCCTTTGCTCGATACCCGCTGGATAATCGATAAAAGCCAGCTCTTTCAGATTTTTGCCTATAAAATGGCCATTTCTAGATGAAGCAAAGGGTTAGCAACTTATAACTTCCATTAGATAGAAAATCCTAGTGAGATAAGTGATTTTTAGTGAGATATGGTGAAGAAATGGTAAGAAAAGAGGAATCATTTTGTCTTTTCTTGGTTTTTCTTTATTGATTCTCTTAGAAATTAACTTAAAATTAGTAGAACTTAGGTTTAAAATAAATCTAATTGGATTTAGAGACTTAAATCTTTAGTTCACTACCCAAATCATCCTTTTGAGCTCCCCGGAGTTGTCATTGGATCAAGAAGAGGTGGGTTTAAGGCCTTGAGGTACAATCTCGATTCTCTTAAGCTCTTTGGCATTCATTCTTGCTGTTTGCTATGATTTCTTTGTGTTTTGTGCTTAGTTTCAAGTTTTTAGTTGTTATTTGATCATTAACTATTGCTACTGCAAGAAAGTGCAATCATCGATGGCATGTGAAGCCATTGGCGGTACCATTCATATCGCCAATGACATCAATGATACCGCCAGTGGCTCCTCCTGTCCCCAATGCCTTTATTTTCTTGTGGGACTCTTTCTTTATGGTCCCTAGAATGATAGTTTGCAGGCTTGTATGAGTGAAATCGCTAGCGACATCACTGATATTGCCAATGGCTTCACTTATGCCACTGGCGGCTTGACATTTTGAATAGTAGATTTATTTCCTTTTTATTTTGAGCTAGTTTAAATTCTGATGCTAGAATGAATAATACAAAGATGGGTAACCCATATTACCCCAAAAATAGTCCTCACGCCATAATATGCAGCATTTTCACTAATAAACTGGTTAAAATAATAATTGAGTCTAAAATGAGATTTTCCATAATGCCATTTGAGAACCATTTTTTGCCATCCAAGCGAGATCCAAAATTTGTGCCATGATCACACTAACAATCTAACTCGAGTCTTGTTTTGTCTACAAATTACGCATGCTATGTGTGATATATCCCGTATACGTGCCGTATTTGTTCTAACCTTTTCCGTGTAGGAAGATTTAGGATAGATGTATGTTAGGCCTTAGGGTATTTTATTTTCTCATTTCAGACAAATTTATAGGATTTGAAAGCCTTGTAATAATTTTAATTTCTGCATTTTTAGTCGTTGGATGACTATAATAATTTATTTATTTGAATGGTTGCTAAATGCACGGATGCAACATATAAATCAAAAACACTAAATAGGGTGGATTAAAACCGAATAAGAAATAATGATACTTTTAAATTGGTCAATGTAAAATAGATAGCATCATCCGAACTTGAAACTTCTATTTAAGGTATGGTCTACCGCCCGGTGGGAAAATCGTACCTAAATTTCCCCGGTTGAGTTGAACTAGGTGGCGACTCTGTCTTAAATACGGGATTTCGATATCATATCTTTTGAGCATTAAAATATGCAAAACCATTTTCTACCATCACATCACACATATCATTTTTAGAGGTATGTCCTCTAGTCCACTTCGCAGCCATCCAAAATGTTGTTTGCACACAACCTCTCTATCCTTTCTCGCTCAGTAAAGTGCTCCTCAAGATGGAGAACCATGGTCTCTAAATCCATGTTCACATGTTTTTTCCAAAGCTTAAGATTCATGGACCCCAACATTATGCATGTTGTAGTCTCACGATCTTTCTTGTGCTTCAACCAGACATTATGTTAATGTTCTACGAGGAAAATATCATCTAGAACATAAACGATTACCTTGGATTTGAGAACTATTCTCATAGCTCAGAACCAATCAAAAAAGTTCGAGCCATTCAGTTTGGTGTTAAGTAACGAACGGAGATTATTGTTGGAAGTCATATTCAACCTAAAATGTAAGAAAATAAAATTATTTAGACTTTAGTATATAGTACATGTATTTAATATAAGGACTTCTAATTAATTATATTTATCCTACCATTTTTTTTAAATTTACAATAGCCCATTCTATTGAATTCGGGAAGTTTAGCCTAGCTAAATTTCCAAGTAGGTAGCATTTACAACTAGTATAATACGACCCCCAATTTTATGAGTGAAGCCATATTAGTAAGTTGTATTTGGAATCCCATTCCATTTGCATCGTATGAAATTTCTAATTTATTCAAGTTCCCTAATTCTAGGGGACGTGTGCTCTTATATTAGCATCTCCTTGAACATGTCTTAGTCCTACGACTAGCCCCTAATTTTATAGTGGACTATCCCAGTCTTATTAAGGTATACCCTATCTCAATTTTTGTTACCGGTTGATGTAGATAAAATGAATGCTTTATACAACACTTTATGGCCAAAAAAGACTGTATTATAAATTTGAGTAAGGAAGACTATAACTTGCCTTAATATATTTACTTTGGGATTTTATTGCTGTTAGATGTCTCACCCAATCTAGGATTCATTAGATGGACATATTTAAAATAATTTATATAAATTCAGAGAATTTTAGAATTAATTTATAAGGTCTAACCTTAGGTGGGTTCGAGCTCTTTATTATAATTATTCCATCAACCTAGATTATATGCAAAAATATTAACATGCTTCATTTGTTACATATATTGCATTTCCTTTAAGATTTTATTCAATAATTTAATTTTTACTTTGTTATAGAAACATATATAAGCATCATCTTATATACTAGAAATAAATAAGTTCATATTTGATCCCCTCTTAGTCAATTCAAGCTGCACCGATATAGTTTCCTAGGTAGGAGAGGTGTTTTATAAGAAGTAGACACCAAGTCCAATCCTTGCCACAACAAACATGAGAACAAACTCGAAGACCATGGATCCTCTAGAACTAATAAATTTCTTTCTTTCAATTCATGTAAATTGAAATCATCTATAACCCACATAACTTATATAATTTATTGAGTCTTTGATAATTATTAGTAAGTTGAGCAGGCGTATTCGAAACTATCTATATCTATTTTTTAACCTTGAAATGAAAGCCTAAGTTCATCTATTGTTCTAAACAATTAATAAAACTTACATCATTTCATATAGAAAATAAAATTTAACTCGCTTCTAACTTAATTGTGCACTAAATAGGTAGGCTCTGAAACCACAGTTGGGAACTGATACTCACTTTGAACATGCATAACAGGCATGACGGAAATTTAAAATTTTGTCCCTTGTGCCTAGGAACTCGAATTAGTTGCATATAAATTAATTTAAGCCTTAACTCAATAAATTTTCTACCTAGGTTAGCATGCATAGGCTAGGCATACCATAATTCTAAATTATATCCTAGCATAAATATATTTAATACTAAGCATGTTATAGCTCTAATTTATAACTTAAGGATAAACTAAACTAAGCAAGCAAAACAACCTAAGCATAATAATTATTAAGTCTAAAAACGCTTAAAGAAAAAGACCTAATAATTAAAAGAGAAAGAAAGCAAACTTACCAATTGAAGCGTTCTTTAGCAGAACCTCCTTGCACAAGCCTCCAAGTGTAGTATAGCCTCTATGAGTATCCATACGAACCCTGCCAATCAAAACCTCCCAATGAGGAAGAACTGTAGAGCCTTGAGTAGTTGATAGACCACTCCAAAAGCCCACCTGAAAATATTAACTAGAGGTGCTCGAATAAATTCAAGCTCCTTAAAAATAAATTGCTCTTAAGTCAACTCGAGAGATAGCACGTTGGAATCTCAATTCAAGACTTAGATGGAGCTTGTGGTGTGATTTGAAAAGAGGTAGGGTGAATCCTATATATAGGCTTGGGGGAGCAAAGTTGCACCCCTATTTCCATTGTCGGATGGGCAAAATGCACATCCCACACCCGGGTTTGACCCGCAGGGCTTGGAGCCCTACGAGTTGGCCCATGTGCAAAACATGCTCCAAATGATGTGCACCTCACAAGCTGGCGAGCCCAGCCTCGCGGGCCTCCACAAGTGCCACATTGCGGCACTTGTGAGCCCACGGTGCTGTATTTTGTGCACTAAGCGTGTTGCAAATCCCGCAACCCATTTTGCAGTCCAAAATGTCCAACTTCTTCTAGGTCCAACCCATTCAAAAAAATTCCCTTTTGGTCCTTTTGAAATATTAATTTATTTATGACCCTAATAAAATTAGTTACTAGTGAAAATAAATTCCTGGTCTAACCAAATAATAATCAAATTATTATTATGTTATATTTTTGTAATAGAATAAATCTATTAATTCTTAACTTAGTTCGATGAAGGTCCAATGTGTGTGACCTTATAGGTTCCCGAAGTATTGAGCCGTTAAGGCTTAAATAATCCTTGTTCTATAGAACTATTGGCTTGAGGTTCTAGACCATGAATAGAACTCGATTACCTTATATGACTATAGTACGCCTCTAGCACGGGTCCACCATCGCCCATTACTTAGAACATCATTTGTGCTTATGACTTAATCCTGGTTAATGCAATAGTTGCCCAATGCAATGAACTCCTTCCATTCTTCAATATTAGTACTATCTGGTTTGTTGGGTTCGGTTGAAGTGTTAACCCATTAATAGCGAGGTTGCTCCAAGCTATCCCAGTTATTTACTTGTTACCAAAGTATATTGCTTTTTACCATAATGTGTTTGACTAGAAACTATTTCTACCAAACACATACTCTAATCAGAGGTTTATAGCAATCATCACTTCAACTAGTGGCTAGGTACAACTCCTTAATATATCTGAAGTGATGGATTTTTTTCGACTACATAGCTTACCAACATGTTGTCATCACTATACCCATAGTCACTTGTGACATCCTAAATTATTGAGTGCATAGGAATGACCCAAAGTATAGCGATAGTACCATACAAGGTAACTAGTATCTCAAGTATGAGGATATTCACAAAGCTACTGCATAAAGATAAACACTAACACCATGAGTTGTACTTCAGGTTGCATTGGATTGTGGCCAGTCAGGTCTGTATTATGCCATATAGTATCAACAGTGTTTAGATATTTGACGCAGATTCAGCAATTTGTTTGCTTGATCCTAACTTTTGCATAGAAAGCCCTTTTTGGTTTCCAATCTATCGGATCGCCTTAATTTTTCCATGGACCACCCCTTCAGGTATCAATCCTGTAAGCTCTTTTTGTTTGCCATTTTTTTTCTTCTTTTTTTGTATATGCATGCCCTATCATGAAGAAAAATGCTAACATGAATGTTTCTTCTAACATTTCAGTATATTCATTGCATACGTTTGACACTTTAGCAAAGTAATGTATCAGTCAAAGAAATATTTGGGGGCATAAAAGTTAGTGGTATTTATTCCCAACAACTTTCCCTTTGTTGCCAATGGTCCTTTTCAGGTTTTAGCAGTTGACTTTTCTCTTTCTTTTTGTCATTTTTGCCTAAAAGCCCTCACTAGCATTCAACAGGCAATCATTTTTTATTCTTCTATGTGAATTTGGTTGAGCCTATTCGAGTTCAGTGGTCCCATTAGCTTGTTTCTATGTTTATTGCCCATGTTATGTAGGGTTCCTTTCATTTTATGTGGAATTTGCCCCTAGCATCAGTTCACTTTGAGGACCAAGTCTTTTTCTTTTATTGCTTGATTTTGTCATCTCATCCTAGAGTTGTTCATTTTAAGCATATGAGTTCATTGTTGAGTTATTCTTAGACTTTTTTTAATGACTACCCCCTTGATAATCCAAGTTGCTGAGGGACTGACATGGTGAGGTTTATGTGGTGTCTACCATTTCTCGCATAAGTAGCAAGGGAATCTTACTTGTGTCGGAGCATACTTCATTTAAAATGCTTTAAGCGGTTCTTCTTTTGGATAACTTGCCAGTTAACTAGGGTATAATTTTTGCATTTATCGTTTATTTACCCCTATTTTAGGTGCACATGATATGGCATGCTTTGTAAGATCACACAATTTCATGTATTTTTGATAAACTTTTTTTTATTATTTCTCTCTCTTTTACACAGGGTAAAGTCATTTGAAATAGAAACCATTTTAAAATGTGCCTAAATCAATTTCTTTAATTAGTGCGTTATGAATACTGAAAATGACAAATGTATGATGGAATGAACACAAAAAATGATTATTAGAAACATCAAGCAAGTAAAGTCATTCATTTCATCAAAGGTTACATAACTTATTTCAAAAGTACTAGAGATGGAAACATCTTTATTTTTACATGCAGCATGGCTAATTTGGTGTAGCTTCCTCTGGGTTGTTTCTGCTTGAAATGAAGTTTAGAACTCCAGAGTTTCTTCTTCTATGTAGATCTCGAGTTCTTGGTTCTCAAGATCTAACTATGTACCTTCTATGTTGACTTTTTGCATCATATAGTTTATTTCATTTTTCTTCCACTAGTCCTCTTCATCGTACTTCTCAATTCTCTTAGCATATTCGACCTCATTACTGAATGTGTTGAATGTTATCATCTTCATCTCATCCCTGAAATGAGGGTTGCATCCTTCTAGTAATTTGACTATCAAGGCATCAAGCTTCAGGGCTCCATCAACCAAGGCTTGGACCGCCTTCCACCTCTTATAGTATGATTCAAAGGGTTCATCGAGCTTTTGTTGTACCCTTTCCAGATCCTGGAGGGTATTTTCAACTTTGACATTGTATGCATAATTCTCAATGAAAGATGCACTGAGAGATTTCCAGCTAGATTTTACATGGCTTGGCATTCTCATGTACCAATCTATCGCTGAGTCTCGTAAGGTTGTCAGGAAAAGGTTGACTCTATGGACCTCAAGAATGCCCATACTTATCATTACTCGTAGGTAACTCTCAATATGTGCCTTAGGAAAAATGGCCCCTTTGAAGGGCAGGATATAAGGCATGACAAAGTTGGCTAGAAGTAGCTCTGCGATAGTGAGTTCATAGTTTTATGGGTCGGTATATTTCGTAACTGATGGCCCAGTAATGCATTTTAATTTTGGAAGCGTTTCCTCAAAATCTAAGAATATTTTCTCTAATTCTACTCCCTTGTCTTCCTGATCGGATGTTGAGATTCATTCAACCCTCGTGTTACTTATCACGATTTCAAACTTCCTAATGAAATGTTCGGAAATGATCATGTTTTATATTGCCTCAAGGGTCGCCTTTTGGTTATCCTTTGCCATTTTGTTGCTTTGGTAGATGGTAGAGATTGTCGTTAAATTTTCATTCCTGAGTGCTTTCCTCAAATATCCTTTATTCTGAATCCAAGTTAGATGATATAGAAGGGGTCAATGTATGCTTGAGGCATGACGGTTGCAATTAGGACCTTTCTTATCCTATTATAGGATGGATATGTGATGCATGTAAAACATTAGGCTCATGTGATGCTTGATCCTTGATGACATGAACTATCTTTACATGTTTATTTATATGAGATTAATGATATGAGGGGAATTATTTATATTACGATGTGTAGCGATTGGTAAGATGTGATGAATGAATTTATATGAATGAACTTTCGGTGAATGAATGTAATGTATGCATTCTTTGGATATTTTTTTATATATTTCTTTTATCCAATCTAGGTAAACATTAGATTATGGTTAACATCCTAGATATGCTAACAACGTGTGTATTTTGGGTACCTATAGGATCAGGGTTAGCGCCCTAATAAGCATAACATAATATTACATGATGTTGCATATTGTAAGCATAACATAATATAACATGACGCTACATGCCATATAAGTTCAACATAGGATGACATGATGTTTCATGTCACAAGGAAAACATAATATAACATGACGTTGCATATCGTAAGTATAACAGAATATAACATGATGCTGCATGTCATATAAGTACAACATAGGATGACATAGATGTTGCATGTTGTAAGGAAAACATAAGATGACATGACACTCCATGTTGCAAGGAAAGTACAAGATGTTATGATGCTGCATGCTGCAAGGAAAGCACAAGATGTAATGACGCTGCATGTCACAAGGAAAGCACAAGATGACATGATGCTGCATGTTGCAAGGAAAGCACAAGATGACATGACACTACGTATTGAAGCCTGGAATAGCAAATAAAAACATAACATGTCACTACACATTGAAAGTATAACAAAACCTAACATTATACTGTATGTCAAAGCATGGAATTAAGTGTTACAAGAATGGAGTTATATAGCACTGCACGTTACAAGAATGCAATTACATGGGGCTAACAGAATTGTAGGGCACTGCATGCCCTAGGAAGAAATTACATGGCACTGCATAGTAATACATGGTACTACACGATATAGGCATGCAATTACATGGAACTAACGGAATCACATGGTGCTGCATGTTATGAGAATGAGATTACATGGCACTACATGTTGTAAGTACGAAATCACATGACACTGCATGTTATAAGAATGATATTACATGTCACTGCATGTTGTAGGAATGGAATTATATGGCATGACATGTTATATGCATGGAAATACATGGTGCTATATGTTGTAGGCATGGTAATACATTGTGCTACATGTTATAGGCATGGTAATACATGTTATTCATATATCATAGACATATCATGTTATACATATGAAACTTGCATGGTATTTGTATGGTACAAATATAGCATAATAAATCTATCACATGACATGTCATGTTATATATAGGGAACATATAGTGGGGAATTGGAAATAAGCAAGTCTTGTTGTCTTAGGCATGGTATGAGCATACAATATCTTCGGCAAGATATTATCATGGTGCATACATGGATTGACATATTACAATGTATATAGACGTGAATATTTCTGTGGCTATCATGATGTGATCACGACATAGTTACGAAACACATAGTGTGTATACGTTATATTCATGGTTAAAATGTCATGGCTACAAACAAACCATGGTTACGGATGAATGGTTCATGTACATTTAAACAAGTAAATCGTTCGACCATGCATTTTTCAATCTCTCCCTTCCAACCTTATCACTCCATCGTGGTGAGTTTCTTTTCTAGGTGGGGGGCTTTCCTTTGTTACCATTTAGGGTAGGCGAGGACGTACTCTCTTTTATGATTTTAAGAAAATCATTCGGTATCCTTAAGGGAAGTTTCTAGGGTTATTTTGCTATATGATGGACTGAGTTCGATAAGCGTTAGCAGAGTGGTAACCATGCCTTATGTACTTAATCCCAAGAACCCTAGTTGAGTTTAGGAACCTATTTTCCACACTTAATATACTCAAACCTAGTGACCTTAGTCAAGCCAACTAGATTATATTATACTATGCATGGCTGGTGTCCCAACTTTGTCCTCCTGTACGAACTTGAGTCAAGTTCTAGTGACACGTCATTGAGAACATCGGTGGGTTTTGGGTGGGATAGATGCAAATGCTATGCAATAAATCCAAAATAAAGTTTGTAAATAAACCTTTTAAACATAAATTCTCGAATCAATGTACTTTCATTATTTTATCTCAAATTGGTTTGAAATTATAAAAAACCAATTATGGTAAGACCATTCCCCAACAGAATCACCACTGTGAGTGGGCGGACTTTTACCTGCGATGGACGCGCGGGCTCCCGGGGTTTTTTTTGTACGGGGAGCCACTGTGGTTTGAGTGCGGGGCTCGTTTACATTTTTGGGATGTTTGGCAAAAGGGACCGTGGGACCCTTCTAGTGGCTGGTCTTTAGAGAATTATTTTGATGAAAACTTTACGGATTAAAGTAGGGTCAAAAGCCCTATTTTATAAAATATAAGAGTTACCACCCGGTTCAGCTCTACTGGGAAATTATGGTATAGCCAATCCAGGAGGGATTCCTATACCTATAAAGCAGAGATTCTGAGTTGGATAAATTAGTTACTTGTAAATTTGATTCGAGCTATATATGTTTAACTAGCTTATTAAAAATAATTTCCCTATGTCATTTTGTTTATAAAACTTGGGAATAAATAACAATTAAAATAAATAACAATGAAGGGATAAGCGTTGAGAACTTTGGGATTTGCGGAGACGGTTTATAACTAAAGCCCATAGGGGATAATGGACTATACCTAGGTATAGTTGGTGTTTGAACGACAATAAGAGGAAGGTTTATAGCTAAAACTCGTCGGCGATGTTGAACTATATATAGTATCAAGATTGTGTTTAGGAAATAAGGCTAGGCCAGTTTATAACTAAAACTCACCAAGGGAAGGGTTCTATACTTGAGCATAGTTGTGGGATAAAGGAAAGGAATTTTGGTATATGTTTGATACTATGAGGAGGGGATTGCTTGAACTCGTATGATATTGAATTCTGATGATTTTTGTTGTCCTTCTCTATTGGAAGTTGTTGAAAATGAGCAGGGATCACTTTCTATTTGTAGGAATTTTGGCAGCATTGGTCGACGCATCTTGGGAGCAATGATAAATGCATCTAGGGCAGTTATAGCTTTACTAGGTCATTACTAGACTCGACACATGTCCAGCAACCGTTGATTGATGCATGTGATGACCGTCAATCAACACATATGTAGGGTTGCTAAGTCATTGCTAGACTCAACATGTGTTAGTACCAATAAACGTTGATAGACGCATATCCAACCATTGGATTTTTCATAAATTTTGCCAGATGGTTCCTAACATCTAGGGTAACTTTTGACCGTTGGAAATTTTATTTGGAGTTTCGGAGAGAATTCTATCAAAGTCATAAGTTCAGATAGGTTATCACTCATTTAGGGTTTTTTTCTTTAGGATAAATTTGAGGATTATTCAAGTGATTTTGGAAAAGGAAAGAGAAATTTGATTCATAGCACTTTCAACATTCGGGCCTGTATGTGAATAGGTATTAATCATCAACAGGCTGAGTGGACCATGCTTGCACCACCTGTGAAGGAAATGACAAGTTAAAGGAATCCATAATCAATTAGAAGTTGAGGGAGTATGAGTTGTATGAGATGGAGGATGGTGAATCAATATCTAGTATAAACTAAACATTCACAAATGTCATAAATGAACTAAAGAGGCTAGGAAAAGGATTCATGAAAGAACGAATGGTGAAAAAGATCCTCAGAAGTCTTACAAGATCACGGGAGACAAAGAAAACAACAATTGTGGAAGCTCAGGATCTCTCCGAACTAAGTTATGATGAGTTATTGGGTTGGGATTCTTGATCACACATGAGATTTTATTACAAGCTCATGATTTCAACATGGTTTCCAAATACAAAGGAAAAGAGATAATATCTCTTCATGGAGAAACCTAAGAAGAAGATAATGCATCGATTTAGAAGGCAAATGCTAAAGAATGAAGAATCCTTAAAAGAAAACTTCGAGAATGAAGAAATGAAGAACATCATCAAAATCTTCAACGGAAAGATGTCATGAAAAGAAGAAACTTTAGAAGGATCCTCCTCCAGAAGAACTAAATCAAGGAAAGATAAGTTGAAAATGAAATTTTAAAACAAATTAAATCAGGCTTCATGTGGAGTGATGAGGAAGGAGATTCTAACGCAGACTACTTTAAAGATGAAGCATATATGTGTCTCATGGCCAAGGACACATCCACTTCCAAAGAAGAAGATTACTCAGAAGTGGAAACATATGATTTATTGCAACTAATGATATGTTGTTGGTGCTGAAGGAAATAGAAGTTATAGAGCAAGGTAATGCAAATAAGATGTTGTAACTACAAGAAAGGGAAAAAGACCTTGAAGAGGATGATGACGATGAGGTGGAGGAGGAGGAGGAGGATGATGATGCCATTACACAAGAGATTGACATTCTTGTAGATACTTATCAAAATAAGGATGATCTACTAGAAGGATTCAAAAAGTTCATCCTTGTGCTTGATTCGAAAGAACGAGCTCTGAAGGAAGTTGTCAAAATGTCTCATAATCAAGAGCATAAGACAATAGGAATATAAGAAGAAGAAAGGTGGTTCACCCAAGAAGATACCTTAGAAGCACATAAGGTTGCTCAAGAAGGTGTGGGCACCAAAGTGTATATAGTCCAATTAGTAGAAATGCCTGAGATTTGTAAAACATCACAAATTCTCAAGGCAACAAATGTGATGATGTACTACATTCGTCACAAAGACAAATGAAAATCTCTGAAGGAGACTCTTCAAGATAAGTAATGTCTCAAGAGGAAGATTCGAGACAAGAATTCCTCTCAACACATGTCAATCTGGTCAAGTCATCACCTACCACATCATTTTGAATTTCAAAATGTGCGGTAAAATAAAAGGTAAAAAGTGACAGCGGTAAAAATTAAAAATAGTTTGTATAATTATCGTTAATCACGCCATGAAGTCACTCATCATTAACTAATGGTTTATTCCAAAACAGTAACATTTATGAAGCAAGATGACCAAAATGTCCTCAAACTTCCCATAAAAGATTATAATAATCGATCAACTTCGTCATTTTCTCTCTTACTCAAAGCTAAAAACCCTGTTAAACCTCTGCAATTATTTCTCTCAAAAGAATAGTCATGGCAAAATCCCAAGCTCAAATCAAACCAGTCCAATTCAAAAACAAAACCCTTTTAAATTTGACCCTCAACCATCATTCTCTAACAGATTTCTAGTAACAACCATTCCTTCTTAAAGAATGGGTAGATGGGTTCAAATGGATGAACCAACTTATCTAGGATTACTGCTAGAAATCTATGGTAACATCCTGGAATCAACACTAAATTCAGTTGTTATCATCACAGAAGTGAAAGGAAAAGGTATCAATGTGACACCAAAATTGCTTTGAGGTCTTCTTTGACTACCAAATTCTAGGATAATCCTCAATGAAGTGAAGAATGATGCAAGCCACACCCTGAGTATAACAGAGAGTATGTGTGTGAGCCAATGACCACCGATCCCCCCGCCCGTACGGTAAGCTTTTAATGCTCTTCTGTGTAGGGCGGAGAAACAACGAGCGCTGTGAAGCGGGCTAAGGGATGATCCTTATTTTAGCGTGATGAAAATGGATAATGGAAGGGATGTTCAAGTTGAAATTTAGTTCGATTAATGGATTAAGGGATACGAGACTTAGAATCCCGTATTTTAAAATAGAGTCGCCACCCGGTTAAGCTCCACCGAGAAATTGGGTACGATATTCCCATCGAGTGGTTAGACCGTACCTTAAAACAGAGATTCTAGGTTCGGATGATGTTGCTTACTTTTCAATTTTTAAATCAAGCCGATTATATTTTGATAAATGTGAGCTTAGTTCTTATGTAATTTAATTTGATTATTGTTTGATGTTTTCGGTTATATGCCATACATCACACGGAAAGCAATAAATAAACAAAGCAAGAAAATAAAATTATTACAAGGCTTTATGAATACCTATACATTTTTCTAATACAAGAAAATCAATAAAGCGTTAAATAAATAAATAAATGGGTGAAACTGGGTCTTAACTGGGCTTACCGACTCGAATCCGGCTCCAAACGAGGCAATAGATATATAAGAATAATCACAAATAAAGCATGGATAAATAAATGCGGAAAATAAACACAAAGCATAAAGAAAACGATATTTTTGGATTTTTCGGGACAAAAACATAATTTTCATGCATTAATTAATTATCTAACATCCTAAAAAGGGTGAAATAAATTATCTAAACATCCTAAAATAATATTTAACATATTCAAAATATTTTTGGAATTCTTAGTTAGTAGAAAATAATTTATTTAGATTTATTTAGCAAAAACACTATTTTTTATTCATTAAAATGCATGTTAAATCAAATAAAAATAAATAAAAGCAAATTTTAGATCAACCACAATTTTTTGGGAATATTTTGGGCTAAAAACAGGGCTGAAAACGCATTAAAATGATAAAAAAAAATTGGGTCAAAAACGATAGAAACGGGCCAAAAATAACAGAATAAAACAAACAGGGATCATTTAGGCATTTTTACCAATAGGCTGACTCAATGAGGCAATAGACAGACTTAGTGACATGGTAGGCTGCCTCAATGAGGTGGCCTAGATGACTCTCAGTCAGCCTTCGTCCAACTGAAGTGGCCTTCCAGAAAAAGTACCTAAACAAGCCGGAATCGACCTTTTTGTGCTTGAAAACCCAAGATTGCTAAAATTTCAAGTTGTTTCTTTCCTGTTATAGTAGATTCAGACTTAAAATGCTTAAATATCTTTGGTTTTTTAGTTTGGGGGAAAAGAACCCAGAAAGTTCGACAAAATGACGGTTGGCCGCTTGAGCAACCTGTAGGCCGATTGGACGAAGCGGTAGGCCGACTTAACGAAGCGGCCAGCGGCCTAGATGATGTTCAGTCAGCCTAACGGTCATCGGAATAGTCGACCGAATTTTTGATAGAAAATCACAAAAAGGACAAATAAAGGTGCCAAACTCCCGGAAAAATAACCGAAAACACATTAGCAGAAATAAATAATAAAAGAAATAGATTGGAACTCAGAAAGTTACCTAAAGGCCGTGAATCCACTCTCGAGACTCGAAGCAGACACTTGGCAAGCTTTGTGACGGATTTGAGTTGAAAACCCGACAAAACAACCGAATTAGCAAGGGATTTAGTGATTTGTGAGGAAAAAGTCCTTAAATCCTATTTAAACTAATTTTTACCTAAGATTTCTAATAGATTTTAGTGTTAAAGCTACGAGATTAAGCCTAAGAACAACTAAGAATCAAGATTAGAGAGGATTAAACCCAGATTCTAGCTTTTCTTGAGCTATCTCTCTCTAGTTCTTCCCTTTCTCTCTCTTGTTCTTGTATTTTTCTCTCTAAAAATCAGCCATTCAAAGTAGCAAAAGTTCCTCTAAAACTGATTTTGAGGGGTATTTATAGACTTTTCAAGTTAAAATACCCAAATTAATCCTCCAAATGTCAATATTTGATGAAAAAAACCCAAAAGCTGACTTATTGGCCTAGAGAAACCCGGAAAAACTCTGGATAAAGAAAACCCCGCGAAAAAGTCACGTCACTGACGTGGCCGGGCTGAGGCCGCCTTAAGTGATGCAGTAGGCCGCGTCACATGACGCAGCCCAACCCCAGGCCGCATCACATGATGCGGCCAGATCTAGACCGCATCACATGATGTGGACCACATAGTCTGGCCTCCCGTCAGTAGCACCGGCCTCCGCCGACTAATCGACGGCACCCTAGGGAAAAAGATAAAAGGAAGTCGGCTTGTCGGGCCTAAAACGAGAACAAATTACACTACGGGCATTCGAACGGGGTGATTCTTGACATTCTGAAAAGCTTGGGGAACCAAGAATCCAACGATGGAAACGAGACTTACTGAAAATGTCTGAATTTTTAAGGAAAAAATCGCGAAACAATTTACTATACGCGAGGGAAAGGAAACGGTTAACACCTTAAAATTGATCCAATTATTATTATAATTGGGGTCAAAAGATCTCAAAATTGTAAGCAAAGAACTAGTCAAACACGATTCGATTCTAAAATAATGAAATAACTAGACCATAAGAGGTTAGAGCAAAAAGTCGTCATCATTCCGAGGGTCACCGAAAACCCCGTGCTTACAGGCTGCCCCTCGTGAGATTATCATTTGAATGGTCAAATGTGATTTCACAAAAGAGCAAGGGATATGAGGTTATACCTGACTTGCGGATTCTTGTACTAGTTGTTTTCTGGGATTGCCGTAAACACACTTATCAAGAATAAAATTGACTTTGAGATTGATTAGGTATTGCCTTCATTGCCCCAAACAGTTTTGGGATAGATCGTTGGTTGCTTCGAAAGAAAAAGGAATGAGGATTTCTTAAGATGGTTGTCTATGGATGGTCATGGGACGCATCATCAATTGACCTCTCGGAGGTAGAAGTTGAATGAATCGATTATCTATGGGTGTTTTGGGAATGCACCATCAACGGACTTATCGAAGAGGTGATGCTGAATCGGTTGTCTACGGGTGGTCTGGGAATGCATCATCAATGGACCTATCAAAGGAGGTGGCTGAATAGATAGTCTACGGGTGGTTTGGGAATGCACCATCAGTGGACCTATCAGAGGTGAGGCTGAATCAGTTGTCTATTGGTGGTTTAGGATCGCACTATTAATGGACCTATTAAGGATTAGAGATTGAATTGGTCATCTACTGGTGGTTTGGGAACGCACCTTCAATAGACTTTTCGAAGGTGAGGCTGAATCAGTTATCTACGGGTGGTCTAGGAATGCACCATCAATAGACCTATCAAGGATTTGAGGGTGAATCGGTTGTCTATGGGTGGTCTGGGAACGCATCATCGATTAACCTATCGAAGGAGGAGGCTGGATAGAGTGTCTACAGGTGGTCTGGAAACGCACCATCAACGGACCTATCAGAGGTGAGGCTGAATTGGTTGTCTACAGGTGGTCTGGGAATGCACCATCAATGGACCTATCAAGGAGGTGAGGCTGAATCGGTTGTCTACGCTCTAGGAATGCACCATCAATGGGCCAAGAGCTTAATTGGAAGGTGCCAAACAATTTTAACGAGGTCGGACTAGGATATGCTTGGCTTGATTCGCATGGGGGGACTATCAAACGAGATCCCTGGACTGGAATGCATACCAAGAACTCAACTGAAAGGTGTCGAGCACTTCTAATGATGTCAGACTAGGATTTGCTTAGCCTGAATCGCATGCCGGGAATATCAAACGAGACCCCTGGACTGGAAGACATACCAAGAACTTAATTGGAAGGTATCGAGCACTTCTAAAGAGGTCAGACTGGGATATGCTTGGCTTAATCAGAAGGTACCGAGCACTTCTAATGAGGTCAGACTGGGATTTGCTTGGCCTAAATCACATACCGGGAATATCAAATGAGACTCCTGGACTGGAATGTATAACAAGAACTTAATTGGAAGGTGTCGAGCACTTTTAAAGAGGTCGGACTGGGATTTGCCGAAAAGCGCCTGAGGAGCCCTGTTGGACTAAACGAATTGTACCTGCCACAGAAATTTTGAGATATTAGAGAGAGATATGAGCTGCGCTTTTGTTGCTAAATTGATTTTGCCGAGATAAATTTTGGCCCTTCAATTGAGCAACATAAATGGAAGAATGAAACTAAAATAAAGTTGAGATTTTCGGGAGTCCGGAGAGATTGTCGAAGCCGAGTGTCGAGTCTGGCTGATATGCCCTGGGTATTTGCATTAAGGTGCCCCTAGGCATTTATATTGAGGTGCCCCTGGGTATTTGCATTAAGGTGCCCCTGGGTATTTGCATTGAGGTGCCCCTGGGTATTTGCATTGAGGTGCCCCTGGGTATTTGCATTGAGGTGTCTCTAGGAGAAGCTTATGAGTTCTGATTTTAGGATCCATCGGGTGGGTTGTCCTTCTAAATTGCCCCATGGTGTGCCTATCAAGAAGGCTTTAAAGGATTAGTAAGTGATATAAATCGTGTTTTTATTGCTTAATTGATTTTGTGGGACAAAATTTTTTTTTGCCCTTTCAATTAAGCAATAGAAACGGGAGAAAAAGAAATAAGAGTTGAGATTTCCAGGAGACCGAAGAAATGGCCAATGTTAATCATTGAGGCTACCTGATGTGCCCCTAGGAGAAATTCTGTCTTTGAATGTAGGATAGAAGACAACTCTAAGATGCCCCTTGATACAGGCTCTTGTCTTATTTCCTGTGGAATTCAGCATAGAATAATAGACATGAACATTATGCATCAATGTACGAATGCATGAGATACTCGGACTGGTCATCTTCAAGCTGACGGATTAACTTGCTTGATCGACTTTGCTTAATTTGGGGAAAGATTAAATTGCTTAAAAAGGGAGGATACATGGAATTGCCTTGCGGTACGAACAAGACAAGAATGCCCCTAGAGGAGGATGTTGGGCAGATTAGGTGAGAATGCCTCTGGTGGAGAACTAGGGAAGCCGCGGTGAATTGACTGCAAATTGATTGCTAGATCAACCATGACGGAGACAAAGGGGGAGCACGAAGCAGAGCTCAAGATTCTGGATAACGAATGATCGGGCGCTATCACTACTAATGAATTCTACCAAGGATGGCTCCATAGGATTAAGATATTATGGAATTAAGATGCTCGGCTGTAGTCAAGAATTGAGCGGACATGGGTGGAGGACGAGTTTGAGTCCTTCAAACCTATTAGACCGACAAACATATCCATGCATTCTGATGCTCATGGCGATGATGCAGATATCTCGATGTGATCGATGGCAGTCAGTAATCTTAGTTCAAATTGTCTTAATTTTTGTATAGGCCCAGACATTATGTCGGGCCTATCAGACTTGCTCATATTTTGCTTTTGTGTTCTAAGTTTTTCCCGGACCACCCTTTTTCGGGTTTTCAATCCAGCGAACTATCCCGGCTTTTGCATAGACCTCGTCTCATTTTAGTCTATCAGGATTTTTTCCTTTTATCTTTCTTTTTCTTTTCTTTTGAGGGATTGAGTTGACTGCATAGAACCCCATGTTCGACTCATCTGTTGTACTTCACCTTATGGGCTCAATATATTCATTCAAGCACAAACATAAAGAATTCAGTAAAAGTGACATATCCATTAAATGAAGTAAGTTTCAGTACTTGATGATGATAACCATTTCAATTGACCCAAACTCTGGTGTTAACTAGCCTATGAAGGTTTTCTAGTCAAAGTACTCTCATAGCTCACTTTACCCTGACTTTTGCCTAGGCTGCCCTTTTCGGGTTTTCGGCCTAGCGGGTCATTTTTCACCCTAACTTTTGCCTGAATGGTTTGTAAAATACTAATCAGTGGGGTACATCCTAATTTTTGCTCGAGCAGTAGAGGACCACTCGTCGGGTGATGGATTTATACATTTTTTTATGTGTCGCTTTTCTGGATTTGATTCTTTTGGTTAGCTATGATAAAGCTTTGACCTGATTTGATTGATAGGGTTCCCCAACTTGGTACCATCTGAAATCTTCATGTCCCTTAGATCGGACATATTTCTGAATACACAAAGTCCTACCCAGTGTAGTTAGAATTTCCCCCTTAGGTCGGTGTTGGCAGGCTTTGCTTGCTTCGAAATCAGATCGTTGGCCTTTGAAGGTGCCTCTGATGCTTGATTCAGTTGTTAGGCACCTTTGCCATGCTTTTGATACATCTTTTTATACATCTGAAGACTGTTCAAGCCGTTCAAACTGTGCTTTAGTCAATGGGGGTCCTTTTGACTTGGATTCAGTATGACTCTGAAGGACTTCATCTTGGTCTTGGTTGGTAGCACGGTTTCCATTTCTCAGGCACAGGAATAAGGTATTTGGAGAATTCGTACATTTGCACAGTACCCATAAAGAGCATATGGTGGGTTATCAGCTCAAACTCTGACCCTTGTGGTACTTTTGGACATAAATTTCTTGAGAAGCTGGTTCGTGGCTTTAGTTGTCCCATCGGCTTGTGGTTGGATGGGCGAAGGTCTGTGGTGGTTGGACTAATTTTTCTTGATCGATCAGTAGTTGCCCCTTGGGATTGAAATCCATTGTCTGAAATGATGTGATGAGGTAGGCTATACTAAGGGAAGATGTGTTTCTCGATGAACTTGGTCGTCTTCTCGGTAGTAATGTTGGTGAAAAGAATTGACTTCCCCCTATGATGATGAGGCTCGAATCTTGTCAATCATATATGTCTCCCTCACTGAGAATGGCCAAGGAGGAGGGAAATAGGGAAAGGTTGGAGGGTTGGAAAAATTGGGGTGTTCGGAACATGCAATGTTGTACGGGGGTGGGAAGTTCGAGAATGGGTGGGCAAAGAAAAGATAAGCCATAACTTTGTCAAAGATGATCCGACGATGCTCTTTCTCCATAATAGGCTAACATTTCTTTAGTAGCTTCAATATCGGTTTGCATATAGTCACAAGGTCGGCGATGGACCGATTGACATATTGGATTTATCCAAGGAATGACTGAGCTTCTTTTGCTGTTTGAGTCATGGAGATGAGATGCTCGAGGAATTTGATGAAGAGCCCTAGGTGCTTAGGCATGACTAGGGGAAAGCGTTATCATAATCTTCAAGCACTTGTTATCTCTCATTTTCTTTCAAAGGTTAGGTCATTAGAAAGTGGTTACCATTTTAGATTATCATCTGTACTCAAACTTATTTCAGTTAAACAAATGTCATAAATACTGAACACATTATGCTTGTGACAAAAATGAATGCATAGATCTATCGGGCGAAACATCAAACAGATAAGCAAAAGGAGAGAGTCTTCCATTAAATTAAAGTGCCTTAAAGGCAGAATTATTCACATCTAGATGCTAGAAAAAAGAAAATTACATAATAGATAGATAGGCATCCTCAATAGGCGGAGGGTCTTGAGTTGTGGTGTTGGTAGATTAAGCACCCTCAGTAGCTTTCATTGGCGCGTCAACCAGGATGAAGTCCAAAACCTTTGCTTGCTCAGTTGATAACTTGTCTCCTTCATCCGCTAGAGACCTCATAAGATTCTTGTCAGAGTCGGCGGCAGAATTGGCTTGCATAGGGGTATTGTCTAAACTGAAGGAGACCATGGCCAATACAATATCTTTGGGGAGACCAGAATTGATCACAGTTACTTCATCATCAGAGCTCGACGATGGCTTTTCTTTAGGATTGGTCTTCCTCGCAGGCTCTTCCATTCTTCTTTCGCTTACCAAGCACCAAATAGCCATGCCTAAAGGCCTACATTGATCTGTTGTGTGTCCCTTTTAAATGTGATAGTGACAAAAGTTCCCTTTCTCTTCAAGCATAGGAGAATGGTACTCACGAAGAGGGCTAAGCAGGCCTTTCTCGCGCAATTTGGCAATTATGATATGAAGAGGGAGCTTTAATGGAGACACGAATGCCTTCTAATAAGGAGCTCGAGCAGGTGTGGTTTGCACTACGGAAACACTTCCTTGATCAACAACTTGAACTATGGGCGTCTTCTCCCCTGTAGGGCTGGACCAACCTTGAAGGATTGAGAGTTGTTGCTCTTGAACTAGGGTTTGCCACTTAGCTTGCTAGCCCTTTCCTTTTCTTCCCGGTGCTCGATCTTTTCAGCTTTTTCAAAAACTTTTTAATAGGACTCGAAAGAATCAGTCTCCATCTCTTTTTGAAGGAGCGAGAGAGCCCTGTCAAGCAATTTCGGGATCATTTCTTTAAGGCTGAGCTTTTGCTTCAAGAGGACCTGAGTGGCCATCCATCGATTGAAATAAGATTTGAAAGCTTCGTCGGTCTTTTGCTTGACTGCCTCAAGATGCTGAATGGTAGTCTCCATTATAGAATTAAATCTATAGTGGGCAACCAAAGCTTCAGATAGGAGTTTCCAATCTAGGATTGTAGACTCCAAAAGAGTATTGTACCACTCGAGAGCAGGGCCTGAAAGGGTACATGGGAATAATTTGGCCAGTACCTTAACCCCAATCTTTTGGACGCGCATGATTTGCTCATACATAACTATATGGGACTTAGGGGGGGCTTCGCCTGAATAAGCATCCATTCGGGGCATTGAGAAATTTTCAGGCACCCAATCAACACCTCTTACTTCCTCCCTATCCTCGCTCCTATTCAGAAATTGCCTGAAGAAATCTGCCATTTTGAGCATCATGCCCGGAGACTGCGTTACCTGGTCGCATGAAGATGACCTAAACTGAAAGGGTGAAGGAGCCGGGGTTTCAATCTGGGGGTGAGAAAAAGGATTTCGAGGGTAAGTGGACTCGTAGGGAGTCACCATAAAGCTAGGGGGTATGAAAATAGTCGACTGCATAGGAGGAACAACAAAGCCACTTGAGGGTACTGTAATTTGAGGAGTAAATCTGCCTGAGAAAGCAGGGAGAATAGGAGACTGAGGAATAGGCCTCGAGTGCATAGGGGGATAAAAAACCAAAGATTGGTAGATCAGATGATAAGGGTAGCTGAGAAGAGCTCTGTCCAAACCAAAACTCGCTTTGCTGGATAGGACAAACATGAGAGAGCGGTGGTACCAGAAACTGATTGTAAATTGGTGGATACTGAACTATCTCTTTTAAAGGTTCAAAAACAGGCTCCGCTAGCCTCTTAGACTCTCTTTCCTCCCTAAGAGCAGATCTAACTTGCTCTCGAATAGTGGCCCTAAACATATCTGACTGGAGGAACATAGCCATAGCATTAGCCAATTCGGAACCCAACTGAGATCCCCCTTGACCTTGGAGTGCTCTCATGAGGCGCATCATTCAAACATGGATCAGACATGGTTGGAAGAACAGATTCTGATACTGAACTTGAAACTGAACTTGGGCCCACAGAACAGTGAACTAGATGGTGATCGAATCTGGCGGGAGTAGAGCCTTGGTCTAAGAAACTGAAAGATGATCAGCCCAAATCAAATCATAAATGAGATGGATGATAATATAAATATTCGAGTAATGAATGCCATATATCGGGTGCTTTAGAGAGGTAGAGATCAGAAGAGCTTATGATGCGAAGCTTAACCCCAAAGTACATGAGACTTCAAATTCCTCGCTATTCCTAGTGAACTAGGTACAGGTTGTTGGGACTCAAACGATCTCAAGAATTTTGTTAAATTCCCCCTTTCAAATGAGGGGAGAGTAGAGGTAAGCAAAAACCGAAAATAAAGATCGACCACATGCGGCCTATGCATTAGCTTTGCATGAATGAGCATAACACGAGTAGCACACGAAAGTAAATAAACCTCTTCCAACCTTATGACCCCCGCGTATCACCAATTTGTAGTCTGGGAGTAACTCTGGCGCCAGGATACAGCAAGAGAGTATGCGGCCTAAATCTATATTATTCCGGTGAGCCTAAACGGAAGTTGCTATGGCTAGATTTGTCGTGGTTTACAGTCTAAAACTGTCGGTGTCATGGAACGACACTGTAGAAGGGTCTCGTTTACCTTGATTCTATGTAACTCAACCACTCCTCAAATGAGTGCGGCCGTGAGAATTACACGTTGCTTGAAATGAGTGTTCCACCCACAAATATCCCCGATTCCTGGCGGTCATGAGGTATACAAGTCCGCTTCATGGGGGTGATAAAATGGCACCTTATAACTTAGAATCTAACTAAAGTGGTGGATTAAAAGGCATAAGAAATAAAGTGTTGATTTAAAAACGATTTAGGCACATCATCAAAATCCACTAACCAAAGGTTGATAATGAAAGCAATTTTCCAATTTTAAGTTAAAGGAAAATCCCCAGCAGAGTCGCCACTGTGAGCCAACGACCCCCGATCCCCCGCCCGCATGGTAAGCTTTTAATGCTCTTCTGCATGGGGCAGAGAAACAAAGAGCGCTGTGAAGCAGGCTAAGGGATGATCCTTATTTTAGCGTGATGAAATTGGTTAATGGAAGTGATGTTGAAGTTGAAATTTAGTCCGATTGATGGATTAAGGGATACGGGACTTAGAATCCCGTATTTTTAAATAGAGTCACCACTCGGTCAAGCTCCACCGAGAAATTAGGTACGATATTCCCACCGGGTGGTTGGACCATACCCTAAAATAGAGCTTCTAGGTTCGGATGATGTTGCTTACTTTTTAATTTTTAAATCAAGCCGATTATATTTTGATAAACGTAAGCTTAGTTCTTATGCAATTTAATCCGATTATTGTTTGATGTTTTCGGTTATATGCCATACATCAAACAGAAAGCAATAAATAAACAAAGCAAGAAAATAAAATTATTACAAGGCTTTACGAATACCTATACATTTTTCTAATACAAGAAAATAAATAGAGCGATAAATAAATAAATGGGTGAAACTGGGTCTTAACTGGGCTTACCAACTTGGATCCGACTCCAAACAAGGCAATAGATATATAGAATAATCACAAATAAAAATGGATAAATAAATGCGGAAAATAAACACAAAGCATGAAGAAAACGATATTTTTGGATTTTTCGGGACAAAAACATAATTTTCAGGCATTAATTAATTATCTAAGAACCTAAAAAGGGTGAAATAAATTATCTAAACATCCTAAAATAGTATTTAACATATTCAGAATATTTTTTGAATTTTTAGTTGGTAGAAAATAATTTATTTAGATTTATTTAGCAAAAACACTATTTTTTGCCATTAAAATGCATATTAAATGAAATAAAAATAAATAAAATATAAAAACAAAATAAAATAAATAAAAACAAATTTTAGATCAGCCACAATTGTTTGGGAATTTTTCGGGTTGAAAACGGGGTGAAAACGCATTAAAAAGACAAAAATCGGGTCAAAACGACAGAAATGCGGCAAAAAATAACAGAATAAAACAAACAGGGACCATTTGGGCGTTTTTACCAGTAGGTCGACTCAGTGAGACGGTAGGCCGACTCAACGACATGGTAGGCCGCCTCAACGAGGGGGCCTAGATGACTCTCAGTCGGCCTTCGTCCCACTGAAGTGGCCTGCCGAAAAAAGTGTCTAAACAAGCCGGAATCAACCTTTTTGCGCTTGAAAACCCAAGATTACTAAAATTTCAAGTCGTTTCTTGCCTGTTACAGTAGATTCGAACTTAAAATGCTTAAATAACTTTGGTTTTTCAGTTTGGTGGAAAAGAACCCAGAAAGTCCGACAAAATGACGATTTGCCGCTTGAGCGACCCGTAGGCCGACGGTACGAAGCGGTAGGCCGACTCAGTGAAGTGGCCTAGATGACGTTCAGTCGGCCTGACGCTCGCCGGAATAGTCAGCCGGATTTTTGACAGAAAATCACAAAAAGGACGAATAAAGGGGCCAAACGCCTAGAAAAATAACCGAAAACACAGCAGTAGAAGTAAATAACAGAAGAAATATATTGGAACTCAGAAGGTTACCTAAAGGTCATGAATCCACTCTCGAGACTTGAACTAGATGCCTGGCAAGCTTTGTGACAGATTTGAGATGAAAACCCGACAAAACAACCGAATTAGCAAGGGATTTAGTGATTTGTGAGGAAAAAGTCCCTAACTCCTATTTAAACCAATTTTTACCTAAGATTTCTAATAGATTTTAGTGTTTAAGCTACAAGATTAAGCCTTACAACAACTAAGAATCAAGATTAGAGAGGATTAAACCCGGATTCTAGCTTTTCTTGAGCTTTCTCTCTCTAGTTCTTCCCTTTCTCTCTCTTGTTCTTGTATTTTTCTCTCTGAAAATTAGCCATTCAAATTAGCAAATGTCCCTCTAAAACTGATTTTGAGGGGTATTTATAGACTTTTCAAGTGTAAAATATCCAAATTAATCCTCCAAATGTCAATATTTGATGGAAAAAACCCAAAACCCGACTTATTGGCCTAGAAAAACCCAGAAAAACTCTGAATAAAGAAAACCCCGTGAGAAAGTGGCGTCCCTGATAAGGCCGGGGCGAGGCCGCATCAGCTGATGGGGTAGGCTGCATCACATGATGTGGCCCAGCCCCAGGCCGCCTGAGCCACACGACCAATTGTGTGACTAACGCGGCCTACCGCGTGGTCCACGCGGCCTGGCCTCCCATCGGCGGCACCGACCACTGTCGACGGATCAGGGACACCCTAGGGAAAAAGACAAAAGGGGGTTAGCTCACCGGGCCTAAAAGGCAAACAAATTACACTATGGGCATTCGAATGGGGCGATTCTTGACATTCCGGAAAGCTTCGGGAACAATGTAAACGAGACTCACTTAAAATGTTCGGTTTTTTAAGGAAAAAATCGTGAAATAATTTACTATGCCCGAGGGGAAAGGAAACGGTTAACACCTTAAATGAGATCTAATTATTATTATAATCGGGGTCAAAAGATCTTAAAATCGTCAACAAAGAACTTGGCAAACGCGATTCGATTCTAAAATAATGGAACAACTAGACCGTAAAAGGTTAGAGCAAAAAGTCGTCATTGTTCCGAGGGTCATCGAAAAGCCTGTGCTCAAAATGTACTTCCAAAAGGATGGGTAGGGTTTAATCTGCATGCTACCTGGGAGAAGTGGATAGATATGTTCAGTATGCCATGGCAAGGGTACTACTTTAAAAGCATAAAAATCAACATCAAATGTCCATCATAGAGCACTGTACATTAAAGTTAATGGTTTAGAAGAAGAAGATTAATCTCCCAATCGTCATCCTCTAATACATGAAGAGGAATAAGTACATTATGTGAGGACTAGTAACCAAGATTTTAAGGAAAGCATGAGTAGATTTTAGGTATGAAGAGAAGAATTTTGGAGCCAATATGTCAAAGTTAAATTTCTTTAGGCTCAAGATCAACAAGGAGTAGATCAGGGCTAAGGCCATCATTGCCTCTAAGGGAAGATTTCTCAAAAGCTTGGCTCATACACCTATGCCAGAACTACCAACCATGCTCAGAAGCAGAAGCAGCCAAAACAATAAAGTTGCAAATGTAGCTGTAATGGGTTGTATTGTCAGCATGTATTTGTACTCATTTCCATGTCATTCAGACCATTTTTTAGTCTTTTTGACTAGTATTACTTCATTTTCTGTCCTTTTCATGTTTTGAATGCAATTCGAAGGAACATGCAATATTTAGAAGAAAAGAGCCTCTCACTAATACCTGAAGCAGACAGCAAGAGCGATAGGTGGTCTCGGTGACTCCAGAACATTTCAGAATGACCAAGACGACATCAATACCAAAGCACGCTAAGTCTAGATTTAGAAGTTACCCAATTTGGGCAAATCTTGTTCAGGAAGGCCCCAATCCAAGAATGAAGTTAGATCTCTTTCCTAATTCCATAAAGGAAAGGATTTTACTACCATTTGAAGATCTAGACTAAAAGGAAATGAATCCAACGAGATAAATGCAAATAGTCATGTTTTGTCACTAACGAACGAGTAAGAGGAGAGGCACTCAGCTATAAATACCAAGGCCAATAAGTCTCAAGGGGACCATCATCCAATCTATCATTTACCATTCACTATTTTCAGTCCTCTTAGTCTAGTTTTAGTTCTTAGTTCTTTGCTTATTTACTTTCAAATACTTTGGATTTTTTATTTTCGATTTGGTTTAATAAGCAATTTCAATTTTAGTCTTTATATTCTTATCATGCTTTATTTTAAATGTCTTTACATTTCTACACATTAAAATTGAGTTATGTTTAGCTAAATTCTTTATGACCTGACCAAGTTAGGGTCAAGGTTGAGTTTAAATGGTGTGAGGACTGCAATTGACTACAAAGGTTCACAGGGTGACCTATTTACCAATCTCGGTACTTTAAGAGTTTCATGGTAAGGATATCGGTTAGTCTCACTGATAGCTTGATAAGCCATTTGGTAATTCTTTGTGATTATTATTAATTCTTGTTCTTGCATTAGTAATTTTGCTTGAAAAGGAATAAAGTAACGACAGTCTCCATCGAGACTGGAGAAAGGTAATCTTACGCCTGTTGGGAGTGCTTCACTACCTGTCGGTAAGGATTTAGGCTTTTCTATTATTTATTACTATTCATTGGCGAGTTCTTTGGTGCGAAGTCGAGAAACACAGTGAGTAAGAGAGAGATTATAGCGCGAAGTCTAGTCTCCATACTCAGTAAGGAAGAGTTGCTAGTACTGTATGATGCATGAGTGCTAGTATAACTAAATCTAGGTCCCGGTGCAATTTATATCTTGTCCCATGTTCACCATAATGGTCAGTCTTGCTCTACTTTGGTTGAGTCATTGTTGCTTATTGTTTTATTACATGCTTTACTTAGTTTTAACCTACAAATTCGCATCGAGAGTACTTCTAGGTAACCCTATGTGTTGTCTTCTAAAACTAACATTGTCAAATACCGTTCCTTGTAGATTCAACCCCTGCTTGCTACTAACTACTAGTTTGTTTTGTTCATGGAATTATTTTTAGTGGTCTCGACACCCATCAAGCTAGCTTTCTCAAGGGAATAGAGAGCACCCAGCAGGAATCCCCTAAAGCTATAAAGTTAAAGGAGGAACAAATCAAGATATGTAAGAAGGAAAAAATATATTTGAACGAAAGATTTTCAAAAAGATGAAGATTGTTAGATTATTAAGCTATGATTCAGAGGAAGAAGGTGACAAATTAAACCTTATGCCTCTAAGAAAATACTACCATAGAGAAGCGCCCAAAAAGATCGTGTCAGAAACCTAAAAGATAGCTTAGAAGGAGCAAAGAAAAGGAGAAGGAAGAAAGAAGAAAATTATCACCCCTAGGCGAGAAGAAGAGCCTCATGATGAAAATGAGAAGCAATATCAGCTAAATTTTGCCATTAAGATTAGCAAGGTTGAGACAAAGAAAAAGGGGATTCAAAAAGTGGAAGTTATGCCATGGGTAAGAAGGGAGACAACATTAACCTTAAATGCTAAAAGAGCAGAAACGTAACTTGAAGAGGCGTTCGAAAGAAAACCTCCTACTCATAGATAGTTGACTGAAAAGCTAATCAAAGTAGCCTCAGTAGAAGAATCAGAAGAAGAAGAAAAAGAATCTGAGGTTCAAGAAAACATTCCTCAAATGGAAAATAAAATTACTGACTCTAGGAATGTGGCAGGATGATAGAGGCTGAGATTAGAGAAGGAACTTAGGGAGCATGAGAGAAAAGAAACTCGCATGTCATAAAGGGTAAACCCTCAACTTAAAATTGATGATTATTCTTACTCCAAGCCCACAAAATAGTTCCTACACATGCCTGAGATGTTTAGCCTTCATAACAAAAACCCAAAACCCACTCCTATCATTGTAAATCCAATTTCTTGGGTTAAAACACCGAAATCTTCCCCAATCAAATAGCCTTCAAATATATCTTCACCAAAACCCAAAACACCTAACCATTCCCCTCCAAAAGCTCCACCTCCACCACCTTCTCTTGATAATTGAGCACAAGTTGTCCAAATATCTCAAATGGTTGTGGATGAAGTTAATATTGAGGATGAACATCCATTATGTGAGAAAGTGAGTATTGAAGTTAAAAAACTTTAGTATGAAGCTAGTAAAGACCATGAGGGAGCTGAGGATGCACATTCTAAGAAGGTCAATAAAGAATAAAACTGAGACAACAGTTGGTAATGATACTAATGATTCAATAGCACCAACTATTGATGAAGTTTTAGTTGATAAATACTAAGGAATTTTGCACCTGATTAACATTAGATCCAAAGAGATGAACTGCTAATGAACTAAATAAACTCAATAGTGTACTTCATATGTTATTGAGGATGTAGAGGTTGAAGAAGAGCCAGTTCATATGAATGCCAATGAATATGAATTGCAAAATTTATCCAAGGGTGACATGACCGTAATGCCACTAGGAGATCCTAGCTCACCTAGAAATTGACAAATTTCCTCAAACTCCGGGAGAAGGAAAAGGGACATAGTTTAGAGGCTAAAAAGGAAGTCTATCTCAAAATATAATAGAGAGCATAATGACTCTGAGGGAGAAGATGTATCCATTCTTTTTGTCATTTTTAGCCAACACAGTGAAATAATCAGCCTACTTTGAAATTACAAGAGAACCTAATAAAGTCCAAGCAAAACAAGTTTAACCTAGATTTAATCTCTTTAGGCACAAAATTGAGATATCAAGCAGTAGATATTGATAATAGGAAAAAAAAGATTACATCAGTGGGAAAAATGGCTTCAAGCCTAATTCAATACATGTTACCCACTTGGATGGAAATATAGAGTCAATGGTGAAGATCATAGCTACATATGTTTTATCTTTTGAAAGAGTTGGCTATTCAACCAAGCTTTTCCATGCTCATCACAAGGAAATCAGAAAGGAAATGAGATGGCTTGAAAACTAGCAAGTTGATATTATACAGACCTTTGGATCTAACCTTGAATATGATGTTGTTCTGGTTATGGAGGAAGCGGAGGAAGCTAAGGAAGCTGCTAAAAGTGCCCTTGAGACTATTTATTTTGGGTTCAAGCAGCTGAAATTAGAGAAATTGATGGAAAAGAGCAATGCTATAAGGCTCCGAAGGAACATCAAGATCTCCGACACTTGTAGAGAAATTTAGAAATCTTTCCCCATCTTCAAACAAAACCTAAATAGCAGTTATTAGAAGATTGCACATGGTTTATGTAAGCAGCACAAGTTAAATGTTTAAAAGGCTAAGGAAGATATTATTAAGATTATAGAAGAATCTCGTCTCAACAAATAAAGGCCATTGCTGAGTCAGAAGTAAAAATCAAAGTTGATATTGATGGAATCCAAAAGAAGATAAAGTAGCTATCTAAGAAGGATGTATGTGGAGACAGCAAGGGACCGACACAATCTGTAGAAGACTTAAGTACATTAATGAAAGAAGAAGAGAACACTTTAAGACCATTATGCCTCAAGAAGTGTAAACTAAAAAGGCTACAAAACCTATATAGATCACATTAGTGGAGCCCCTAACATTGTCAGAAAGAACTACATATCCAAAAGGCTAGGTCTCCAGAATTTACAAGAAAGAAAAGGAACTAGGAAAAGAACATGGTTAGATAATTTGCCAACCCTATGCTTATTAATCATCAGTTTGAAAATATCAAAGGGGGATACGAGTTCAACAAAGAAATAAAGCCTTTAGAAGCCAAAGTCAAAGAGTAAAATCGCTAGAAGAAGCAATAGCTAGTATAAAAAGCAATAGCTAACTTTTGTTACAGATTTACATATTTCATGTACTTCTAATGAAAAGATGATTTAACATATTGTTGACTCTAAAATGAGTAAAAATTTCTAATTGCTTCTAAGTAAAATTTCTAATTGTACTTTTAAAATCGACACAAATTATGAGGGAGCTAACAACTTCTTTGTCGAGATTGTCTTTTATCTTTGCAGATTTTTGTTCTCATCAAAATGGAGGAGATTATTGGACCTAGCTTAGAAGAAGATTCTCAGAGCCTGCGAAAGCAAAGCCAGAAGCTAAGTTTTGAGGATGACAAAAAGATGAATACTACACTACATGCTCGAAAGATAGAGAAAGCTAAAATAGAAAGAAGCTTATAAGAACTCTAGAGAGAAGGAATATAATGGATATTCATTAGACCAACAAAGGTTGAAGCTATCTCTCAGGATGATACACATTTCAGATCAAACTCATATCACCAAAAGACAATCAAAAAACACCATTCCAAAGACAAAAGGTGAACTCTTAAAAGAAGGTTTGATATGATATCACTTAGAAGACAAAGGAGGATCTTTGTGCAAGAAGAATAAAATCAAAAGACTAGGATATTAATCAAATATCATCTAAGAGGATCCAAAGCTCACAAATTCAACTTAAATGCAAGCATCCAAAGAACTCAGCATTAATAAGTACGAATCATAAAGGGAACATCAAGGATAGGATCATCAAATATATGAACTCTTAAAGCATGACATTGTTGGTCTGGATTCACAGGTGTGAACATGCAAAGAAGGCATGATGGAAATTCAAAATTTAATCTAAAGTCCAAGGATCTCCTAATTATGGCATGATTGACAATATAACTAGTCCAAAATTATTCTAGGTCATAAAAACCTATTAAAAGGACCTAATAATAATTTAACTGCGTACTTGTTGAAGCGTGAATCCCATAGTCGGTAGAATGACCCCTCAGCTGCAAGCATAGGCTCCAAAGTAGAAGCCCGCTATAATTGATCCACCCCAGCACCACCGACCAAAATCTTCTAGAAAGGGAGTACCGATAAATAAGCGGAAGATAACTAGATCTTCCCTACTATTTTATTCTAGAAGAAATTCCCTCAGTTTTCTATTCAAAGTAAATACGTCTTTCGACAAATTACTTATGAGAACTAGAACAACTAGAGAAAAAGAGAGAGAGAGAGAGAGAGAGAAAGTAATTATGGATAAAAATAATGAAGGAGGAGGCTTCTATTTATAGTGGTTAGGAATAAATCAAAAGACAAAAAAGTCCCTAACCTCAACTAATTAGAATTAAAAATAGAAAGGGCAAAAAGGTTATTTAATAACCTAATAAAGTTAGAACATAACTCAAATACTGGGATCTTGCTTAGGGAGCAAGATCCAAGTTAGATTCGGAGAGTGCTGGCCATTCGACCAGTAGTCCCTTATGGACGTGCGCAGGCCTATTTATGTGTTGTCCTGTAGTTTATTTATAGGCCCACTTGTGCATATTTATCCAACATCTAATATTAATAAATCTTGCAAAGATCAAGTTCCATATTCCCTTTATTTATTTTAACTTGCTTTCTATTTATCAGGTTCACTGATCAAACCAATGAATATTGGTCTAACCAATAATATGGTCCAACCATATATTTGCTATTCTAGATTAGACCTAGTCTAACGGTTCTTTGCATGGGTTGGTCGTAACTCAAAGTTTGTGTCCTTATAGGATCCTGTAACAACGAGCCATCAAAAGTTTAACCTTGCTCAATTCCTTTTAGGAATTGACTACCTTAGAGCTCCAGATCTTTGTAGACTCCAAGGACTTTGATCGGTCATAGTGGCTCTCTAGCATAGGGATATGACCCCTCAATATTTGAAACGTTACATGCATTATGACTTAATCCCGGCTCTGCAATAGTATCAATACAAGTCACTCCTTCTATCCATGGTGAAGTACCATCTGATTTCTAGGACTCGGCTTAAGGGTTAGTCCACTAGTAGCCTTAATGGCTACCCCATTATTTAGTCTTGCTATGAAAGTACACCACTCAACCCTTTGAATGTGTTTATCAACATCTCATCATATCAACTCATACTTTGATCAGAGGTTTATGAGTGTGTCACTTCCAACAAGTGGCCAAGATACATCTCTGTTATATCACTATAATGGAGTGTTAGATTCCATCTTGACTACTCACCTTACCAATGGACAACCATTAACTATACCCGTAATCAACCGTACCACCCAGCCTATAGAATGCTTAGGTATGACCTAAAGT
Source organism: Euphorbia pulcherrima (assembly GCA_947683365.1). Taxonomy (NCBI): domain Eukaryota; kingdom Viridiplantae; phylum Streptophyta; class Magnoliopsida; order Malpighiales; family Euphorbiaceae; genus Euphorbia; species Euphorbia pulcherrima. The sequence continues at coordinate 54,323,521 of CANTUS010000015.1, forward strand.
ATTGTTAGACATGATTTATGCCCTAGAGGCAATTAGGGTGATATGTCTTAGTCAGTTTTATTTGTACAAACAAAGTTATCTTAATAAAGGCATTCTTTTGTTATATCAATGACTCTGAGACTATGTTGATGAGAACTCGTTCATGTGCAATTATGATTTGTCTAAATATCCCTAGTTGTATTATCATCAAGACTGGACATTGATGAATACAGATAGACTAGCATGTGTCGTCATACCTCTTAAATTTGATTCAGAGTAGCATATCTCCAGTGCTAGAGGGTGGTACCCTGGGTTAACACATGAATGTATTCGGGGAGATACATTGGAGACCGCTATGAGACAACACTCGGTAATCCGTATTATGTGTTGGCGTTTTAATCCTCTCATTGCAATAGCAATATAAATATATTTAAGCCTGAGATACTAGTTACCTAGTTCAAATGTTGCTATACTATAGATTATACCTATTCATTCTATAGATTGTGTGATATGGATAATTATGGGTATAGTTGATGTATGTCTGTTGGTAAGCTGAGTAGTCAAGATGAATCTATCACTCCACTATAGCAATATAAGGGAGATGTACCCTAGCCACTTGTTAGAAGTGACACACTCGTAAACCTTTGATCAAAGTATGAGTTGACAGGATGGGATCCTAATTCACACATTAAATGGTTGAGTAATGTACTTTGGTAGTAAGACTAAACTCCCGGGGTAGCTATTATAGCTACTAGTGGACTAACACTTAAACCGAGTGCTAGAAACCAGATGGTACTAAACAGTTGATAGAAGGAGTGGCAAAACCAGGATTAAGTCACAATGCACGTGACATTCTGAATATTGAGGGGCCATATGCCTTTGCTAGAGTGCCACTATAACCGATCAAAGTAATTAGAGTCCACAACTGCCTAGAGCTCCGAGCCGGTCAATTCCTGAAAGGGATTAAGCCAGGTGAAACTTTTGACAGCTCGATATTATGGGATCCTATAAGGTTACACACTTTAAGTTATGACCGAGCTATGTAAAGATTTGTTAGACTAGGTCTAATCTAGAAGAGCAAGAAAATATGGTTAGACCATAACATATTGGTTAGACCAATATTCATTTGTTGGACCAATGAACCAGATAAATAATAAGGAGGATAAAATAAATAAAGGGAAGACTGGATTAAACTTAGTGGGATTTATTAATATTGGATGTTGAATAAATCTATGCAAGTGGGTCTGTGAATGTACTGTGAGACAGTACATAAAAGACCCGTGCATGGGCAACATGGCAACACTTTTTAGAACAATATTGCGTGCGGCCCGTAAGGCACGTAAAAGTTGGTTGCAAGATGTAGCCCACTTGCATGCTACGCAAGCCCAAAGGGCTACGCAGGCGTACAACCCTTGTGGGCCTTCACAGCATGTAGCCCAGCCCATTATGGGCTGCACTACATGCGGGCCTACGCATGGTGCATAGGGTTGTGTAGCAGGCATAAAGGCTTACGCTCCTGCGCAAAGCTCATAAGGGACTGCTGGCCGAATGGCCAGCAGTCTCCCAGTCCAACTAAGCTCTTAATATCTGAGTTGGTTTCCAACTCTTCCCGGGTTTAATCAAAATACATGTTTGCCCTTTTTATTTTATTTCTGATTGGTTAAGGTTAGGGACTTTATTGTCCATTAAATAATTTATAACCACTATGAATAGAAGCCTCCTCCTTCATTATTTTCCATCCTAAATTTCATAATCCCTCTCTTGCTCTCTTATTCTCTTAGTTGTTCTGATTCCTAAAAGTAATCTGTCGAAAGATATATTTACTTAGAATAGAAAACTAAGGGAATTTCTTCTAGAATAAATTAGTATGAAAGATCTAGTTATCTTCCGCATATTTATTGGTTCTTTCTATATAGATGGGTTTTGGTCGTTGGTGCTCATGTGGACTATTTATAGAGGGCTTCTACTTTGGAGTTTGTGCATGTAGCTGAGGGGTCTTTCTACCGACTACGGGATTCACACTTCAACTGGTAAATGGTTAAATTAATATTAGGTCCTCTTAATAAGTGTTTGTGACCTAGAATAATTTAAGACTAGCACTATTATCAATCATGCCATGCTTAGGAGATCCAGGGAACTAGATTAAATTTTTTAAAATTCCGCTGCATATGTTTTACTTGCTAAAACCCTTAATCTAGGCCAACAGTGGTATCAGAGCCTGTCTAATGCGATTGTATGATTGACTAGAAATATGCTAGGTCTGATTTCTATAAAATATTTTCGAGTATGCTATGGCATGCCTAGGAATTTATTTCTTGCAATAGAAAATGCTGTGATAACTAGATTAAGTGTTGCTCGAGCTTAATTAAGGTAGTTATATTAAATTAACAATGTTTTACTTGAAATTGTAAATGCTTTAATTTTTTAATTATATGAAATAATTCTTAAATTAAAAAAGAACAAAATCTTTAATTTAATTTGTCTATTGTTAACTGAGTCAGAAGGGCCCGTGTTTATTCTGGCAAGGATTGGACTTGGCTGCTCATTCACTTCTAGGGGGCCTCTCCTACATGGGAATTCTCATCAGTTCTAGATTCTAATTACCAAAAGGACTTTTTAAATTAGTTGATTTCAAGTATAATGAATTGGATTCATTATATGGTTTTACAAATGAAATTTTAAATTGTTAAATCAAAACTTATAGAGATAAGTGCAAGAACTTGAACAATGAACCCCCTTGTTTGTTTTGCATGCTAAGTGGTGTCATGGCATGATAGAATGATTATGAATTACCAGTTGAGCATGACCTCTAGGTTGGACCTACTGATTTCTTTTAGCCCGGAATTAGTTATAGTTTCATAATCATGTCCATGTATAAGTCCTAGATTAGGCGAGATCGGTTGGACCAATAAATCCCCATTAAAATATTATGACAAAATTGGCCTTCCTAAAAATTGAAGTGTGATTCAAGGCCTTTTCATTGAATGAATTGCTCATGCAAAGCATGCATATTTCTTTAACATTGTCTATTCACATGATTCAAGTTAGGGTTAAATCTTAATCGAACTAGGCTAGTTGCTCATAAAATTGGAGCTAATGCTGGGCCGTAGGCATCATTTGAGGAGTTATATAATTGGTTATGCATGTCTACTAGTTGGAACTCAAATAGATTAGCAATTGCATTAGATTTAAATGGATTAGGTCCTCCTATAGCTATTTAAGTTAGCTTGGCTCATGATAGTGGGACTTAGCTTAAATTAGTTAAAGATGCTACCTACTAAGGAAAATGGTTAGACCATGTTTCCCAAAAAACAATAGAATGGGCTATTATGTTTTCGAATAGTATGGATATGCATCTAATTAAAAAAACCTCAAATTAAATGCACGTACAAGAACTAAGTCTAAAGCAATCATTCTTTTCATATATCTAGGTTGAATATGTCATCCGATATTATTATATGCATGAGACAAACACAAAAGTTGACTGGTTCAAATTTCAGTGATTGGTTCAGATCCGTTAAGATAATACTTGCGGAGGAACAATTGGCACATGTGTTAAACAAGCCAATTGTTGAACAACCTGGCACTAATGCTGCTGCAGAAATGCATGTAGCATGGCTAAAGTATATGTGAGATTCCGTGGAAGTGACTCATTTGTTACTAGACACACTCTCTCATGCATTACGTTCATAGTGCGAGGGCATGGGATTAAAGACCATGTTGCTCCATCTTGTTGGCATATCTAATGAGATAAGGTCAAAGAGATTCTTAACTTCCAAAACAGTATTTGAATCCAAGATGCAGGAAGGAACATCAGTTGTGGAACATGTTAATGAGCTCAGTGGATTGATGGACGAACTTGACGAACTAGGTTTACCTATGAAATTATACGTGAAGTGTGATTTCATTCTACAATCTTTACCAAAGAGTTATTCACACTTTGTGAAGAAATTCTATTCTAAAGATATTTATTGTCCTATCCCTGAACTAATTAAAATGTTAGAAGAATATGAATACAGTGCTAAAGGAACTGTCGTCACCACAATTGGTCCTTTCACAAGGAAGAGGAATCACATGATAAAGGGATAAAAGGAGAAGATTACTGAGAATGTCTATTTTCAATGCGGTGGGACCAATCATTGGAAGAAAGACTATGTGGCTACATTTTCTAGGCATGAGAAGACAAAGCTAAAAGATGCGTATACTTCAGATATGTTCATGATTTTAAATTTCAATACAGTTCCTTATGAGTCTACATGGGTATTAGATACTTGATGTGGTACTCATATCTGTACTTCTGTGTAGGGGTTGCAGAACCGTAGAAGGCTGGTTAAAGGAGAGTTGGACATGCGAGTTAGAAATGGAGCATGGGTTGCTGCATCAGTTGTAGGAACATATAGTCTCAAATTGCCAAGTGGCTTAGTTTTAGAAATAAATAAATCCTATTATATTCCAATTGTTACTAAGAATATTATTTCTGTTGCATGTTAGCAGCAAAAGTATTAATAAAGATTGTCAAATTCGTAAAAATAGTGTTCTTTATGGCAATGGAGTTTTGATTGATTGCATATATGTTTTAAATACTAAAGCTAAAATTTTTAATACGAATCATGCTAAGAGATTGAAATTAGATAAAGATAAATCATTATGGCATTTTCATTTTGGCCATATAAATGAAGCCCGCTTAACTAAGCTACGCAAAGGAGGTGACTTTGGCCCAATAGACAAGGAGTCTAATGGGGCATGCAAATCTTGTTTATTAGGCTAACTGACATTGAAACCCTTTAAAGGTAAAGGGCAACGTGCCATAAGTACATTGGAAATAATCCACACAGATGTATGTGGTCTAATAAATGTGCAAGCACATGGAGGATTCATCTACTTCATATTTTTTTTTATCGATGATTACTCAAGATATGGGTATTTGTACCTTATGAGGCATAAATCAAATAGTTTTGAAAAGTTCAAAGACTATAAGAATAAAGTTGAGAATCAAATTGGAAAGAATATTAAGGCACTATGGTTAGATCGAGGTGGAGAATATTTAAGCCAAGAGTTTCAAGATTATGTAAGGGTTAATGGAATATTACTCCAATGGACCCCTCCTTATATTCCTCAGCACAATGGTGTGTCTGAGAGGAGGAATAGAAATTTGTTAGACATGGTTTAGTCCATGATGTGCCATGCAAGTCTCAGCAAATCCTTTTGGGGATACGCACTTGAGAGAACAGTTTATATACTAAATCATGTGCCCTTAAAACTAGTTGATACAACACCATACAAAAGGTGGTGTGGTAAGAAACCCTCTCTTTCTCACCTGAGAGTTTAGGGATGCCCTACCTAGGTTAAAAGGATTATGTCGGAAAAGCTGGGAGCCAGGGCTGACAAATGCTTGTTCATATGTTATCCTAAAGAGATAATAGGATATACCTTTTATGATCTTAAGGAATAAAAGGTGTTTGTTTCTAGGACCGCTCAGTTCTTTGAGAAGGAACACATGCTTGCAACAGCTAGTGGGAGCGACCTTGAATTTGAGGTTCATGTAGGCAAACAAGATGATCAACTGATAATTCCTACGCCTGATACACATCAGAGTGTGATCGAGGAACAACCTGTTACACAACAACAATTGCGTAGATCTGGCAAGGTTCCCAATGCCCCTAAAAGATATTGATTTTTCATCATGGATGATAAACAAATCTTTCTAATGAAGGATGATGAACCTAACACCTACAAGGAAGCAATGGAGTGCTCAGACTCTGATAAATGGTTAAAAGCCATGAAATCATATATGGATTCCATGTATGAAAACTAAGTATGGGAATTGGTCGATGCACCATATGAGGTTAGACCTATAGGTTGCAAATGGATTTTCAAGAGGAAAACTGACATGGATGGTAATATAATTACCTATAAGGTAGGGTTGGTGGCAAACGGCTATAGTCAAAGAGAAGGAATTGAATACGACGAAACCTTTTCACCAGTAGCCATGCTTAAATTCATAAGGATACTCTTGGCATTGCTTCTCATTGTGATTATGAGATCTGGCAGATGGATGTGAAAACCACTTTCCTAAATAGAAACTTGGATTGGGATGTGTATGTGATACAACCTGAGGGTTTTACATCTTAAAATGGCTCAAAGGTATGCAAGCTGCAAAGATCCATTTACGGACTTCAGCAAGTATCCAGGAGTTGGAATATAAGGTTTGATGATACGAACAAAGATTTAGATTTTTTATCAAACGCTTATGAGCCTTGTGTATACAAGAAATTTAGTGGGAGTGCAGTCATTTTTTGTGTGCTATATGTTGATGACATACTGCTAATAGGAAATGACATTTCTCTTCTTTAAATGGTTAAGTCATGGTTGTTAAGAAAGTTCTCCATGAATGACCTTGGAGAAGTAGCATTTATACTAGGTATAAAGATCTATAGAGATAGATCCAAGAGGTTGCTAGGTCTTTCACAAGATACATACATAGACAAGGTATTGACTAGGTTCAACCTTGAGCAATCAAGAAGGGGTTATCTTCCAATGTCTCGTGGAATTAACCTTTCTAAATCTGAGTGTCTGGGAACAGAAGAGGAGAGATTGCGCATGAATGAAATACCCTATGCATCCGCAATAGGATCTATCATGTATGATATGGTATGTACATGGCTTGAAGTCTCACACACGTTGAGCATCACAAGTAGATTTCAATCTGATCCCATTGAGAAGCACTGAAAGGCCTCTAAGAATATCCTTATATACTTGAGAAGGACTAAGGAAATGTTCTTAGTATATAGAGGAGGTGATCTCACAGTAAAGGGATTCATTGATGCGAGTTTTCATTCTGATAGGGATGACTACAAGTCACAGTCAGGTTACCGATTTATGTTAAATGGAGGGGCGATTGTTTGGAAGAGTTCAAAATGGGATAAAACTATTGATTCAACCACTAAATCTGAGTGCAATGTTGCTTCAGAAGCAGCAAAACAAGCTATCTAGATAAAGAGATATCTTGGTGATCTCGATGTGGTGTCTAACAGTGAGGATCTAATAATATTATATTGCGATAACACTAGGGCTATTGCTTAGGAAAAACAACCATGGTCTCATCAAGGAAACAAACATGTACACAGTAAATATCATATAGTTCAAGATATGATGGGAGATAAGGATTTACAAATGGAATATATACCCATAAATCAGAACCTGGCGGATGGTCTAACCAAGTCTTTGACAGAGATTAGCCATGAGCATCATGTTAATAGTTATGGCTTACAACACGTAGTTAATTGGCTCTAGTGCAAGTGGGAGATTGTTAGACATGATGTATGCCCTAGAGGCGATTAGGGCGATATGTCTTAGTTTTATTTGTACAAACAATGTTATATTAATAAAGGCATTGTTTTGCTATATCAATGTCTGTGAAAATATATTATGACTGGTTTAGAATATTTTCATTGATGTGTTTGCAAAAGCCCAAGACAAAATTATAGCACGAATTGGAAGGGCATAATGAGACTATATTGGTGAGAACTGGTTCGTGTGCAATTATAATTAGTCTAAATATCCCTAATTGCCTTTATTAATATTAAACTTGTTTGTACAAATAAAAATAACTAAGATATATCACCCTAATTGCCTTTATTAATATTAAACTTGTTTGTACAAATAAAAATAACTAAGATATATCGCCCTAATTGCCTCTAGGGCATACATCATGACTATTAACATGCTGGTCATGTTTAAGCTGTGTTAAAGGCTTAGTCGGACCATCTGCTAGGTTATTATCTGTGGGTATATATTCCATCTATATATCTTTATCCCTTATCATATCTTGAAGTATATGATATTTTCTGTACTTGTTTGTTACTCTGATGAGACTGTTGCTCTTTTGCTAGAGCAATAGCCCTAGTTTTATCATAATGTAATACTATTAGATCCTCACCATTAGACACCATGCCGAGATCACCAATAAATCTCTTTTTCCTAACAACTTTTTTTACTGCTTCTGAAGTAGCAATACGCTCATATTTAGTGGTTGAGTCGGCAGTTCTATCGTGTTTGGAACTCTTCCAAACAACAGTCCCTCCAATCAACAAAAATAGGTAACCTAACTATGACTTGTAGTCATATCTGTTAGATTGAAAACTCACATCAGTGTATCCCTTTACTATGAGAGCACCTCCTCCACATACTAAGAACATTTCCTTAGTCCTCCTGAAGTACTTAAGGATTTTCTTAACATCCATCCAGTGCTTCTCACCATGGTCAGATTAAAATCTGCTCGTGATGCTCAACTCTTGCGAGTCATATGGCCATATACGTACCATAGAATACATGATAGATCCTATTATGGATGCATAAGGTATCTTACTCATGTGGAATCTCTTGTATTATGTCCTAGAACACCTAGTTTTAGAAAGGTTTATTCCATGAGACATAGGAAGATAACACTTTCTTGATTGCTCAAGGTTGAACCTAGTCAATACCTTGCCTATGTATGTATCTTGTGAAAGACCTAGAACACTCTTGGATCTATCTTTGTAGATCTTTGTACCTAGTTTAAATGTTGCTTCTCTAAGGTCTATCATGGAGAACTTTCTTAACAACCACGACTTAACAATTTGAAGAAGAGAAATGTCATTTCCTGTTAGTAGTATATCATCAACATACAACACAAGGAAAATGACTGCACTCCCACTAACCTTCTTGTATACACAAGGCTTATAAGTGTTTGATATAAAATCTAACTCTTTAAATGTATCATCAAACCTTATATTCGAACTCCTGGATGCCTGCTTGAGTCCATAAATGGATCTTTGCAGTTCGCATACCTTCGAGCTATTCGGAGATGTAAAACCCTCAGGTTGTATCATATATGCATCTTGATACAAGTTTCCATTTAGGAAAGCAGTTTTCACATCCATCTACCAGATCTCATATTTATAATAACCTGTAATGGCCAAGAGTATCCTTAAGGATTTAAGCATGGCTACTGGTGAAAAGGTTTCATCATAGTCAATACATTCTCTTTGACTATAACCCTTTGTCACCAACCTTGCCTTATAGGTAATTACATTACCATCCATGTTGGTTCTCTTCTTGAAAACCCATTTGCAACCTATGGGTCTAACCTTATTAGGTGCATTGACCAACTCCCATACTTGGTTTTCATACATGGAAACTATTTATGATTTCATGGCTTTTAACCGTTTATCAGCATTTGAGTTCTCCATTGCTTCCTTGTATGTCTTAGGTTCATCATCCTCTATTAAAAAGATTTATTTATCATCTATGATGAAAACTCCATATCTTTCAAGAGCATTGGGAACCCTACCAGATCTACACAATGGTTGTTGTGTAATAGGTTGTTCCTCGATCACACTCTCTTGTGCATCAAGCGTAGGAATTATCAATTGATCATCTTGTTCGCCTACCTGAACCTCAAGTTCAAGTTTACTCCCACTAACTTTTGCAAGAAGTGTTCCTTCTCAAGGAACTGAGCGGTCTTAGAAATAAAGACCTTTTATTCCTCAGGATTATAAAAGGTATATCGTATTGTCTCTTTAGGATAACCAATGAATAAGCATCTCTCAACCTTGGCTCCTAGCTTATCTGACATTCTCCTTTTAACATAGGCAGGACATCCCTAAACTTTCAAGAGCAAAAGAGAGGGTTTCTTACCATACCACCTTTCGTATGGTATTGTATCAACTACTTTTGAGGGCACACAGTGTAGTATATAAAATGGGCTCTCAAGGGCGTATCCTCAAAAGGATTTACTGAGACTTGCTTGGCTCATCACGAGCTGAACCATGTCCAACAAAGTTGTATTCCTCCTCTCAGACATACCATTGTGCTAAGGAGTATATGGAGGGGTCCACTGGGGTAATATTCCATTATCCCTTAGGTAATCTGGAAACTCTTGGCTTAAATATTCTCCACCTCGGTCTGACCAAAGTGCCTTAATATTTTTTCTAACTTGTTTCTCAACTTCATTCTTATAGTCTTTGAATCTTTCAAAACTATCAGATTTGTGCCTCATAAGGTGCAAATATCCATATCATAAGTAATCATCGATAAAAGATATGAAGTAGACGAATCCTCCATATGGTTGCACATTTATTGGACCACATACGTCAGTGTGTATTATTTCAAATTACTTGTGCCATGTTGCCCTTTTCCTTTGAAGGGCTTCTTCATCATTTTACCTAATAAACAAGGTTTGCATGCCCATAAGACTCCTAGTCTATTTATCCCAAGTCACCACCTTTGTGTAACATAGTTAAGCGGGTTTCGTTTATATGGCCTAAACGACAATACCATAAGTAGGAAGATTTTTCCTTATCTAATTTCAATCTCTTAACATCATCATATTAAAAAATTCAGCTTTAGTATTTAAAACATATATGCCATCAATCAAAATTCCATTGCCATAAAGAACACTAGTTTTGCGAATTTGACAATCTTTATAGTTAAAGAAAACTTCAAATCCTTCTGCTGTTAAACATGCAACAAAAGTAATTTTCTTAGTCACAACCAGAATATAATAACATTTATTTAATTCCAAAACTAGGTCACTTGGCAACTTGAGACTATATGCTCCTACAGCTGATGCAACAACCTTTGCTCCATTTCTAACTCGTAGGTCCAAATCTCCTTTAGCCAGCCTTCTATGGTTCCATAACCCCTACATAGAAGTACATATATGAGTACCACATTCACTATCTAATACCCATTTAGACTCATAAGGAACTATAGTGAAATTTTCAATCATGAACATACCTGAAGCAGTTCCCTTTTCAGGACTCTTCTTTATATGCTTAAAGACGGGTACCTTGCAATCCCTTTTTCCAGTGTCCTTATTTTCCACACTAGAAACATACATTTGTAGATCCTTTCTTATTTTTCTTCTTCTTATTGATCTTCTTCTTAGTCTTCAGCCCCTTCTTTTTTGGGTCTTACCCTTCAAAGGTTTGGTTTTCTCAACCACTAGTAGGTTTTTATCATCCTACTTGATCTTAGTTTCTACTGTTTTCAGCTTGTTGATCAATTCTGGGATTGTCGTACTAATCTTGTTCATGTAATAGTTAGTCACAAATTATGAATAAATATCGATGAACAAAGTAAAAATGAGATCTATATTCAACTCATGATCTATGAATAAACCCAATCGACCAAGCTTCTTAATGTAGCCAAGAAGCTTTAAAACATGTTGCGAAGCTGAAGCACCAGCCTGCATCTTAGTCCCAAACAAAAGTCTTAAGGTCTTAAATCTTTTAGTCCTTGCTTTCTCAGAAAAGAGTTCCTGAAGATGAAGAATCATGGTATCGAGATCCATATTCTCATGCTTTTTTTGAAGCTTTGGATTCATGGTTCCCATCATTAAACATATCATAGATTCATGATCTTTCCTATGCTTCTTCCACGCTTCATGTTCCTCATGAGCACCAGCATCAGGTTCATCAGGAAGGGGCTTATCCGAAACATAAGCCAGGCCTTCACCTCTGTGGACTATCCTCATCGTCCTGAACCAATTAGTAAAATTGGTACCATCCAAATTTTTTTTCATAATAGCATAAAAGTTTATGTTTGTAGTCATATTCAACCTAGATATAAGAAAATAATTATTGATTTAGACTTCGTTCTTGTACATGCATTTAATTTAAGGTCTTTTAATTAAATACATTTTGCTACTATTTAGTTAAAGTTTATTCGAAAACATAATAGCCCCTTCTATTGTCTTTTGGGAAGCATGGTCTAACCATTATCCTTAGTAGGTAGCATATATAACTCATTTAAGCTAAACCCCGCTATCATGAGTCAAGCTAACTTAAGTACCTATAGTTGGATCTAGTCCATTTGCGTCCAGCCTAGCATTAGCTATGATATTACGGACAACTAACCTAGTCCGGTTAAGACTTAACCCTAATTTGAATCATGTGAACAAACGATGTTAAAGAAGAAGGCATGCGGTGTATGAAACAATTCATTTTCTAAAAGGGCCTAAAGTCACATATTCGATTTTTAGGAAAGCTAGTTCTATCTTAATATTTTAATGGGGATTTATTAGTTCAACATGTCTCAACTAAAACTAGGACTTATACGTGGACATGATTATGAAACTATAACCAATTTCAGGCTAAAAGGAATAAGTAGGTCCAACCTGGGCGTCATGCTCAACTGGTAATTCATAATCATTTCATCATGCCAAGACTCCACATAGCATGCAAAATAAACAAGGGTGTTCATTGTTATAAGTTCTTGCACCTATATCTATAAGCTTTAATTTAACAATTTAAAATTTTCATTGTAAAATCATATAATTAATCCAATTCATTATACTAGAAATCAACTAAATCAAAACAGTCCCTCAGGTAATTATAATCTAGAATCGATGGAAATTCCTAAGTAGGAGATGCCCCCTTGAAGTATATGAGTAGCCATGTCCAATCCTCGCTAGAATAACCATGGGCCCTTTTGACTCAGTTAACTATAGACTATTGATATCAAAGATTTTGTTCTTTTCTAATTTAATAATTATTCCACTTAATTCAAAATTTAAGCATTTACAATTTCAAGTAAAATATTGTTAATTCTTAGATAACTACCCTGACTAAGTTTCTAGTTTTCACAACAGTTCCTATAGCAAGAAATAAATTCCTAGGCATGGCATAGCATACTCAAAAATATTTCATAGAAAATCAGACCTAGGATATTTCTAGTCAATCATACAATCACATTAGGCAGGTTCATGATACCACTATTGGTCTAGATTCACAGGTTTGAACATGCAAAGTAGGCATGACGGAAATTCAAAATTTAATCTAAAGTCCAAGTATCTCCTAAGCATGGCATGATTAACAATATAACTAGTCTAAAATTATTCTAGGTCATAAACACTTATTGAAAGGACCTAATAATAATTTAACCATGTACCAATTGAAGTGTGAATCCTGTAGTCGGTAGAATGACCTCTCAGCTACGTGCACAGACTCCAAAGTAGAATCCCTCAATAGTTAATCCACACAAGCACCACCGACCAAAACCTTCTTAAGAGGGAGTACCGATAAATAAGCAAAAGACAGCTAGATCTTTCCTACTAATTTATTCCAGGAGAAATTCCCTCAGTTTTCAATTCAAAGTAAATACGTCTTTCGACGGATTACTTATAATAACCAGAACAACTAAAAAAATAAGAGACAGAGCAAGATAAAGGAAGTACGGACAAAAAATAATGAATGAGGAGGCTTCTATTTGTAGTGGTCAGGAATAAATCAAAAGACAATAAAGTCCCTAACCTCAACCAATTAGAATTGAAATAAAAAGGGCAAAAGGTTATTTAATAACCTAATAAAGTTAGAACCTAACTCAAATACTGGGAGCTTTCTTAGGGAGCAAGCTCCCAGTTGGACTGGGAGACTGCGGGCCATTCGGCCAGCAGTCCTTTGTGGTGCATAGACCCACAAGTCTCCGCGCAACTACATAATGCAAGCCCACTATGCAAGACCACAAGGGCTGCTCACCTGCACAGTCCTTTAGGCTTGCACATGCACACATTGTGATTGCTACTTGCAGCCCGCTTGCACGTGCCCCATGGTACATGCACAACACTATTCCAAATGGTGCTGCCATGTGGCCTATGCGGAGGCCTATTTATGTACAGTCCTATAGTACATTTATAAGCCCACTTGCATAGATTTATCCAACAACTAATATTAATAAATCTTGCTAAGATCCAGTTCTATACTCCCTTTATTTATTTTAACCTCATTATTTATCTAGTTCACTAATCCAACTAGTGAATATTGGTCTAACTAATAATATGGTCTAACCATATTTTTGATCTTCTAAATTAGACCTAGTCTAATAGTTTTTTACATGGCTCAGTCGTAACTCAAAGTATGTGACCTTATAGGATCCCGTAATGTCGAGCTGTCAAAATTTTAACCTAGCTCAATTCCTTTTAGGAATTGACTAGCTCGAAGCTTCAGACCGTTGTGGACTCTGATGACTTTGATCGGTCATAGTGTCTCTGTAGTATAGGGCATATGACCCCTCAATATTTGGAATGTCACATGCATTATCACTTAATCCCGGCTCTACAATAGTATCAATACAATTCACTCCTTCTATTAGTTGTTAAGTACCATCTAGTTTCTAGGACTCGGCTTAAGTGTTAGTCCACTAGTATCCTTAATGGCTACCCTAGTATTTCATCTTGCTACAAAAGTACACCACTCAACCATTTTATTTTGTTGATTAGGATCTCATCCTATCAACTATACTCTGATCAGAGCTTTATGAGTGTGTCACTTCCAACAAGTGGGCAAGGTACATCTCCCTTATATCGCTATAATAGAGTGATAAATTCCATCTTGACTACTCAGCTTACCAACGTACAGACATCAACTATAGCTAAAATAATCCGTATTACCCAGTGTATAAAATGCTTAGGTATGACCCAAAGTATAACAACATTTGAACGAGGTAACTAGTATCTCAGGTCTAAGTATATTCGTATTGCTATTATAATTAGATGATAAAACACCAACACATAATATAGATTATCGAGTGTTGTCTCATAGCAGTCTCCAATGTATTTCCCTGAATACCTTCATATGTTAACCTAAGGTACCACCCTCTAGCACTGGAGATATGCTACTCTGAATCAAATTCAAGAGGTATGACAACACATTCTGGTCTATCTATATTCATCAATTTCTAGTCTTTATGATACTATGCCTAGGCATATTTAGACAAATCATAATTGCATATAAACTAGTTCTCACCAACATAGTCCCACTATGCCCTTGCAATATGTTATATGATTATGTCAAGGACTTTTGAAAACACATCAATGAATATATTATAAACTAGTTATAATATATTTTCACAATCATTGATATAAAAAAGAATGCCTTTATTAATATAAAACTTGTTTGCACAAGTAAGACTAACTAAGATATATCGCTCTAATTGCCTCTAGGACTTACATCATATCTAACAAACACCAAGGAAAATCTCAATGATCAAAGAAATCAGTCAAAAGAAGACAACCTTATAAGAAAGTATAAGAGACTTACTTCAAAGAATAACAGTTTTATTCTCAAAATCAATCATGCCAGAAGAAGCATTATAATTTCCTGTCTCATAGGCTATCTCTCACAATAAAAAAATAGCCTAGCTAAGAACATCTCTCTAGGACATAAAAGAGCTTAGCATCAAAAGCATAAAAAAATCTATGAAAATTTGAAAATCCCTAGGTAAATCACTTGATTCCACTTTTCCAAGAACAGTTGTCTTGATCTCTACATTCCTAAAAAGTAGGATATCTGACTTTAATTAAAAGAGATAAGACACCATCAAGGTTATCTTTAGCCACATGACACCTGATGTGTGAAAAAGCAAAAGCACATAAAAAGGTGTAACTGCTAGAAGTCAAAGAACAGAAGATAGAGCTGACTGGTTTGGATTCAAATAAACGGAAGATTGACTACAGCCCATCAACAAATCAAATGGTCACAAAGAATTGGAGCTATTTAGGGATATCGGTAAAAGACTTCTTAATATAGTGTCGTCTTGAGAAATGTACTTGTCTCGCAGCAACGGTCACAAAGAAGACTTGCTTACAAGACGCCCACCAACAGTCATTTTGAAGACAAGAGAGTATAAATATAACTCTATACACCACAACCAAATCAAACGGGCAAAATAAAAAAGACACAAATTCAAGCAACCAAAAAGTGCAATCCAAAAGAAAAAAAAATCACTCATATACATGTTTGCAATAAAAAGCTCATTAGAACAAAAAATTCAGATCTATTGTAAAAAGTATATCTTGAGACGAAAAAAAAGACCCAAGAACACTAAATCTTCTTTTAATCCACTAGAAGGTGATCAAAGACTAGGCAAGTGCGACTTGGTGAGGTCCTTGATTCATGACAGACTAAGCGTGAGTGCTAAGGCCTTCAATCCTAAGTACAACTTGGTGAAGTTGGGGCTTTAGAAGAATATAAGAGAATGATACTCTTAAATTGGGGAATCAGAAGCAGCGAGAGGAGGATACTCTGTGCGGGAAATAGGATTCCAGACTTTAAAGGCTTCTCCATCTCAGAAGGAGTAACTGATAGTAGATTTACCAGTTTAAAAATATATGTTTTATATACTTTATCTTATCTTTATTTACTTCAAACATTAAACTTTGTTTACATTCTACTAAAAGTAAATAATCATCACAAATCAAACATCATTCATCAATAGACTTTGAAAGTTGAATTCATTCGACCAAAAATTCTATTATTTCACATTAATTCATAAAGGAGTCAATCACCCTCCGCTCTGACTCCTATACCACCCTTTAACAGGAACCAACATCTCATTTAATTGTATGCCAAAAAGATTTTATAAATATTATTTTTAATCATTTTATATATTCCACAACTTATAAGCTCCTTTTAGCCGGTTACAAAACACTCCATCAGCTTAACCCATATTTAAGAAACACTTCCACTTCTTATTTTTTTAAACTCCTCAAGTTAGCTTACAAGCAATAAGCCATTGAAAATATCGTGCCTTAGAAGCAGATATTTCAGAATTAATCTTCTAAAGTTGTAGCTTCAATCTTCATTACATGTTTCTACAAAATAAACACGAATTTGGCGGGATTGGGGTTGCCTCTCGTGGACTCTTTGATGCTTATGTGAGTAAGGGTTTGAGAGAATAATGCAGTTGTGAGTATTGAGAATTGTGTACCTTTGGTTTGACTAAGGGTGTCTTTATATAGGCGTTAGAGATATCCCAATTAGATTGGGTTTGAGAGTCTTAATCCTAATGGGATTGTGACTCCTCATATATACATCTGAATCTATAACTTATATTTTTTATAGAATTAGGTCTTCGAGAAGCGAGAATCTATAGCTTGCAATCCTAATTAGATTCTACCTATATTTACGGGACGGGATCCATATCCAGCCATTAGGAAGCCGGCTTGAGATCATGTCCGCCACTAGACGTGCATGCTATGTGTCATTGGTTTGTCCGGATGTCACCGGGTGGAATGTTGTCTGAATCGGGTTCCTTTGTACTAAGAGTTGATTGTTTCTTTCTCAAGGGTGCAGGCTATACGAACTAAGTTGACTCGGTCTCTATAATCGAGACTTGCTAATATTTTACTAACTTAGCAGCCATTGAACTCATGCAATGCGAAAAAAATACAAGACAAACGATATGCTATTCTCTAATATTTTATATTGGTGCAAGATACCCAAATTGTAATGAACTGTATAGAGAAATTAAGAGAGTGCATTAATAATTGCTTGTTGACATGATTGGATTTCAAATTACAGTTACAAATATTTAGTTGGTTTTTAAATCACAGTGTTTTCATATTGTCTTCAGTACCCCAATTATTGAACATTTTAATTTCATTATTCAACTATTAGAACAAAAATCAAATGCATATATATATATATATATATATATATATATATATATATATATATATATATATATATATATATATATATATATATATAGTTGACAACGATTCCCAATTAGCCAGTGATAGTGTATTAAAAACTGAATGGCAAATATGATAGACGATACTAATATGGGGACAACAAATTTTAATCTAGTGATGGTAGAATTATGATTTAACAGAGTGGTGTTTAGACGTCAGGTATAATTGTTTTAAATCTCTCACTCTTTCAGCTTATCAGTGATTCTAGAGATTGGTGGGTGTTTCTTATGAAAACAGTTTGTAAACTGTTCTCTAATTCTTATTTTTATTTATAAGCTAAAAGTTAAAGGACTAGTTTTTTTTTAGCATAATCAGTTTATAAATACTAAAGGTTTGTAACATTAAGTGGTCTAGTGGTAGGGACTAGTCAATCCTTAAGCATCTACCAGGTATTGAATCCTAGGATGTGCATGGAGCAACCTTAAATCTTGCGGCCAGTCATCCTGCCTTTCGAAGCACCCGCAAATTGACAATCAGGGATTAGTCTGAATATGGATATGGCTTAAAAGAAACGCTCATAATTGAGACCCATCAATGACCGAAAACCAATAAAAAATACTAAAGGTTTGTATGACTCCTTTTTTTCTTGTATACTATTACAGTTATTTATTTATTGGTATATAACATGGAAACTTAGGTGCACATAGACACAAAATTATTGAAATTGATATGATAGTAATTATGAAACCAAAATGATATAGCTAGTCTATTTAATAAGTGGAGAACATGATAAGACTGCTTAAAGCTAATAATTTTAACAAATAAATGATAAAGAAGTAAAGAATGTGGAAATCTGATATGGTACCAATTATAAGAGTTGTGGAAAAGAACTGAGAAACAGAGATTTTAGAAGGAAAATTTCAAGACATGAAAAGGACATTTTAAAGGTTAAAGAAGAGACTGAAATTGAAGAGTTTTTGTGGTCCATGCAAATCTGAGGACAGGAGATGAAGATTTAGTGCCTTGACTATATTCCATTCCATCCACTTGCCTATAACATGTCAGTTATATGTAAATTTCTTTCAGTATTGTGTTTGTGGAGACTAATTTATTAGTATAATTATTCAATGACAATAAGTGTTCGTTTGATTGTCAAAACAACATTAATTCACTATGTGTCTAGGTTGATAAGCCTTAACTAGTTTAGTTGTAGGTTTTTTCTCATTTATAAATATTGTATATTTGTGAACATTATATGGAGTCATATACATTGTGACATGAAAATTTTCTTTTAATTCAATGTAAGCAATTGTGCGAATTTTCCTTTTTAGCTCCTCTCAAGTCATGTTAAATCAATTTCTAAAGGGTGTGATTTCCTTTATAATATTAAGGTAAAAGCACCTAATTTAGTTGACTCCCATAGATAATTTCAAGTAAAATTTCATCCTAGAATTTTTTTACCCAGACATGATTCTAATTTCGTGCTTTCCTTCAAATTTAACCACACATTTTACGTACTGCCAGTATAAATCTGGTATAATGCTGATATAAATGTATTTTTTGTTCGATTAAGATTTTGTTTAATCGCGCATGGTATAAACCTTATATGATATTGATATAAATGTATTTTTTCTTTGATTATATTTTGTTAATCACACCTAGTATAAACCTGGTATAATGCTGGTATAGTTGTTTTTGTTTGAATTTTTTTCATAAAATGGATGCTTAAAGTTTTGTTTAAGCACACATGATATAAACCCAGTATAATGCTGGTATAAATACATTTTTTTGTGTGATTTCTTTCATGAAATAGATCCTTAAGGTTTTGATTAATCACAACTGGTATGAACCTAATATAATGTTGTATAAATGTATTTTTTGTTTGATTAAGATTTTGTTCAATCTCACCTAGTATAAACCTGGTATAATGCTGGTATAAATGTATTTTTTGATTGATTAAGATTTTGTTTAATCGCACATGGTATAATGCAGGTATAAAGTTATTTTTGGTTGAGTTCTTTCATAAAATATATGCTTAAGGTTTTGTTTAATCACACTTAATATAAACCTGGTATAATGCTGGTACAAATGTATTATTTTGTTTGATTTCTTTTATAAAATACATGCTTATGTTTAGTTTTGGTTTTTCACAATTAGTATAATTTTAGTGTAATGCTGGTATAATATTGTTTCTGTTTAATTTCTTTTTGAAAGATAGCAAATTTAAGTTTTGTTTCACCACATATTGTATAAACCTGATATACTCATGATATAATTTAGTTTTTTTTTGTTTCTTTAAAAAAATATATGTATATCACACCTGGTATAATAATAGTATAAATTGGTATTTTTTTGGAATTACCCAAGAGAGGAAAAAGGCAAGCTTTGTACCTGCCGTTAAAAACTTTCTCCTAGGTTAATTTATTAAAAAAAATAAAAGAAAATTACAAAGAATATCATGTGAACTGAAACATGCTCCGGCCACTCAAATTATGAAAATATGTCTCTCTAGCCACAATAAATTCCACCCCCGATCTGCCATGTATTCGCCTATTCCTAGTCGACACAATATGGACGACGTACGAGGAGTCGCTCTCAAGCCACAATAAATTCCACCCCCGATCTGCAGCAGTTTGTATCGCAGCAATGGCAACTTTAACTCCGCAAGAAAAGCATCTTGTGTCTCAAATCTGAAAGAAAAACCCCCAACAAAACGTTCCTCGCCATCTCTGTAAACGCCACCGCAACCAGCCTGATTTATGATAACCGATGCGTCAATATTAACCTTAATCCAGCCCCTAGCAGGTGGAGACCACGAAACCCGAATGATTTGCGGTATAAATTGGTATATCATTTGTTACATGTCTATAAAAATAAAAACTCGATAAAAGTATATCATCATGGATCTAGTTTCGAAGATAAAAACGAGATAAACAAAAAACTCTAAAGCGAAATATAAAAAATCAACGGTTTGTAAGATAAATAAAAAATAAAGTAAAAAAGTAAAAAAGGAATAGTTATTGTTTAGAAACATACAATACGAAAAAAACAATTTTAAAACTAGATTGCTATTTAGCTCCATAAATCTCCACTTACCGCCCCCGTAAATGTCGAATATAGCCTTTTCACATTAAAATAAAATTGAAAACAATTTTTATAATTTAATTTGAAAAAAATTAACCGTGAGCAATGGAAAATTATAATTATACTTATCTAATATATACTTATGATTTAATTATTTTTTATTATTTAAAATTCAATATATTATTATTTTTTTATATTTAGAAATAATTAAAAAATATTTTACAAATGCAAAATATAACTATTAGGAACTAAAAATTCTGCTACCATGAAATAAAAATTATATGGGAAATGGATAATTATTGATAAGTGCAAAATATATTAAGAAAATATAAGTAATTTGGCTTTGGAATCACTTAATTTGGATTTGAATTGTGGAAATTATAAGTGTTTTTCTAATTTTATAGGTAGCTTTTGCCTGCTCCATTTGGTTTCTCCAGAAGCTAGAAAAGGCAGAAAAACAGGCAGAGTAGGTGGAATTGCAGACCAGTTGAGGGAAAGGATGCCAAATCTGATATTTTGAAGTGAAAAATTATCAGAATACCCATGCTTCTAGAAGGACTTCTATATGGCTTGTTGAGGACGTCATTTTGAGTAGTGGACATCACTTTTCAATATTTTAGTCTCCATTTGCACAAAACTTAGTAGGAAAGTCTTTATCTTTTAGAAGACTATCATTTGTAATATTACTTTTGAATATTTTATTGGGCAAGTGGCATAATCTAGACTCTTCCACTTGCATTATAAATAGGAAAGCTTCTCTCATTTGTAACCAACCCATGTTGGCTCAAAGCCTTCATCAGTTCATCTTTCTCTTATGTATTATGAGCTTATTTAATATAATATTTATATTTTATGCTTTATTTTATTGCTAATTAAGCCAGAGCGGGCAAAGCCTGCAGGTAAAATGGGTTGAATACGGTTTGATTTCTTCTCTCTTTTATTTCTGACATTATGTTGAGTTGATTGTGTTATGTAGGGCTTATTTAACGCATAAGTCTGGCCAAACTTATGCATAATGGGATTAAGAAGCATTGAAAGGAGAATTATGAATACGGAACTTACATAACTCACGCAAGTCTATAAATACTAAAAGTAGAGTATATTTGTGCTAGAGGTTTCTATTTAACTTAATAGAATACTTGCCTAAACTTAATGCTTAAAGTGTAGCTTGGTTCCTGGAGTGAAACTTTAAAGAATGTAGGCAATAAGTTGGTATGCTGAGCTTAATAATTTTAGTGCAAGAAACTCTAGATCTATGTGCCATAACATGTTAGAATAAAAGGGAGAAGTTAAAATCATGTCTGTTTGCTTGCTCGTCATACCTGTCCCCTTATAAATTTGTTAATAGTTTTATTTTAGAGCAACCAGAATCTGTTTACAACAATCATTTTATTTTCAGCATTTACTTTCTCATCTTCTTTCATATTTTGGAATTCTGACTACTGATTTACTTCAAGGTTTACCTACTTACCTTGCTCCATGTGGAAATGGCACTTGGTCATGCCTATATTACTAACATGACCTAATACACTTACTAGGGAGCTCACCTAGGGCGGGCAACAATTATAATTATTTAATATATACATATAATTTTAATTATTTTTTATTATTTAAAATTTGATAGATTATTTATTTTTATATTTATAAATAATTAAAAAATATTTTACAAATGCAAAATATATTTGTTGCTTAGCCGGTCGATTGGATAAAATTAAAATTTGCCCAACCAATTGGGTAGGTAATATTTGATTTTGCCTTTCCATGAGTTGGCAAAAAAAAAATCCCTTTGCCTAGCCATTAGTTGAACAAAATATTTTTTTGTCCAGTCACTCATTAGGTAAAATTATTTTTTGCTCCGCTAGTAGTGGGGCTAAAAAGCACTTTGCCAAAACTATTAGTTATTTTTTTTATTATTAAAAAGTATTTAAGTAATTTTTTATTATTAAAAGGTATTTAAGTAATTTCTGGGGGCGGTAACTGTAAATTTTAGGCGGTAGATAACATCACCCATTTAAAAACATAGAAAATATTGAATTATACAAGTAAAGCGTAATTGTGTAAATAAGTTAACCAGCCCCTAAAATACTTACAATTTTGCAAATATTAATATCTATTTGGCGATTATTAATTTAATTTATTTACTCTTTTGATTGTTATTTGAAAGGCTATGCTTTGTCTACCCCATTTTTATGCCTATTAGCTTATAATGTTGGCGCTGGTAAAAGTTTTAATCTCAGTTTAACTTTTGAGCTTGAAATCAATTCCAGTGGAAAACCCCACTACAATTGATTTCGAGAAATTGGGTTTCAATTTGAATTCATAAGCAATTAAGCCAATATGTGTTATAATGTGACATTAAAAGACTAAGATTCAAACCCAATATATATATATATATATATATATATATATATAATTGTTATTTTTTCAGTATAATAAGTTAATTTTTCTGTATATAGATTTATTGTTTCTCTCATCCAGTTTATTAATATATGATAAAATCTATAACTTCTAGTTTCATTTCTTAGTTCTTCAGTATGTATTTTTATTCTATCAGAATAAAATCTTATTAAAATTCTACAGCGCTGCAATTCTAAGTCTTTTCTTTCTAGTCTTTCTTTTATTTCTAAAATTCTGTTCATAATGAAACAATTTTCTCGTCACTCAACTAGAAAGATCACACAAGGTGCAGTCCAGAGAGGAGAGGATACTTATGTGAAAATATAAACAGAGTATAAAATTATACCTTTTTAGCTTTTGTTTCTCTATATTGCCTGATTTCTGCAAGCTATTAAATATTTGTAAGCTTTGTAGTTGTGTGTGAGTATTAAGCAGAAAACCAGTCTTATTTATAGCTAAAAAAAGGAAGGTATACCGGTAACTTGTTGATTACCGAATCTTTTATATCGTCATTGCTTGCGTCATAGACACTTATTATTGCAAGTATGACTCATTCTTATCTTTATTTCTTTGTCTGAATTATTATATTGGTAATATCGTCATTGCTTGCGTCATAGACACTTATTATTACAAGTATGACTCATTCTTATCTTTATTTCTTTGTCTGTTTATTTTGTAGTATAGCTTTTGAAAGAGTAT
Source organism: Euphorbia pulcherrima (assembly GCA_947683365.1). NCBI lineage: Eukaryota > Viridiplantae > Streptophyta > Magnoliopsida > Malpighiales > Euphorbiaceae > Euphorbia > Euphorbia pulcherrima. The sequence goes on from CANTUS010000015.1 coordinate 54,347,135, forward strand.
TATTAATTTATTATATTTGGCTTAAACCTTACTGAAATTTAAATGCTTCATGAATTCCTTTTAAGAAGTTCTTTATTGAAAACACCTAACCTGGATTTTTTCTATCCAGATAACCTATTAAGAGGTTTTTTAATAAGGAATTTAAAATTCAACCTTAAACTTCTTCTTAAAATTCATTTTAACATTTAAAAATCAATTTGTTCTTGCTACTTCCAGATTCCTTTAAAAATAATTTTTTTTTATATATTTAGCTCATCCAACTGGTACTTTTCAAAGCGAGACTTACAATCTTTTCCCTAAATACTTAAGAAAGGTTAATATAATTAGACAAACTTAGAACGATTAACCTCTAATACTCTTGTTTTGTAACCGTTGGCAAATATAAGCCTTCGGCTAGTTTTGTTATAATTTTGTAATACTACAATTTTGTAATAAAGCTTTATAATTCCTGTTGGCTCGGTTATCATTTTATTCTACAAAAGGATTTCTTTAAGTTTAAAATTTTTTTTTTTCAATCTAGAATAGCAAAAGGCCTTGGGAAAATTTAGGGCAAAGATTGTAAGTCCCGCTTTGAAAAGTACCAGTTGGATGAGCTAAATATATATAAAAAAAATTTTATTTTTAAAGAAATCTGGAAGTAGTAAGAACAAATTAATTTTTAAATGTTAAAATGAATTTTAAGAAGAAGTTTAAGGTTGAATTTTAAATTCCTTATTAAAAAACCTCTTAGTAGGTTATCTGGATAGAAAAAATCCAGGTTAGGTGTTTTCAATAAAGAACTTCTTAAAAGGAATTCATGAAGCATTTAAATTTCAGTAAGGTTTAAGCCAAATATAATAAATTAATAATACTCTTTCAAAAGCTATACTACAAAATAAACAGACAAAGAAATAAAGATAAGAATGAGTCATACTTGCAATAATAAGTGTCTATGACGCAAGCAATGACGATATTACCAATATAATAATTCAGACAAAGAAATAAAGATAAGAATGTGTCATACTTGCAATAATAAGTGTTTATGACGCAAGCAATGACGATATAAAAGATTCGGTAATCAACAAGTTACCGGTATACCTTCTTTTTTCAACTATAAATAAGACTGGTTTTCTGCTTAATACTCACACACAACTACAAAGCTTACAAATATTTAATAGCTTGCAGAAATCAGGCAATATAGAGAAACAAAAGCTAAAAAGGTATAATTTTATACTCTGTTTATATTTTCACATAAGTATCCTATCCTCTCTGGACTGCACCTTGTGTGATCTTTCTAGTTAAGAGACGAGAAAATTGTTTCATTATGAACAGAATTTTAGAAATAAAAGAAAGACTAGAAAGAAAAGACTTAGAATTGCAGCGCTGTAGAATTTTAATAAGATTTTATTCTGATAGAATAAAAATACATACTGAAGAACTAAGAAAAGAAACTAGAAGTTATAGATTTTATCATACATTAATAAACTGGATGAGATAAACAATAAATCTATATACAGAAAAATTAACTTATTATACTGAAAAAATAACAATTATAGAAAAAGAAATACAATAACTAAATTTAGAATTAACTTCTTTAGTTCTATCAGAGAACGAAGACATATCTTTTAGAATTCTTTAAATACTTGAATATGAATATAATTTTAGAACTTAGATATAAGATAGAACTAGTTACAGAACAGTTAATAAGGACAAATCATATTTATGAATTTTGTCAAAATAGATTAGAATATTTTAATAATAAGCTTATAACATATAGAGGGTTTTTTGAATTATACGATTGGCATAAACCCAAAATAATAGAATATACTACTAAAATAATTCAGCTTAGAATTATTAGAGAAAATTTAGAATCTGAAATAAAATCTTATAATCTTGAATTAACTTCAATTATTCTATCCGAATCTAATAATTTTATATATATATATATATATAAAATTGATCATTTATATGTTTTCATTTATTATAGGTTTTAGGAATATCATATCTCAGTTTCAAGTTTGATTTCTTGATAGTGGCTACATAGCCTACGTCAAATTCCAGGACAGTGGAGGAGGTTGGGTGAGCATTGTTCTCGGCCTACCTACGACTTTCAGATTTGGGTTATTCCATTTTTTATTTGGCCCAGCTCAACGTTTTGAACTGTGCCCAAATAACCCAAAAATCCCAAAAATTAACCCATGGTTGGTGGGTGGGTGAAAAAAGAAGTTCACTAATATATATAGCTAAGCATTTTTATAATTATCTTTATATATTTATTTTCTTTCGTTTTATATATTTCATGTTTGAATGCAACTGTAATTTGTTAATTTCATTTTCCATAGATAGTACGTGTGCATTTTGATTTAGAGATATTTAATATAGGGTGATTAAAGAAAAACAGGGGTTGAGTAAAATATTTACACAATTATCTTCTATTTTTAAAATTAATTTTTTTGGTTAAGTTTTAAATTTGACTTTTTCTTTTCATACGTTCCTCTTCTACCCAACGGATTCCTTTTTTTTCATTTTTTTACTTTGTTTTACATTTATCTCGCTAACAGTTGATTTTTTCGATATGTCGCTTCAGAGTTTTTTGTTCGTCCCATTTTTATCTTCGAAAGTAGATACATGATGATATACTTTTTTCGATTTTTAATTTTTAAAGATATGTAGCAGATGATATACCAATTTACACATGCATTATAGTAGCATTAAACAAGGTGTGATGTACATCTATTTTGTGAAAGAAACCAAAGAAAAACAACATTATATCGGCATTATACCAGGTGTGAAAAAACACCAAACATAAACATCTATTTTATGAAAGAAATCAAACAAAAAACACCTTGTAACAACATTATATCAGCATTATATCAGATGTAAAGAACCAAAACCAAAAGAATTTATTTTATGAAAAAAATTAAACAGAAACCACTTTATAACAAAATTACACTAGGTGTTAAAAACAAAACCAAACATAAGAATCTATTTTATGAAAGAAATCAAACAAAAGCAATTTTATATCGACATTATACTAGGTGTTAAAAACAAAACCAAACAAAAGCATCTATTTTATGAAAGAAATCAAACAAAAACAACTTTATACCAGCATTATATCATGTTTGATTAAACACAATATCAAACATCTATGTTTTGAAAGAAATCAAACAACAACCACTTTATACCAGAAGTATACCAACATTATACCAGGTATGGAAAATAAAATCAAACATAAGAATCAATTTTATGAATGAACTCAAACAAAACCGCTTTATACTAGCATTATACCAACATTATACTAGGTGTTAAAAATAAAACCAAACATAAGCATCTACTTTATGAAAAATATAAAAAAACAACTTTATACTAGCATTACAATCAGTATTAAAAAAACTAAACAGAAGCATCTATTTTGTGAAAGAAATCAAACAAAAATAACTTTATACCAGCATTATACCAGGTGTGATTAAACAAAACATTAAACATCTATGTTATGAAAGAAATCAAATAAAAACCACTTTATACCAACATTATAGCAACATTAACCAGGTGCGAAAAAAACAAAACATAAGCACCTATTTTATGAATAAAATCAAACAAAAACCACTTTACACCAACATTATATCATCATTGTCCAATGTGTGATTAAAAAATATTAAAATTTTATTTTATAAAAGTAATCAGACAAAAATAACTTTATCCCAGCATTATACAATGTGCGACTAAACAAAACAAAAAACATATATTTTATGAAAGAAATCACAGAAGAACTATTTTATACCAACATTATATAAGGCATGATTAAACAAAACATTAAACATCTATGTTATGGAAGAAATCGAATAAAACCTACTTTATATAAGCATTATATCAGGTGGGAAAAACAAAACCAAACATAAACATCTATTTTATGAATGAAATCAAACAAAAACCACTTTATACCAACATTATACAAGGTGCAAAAAATAAAACCCATGATAAGAATCTATTGTAGCATAAGGAGGAGTTTGATATCTTGGTCTTCTCGGTGCCATTTTTGTTGTCATTTTCAACAACCAGAATCAGGTCAGACTTAGAATCATGTATTTGAATTACAATTTTTGTTTTACCATTTCATACCTTAGATTTTCGATGATCTTCTTTGATTTTTTGATGTTGAATGTTGGATTTGCTTCTGTTTTCAAATTCAAAACTTGATCGGGATAGTATTGGCAAAATCGTGGAGATTAAAACTGAAATGGAGAGCTAGAGGAGAGTAATAGGAACGTATAGATGTTGTGAAAAAAGAAGGAATGTACAAATGTTGTGGATGGAGCTAGTTTTAGGTATAGAAGTTATGCCCTAAAGTTCTTGATGAAATTATCTACGAGCTTTAGCCTATTTGAAATTGTAAGAAATATAAGGGTTGGATAAAATATTTACACAATTACCCTCTACTTTTATAATAAGCATTTTGGTCAGGTTTAAATTTGGCTTTTTCTTTTCACATGTTCCTCTTCTACCCAACCGATTCCTTTTTTTATACTTTGTTTGCATTTATCTCACAAACCGTTGATTTTTTGTATGCCGCTATAGAGTTTTTAATTTGTCTCATTTTTATCTTCAAAAGTAGATACATGTTTTTTCGAGTTTTTATTTTTTAAGATATGTAATAGAGGATATACCAATTTATACAAGCATTATATCAGACTATACAACGTGTGATATACATCTAATATATGAAGGAAACCAAAGAAAAACAATATTGTACCAGCAGTATACCAGGTGTGGAAAATAAAACCAAACATAAACATCTATTTTCTTAAAGAAATCAAACAAAAAATTTTTTATACCATCATTATATCGGCATTATACGAGATGTAAAGAACAAAACCATAAGAATCTATTTTATGAAAGAAATCAAACCTAAACCACTTTATACCAGCATTATACTAGGTGTTAAAAGTAAAACAAAACCTAAGCATCTATTTTATGAAAGAAATCAAAGCATAAAAATTTATATAAACATTATACCAACATTATATGAGGTGTTAAAAATAAAACCAAACATAAGCATCTATTTTAAGAAAGAAACTAAACAAAGACAACTTTATACCAGCATTATACCAACAATATATCATGTTTGATTAAAAAAAACATTAAACATCTAGGCTATAAAAGAAATCAAACAAAACTCGCTTTATACCAACATTATACCAGCATTATACAAGGTTTGATTAAAAAAAACATTAAACATTTGTTTCATGAAAGTAATCAACCAATAATAACTTTATACCAGCATTATACAAGGAGTGATTAAACAAAAAATTAAACATCTAGTTTTGAAAGAAATCACCAAAAACTAGTTTATGCCAGTGTTATACAAGGTATGATTAAACAAAACATTAAACATCTATGTTATGAAAGAAATCAAACAAAAACCACTTTATACCAGCATTATACAAACAATATACCGGGTATTGAAAACAAAAGCAAACATAAGCATATATTTTTTGAATAAAATCAAACAAAACCCACTTTATACAAGCATTATACTAAGTGTGTGAAACAAAACCTAAGATAAGCATCTATAATAATAGAATGAGGAGTTTCATTTCTTGGCCTTTTGGTGCTATTTTTGTTGTCATTTTAAACAACCAGAATCATGTTAGACTTATAATAATGTATTTGAATTAGAATTTTTGTTTTACAATTTCGTTCCTTATATTTTCGATGATCTTCTCTGATTTCTTGATATTGAATGCGGCATTTGCTTCTGTTTTTGAATTCAAAACTTGATCGAGATAGTAATGGAGAAATTGTGGATATGAAAACTGAAATGGAGAGCTAAAGGAGAGTAAAAACAACATATAGATGTTGTGGAAAAAGAAGGGATGTATAGATGTTGTCGATGAGGCTTTTTTTGGGTACAAAAGTTGTATCCTAAAGTTGTTGCTAAAATTATCTATGGGCTTTAGCATAATTGTTTACTTATCCCTTTAATTTATCAGGGAACATTGTAAATTGTCCCTCACAAATTAAATATGGAGTACCATAAAATTTCCTATATACAAACTTGATGTAGTTAGAAATAATATAAAGACCTAAATTTATTTTTCATTCTTACTAGTATTCAAGTAGCTAAAAAACCTAATTTTGATATCAAGCATAGTTGGATCCTGGAGTGTGGTCGATCTAGGCATGTGTCTTTTACATGAGACTAGAGCCTAAAGCTCTCAAAGCCTAAGGCGCACCTACTACAAGTATGTGTTGGTCTAGATTCGCAGGTTTGAACATGCAAAGCAGACATGGCAAAATTTCAAAATTTAATATAAGTACAAGGATCTCCTAAGGATGGCACGATCGATAATATTACTAGTTTAAAACAATTCTAGGTCATAAATACTTATAAATGGACCTAATAATAATTTAACCACATACCAGTTGAAGCGTGAATCCCAAACTCGCCGAAAAGACCCCTTAACTTGCATGCACAGACTCCAAAGTAGAAGCCCTCTATAATTTATCCACACGAGCACCACTGACCACAACCTTCTAGAAAGGGAGCACCAAAAATAAATTGGAAGACAACTAGATCTTGCTAATAAATTTATTCTAGAAGAATTCCCTTAATTTTTTGTTCAAAGTAAATATGTCTTTTGCGGATTACTTATGAGAACCAGAACAATCAAGAGAAGAAAGAGAGAAGGGATGTGTTAAAAATAATGAAGGAGGAAGCCCTATTTATATGGTTACGGAAATTTAATTGGACAATTAAATCCAATCCCAATCAGAATTAGAATAAAAATGGCATTTAAGAACTTTAATATTTAATTAGAAGTAGAGACCAACACAAGGACTGGGGGCTTGCTTGGGGAGCTAGCTCCCTAGTCCCACTCTAACACTACTGGTCAACGACCTATCGTGTGGCTAGGCCTACGCATTTCATGCACAAGGCCTGCGCAAATGCGCATGCCTTTGCGGGCTTGCACAGCCTACTAGTTGGCTGCACATACCGCATCCCGCTAGCGGGCCGCGCTTAGTAGGACGTGGATGCCCAAGGCATGCGCGTCCAGCATAGCCTGTAGTGTAAGCCCTCAAGTAGGCTGCATGCCTATGTGGCCAACTATAAGCTTGCACAGCGTGCACTATAGGTTGCTTTAGGCAGCCTGCTTGCACTATGCCAGTGGGCTAATGCATAGCAATGCACATGTAGTGCTGCCTCGGCCTACGTACAGACTTTTTGCATGTACTGTCTTTGAGCAGATGAACTTTTTCAACCCCCCCTTTTTAAAGTCGGGGAAGAGAAAAAATAATCACGACGAAGCGAGCTAAGAGAAAGCCCTCTTTAGGTTTAGAGGCGTGGTAAAATTAATTATCAAAGTGATGTTGAAGTTGAAATTTAATTCTAATTTGATTTAAAAAGATACGAGATCAAAATCTCACACTTTAAGATTGAGTCGCCACCCGATTAAGCTCTACCGGGAATTTTGGGTACGATATTCCCATTAGGTGGTTAGATCATACCTTAAAATAGAGATTTTGAGCTCAAATAATGTTATCTACTCTTCGTTAATTAAATCAAATCATTTATGTTTTAATAAAAGTATATATTCCTTCTTATACGATTTAATCCTCCTAATTAGAATTTTCGATTTATATATCCATACATCACACGGAGAATCATGCAAAAGTGATAAAATAAAATTATTATAGTCATCCAACAAATAATAAAGTACGGAAATTAAAATAATTATTACAAGGCTTCACAAATCCTAATCATTTTTTTCTATGCGGGAGAAACAATATACTGAAGGCCACATCTTGCCTCAACCGAACTTACCACCACCACCCCCACGACACGAAATGAGATATATTGCCCATTAATACATAAATATAAAGCATAAATATTTTCTGGGTAATAATTAGATTTTTATTTTGAAGAAAATGATTTAGTATGTATTTCATTGTCAAAACTCCATTTTGAGGCATAACTCAGTTATTTAATAAGTTAATTAATTAATAAGCCATATTAAAAATATTTAATATTAATTTTAGAATATTTTAAGCATATTTCAGGTTGGTTAATATATGAAAACATGAAAATAACAAAACAAGGCCGAAAATATAAAATAAAATGAAACATGGACCTTTTAGCAACTTTTACCCTGAGGCTGCTGTGGGGCTTTTAGGCCGCTGTAATTATAGTGTTGGCTACTGCAGGTGTAGCTGCCACCACTATAATTACAGCGGTCAAAAGTCAGTCATTGAGGTCTTAAAAAAATTACTAAACGAGGGAAAACATCATTTTTGCACCTGAAAACTCAAGATTACCAAGATTTCAAGTTGATTCCCATTCAGTGAATTAGGGATTAAAACATTAAAATAACTTTGATTTTTTGAATTGGGGGGAGAAAAAGACCCGAAAATACAATAAAATCATCTAGCCTTAGTGATTGGCATTTAGGTCGCTGCAGTTGTAGTGGTGGCCGCTGCATGTGTAGCGGCCACAACTGTAACTACAGCAGCCTGATGGCCAGTCAGTGTGGCCATGACGGTTTACCATTATTTTGCAAAAATACCGAAAAGAAATGAGCAAAAAGCCCCAAAATAAGGCGAATCAACATGAAAACAACATAAAAAATTAAAGAAAATAGATTGGAACTCAGAAATTAAACCTTTAGGTCGTGAATCCACTCTTTGAGGTGCAAATCAACCCTTGGCAAGTCCTTTTTGATGATCTGTAACGAATTTAGGAAGTGTGCTGGGGAAAAGTCACTAAAACCTATTCAATCAATTTTTATCTTGCATTTCTAATTGATTTTAGTTGTTTAACTAAAGGATTAAGCCTAAAAATGATTAAGAACCCAGATTAATGTGTATTAATCCGGGTTTCTACCTCTTTCTTGAACTTTCTCACGCTAGAATTAAGCTTTTTCTTTCCTAATTCAATTTTTGATATTAGATTTTAATTAGCCAAAAGTCCTTAAGCATTGACAAATCTAGGCCTTATATAGACCCCTCTAAGTCTAAATAACCCAATTAGTCCCATTCATGGAATTAATGGAAAAAAATGGATTAGATTGAATCTTTAGAGAGAGAAAAAAGACTAGGCATTGGATTTCACAACCCCCCACATCTGGCCCGGCTAGGCCACTGCGGTTGCTGTGGCCACTGTTGCACCTACAGTTGTGGACACAATAACACCCAAATGCGGCCCCAATAGATGAAGCCACAACGGTGGCTGCTACAAGGGCAATGGCCACTGATGCCCATGTAGTAGCCACTGCCGTGTTGACGGTGGCTCCGACAAACTAAATATTTTTTCTTTCTTTTTTTTATATATATTTTAATATAAGAGTTTTGGAGATTTTTATTTTAAGCTCTATTTAGGTCCAACCATCATAAAAAAGGGAATCTTTCCAAATGCAATTCGAACAAAAAAAGTAGGACAGCTGGTCAACAAAAGGTCAAAGCAATTTGCATCATCATTCCGCAAGAGTGACTAAAAAGCCCGTACTCATAGGTTGCCCCTCGGGAGATTACCATATCACGGGTGAAATGTGATCTCACGAAAGAGTGAGGGCTAGAAGGTTATACCTGAGTCGGGATCTTCTTACGATTCGGGGACGTACCCTTGTTAGCACAGGTCCGTTCCGACCCAATGAGGAATTATGCCTATTTCAGTCAGTGATTGGACAAAAGAGCCAAAAAGGAAGAATTACCATCCAAAATCCGAAATTTGAAAATTTACATTCCAAGGAAGAGTCGATTTAGCAGTTTCTACTGAAAAATCAAAAAATCAAAATTTGGTCAAACATGGGTAATCATCCCGCCAAGTAATTACCTATCTATAATAAAAAAAATCAAATCTTACCAAAATCTGGCAAGGATTTACAGGATTAAAATTAAGATCTTGTCAAATAGGTAATTAGCCTGTCGGCTAATTAACACCCCTCTATAATAGAGGACTTCGCCTCTCATTTGAAAAAGACGAGAAAAGCAAAAAAATCATTTCGTGCCCTTTTGTTTCGAGAGTCCTAAAAGCCCTGAAACTCTATCAAAACACTTCTGAATATGAGCTTTATCACCGACATTAAGTATAAACTAATTTTCCTGTCTTTTTAGATCAAGATCCTATAGTGATCTTAGGTCTAAAAATGACTTAACGACTCAAAAATCTTGCATTCCCTTTATGAATAATAAAATATTATAGCCATAACTTAGTTTAAACCTATTTTCCAATCAAATCGCACTCTCTGACAACATCAATCCTACATCGGCTCACAAGTCATCCTAGACAGACGAAAAGTTAAACTGAGGGTAATTAGCTCTAAGCCCAACTTTAAAATCCATTTTTATTACTTTTATTATTTCCTATTGCATTCCATTTCTCCGATTGAGTGAGCCACTGGTGCCACTCAAACTATAATATGTGTAAATAAGCCCATAGGTATAGACAAACATCCACAGTGCGAGGAAACTCTATCCGAGTTTCCAGGCCAAAACCGAATGGATGCCATTACTCTACCGAAATTTCGGTAGCAAATATCAATTTATTAAGTCGTTATAATGTCTGTGTTATTTCTTGAATTTATTTCTTAAATAAAGCCATTGTAATGCAAAGATTACCACAAGTTCCAAAATTCTAAAATTGATCTAATTGATTTGAAATCTCTATAGAGGAAGCTTCTCTACCGCCGTTCTAGCCGCCGTTCCTATGCCGATCAGTGTTTTTCCGACATTTACCAGCCACCATCTTTCATCAGCATTCATTTTCCTTGCATATTCACTTATATTGGAGTTTTTATCTTCTTCCTAGCTAATTACAATGGTGAACCCTAATGCGAATTCTAGGTTTCAGCAGACTAGGACGAATTACGACCGTGGGGGACACTTTGACAGCTTGACAAATCATATCTATTTTGAAAACATCCCAGGCAGCCATGATGCAGGTGCATTGAAAAATGTGTTCACAAAATATGGTGTACCGGGTTCTATATTTGTGTCAAGAAGAAGAAACGCAAAAAACCTAAACTTCAATATTTTCACAATTGATGGATCGCTACCGATGCATGAGTTTTATACCGATTGAATGGCATTTCAATTGGTGACATCAAAATGCATGCTTTCAAAGCCAAGTATCCCTCCCTTTATAAGCCGATGCAATGACTAGCCCAAGTCCATAGGCGTCCTCAGCCTCAGACTAGGCCAAGACCTATATTTTAGGAATCTCTTAGCGGGGAATAGGACCTATGCTGATATGGTTGCTGCTCCTCCGAATTCACTAAAATTTACTCTAGAAAATGGATTCCTATGAGCATATTAGACTTATTATGCATGCCTTATGAAAGTTAGGAATGTTACTGCTATCCCGGACCTAGTTGAAACAATTTCGAATAGACATTTCTCCTTTGATTTTATAGCCGCAGTAGGTGGTAATCTCATGGTCATGGCATTGCACTCGACAGATGCTAAGTTAGCTTTTATGGTGGGAGATTGGCTTGATCTCTGAGATTTACTTAGCGAATGCGATAATTTCCCATTGAACTTTGCACCTTCTGAATGACTCTTTTACGTAGATTTCTTGGGTCTGCCTACCGCACTTGTTACTGAGCAACTAATCCTGAAACTGGCTTTAGTTTTTGGAACCTTTGTGGCTCATGATTTTAATTATTTTTGTCCTAACCGTATTGACGTCATCTCGTGTCTAATTACTATGCCTATTGGTAGTTCTGACCGATAGTTCACATTGATTAATGGTTTTGATGAGTATGTGATTAACATTAACTTCAGACAGTCTGTGGCGTGTGCTAAATGTTCGGTAATGGATCCAGTTGGTTCTATGCTCAATGGTTCACCTGTGATCTCAAAGATTCCTTCTCTAGTTTACACAAATGGGTTAACTGACAGTGTCCCCAGCTCTCTTCCTATTGTCCGATTGAGTAAGGATTTAGCTGAAATTTTTGTCCAACAGTGTGCTCTACACTCAAACAAGTTTACTGATAGTGTCCCCAGTCATTTCCCTCTTAGAGTTAAGGAGACTATAATTTATCTCAAGCAACATGGTCCGGCTATGAATGGGTTTACTGACAGTGTCCCAAGCCCTCTCCACCATGAGACCGATAGGGCTGAAATGTCTGTTAAAAGGCATGCTAGTTTTGTTGTCGGGTTGACTGATAGTGTCCCCAACTCATCTCCTCAGGACATTTTGAGGATCGATGATGCTAAAATTTCTGTCAAACATCCAAATTTACAAGGGTTTACTGACAGTGTCCCTAGCCTTCCTAGCCTTACTAAGGAAATAGTGGCTAAAATTTCTATCCTGCAGCGTGTAGTGAATGGTGCCTTAATTAGGCTGCATCCGAACAATGATCAGTTCTAATCTCCATATGTATCTGGGTTTACTAACAGTGTCCATCCTTCCCCCTTAGCTGCTAAACAACCGATTTAAAAAACAGGATCTACACTAGCTTCGGTTTCAAGCTCGATCTCTCGAGTTTCTGCTTCCAAGGAGGTAATGGCTTAAATGTCTGTCAATAATCGAATCCTGCCTGAGCTGAATAATCAATCTAAGAATAGATCTTGTTCTTCTACTCCAAAAAGTGCAACTTCGGGCAGACATCTTTCTCATGACTCGGTTTTGTCATCTAAGGATACGTATCGAATTAGGGATAGGCCAACGGTGCCAGTAATAGGTAATGAGTTGAGCTCTATGATGTTCAAGCCAATGGGGAATTCTAGTAGGTAATCATCATCTTCTAGATGGATCTTGACTTTGGAATCTTCGGGCCCTAACATTGTCAACATGAATAGAGTTATTACAAGATCACAAATGAGACCGTGGGTGTGAATGAGAACAATTCAACATTAGAGGAAGGGTAGAGATTGGGTGTTTTTAAAGACAAACATGCTAGAGTTATTCTTCAGGCACTGGATTCTCACCAGTAAGTAACGGCATTTCGAGGTATTTTGTCTGTTATTATGATGTTTAACTTTTTGAGTTGGAAATGTATAGGTGGTCTCAACCATGGGGGTAAACAATTGTTGGTTAGATCTTTAATCCGGAAATGGAGTCTACATGCTTTTGTTCTTATTGAAACAAAATCTATTGGAGTTTTGGACCATGTTATGCAAATATTCTGGGGTCATAATGACTTCATATTTCATTATATCCGGTGATCAGTTTATCTAGGAGAATCATTATTTCATGGATTTTTTTGTTATTTCAAGGGACTGTGTTATAGGAGTCTGATAGGTGGGTGGTTATTCGTTTGAACTCCAGCCAGGTTCAAGTTCACTTAGTTTGTATTTATGCACCCAACAATGAAGAGGAAAGACGCCTTTTATGGCAGGATCTGTGTCCAGTTGTTATGAGATTACAGTCAGTTGTTTTATATGGGGATTTTAATGAGGTGTTGTATGTTTCTGAGAGGCATGGAGGGGGTCCAACATCTTCTATGTCTGATTTTAGGAGTTTTGTTGATGACTGCGAGCTGTATGATTTGCCCCTTCATGGGAGAGATTACACGTGGTCGAATTCTCAATCCTTTTCTAGAATTGATCGTGTGTTAGTATCCTGTGATGTGTTAGATCTTTGGCCACTAATGCAAATTTCGACGCATGACATAACTCTTTCGGATCATTTCCTGATCCCATTTCGGTCCCTTAATGCATGGTGGGAAAATGAGGATTTTTTTGCCTTTTATTAAGTTGAAATGGGAGGAAATTAGAGCCTCTTACCAGGATTGTGATATTAATTTTAAGTTATGCAAATTGCGAGAATTTTTTTGTGTTTGGCAAAGCTCTAATTTTAGCAAGATGGAGGGGAGAATTAGGGAATTAGAAGCTCGGGTTATAAGCCTTACTTCCTCTTTTGTTGAACGGACTATTGATGCTTTAGAGGGTTCGAAATTGTATAGGACTCATATGGAACTTTCGGCTTGTAGGGGGATTTTAGAGAGTATACGACATCAACAGTCGAGCGTATCCTGGTCCTTGTTGGGAGATGAAAATATGGCATTTTTTCATAGAATTGCTTTTGCCAGAGCACATATTAATCATATAAACCATCTCGAATTGAATGGCATTTTAACGTTTGACCCAAAAGCGATTGTATATGAAATTAGGGAGTTCTATTCTGAATTATTTGCCGAGCAGCCTATTGAGGGGTTTAGCATTTCACTGTGTGGATTCCACTTCTAATGCATGATTAACAGCTGCATTTTTTAAGAAGAAATTTAGGGTGCACTATGCTCATATGGCGAGAACAAGGCATCGGGACCAGAGGGTTTTAATTTTTACTTTTACAAAAGATTCTGGATAGAATTGAATGCTAAACTTTACAATTGTTTGAGAATTTTTATACAATAAACAGGCTGCCTGATACAATTAAAACATCTCACACCATATTGATTCCGAAAATTCCTGGGTCATGTGGCATAAACAATTTTAGACCACACGAAATGTTTAAATTGATCATGAAGGTTCTAACTAATCGCATCAAGCCATGTTTGGAGTCCTTGATTTCGGATTCCCAGTTTGGTTTCATCGAAGGTAGATGCATTCATGAATGCTCGTTTATTGCCTCGGAGGTGTTACTTTGAATCAACTCTCGGAGACAATCATGTTTCATATTAAAATTGGACTTCCAAAAAGCATATGATAGTGTGTCTTGAAAATATATTGACAAGGTTCTCAAGAGGATGAATTTTGATGATAAATGGATTAGTGGTTATGAAATTGTACAAGGCAATCTTCCACATCCGTTTTAATTGACAGCGTACCTAGTGACCAAATTCGTATCCGTCGGGGTGTTAAACAAGGAGATCCGTTGTCACCTTCTATCTTTTCATTAGCAGTTAAAGGGCTGAAACAACTTATGGATGCTAGTATTAGTGAGGGACTACTGTCGGGCTTCAGGATTTGAGAGTTGGCAAGAGATGTATCGATTTTGCAATTTACAGATGATATGATTTACTTTTTACCTGCGGATTTGTCTGTGCTACCTGTGTTTATCCGTGTATTATGGTGTTTTGAGTTGATTTCAGGCTTAAGAATAAATTATAGCAAGAGCTCCTTACTAGGGGTCAATGTTCAGGATTCTATCCTCCAATCCGGTGCGGCTCTTTTGGGATGCAAACTTAAGAAATTTCTAATAACGTATTTGGGTGCTCCGATTAGTTAGAAACGGATTCCTATCTTGACTTGGAACCTATTGATATTGAAGTTCCAAAATAGATTAGAAAGCTGGAAAGGAAATTGCTTATCTTTTGGGGGGGAGATTAGTGTTGATTAAATCGGTGTTGGCTTTGCTTTCGATTTATTTATTGTCATTACACAAGATGCCTATTACAGTGTCAGATAGGCTAAAACAGTTGATGCAAAACTTTCTGTGGAAAGTTGATTCTAATACTAGAGGTTTGTGCAAGGTGGGTTGGAATACGATTACCTTGCCTAAAGAGTTAGGAGGGTTATATGTGAGAGACTTTAAGTTGACTAATTGCAGCTTACTCTTGAAATGGCTGTGGAGATTGCGCGAAGCTAGTCATAATTCCTTTTGACATGAAATTTATGTACAACGCTATGGTTTTGTATCATGGGCCTAGTTTGAAGGATGTGATTTTTGGCTTGTTTTGCCTATTTGGAAAGGTGTGATGTCATCATGTGTGTCTGCTGAGGTTTTTTGGGTAGTGTTCAAGAGCCAAACCCGTGTAGTCATTGGAAATGGAATCTCATCATCCTTTTGGCACGACAATTGGGCTGCGGATCAGCCACTTGTTTCTTTATTTGCTGACCTGTATCCTATATGTAACAGAAAATTTTATACGGTTCAGTAGGGGTGCAAGTTCTTATTTGGGAAAGACCCATTTAGGAGACCATTCTGGAAGTGTAGCTTGCGTATATCTGCTGTTGAGCGCATTTGCCAGTTCTAAAGATGGATTATCGAAACGTTCCCTCACTTTTTTTAGAACGTCATGACGACCCCGAGGTGCATTTTGCCCTAGATTGCAGACAGATTTTTATGGATTTGTGACGTGAATAACAAGTACTCAGCTAGTTCCTTTTGTCTATATTATTATTGATTACCTACATGGTCTTCACTGAGATCGAACTACAGGCTGATTTGGGACACAAATCTACTACCAAAAATTAGCTTTTTTGCATGGCTCATGTTCCATGGAAGCATACCGACAAGACGTTTCTTGGCTAATAGAAGCTGTAGGGCGGTCATTGATGATAGCTATCCTTTTTATGGTGGAATCAAAACAATGAACCATACATTATTTTTCTGCCCGCGGAGCTGGACAGTATGGCATCAATTGTTCAGATTATTCGGGGTCTCAGTCACTATGCCGACTACATGTTGGGAGTTTGTTGAGCTATGGCGGTCTCATTTCCTTGTGGGCATCATTCTGGAGTTTGCCACGACATTATGGTACGTGATTACATGGAAGCTTTGGAGGCGTCAGAACAAATTCATTTTTGAAGGAGTTCTTGACTCGGAGGATCTACTAATTTCAAGCATCTACTTTAGTTAGTTTTTTTTTTCTGTGTAGGAAGCATAATATGGGCTTTGTAATATCAGATGTTTTTATTTTTCCTCAACGTCTCCTCTCATGTAATTAACTGTGTTGATCACACCTTGTGGTTAACTTTTTAGTGAATAAATTTTCACCTGGGGTTGGCCACATTGGCTACCTTCTGGTTATTTCCTTTGAAAAAAATCTAATTGATTTGAATAATATGAGTACCTATCATGTCCGAACTCGGAATCTCACTTTTTTTTGGTATAAAAATCCCATTTTGGACTAGTATACCACAATTCCCAGTTGAGCTGAACCGGATGGCGACTCTATCTCATTTTTAAATAAAGTAAAATGCTTCATTTTACACATATCTTTCCTTAATAAAATGTGTAAATATATTTCTCAATATAATCACATTTTTGGCTCATAAAAAGCCATGTTTTTTAAACTCATAAGATTACGTGAAAAATAACAAAATCATTTTCTCTTCAATAAAATACGACATTTTATTATAAAGAGGCACAAGCATTTAAGCGAACCGGATTTTCTGAAACCAAATCGAACTCGCCCCGTGCACTGCTACCCGCGTTCTTCGTCAAAACCTCGCCCGCTCATAATGGCGACTCTGTTGGGGATTTTTATTTTTATAAAAATGCAATTTTTATAAAAATCCTTTTTTTTTGACATGATAATTAAAATATTATTCAAACCAAATTTTGGAACTATAGGATATGTGGTAATTTCAACATTACACAATTCCAGGGTTGCATAGCATCTGCATTCTTTACCCCTAAACCAATTTAGGTGTCCTTTGGTGAAGTATCTCCAAGTTCACTTTGGGTTTGAGGGCTATGGATTCGATCACACCCCTTGGGTAACGTACGAGGGCCTTGCTCGCTTAAGGGCAAGACTACCCGAGTATATTATATGTGGAAAATTTTCCTTTAGTTCATGTAGGGCCACTAGAACTCGATACAAAAAGGTGCAAGGTACCCAAATTGTACCCAATCATGAGACCAGAACCCGCATATAGATGAACCATAGACACTCTCCCATAGGTTTACCTAAAAACCTTGAGTGCACGCGAGCAGGCTTCGCTAAGTCCCCCGTTGGCTCTAAAGTGAAGTAGCCCATTAGAGTTAAAAGGGCGGTAGGCGCAATCTAACCGTTTCTACATGAGCAGGTTTATTAAATATAAATAAACCTAAAACAAAAAAAATGAACATTATAAACAACAAGATTGTGTGTAAACTAACCACATATTTATACAGCCATAACATTCATGTGAGGCATCTCATTTCAATGTCCTAGCCATAAGGAACCTAGTATAATCGAGACTAGTGAGTCCATCTAGGCTCAACCCATGAGCCAAAATAACCAAGACCATTGAGTCCACCTAGACTCAACTCGTGAGCCGGAATAAACCAAGACCAATCAGCCTGTCTAGGCTCAACACCTTAGACCACCCAGTCAACCCCCGAGTGATCAGTGAGTCAACTCATCTTTAACCACTGAGTCAACCCTTGAGTGACCAGGGAGTCAACTCACCTTTAACCACTGAGTTAACCCTCAAGTGACGAGCAGGTCAACATAACTGTAGACCACCAAGTCTACCCCCGAGTGACTAGTGAGTCAACTCACCTTAGACCACCGAGTTAACCCTCGAGTGACCAGTGAGTCAACCCACTTTAGACCACCTAGTCAACCCCTAAGTGACCAGCGAGTCAATTCACCTTTAACCATCAAGTCAACCCCTGAGTGAATAGCGAGTCAACTCACCTTTGACCACCGAGTCAACCCTTGAGTGATCAGCGAGTAAACTCACCTTTGACCACCAAGTCAACCCTTGAGTGACTAGTGGGTCAACTCACCTTTGACCATCGAGTCAACCCCCCGAGTTACTAGTGAGTCAATTCACCTTTGACCACCGAGTCAACCCTTGAGTGACAAGCGAGTCAACCCCGGAGTGTCCAGCAATAACTCAGTGACTAGCGAGTCAACTCACCTTTGACCATCGACTCAACCCATGAGTGACCAGTGAGTTGAATCACCCTTGGCAATTGGGTTAAACCATATTTGATACAAAACCCTGGTCTTCATACAGCATGCCCATGGTATTCCATGAATATTACAGGCTACTCTTGCCAATTATTCCATGAAGAGTTGGCGTGCACCCAACTCCTTGCTATTTCTATATATCCATCCATTCATCCATTTATTCATTCACTCATTCATTTCAACAAATAAAGTTAAGAAAGGCTTAGAGCCTCACTCGATACACTTACTAACACTTGATCTCTCATATTTTTAGGTTTAAAGCAAGAGAGGAGGAGGTTAAGACGTATTATGGGTAGCCCAAAAGTCAAATCCCTGCAACTAGTCGAATCTCTAATCCAAAACCTAAAGCCGTGATGGCAGACGATGATGCGATTGGTAGTCCCTTAGTAGGATTCTAGATGCTCTAGAATTCCGTGATGTTTGGGAAAGGTTGAGTACTTTTAATGCTCGAAAAGCCCAAGAATAAGAGGTCAGGATAGTAGCGTTAAAGGCAAAGATAGCCGACATGGAAAAGTTGTCCGCAATGAAAGACAAGTCTGTCGCTTCCTCTATTGAGCAATATGTAGACATTGGCCAGTTCTCACCGAAAGAATCTAAAGCTCTCCCAGCCAACTTTGTGATGCCTTATATAGCTCCCTATACTAGCACTGGTTCCCCTCAAGTGCATGTAGAGAGTTATCTTTAGATCATGACTAGCATAAATATCCCTACGGTTCATATAGTCGACCTATTTCAAGCCACTGAATGTGGACCAGCCTCTGAATGGTACATGAGGATGCCAATCGATGTGAAATCTGACTAGAAGAAGCTGTGTTCTGCATTTCTGGAGAACTATGCCTTCAATCTTAAGGTACAGACCATTTTGCATGACCTCAAAAAAGTCAAACAACGCCCGAACAAATCCTTTGAAGAATATTACCTGAGATGGATGGCTATTCATATAGTTATGACTAGGGCACCCGACTAAGAGGCCCTAATGTTAAAGCTTGTTGAAGGATCCAACCAAAGGTACCGGGATGACATAAATATGAAAAGGTTCGATACCTTTAATGATGTAGTGTACTATGCCAAAAGACTTGAGACATATGATGAAGATAACTGGATGAAGAAGCAAGAACTGCAGGCTAACACTAAGCCCATATATTGGGAAAAGGGTGGGTCTTCCAAAAAAGGCAGCTCTGAGTCCCAAAAGGCTCTATCTAAAGTTGTAGTAGCCACTCAGGTGCAAACTCATCAATCCATATCCCCTTGGGTGGAGTCATTGTCATAGATATTCACTAAACTGAGAAAGTCTAACCAGCTTCAGAGTGTCAAACCATTCGTTCCACCTGTTGCGATAGATAGAGATAACTTTTGTGCCTATCACGTGACCAAGGGGCATATCCACCGGACTACTGAAGGATTTATAGTAGATGATAGCTGACTAGAGAATGAAGGATCCCGAGAAGAGACCGAACACCCATACTAATCCCCTACCAAATATTGAGGCCACGTTAAATGCCATCAATGTTTAGGTGGAGGCTGATGAGCATAGTATTAAGGTGACGGATAATTTTTGACATAACCCCGAATGGGGGGATAATATGATTTTCAACAATATGGAAATCATGTATATGGTCGAGCAATATGTCTTGAGAATGAGGAAAGAAGGGTTGAACCAGTATCAAGTACCACTACACCTCATATTTCGAGGAGATTCTAACCTGAATGAGATCTTTTTAGATGATGAGCCAAACCACTTGCCAGGGGATTTTGAATACGAGGCTCCTTTTCCTAATGGCATGATAGTCGACTATGATGGTGCTAAGAGGTATGACTCATCTTTAGAATATGACTCTTCAAGTGCCTTATGGTCTACGACAAGTGATGATTCCAGAGACTTCACAGACTTTTGACTCGGACAGTGAGTACTTCATTAATATGATCCGAGATGTGGGGCAAGAACCTTCTTGGGAATACATCATGCAGAGAATCCATGCAAAAAATGAATTGGCCCGAGCTAGCTATCGGATCCAAAGTCTGGACGTAAGGGAAATTTATCCCATCTTCTACAATGGAAAAACAAGGCCATGCCCTCACATTCATGACTTTGTACAGATGATGAATGATGGGTACATTAACTATGCCCATTAGCCTGAAAGGTTTTACTTGACCCTCTAAGAGAAAGCAATCTTCTTGTATGAAGGGCTGACATTTTACCAAAAGTAACTAACACCGTTTGCCAAACCTCAATGAAGTCCACCAAGGAATATCCTTGGTACATGAATAAGCACTCTGATGAACCAGAAGAGTTGGTCATATGCGACAGTAACCTCAATGATAGAGTTTCCTCATCCATTTACATGATTGGGCAAGACTCCAACCACATTCTATGCTAAATCCTATAGGAGAACCCAGTTGTCCTAGAAAGATAGCTTGAAAAAGTCCCCTTTATGCAATGGCCCTTTACCACCAAAGCACCATCTTCCATGAATAAGCCGATTGACTTTGGAGAAATACCACTTGATGAAAATTTTGATGAGTTCAAAGTCTTGGAAATGACAAATCGGCCCACCCAGGTTATCAGTCCTGTCACCACAGGAGGGAAAACCACTTGGATAATAGCCCCTACTATTCCAACAACAGAACCCCCGACACCTCCTACCTTTGTTAAGTCCTTAGAATAAATAGAAAGTTTGATTGTGGACCAACTAAAGGCCACCACAACCATGATGAGCATCTGGGACCTTCTTCTTGGTTCTCAAGATCATAGGCTCGCTAGTGTGAAAAAGCTGATGGAGATCGAAATGTCGCCCCTAGCATTGCTAGAACAAGTTTGTGCATTACTTAACATAGAGACCAGCACTGCCATCTCCGATATTATTTTCTCAAGCTCGAATTTACCCGATGAAGGCATTCACCACAATAAGGCTCTCTACTTGAAGGCAAGTGTTTTTGGGCGCATCATGCTATGTGTATTGGTCGACAATGGCTCATCGCTGAATGTCTATCCTAAGGATATTCTGCCAATTCTAGGATTAACCGAGAGGGACTTGAAGATTTCCACAATGGTCATTAAGGCCTATGACGATTCCAAGAGAATTATCATCGGTACGTTTGAAGCTAAAGTTACTATCGAAGAAATCTCATCAACCGTGCTTTTTACAGTTATAGACATCCTAGTAACTTTCTCCATGCTACTCAGATGACCATTGTTCTATGCTTTAGGAGGGGTCCCGTCCAGTCTTCACCAGAAAATCAAAATTCCATTCCTCCGAAAGATTGTCACTCTAGAGGCTGATGTAGCATCAGTGGTGGCGGCACTAAAAATAGAAGAAAGCCATATAAAACGGTTTACAATAGCCATAATAAGTCGAGGATCAAACATGCAACCAAAAGTGTATTAGAGCCCCTGGATTCAAGGTTACATGTAAAAATACCATACTCCTGGAAAAGGACTAGGCGCCCATGAGCAAGGAATGCTAACTTTCAATATAGGGGCAGGAGAATGGAAACCTGTGAAACTCGGTTATGCGGGAGCTAAAAGAATCACCAAGAAGACAATTTTTTAGAAGAAGTCAGCACAACCCTTCAATGGAATCCCTAAACCTATTACTAACCAGGGGAGTAAAGTTTTGGGATTTGAGATTTTCTCAGATGTAGTCAACTATAGCAAGCACGGCAAAAGCTCTATTGCTTGTGTGATGAAGAAAGCAGGTCATCAGCCAGATGTTGGGGCAATTCTCGATCATACCTAGCTCGATGAAAAGGTGCACCCAAAGAAGATTAAGAAGCTGAGCAAAGAAGAGGAAATCCTCGACACTCTAACTAAACACTTCTAAGCACAACTCAAGGTAGTGGAGAAGGCAAGGAATAAGGGAGGTTGCTTGAGCCCGACCATCAAGAACATGGTCAAGGCCATGAAGGGCAAGGCAAAGGTAGAAGAGGAAGATGATGGGGATATCCTGCTGAAGCTAGCTGCAATGGAAGAATCATTTGCTACAAAGGTAGACCCTATAGATCAAGATGAGTCTTTTGTTTCCATTTCCAATATGTTTGAAATGAATAATGTATGTTATGATGATAATAAGATGGAAGAACTTTGCTTATTTTTATTTTGTTTCTGATTATGATTCTATCCATCCATTCCAGCAACCATCTAGCATCCTTGACATCAATAATGATATTACAAAAGAAATTAACTTAAATACAGAAGTTGATCCAAAAATGGTATGCATTTCTAATCAATTGTCCATCAAGAAAGAGAGAGAATTAATAAAAGTACTAAAAAATCATGTGTTAGCCTTCGCATGGTCGCATGAGGACATACGAGGACTTGATCGGCTCATTGCTGAGCACAAAATCTCCACAAACCCGAAGATACATCTAATAAAGCAAAAGATGAGAAGAATGCATCTAGAATGGACAGAAAATGTCAAAGCAGAAGTAGCCAAATAGATCAAGGATAATTTCATAGAGGTCATCAAGTATCCCACATGGCTATCCAATGTAGTCCCTATGCCCAAGAAAAATGATGACGTAAGATTTTGGGTTGACTTTAGGGACTTGAACAAAGCAACCACTAAGGACGACTTTAGGTTGCCACACATTGAAGTTCTGGTAGACAACGCGGCAAGAGCAGCCATGTATTCCTTCATGGATGGGTTCTCTGGTTACCACCAAATCCTCATGAACATAATAGACAAGTTCAAAACCACATTCATCTCAAAATGGGGAACATATTATTTTAGGGTGATGCTTTTCAGACTAAAAATGTAGGGACATCCTACCAGTGAGAAGTCACAACATTTCTACATAATTTAATCCACAAGGAAGTAGAGCTCTATGTGGATGACATGCTTGTGAAATTTGCCATGCCAGAAGAGCACCTGGCAGTGTTAGAGCGATTCCTCATGAGAATCGAGAAATACAATCTCCATCTCAACTTGAAGAAGTACATATTTGGTGTCACATCGAGCAAATTGCTGGGGCATATGGTTAGCAAAAGAGGCATAGAAATGGATCTCGATAAGGCCAATGCCATCAAGGAAATGCCTGCACCAAAAATCGAAAAGGAAGTAAGAAGTTTCTTAGGGTCCATACAGTACGTCAGTCGCTTTATAACATGGTTAACTACCATATGTGAGCCTATATTCAAGCTCTTGAGGAAGAAACAACTGATAGAATGGAATGACCAATGTCAGGTAGCTTATGATGGGATCAAGGCCTACCTAATGAACCCGCCTATGCTAAAGCCGCCGATTCTCGGATAGCCACTCATTCTCTATTTAGAAATAGAAGAAAAATCTATAGGGGCTATGCTGGTTTTGGAGCATGAAGATAAGAAAACACACAAAGTTTATTATCTCAGCAAGAAATTGCTAGAGTACGAGACTCGATACACCATCGTGGAGAAAACTTGTGCCGCCGTGGTCTGGCTTACCAAGAAATTCAGACATTACTTCCAATTTTATAGGATCCAAGCAGTTGCAAAAGTGGATCTAATAAAGTGTTTATGGTAGGTGCCCTCACTAACTGGAAAACTGGCAAGGTGGCTCTTATTGATGTCAGAATTCAATATCGAGTATGTCACTAAGATGACCATCAAGGGAAGAGCAGTGGCTGAATTCCAAGCAAATCAACCGCTCGAGGAAGGAGAATTGGAGAACCTAGAATTCCTTGATGAATGTTTTGCAACTACTACAGAAAATCCCAAAAGATGGACCATGTTCTTTGATGGTGCCGTTAACAAGCGTGGAGTTGGCTTGGAAGTTATGATCATTATGCCAGATGGAGCACTTATACCTTTGTCAAAGCTATTAGAATTTGTCACCATAAATAACCGGGTAGAGCTGTCTATTTGGAATGTCTGCTTTGGTAACTCTTAGAGCGGACAAAGTGAAAATTATTGGTGATTAGACTTTGGTCATCAAGCATGTCACGGGAGATGGGGAACTAAAGGAAGAATCTCTTAGACCTTACCTAGAGGCTATATAGAGGAAAGCCGCAATGTTCAGCGAATGCAAATTTTGTCATATGCCTCGAGAGGAGAACCAGATGGCAGGTTCATTAGCCACTTTAGCCTCCATGTGGGAAGGGCCTAAAAAATAGCCAATCAAATCCCTTATTATGTAAAAAACCTAATCTCCGTACTACATCCAGGCAATAGAGGGTGCCATGGATAAGGAAGAGCCCTAGTACTCTGACATCATCAAATGCCTTAAGAATGTTGAATTCCCGACCAAAGCTATAGATTCCGACAGGAATATGCTAAAGAAGCTCATTGTGTAGTTCTGCCTAATTAAGTAGATATGTTCAAGAGGTCATATGACGGTTTATTATTAAAATGTTTGACTCAACAAGAAGTAGATAAGGTGATGGAAGAGGTACATTTGAGAGATTATGGTCCACATATGAACGACATCATGATGGCAAAGAAAATTCAAAGAATGGGATACTTTTGGTTAACTATACTAGTTGGTTGTATTCAAGAAGTAAAGACTTGCCATACCTGTCAGATATACAGAGATGTGAGTCACTTGCCCTCAACAACCTCATAGAGTTTGATGACACCTTGGCCATTCTCAGCCTAGGGCATCGATATCATTGGTGAAATAAAACCATCTTTAACCAATGACCATCACTTCAACGTAGTGGCGGTCGATTACTTTTGCAAATGGGTTAAAGCAGAATCATATACGAGTATCACGACCAAGAAAATGGCTCGGCTTATTCAACGACGTATCTTTGCCAGATATGATATTCCTTATCATATAGTGAGTGACAATGGTGTATAGTTCCAAGGAGAAATAGCCGATCTTATTAAGAAGAACGGAATTGAGCATCATAGCTCTTCACCCTACCACCCTCAAGCTAGTGGAGCTATAGAAGTAACTAATAAGTCCATTAAGAAGATCCTCTCCAAAATGATCGCCAATTACTTAGATTGGGCCGACCATTTGCCTTATGCCTTATGGGGATACAGAACAAGCGTCAAAACTCCTATAGGTCAGTCTTATTTTTTCTCATCTATAGGATGGAGGAAGTGTTGCCCGTTGAAATGGATATCAAATATTTGAGCATAGCCCTTGAAGCAAGACTTCCTGAAGATGAATGAGCAAAGGCAAGGCACGAATAATTGACTTTAATCGATGAGAAATGATTAACTACGTTGGAGAATCTACAATTATACCAATAGTGCATGGCTAGAGCTTACAATTACAAAACTCAAACGGTAAGATCAACTCTTGAGGATAGGCGATCTAGTCTTAAAACAATCTCATAAGACACAAGTTCCAACCAAACTGGTAAGGACCATATGTAGTAAAGAAGAATCTCAATAAAGGGGTAGTCAAAACCTCAGAACAGGATGGCAACAAATTTGTAAATCCAGTGAATCGCGACAAGCTGAAGTGCTATCTCGTGTACAAAAAGAAAAAAAAGAAAGAAAAATGGATGTCTGTCAAGAGCTAGTAAGGGCTCTTGAGCAAAAACAAAGACCCTAAAATAAAATAGTGAGGCCTTAGCTAAAATCCATTCGGAACCTTAGGCAACGGTGGGCATATCTTGGGAATAAATATCATTTATCCTTCCAATTTAAATAATATCTTTTATAGTAACATATTCATGTTAAAAATATTGCATGATTGCATTAAATGGAAACTGCGAATTATTTAATAGAACAAGCATTCAAATAGCATTTTTTAAATCTTAATTACACATAAAGTGCATTACAAACAGGAAATGGAAACTGCAAAGGAGAACAATGAGGCCTAAAGCCTTTATTCTCCTATGAAGATGAAAGACATACAATGACAGTCTCAATGATCTCCAAGGAAACTACGGAGTCTCTTAGTCTCAATAAGCCTCTCCTCAAGGGTGGCAAGCCCACCAATACTCGCATCCCTGATGCAATAAGCCTCAGAAGGATGGATGCCAAAAGGCACAACATAGTTCACCTCCGCCTGAGAGCGATTGATCCACCCTACATCATGATGATAAACCCTAGTATAGGAAAGTTCAGAGCCAAGGAGGGTGCACAAGGATGTTAGAAACCCTTGAGGCTGACCATATTGCCCGCACAAGCAACTAGAAAAGTAGGTGATAATCTTAAAAAGACCAATGAGCACCACACTATCTCTAGCAACATCAGTAGTCACACACATGATTCCCCCCAAGGGCAAACCCAACAAATATCCTTAGGAGCTCGGCTCCCTATAAACTCAACCCACTCCTTGTTAGTGAAGTCTCTATGAGAGTGGTCGCCGATGCCAAATAGGGAGCCCCGTGCCTAATAAACCTTTGATTAGTAATCCATGCTCATGGGAATGAATAATACAGAAAGCTTGTCCCAAAGCCAAAGCTACAAAAGCAACATAAAAGAAAAATAATAAAAATAGAAGAAAAAAACAAAAAAGAAAAAAAGGGCATGCTGAATTGAAAACCCGAAAAGGCGATCCAGGTAAAAATTAAGGCAAGCCTGATGAACCAAAAACTCGAAAGGGTAGTTCATGCAAAAAGAAAGGCTCAAATAGAATTTGCCTGAAGGAGGAGTCTGTTACCCCCTAGTAGTTGCTTCAGTCCCATTCCGAGAAGAGCGCACAAACATCATTATCTTAGCCAAACTCACTACGATAGGAGATTTCCCCTCTAACATCTGATCAATGATGGTCTAGAAGGTGAAGCTGCAACCCATAGTTGGAGCCTCACAAAGGAAGACCCCTAACAAAAGTGAAAAAATGAACAAAAGCCAGCTCGCATCATTAGGAGAAAGATTCCTAACTATGTTGGAAGCAACGTCTAACCTTAGGCCCTCATTGCAAATCAATCGACACCTATCAAATCATTGTAACTGGAAATGATTCAACAATGAATTAGAAAACTCAGGACGATGGGTAGGAATTGCTGGAAGCATGTCATCTCATTCAACAATGATACAACATTTTAATACGAATCATTCATAAGCATTTCATAACATGCCATGCTTCATCTTTAAAAAAATAAAGTAATAAACATACCGCCATGTCAGAATTTGGGTTCATAATGAACCGCTGCTGCCCTTGGATGTATCCTCAGTCGGAGATTCTATCATTAATAGGCACCTACAAAGAAAAATAAGGGATCGAAACAAGTCAAAACCGGCATGACCTAAAAGAAAAAAAATGGAAAGAGCTCATATGAGTGGCGCCAGTCGGGTGGAAAGTCACCAGATGCTCAGGGTTGAGGTAAGGCTGAATCACTAGCCTATAAGTACTCAGGTTAGGGCGGTACATAGAGAACATGGATGGCTGATACTAAAACCCCCGATGACCCTCCATCATAGCCGGACTCTGAGGAAAAATTGAGTAAGCTGTAGAGCTCCCAACATGGGTGGAAGTGGATGCAACCTCTTCCTACCTTGGTGATCCTGTAGAAACATCAAAGCAAGGACAAATTGGTCTAACTGAGCATAAAAATGGAAAACAATGAAGAGATCCAAGTCAATGAAGAAGAGATACCATCATCCGGACAGTCCCAGGTGAACCCGATCTAGGTCGCCCACTAGGGGCAAAAGTTGAAGGAGCATCATCCTTAGGCAGATTGTGAATATCTATTCGATGCTAGATTGGAACAGGGTCTATCTCTGGCCATCTGAGCAGCTGCGAACAATAAAACTCCTCATACCCCCTAATTCGCTCCAGGAAGGTGCTGGGTAACCCATCAGAAGCCAGTCTTGAAAAGTTGAGTGAGCTGTGAGGCCAAAAAATCCATTAGGGCACATGAAGAGGAATAGAACGGAACCTGAGAGAAAGATGCCAACCCTGGATATGGTCCCTAAGGTACCACTCTAAGGGGAAGGGAGTCTCTAAAATTAACTATGTATTCACGGCCTCCTCAGCTAATCTCATGACTTTCGGCTAATGAAGCTGATGCCCCCAAGGCTGCATCTTGATCTGAAAGAAGGAAAAGAAACCAATCATTGATACAACGATTGTAGCAGATATAGTGATTGTAGGAAGCCAAAAATGTTGAGAAGTGTACCTGCTCTAAAGATAGAGTATGAAGGCGGATAGAAAGAGAAGAAGGAGACTAGATCTCTCAACCACGCCAGTTGTGTGGCAAATGTGGACAGAATGGATAGCTACCATTTTGCACCAGGTTGGTCCTCGGAAGAATCCCCATCTCAAAAAACTAGATCTACAAAATGTCAAAGAAAGTGACAACGTTAAAAGATAGGCTAGAATGCTCATAAAGGGTAAAAAGGGAGTCAGGCCTTTACATAGACAATCTGGAGACAACATTTGAACTTGCCAATCTTGTTCCTCATACTTTGATCAAGGGCCCAATACAAATGACCCACCGCAGCTCGGCCCCAGGCATACTCATCAAAGCGGGTGGGATCGATTAAAGTGGGTAGAATGTGGAGATTAACAATTGAACCCCCAGTGAGAAAGCATAGAAAGGACAAAGAAGCAGCCATAAAGGCTCTAGCCTCATAAGCAGAAGTCAAGTGCCTGCTATCCCTAGTAGTCCAAAAGGTCATTAGTTTCTCGTAAGAAACTCGCTCGCGCTTATCCCCAGAATAGCCAATCAAAGCCTCAACGGTCTCCACATTAAAGTTGTCATAAGTTAAGTAAGCATTAAAGTGAATCATGTTGCCGTGGAAGGGAAGACCTGTGATGGCACAGTAATCCAGTGGAGTGATGGTGTACTCCCCACAATGGGACTGAAAAGTGTGGGTAGTGTCGGACCATCAACTCAAGATATGGGTAGAGGTACCAGCTGGGACATACGAATGCCCGCGGGACCTTACATACTTGGAATTCCTCACCATCCCCCCTAAGGATATCCTATCAACAATGCTTTTAGCACCAGAGGATAGTACATTGTACCACTTGTAAAAGTGGGAAATAATGCCACCCTCATGGCCAGTAACCTGCAAAAATAATGCATGCACATTAACAACACACCAGTTTTTATAAATCACACAATTATCGAAAGTTATTGCATTTAATAAATTCATGCCATAATTAAAAAGCAATAAAATAAATAATTGCAATAAATGAATAAAATAATGAATAATAGCATGATAATAAATAAAATAAAAATAAAACAATATATAATACAATAATGGTGATAAGGCTTACCAAAATCTGAGAAAGATGATCTGAGGGCTTCAAAGCAGGCAAAATAAAATCCCCAAGAGCGATCCCGTGATACAACCAAGTTGATGGAAGCCTTTATAGTGCCATGGCGGGAAGCTCAGAGAGTTCTAGTTGTTGGCCATCGATAACCACATTGCGCCTAGTCACTTGGACGACCAGTAAATCCAATCGGACATTGTAAAGCTTGTAGGACATCGAGACCCCGTAAAACTGGAGTAAAAGGGGGAGAAAATGGAAGAAGGAGAAAGAAATCATCATCGAGAATAACTAGAAAGAGAAAATTTTCAAAAAATAGAAGCGAAATTCGCAACGAGAGAAGAAGAGAATTCTCGGTGTGGAGAAAATGAGAAGCAAGATGCAGCTTTTATAGCGAGTAGGTAATTAGCCCGCTGACTAATTACCTAGCCACCTATCACACGTTTACGCTTTGAACACGTAAATGTTTAACAACTATAAAAGTTACCATTACATAGGTAATTAGCCCACCAACTAGTTATGTGTATTTTGAAAACTTTTGCAATTTTTCATATTTCATCCATTTTTTGCTTTGTTTATAAAACGAGCGGACCTAAAAGCTGTTTTTACACAGTCATTCATGCATTAAGCACCCAAAAATATTTATTTTGATCTCATGCAATTCATTAATAAATTTTTAATTGAAGGGGAAAAATATATTTTGTTTCAAAATTTGTCGATTAAAATTATTTTAACTCATTGCATTCCACACACAAAATTTATGTATGCGAGGGTAAACTATTAGCACAGGTCTGTTCCGGCCTGATGAGGAATTATGCCTATTTCATTCATTGATCGGACAAAAGAGCCAAAAAGGACCGAATTGTCATCCAAAATCCAAAATTCGAAAATCCACATTCCGGGGAACCTTCGATTTAGCATTTTCTACTAAAAAAAATCAAAAATTTAAATTTGGTCAAAAATGGTAGTCATCACACCAGGTAATTACCTATCTATAGTAAAACAAATCAAATCTTACCGAGATCTAGCAAGGATTTATGGGATTAAAAGTAAGATCTTGTCAAATATGTAGTGAGCCCATTGGCTAATTACCACTCCTCTATAAATAGTGGACTTCGCCTCTCATTTGAAAAAGATGAGAAAAAGCAAAAAAAAATCATATCATCCCCTTTTGTTTCGGGAGTCCTAAAAGCCCCGAAACTTTGTCAAAACACTTTCGAATCTGAGCTTTGTCATCGGAATTCGGTATAAACTCATTTTCCTATCTTTTTAGATCAAGATCTCACAGTGATTCAAGATTATAGCCATAACTTGGGTTAAACCTATTTACCAATCAACTCACACTCCTTGACAACTTCGGTCCACACCGGCTCTCAAGTCATCCTAGACAGACAAAAAGGTAAAACTGAGGGTAGTTGGCCTTAAACCCAACTTTAAAATCCATATTTATTACTTTTATTATTTCACATTGCATTCCATTTCTCTGGTTAAGTCACTGGGGCCACTTAAAATATATTATGTGTAAATAAGCTCATAGGTAAGGACAGACATCCTATTAGCACAGGTCCGTTCTGGCTCGATGATGAATTATGCCTATTTCATTTAGTGATCAGATAAAGGAGCGAATTGTCATCCAAAATCTGAAATTCAAAAATTCACATTCCAAGGAAGCTTCGATTTAGCATTTCCTACTAAAAAATCAAAAAGTCAAAGTTTGGTCAAACATATATAATTAGCCCACCGACTAATTATCCATCTACTGTAAAAAATCAAATGTTACCGATATCTGACAAGATTTTACGGGATTTAAAGTAAAATCTTATCAGATAGGTAATTAGCCCGTCGGCTAATTACATACCTTCTATAAATAAGGGCTCACCCCCCTCATTTCAACAGATGGTCAAATCTCTCAAAAAGGCACGTGTCCCAAAGTCAATCCAGGAATCCCGAAAGCCCCAAAACTCTGTCAAAAAACTTTGAAATCCGAGCTTTATCACCGATATTCGGTATAAACTCATTTTTTCATCTTTTTAGATCAAGGTCTCACAGTGATATTCGGTCTAAAAATGACTCATTCCATAGAAAATTCCACATTTTCTATAGAAATAATTAAAGATTATAGACATAATTTAGGTTAAACCTATTTTCCAACCAAATCATAATCTCTGACAGCTTCAGTCCCGCATCGGCTCTCAAGTCATCCTAGACTAACGAAAAGGTAAAGTGAGGGTAATTGGCTCCAAGCCCAACTTTAAAACTCATTCAAGCTCATTTTATTATTATTTATTATTGGACGTTAAATTTCATTTCTCAGGTTAAGTGGGCCACTGGGGAAACTTAAACTACAATATGTATAAATAATCTCGCAGGTACGGATGAAACATCTAGAATGTGAGGAAACTCTATCCGAGTTTCCAGGCGAGAACCCAAACGCTGCCGTTATTCTGCCGAAATTTTTGTAGCAAATATCCATTTATTTTTGCCATTATATTGCCTATTTTATTTCTTGAATTTAATTCTCAAATAAAGCCGTTCTAATGCAAAAAATACCACATATTCCAAAATTCCAAAATATATTAAAACAATTTGAACAATATGAGTACCTATCATATCCGAACTTAGAATATCACTTTCTTTTCGGTATAAAAATCCCATTTTGGAATAGTATACCACAATTACTGGTGGAGCTGAATCGAGTGGTGACTCTATTTATTTTTAAATGAAGTAAAAACGCTTTATTTTAAAAATATCTTTTCCTAATAAACTGTGCAAATATATTTCTCAATATAATCACATTTTTGGCTTATAAAGCCCCACATTTATGCAAAATGGATTTTTCCAAACCAAACCAAACACCGCAGTTTCCTCTAACTGCACCGAGACGCGTCCCGCGCACCGCACCCTGCATGGTCCCCATTAAAAATCTCGCCCGCCCACAGTGGCGACTCCGCTGGGGATAAATTATTTTTATAAAAACCCAATTTTTATAAAAATTCTTTCTTAACATGATAATTAAAATATTGTTCAAATTAAATTTTGGAACTAATTTAGGTGTCTTTTGGGGAAGTATCTCCAAGTTTGCTTAGGGCTTGTGAGGTATGGATCCGATCACACCCCTTATGTAATGTACGAGGGCCTTGCTCACTTAAGGGAAAGACTGCCCGAGTATATTATATGTGAAAAAGTTTCCTTTAGTTCGCTGAGGGCCACTAGGACTCGGTACACAAAGGCGAAGGGTACCAAATCACACATAATCTTGAGACCGAAACCCACATATAGATGAACCATAAATACTTTCCCATAGGTTCATCCAAAAATTAAGAGTACATGCGAGCAGACTTCGCTAAGTCCCTCATTGGCCGTAAAATGAAGTAACCCAATGGAGTTTAAAGGATGGTAGGCATGATCTAACTGTTTGCTACATGTGCAGGTTTATTAAATATAAATAAACTGAAAACGTAAGTCATAAACATCACGATTGTGAGAAAACTAACCACATCTTTATGCAGCCATGACAGTTTGTGCCATGCAATTTATTTTCTTGGTTATAAGAACCTAGAAATAATTGAGACTAGTGAGTCCACCTAGGCTCAGCCCATGAGCTGAAATAATCAAGACTAGCGAGTCCAACTAGGCTCGCCCATGAGCTAAAATAAAACAAGGCCAGCGAGTCCACCTAGGCTCAGCCCAAGAGCCGATATAAACTAAGACTAGCGAGTCCACCTAGGCTCAGTCCATGAGCTGAAATAAATCAAGACTAGCAAGTCAACCTGGGCTCAGCCCATGAGCCAAAATATGCAAACCTTCGAGTGACCGGCAACTCAGCTCAACTTGGACCATAGAGTCAACCGTTGAGTGACCAGCGAGTTCGCTCAGCTTAGACCATAGAATCAACCTTTGAGTGACTAGTGAGTCAGCTCACCTTGGACCATAGAGTCAACCTTTGAGTGACCAACAAGTCAGCTCACCTTGGACCATAGAGTCAACCTGTGAGTGACTAGCGAGTCAGCTCACCTTGGACCATAGGGTCAACCTTTAAGTGACCAGCGAGTTAGCTCACCTTGGACCATAGAGTCAACCTTTCAGTGACAAGCGAGTCAGCTCACCTTGGACCATAGAGTCAGTCTTTGAGTGACCAGTGAGTCAGCTGACCTTTGACTATAGAGTAAACCGTTGAGTGACTAATGAGTCAGCTCTCCTTGGACCATAGAGTCAACCTATGAGTGACCGGCGAGTCAGCTCACCTTGGACCGTAAAGTCAACCTTCAAGTGACCAGCTAGTCAACTCACCTTGGACCATAGAGTCAACCTTCAAGTGACCAGCGAGTCAGCTCACCTTGGCCTATAGAGTCAACCTTTGAGTGACCAGTGAGTCAGCTCACCTTGGACCGTAGAGTCAACCTTAGAGTAACGAGCAAGTCAGCTCACCTTAGACCATAGAGTCAGTCTTCGAGTGATCAATGAGTCAGCTCACCTTAGACCATAGAGTCGAACCCTTGAGTTACTAGCGAGTCAGCTGATGCTTGACTATCGAGTCAAATCAAATTTAGATTCAACCCTCTGGTCTTTGAACTGTGTGTTTGTGATGTTCCACAGATATTACAGACTACCCTTTTTGATTGCTCCTCAAATAATTAGCGTACAGCCTACCCCCCATTATTTGTACATATTAATCCATTCATTCATTCGCTCATTCATTTATTCATTCGCTCATGCACCCCAGCAGGCTGAGGTAAGTAGGGCTCAAAGCCACACCCAATACACTTACTAACACTTTATCTCTTGCATTTTTAGGTTAGAAGCGATAAAAATGGAGGTTAAGACGTACTAAGAGAATCCCAAAAGTCACACCCCTACCAGCAGTTGAATCTCTCACCTGATTTTCTCAGATCCAGAACCTAAAACTACAATGGTAGATGTTGATGCAGCAGGATAATCCCTTAAAAGGATTCTGGATGCCCCAAAATTTTATGATGTTTGGGAGAGGATGAGCTCTTTTAATGCTCAGAGAGCCCAAGAATAAGAGGCCGAGATAGCGGCATTAAAGGCAAAGATGATAAATATGGAGAAGCTATCTCCCACAAAAGACAAATCCATAATCTGATTGGAAGAAGCTATGCTATGCATTTCTTGAAAATTACACCTTCAACCTGAAGGTTAAAACTACTCTACAAGATCTTGAAAGGGATAAGCAATGACCAAATGAATCCTTTGAAGAATGCTACCTCAGATGGATGGGTGTCTATGTGCTTGTGACCGGGGCACCCAACTAGGAAGCTTTGATAGTAAAGCTTGTCGAAGGATCCAGTCAGAAGTATCAAGATGACATGAAGATGAAAAGTTTTGATACCTTCAATGATATGGTAGACTTTTCCAAAAGATTAGAGAAGTATGAGGAGCAAGACTGAACAAAGAAGCAAGAACAGCAGGCTAACATTATGCCCGGATAAAGGGAAAAGGGTGGATCCTCTAAATAAGGCAGCTCTAAGTCCTCGAAAGCTCCATCTAAAGTTATGGCAGCCACTCAGGTGTAAACTCATCAATCCATCTCCCAGAGGGTAGAATCACTGTCACAAAAATTTACCAAGCAGAGGAAGTCTAACCAACTCTTGAGCATCAAACCATTTGTTCCACCCGCTGCGGCGGACCGAGACAACTTTTGTGCCTATTGGTGATCAAGTGGAATTGTACTAATGAGTGCACTAGGCTACTAAGGGATTTACAGTAGATGATAGCCAGTGGGAGAATGAAAGAGCTCAAAAAGAAACCAAGCACGCAGACTAATCCCTTGCCAAACTTTGAGGCCACTATAAATGCCATCAATGTTCAGGTGGACGTCGATAAGTATGGTATTGGCGTAACAGATAACTTCCGACATGACCCGATATAGGGATATAATATTATTTTTGATAACATGGACATCATCTACATGGTCGATCAATATGTCTTGAGGATGAGGAGAGAAGGGAAAAACCAGTATCAAGTGATATTACACCTCATGTTCCGAGGGGATTCCAACCCAAATGGGCACGTAGAAGAATTTGTCAGATTCTTGCATGAACAGGAAATTGCCATGATGGGATTTGCACCTCTATTCCCCCACTTCTGGGAAGGTCCGACCATGAATTCGTACAACATAATACCACTCGAAGGACGTTGGAACTGGTACTTTATGGACAGATCTTTCCTCTACTATTTCATGGCTTCTCAACCATACCTGGAGATGCTTTATTGGTGGTTGGCACCTAAAGTAGATCAACACAATGCTGGTTGGCAGTATATTCCTCCTCCATAACCCCCCATGTATACTCCCTAGGATTACATGAGTTCGAATTATGTCGGAACAAGTTTGTTCGAATTTGGGAGCTCTTTTGAGGTGGCACACCTAGAAAATCAAGAGTTGTATAATCCTAAAAAAAGCTTGGAATGATCATAGGGACTGATAAATGTATCTCGGCCTGAACCTAGATAAGGAAACAATAGACCCACTTACCGAACTCCATGCAAATGTAGCATCAGAAATGAATTGTAGAAACCAAGTGAGCATCAAATTGCGAGACCCATTCGAAGGGATCCATGCTGACATCACGACATATGGTGCCCGCATAGAGGAAACCTTCACCAATATACAAGGCATGGTCTTCGGCTTTCACATAGACATTGCAGGAGTCGAGGCTGGAATAAATGCAATGGAAGAGAAAGTTCCCGAAGAAGATCTCGAAGAAGATCCCAAAGAAGATCCCAAGGAAGATCCTTAAGAAGATCCCGAGGAAGATCCCAAGGAGGATCCTGAAGAAGATCAAAAAGAAGATTCTGATAATGACATCCCTGTTCTGCAAGCACCAAATTGTGTCTTTAAAGCTTGGGATGAGAAACAACCTTTCAAGGATTCAGGTAAGGAAGTAGAAGAATTTGAAGACTCTGATAAATCAAATCATGAAGAGGAAAGTGAGGTACACAACTTTAGGTACGAATTAGAGGTATTTTCAGGTGAGGAGCTAAACCACTTGCTAGGAGATTTAAAGTACGAGGCTCCCTTCCCCAATGGTATGATGGTCAATTATGATGGTGCTGATAGCTATGCCTCATCTTTAGAGTTTGACTCCCTAGGCTCCTTATGGTCTGCAGCAAGTGATGATTCCAGAGATTTCACAAACTTTGACTCAGGCAGTGAGCACTTCTTTAATATGATCCGAGAAGAGGGGCAGTAGCCTTCTAAGGAGCATATCATGGAGAGGATCTATGTAGAAAATGAATTAGCTCAAGCCAGTTATCAAATCCAAAGTCCAGACTTGAGGGTAGCTTATCCCATATTCTATAATGGAAACACGAGGTTGCGTCCTCACATCTGTGAATTTGTCCAAATGATGAGTGATGAATATATTCACTAGGCCCATTGGCTAGAAAGGTTTCATCTAACTCCTCGAGAAAAAGTAATCATCTAGTGTGAGGGGCTAACATTCTACCAGAAGTTATTCTGGAACACTTTAGCTAGATAATTCATTGATTACTTTATATGTTTAGACCCACTAGAGGGCACAACTCCTGAGCTAGACAGGTATGGAAACCCATTATTGTATTAGGAATGGAAGGCAACTAATGCTATTTGCCCAAAATCAATGGAATCTGCCAAGGAATGTTCATGGTATATGAACAAGTATGACGATGAACCAGAAGGGGCTGTCTTGTGTGACACTAAACAAGATGTAAGTGGGAAGGCCTCCTCCTCCATCCACATGATCAGGCAATCATATACTACTAGAGAACCCTATCTTCCAAAAAAGAAAGCTTGAAATGTTTCCCTTTATGCAATGGCCCTTCGCCACCAAAGTGCCATCTTCCGTAAACAAGCTGATTGACTTCGATGAGATACCACTTGATAAACACTTTGATGAATTCAAAGTCTTTCAAACAACAAACTCACAAACTCAGGTTGTCAGTCCTGTCACTAAAGGAGGGAAAATCACTGGGTTAGTAGCCGTAACTACAGTTAGAGCTGAGCCTCCAGCACCTCCTACTTTTGTTAAATCCTCAGAACGGTTAGAAAGTCCAATTATGGATCCATTGAAGGCCAACACTAGCAAGATGAGCATTTGGGACCTCCTCCTTGGTTCTCAAGATCATAGGTTTGCTATTTTTAAGAAGCTAGTAGAGATCAAAATGTCTCCCCTAGTATCACCGAAACAAGTCTGCGCGCTGCTTAACACTGAGACTAGTACTATTATCCCCAACATTATTTTCTCAAGCTCGGATCTACTCGACAAGGGCATTCACCATAATGAGGCTCTTTATTTAAAGGCGAGTGTTTTTGGGCGCATTATGCCATGCGTAATGGTCGAGGATGGCTTATCACTGAATGTTTGTCCTAAAGACATTCCGCCAATCCTACGAGTAATCGAGAGGAACTTGAAGAGATCCACTACGATCATCAAACCCTATGACAATTCTAAGAGGACCGCCATTGGCATGTTTGAAGTCAAGGTTACTTTAGGTGAAATCTCATCTATAGTACTTTTCACGGTCATTGAGATTCCGGTGACCTTCTCTATACTGCTCAAACGGACATGGTATCATGCAAAGCCATATGAAAGGATTTACCATAGCCACGATCGACCAAGAATCAAACAAGCAACCAGAGGTGCACTAAGACCCTTGGATTCAAGGTTACATGTAGAAGCACCACACTCCTGGAAAAGGACTAGGTGCCTACGAACAAGGAATGCCAACCTTCAGCATAGGGGTAGGAGAATGGAAGCCTATAGGACTCGGTTATATAGTATCCAAAAGAATCACCAACAAGATGGTCTCTCAGAAGAGGTCACAACAACCCTACAATGGAATCCCCAAACCCTACATACACTAGGGAAGGACAATTCTGGGATTTGAGATTTTCTCGAATATAGTCAACTATGGCAAGCATGGTAAGAGTTCTATAACTTGTGTAATGAAGAAAGCAGGTCACTGGCCAGGTGTTGGGGCAATTTCTAATTAGACTAAGCTCAATGAATAAATACACACAAACAAGACTAAAAACCTGAGTAAGGAAGATGAAATCCTTGACACTTTACCCGAGCACCTTCAAACATAACTAACATAGTAGAAGAGGCAAGGAGCAAGGGGGGTAGCTTAAGCTAGGCCATTATGGACATGGTAAAGATCATGAAGGGTGAGGAAAAGGTAGAAGAGGAAGACAATGAGGTCATCCTATTAAAGCTAGCTACCATAGAAGAATCATCCACTGCAAGGCCAGTCCCTAAAATTAGGATGAGTCTTTTGTTTCCATTTCCAACTTGTTTGAAATGAATAATGTACTTTATGACGATAATCGGATGAAGAAGTTTGATTATTTGGACTATGTTTCTAATTACGATTCCATCCATCCATTCCAGCATTCATCTAGCATCTTTAACATTAGTAATGATATTATAAAAGAAATTAACTTAAATATGGAGGATGATCTAAAAATGGTATACATTTCCAATCAATTGCCCATCGAACAAGAGAGAGAGTTAATTAAAGTATTAAAAAAATCATTTTTTTTAGCCTTTGCTTGGTCTCATGAAGATATGCCAGGACTTGATCGGCACATCGTCGAGTACAAGATCCCTACGAACCCGAAAATTCTCTCGGTAAAGCAAAAAATGAGGAGAATGCACCCAAAATGGGCCAAAAAGGTCAAAGCAGAAGTGGCCAAGCAAATCAAGGCTAATTTCATTGAGGTCATTGAGTATCCCACCTAGCTATCTAATATGGTCCCTATACCCAAGAAGAACGGCAACATTTGGGTTTGTGTTGACTTCAGGGACTTGAACAAGGCTACCCCTAAGGACGATTACCCACTACCACACATTGATGTTCTAGTAGACGGTGTAGCAAGAGAAGCCATGTATTCCTTTATGGATGGATTCTCGGGATATAACCAGATCCTTATGAATGTAATTGATAAGTTTAAAACCACATTCATTTCAGAGTGGGGAACCTATTATTTCAGAGTGATGCCTTTCGAACTCAAAAATGCAGGGGCAACCTACTAACGGGCACTCACAACATTGCTACATGACTTGATCCAAAAAGAAGTTGAGGTCTACATAGATGACATACTTCGAAAGAACACCCGACTGTGTTAGAACGATTCCTCATAAGAATAGAGAAATACAATCTCTGTCTCAACCCAAAGAAGTGTATATTCGGTGTTACGTTGGGAAAGCTACTAGGACACATGGTTAGCAAAAGAGGCACAAAGATGGATCCCGATAAGGCCAATGCTATCAGGGAAATGCTTATGCTGAAAATTGAGAAAGAAGTGAGAAGTTTCTTGGGGTCCATACAGTATGTCAGCCGCTTTATAACACGGTTAACCACCACATGGGAGCCTAACTTTAAGCTCTTAAGGAAACAATAGCCAATAGAATGGAACGACCAATGTCAGGAAGCATTCGATAAGATCAAGGCTTATTGAATGAACCATCCTATACTGAAGCCTCCAAGTCTTAGAAAACCACTCATTCTCTATTTGGCAATAGAGGAGACATCTGCAGGGGCTATGTTGGTTTAGGAGCATGAAGATGAGAAGGAGCACGTAGTTTATTATCTTAACAATAAATTGCTAGAATACGAGACTCGATACACCATCATGGAGAAAACTTGTGCCACTATAGTCTGGCTCATCAAGAAACTCAGACATTACTTCCAATCTTATAGAATTCAAGCAGTTGCAAAAGTGGATCCAATGAAGTATTTATTTCAGGCTCCCTCGCTAACCAAAAACTAGCAAGGTGGCTCTTGTTGCTATCGGAATTTGATATTGAGTATATCACTAAGAAAACCATCAAAGGAAGAGTGATGACCAAATTTCTAGGAAATCAACCACTCGATTAAGGAGAAGAAGAAAACTTGGAATTCCCTGATGAATGCTTTGCAATGACTACATAAAATTCTAGAAAATTTACCATGTTCTTCAATGGTGCCATTAAGAAGCAAGGGGCTGGCTTAGGAGTCATCATCATTACACTAGATGGAGCACTTATACCTCTTTCAAAACAATTGGAATTTCTCACCACAAATAACAGGGCATAATGTGAAGCCTATTTAGTCGCAATGTATGCCTTGGTCAATCTAAAAGCAGACAAGGTAAAAATTATTAGTGATTCAGGTTTGGTCATCAAGCACGTTATAGGAGACTGGGAACTAAAGGAGGAATCCCTCTAACCTTACCTAGATGCTATTTGAAGGAAATGTTCAGCAAATGCGAATTTTACCATATGCCCTGGGAAGAGAACCAAATGGCAGATGCAATGGTCACTTTAGCCTCCATGTGGGAACAACCCCAAAAACACCCAATCAAACCCCTTGTTGTGCAAATGACTCAATTTCCATACTACATCCATACAATAAGAGACACTATGGATAAGGAAGAACCTTGGTACTCTGATATGGTCAAGTTCCGCAAAGTTGGTGAATTTTGGCTGAGGCTACAGATTTCGACAAGAATACACTAAGAAAGCTCGCTGTATAGTTTTGCATGATAAAAGGAGATATGTTCAAATGGTCCTTCGATGGCCTACTACTGAAGTGCCTGCCATAACAAGAAGTTGAGAGGGTGATGAAAGAGGTACATTCAGGAGACTACGGTCCACACGTGAACAACATCATGATGGCAAAGAAAATCCAAAGAATGGGATACTTTTGGCTAACCATGCTAGTTGACTGTATTCAAGAAGCAAAGACTTGCTACGTTTGTCAAATATACAGAGTTGTGAGCCACTTGCCCCTGACAACACTGTAAAGCTTGAAGATGCCTTGGCCATTCTTAGCCTAAAGAATTGATATCATCGGTGAGATAAGGTCGTCTTTGACCAATGGCCATCGCTTCATTGTAGTAGCAGTCGATTACTTTTCCAAATGTGTTGAAGCAAAATCGTACACCAATATCACGACCAAAAAAATGGGCCAATTCATTTAGCAACATATCTTCGCCAGATATTGCATTCCTCATCATATAGTAAGTGACAATGTGTACAATTCTAAGGGGAAACAACGATCTTGTTGAGAAGCATGGAATTGTTCATCATCGCTCTTCGCCTGATCGCCCTCAACCCATTGAAGCTGTAGAAGCGGCTAATAAAGCAATTAGGAAAATCCTCTCCAAGATGATCTCTAACTATCAAGAATGGGCCGATCATTTACCCTTTGCCATGAGGGGATATAGAACCAGTGTCAAGAGTCCTACAGGTCAAACTCCTTTTTCTCTCGTATATGGAATGGAAGCAGTTTTGCCTATGGAAATGGGAATCAAATCTTTGCACATAGCCCTTGAAGAAAGACAACTTGAAGATGAATGGGTGAAGGCAAGGCACAAATAACTTACTTTGATTGATGAAAA
Source organism: Euphorbia pulcherrima (assembly GCA_947683365.1). NCBI lineage: Eukaryota > Viridiplantae > Streptophyta > Magnoliopsida > Malpighiales > Euphorbiaceae > Euphorbia > Euphorbia pulcherrima. Next base: position 54,389,161 of record CANTUS010000015.1, read on the forward strand.
ATGATTAATTGAGTTGAAGAATCTATAGTTATACTAAGAACGCATGGCTAGGCTTGCAACTGTAAAGTAAAATGGCAAGATCAACCCCAAAGAATTAGCGATCTGGTGTTAAAGCAATCTTGTAAAATGCATACATATGCTCGAGGGAAGTGTAGCCAAATTGGGAAGGGTCGTATGTAGTAAGAAAGACTCTTAGTGAAGGGACAGTAAAAATCTCAGATCTAGATGGCAACGAATTTGTGAATCTAGTAATTTTCAATAAGTTGAAGTGCTATCTTGTGTGAAAAAAGGTATGTCAAGAACTACTGAGGGCTCTTGAGCAAAAATAAAGACCCCAAAATAAAAGAGTGAGGCCTCGGGTAAAATCCTCCTGGAATCTTAGGCAACGATGGGCATTTCTTGGGAATAAATACCATTTGTCCTTCCTATTTAAATAATATCTTCTGTAATAGCATGTTCATGTTAAAAATACTGCATGAGTGCATTAAATGGAAACTACAAATTGTTTAAATAAAACACGCATTCAAAAAGCATCTTTTCATCTTTATTACGCATAAAAGTTCATTACAAAGAGGAAATGGAAAAGACAAAGATGAACAACGAAGCCTGAAGCCTTTAGTCTCCTACTAAGTCAAAAGTTACACGATGACAAGCTCAATGATCTCCAAGAAAACTAAGGATTCTCTTAGTCTCGATAAGTCTCTCCATAAGAGTAGCCAGTCCACGAGTACTTGTAGCTTAGACATGATAAGCCTTGGAAGTGTGGACATTAAAAGGTAGGGAATAGTTTATCTCCACTTGAGAGTGACTATTCCACCTCATGTCATAATGATAGACCCAAGTATAAGAAAGCTCAAAGCCAATCAGGGTACACAAGAATGTCAAGAACCCTTGAGGGTGACCATACTGCCTACACAGGCGACCAGGAGAGTAGGTGATAATCTCAGAAAGGCCATTGAGGACCACGCCATCTCTAACAATCTCAGTAGACACATGCATGATTCCTCACTAAGGGCAAACCCAATAAATATCCTCGGCGGCCCGACTCCCCACAAACTCAACCCACTCCTCGACGATAAAATCTTTATAAGGGCAGTTGCCGATGTAAACTATAGAACCCCATGCCCAATTGGCCTTCGGATAATAATCCATGCTCGTAGGGACGGACAATATAGAAAGCTTGTCCCAAAGCCAAAGCTACAAAAGGAACAGAAAAGCACCAAAGAAAAAATGAGAAAAAGAACAGAAAAGAAAAAGAAGAAAAAAGATAGCTTGCTGGATTGAAAACCTGAGAAGGCAGTCTAGGCAAAAATTAAGGCAAACCTGATGAATTAAAAACCTAAAATGGTGGTTCATGTAAAAAGAAAAGCTCAAATAGAGTTTACCTGAAGGAGAAGTCTGCAACCCCTGGTAGTAGCTTCAGTCCCATTCGGGGAAGAGGGCACAAAGATTAGTGTCTCAGCTAAACTCACTACGAAGGGAGATTTCCCCTCTAACATATGATCAATAATAGTGAAGAAGGCAAAGCTGCAAACCATCATTGGAACCTTATAAAGGAAGACTCCCGGCAAGAGTAAACAAATGAGCCAAAGCCAAATTGTATTGTTAGGAGGAGGGTTCCTAACTATGTCGAAAGCCACGTCCAACCTTAAACCCTCCTTACAAATCAGTCTACGCCTATCAAATTGTTGTAACTAAAAATGGTTCATCAATGGATGAGAAAAATCAGGAAGATGCTTTGGAATGGCTAGGGGCATGACATTTGGAGATCTTAGGAGCCCATAAAATTCTTCATAATTGGGGCAGAGCTCGTTATCCCCTAAACGAAACACATTGTCAATAGGATCCCTGAGTCTAATAGCAGCTTGGATCACATTATCCTTGATAAAGATGCTAGAGTATTCCTTCATATGCGATAGATCACAAACCTCGAGGTGGTCCCAGCCATCAGAGTTCTTTAGATAAATATTCAGATCTGCACGAAAATGGATATAGTTTTCCATGGCGAGATCTCAAAGGGTAATGGTTTGCTATACGTAGTTTATGGGGCAATTTGCCATTATCTGGTAGATTAACTCAGATAAACTTAATTATCGTCAAAAGAAGCACAAGGCATGAGAATAATGCAAAAATCTTTCATAAATAAAAAATGTGTTCATACAAGAAAAAGGCTCCGCAAATGGCCTAAAAAGCAAAAAGAAAGCCTAACTACTGCCTACTATAACTCAGATGACTAGGGTCAAAAGGAGGAGGAGGATACCCATCCTGAAGAAAGAATCCGAAAGGATTGCCCTATTCCTGCTATGGCTGCTGCTGTGGGTCATCCACTTGAAGCATCCCCAATTGAGCTTGAAGCCGTTGGATCTCTAGCCGCAATGTTTTAACATAGATCATTCATATGCATTTCATAACATGCCATGCATCATCAATAAAATAATAAAATAGTGAACGTATTGCCATATTAGAGTTTTGGTTCATCATAAACCGCTGCTATTCTTGGATATATCCCCAATCAGAGATGCTATAAGCAATAGGCACTAGCAAGAATGAGGGATCATAATGAGTCAGAACCATCACAATCTGAGATCCTAAAGAAAAAAGAGAAGAAAAAAGCAGAGAAGGCTCTTGTGAGAGGTATCGACCGGATGGAAGGCCATTGGATGCTCAAGATCCAGATAAGGCGGAATTACAGGTGTATAAGTGCTCAAGTCGGGACTATACATCAGGAACATGGGTGGCTAATACTGAAACCCCTGATGTCCCTCCACCATCACCTAACTCTGAGGTGGGACAGATGACGCTAAAGAACTACCCACATGAGTGGAAGTAGATGCATGCCTTTTCCTACCTTGGTGATCATGCAAAGACATCAAAGCAAGGGCGAATCAATCCAACTAAGCACGACAATGAAAAGACAAGAAAGAAACTCGAGTAAATGAAAAAGAAGAAATTATCATCCAAAAAGTGCCAAGCAAACCTAATCTAGCTTGACCACTCAGGGTGGAAGTTGAAGGAGCATCACCCTTAGAGGGGTTGTGAAAGTCTAGCTATGGCTAAATAGGGACGTGGTCTATCTCTAGCCATCCAAGTAGCTGCCAATGGAAAAACTCCTCATACCCCCTAACCTGCTCTAAGAAGGCATTGGGTAAGCCATCGAAAGCCAATTGCACAAAGTTGGGTGAGCTACAAGGCCAGAAGATTCATCTGGCTACCTTGGGAGGAATAGAGTATGACTTGGGAGGAAGATGCCAATTCTGGATGTGCTCTCTAAGGTACCACTAAGGGAGAAGGGAGTCTCTATAATCAGCCAGGTGTTCATAAGTTCCCCAGCTAATCTCATAACCTCTAGCCAGTGAAGAGCGTACCCCAAGGCTACATCTTGATCTTAGAGGAGGAAGAAGGACCAAGAATTAATACAACAATTGTAGTAGATATAGTGATTAAAGCAATTCAATGAAGCTATAAAGTATACATGCTCTGAAGATATAGTGTGAAGGCGAGCAGAAAGGGCAGAATGAGACTCCAACTCCCAACCGCGCCAGTAGTGTGGCAGACGAGGATAGAATAGATAGTTGCCATCTCACATGAGCTTGGTCCTTGGGAGAATCCCCATCTTAAAAAGCCAAATCTGCGAGCAATCAAAAGAAATTAGAATGCCAAAAGATAGACAGAAATGCTCACAAAAAAGGAGAGGAGTTAAACCTTACATAGGCAATCTAAAGACAAGATTTGAACTTGCCAATCCTGTTCGTTGCACACTGATCAACGGCCTAGTACAGATGACCCAACGTGGGTCAGCCCTAGGCATACTCGTCAAACTGGGTCGGATAAATCAAAGTAGGTAGAATGTGGAGATTCATGATCAAACCCCTAGTAGGAAAGCACATCAATGATAAAGTAGCAGTTATGAAAGCTCTAGCCTTGCAGGCATAAGTCAAGTGCCTCCTATCCCTAGTGGTCCAAAAGGTCATGAGTAAAGCCACCGTTGAAGTGGATCACATTACCTTGGAAGGGAAGACCTGTACGCAGTAATCCACTAGAGTAATAGTGTATTCCCCACACTGGAACTGAAAAGTGTGGGTAGTATCAAACCACCTACTCAAGATGTGGGTAGAAGTACCAGTTGGGATGTATGGATACTTGTGAGTCCTCATATACTTGCGTTCCTCACCATCCTCCCCAAGGACATCCCATCGACAATGGTTTAGGCACCTGGGGATAGCACCTTGTACGACTTGTGAAAATGGGAAATACTACCGCCCTCATGACTAGTGACATGCAAAAGTAATGCATGTACACTAATCGCACACCAGTCTTTGGTAAATCACATGATTATTGAAGGTTATTGCATTCATGCCATAATTAAAGAGCAAGAAAACAATATATATATATACATATATATATACATATACATATACATATACATACACATATACATATAATAATAAATAAATAATAACTTCATGAATAATAATAATAATAATAATAATAATAATAATAATAATAATAATAATAATAATAATAATGATAACATGGTAACAAAATGTGGCAAAGGCAGTAAAGCTTACCAGAATCCAAGGAAGATGATCAGAAGGCTTCAAAGCAGGGGAATAAAATCAACAAGACGGATCCCGTGGTACATCCAATTCGATAGATGCTCGTATAAAGCCTCAGCATGAACCTAAGATAATTCTACTTGTTGATCGTCAATGAGCACATTTCGAGTAGCCACATGGACGGTTGGCAAATCCAAGTGAATATTGTAAAGCTTGAACCACATAGAGACCCTACAAAATCTGAATACAAGGGGTAAAAAAGGGAAAAAGATGAAAGAAGTTGGAAATAGATAAGAGGCAAAAATCTTTGAAGAAGGAGGGAAAAACTCGCAAGAAGAAGAGAAGAGAAATTGTTGGTGTGAAGAAAATGGGAGCCAAGCTATAGTTTTTATAGCCCGTAGGTAATTAGCCCGCAGGCTAATTACATATATAATTAGCCCACCGGTTAATTACCTATCTAGTTGTCATGCGTTACACGCATTTACATGTAATGTACCGTTACATAGGTAATTAGCCCATCGGCTGATTATATATATTTTGAATTTTTTTTCAATTTTGCATATTTCTTCCATTTTCTGCATTGTTTACAAAATGAAGGACCTAAAAGCTATTGTTACACAGTCAATCATGCATTAAGCACCTAAAAATATTTATTTCGACCCCCAGTCAATTTTAACCTCATGCAACTCATTAATAAATTTATAATGGGAAATTTTTTTTTTTCAAATTTTGTTCATTAAAAATATTTTTAACTCATTACATTCCACACATGCACTATTTTGTTTGTTTCACATACGGCAAAATATCTGCCACGGAATTTATGTATGTTAGGGGCAAATTGTTAGCACAGGTTCATTCCAGCCCGATGAGGATTTCTGCCTATTTTGTTCAGTGTTCAGACAAAGGAGCAAAAAAGGTCCGAATTGTCATCCAAAATCTGAAATTCAAAAATCCACAGCCTAAGGTAGCTTCAATTTAGCATATCCTATCAAAAAATCAAAAAGTCAAAGTTTGGTCAAACATAGGTAATTAGCCCGCCGGCAAATTACCCATCTACAGTAAAAAAATCAAATCTTACCAAGATCTGGCAAGATTGTGCGGGATTTAAAGTAAAATCTTATCAGATAGGTGATTAGTCTGGCGCCTAATTACCTAGATAATTAGCCCGCCAGCTAATTACCTACATTCTATAAATAAGGGCTCACCCCCATCATTTCAACAAATGGTGAAATATCTCAAAAAGGCTCCCATCCCAAAGTTGTTTCAGGAGTCTCGAAAGCCCCGAAACTTTCTCAAAACACTTCCAAATCCGAGCTTTATCATCAACATTTGGTATAAACTCATTTATTTGTCTTTTTAGATCAGGATCTCACAGTGATCTTTGGTCTAAAAATGACTCATTATCTAGAAAATCCCACATTTTCTATAGAAATAATCCAAGATTATAACCATAATTTGGGTTAAACCTATTTTCCAACCAAATCATAATCTCTGACAACTTTGGTCCCGTACCGGCTCTCAAGTCATCCTGGATAGACGAAAAGGTAAACTGAGGGTAATTGGCTCCAAGCCCAACTTTAAAACTCATTGAAGCCCATTTTATTATTATTTATTATTGCACATTGCATTTCATTTCTCTCGTTAAGTGAGCCACTAGGGCCCTTTAAACTATAATTTGTGTAAATAAGCTCGCAGGTACGAATGAAACATCTAGAAAATGAGGACACTCTATCCGAATTTCTAGGACAGAACCCAAACACTGTCGTTACTCTGCCAAAATTTCGGTAGCAAATTTCTATTTATTTAAGCCATTATAAGGCCTGTTTTATTTCTTGAATTCAACTTTTAAATAAAGCCGTTGTAATGCAGAAAATACCATATATTCAAAAATTCTAAAATTTATTCAAACAATTTGAACAATATGAGTACTGATCATGTCCAAACTCGGAATCTCACTTTCTTTTCGGTATAAAAATTCTATTTTGGAATAGTATACCACAATTCCTGGTGGAGCTAAACTGGGTGGCGACTCTATTTGATTTTTAAATGAAGTAAAAATGCTATATTTTAAAAATATCTTTTCCTAATAACATGTGTAAATACATTTCTCAATATAATCACATTTTTGGCTTATAAAGCCACATTGTTTAAGCAAACTGGATTTTCTCAAACCAAACCAAACAACACGATTTCCTCAAACTACACCGAGAAGTGCCCCGCACACCAGACTCCGTGCGCTCCCTATTAAAAATCTCGCCCGCTAACACATCTAGAATGTGAGGAAACTCTATCGGAGTTTCTGGGCCAAAACCCAATTGCTGCCATTACTCTGCAGAAATTTTGGTAGCAAATATCAATTTATTATGCCGTTATAATACTTGTTTTATTTGTTGAATTTATTTCTTAAATAAAGCCATTGTAATGCGAAAATTACAACAAGTTCCAAATTTCCAAAATTAATCTAATTGATTTGAACAATATGAGTACCTATCATGTTGGAACTTAGAATCTCACTTTCTTTTTGGTACAAGAATCCCATTTTGGATTAGTTTACCACAATTCCCGGTGGAGCTGAACCGGATGGCGACTCTATTTCATTTTTTAATAAAGTAAAATGCTTTATTTTAAATATATATTTCCTTAATAAAATGTGTAAATATATTTCTCAATATAATCACTTTTTTGGCTTGTAAAAAGCCATGTTTTTCACACACAATAAGATAATGTGAAAAATATTAAAATCATTTTCTCTTTAATAAAATCCAACATTTTATTATAAAAGAGGCACACACATTTAAGCGAATAGGATTTTCTCAAACCAAATCGAACACACCCCTCGCATCTCACCCCGCATGCTCCGTCAAAACCTTGCCTACTCATAACCCTCAACCTACCTATCTGGAGTTAGGGAGATTCCTTGAGTCGGTTATCTACTGGGGTTGCCATCAATGGACATATGAAGAGTGATTTTGGAATTGGAGATCCCTTAAGTCAGTTATCTACTAGGGTTGCCATTAATGGACTTATCGAGAGAGGTTTGTGGATTCTCGAGTCGGTTGTCTACTACTGTTGCCATCAATGGACCCATTAAAAGGGATTTGGGAATTTAAGATCCCTTGAGTCAGTTCTCTACTGGGGTTGCCATCAACGAACCTATCAAGGGAGCTTTAGGGATTCTCGAGTCGGTTGTCTACTAGGGTTGCAATCAATGGACCTATCAAAGGAGATTTGGGAATTGGAGATCCCTTGAGACGTAAATTGCATTTTTCATTGCATAATTGATTTTGTAGAGACTAAAATATTTTTGCCCCTTTAATTAGGGAATACAAATGGAAGATCGATAAATATTTAGTCTGAAAATCCATGAGTTTGGAAAAATTGTTGCTCGGTTGGATTTGCACCTTAGATACTTCGACATTTTTGCGGTCACCTCAGACTCTTCAAAAATGAAAAGGGGTTTTTGCGGTCACCTCGGACTCTATCTCATTTTTGCGATCGCCTCAGACTTTTCAAAAATGAATTAGGATTTTTGTGGTCGATTCGAACACTTTGACATTTTTGCGGTCACCTCAGACGCTTTAAAAATAAATTGGATTTTTATGGTCGCTTTGGACTCTTTTACATTTTTGTGGACACCTCGGACTCTCAAAAAATGAACTAGGATTTTTGTGGTTTCTCCGGACTGTGTGACATTTTTGTCGTCACCTTGGACCCTTCAACACTTTTGCAGTCACCTCGGACTCCCCAAAAATGAATTCACCTATCAACGAAAAAGTTGAAGATAATAGTGTTTGTTGTTAATTGCATTTTTATTGCTAAATTGATTTTGTTGATACGAAAATATTGTTGCACCTCCAATTAAGCAATGAAAACAGAAGATTTAAATATAAATTGTGTGAGGATTTCCGGGTGTCCAGAGAAGCATGTTGTATAGTTGATTTTTCCCCTTTGGTTTATAAAGATTATGCGAAATAACTCTTGGTGCATTTTGCATAGTCAACCATGGCTTAGAATTACGGCGTGCTAAGACGGCTCAACGTGTTGATCCTCGACTTATGTTTTACATTTTGATAGTTGAATTTTGAATTCTTGCATTAGTTGTCCATTGGGGTTATTGTATGGTGTACTTGTCAAGAAAATCTTAAGATATTAATAAGCATTGTGAATTATGTTTTTATTGCTTAATTGATTTTGTTAAGACAAGAAAAAATGTTTTTGCCCCTTCATTTGAGCAATGAAAATGGAAATATGAATTGAGTTGAGATTTTCAGGAGTCTAGAGAAGCTACTGATGTCGAGCATATAGCTTGAAGACTTTTTTTTGTAGGAGATCTAATGATGTCGTATCCACTGCAAGGGTAATGATATTTGATTTATTTCTTGTAGAAACTATCATAGAAGAATAGATAGAATATTTATCAATATTATGCATTTATGCATGAGTGCATGAGTTATTGGGATGATCTTCTTCTACCTCTGAGCGACTTGATTGCTCGCCTTATCGACTTACTTGACCTAATTACCTTCTTGGAAGGAGATTATATGGAGTCATATTGTCGGATAGATTAGATGGGTATGCTCTTGATTAAGGATTAGGGATATGGTGGTGCACATAGGGGTTCGCATGTCTAGATATTGGGGTTGTGGGTGATCACTTTCTACACACCCTATAACTCGTGCTACTAGTATGGCAAGCCACATGGAGCTTCTTGTGAGCTATCCAAGGCAGCAAGTCAGCTGTATAAAGATTGTTGGATTAAGCATATCAAAGACAAGTGAGAGCATGTAGTGAAGTTTGAGACTTTGGATTACGATCGGCTAGACATATTCACTACCAATGAACTCTACCAAGGATGACCTCAGAAGATTCAAACCTTGTGGACTCAAGATGCTCGGCCTTGATCTAGATTGGAGTGGACATGTACAGAGGATGGATTTGAGCCCTTCAAGTCTACTAGGCTTGAGAATATATTTAGGTGCTATGATGCTGCTGATGATGATAATACGGGTACCTCAGTGTGATTGATAGCAGACATTTACCTTTACTTTTATTTGTCTTAATTTCTGCATAGACCCAAACACTATGATAGGCCTATCAAACTTATGTATCATTTTGTCTTTATTTTTTCCTGAACTGTCCCCTTCGGGTTTTCAATCTAGTAGACTTATTCCTGACTTTTGAATACACCTTGCTCTTTTTAGTCTATCAAGACTATGCCTTTTGTTATGATTTTTATTTTTATTTTTATCATGAGGCATTGAATCGACTGCATGGAACCTTGCATTTAACTTATCTGTTGCATTTTGCCTTTTCGGCCAAATATATTCATCCAAGAATAAACATAAGAGTTCAGTAAAAGTGACATTTTCATTAAATGAAGTAAGTTTAAGTACATGATTATGATAACCTTTTCTATTGACCCAAACTCTGGTTTTAACTAGCCTCTGCATGTTTTCTAGCTAACAACTCACTCTCAGCTCACTTTTTACCCGAACTTCTACCTAGGCCACCCTTTTCGGGTTTTTAGTCTAGCGGGCTATCTTGCAGCTTAACTTTTTCCTGACCGGTTTGTAGAATACCAATCAGCGGGTTACGCCCTAATTTTTGCCCGATCAGTAGAAGACCACTCGATGGGTGATTTTTTTTTATGTGTCGCTTTTCTTGATTTGATTATTTTGTTTGGATATGATAACGTTTCAACCGATCCTGATTGACAGGGTTCACGAACTTGTTGCCATCCATATCCATGATTTTCATTCCTCCCTTTCTAAGAAATTTCTTAAACACGTAGGGTCCTTCCCAATTTGGCCTGAACTTCCCCTTTGGATCGGTATTGGTAGGCTTCACTTGTTTCAAAACCATATCGCTGGCCTTTAATAGATACTTTTGATGCTTAACCCAATTATTATAAGCCCTAGCCATGCATTATTGGTACATCTAAAGACTATCTAAGGTTTTCAGGTGTTTCTCATTCATGATGTCAAGTTGCTCAAATCAGGCTCTAATCCATTTGGTTTCTTCCAATTTAGACTCGAGTGGAACTCGTAAAGATTTCATCTCAACTTCCATTCACAAAACTACCTTTATGTTATAGACCAAGGAGAAAGGCATTTGATTTGTTGGAGTTCTTATACTTGTTTAGTACCCCCAAAGAGTAAATGGTAGCTTCTCAGCCCAATCTCAGTACCTAGAGATAGTCTTGGAAAGGATCTTCTTGATAGACTTGTACGCGGCTTCAACGGCACCATTAGCTTGTGGTCTGTAAGGCAAAGATTAGTGATGCTCAATCCTATATTTCTTTATAAGATCTATTCTTGCCCCTGGAAACTGAAACCTATTGCCTTGAAACTAAACCCCATTGTCCAAGACTATGCAGTAAGGTAGGTCATATCAAAGTGAAGATGTGTTTTACTATGCACTTGGCCCCTTTCTTAACAGTAATATTAATGTAATATTTGGCTCCCACCCCCTTTTGAGAAGTAATTAATTGCTGAGATTAGGAAATTATTTCCACATGTTGATGATGGTTGAATGTTGTGAACTATATCTATCCCCCAAGCTAAGGATGGCTAAGGAGTAGATAAAGTGTAAAGCTCAATGGGTGGAAGATGTTGAATATTACCAAGGGGCAATGTCTTATCGAGGGTAGGAAGTGTAAGAATGGGTGGGCGAAGCAAGTAAGACTTGATTTTGTTGAGGGTGATTTGGCGATGTTCATTCCATATAATAAGCTAATGCTTGTTAGAAATGGGTTTGCACACAACTGTGAGGCGAGTGATAAATCGACTGGAATATTAAATTGATACAAGAAAAGATTGAACCTCTTTCTCTATATTAGGCGTGTGGATATGTTGAATAGCCTTGATTTTGTCTTGGCTCATTTCAATCCCTCTCAGGTTAACCACACGACCCAAGAGCTTTATCGATGAAACCCTAAATATGCACTTCTTTAGATTAAGGCATAGGTTGTGTTTCTTAATTTGAGTCAAAAACCTATCTACAATCATGGTGTGTTCCTCCTTGGTAGCAGACTTAACCAATATATCATCAACGTAGACCTCTACTTCCTTGTGAATTATATCAGGCAAGAAAGTAGCCAAGGCTTGCTGATAGGTTGTCTCGGCATTCTTTAGACTAAATGGCATAACTAGGTAACAGTAGTCCCCCCATTTTATGATGATAGTTGTCTTGACCACACCAATTATGTCCAATAGAATCTGATTATACCCTGAGAATCCACCCATTAATGAATACACTGTGGCTTTTGCTACAGTGTCGATCAGTATGCCTATATGTAGTAGAGGGAAGTTATCCTTCAGCAAGGCCTTGTTCAAGTCTTGACAATCCATAGTGACCCTTACCCTTTCATCTTTCTTAGTAACTGGGACAATATTAGATAACCAGATTGGATACTTGACAATTCGATGTGTTTAGATTCAATCATATTGGCAACCTCTACTTTAACCTTTTCAGCCCATTTTGGTCTCAACCTGTGGAACTTCAGCTTAACCGGACAAAATTTTGGATCAGTCGGAATATGATGTGCGGCAATATGATGATCATCCCTTGGCATATATAGATGTGACTAGGTGAAAGCATTAACATGATCTTTTGGCAATTTTATTATCTCTCTTTTCCTTTCAGAGGTTAGGTCATTAGACATGGTTACCATTTTAGGGTTATCATCTATACTTAAATTTATTTTAGTTAAAGAAATGCCATGAATACTGAACACATTATGCTTATGATTAAATGAATGTATGATCCAATCGAGTGAAACATCAAGCAAATAAGCAAAATCAGAGCCTTCCATTTCATTAGATATCTTAAAAGTAGAATTGTTCAAATAAAAGCGCTAGAAATATTAAAAAAATACATCATTAGATAGTCATCCTTGAAAGGCAGAAGGTCTTGATTGGTAGTACAGGTAGAGTAGGCAACCTTAGTAGCTTTCAGCGGTGTGTCATCCAGGTCGAGACCCAGGACTTTCCCTTGTTTGACATATAGCTTGTCTGCCTCATTCGCTAGAGACCTGGCTAATTTCTTGATAGCTTCGGTGATTTGATTACTTCATCACTATCCTTCCACTTCTCTTTCATCAAAATAGACACGGCTCAACACATAACAGCCACAACATCTTCAACTTTATTGTCAATAGGCTCAACAACAGCAAAAGGTTTCTTGAAGGGATTTTCAAAAATTGCCCATAGAACAAACTCTTCGAACAAACCAGAGTCAATTATAAGAACCTTGTCATTGGACTTTGGCAGAGGATTCTACATCATATTAGGCTTTCAATTGGGTTCTTTTATCTTTCCTTCCCTTACTAGATGGGAAATAGCACAAGCCAAAGCTTTACAAGGATTGGTTTGATGACCCCCTAGTATATGGTAGTTTTAGAAACTCACCTTCTCTTTGGGAGTAGGAGGTCTGTATTTTTAGAGATAATTAAGTTTGCTGGCTTCACATAATTTGGTGAATAAGAGGCTAATAGATAATTTCCATGGAGACACAAAAATATTCCACCGAGGGGCTATTTGAACATACAAAACCTCCTCTCGAGTAAGAACTTTAGGTGTCTTACCTTTCGCTGGTGCAGGGGCGACCTCAAAGGATTCACAATTAGTGAGTGCTTCCCCCTTACCCTTGGTAAAGATGACTTTAATGAGTTCTTATGGTCCACCACCCACTTTAGGTAGGCTAGAGTTGGCAATTCCTTCATGGTTATCAAACTTTGGTAGGGGGTCATTCATACTAGTAGGTGCTCATTCTGGCTTGAGTATCTTTCCCTCTCTCACCAAGCGTTGGATGGCTTGAACTGAACTCCAACATTTGTTAGTGTTGTGACTAGGCTAGATATGATATTCACAAAAATTATCCTTCTCTTCGATCGTGGGTAATCTCCATGGGCGTAATGGTCCAATTTTACCATCCTCTCTTAACTTCGTGTATATGAACACTAATGGCACCTTCCACGGATAGGTGTCATACTTTTTTTGGTTGGTATATGCATAGGTGCTCTATCATATACCCAAACTTGAATAAGGAATGGTGATCCAACCTCTTCACTTGCAAAACACTTTTTCTCATCTTGGCCCGAGATGGGAGAGCACGTAGTTTGGAAACCTGCTCTTTGTTTCCCTTGGGTTTTCTCTTCTGTCCTCCTTCAACACTAAAAAGTAAGAACTTATATAGAAGAGCCTCCATTTCAGGTGTCATACCCAGAGATTGTATGACCTGGTCATTGGATAGGGGAGTTGTTAATTAAAACAAGGGAGACTCAACTTTGGGTGTCATGCCTAGAGATTGTATGACCTGGTCATTGGTTAGATGAGTTGTCAATCAGTGGAATAGAGCTTCAAATTCAGGTTTCATGCTCAGAGATTGCTTGACCTATTCTTTGGATCTAAAAGTGGCATAAAATTGGAATGGTGAAGGAGATGATGAAGTCTCATGGCCAGAACGAACTTGTAGACTAGGATCAAAGGAGCTTTATAGGTAGGTGGTTCCTCTAGGATCAAAAAACTGAGGAGGAAGGGAAGTAAATGACATCAGAGGCAATAGAGGTGGTACAAATCTGCCAGAAGGCACGGTTATCTGAGGTGTAAAGCCATTCGAGAATGAAGGGACAATCGAACCCTAAGTAGTTGGCCTTGTGCCTTGGGCTGAAAAGGAAAAAACTTTGGGGAGTGATAGTTGATTGCAACTGAGCCAAATTTTAACCAAATTGAAATAGGCCCAATTGAGGCTAGACGGGTAGAATTGACTGAGTTGGTTGGAACTGATCTGGGGTTATTAGGATCAACTAAAGTTGATCTACCCTGGTGAGAAAATCAGGCTTAGGCGATTGAGATCGTGTAATACCCTAACCAAACTGAAATGGTATGAATGGGCGAAAGAGAGTAGATATCCCGTGGCACCTTGCGGTGGGGTCTACTTGGGGGTTGTTTCAATGGTAAGATGTAAAAAACTGTTTAGTTTGCATGTTTATCCAATTTTCTATATAAAATAATTAAGACTCAAATCTTAATACAAAAGACAGAGTCACAACCCAAGTTGTCTACTAGGGAAAAGTTTGGTATAGTTCCTATTGGGTGAGAGACTTATACCTTTTGGATCAGAGATTCGGGTATCAGATGAGTCACTTAAATCTCATTTAGTTAATTCAAAATTACATTTGTTGTGTAAAACCTTTTCTTTTTATTATTCAGAGAATTATCATAGAAGGTCTATTTTGTACACTCTTTTACACACGATTCATGTGATTAATAGTTTATGACAAAGCACAAGAAATAAAAGGGGAATAGAATTACTACCGAAAGAAATTGGGGAATTGAATGGTGACCCATACATTTGTTCTAAGTTATAGAATAAAAATAAATAAATTCGCATGCATGAAAATGATAGTATAGTTACAACACATCAAAAGTCAGCATTTTTTGGAGAAGAAATGATTGTGTTAGCGTGGTGGCTTTGCGATTGATAGTGCTCAAGTGGCTTCTAGGATTGAAAATAAATAACGAGTCTTTAACGTATTTTACTGCAGCAACACATTTTAACTTTTCGTGGGTTGATTTACCAGATTATCAGTGAAAATAATCGCATGGCAAATGGTGATGTTAGGTTCATTTTACGTATTTACATGAAAATGAGATCCTTCCTAGGGCGTCAGCACCCGTACGGGGTATGAGGGACTTATGAAGGCCCTATTTAGACCTAAATAGAATGTCTTTTTCGACTGATTAAAGCAGGTCTATAGAAAAGAACAAAATGAAATGGGATTTCCTTTAATACGGGTATGGCACACCCATATGTCCACTATAGGGGTGTATGGTGCTAGCAAGGCTCGTATGGGTTAGGATTAGACCCAAAATAGTTTAACAGATAAATCAGGCAAAATATATGAAAATGAGAATAAAATGAATAGAATCTGAGTCTCTTGGAAACTCAGGAATGTACCTCTATGTCGTGAATCCACTTTGAAGCAATCCCAATATTGATAGAGAACCTAGCTAATGCAGTAGATTAGGACAAGATGATTTTAGGACTATTTTTGTGAGTGTTTGTGTGGATAGAACCTCCCCTAATCCTAATATTAAGTTAGAATGAGAAAAAATATGGACAAAACCTATGTGGAAAGGTTTACTCCCTATTTTATCACTTCTATACCCCCTATATACCCTTTCTATTACTCTTAAAAACTGCTCGAAATGGCTTTAGTATAGTATAATTTTGATATGTGAAATTGTTCCCCCTTCAAAAGTGAGGCAAAGGCCCTATTTTATATATAAAACTCAAGTCTAAACGCATTGATAACAATTTATGACTGATTATACCTAATGTGGTATGATTGTAATCAATCAAACCCAATTGGTTATGATTGACACCCGTATAGGTGGGGAGGAGTCATACGGGTCCTAGTAGGAGCCATAATAGTCCCTCGCAGTTGTACAGTAAGGTTGGATCCGTACGGGTCACTCGATCGATCCGTACCCCTGTGACCCATAAGGGTCCCTAAAGGTTGTTTAGGTCTCCAAACTCTTTCTAAACTCAACCCAGCTGCATTAGGAACACCTCTTATGGATAACACCTATAGAAAAATGCATTATCTAATTCCTATCATAGTTTCTTGAGAAGGACCTTTAAAATCCAATGCTCATAGACTGCCCCTTATGGGATCAATGCTAATACAGATCTATATGATCTCACGATATGATCGCGGGTTTAGAAATCATACTTCAGCTGATGATATGGGTGAGTTCCTTTTATGAGGCAAACCTCTTTCCTTGGGGTCCCTTTTCTAAAGCGGATGACACTCCTTCATGCTCCTTTTGTAAGGCGAACATCCCTCCTCTGCGTACCTTTATTCAGGCGAGCAACTCTCCTTTGCCATGCGTATCCCTTTTTCAAGGCAGATGACTTGCCTTTGAGTGATGCTAGTGTATCTCTTTCCTATGGTGGATGAGTTCTCTTTGTATCCCTTTCTTAAGTTGGATCAACTTTCTTAGTTGATGGTGTATCCCTTACATAAGGTGGATGACTCTTTTGGCTCCATATATCCCTTTCCTAAGGCGGATGACTCTCCTAGATAAAGGCGTATCCCTTTCCTAAGGCGGATGAGTTTCATGGCTACGTGTATCCCTTTCCTAAAGCGGATGACTCTCATGATTGATGGTATATCCCTCTCCTATGGTGGAAGACTCTCATGGATGATGGTATATCCCTTTGGTAAGGCGAATGACTCTCCTGGTTTGTTAAGTGACCTGTTGGGAAACAATAAAAGAACTTTGAGTTAGTTACTGCTTCATATGTCAAATTTTAATTCTTGATTGACTTATGATGAACAAAAAAATTTTTTTCCCCTTCAATCAAGGACTAACATATGTGGGGCTTTGCCCTTGTAATACATAGATGAGGTGTTAGATAAAGTTGGGTTGGTCCTAATTATTTTGAGCTGGAATGTCGATTGGCGGTGCCCCTTAGGTGGGTGCCCCTAGGGTGTTTGATGATCGGGGGATGCCCCTTGATCGATTCCACTACTGGGGTATGAGAGGTGCCCCTCTATTGACTTCTATGATGGGGAGGTGTCTACCTACGTGATTCATCTGCTGGGGATTTCTTCTAGGCTAACATTCATTCAGTTCGGGCAAGAACCTTGCGTTTGCAGGGATTGTTGCCCCTTGATGTTTTGACCACTTGAGGATCCTTCCTTTGAATGAATATGCACAAGAAAGGTATCAATGTTAGTAATTAATTTGACGTGGCTTACCTTGATTCTTGAGTGACTTTGTGTAAACAAAATTTTTTGCCCCTTTACTCAAGGATCAAGGTGAGCTAGGGGTTTTTCCCCTAATTAACTAAAAGAATGGGGTTTAAGAGATGTGGGGTTGGCCTCCATTTTTTATCCGATATGCCCTTGCTGCTTGAGAGGGCTCATTAGAAAAATTTTGTTCTCCCCTCAAGTTCGGACCCGTATGGCTAAGGGGGACCTGAATGGGTGGCGTTATGCTGAGTGGGGACCCATTTGCCTATGCTGGACCCGTACGGGTTGTGTCGGGCGTTAACTTAAAAAATTGCAGACTCTTCTCATTCCTGCTTTACCAAAAAAATTCCAATACTTGAATTCTCTGGCGATTTTAAAAAAAAACTCATCAAAAAAGTAGAAAAAGATCCGCAAGTGTCCTTAATCCCCTACATTAAATGTGAAGAATTGCCAAAAGTGGGCGATTCAGAATTCCGGGAATGCCCAATTTGAGTTGGATATGCATTTCAGGCTCGGGATTCATTCCTCGAACTTACACCCTCTTCAAAAGCGTCCTTGATCCCTTCTCCTTCTTCCCATGCCTCCAAATTCCGAGTAAGTGGCTTGATTTTCCTAACTTTGAGTTTTCCTTTGTTTTTGAATTTCTTCGATTTTGGCATTTTTGGAGCCTTAGATTGAGCCAAATTCACGTAACTTTAGTCTAGGAAGCTCTTAGGATAGGATGGATTTAGTTTTGGTTAGATTTGGATGAAAATGTATTATTTGGGAATTTTTCTCAAGATGAACTATTTATAGGGGACCCGTATGGGTAAGGAGGATCCGTACTGGTCCCATATTTCATACAGGTGCAACTTCATCACTCATACAGGTCTAGGGCACCCCGTACAAGCAGTACTTTCTAGGACATAATGTTGAATTCACTAATTTCTGTACCTTACCTCTGATTTCTAACTTGCTTGCTATATTCTGACCTTATTAAACTATTGTTCTGTCTTTGTAGTTCCTGTACAAGACTATATGGCCCTTGAGCTTATGCAAGAAGTGGTACGAGGAGATCTACGCCACAAAGGATATTGCGCAACTAACCCATATTGATTCCATGGGTTTTTCTAACATTATTCAGGCCATTCATGAGACGCCGAAGATCCTAGCCCCCGTTGCTATATCTGCTTTGATGGGGAGACGGTTAGAGATGATACACACTTTCCACTTCATGATTGGGGAGATCACAATCACCCCCGCGGATATGTGTGCTCTCATCAGGCTAAATTGGAGGGAAGACGTCATCCACTATGACGTCTGTGCGGACCGCTAGCACTCTCTGCCTGAGGTGAATACATTTATGGAGAGATTGCTTAGGCTTTGTCCTGGAGTGAAGGACAAGCTCAAGTACAGGAATCTGCACAGCTACTAGATAGGGTAGTTGAGCCTGATTGCTAAGGGGAGGAGGGATCAGTATGCTCAATCCTTCTTGCTTACGTTCCTCTCCACTATCTTCTTCTCGGTCTACTCAAGCAGCCTCAACTATGGCTAGCTCTCAGCCGTGGAGGACCTTTCTATAGTACTACATAGGAACTGGTGCTGGTATATCCTGGCATAGATGTATTATGGTCTAGAACTCGGGGTTTGAGGCTAGTAGTTTGAGCTTAAGCTCAACCACTTGCTCCTTCTGGTAACTTCTGAGCTCTTCTTTATACTTTAATCCTTTGTTTTAACTGTCCGACCTGACTTTATTTTGTTTTGTAGATTTGGTCTTTCAAACACCGGTTCGTTCCCAAACCAGGCTTATTTAGAAAGCTTAAGACTCCCCACATCATTGTTAGTTAGATGGCACCTTAACAACAAAAGCTAGGGACTGTGACTGAGTATAGGGAGTTCCTCCGCTAGTTGCACTCTGATCGGGTTAGCCCTTGTTTCTTTAAATCTGTGCATCACATTTCAACAGCTTATCTGTAGGAAACTTTATTTAGAGAGTTAGGATACTTATAGTGCATTTTTATTTTGTAGGTCATTTGTGACCCATGGTCAAGGTTTATCATCCATGATGACCTGGAGGCGATGGGGGAGGGTGTGGATGACCGCCCATTTATGTTAGAGTCACCACTCTCCTACAAGTGGTATTTTGGTGAAAGGGTTCCCGGTTGGTGGACAGTGATGTTATGGAGAGACCTATTCACCCTTTGTTATCTGTCAGGGTTTATTGGCCATGACTTATGGCTGAGGCAGATAGGACCACTTATCTACTGGGCATAAGGCCTGTGTAAAGTTCATAGGTGGCTCCAATGCCGAGTTTATCGAGTCATCACTCCTCCAGCCCTATGAGAGGATCCATCTAAATGAAACTATCCTCGAGTTTGAATAAGGGGACAGTGATGGCAATGATGATAATGATGATGATGAGGACAGAGCGGGGGACGATTGGGGGGGCCCCTTCGTGGTTCGTGGCACTGATGGCCTTGTTAGGTTTGCTACCTCGTCTTCCCATGTATTCTTCTGAACTTAGCTTTTTGAACTCTTTTATTTCTTTCTGAAACTAGTGTGAACTTGATCTTGGATAAATATTATTGTAGCTTTCCACTTCCATGCTGAAGAGACCTGTGGTTGCTGCCCTTGGTATTCCTATGCTGCCAGCTAAGCAACCTCGCAACTTGAGGGATGTGAGAGAGGGAGTTCTTTGGATGGACATGGATTCTTCCTTTTGACTCCTTGACAATTCGAGGAAGAGAACTGTTAGGGAGCTCGACGAGTCGGACCACACTATCCACTTCACTCCTTCCAGCTCTAGACATGTAAGAAATTCTTAACTTTAACCCAATGATTTTCTTCTTTATGTTGATTATTGGAAATGCCTGATTTAGACTAACGTGATTTATTTTTTAGGTGAGTGTGGCTGAGGCAGAGAGGACCGTAAGGGGCTTCTTCTCCATTAGGGACCTGCTGCTGGCGTAGGATGCCTTAGCTACGATAAACTTCCATTACCTACAAAATTTAGCAAACTATACTTGATGCATGCCATGATATTTATATTTTTGTACTGATCTTTGATTTTCCTTGCAGACTTTACTGGCTACGGAGTGTGACAGGTCCATCAGGGATCTGGATGCCTCTAAGGAGCGGGCTAAGTTTTTGAAGGAGCAGCTATAAGGGGTTACTATTAAGGTTGACAAGGTTAGGTCAATAGAGGAGGAGCTGGAGAGAGCTACAACGAAGGCTACTTAGGTGAGGGTGGAGGCCGATGTGTTGCAGGGGCGGCTAGCCCAGCTTGTAGAGAGTAGAGCATCACTAAAGCTATCTGATTCTTCATCATAGGATGGCAATTAAGCATATAGGGTGGAGCCAGTTGTTGCTTGGGCTGCTAGGGAGGAGGATGAGGTTGAGTGGCAAGTGGAGGAGCAGGTTAGTGATGAGGTGGAGGGCCACAAGGGAGTGGAGCTAACCGGGGAGCGGACTAAGGTTCTAACTAGGATCCAATCTGATGATGCTGAGCTTACTACCCCTACCGCTAATGTTATGACTGTTGATGGTGCTACCAGGGTAGAGGACTAGATGATGTTTGATGTTTCAGTCTCATTCTTGGATGCGTAGGATCGGACTCAAGGCCAGCCTCAAGATCTGGATCCCTTGGTAGCTTAGACTGGGCCCTTTCTTGCTTTCTTTTTGGACACTTTAATCCCTACAAGGCTTATTTTGTACAAACATTGGTCCTATTTGTACAAAACATTTTTGCTTTACTCTAAATTCACCCAACTTTTTATTTTCTACACTAAAATCACTGAATTCTACTATTTATGGACTTATGTTGCCCTTGGCACTTGTACGTAGATGCTTCATGCTGTAACCCCCGGCATGCTCCCTGTAAACACTCTTGTATGCCTGGTTCTATAAGTGGACACAATACAACAAGAGAGCCTTCATGACGATTAATCATAATAAGGATTGGTTAGAACATATCATGGGCGAGTGGGTTAATCGTCAAACACTTAGAGGTCTTGATCATGACAAAACTGACTCAATTCGGACTGATGAGTATCACCAAGGTTTGTTGGCTGAGATTATTACTTTTGAGTGCAAGAGATGTGCGCAATCGTGTGACTATACAGGGAGAATAGAGTTTAAGGGACCCCAGTTGCCAAGCATTGCAAGATAAATGATGCTTCAAAAATAAGTGCAAAATACTGGCATTTCTTGATTGGGTTCTAACTTGTGCATAGACCATTTGGTGCGAGATTATCTATCGACCCTTTACTTATATTTTTCTTGGTTTATTTCTTTTTGTCTTAACTTTTGCCTGAATTGTCCTTGGCGGCTCAATCTAGCAGACCTTTTTCGACTTTTGTATAAACATTATATATCAATATTTTTGCCTTTGGTTGGATGGTACATGCACAATGATGATAACAACAAAGAGTACAAAATGTAGAGAAAAAACTGATGTTCACATACTTGCGATTATTTCACCTAAAGACATGCATGCATTCATAAAACCATAATTCTTAGTAAATCATAACATGTTCATTGATGAAATTAAACTTGAGTAAATACGCAATGGTAACAATTTCAAATGGTTAACCCCTACTTGTCCTTTTACATATTTTCCAGAAAGCAACTAACATTTTTCTCTCAACGCCCTAACTTTTGCCTAAGCTGCCCTTTTTGGCTTTTCAACTTAGCGGGTTTTATTTTATTTTGGGGTACCCTAATTTTTACCTGGCTGGCACAATGGTCGCCCCGATGGGTACATTTTATTGTATTTGTTGTGGCGTGCTGCTGTTCTGTGATTTATTTCTTTTAACCTAGACATGATAGCCTTTTAGCCTATCTTGATTAACTAGATTTACGAACTCATTTGCATCTGTGTCCATTAGCTTGATTCCACCATAGCCAAGGACTTTCTTGATCATGAATGGTCCTTCCCAATTAGGACTGAACTTGCCCAATGTTGACTTGCCGTTGCAATTTGAGAACCAGATCACCTGCCATGAGAGGCTGCTTTGGGTATCTGACTCTATTGTTCTAGGCTTGGGCCATGCGTTGATGGTACATCTGTAAGTGGTCAAGCACCTTGAGTTTCTTTGAATGGAACGGGCTACTCTCTTTTTTGAAAGAAGGAGATCATATTACTATGGAGGAAGTTCCCTTTCTTATGAAAGAAGGGGATCATGTTATTATAGTGGCTTAGGACCATTTTGTAGGACAAAGGGTCTTTTTCCATTGAACAAATGGACAAAGCATTTTTCGTGGGACATCTTGATGAAAATATAGATCTAAGAGAGAGATTGGGGGCACCTACATTGATAAGAAATGCCCATTTACTGGGTGAGGTGGTTTTCCCTTTAGGGAAGATAAGGGCCATAGTAGGGAAGGTTTTGGAAGTGTATTGGCTTAGGATTTAACCTTGCATTGATTTTAGATTGGTGAGTTTTGATCTTTTTCTTCAATGGTGCATTTGATGTGGGTCATGTGTCCCTTCCTCTCTTATTTCGCTCTGAGACTCTTAGTCTTCTTTCTTGATGATGTGTGTCTTCCTTCTCCCCCTTATGAAGTAAGATGAGCAAAGACCTAAGGCTATCATGTTTGCTAAGAACTTTTTGTTTCTCTTTTGGTGATAAGTTTTAACCATTGCAAATTTTATACCATCACAATGTACTCAAATTTGATCTTCTCAATAAACATAATGAAATTTTTAATAATGTTGATTTTATGAGTGCATGACATCTTAAGAATGAACTACTCAAACAAGATGTGAAGGAGAAATGCATCAATTTATTTATGATATACCTTATAAGCGGCATTATTTGGATAAAAAAATGTTTGCAATATTAAAAATTACATCATTTGAATCACCCTCCATATGTGGAGGGCCTTCTTGATCAACCTTGGCAACACTGGAAGTTAAACTGATAGTCTTGACTTGACCTTGTAGGTTCCCATTAGCTTCTTCAACCATGGCCTTTGCCAAGTTTTGTATGGCATTACTAACTAGGTTGCCCTTCTCATCTTCCTTCCAACCCTTCTTTATAAGTATAGATAGGGCTTTGGTGGTAGAGTCGACTACCTTGCTCATCTCATCATCTTTAACATTCCCACACACTTCTATAGAAACTAAGGACTCAATAATACAACCATTCTTGAAGTTATACATATCATTGAAAATCTCAAAATCATGAATCTTCTTCCCTCCTATCTCGATTGGTTCCTTTTCCCACATGAAAACCTTCTTCTTAACCTCGACCCCTATCATTAGGTAGGAATGGGGTTTGGACGTCCTAGCACCTGGACAATTTCCCAAGCCAAGCCTATATGGCCATGGTATGGGTAGAATGGCATAATGCCTTAAAGATTCTTCCTAAGTCCCTTTCCTATGGTATGACCTTGTTTCATCATGATCCTCTCAATCTAAAGGGGTATGCACCCCTTAATTTTCCTTTTAACATCATGTTCAGCACCACCCTCAATTATTTCTCCTCGACATCTATAGCTACCACAACTGATGGTTCATTGGCCTCAATGGTAACAAGCATGACATTGTGAATCAACTTAACTTTTTGGTGGACCGTGGATGGAACAAACCCTAATGTATGAAGCCTAGGGCACCAAGCAACAATGAGTAAGTGATGGGTATATAAAGGATAGTGAACAAGACTTTGGACTTCACTTCCCTAACTGTAACTTTGGCCTCTAAAACACTAATCACACTCCTATTGGTGTCATCATATACTATTATAACCGTATTGGAAATCTCCAACATAGACTCATCTAGCACCAACTTAGGAAGGATCTTCGAGGGACACAGGTTAAGGGCAGAGTTATCATCCACCATAACCCATGGGATAAAACGATAAAAAAGTCTGCACCTTGCTAAAAAGTGCATTATTATGCTTATTCACCTTAGCTAGAAGATTGAACTACTGGAACACAATAGGGTTCTCATGGTGAGGAGGGGCACCCCTAATGATTGAATACACATCAACTAAAGAAGCGAACAGTGTAGCTTCCATACTCATCAAATTCTTGATCAAACCTTTAGGATGGTGTGAGCGGGCAGACTTTAACCTATGATGATGGACACGGGCTCCCGAGTTTTTATACTGAGAGCCACTACAGTTTGAGCTTGCGGCTTGTTTACATTTTGGGATGCTTAGCAATAGGGACCTTGGGACCCTTCTAGTGACTGGGTTTTAGAGAATTGTTTCGATGAAAACTTGTAAACTAAAATAGAGTTAGAACCCTCTTTTATAAAGTAAAGGAGTCGCCACCTGGTTCAGTTCAACCGGGAAATAATGGTATAGCCAATCCAGGTGTTAGAACAGACAGTCACTTTGAACATGTATAACAAGCATGGAGGAAATTTAAATTTTGTCCCTTGTCCCTGGAACTCCTATTATTTGCATATAAATTAATTAAAGCCTTAACTAAATAAATTCTCGACTTAGATTGGCAAGCATAGGCTAGGCGTACCATAATTCTAAATTATATCCTAGCATAAAAAAATTATATTAAACATGTTATAACTCTAAGTTATAATTTAAAAATAAAATAAATTAAGCATGCATAATATCCTTAGCATAATAATTATTAAGTCTAAAATGCTTAAAGAAAAGGACCTAATAATTGAAGAGAAAAAAAATAAACCAGTTGAAGCGTACTTTAGCAGAACCTCTTTACACAAGCTTCCAAGTGTGGGATAGCCTTTATGAGTATCCACACGAACCCCACCAGCCGAAACCTCCCAATGAGGAAGAACCACAGGGTTTTGAGTAGTTGCTAGACCACTCCAAAATCCACCCAAAATATTAACCAAAGGGACTCCTTAATTTTATCTTCTAATTTGGCATTAGCTCATAGGAAGATATACGGTGCAAAGAATGAAGAAGAGAAGCTTGGTTTATATAGTGGGAGCAAAGACTCCTTGAATATAGTGTGGATTTAATGCTGATTTAATAGGAGATTAATTGCGTGATTAAATGCAAATTCAAACACAAGCTTAATTGCGAGATTAAATGCCAATTTAAGTACAAGATTTAATTGCTGGATTAAATGCCAATTTAAATACGCGATTTGATTGTTGGATTAAATCCCAATTTAATGCAAGATTTAACTGTTGGATTAAATGCCAATTTAAATACATTATTCAATTGCTGGTTAAATCCGATTATGAATACAAGATTTAACTATGGGATTAAATACCAATTTAAATACAAGATTTAATTGCTCGATTAAATGCCAATTTAAATACATGATTTAATATAATCCTCTTCTCTTTTAATTTATTTTATGACCCTAATAAGATTAATTACCGGTCAAAATAAATTCTTGGCTTAACCATAAAATGATTTAGTCATTATAATCAAAACTTTAATATATTTATGACCCTAATAAAATTAGTTACTGGTCAATAAATATCTAGTCTAACCAGGTAATAGTTCAATCATCCCTTTAATATTTTCGTAACATATCAAGTCTACTAATTCTTTACTCAGTCCATTGTATTGAGCTGTTAAAGTTTGACCAATCTATGTTCTATAGGAACTATTAGTTTGAGGTTCTAGACTATGAATAGAACTCGATTACCTTAAACGATTATAGTACGCCTCTAGCAAGGGTCCACCATCTCCCGTTACTCGAAACGTCATTTCTTCTTATGACTTAATCATGGTTATTGTAATAGTTGCCCAATGTATGGATCAATTGGGCATAACGTGACATAGGTAAACAAAATGAAATTGTTGAAAGTTTAACGATGGAATTGTTCAAGACGTTAAAGAAAATTACATATTTAGATAGTCATCCTCCATATGAGGAGGGTCTTGCAAGGTCACACCTTTGGCCCTGTTGGAATTGATATCCCTACTTGCCACCGAATTATGGTAGGGGGTTGTTCATGGTGCTAGGTGTCTTCTCGGGTTTAGCAATTTGCATATCCCTTACCAAAAATTGTATGGTGTTGAGTAGGTTTCTACAGCTATCAGTGTGATGGCCTATCTGAATGTGATACTCACAAAAGTTGTTCTCCTTCTTAGGTTTAGGTGGCTTATACTCATGGAGGTAGTTGAGGAAACCATCCTCCATCAACCTAGAGAAGATTGTTCTGAGTGGCAGCTTATAGGGATTCACCAATATAAATGGATTGGCACTAGGTTGGACCGCAGCGGCTATTGATGGTGTCTGACTGGCAGTCTGAACTGCAGTGGGAGTCTTGGGCTTGATAGGTGTAGGGTTTACGATAGGGGTATCGTTATTCTTCCTACACCATGGTTTTTCGGCCCTTTCAGCTTGCTCGTGCTCTGCCTCGTGCTCAATTTTCTCGGCCTTTTCAAACACCCCCTTGTACTAGGGGTACGAGTCAGTACCCATCTCTTTACAAAATATAGGAAGAGACACTTCTAGGAGTTTCACAATCATCTCAACAAAGCTTAACTTAGATTTCATCAGAACCTGGGTTGACATCCAACGGTTAAAGTACTGCTTGAAGGTTTCACTAGGTAGCTGGCAGACCCCTTTAAGGTGTTGGAGAGTCATCTCTATCAGAGTCTTTAAACCATAGTGCACCTTTAAAGCCTCAGAAAGGAGTTTCCAATTAGTGACAACATGCTGAGGCAAAGTATGATACCATTCAAGAGTAGGACCCCGTAGAGAGCACAGAAGCATTATAGCAAGGACCTTGTCGCTTAGCTTCTTCACCCTTATGACCCTTTCATACATAATGATGTGAGAAATAGGGGCACTAGACCCATCATAGGGTGCCATATTTGGCATAGTGAAGTTACCGGGGACCTAATCCTTATTTCGCTCTGGTTCCTTGGCAGCTAAGAGTTGGCAAATATAGGCTTGAACCTTTTGTGTCAGGCTTGGAGGCTGCGTGACCCAGTTGTTGAACGCCTGGTGGGTGAAAGCTATGGCCTTAAGTGTTAAGGACGGAGATTGCATGACCTGGTGGTTCGGAACTGGTGGAGATGGTGGAGCAATGTCCAAGCAGGGATGAGCGATCAACTAGCTACTGAAAGGGGTCTGGGGGTAGTTTGAGCTCCTGTGAGTCCCCACAAACTGAGGAGGAGTAAAAGATAGTAGAGGCTGGATTAGCCTGCTAGAAGAACCTAAAAACTAATGAGTGAATACTGGAGGGACTAAACTCTGAGCCAAAGGTCTCAGATGGTAAGGGACAATCCGAGGTATACAGAAAAGCAGAGGTTTTCCTAAACTAAAATGTTCTTGCCATAGGTTGAGATGAGGGTGTTGGGTGAAAAATAGGCACAACGGGTCTTATTCCTACCAAACCGGCCAACATCTATGCTGAACCGTTCTGGGCTTGCATATTAGACATAGAGACCCGGTCGGAGTTCTTATCTTCAAGGGCTTGCTTGACGGCAACTTGGATATTGATTTGGATAGAGGCTTGGAATGCCTCTGAGTTTAGAATTGAGCCATAACACTGGTGAAGTCAAAACCTGGGGGCGGCCAAGATCATATTCCCGAGGTGGGATTAGGACCTACTTGCTCCTCCGGTGGAGGAGGATTTCCATCATTTTTTGGGAAAGACATGAGTGGCTGAAAGGAATTCTGACACAATTGAATATGCTCTGAATCGAACTCCCCACTAGAATTAGTATACTGTATCCCTTCAACTTCTATGGTGACTACTGGGGTGAGAGAATGACAAATTAGACAGTGCTCAGACCATCTCCAAACCGGCGTGCGATGATAACTTCACCTCCTCCTTGCTGAAATGGTAGGCATCAGATCAGATCATGCATCAATTGTGTGATGCAATAGATGGGGTGAATGACCTTTGTCTAATAATCAATGCATGGTATGTATGGCTGCATGAAGACATGGTTAGTGATGATGCAGCGACTTATTCCTCTATCATCCGTGGGATGTTCGTACCCTTTGTCATGTATAGTGATACATCATTACTCAATGGGGGACAAAAGAAGTCCTATGGATGTTGTTAAACCTCTTCCATAAATGGAGATCAATATGGGTAAGTTGATTAATTTTTGGCTCTTGAAGCCGATGGATGGGTGATACATGAGCATGTAGCACATATCACAAAAAGCGTCCATCTTCTGACCTTATGACTCTCGCATAACGCCTCTTTAGAAAGGTTGGAGTTTAGGTTCTTCACCGGAAATGGCAAAAGAAGTGTGACCCAATTATTTTCATTATCTTGGTAATCCTGAGGGGTTGAAGTGCTAAGGCTTTTTATAGCCTGGCTTTGGTATGGGGTTGTTGATGTAGAAGGTTCTCGTTTACCTTGATTCCATGTTACCCAACCACTCACCAAATATGTGTGATCGCTGGAGTTCATGTGTTGATTAAAACGAGTGATCCACCCACTAGCATCTTTAATTCCAAACAGGGCATGATTGATACTTGTGCGACCTTCTTGGGTAATATAGGGCACCTAATTTTACCAAACTATCTACACGCATAAGGATAAAACTTCATAAAAAAAGAATAAAGTTTTAATTTGGCCAATGTTTCAATACATCATTAAAATCCTTTAAACTTATTTAAAAATTTTAAGTTCAAATTTAAAGAGACAAATCCCCAACAGATCGCCACTACGAGGGGATGACCTTTTTCCCACCCTTGAGGACCGCATGAGATGCGTAGCATGGGGGGTGGAAATTAACTAGCGCTGTTAACCGAGCCAAGGGATTGATCCTTATTTTAGCATGATAAAAAGATGGATTGATAAAATTGATGTTGATGTTGAATTTAAGTCCAATTCGCATATCCAAAAGATATGAGATCCAAACCTCGTACTTAAAATAGAATTGCCACCCAGTTCAGCTCAGCTGGGAAATTTGGTACAATTTTCCCACCGGGTGGTACACCATACCTTAAGTAGAGATTCCAAGTTCGGATGATGTTATCTATTTTGCACTAGCTTAGTTAAAGTATTTCATTCTTTCTTACTCGATTATAATCCACCCTATTTATTGTGTTTTTGGTTTATATGTTGTTTTCGTGTTATCAAGCAATAAAAGTGATAAATAAATTATGATTACAGTCATCCAAAAATAAATGCAGAAATTAAAATTATTACAATGCTTTTTCTAATCCCATACATTTTTCTAAACAATAAATACCTGAAGGCCTAGCATACATCTAACCTAAATCTATCTGCACAAAATGGTTAGCACAGATACAGTACGCTTACAATGTATATCACTTATAGAGGCGCTCTTGTTAGCGGGGTTAGAGGGCGGTAGCACCGTGTGGGGTCTAAGGGGCAGCACCCCTTACAGGGATGAGGGGCGGTAGCCCCTTGTGGGGTTCTGGGGCAGCGCCCCGGACCGGGTGTAGGGGAAAAGCCCCAGGCTGGGGAGCTTAAGTGATGATTTTGTTAATAACGGGTGATTTTAGGCTCTAAATCCTTTTTTTAGTGATTATAGACCTAAAAATCTACCTAAATATCAGAGAGTTCAGTTAAGAAAAACCAAGAAAAGATGGATAATATCCTCTTTTCGTACCTTTTCTATACTTTATCCTACTAAATCTAGCTAAATGCTCAAAATCTCTATAAGTTTTCAAGTGTCAAGTTTTTAACCCTTCTATCAGCTGAGAAATGGTCCTTATATAGGCTAAAATCCATTACGAATGGCCTTTGATCAATTATCCGATGGATATTGAGCAAAAAGGCACACAGCTGTTCTCCAGCAAAAAACTAAGCCGCCGACGACATGGATGATACCACCGGTGGTATCAATGAGGCCGCCGGCAGCCACACTCTCCTAACAGGTCTGAAAAGATGCACGATTCTTGCCTGAAATCGCGAAAAAGGAGAGGAAATCCAACAAAGGGTGATTTTGACGGAAAAACTTATATTTTTTATTTTTAATAGTTATTTTAGACTAAATTATTTTTTTGGTGCAAAATCATCAGTCTGAGCTACTATCGGACACGCCGAAATGAACGTTTCCAAAAATAAAATTAGTAGAGAACTTTATATTGGTAATAAAAATTTCTAAAAAAGAATTTTCATCATGAGGAATAAAATCGGGCATACATCATCATCGTCTCGCTAGAGAGACTGTAAAATCCCATGCTCACATGGATGGACCCCCACGGTCGCCCCTCGGTCCAACCTTATCATCGTCATCATCAATATCATCCTCACTGTCGCCCTAATGGAACTCGAGGGGGACATCCTTGTGGTGAATCCTCTAGCAAGGAGGAAGAAGCTAAGAATCAATGAACTCGGTATAGGAGCACTGTACAGATAGCATACGAGCCCCCTCAACCAATAGGTACAACCCCTAATCAGTACCCAGCATTAGATACGGCTTGAAGATGGCCGCTAGGATCAAGGGTGGGAATGGTCTCTCTACCACAGCACTGGTCCTCCACCCTCGGACCCGCTTGCTAAAATACCACTCAAAGGAGAGTGGTGACTCTAGGATGAAGCACCTATCATCCTCACCGGCCTGTATTTGCTTAATAGCCCCATGAATATCTAATCCCTCCCACGGGTCTCGAACAACCTGCACAAAATGAATGCAATGTAAGTATCAGAACCTTGGAACTATGGTTTTAACTAATGGTTTGGTGTACTGTAAAATGCAAGTTTAGTAGGGAAGAAGTTTACCCGATCTAAGCACAGCTAGCATAGGAACTCTCTCTACTGCGTTGTGGTCAAGGGCTGACCCTACCAAAGCCCCATCCACCTAGAAATTATTTACGATGTCTTGGGCTGCATGGGCAAACCCAACCTAGGGATAAACCGGTGCTTAATGGCCCAAATCTGTAAGATAAAATAAGGATTAGTCGTAGCATAAGTTTAATGAAAGGTTAGAGCATAAGATATCAGTCTGGGGTTTACCAATAGTATCAAGTGGTAGATCTTGAACTCAGACTACTCACCCCAAACTCCAACATCCAAGCCATAATATAACCGTGCCATAATGGCCCCGTGCCAGTTCTTACCTGGCACAGCAGCAAGATCATCTACAGCAGAGAGCAAACCTTAATTGAGGTTGCTCAAATAGATAAGAAAAAGGAATTTGGTAAGAAATGTCAGCAGTAAAGACCGGGCGTACATATCTCTCATATCCACTGCAATAGGATTCAGCTACCCGATCCAGTAAGTGTGCAGGTCCCCCTACTTTATCTTGTTCGTTCCCCTGGATGAAACCTAAGTAATCTCACAATATAGGCCTTCACCTTAGGCCGAGAATGCCACCTATCGGCATAAACATCGAAGTGGACAATATCCCCGCTCTAGTCTAATCCTATCACGGCACACACATTTGAGGGAGTGATAGTGACATCCTTGATCAGTAGATGGAAAGTATGGGTCGTCTCTAACCACCTCTTTACCAAGGTTGAATTGGCACCCTAGGCCAGCATCTTCGGAGCTTGAGGGATGGCCATGATAATGTCACTAAAGCCAAAAGAATTAATGTAGGCTAGTAACTTAGTGTCCCCCTCGAAATGGATCTCCTCATACCACTTCCTGTAGAAGCTTAGGGCTCCCATGAACTTTTACTAAAATTGCAAAGACAAAATTATAGCTCAACAGGGTTAGGATACAACAGACTATTTAGAATTCACAAAAGAATTGCAGAACTAAAAAAACTCAGTATTCTATCCCTGATGACAGGACCTATACAGGTCTGGCCCGCCCATATAGGTCCACAAGCGGCTCTCATACCAAAAATGGGACTTGTATGGGTCCCCCCTCACTTGTAAGGGTCCCCTGCAAATAATAGCATCACAACAACTTCCAAAAAATCCAAAATCATCAAAACACAACCAAAGCTCATCCAAAACAATCCTAAAAGCATCATAGATTAAAGTTACATGCATCACGCTCTATTCCAAAGCCTAAAAAACCCTAATTCATGCTAAAATTTGACAAATTCTCAAAGAGTTCGAAAATGGAAAATGGAGAATCAAGAAAAATTGCCTGAAGTTTGGAAGCATCAGTATCAAGAGAGGGGATTAGAGGCACTTCAAAGATAGGAGTGAGCCCCAAAAATGTGTCCCCTTCACAAAAGGCATACCCGACGGAAATTAGGCATTCTCAAAGACCCGAATCATCCATCGGGGGAAAATCTTCGAGTTTAATGGAGAAAAGGCCAGTCTTTGGGATCTTTTTATACATTTTGATCAGTTCTAGGAAGAAAATTGCCAAAGAATGCAAAATGGGAAGATTTTGTTTAAGGTGGGATACAAAGAGTCTGATCAGCTTTTGAAGCTCCTGACGGGGACCCGTATGGGTCCCACCCCACCTATATGGGTCCCAATTCCTAAGGACCCACCTGTACGGTCCTGGGCCACCCGTACGGGGCTTCTCTTGCCATCCACGGGTAGTTTTTTGAACCAATAAAGAATCAAGGTAAGCCATTTTCGAATTCATCACTAATAAGGATGATTTTTTTACATATCTATCCTATCACAGGAATTCTTCCCCAACAAACAAATCTTACCAAGAAAGACTTCCCAATCAGAAGAGCTTTTGCCAAAGGATATTACTTTACTCCTTAGCAGCGGAGCAGCAAAGTCAACCAAGGGGCATCCCCCTATCTCCTAGCAATAAAGTAAACTTGGGGGCATCCCACCATCTCCCAACAGTGAATCAGCCAATCCAGGAGCATACCCCCCAATCGCCAATAGTGGAACCAGTCAAGGGGCACACCCCCATCATTAAGGGCCCTAGGGGCACCCACCCTAGGGTCATTCTCCAGCCGCAAAACCAATCAAGGGGCATTCCATCCGTAAAGCAATCGGGCCAAACCTAACATTACTCGCACTTAGTTTTAAGTTATTTTAGGGGTTGTCCCCCATCCACATATCCTTATTCTTAATTAAAGGGGCAAATATATTTTTTGTCATCACAAAGTCAATCAAGAATAAAGATGTGTCTACTTGGATAATGACTAACTCAGGGTTTGATTATTGTCTCTTTTTAGGTTATTCAAATTCGCCAGCAGGTGAGTCATCCACCTTAGGAAAGGGATACACCATCAGGCAGAAAAGTCGATCCGCCTTAAGAAAGGGATACATCAGTCAGGAGAGTCATCCGCCTTAGAAAAGGGATACACCATAAGCTAGGAAAGTCGATCAACCATACAAAAGGGGTACATCACCCATCAGGAAAGTCAATCCAACTCAAGAAAGGGATACATCAATCAGAAGAGTCATCCGCCTAAGGAAAGGGATACACCATTAGCATGAGAGTCATCGGCCTCAGGAAAGGGATACATCATTAGTTGGGAGAGTAATTTGCCTTAGGAAAGGAATACATCAGTCGGGAAAGTCGATCTGCCTTAAGAAAGGATACACACACCTTCCCTAGTTAAGTCACTAGGGATGCACAATAGCAAAGGAAAGTCATCCACTTTAAGAAAGGGATACTCATCGAGAAGGAATGTCATCCACCTCAGGAAAGGGATATGCATTGGCAAAGAAAAGTCATCTGCCTCAAGAAAGGGATACCCATCAGCAAGGAAAGTCATCTGCCTCAAGAAAGCAGTACAACTTGGCAAAGGAAAGTCGTCTGCCTCAGGCAAGTGCCACCCAGGAAAGAAGTTTGCCTCATGAAAGGAACTCACCCATATCATCACCTTAGGTATGATTTTTAAACCCTCACTAACATCATAATATCATATAGACCCATATGTACGTTGATCCCATGAGGGGCAGCCTGTGAGCACTGGATTTTATTGACCCTTCTTATGAAACGATGATGAGACCTACATGGTGCATTCTCTTACATGTGTTATCCATCAAAGGTGTTCCTATTGCTACAGAGTTAAGTTTGGCCAAAGTTTGGAGCCTAGTATGCCCTTAGGGACCCACACGAGTGTTTCCTGGTGGTACGGATCCATTAGCAGACTCATATAGGTCATTCCTTCGGTATGCTTGAAGGGACCCATACAGGTGGGGCCCCACCCATATGGATCCTCTTGTTGCCTGAATAGGCTCTTTTAGAAGGGATTCCTTTCCTATTTCGGGAAAAGGTAGGTCATAAACGCAATTTATTGCATTTAGGCCTGCTTTCATCCTATAAGTAGGGCCTTTTCCTCACATTTTCAAAAAGGCCAAATACCCTAAAATACAGTAAAACAACCAGAAAAGTGAGGAAAATATTAAATAAAATTGATTAGAAGTCATAAATTTTACCTTTAGATCCTGATTGACATTATCGACAAGGTGAAGACAGCTTTCATCATAAAGTGTGGAGTATACTATTACAAGGTAATGACTTTTGGATTGAAGAATGCAGGGGCAATTCAGCATAGGGCCATGGCCGCCCTACTACACGATATGATCCATAAAGAGGTTGAGATTTACGTTGATGATATGCTAGTGAAATCCAATACAAGGGAGGACCATCCTGAGGTCTTAGACATGCTCTTATGAAGGATTAAGAAGTAAACCTCCATTTGAATTCTAAGAATAAGAAATTTGGGGTGGCATCTAGAAAACTCATAGGCCACATTGTCAGTCAAAGAGGAATCGAAGTTGACCTCGACAAGGTTAGAGCTATCCAAGAAAGGCCTATTCGTAAGACCAAAAGGGAAGTCAGGTTGTTTCTTGGGTCACTTCATTATGTGAGCCAATTTATTTCCAAGTTGACATCGTTTGCGAGCCAATCTTTAAGTTGTTGAGAAAGAAGCAACTAACAGAGTGGGATGGACAGTGCAGGGTGGATTTCGACAGAATAAAGGCTTATCTCATGAGCCCCCAAGTTTTAAAGCCTCTGAATCATGGTAAACCACTTATTATCTATTTGGCCATAGAAGAATCATTTATAGGTGCAAGGTTAGTTCAAGAGTAAGAAGATAAGAGAGAACACGCTATCTACTACTTAAGCAAAAAGTTTTTGGAATATATGAAGTGATACACCATTTTGGAGAAGATGTGTACCACGATGGTATGGTTGACCTAGAAGCAGAGACATTACTACAAGTCGTACAGAATCCAAGTAGTTGCTAAGGTAGATCGAATGAATTACCTTTGTCAATCTTCCACATTAGCGGAAAAAACTCTCCCAATGGCTTATTTTGTTATCTGTGTTTGATATCGAATAAGTCACGAAGAAAGTTATCAAAGGGAGAGTAGTGGCTGAGTTCCTGGCAAGCCAACCCATGGAGCCTAATTACGTGGATAATCTAGATTTTTTAGAGGAGCAATTAGCAGTAGTGGAATTAGAGAAGGCCATATGGATTATGTACTTTGATGGGGCTGTCAACCAAAGGGGTATTGGTCTTGAGGTGATCATCATTACGGCTCATTGTGAGGTTATCCTATTAACCAAAGACCTGGAATTCATAGCCACCAACAATGGGGTCGAGTATAAAACCTATCTCTTTGGTCTTGACGCCCTATTGAAGGTGGGGGGAAAGGAAGAAAAGGTAAGTAGTGATTCCATGCTAGTCATATAGCATGTCATAGGGCAGGGGAAATTGAAGAAGAGTTGCTCAGGCCGTATGTGGAAGAAGTTTGGAATTTTTTGTTGTAGTTTAGTCAGTGCTGCTTTCAGCATGTGCTGAGGGAAGAGAACTAGATGGCCGATCATTTGGATACCTTGGCATCTATGTCATAAGGGGAGGAGACCCATCCTATCCATCCTTTGATAATGGAAACTTCTCGTTCCCCGTTTCACAAGAAGCTTCTAGATATGACCATGGAAGAACATAAAATTTTTTTAGTACAACGACATTAAGAAGTTCTTGAAAGAGGCAGGATGCTCCGAGGAATTAACCAGTTCAAATCGTATGACTATCAGGAGATTAGAAGTACAATTTAGTTTAATAGATTAAGATTTCTTCAAGAGGGCCGCCGAAGGATTATTATTTAGATGATTGAGAGAAGAAGAGGTAGAAAAGATGATGAACTAGGTGCACTCAGGGGATTCCAGTCACCACATGAATGGGATGGCTTTAGCCAAGAAGATTTAGAGAATGGGGTATTTTTGGACCACAATGAATGCCGATTCTGTCAAAAAAGTTAAGAAATTTCATGAATGTTAGATTCATGTGTATATAAAGCATTTACCCCCATCAGAACTTCATAGTTTGTCTACTCCTTGACCTTTCATGACATGGGGGATATATATAATTGGCAAAATTGGGCCATCATTAATTAACAGGGACCGATTCATCAAAGTTATAGTTAATTATTTCTTAAAGTGGGTAGAATTCAAAGGCAACAACAGCATCAACACCGAGAAGATGGGCAAGTTTATAGAGAGGCATATTTTTGCTCAATAGGGGATCCTGCACTATGTGGTTTTTGATAATGGAGTTTAGTTCTAAGGGGCTACAACTGAATTGTGTGAAAAGTTCAACATCGATCATCATAGATCTACTCCATATAGACCATAATCTAATGGGGTAGTCGAAGCTGCCAATAAGTCGATCAAGAGAATTCTGTCTAAGAAAGTGACTACCTATAGGGACTGGGCCGATAAACTTCCATTTGCAATTTGGGTGTACAAAACCAGTATGAGAACTCCCACCGACCAGAAACCTTTCTCCTTGGTATATAGGATGGAAGTCGTATTGCTAGTTGAAACCAAAGTAAGATCTCTGTGAGTGGCAGTTGAAGCTTAGTTGAAAGAGTAAGATTGGGCAAGGGCTAGGTATGAATAGTTGAATATTGTAGATGAGAATCGACTCAAAGTGCTTGACCACCTATAGATGTACCAACAGTGCATGCCCTGAGCCTACAACAATAGAGTCAGATACCCAAAGCAGCTCTCAAGGAAAGTGATGTAGTGCTCAAATAGCTATACAAGGTCAACACTAATACTAGGGGCAAGTTCATGCCTGATTGGGAAGGACCAGTTGTAGTTAAGAAAGTCCTTAGCAAGGGAGGAATCAAGCTCATGGATATGGATGGAAATGAGTTCGTGAATCCAGTGAATCAAGACAAGCTTAAGCATTATCACGTCTAGGTTAAAAGAACTAAAACATAGAAAAACAGTACAACTAAAAAAAAGAGATAATAAAATACATTTTGGTTGGTGATCCTTGTGTCAGCCAAGCAAAAATTAGGGTACCGTAATGGAGAAATAAGGCCCACTAAGTTGAAAACCCAAAAAGGACGACTTAGGCAAAAGTTAGGGCATCGAGAGAAAGATGTCAGTTGCTTTCTGGAAAATCTATACAAGGACAAGTAGGCAGTAGGGGTTAACCATTCAAAATTGTTACCATTGCCTATGTACTCAAGTTAATCTCATCAATGAAAATGTTATGATTTTCTAAGAATCTTGGTCTTATGAATGCATGCATGTCTTTAGGTAAAATAATCACAAGTATGTGAACATCAGTTTTTTCTCTACATTTTATGCTTTCCATTGTTATCATTACTGTGCATGTACTATTGAACAAAAGACAAAAATACCGATAAGCCATAAAAGAAATAAGGTTTATGCAAAAGTCGGAAGAAGTTCGCTGGATTGAGACTCCAAGGATAATTAAGGCAAAAATAAGGACAAAAAATAAAGAAAATAAAAATGAAAGTAAATGTTCGATAGGTCACCTCACAATGAATGGTCTATGCAAAAATTAGAAATCAATTAAAAAAGCCAGTATTTTGCACTCATTTTATTTTCAAAGCATCATTTGAATTGTGGCGCTTCACAGCTGGGATTCCTCGAACTCAGTTCCCCCACTATATAGTCACACAAAACCACATGTCTCCGAAAGTGCTAATCTAAGCCAACCAGTCTTGGTAATACTTGTAAGTCTAAATTAGGTCAGCTTGTCGTGATCAGGAACTCCGAGTGTTCAACCGTTAACCCACTTGCCCATGGTGTGTTCTAAACAATCCTTATTAATTAGTCAATAAGGTCATTCGATTCTGTTATATAAGTTTATACCATCCTCGGTCACCGTCAGGGTTCTATGATGTTAGTTTTTCAGTAAGATATGCCAAGGGGCAGCATGAATCAATAAGTAATAGTCGTATGTAGTTATTTCAGTGCACAAAGGAAAGTTCATATAAAAAGTAAAGCAAAAGTGCTTGTTTAAATAGCATCCATATTTATACAAAAATAAGCCATAAATAGCTTGAAACATCAAAAAAGAAAAGCATCAAAAAGCCTAGTCTAAGCAACTAGGGGATCCTGATCTTGAGGCAAGCCTTGAGTCTTGTTTTGAGCATCCTAGAAGAGGGTAGAGACGTCAAACATCATCTATTCCTCTAGCTCGGCAGCACTATCAACAGTCATAACACCGGCAACCTAAGAATTAGCAACATAAATAGCAAAACCAGCACCCTTAGCCTGAACCCCAGCCATGTCCTTTGTTTGCTCCCCGGTCGGCTCCACTACTAGCTGACCCTCCCCAAGCCCTCAACCTTATCCCCATATTCTACCTAAGCCCCAGCTAGCTCCACCGGATACACAGAATGGTCATCCTTCGAGGTAGAATCAGATGGCTCTTATGTTGCCCTGCTCTATGTAAGCCGAATTAGCTGTAACTGC
Source organism: Euphorbia pulcherrima (assembly GCA_947683365.1). Classification (NCBI taxonomy): domain Eukaryota; kingdom Viridiplantae; phylum Streptophyta; class Magnoliopsida; order Malpighiales; family Euphorbiaceae; genus Euphorbia; species Euphorbia pulcherrima. The sequence continues at coordinate 54,427,925 of CANTUS010000015.1, forward strand.
AACATCTCAACATGAGGTCTCACCTTGGTAGCCGCTGCGCTAACCATCTCTAGCCTCTCTTCTAGCGGCCTGACCCGGTCTGCCTTAGTAGTGACCCAGTGTAGCTGCTCCTCTAAGAACCTAGCTCGCTCCTTAGAAGCATCCAAGTCCCATATAGACTTGTCGCGCTTCATGGCCAACAAAGTCGGCAATGAAAATCAAAAGATCAGTACACAAATGTAAATGTCATGGTATGCAATGCATAGTTTTTAAATTTTGTAGGTAAGTAAAGCTCACCGCGACTGTGATTATTGTATTTAATGATCCTTCTCCTGAAATGATGATGAGAGCTATATGATGCATTCCCTTGCAGGTGTTATCAATCAGAGGTGTTCCTAATGCTCCAGAGTTTAGTTTGGCTAGAGTTTGGAGACCTAGTTTGCCCTTAGGGACCCGTACTAGTGCTGCTTGGTGGTACGGATCCACTGGCAGACCCGTATGGGTCATTCCTTCCATACGCCTGGGGGGACCCGTATAGTTGAGGCCCCACCCGTACGGGTCCTCTTGTTACCTAAACAGGCTCTTTTAGAAGGGAACCCTTTCCTATTTTGGGAAATGGCAGGTCATGAACGCGATTTGTTCATTCAGATCTCCTTTCAACTATAAGTAGGCTCCTTCTCCTCACATTTTACACAAAACTAAAATACAACATAGCAAGTATATTGTACATGAATTCTAGTAGTTTCCATAGGGATAGAAAGGTTATAGTTGAGGTATAGGAGGTATAAAATAGGGAGAAAACCCATCTTGTGAGGTTTTGTACACATTTTATTCATTTCTAGCTTCATTTAATAGGATTTAGGGGAGGTTCTATCCACATTAACACTTGCCTAAATGGTCCTATTTCATCTGCTTTGGCAAGACTCTCTCAGCAGCAAAGGGGTGGCCTCAAAGTGGATTCACGCCATAAAGGTAATGCTCTTGAGTTTTAAAGAGACTCGCATCTTAGTTATTTTTATTGTTATTCTCCATCTCCTCTACTATAGCTTCTCTTTTTATTTTCTCCTTTGGGTCTAGTCCTAACCCATAAGAGCCTTGTTGGCACCATATGTCCTTAAGGGACATTAAATTGGTGCACCATACTCATATGGAAGGATATCCCATTTTTATTTCGATTCTTCTCCATTGATCTACCTATCTCGAATTGAGTTTTCGCCTAGGACAAGACAGGATCCATACAGGTCCCCCATACCAGTACCGGTCCTCCTTGGCACTCGTACGAGTCCCACCTATCCGTACGAGTACCAGCCCTCAGGCAAAACCTATAACTCATTTTAATTTGGTTAAAATCAATCTAACTCACAATTTGCCATACGATCCTTTCCACTAATAATCTGGTAAATCAACCCACAAAAGTTAAAATGTGTTTTCATAACAAACTACGTTGAAGACTAGCTATTTCTCTCCCATCCTAGAAGCCGTTCAGGCACTATCTATTGTAAAACCGCCATGCTAACATAATCACATTTTTCCTAATGAAATGTTGACTTACTACAAATTGTGCTAATCCTTTTTATTGCAAGGGAATTTATTTTTATTTTATTTTATAACTTAGAACAAATGTATAGGTTCTCTTGGAATTCCCCTATTTTCCCCTGGTTTTAATTTTTATTCCTCTATTTATTACTTGTGCTTTATTATAATCTATAAATGCATGTAACGAGTATGAAAGAGTGTAGAAAAATATGATTTTTGTAATAATTCCCCAAATGATGAAAACAAAATGATTTTACGCAGTGAATGTAATTTTGAATCAACTAAATGAGAAATAAGTGACTCATCCGATACCTAAATCTCAAATCCAATAGGTATGAGTCTCACACCCAATAGGAACCTTACCAAAACTCTTTCCCAAGTAAACAATTTGCGTGGCGACTCTATCATTTGTATTGAGATTTGGGTCTTGATTCTTTTATTCAATAAAATTGGCTATTTGTGCAAACTTGAACTAAAAAGGTTTTTTCACTCCTAAATCCAACTAACCCCCACTGGGCCCTGCCTCTAACACAAGCGCCAAGGGAGACCCGCACATTATCAACACCTCAGAGTGGTAACTCTGCTGGGGAAATAATCTTTTAACTTGCGAAATTTTTGTCTGTTTTAAAAGATTAAAAGATTAAGATGAGCTCCAAAAATCATTTACTTGATTCAACCCTTTTTCTTTTTGGTCATTTGGGATAATTATCACACTCTATCTTCTCATCTCCTTCTCTCTTTAGTTAGATGCACTCTTCTTCTAGTGCTAGGTTAACGTGCCCTATTATTTCTGCAAAACTTATAAAAGTGTCACCCATGCCCACTAGGAATTGGAGACACTCTAGTGGGTGGAGCACTCATTGCTATCTCCCTCTAAAAGAGGCCTGATGTGATGGGAACCTTCTACATCAAACTTTTGATATGTCCCTATGCCACTCTTATCGAAAGCCTTAGAATTTACCTATTAGGTACCCCTTTCTTTGTGAGATTAGACTAAGGAAGAATACCCTCAGAACTGGCGGGAAAAATAAGGACAAGATCGATCACTTTGCATGTGTTCTGTTACGTTCCCAGTAATTAATCCAGCCATGCATCGTTGTAATTTGTGCACGCATAATGTATCCCATGCATTAAGTTATCTTTTGATTACCACCTTAGTTCAAGATTCAACAAGTTTTCGCCCTCACAAGCTCATCCCTTGTTAAACTTGGTCGGTCTAATCAGCCTCAAACCCAAGGCTCCTCATAGGCAGTAATGGGTCCCACCTGCTTTGTCAAGAGGCCATGTTGCAAGTTAACCATAGCAAGGATCTGAGTCAGTTATTCGACTTCATGGTTATACCAAGGGGGACAATCCTCCCTTATTTCATGGTTTTACCATATGGTATAACTCACAACCAAAAGGTTTATCCTATGACTCTCGATGATATCTCACCTTGGGTACTCCTCTTCTGAGCCTTTTTAAGAAGCTAAAGACGTATAAGTTGATTGATCACCTCCAACCATATGTTCCTCCAAAACCTAAGGAGCGGGGCAATTTTTGCATGTACCATGTCAGATCTGATCACCCTACTAAAGTATGTGGGAATCTCCTTAAAGCCATCACGATACTCATTGATATAGGTAAAGTTTATGAATCCCAGAGAAGGGGGGAGCAAGTAGACTTGACAAATTTAGGATTAAAAGAAAATGAGGTCAAGAAGCACTTAAGGGAAACCAAGAAAGCAAGTGAAGAACCATCCATATTTGACCTTATAGCAATCAGGCAATGGAGTAGGGAACCTGTCCATGATTACTTTAAGAGATGGTTGACAGTCTTAGTAGCTATTAAAAGGAAACCTTATGAGAAAGAATTAGCTGATCGATTCATCTTTGGGTTATCTCCTCACCTCCGTAAGATAGCATTTATGGAATCTTACAATACCGTTACTGAGAGTTATGAAGTCGCTATAGAAGCAGAAAATGTTTCAAGAAATTGGAAGAAAGCGACCCATCAAAGATTGAAGTATATAAAGCTATAGATAGGCTCACTATTTCGATATACGCCATATTATGCTTGGAGGATAAGGAGAAGACACTTATTTAGGAAGTCTTAAAGAACCTGACCCATGTCACAAGAGAAACCATAGATGCTGTATTGATAGAGAAGTAGTTGCAAGATCTAGATCACGACTTGACTCATATCTTGATGAGCAACCAAGAAGACCCTCCACCTATGGAGGACGATAATGCAACAATATGTAATGAAAATGATATAGCCTTCGGGCATCCTAAAAATAATGATAGTGATTTTGCTTACTTATTTGATGTTTTGCCTGACAGCTCCATGCATTCATTTCACTGTATGCATAACATTTTTAGCATTTGTGATACCTCATTGTACAACATTAATTTGGGAACTAAGGAAAATCCAAAAATGGTAACAATATCCAACGACTTAACTCCTATAAAAAAAAAAGAGATGAAAAAATGCTTAGAAAATATTTTAGCTCTTTTGCCTGGTCCTACAAGGACATGCCTAGGGTAGAATGCCAAATATTTAAGCATTATATCCAAAATGACCCCAGGTTGAAGCCAGTCAGCCAAAAGTTAAGAAGACTGCATCCAGAATGGGCAGATAAAATCAAACCTAAAGTTGCTAGATTATTGGAGGCCAAATTCATCGAAGTAATTGAGTATCTGACATGGTTAGCAAACTTTGTCCCAGTCCCCAAGAAAGATGGAAAAGTCAGAATGTGAGTCAACTTTAGCAACTTAGATAAGGCCTCCCCAAAGATGATTTACCATTGCCTCAATAAGATGTACTGGTAGATAGTGCTGCCAGGCTTGCAATGTACTCCTTGTTAGATGAGTTTTCTAGGTATGATAGATCTTAATGGACATCGTCAACAAGGTCAAGACAGCCTTCATCATAGAATGGGGGTGTATTGTTTTAAAGAATGTAGGGGAAACTTATCAGGGAGACGTGACAGCTTTGCGACATGACATGATCTACAAAGAGGTTGAGGTTTATGTAGATGATATATTAGTGAAGTAAAACACCAGGAAGACCACCCTGAGATTTTGGAAAGGTTCTTGACCAAAATTGAGAAGTACAACCTGCATTTGAATTTGATGAAGTGTGTATTTGGAGTGACTTTTGGGAAACTCCTAGGCCATATCATCAATCAATAAGGGATCGAGGTTGACCCTAATAAAGTCAAAGCCACTCAAAAAATGCCTTTTTCTAGAACTAAGAGGGTTCGTTTTTTGGATCGCTTAAGTATGTGAGTTGTTTTAACGCCAACTTAACAATAGTGTATGAGCCAATCTTTAAGTTGTTGAGAAAGAAACATCCGATAGAATGGAATGAGCAATGCTAGATAGCCTTCGATAAGATAAACGCTTATCTCATGAACCCTCCACTTTTGAAGCCGCTGATGCATAGTAAGCCGCTAATTCTCTATTTAGCCATAGAGGAATCGTCCCTAAGGCCAATGTTGGTCCAAAAGCAAGAGGATAAAAGTAAACATGCCATCTATTATTTAAGTAAAAAGTTATTAGAGTGTGAGACAGAATACACGATAGTAGAGAAGACGTGCACAACAATGGCATGGTTAACCAAGAAGGCATTACTTCCAAACTTACAAAATCCAAGCAGTTGCAAAAGTGGACCAATGAAGTATCTTTGTCAATCCCTTACATTCGTAGGGATGCTCTCTCATTGGCTCCCATTATTATATGAATTTGATATCAAGTATGTAACAAAATAGGTCTCTAAGGGGAGCGCAATGGCTGAATTTTTGGCAAGTCAACCCATAGAGTCTAATTATGTTGAAAATTTGGATTTCCCTAATGAGCAGTTAGCAGCAGCAAAGGTGTAGAAGGCCAAATGGATCTCGTATTTTGATGGGGCTATGAATTAAAAAGGTGCTGGTCTAGGGGTGATCATCATCACACCGCATGGTGAGCTTATCCCGTAAAGCAAGCAATTGGAATTTCCAGTCACCAGTAATGAGGCTGAATATGAGCTTGTCTCTTTGGTCTTAATGTTCTTTTAAAAGTAGGGGCAAGGGAAGTTAGGGTGATGGGAGATTCTGCGCTAGTGATAAAGCATGTCATGGGTGAGTGGGAAATTAGAGAAGAGTCACTCAAGCCATATGTGGAAGTGGACTGGTACTTGTCAGCACAATTCAGTCAATGCTTCTTCCAATATGTACTGAGGGATGAGAATCAGATGGCCAATTCTTTGGCCACCTTGGCCTCGATGTGGGAGGCAAAAGCGGCTCATCCCATCCATCTGCTTATAATAGAAATGGCTTATTCCCCATTTTATGAGAAGGTTCAAGTTTTAACCATTGAAGAGCAGAAGGTTTGATGGTATGGCGACATCAAGAGGATCCTGAAAGAAGGGAAGTGTCCTGAAGGGTCATCAGGTTCAGTTTGCCTGACCCTTAAAAGGTTAGCAACACAATTCAGACTAGTTAATGAAAATCTCTTCAAGAGTATAGCTGATGGATTATCATTGAGATGTTCAACGAAAGAGGAAGCAGAAAGGGTAATGACTCAGGTACATTCAGGAGATTGTGCCCTACATATGAATGGGATGGGTTTAGCTAGACAAATTCTAAGAATGGGGTACTTCTGGACCATAATGAACACCAACTACGTCGACAAGGTCAGGAAATGTCATAAGTGCAAGATTCATGGGGATATACAGCATTCACCCCCATCTGAATGACACAATATGTGTACTCCTTGGCCATTCTTGACGTGGGGGATATATATAATCGGTGAAATTCGGCCAACATCAACCAATGGGAACCAATTCATGCTAGTCACAGTTGATTAGTTTTTGAAATTGGTAAAGGCCAAATCCTACACAACTATCACTTCAAAAAAATGGCAAAGTTCATAGAGAAGCATATTTTTGCTGGGTATGGGGTTCTGCATCATGTGGTATCTGATAATGGGGTTCCGTTTCAAATTTCAATGAAGAAATTACTTGAGAAGTTAAATATCAAGAATCACAGACCTTCTCGATATAGGCCACAAGCTAACATGGCAGTTAAGGCTGCTAATAAATCAATCAATAGGATTTTTTCCAAGATGGTAGCTACCTAGAGGGATTGGCTTGACAAATTTCCCTTGGCGATTTAGGGGTATAGAACTAGCATAAGAACCCACACTGATCAAACACCTTTCCCCTTAGTATGTGGAATGGAAGCTGTGTTACCGGTTAAAATAGAAGTAAGATCTTTAAGAGTGACACTCGAAGCTTAGTTAAAAGAGTCAGATTGGGAAAAGGCTAGGTACGAACAGTTAAATGCAATAGATGAAAAGTGACACAAAGCACTTAACCATCTATAGATGTACCAGCAGTGCATAGCTTGAGCTTAAAACAACTGAGTTAGACACCTGAAACAACCTAAAGTGGGTGATCTAGTTCTCAAGCAGCCAGGCGAAGTCAACACTGACGTTAGGGGCAAGTTCAGGACAAATTGGGAAGGTCTATTTGTTTTTAAGAAAGTCCTCGGCAAAGAAGAATCAAGCTTATGGATATGAATGGAAATGAGTTGGGGAATCCAGTAAATCAAGATAGGCTTAAGCATTATCATGTCTAGGACAAAAGAATTAAATCACAAAAAAGTAGCATAAAGAATAAAACAAATAAAGAATAAATCACCCGATGTGTAGTCCTTTACTACTCGGGCAAAAATTAGGGTACAACCCACTGATCGATATTCCATAAACCGGTCAGTCAAAAATTAGGGCACTCCAATGCAAATAAAGCCCACTAAGCTAAAAACCTGAGAAGAGTAGCTTAGGCAAAAGTTAGGGCATCGACAGAAAAATGTTAGTTTCTTTCTGGAAAATCTGTAACAGACTAGTAGGTAGTAAGGGTTAACCATTGGAAATTGTTACCATTGCTTATGTACTCAAATTGATCTCATCAACAAACATGTTATGATTTTGCTAAGAATCTTGTCTTATGAATGCATGAATGTCTTTAGGTCAAATAATCGCAGGTTTGTGAAAATCAATTTTTCTTTATATGTTATGCATCATTGTTATTGCTTTTCCTATACATGTAATCCAATAGAGATAAAAGTACCAAAGAAATCAGGCATATACGAAGTTCAAGAAAAAGTTTATTGAATTGAGCCGACAAAGACAATTAAGGCAAAAATTAAGAGAACCTATAGGGTTGAAAACCCGAAAGGGTAGTCTCATAAAAAATTAAGGCAAAGAAAAAATAGCCTGCTGGATTAAAAACCTAAAAGGACGGTCCAGGCAAAAATTAAGGACAAAAATAAAGAAAAAGCTTGCTGCATTGAAAACCTGAAAGGGCGGTCTAGGTACAAGTTAAAGCTAAGAAAGAAAAAACTCTGTTCGACTGAGCCATCAAGGATAGTTCAGGCAAAAATTAGGACAAAAAGAAAGAAAAAATGAAAGTTCAATAGGTCATCTTACACAGATTAGCCTAAGTAAAAGTTAGAACATCACTTGGTCCCCTCGGTATGAAATCATAGGATGGAAGTAATACAGGTTCGCAAAGCAACAATACTCAACAATCTCAGTTGAAAAAAAGAAAAATTCACCACGCATAAAAGTTGAATGTCAAAAGTACCAATCCAAGTCTACATCCAAAACAAGCCACGTAGGGCCCTAAAGTACGAACAGTTAGTAACCATAATCTAAGCTACTAGAGGACCCTGCACCTGGCAACCCTCTGAAGTCTGATCCTATATATCCGCAGTAGATAATCCACATCTATCATTATATGATCCAAGCTTCACTGATACCAGCAGCTGGTTGGGTAGGGACCCTAGTCTCTGATGTCCCTGCAGCTGCCCTTGTAGCATCAGCTCCCTCAGCCTGCTGATCTCCACCCCTCTAAGTCACTCGATCAAGAGAGAGGTCATCCTTGGACTCAACATTAGATGGATCTAATGTCTGCCTGTCCTCGGTCATCCATGCAAGTTGAGCCCTCAGCATCTCAATCTTGGCCCTCGCCCAAGCAGAGTCTCAGCCCTAGCTTGGTTAGCCTTAGTAGTGGCCACTTGAATCTACTTCTCTAAGAATCTTGCACTCTCCGTAGAAGCATCCATGTCTTGAGTGGACTTGCTACGCTCTATGGCCGATGAAGTCTACAATTGAATCATAAGATTAGTACACATACATGAATGTCATGGCATGCATCATGCATAGTTTGTTAAATTCTATAGGTAAAACATCTTGGGCTAGTAGTAGATCCTGTACGGAGAAGTAGCCCCTGGCAATCCTCTAAGCCTAAAAAATTGTCACCTAAAAGAACAAGGCCATATTAGGATAGGACATTCTAAGCAATCACTGTAATGGATAAAGATAAAAGCAGATAGTTCCTTACATGGGTAGAACTGGAAGTAGAGAAACCTATGGGCTAGACCAAGTCCTTTAGCTCCTTGATAGCTCATTTCCCCGAATGGTTGAGGAGTTGAAAGAAAGTATCTAGCTCTTCTCGGAGGACTCCCTCTCTCACAGACCTAAAAGCGTAAGACCGCTTTGCCGATGGCTCAAGGGCAGCAGCAGTAGTAGTGATAGGCCTCTTCCACATGGAAGCAGAAGGCTGTAGTAATATGGATCATAATCATGATCGTAATCAATTTTTGAAAGCAATAAGGCATTCACAAGGGTTAAGTTAAGAAGATACAAAAGAATAAGATGTAGCGGACCTAACCGAGCCCTAGGTGCCCTAAACTATGGATGGACTCCCATGGTCGCCCCTCAATCCACCCTCATTGTCGTCATCATCATCATCATTCTCACTATTGCTCTGGTGGAACCAGAGAGGGACATCCTTATGGTGAATCCTCTCACAAGGAGGAAGAAGCAAAGAATCAATGAACTTTTTTAGGAGCCCTGTACGGATAGCACGCGAGCCCCCTCGCCCAATAGGTACAAGCCCTAGTCAGTACCTGGCATGAGATGCAGCTAGAAGACACCCACTGGGATTAGGGGAGGGATTGGTCTCCCTCCCACATTACTGGACCTCCACCCTCGGACCCGCTCCATAAAATACCACTTGAAGGAGAGTGGTGACTCCAAGACAAAGCGGTGGTAATCTATGCTGACCCACATCTGCTCAATAGCCCCATGTATATCCAATCTCTCCCATGAGTCTCGAATGACCTATATGAAACAAATGCACTATAAGCATCATAACCTTGTAAATCTATGGCGTAGGACCTCTCTGTACTGTGTTGTGGTCAAGGGCTGACCCAGCAAAAGCCCCATCCACCTAGAAATAATATGCGGTGTCTCGAGCTACATGGGAAAACCTAGCCTAAGGATAAAATAGTGCTCAAAGGCCCAAATCTATGAGGCAAAATAAGCATTAGTCGCAGCACAAGTTGAATGAAAGGTGAAAGCACAAGAGATCAGTCTAGGGTTTACCAGTAGCATCAAGTGGTAGATCTTGAGCTCAAAATGCTCACACTAAACTCCAACATCTAAAAAATAATATAACTATGCTAGAATGGCCTAGCACCAATTCTTTCCTAGCACAATAGCAATATCCTCTACAGTAGCGAGCAAACCATAGTTGAGGTTTCTCGAATAGACCAGAAATAAAATGGTAGTAAGGGACGTCAGCAAGAAATATTGGGCATACTGATCTCTCCTATCTACCGCAACAGGACTCGGCTGCAGGATCTAGTAAGTATATAGGTCCTCGTACTTGAGCTTGTTCATTCCCCCGGACGAAGCCCATGTAATCTCACAATATAGGCCTTCACCTCAAGCTGAGAATGCCACCTATCATCGTAAACATCAAAGTGGATGATATCCCCGCTCTAGTCCAATCCCGCTGCGGCATACACATCTGAGGGAGTAATAGTGAGCTCCCCAACTGGTTCAACTCCACTGGGAATTATGGTATACTGATCCAAAATAGGATTATTATACCGAAAAGAGAATGAGATTATGAGTTCAGACGTAATAGGTACTCATATTGTTCAAATTGTTTGGATTAATTTTGGAACTTTGGAATTTGTTGTAATTTCTACATTACAATAGCTTTATTTAAGAATTAAATTCAAGAAATAAAATGGACGTTATAACTGCTTAATAAATAGAAATTCGCTATTAAAATTTAACCTGAGCAACGGTAGTGGTTGGGTTTTGGCCCGAAAACTTGTATAGAGTTTCCTCTTGTTCTGGATGTTTCATCCGTACCTGCGAGCTTATTCACACATATTATAGTTTAAGTGGCTCACTTAACCAGAGAAATGAAAATGCAATGTGCAATAATAGAATAGTGAAGTTGGATTTTACTGAATTTGAAAGTTAGGCTTAGAGCTGATTACCCTCATTTTACCTCTTCGTCTATGAAGGATGACTTGAGAGCCATTGCAGGACCAAAGTTGTCAAGGAATGTGATGTGGTTGTAAAATAGATTTAACCCAAGTTATGGCTATAATCTTGGATTATTTCAATAGGAAACACAGAGTTTAAGTCATTTTTAGACCGAAGATCACTATAGGATCTTGATAAAAAAAGAATGAAAACTGAGTTTATACCGAGTGTCAGTGATAAAGCTTGGATCTAGAAGTGTTTTGATAGAATTTTGAGGCTTTTAGGACTCCTGGAACTGAAAAAGGACACGAAGGTAATTTTGGAAATTTAAGAAATTTGTGTCTCCTCGAAATGAGGGGGTTGACCCCATATTTCTTATAGGGCGATAATTAGTCGGCGGGCTAATTACCTATCTTATAAGATTTTACATCAAATCCCGTAAAATCTTGCAAGATATCAGTAAGATTTGATATTTTTACTATAGATAGGTAATTACCCGGTGGGAGGATTACCTATGTATGACCAAACTTTTACTTTTTGATTTTTTAGTAGAAAATGCTAAATCGGGGCTTCATTGGAATGTGGATTTTTTAATATCAGATTTTGGATGACAATTCGGTCCCTTCTGACTCATTTATCTTATTACTGAATGAAATAGGCATTATTTCTCATCGGGCTGGAATGAACCTATGCTAACAGTTTGCCCCTCGCATACCTAAATTTCGTGGTAGAAATTTTGTCGTATGAGAAACAAACAAAACGGTGTGTGGAATACAATGAGTTAAAACATTTTTAATCGACAAATTTTGAAACAACATATATTTTGCCCCTAGGATTAAAAATTTTTATTAATGAGTTTCATGAGGTTAAAGTTGACCTAGCATCGAAATAAATATTTTTGGGTGCTTAATCCATGAATGACTGTGTAAAAACAACTTTTAGGTCTGCTCGTTTTGAAAACAATGCAGAAAAAGGATTAATTATGCAAAATTGTGAAAATTTTCAAAGTATACGTAATTAGCCAGTCGGCTAGTTACCTATATAACGGTAACTTTCATAGCCATTATGCTTAAATGCATGATAGCTTGATAGGTAATTAGCCGGCGGGCTACTTACATAGGTAATTAGCCGACGGGCTAATTACCTGCGGTCTATAAAAACAGTAGCTTGGCTCCCATTTTCTCCACACAAAAATTTCTTCTTCTTCTCTCTTACAGGTTTTGCTCCCTTTGTTCGAAGATTTTTGCTTTCTAGCTATTTTCGACGATGATTTCCTTCATATTTTTCCCTTTTTTGCCCCATCTTTTCAGATTTTGCAGGGATTCCATATGGTTCAAGCTTTATAATATTCACTTAGATCTGCCAGCCGTTTAAGTGCTACTCAGAACGTGCTTTATCGATGCTCAGCAAGTGGAACTATCAAAGGTTTCTACCGATGCTTTGTACGGGCTCCCGCCAAATTGGATGTACCATGGGATTCATCTAGGGAATTTTATTCCATCTGCCTTGAAGCCTTCCGATCATCTTTCTCGGGTTCTGGTAACCCTTACTGCTGCTTTTATTTTGTGCAAAGACTTATCCATTTTATTGCTTGTTTATTTTTTGCAATGATTTATTTAATACATTGATTTCTCTATAATCGTGTGATTTATCGGGAACTGGTATATGATATGTGTGTATGCTGTTGGATATGATGTATGCCCTTAAGGCAATTAGGGTGATATATCTTAATTATGTAATAATACGGATATTTTGCTTAACTAATAAAGGCATTTAATCTTTTCTTTATATCAATATGTTTACAAATATATTATGACTGGTTAAGTATATTCATTGATGTACGATTACAAAAGTCTTGGACATATCATAGCATGAAGTCAGAAAAATTATAGTTGGACTATATTTGGTGGACCCTGCTTCATGTGCAATTATGATTACGTCTAAACTATCCGTAGTCATTGTTTCATCAAGAAAGCATATTGATGAAGCGGAAAGACTAGCATGTGGTCAACTTTCTTGGAAAGGGTCCAAGCAGTTAATCTCCTAAGGACTGAAGGTGGTGCCCTAAGTTTGACACATGGATATATCGGGGAGGCATATTTGAGACTGCAGTAAGATAAACACTTGGTATATATATCAATGTGTTAGTGTTTATCTTCATGCAATAAGCTTTGCGAATGTCCTCATAATTGAGATACTAGTTACCTTGTGTGGTACTATTGCTACACTATGGGTCATTCCTATACACTCATTAATTTAGGGTGTTAAGGGTGATTACTGGCATAGTGTTGACAACACGCTGCTTAGCTGAGTAGTCAAAAAGGATCCATCACTCTAGATATATTAAGGAGTTGTACCCGGTCGCTTGTTGAAGTGATGATTGCCATAAACCTCTGATCAAAGTATGTGTTTGATAGAAATGGTTTCTAGTCAAGCACACTATGTTAAAAGGCAACATACTTCGGTAACAACTTAATAACTGGGATAGCTTGGAGCAACCTAGGTATATTGGGTTAACACTTTAACCAAAGATGGTACAAATATTAAAGAATGGAAGGATTTCATCGCATTGGACAACTATTGCATTAACCGGGATGAATTCATATGCATAAATGACGTTCCGAGTAATGGCGCATGGCAGACCCTTGCTAGAGGCATACTATAGTCGTTTAAGGTAATTGGGTTCTATTCACAGTCTATAACCTTGAACCAATGGTTCCATTAGAGCAGTGGTTGTGTAAGCCTTAGTAGCTTAATACTTCAGGATCCTATAAGGTAACACACTTTGGACCTTCATCGGACTAAGTAAAGAACTACTAGATTTATTCTATTATGAAAATATAATATAAATAATAATTGGATTATTGTTTAACAGGTAACTAATTAATTAGGGTCATAAATGAATTTGCTAAATTGATTAGATCATTTTTATAAGCCAAGGAATTTATCTTTTACCGGTAACTAATTTATCAAGGTCGAAAAATAAATATTTTGAAAAAGGATTTAAAAGGGAATTTTTCAATTAGGGTAAAAGGGGCCCAAATTTTCGGGCCCCATATAGGTGGGATAAGGGGTTGTGGGCTCACCATTATGAGCCCATATGCTGGGTCACACAGCGTTGGGTGCACCCAGCACAGCCCAGCCCATAAGACAGGCTTACGGCACACACAGCGTGCGCTGCACACTATGCATGGTGGGGTAGCCCACGGGTCCTATTAGACCCGCGTGGCTGACCAACTTGTGGGATGTGCATTTTGCACATCCCACATTGGAAAATAGGGGAAGGTTTTTGCTTCCCCAAGCCTACATTTAGGCTTTCCCTTCTCCTCTTTCAAGTGCACTGAGTTCAAAGTAATTCCTACGATAAAGGTTTTTGAAAAAGTTATATTTTGAGGAGCCTAAATTTGTTTGGGCACCTCCAGTTTATATTTTTGGGTTAGGCTTCTAGAGTGGTGTAGCAACTACTCAAGGCTTCTCAGTTCTTCCTCTCCGTGAGGTTTTGGTTGGTGGGGTTCGTGTAGATATTCATAGAGGCTATCCTGCACTTGGAGGCTTGTGCAAGAAGGTTCTACTAAAGCACGCTTCAACTGGTAAGTTTTCTTTCTTTCTCCTTTTATTATTAGGTCTTTTTCTTTAAGCATTTTTAGACTTAATAATATGCTTAGGTTGTTTTGCATGCTTAGTTTATTTTATGCTTAGGTTATGGGTTAGAGTTACAACATGCTTAGGTTATAGCTTAGAGTTATAACATGTCTAGCATAAAATATACATGCTAGGATATAATTTAGAATTATGGTATGCCTAGCCCTTTTGCATACTAACTCAGGTAGAGAATTATTTAGTTAAGGCTTTATTTAATTTATATGTATCTAATAGGAGATCCTGGGGACAGGGACAAAATTTTGAATTTCTGCCATGCCTGTTATGCATATTCAATTTGACTGTCAGTTCCCAACAGTGGTATTAGAGCCTGCCTATTTAGTGCATAGTTAATTTGGAAGCGAACTAAAAATTATTTTCTGTTTGAAATGATCTGTTTATTTAATTGTTTGGAACAATATATACGAACTTTTGTCTTTCATTTCAAGGTTAGAAAATGGTTATGAAATTTTTTTTAATAAGCCTGCTCGACTCACTCATATTATACAAGTGTTAATAATTTATTTAAATTACATGGGTTATATATGATTCCAATTTACATGAATTGGAAGAACAAAATTGATTAGTTCAAGAGAATCCAATGGTCTTCAAGTTTGTGCCCGTATTTGTTCTGGCTAAGGATTGGACTTGGTGTGTACTCTCTTCAAGGCACCTCTCGTACTTGGGAACCTATATTGGTGCAACTTGAGTTAACTAATCGGGGGATTAATAAGGACTAATTTATTTCTAGTATAAGATGGTGCTTATATATGTTTCTATAACAAAGTAAAAATTAAATTTATTGAATAGAAGCTTAAAGGAAATGCAATATAATTTTAACAAATAAAAGTGTTAATTGTTTTACATATAATGTAGGTTGATGGAATAATTATAATAAAGAGCTTAAACCCACCTAAGGTTGTACCTTATAAATTAATTCTAAAATACCCTGAATTAATAATAGTTATTATAAATATGTCCATCTGATAAAATCCTAGATTGGGTGAGACGTTTAACACAAATAAAACCCCAAAGTAAATATATTAAGGCAAGTTATAGTCCTCATTACTCAAATTTACAATACGGTCTCTTTGGGCTGTCAAAGTGCTACGCAAAGCATTCCTTCTAGTCCACATTGATTGGTTGTAAAGTTTGGGATAGGGTCTGCCTTAATAGAACTGGGGTAGTCCACCATAAAATTGGGAGCTAGGCCCGGTTCTAAGACATATTCAAGGAGATGCTAATATAAGAGAACACGTCCCTTGGGTTTTAGGAAATTGAATGAATTAGCAATTGCATGCGATGCAAATGGAATGAGATTCCAACTATGACTTACTATTATTACTTGACTCATAAAATTGGGGGTTGCAATAGACTAGTGATAGATGCAACGTACTAGGAAATTTAGTTGGGCTAAAATTCCCGAATTCAATAGATTGGGTAGTTATAAATTTCAAAGAAAACAGTAGGAAAAATGTATTTAATTAAAAGACCTTATATTAAATGCATGTACTTAAACTAATATCCAAACTCTTTTTCTTTTCTTATATCTTAGGTTAAGAATGACTTCCAATGTTAGTCTCCATATGATACTTAACACAAAATTGAATGGCTTGAACTTTTCTAATTGGTTCTAAGCTATGAGAATAGTTCTCAGATCCAAGGGGATTGCCTATGTTCTAAATGAAATCTTCCCTATTGAACCTGATGTTGAGGATCACGTGGAACATGATGCTTGGTTGAAGCACAGGAAAGATCGTGAGACTACCATGTGTATCATATTCGGGTCCATGAATTGTGAACTTCAGAAACAACATGAGAACATGCACTTAGAGGACATGGTTCTCCATCTTCAAGAGCTCTTTTTGGAGCAAGAAAGGATAGAGAGGTATGAGGCCTCCAAGCTCCTTTTCAGAACTCAGATGCTGTCTGGCACCTCTTCCTCTCAACATGTACTGAAACTCTTGGAATACCTTAAAAAGTTGAATCGATTGGGTTTCAAGATGAATCCTGACTTGAGCATTGACCTTGTATTGATGTCCTTGATAGATAGTTACTCAGGCTTCGTGACTAACTATTACATGAACAGGATTAACTCTATTATCAATGAATTAACTAACATGTTGAAAACAGTAGAACCTCAGATCAAGAAAGATCAGAAACCTCTACTATTGAGAAAGGCAAGGCTTCTAAGAAGAAGAAGCAGGCACTAGATGCCAAGAAAATAATCAGTACGAAGAAGAAAGAAAAGAAGGCATCCAAGTATGTCTGCTTCCAATGTGGGAAATCGGGACATTGGAAGAGGGATTGCAAACTCCTGCTTCTGAGCATTTGAAGAAGAAGCCTTTAGAGCCACCTACTTCAGGTATGTTTGTAATTGAAAATTTTGCTACTTTTTCGGGTGAATCAACTTAGGTATTAGATATTGGTTGTGGTTCTCATATCTGTACTTTTGTGCTAGGAGTAAGGAACAGTAGAAGACTTGTAAAATGGGAGATGAACTTGCGTGTGGGAAATGGAGCCAGGGTTGCTGTGTTAACTGTAGGAAGCTTTAATCTTATTTTGCTAAGTGGACTTGTTTTAGTTTTGAATAATTGTTACTACATTCCAAGTGCTACTAAGAATATTGTATCAGTTGCGTGTTTACCAGCAGAAGGATTTGAGATTTTATTTTCGAATAATAATTGTCAGATTCGTTTGAATAATATTCTTTATGGTTATGGAATGATGAAAGGTGGCATTTATGTTCTTGATACTAAAATAAAAGTTTTCAATAAAAACAATGTGAATAAAGTTAAATTAGATAATGAGAATTCCTTCTACTTATGGCGTTGTTGTTTAGGTAACATAAATAAAGATCTCTTAACAAAGTTCCATAAGCGTGGAGACTTGGGTCTAATAGACTTGTAGTCTTATGGTGATTGCAAACCTTGTTTAAGAGGAAAAATGACAAAGTTACCCTTTAAAGGAAAGGGTGAACCGGCCACGAGTACATTGGAACTTATACATACTGATGTGTATGGTCCAATGAGTGTTCAGGCACTATAAGGATACTCCTACTTTATAACCTTTATTAATGATTATTCACGATACGGTTATTTGTACTTAATGACGCACAAGTCTAAAAGTTTTAAAAAGTTCAAACTATTCACAGCTGAAGTAGAGAAATAGCTTGACAAAAGTATTAAAACACTTCGATCAGATCGAGGTGGAGAATACTTAAGTTAGGAGTTTCAGGATTATCTAAAGGAAAAAGGGATGGTTCCCCAGTGGACCACTCCTTATACGCCCCAATACAAAGAAGTGTTAGAAAGGAGGAATCAGGCTTTATTAGATATGGTTCTTCCATGATGAGCCATACAGATCTCAGCATATCCTTCTGGGGATATGCACTAGAGAGTGCAGTTTATGTTTTAAGCAGAGTGCCCTCTAAATCAGTTGATTTTACATCTTATGAAATATGGTGTAATAAAAGGCCATCTCTAAGTCACTTGAGAGCATGGGGCTGTCCTACTATGGTCAAGAGGACAGCATCAGATAAGATGAATGCCAAGTTAGACAAATGTCTGTCCATTGGATATCCAAAGGAAATAATTGGATATCTGTTTTACCAAACCAAAGCACAAAAGGTATTTGTATCTCGAAATGTTCACTTTTTGAAAAAGGAACACTTACTTGGAAAAGTCAGTGGCAGCAATATTGAACTGGAAGTTTAAGAGGAGAAAACAAACAATCAAATTGATTGACCCCGTTCTAGATACACAAGAAAGTGCGATCCAAGAACAACCTATTAAAACACAATCATTGCAAAGATTAGGTTATGTTTATACGGGTCCTAACTGATATGGGTTTACCATCACTGATTATAAGGAACTATATCTCATGGAGGATGACTAACCATGGACATACGATAAGGCAGTGAAAAGCTCAGATTTTGATAAATGGTTAAAATCCATGAAATCAAAAATGGATTCCATGTATGAAAACCAAGTTTGGAGTTTGGTTGATGCACCGCAAGAGATTAGACCATTAGGGTGCAAGTGGGTCTTCAATAAAAAGACTGACGTGGACGGTAATGTAATTACCTATGAAGCAAGGTTGGTTGCAAAAGGTTATAGTCAAGGTGAAGGTATTGACTAGGATGAAACTTTCTCACTGATAGCCATCCTTAAATCCATAAGGATACTCCTCACCATTGCTACTCATTATGATCATGAGATCTGGCAAATGGATGTTAAAATAGCATTCCTGAATGGGGATTTAGACTGGGATGTATATATGGCACAAACCGAGGGTTTGACATTTGAGAATGGCTCGAAGGTATGCAAGCTGCAAAGATCCATTTATGGACTTAAGCAGGCATCCAGGAGTTGGAATATCAGGTTTTACCAGACAATCCAAGAACTAGATTTCTGTCCAAATGTTAATGAGCCTTGTGTTTACAAGAAGGTTAGTAGGAGTGCAGTCATTTTCTTAGTATTATATGTCGATGACATTCTACTAATGGGGAACAATATTTGTCTTCTTTAAAATGTTAAAGTATGGTTGTCAAGAAAGTTCTCCGTGAAAGACCTTGGTGAATCAGCATTTATACTAGGTATAAAGTTCTATAGGGATAGATCAAAGAAGCTGTTAGGTCTTTCTCAAAGTACATATATAGAAGAGGTATTGAATAGGTTCAACCTTGAGCATTCTAAGAAAGGTTATCTTCCGATGACAAAGGGTATTAACCTATCTAAGGCTGAGTGTCTGAAGATAGCTCATTGGAGAATGCGCATGAAGGATATACCCTATGCATCCGAGATAGGATCCATCATGAATGCTATGATATATACTAAGCTAGATGTCTCTCAAACTTTGAGCTTTACGAGCAGATATCAGTTAAATTAAGGTGAAAAGCACTGGATGGTCATTAAGGCAATTCTTAAGTACATGAGAAGGACTAAGGATGAGTTCTTGATATATGGATAAGGTGACCTCACAATTAGAGGTTACTCTGACATGAGTTTTCAATTTGACAAGGATGACTTTAAGTCTTAGTTGAGTTTTGCGTATGTGTTAAATGAAGGGGCGGTATGCTGGAAGAGTTGCAAGCAAGAAACTACTATTGATTCAACCATAGAATATGAATGCATTGCTGCATACAAAGTAGCAAAAGAAGCTGTCTGGTTAATGGGATTTATTGGTGATCCCGGTGTGGTGCCTAAGGCTGTTGATCTAATTACTTTATATTGTGATAACAATGGTGCCATAGCCCAGGCAAAGGAACCGCGGTCTCATAAAAAATAGACATGTATCCAGAAAGTATCATATAATCAAAGAGATTATTGATGCTAAGATAGTAAAACTAGAATGTATACCCACCGATCAGAACCTCTCGGATGGTCTGACAAAGCCTTTGACTCAAGTCAAGCATGACCATCATGTTAAAGCCCATGGACTGAGACATATGGCTAATTGTCCTTAGTGCAAGTTGGCGTTTGTTGGATATGATGTATGCCCTTAAGGCAATTAGGGTGATACATCTTAATTATGTAATAGTATGAATATTTTGTTTACTTAACAAAGGTATTTAATCTTTTGTTTATATCAATGTATTTACAAATATATTATGACTGGTTAAATATATTTATTGATGTATGTTTACAAAAGTCCTTGACATATCATAGCATGAAGTCAAAGAAATTACAGTTGGGCTATATTTGGTGGAACCTGCTTCATGTGCAATTATGATTATGTCTAAACTATCCCTAGTCGTAGTTTCATCAAGAAAGATTATTGATAAAGCAGAAAGACTAGTATGTGGTCAACTTTCTTGGAAAGTGTACAAGTAGTTAATATCCTAAGGACTGAAGGTGGTGCCTTAAGTTTGACATATAGATATATCTGGGAGATATATCGGAGACCGCAGTAAGATAAACACTTGGTATATATATCAGTGTGTTAGTATTTATCTTCATCCAATAAGCTTTACAAATATCCTCATACATGAGATACTAGTTACCTTGTGTGGTACTATTGCTATACTCTGGGTCATTCCTATACACTCATTAATTTAGAGTGTTATGGGTGATTACGGGTATAGTGATGACAACACATTGGCAAGCTAAGTAGTTGTAAAGAATCCATCGATCTGGATATATTAAGAAGTTGTACCTGGCCGCTTGTTGAAGTGATGGTTGCAATAAACCTCTGATCATAGTATGTGTGTGATAAAAATGGTTTCTAGTCAAACACACTATGGTAATAGTCAATATACTTTGGTAACCAGTTAATAACTGGGCTAGCTTAGAGAAACCTTGCTATTAGTGGGTTAACACTTTAACCGAACTCCATAAACTAGATGGTACAAATATCAAAGAATGGAAGCAGTTCAACACATTGGACAACTATTACATTAACCGGGATGAAGTCATAAGCATAAATGACGTTTCGAGTAATGGGGGATGGTAGACCCTTGCGAGAGGCGTGCTACAGTCATTTAAGATAATCAGGTTCTATTCATGGTCTAGAACATCGAGCCAATGGTTCCATTAGAACAAGGGTTTGTAAAGCCTTACCAGCTCAATACTTTCGGGATCCTATAAGGTCACACACTTTGGACCTTCATCGAACTAAGTAAAGAAATAATAGATTTATCCTATTACAAAAATATAATATAAATAATAATGAGATTATTGTTTAATTGGTTAGAAATGATTAGATCATTTGGTTGGACCAAAGATTTATTTTTGACAGGTAACTAATTAATTAGGGTAAAAAATAAATTGGCTAAATTGATTAGACCATTTTTATAAGCCAAGAAATTTATCTTTGACCGGTAACTAATTTATTATGGTCAACAAATAAATATTTTGAAAAAGGATTTAAAAGGGAATTTTCCAATCGGGGCAAAAGGGGGTCGGACCCTACGGAAATGGGGCCCAAATTTTGGGGCCCTATATAGGCTGGATAAGGGGCTGTAGGCTTGCCATTGTGAGCACATGTGCTGGGTCACACCAGCACTATGGGGCACTGCTAGGTGCACCCAGCATAGCCCAGCACGCAAGCCCAGCTTGAGGGCGGGGGAGCCAACGGGTCCTATTCGACCTGCGTGGCTGACCCACATGTGGCATGTGTATTTGCACATCCCACATTGGAAAATAGGGGAAGCTTTTTGCTTCCTCAGGCCTAGATATAGGCTTTCCCTTTTCCTCTTTCAAGTGCCCCGAGTTCAAAGTAATTCCAACAATAAAGGTTTTTGAACAAGTTACATTTTGAGGAGCCTAAATTTATTTGGGCACCACCAGTTTATATTTTTGAGTGAGGCTTCTAGAGTGGTCTAGCAACTACTCGAGGGTTCTCAGTTCTGCCTCTCGGGAAGGTTTTGGTTGGTGGGGTTTGTGTGGGTACTCATAGAGACTATCCTGCGCTTGGAGGCTTATGCAAGAGGGTTTTGCTAAAGCACGCTTCAATTGGTAAGTTTTCTTTCTTTCTCCTTTTATTATTAGGTCTTTTTCTTTAAGCGTTTTTAGGTTTAATAATATGCTTAGCAAAAAATATACATGCTAGGATATAATTTAGAATTATGGTCTGCCTAGCCATTTTGCATGCTAACCTAGTTAGAGAATTATTTAGTTAAGACTTTATTTAATTTATATGTATCTAATAGGAGTTCCTTGGGACAGGGATAAAATTTTGAATTTCCACCATGCCTATTATGCATGTTCAATTTGACTGTCAGTTTCCAACATATGCATTGTCTCAGGTAAGCAAGCATGAGGTTTCTAGCATTACCCTCTTCCGTAAGTGGTATAAGGTGCTATCTCCTGGTGGTAAGGCCATTGTTGATGAGATATCTTTGGGGAGGATGGTGAGGAATTGTAAGTACATCAGGCACCGCAAGTATCCAAGTATCCTAGCCGGTACTTCTACCCACATCCTAAGCAGGTGGTCCAACACTACCCATACTTTCCACTTTTGTTGCAGGGAGTAAACCATCACTCTGCTGGATTACTGCGCCATTACAGGTCTTCCTTTTTACGGTAATGTGATCCACTTCAACACTTACTTTACTTACCACAACTTCAACATGGAGACCATTGATGCTTCGATTGGTTATCATAGGGATAAGACCAGGGAAATTTCTTGCAAGAAACTCATGACCTTCTGGAGTAATGCGGATAGGAGGCATTTGACTTCTGCCAGCGAGTTTAGAGATTTTATGGCCGTTTTTCTCCTACTGGGGGTTCGATTATGAACCTCCATATCCTGCCGGCCTTCATTTACCCGTCTCATTTGGATGAGTACGCCTAGGGCCGAGCCGCATTGGGTTATCTATACTAGGCCCTTGACTAGTGTGCGAGGAATAGAATTGGTAAATTCAAGTCTTGCCTCCAGATTGTCTATGTAAGACCTTAGCTCTCTTTTTTCTTCTTTATGAGCATTATTGGTTTGTCTTTCGCCGCTCTGATTTCTTTTTTGTCTTCTCACAAATTTGGTTTGTTGAGATGGGAATCCTCCAGGGGAACAATCTCGTGTGAGAAGGTAGCTTCCCGTTTTGTCCTTAGCTGCCACATTATTAGCGAGGTTGGGAGATGGAGTCTCGATCTGTGCTTTTCGATCACCTTCACAATTTATCTTTAGAGAGGGTATACTTTATGATTCCTCAATTTTCTTTAATTGTTATATCTGCTACGATCGTCGTATCATTATCTGGTTTTTTTTATTGTAGATCAAGACACCGCACTAGGGTCATGCTCCTCACTGACCAAAGGTCATAAGGCTAGCCGGGGAGTTTGTGAACACCCATTTAATTATAGATAGTCCTTTCTCTCTAGAGTGCTACTTGGGAGATCGTATCCAGGGTTGGCATCTTCCTCCTATGTTGCTTCCATTCCTCCAGAGGTTCCTCAGTGGATTTTCTGGCCACATAGCTTGCCTGACTTCATGCGTTTGGCCTTTGGCGGTTTGCCTAGTGCTTTCTCAAAGTGGGTTGGGGGATACAAGGAGTTTTGCCATTCGCAGCTACTTGGATGGCCAGAGACAGATCTTATTCCTATCGAGCTTGAGGTGGAGATTCATAACCCTTCTGCGGGTGAAGGCCCTTTGACTTCTACCCCTAGCAGCCAGGCGGGATTGCTTGAGGCTATCTGGATGACGGTACTCCTTCATTGGCTTGTATTTCTCCCTTGTTTTTTTTATTAGTTTGCTTATTTTGTTTTGTTATCTTTGCCGGATCACAAGGGTAGGAAAAGACCTACGACTACTTCGGCTCACGTAGGTAGCTCTTTGGCGTCATCTATCCCATCTTAGGATTTGGCGATGGTGGAGGGACATCGGGGGTTACAATATCAGCCGCCCATGTCTCTGATTTAATGTCCTGACCTAAGTACCTATACTCTAGTGATTCCACCTTATCTAGATCCTGAGCATACAACGGCCTTCCATTCGGCCGATACCACTCATGTGAGCTTGTTTTGGCTTTTCTTCTATTTTTCCTTAGAATCTCAGATCTTGATGGTTCTGACTTGTCTCCAATCTTTTGTTCTTGTAGGTTCCCATCATTGATATCATCTCTGATTAGGGATATATTCAAGGGCAACAGCGGTTCAGGATGAAGCAAAATTTTGATATGGCGGTATGTTCATTTTTATTATTTTTATGATTATGCATGGTATTTCTTGAAATGCAAATGAATGATTTACATGAAAATGCTATAGCTGGAGATCCGATGACTTCAAGATCTATTGGGGATGCTCCAGGTGGATGACCCACAGCAGCAGCCGTAGTAGGGACAAGGTGATCTCTCGGATTCTTTCCTCGGTAGTAGATATGCTTCCTTTTTTTCTTGTTGTTTTGTTTTTATTGTTGCCTATTTGTTTCTTTTTTTTCTTGAGGCCGTTTGTAGTGCCTTTTCTTGTATGAACGCATTTTTGTATATAAATAAGAGTTTTCCCTTTATTCCCTTTCTCCACAGTTTCTTTCGGTGTTGATCGAGTTTATCGGGGTAATCTGCCAGATATCAGAAGATTGCCCCATAAACTACATATAGTGAACTGCAACTCTTGTGAAATTTTTCCATGGAAAACTACATCCATGTCGTGTGGACTTGAACGTTTGTCTAAAGAATTCCAATGGTTAGGATCGTCTCAGGGTTTGTAGTCTGGCTCATATGAAGGAATACTATCACATATTTATCAAGGATAATGTGTTTCAGGCTGTTGTCAGGTTTTGGGACCCTGTTGACAACGTGTTTCTTTTCGAAAAGCATGAGTTATACCCCTTGTATGAGAAATTCTATAAGCTTCATAGGTCTTCAGCTGCCATGCCCCCAACCATTCCAATGCACCATCCTAAGTTCTCTAATCCGCTGATGAATCTTCTTCAACTACAATGATTCGATAGGCGTCGATTGATTTGTGATTAGGGCTTGAGGTTAGATGTGGCTTTTGACATAGTCAGGGGACTTTCCCCTAATGATGCTAGTTGGCTTTCACTCATTTCTCTACTTTTGTTAGGTGTCTTCCTTTGCGAGGTTCCTACTATGGCTTATAGCTTTGCTTTCCTGGATATCATTGATCAGATGCTAGAGAGGAAATCTACTATTGCGGTCAGTTTAGCTAAGACATAGATCTTTGTGCGTGCTTCTTAGAATGGAACTGAAGCTACTACCAGGGGCAGTATGCATCTCCTTTAGGTAAATTTTATTTGAGCCTTTATTTTTGCATGAACTGCACTTTCAGGTTTTCAATTTATCAGGCTTGCCTTAATTTTTGCCTGGACCGCTTTTCAGGTTTTCAATCCAACAGGCTATCTTTTTCTTTTCTTTCATTTGTTGCTTTTTTTTTCATTTTTCTCATTTGTTGCTTTTATAGCTTTAGCTCTAGGACAGGATTTCCATGTTATCTATTCCCACAAGCATGAATTATTATGCGAGGGCCTACTGGGTGCGAGGCTCCATAGTTCATATTGACAATTGTCCTCATAGAGACTTCACTGTAAAAGAGTGGGTCAATTTTATAAGTAACCGACCTGCTGAGGATATCCGTTGGGTTTTCCCTTGGCGGGGTATCATGCATGTGACTGCCAATGTTGCTAGAGGTAGTGTGGTCCTTATTGACCTTTCTGATATCATTACCTACTCTTTTGGATGCTTGTGTAGGCAGTATGGCCATTCTCTGGGGTTTCCGGTATGCCTGAGCACCCAAATTGGCTTAGAGCTTTCCTATACTTGGGTCTATCATCATGACGTGAGATGGATTAGGCACACTTAGGTGGAGATGAACTACTCTATGCCTTTTGAATCCGTCCTTACGAGGCTTATCACATCTGGGTTGCTAGTACTCGCAGGCTTCCTATCCTTGGTGAGAAGCTCATTGAGACGCAGAGACTCCATAGCTTCCTTGAGGGTCTTTGAGCTTACGATCATGTGTCTTTCAATCCCATGGGAGAATAAAAGGCTTTAGGGATCTTCATTTGTCTTTATTGCCTCTATTTACTGTTTGTGATGTACTTTTATGTGTAATAAAGATGAAATGATATTGTTTGGAAACGTGTTTCGTTAAACAATTTTCAGTTTGCATTTAATGCACTCATTTAGTATATTTAACATGAGTATGTTATTACTAGATACATTATTTAAATAGGAAGGACAAATGGTATTTGTTACCAAGAAATGTCCATCGCCGCCTAAGGTTTCGAATGGATTTTACCTAAGTCATCACTCTTTTATTTTGGGGTCTTTATTTTTGCCCAAGAGCCCTCACTAGCTCTTCATAGATGTTTGTATTATTTTTTCTTTTACACGAGATAGCACTTCATCTTGTCACGATTTACTGGATTCATGAACTTGTTGCCATCCAAATCTAAAATTTTTACTGCCCCTTTACTGAGAGCCTTTCTTACTATGTACGGGCCCTCCTAGTTTTGCTGGAACTTCCCTCAAGCATCTATGTGCATTTTGTGAGACTGCTTTAGGACCAGATCACCCATTCTCAAAGGTCAGTCTTGTTCATAACTTTTCAGTTGTAAACCACAGCCACACGCTGTTGGTACAACTTTAGATTTTCTATTGCAGTTAACCATTTTACATCAATCCGAGTCAGTTCCTCGTGTCTTGCTTTCACCCATTCATCTTCGGGAAGTCTGGCTTCGAGAGCTATTAGCAAAGGGGTTTGATTTCCATCTTGGGCAATACCGCTTCCATCCCATAGACGAGAGAAAAAGGGGTTTAACCTATAGGGGTATTGACACTAGTTCTGTATCCCTAAAAGGCGTAGGGCAAATTATTACACCAATCTTGGTGGTTAGAAATAACCTTGGAGAGGATTTTCTTGATTGCCTTATTAGCCGCTTGTACAGTTCTGTTGGCTTAAGGGCAATAGTGTAAAGAGCGATGGTGCTCAATCCCATACTTCTCAATAAGGTCAGCTGTTCCTCCTTGGAATTATACACCATTATAACTTACAATGTGATGAGGAATGCCATATGTAGTGAAGATATATCACTAAATGAACTGGGCCAACTTCTTGGTCGTTATGTTCATGTATCATTCTGCTTTGACCCACTTAGAAAAGTAATCGATGGCCTCTACAATAAAGTGATGGACATTAGTCAAAGATTATCTTATTTCGTCGATGATGTTGATGCCCCAGGCTTAGAATGGCCAAGGCATCATCATGCTTTTCAACATTCTCGGAGGTAAGCAGCTCACATCTCTATATATCTGACAAGCATGGAAAGTCTTTCCTTCTTGAATACAATTAGCTAGCATGGTTAGCCAAAAGTATCCCTTTCTTTAGATCTTCTCTACCATCATGACACCATTCATGTGTGGACCGTAGTTTCCTCAATGTACCTCTTTCATTACACTTTCAACTTCTTATTGGGCTAGACACTTTAACAACAAGCCATTGGAGGACCTCTTGAATAGATCTCCTTCAATCAAGCAGACTTATGTAGCGAGCTTCCTCGGTGTATTTCTATATGAATCCAAAGCCTCAACAAGAAATTCACCATATGGAGGCCAAGGTGGCCAATGCATCTGCCATTTGATTTTCCTCGTGGGCCATGTGGCGAAATTCGCATTCATTGAACATTATGGCTTTTCTCCATATAGCCTCCAAGAAAGGTCTGAGGGATTCCTCCTTTAATTCCCAGTCGCCCGTTACGTGCCTGATGACCAAATTTGAATCAACGATGATTTTTACCTTGTCCGCTCTAAGAGTGATTAGGGCAGACATCCTAAATAAACATGCTTCGGACTCTGCCCTATTATTTGTGGTGAGAAACTCTAGTCACCTTGACAGAGGTATGAGTGCTCCATCAGGCGTTATGATGATTATCTCCAATCCAGCCCTACACTTATTAACAACGCCATTGAAGAACATGGTCTATTTTCCGAGATTCTCTGTTGTGGTTGTGAAACATTCTACAAAAAATTCTATGTTTTCTTGTTCTTCTTCATCGAGTGGCTGATTCACTAGGAATTCGGCCACTGCCCTAGCCTTGATGGTCATCTTTGTTACATACTCGATATCAAATTTTTACAGTAATAAGAGCCACCTAGCTAGTTTTCTAGTTTATAAGGAAGCCTGGCACAAATACTTCATCAGATCCACTTTCATGAATGATTGGATTCTGTATGATATCAAGTAATGCCTGAGCTTCTTAGTGAGCCAAACCATGGCAGAAGAAGTTTTTTTTTCACGATGGTGTATTGGGTTTTATACTCCAGCAATTTCTTGCTAAGGTAATAAATTGTGTGTTCCTTCTTATCTTCATGTTCTTGGACCAACATATCCCCCAAAGATGTCTCTTCTATTGCCAAGTAGAGAATGAGTGGCTTTTTGAGAATTAGTGGCTTCAATAGTGGAGGGTTCATTAGGTATGCTTTAATTCTATCGAAGGCTTCCTAACATTAGTTGTTCCATTTTATTAGTTGTTGTTTCCTCAAGAGCTTAAAGATAGGCTCGCATATGGTAGTCAACCATGCTATAAAGTGATTGATTGTATGGACCCCCCAAAATTTCTCACTTCTTTCTCATTTTATGGTACAAGCATTTCCCTGATGGTGTTAGCTTTATCAGGATCCATCCCTATGCCTCTTTTACTAACTACATTTCCCAGTAACTTGCCTGATATGACACCGAATATGAATTTCTTCAGGTTGAGACTTAGATTGTATTTCTCTATCCACATAGACCTCGACTTCTTTATAGATTAGGTCATGTAGAAATGTTGTAACTGGTAATTGGTAGGTTGCCCCTACATTTTTGCATCCAAAAGGCATCATCCTAAAATAGTTGGATCCTCATTCTGAGATGAACATGGTCTTGAACTTATCTATTATGCTCATGGGGATCTAGTGATATCCCAGGAATCCATCCATAAAGGAATACATGGATGTGTAGTAGCGGGAAATCATCCTTGGGGGTGGCCTTATTCAAGTCCCTAAAGTCAACGCAAACTCAGACGTCACCATTCTTCTTAGGTAAAGGAACTACATTGGATAAGTGGGGTATTCGACAACCTCGATGAAATTAGCATTGATCTGCTTGGCTACTTCTGCTTTAACCTTTTCCACCCATTCTGGGTGCATCCTACTCATCTTTTGCTTTACCGGCCAAATTTTCAGGTCCGTGGGGATCTTATGCTCAGCAATGTGCCGGTCAAGTCCTGGTATATCTTTATGAGACCAAGCAAAGGCTAAAACGTGACTTTTTAATGCTTTTATCAATTCTCTCTTGTTCGATGGGCAATTGATTGGAAATGTATGCCATTTTTGGATCATCTATTGTATTTAAGTTAATTTCTTTTATAATATCATTATTGATGTTAAAAATGCTAGATGAATGCTGGAATGGATGCATGGATTAATAATTAGAAACACAGTCCAAATAAGCAAAGTTCTTCATCTTGTTATCATCATAAAGTACATTATTTATTTCAAAAAAATTGGAAACGGAAATAAAAGACTCATCCTGATCGGTAAGGTCTGGCTCCACAACGGAATGTTCTCCTATGGCATCTATTTTCAATAGGATGTCCTCGTCGTCTTCCTCTCCTACCTTCGTCTTTCCTTTCATGGTTGTGACCATGTTTACGATGGTTTGTCTCAAGTTACCTCATTTGCTTTTTGCTTCCTCCACTATCGTCAGTTGCACTTGAAGGTGTTTGGCTAGGGTATCAAGGTTCTCCTCGTCTTTACTTAGCTTCTTGACAATCTTCAGATGTACCTGTTCGTCAAACTTGATTTGATCTGGGATTACCCCTGCATCTAGCTGATGACTCGCTCCTTTCAACTCGCAGGTTATGGGATGTCAAGGATGTTTAGTGTAACTGACAACATCTGAGAAAGTCTCAAACCTTGGAACCATCTTTCCTTGGTGAGTACTAGGATAAGGTGAACCATTGTAAGGCTATTGCGATTTTCTTTAAAATGCCATCTTGTGGGCAGTTCTTCTAGGGCCTGTGAAACCGAGTCCTATGGGTTTCCACTCTCTAGCCCCTATATTGAAGGTCGACATTCCCTGTTCATAGGCACCTAGTCCCTTGCCAAGAGTGTGGTGTTTTTGCATGTATTCCTGAATCCATGGGCCCTACAGCACTTTTGATTCTTTGTTCAATTCTTAACCAATTATGGCTGTGGTAAATCCTTTTATGTGGCTTTCTTCCATTTTAAGTGATACCACCACTGATGCATCATCAGCCTCTAGAGTGATGATCTTTCCACGGAACGAGATCTTGATCTTCTGGTGAAGAGTAGATGGAACACCTTCCAGGGCATGGAACCATGGCCATCTGAGCAGCATAGAAAAGGTTACTGGGATATCTATGACCATGAAAAGCTCTATAGATGAGATCACACCAATGATAATCTCAGCTTCGAACGTTCCAATAACAGTCCTCTTGGAGTTATCATAGGCTTTGATGACCGCTGTGGATATCTTTAAGTCCCTATCAGTTAGTCCTAGTATTGCCAGAATATCCTTAGGACAGACATTCAGTGATGAACCATCATTGACCATTATACAGGGCATGATACGCCCAAAAACACTAGCCTTCAAATAGAGAGCCTTATTATGGTGAATGCCTTCGTTGGTTAGATCTATACTTGAGAAGACAATGTCGGAAATAATATTGCTAGTCTTGCTTTTAAGTAGTGCACAGACCTACTATAGTGATGCTAGGGGAGACATCTCAATTTCCATCAGGTTCTTGACGATAGCAAGCCTGTATTCTCGAGAACCCAGAAGTAGGTCCCAGATACTCATATTAGTTATAGTGGCCTTTAGTTGATCCATAATCGGGCTTTCTATCTATTCTGAGGGCTTAACAAAAGTAGGAGGTGCCAGGGGTTCAGCTCTTGGTGCAGCTAGGGCTACTCATCCAGTGACTTTCCCTCCTCTAGTGATAGGACTGCCTACTCAGGCAGGCAATTTTGTTATGTCAAAGACCTCAAACTCGTCAAAATCCTCATCGAGTAGTATCTCCCCCAAGTCAATAGGCTTGTGAGCTGGTGCTTTGGCGGTGAAGGGCCACTACTTGAAGGGAACCCTTTCAGGCTACTTTTCTAAAATGATAGGATTCTTTTACGG
The DNA here is from genome assembly GCA_947683365.1 of Euphorbia pulcherrima. Taxonomy (NCBI): domain Eukaryota; kingdom Viridiplantae; phylum Streptophyta; class Magnoliopsida; order Malpighiales; family Euphorbiaceae; genus Euphorbia; species Euphorbia pulcherrima. Next base: position 54,458,973 of record CANTUS010000015.1, read on the forward strand.
AATTTGATATAGGATAGGGTTAGATTCCTGTCCGATCATGTGTATGGATGAGAAGGCCCCGTTAGTTAGTTCTCCTTCATCAAACATACTTGGCGCATCATCGTAGGCAACTTGCTTATCATTATATTTGTTCATGTACTGTGGGTACTCTCTAGCAGATTGCATTGAAATTTGACAGATAGCATTGGTTCCTTCCTACTTCCAGTACCTTAAGGGGTTTCTGTGCCTTTCTAACTTAGGGGTTGAGTTTTCTAGCGGATCGTTCTATGTGAATTAGTCGATGAATTGCCTAACCAAAATATTCCAGAGAGAGTTTTGATAGAAAGTCAGCCCTTCATACCAAACGACTGCCTTTTCTTGGAGAGTCCAGCAGAACCTTTCTGGCTGGTGGACATAGTGAATGTACCCATCATTCATCATTTGCACAAATTCACGGATGTGAGGGCGTGGCTTTGTGGTTCTATCATAGATATATGGCAAACATCACCTAGATCCGGGTTTTAAATGTGATAACTAGCCCAACCTAATTCATTTTTAGTGCAGATTTTCTCCATAATAAAATCCCAAGAAGGATCATGCCCCCTATCTCAAATCATATTAATGATATGTTTGGTACCCCAAGTCAAAGTCCGCAAAGTCTCTGGAATTATAACTCACTATAGACCATAAGGCCCTTGGGAAGTCGTGCTTTAACGAAGAGGCATAGCTCTTGGCATTGCTATAGTCGACCATTATGCCATTCAGGAAAGGACCCTCGTACTTGAAATCTGCCGGTAAGTGATTTAGCTCGTCATTTGAAAAGGTTTCTGATTTGTACCCCAAGTTATCTACTTCACTTTCATCTTCGTGATCTGATTCGCTAGAGTCCACAAATTCTTTGACTTTCTCATCTGAATCCCTGAAAGGTTGTTCCCTATTCCATGCTTCAACGACCCAATTTAGTGCGTCTTGAGCTGGGATATCATCATTAGCACCTTCTTCTAGATCCTCCCCGGGGTCCTCCTCAGGGGATCTTCCTCAGGATATTCTTTAGGATCTTCTTTGAGGTCTTCTTTGGGTTCCTCCTAGGGATCTTCCTTGGGATCTGCCTTGGAATTCATTCTGGCCTTGACTCCTTTCCTGGCTACATGGAATTCAGACACCATGGTTTGTATGCTGGCGAATGTTTCCTTCATATGAGCACCATATGCTGTAATATCAAAACGGATTCCTCTAAATGGGTCCCATACACCCCCGTCTAGATTCAAGCCGAGATACCTTTATTGGTCTTCGTGGTTAATCCATGCCTATTCCAGATTATGTAGTTCTTGGATTTCTGGATGTGTTGCCCTATAGGAGCTCCCAAATTCAAAAAACTTATTCCGACATAGTTTGGACTCATGTAATCCGAGGGAGTGTACATAGGAGGTTGTTCAGGGGGGATATCCTGCCAGCCAGTATTATACCGATCTACTTGTGGTGCCAACCACCAGCAAAGTTCATCTAAGTACGGCTGAGATTCCCTGAAGTAATGGAGGAAAGATCTCTCTATAAAGTACCAGTTCAAACGTCCTTCTAGCGGTATCGCATCATACCAGTACATAGCTGGGCCTTTTAAGAATCTGGGGAACTAAGGGGTGAAGCCCTTCATAGCTACTCTGTATTCACGCACAAATTGAAGGAATTCTTCTATAGGTTTAATCGGGTTAGAGCCTCCTCGGTATATGAAGTGTGGTGGCACTTGGTATTGATCTAGCCCTTCTCTCCTCATCCTCAGGATGTATTGGTCTGCCATGTAGATGATATCCATGTTGTCAAAGATCATATTGTCCCCCCACCCTGGTTCAAGTCGGAAGTTGTCTATTACATCAATATCATATTCGTCAGCTTCCACATAAATATCGATGGTGTTTACCCTAGCTTAAAAGTTCGACAGAGGATTAGTCTCAATGGTTGGTTTCTTCTCAGCCTCTTTCATTCTATCGTTGGCTATCATCTGCTATAGATCTTTTAGTAGCCAGGTGAATACGTGGGTACGATTCCCTTATGTTACATGATAAGTGCAGAAATTGTCTTTATCTGCTCGGTAGGTAGAGCAAACAGCTTAATGCTCTGGCGTTGATCAGATTTTCTCAATTTGGAGAATATCTGTGATAGTGATTCTACCCATAGGGAAATAGATTACTAAGTCTACACCTAAGCCACTACAACTTTGGCTAGAGCCTTTGGGGACTAAGAATTGCCTTCCTTGGACGATCCACCCTTTTCCTAGTGTCGAGGTTTAATATAAGCTTGTTGTTCTTGATTCTTTGCTCGATCTACTTCCTTACAATTTTTATGTCTCTTGGCATAGTCTACCACATCGTTAAAGGTGTTGAATCTTTTCATTTTATTTCAACGCAGTATTTTAGGCTAGAGCCTTCGACAAGCTTCACTATCAAGGCATCTATGTCTAGTGCCCCAGTTATAAGTATACGAAGAGCCATCCACCTTAGGTAAAATTATTTGAAAGACTCATTTGCCCGTTGTTTGATTCTCTTAAGGTCTTGCAAGGTAGTCTTGACCTTTATATTGAAGGCATAATTATCCACGAATGCCAAGCATAACTTTCTCTAATTAGATTTCACGTCCGTTGGCATCCTTATATACCACTCAGAGGTGGGTCCTTGTAAAGTTTCTTGGAATAGATTGACTATATGAACTTTGGGGATGTTTATGCTAGTAATAATTTGAAGATAACTTTTTCACATGTGCGTGAGGAGGCCTAGTACAAGCATACGGGGCCATGTAAGACATCATAAAGTTTTTCAGAAGGGCTTCTGACTCTTTTGGTAAGAATCAGTCAATATCCACATACTGCTCAATGGTGGGAGCAATAGATTTATCTTTAACCGGGGAAAGCTTCTCTATGTCTTCCATTTTCGCCTTTAACGCTGCTATTTCCATCTTTTGCTCTTGAGTCTTCTGAGCATTTGGAGCGCTTAGCCTTTCCCAGATATCACAAAATTTTAGAGCATCAAGAATCCTTCTGAGTGACTGTCCAACTACATCATCCTCTACCATTATGATTTCAAGATCTGAATCGGAGAAGAATCGGGCCAGCGATTCGATTGGTGGTGAGGGTGTGACTTTTGGGCTTCTCGAAATTTGTTAGCCTCCTCCTTTCTCATTTCTAACCTGAAAATACAAGAGATTAAGTGTTAGTAAGGGTGTTAGAGGTGACTCTAATTTTCATTTACTTAGGCCCATTAGGATGCATGAATGGATGCCTGAATGAGTGAGAAAATGAATGAGTAGACGTGTATATGGTTAGGTGTGTGCCAATCTTTTAAGGAGCAATCAACGAAGGTGGTTTGTGATATCCATGGAACATCACAAATACGTGCTTCAAAGTACAAGGGCTTGAGTCAGATTAGGCTTGATAGCTCAGGGGATTGACTCACTGGTCATAGGTGAGTTGACTCATTGGTCCAATGGGTGATCTGACTCTCGGCTCACTCAAAGTGTTTTGACTCATTGGTCTAAGGGGTGAGCTGACTCTAGGGTCAC